>JAREIS010000142.1:362500-1766250 GCA_030060385.1 Muscicapa striata striata
ATAATAGGTAATATTATGAAAAAGTCTGGACTTCCAAAGATTTATAAATATGTATCAGGTCCCTAAACATAAAGTCATAAGAAACCAAAATTCAATGACTTATTTTTAAGACAGCTGTAAAGCAGAAGGCCATATTCAGAGGATGTAACCATCAGGAGAACCAGCTTAAGGTCAGAGTTGTCACAGGACCCCACAGAAACACAGACACTGTCTGGGGAGGAGCAGGGATCCTGGGCTGCCCCACAAAGCCTGGCCAAGGCTCCCTGGGGGCTGACCTGGGGATGGGGAGCAGCACAGCAGCACAGGGATTGTCACTGCAGCCTCAACTGCACCCTATGCTTTTCTTCTGGCCTGTCACTCTTTTGCTAAGTCCACATGCTAGGAACTGTCTAAGCCTCTGCTGGGCCCCCAGGACACGAATCTCACCTTTGCTGGATATTAAAAAGCCTGTCTGTTGTCATGGGTGTGTGTTTTGTGGGACACAGTGGAGCCACAGACACACCCAGTGGAGACTTGCCTCAGGAGACAGGCATCTTGGTGAGCACAGGGAGGCCAAATATCATCTTCAGATGTTCCCCAGGTTGCCAAAGATGTGTTTTCATCACTGTGAATGCACAGTACTTTATTCCTCTGCTGAAATATTCCCAGATATATTATCATGCCTAATGTTCCCCTTTTGACCTCAAGGTCTTCTAATTATGTCTGACTTCTGTGGAAGTAAAATATTGTAATTGCTTGCATTTACAACAATCCCAACCAGATCTTGGAGAACAAAACTGGCAGTCTATTTGCATTGCCTGCATGTAAATTGTTGGGCAAACAGGGTTGTGTTGTCAGTAGCAAACCTCATCTCCAGTAACGTGGAAAAAAGACAATTCTTGCATTGATCAGCTATCCCAACTGCCCTGGGGAAAGGTAGCTGGAGCCTTGCATTTCCTGAAATCCAAAATTTTAAAATGTGCTGTGAAGCCAGAGTTTGTAAGCAACCTTGTAAGACATCTAAGACACAGGTCTCAGTCAGTCCTCTTCCCCAGTCCTGGCAAAATATCTTTGGATATTTTTGGATATCTTTGGATGGAGAGCATTGCTACAGGAGGCAGAGCTGTAGCCTGTGAGCCTTGGTCTTCATTTTCAGGATCTACAGACCAACAGCTCACGAGGGTGCAGACACTCCTTTTTATAGTAACAAACACCCGAGGAGTTGAGAAAAACAGAAGATTTTTAATCAATGAGACCAGCTGCTTGTTATTTGTTGTGTGGTCAGGAGCTGTGTGCAGGTCACTGGTTGTGTGGTATGGGAGGAGGTGGAAGGTGCTTATTCTTCCTGTGGGGCTGCTCCAAGGAGCACTTTCAGAGCTTCTGACTCAGAAATCTTCATTTATTGCGAATGTTACAAGTGAAGCATCAGTGGCATTTAGCTGGGAAGGGCTGGACATCATTCAGTGAACGTTGACAACAGCCCTGATGTTTTCATGGCTGTCTCTTTCCAAGAGCAGCCTGCCTGTCCATGATATGTGGTGCTACAGAACTTTTCACAGTATTCCAAAGATCACACTTAACACTGGTCAACTGAGCAATCCACCCAGCTGTACAGGGCTAGAGAACTTGAAGATTTCCTGTCAGAGTCTCAGTTTCTCCTTCCACCCCTCCCCTGTGAGACCCCTGTTCATCCCCACACTTTGAGCAGCTCTGTCCTGCTCCAGCACTTCAAAGAGGAGAGCAAGCAGAATTCCAGTGGCTGCAGTGGAGAGGGAAGGGGATGGAGCCCACTGCAGCCTTTCTGTGTCTGCACTGCTGGGGCAGGGCCAAGAAAGCAGCACAGACTGGAGATCACAGTTGGTAATGTTATCAGTGGGTGGTGGGGACAATATACTGCTGATACTTTTGGTACAAGATACTGCTGGAGTAGAAATATGTTGTCCATCTCTACTTAGTCTTGAACTAGTGATGGATACCAGGAATGGAGGAAGGAAGAAGTGACTTGGACAGTGCTGCTAATGCTTAGTCTGGGCTGGGAACCATTTTCCTTTAGAGTAACACTGCATGCACATGCCTTTTGAAAATGGTATGAGAGAATAGCCTAAACAGTGCAATTCACTTCATAATTTTTCATGAAGATAGACAGTACAGTTGATTTATAATTTACTGCTCTGGTTTTGAACTCACCCTTGTCCCCCCAGAACCCAGATCACAGAAGCAAAAAAGTTTGAACTCCCATCCACTTGGGCATAACTTTCTCTAGAGGCACTAGTCCCTATGGAAACAATTTAGTTATTTTGTTGTATTTGACAGTTTTACAGCCATCGTAAACAACATGAAATGACCTTACTTTGAAACATTTGGGCACGCTGTCCCCGTTGGCCTCAAGTCAGACTGAGGATAGGAGAGTTCAGCACAATTGAAGAACTTGACACTGATGTGAACATGCCCACAGCTGAAAAGCAATCAGAGTTCAGGACCATTTGATTGTTGGGGATTCTTTGAAACTGCATTTTCCAGCAAAAAATAAGTCCCTCCACTCCAAACCCTTTCCTCAAAGCAGAGTCAGTGCAAGAAAGTTGTTTTGATATTTTTAATCTTCTATGGTAAACTTTTCTAAACTTTGTTTAGATATTCTCTTATACATACATACATACATATATGTATATATATGTTTGTGTGTGTGTGTATACATAAAGGTACTTGAGAACAGATTCACATAACATAGTGAAGTAGAAAACCAGTCAATATCCAGCTTTCCTACATTTTTTTCCTTCAAGTAAACAGAATGTGGCATTGTGCCTTGTACAGTGCTGTTACAGTTACAGAAAGATCTCTTTTCTTTGGACCGAAGACTTAAATATCCAATAAATATATCCAATAAAATATCCAATAAAACATCCAATAAAAACAGTGTTCACTGCTCAGCATGGTGCTGCTTGTGTTGAATAAAAGGGGATACTAGGCCATGCACTGCATACATATGACATGTTAAAGGGCTGACTCCAGTCAGATATGCACGGAGCCAATATTGTGGATTTCCACTATCTCTGTAACCTGAGGCAGAGGGAGGTTCAAGAAGGGCAATGAAGTCTTAAGTTGATTTTAAGTTCTATGGTGTAACCTAGAACCTGAAGTTTCAAACTATCAAGGTGCTGGGTTTAAATACATCTGCTGAAAGCTGCTATGCTTATATTCCATATCAACATAACCTGAAAATAGTGAAATTCTGCCACCAACTTCACCAGGAACAGAAAATGTCACTATTAGAACCTCTTTGTCTCTCTAATGCCACTAAGAATATTGGGGGGGGGTTTCATTTATATAAAATCCATTGAAAATTTCATTAAAGGAGGGAGAGGCACTGTTTGGGTATCTATGAGGATTTTAATTTGTCCAAACTGCAATGAAGGGGAAATCCAAAATGTCAGTTTGCAATGCTTCAAATCTATCCTTGAAATCCTAGCTTCTGAGGCCATATTTGCAATTGTCTTTATTAGGACAAGTCTGCATTTAAAAATAGTATTAATTCATTGCTAATGGCCTGTCTCTTGAGATCCTTGAACTTCATTTATGTTAGAGATGTTCAAAAAATAATTAACTGATACAAAATAAAAGATGTCCCAATGTTATTCACTTTCACATTATCTATTTTATTATTTACTCTAATACTACTGTACTAACATAGGACACTTTATAATAAAAGTTTTAAGAGCAGTGAGATTTTTAGAATTTTGTCAACAACATTTTTCTGTGTAAATAGCTGGAAAGAAGTTGTAATTGTGAAGCTTTTCATTTCTTCTATCATATAGACTTTGCCATCTGTATCAATGGTTTTGTAAAATTTTTCATAGCACACGTCTTCAAGAAGGCAAGAAATGTGTTTCTGACATAATCATAATATAGCAGCAGAGAGCAGGGGCACATAGATATAGCACTTTGTAAATGTAGAATAAATACATTTCCCATCCTCAGAACAGAGGAACCAAGCTGAAAATAAATCTGCAGAAGTTAAATGTTTTTCTTCCAATAAGTATTTTGGAAGGATGAGTTTGACAGTGCCTGAGCCCCCAGAGAAAAAGGACAACCTGAGTTTCTCTCACTTGGTCCCAAATCTGCCTCCAGCCCACAGAAGGCAGAACCTGACCCTTCCTGACATAGTGCCCTTGAACTCCACTAGGGCTGCAGATCACCTCTGGGAGGAAGTTTATCCTTGCTGTCAAGCAAAAGATGCTCATACCAAAGGGCAATCAATCAGGCATAAAACACACAGGGGGAAATGATGAAGGTAAGATGACAGGTGAGGAAACCTTTGGGATCCAGGCCACTGGTAAAAAGCCAAGAGGAAAAAGCTATACATAGCTAAGAAAGAGAAAGAAGACTGTTCTTGTGAGTGAGATCAGTGAACAAATTGTGTACCATCTGCAATGCAGAGATACAAATAACTCACAGAAAAATATGCTGGTCTAAGGAATAAGCTTCTGAACAGATTCTGGAAGCACAGTTTTACCACTTGTAAGAAGGAATTAGTGACCTTCTGTTTAGTACAAAGGGGAATAACAGCTGGGGAAAATGGCTGGTGCTGGTGTTGCCTGTGGTCTGGCTGACTGCAGGAGCACTGCTGGATAATGTTGAACAGCCACTGCTGGATAATGTTGAACAGCCACATCTGCCCCCTCAGCAGCAGGAAAGCCATGGCCATGTGGAGCTCTGCAGCATTCAGTTAGCAGTGGCAAAATAAAAAGCTTCAGGCTGGATGTCTGATCTTCCACTGTGGATCTCACAGTGGAAAGTCACTGTGTACTACAGGACCAAATAAAAAGTCACACAGGAAAGGGAAGAAAATGTTCTTTTGAAGCAAATGTTAAAACACGAGTACTTTTCACCTGGCAGCTTGTCACATTTCACTGAAGTAACTGAGTGGGCAAGTGAGTTCACAGCACAAGCAGAAAGGATGCTCACCTTGATATCTGACTTGATGGAATAATAGAGGCTGGATGAGGTCTCTACTTGCAGAGACTGTGGGCACACTTATTCCTCACCCTTTCTTCATAGAGAGAAAAAGAAAAGCAAACACTCAGGACACTGAGTGACAGATGAAAGAAATGGAAGATAAAGCCTTGAGGTAGCTGATCAACCTCTGAACAAGGCATTGAACAGCTGCACATGTGCTTTACACAGAGCCAAATCTAGAGTGAAGAAGAAAATTAGGGGAAATGGCCCATATTTTTTTAGTGGAAGTTTTTGGACTGCAAATAGCATTTGAGGATAATGCGTAACAGATGGTAATTTAATGGGAAGGGAGACAGACAACAATTTACAGTATATAAACTGTTCTGTGAAATAGCAGGGCAAAAGAAGGTGCTGAAGGGATTAGAGGTAACTAGCAAATGGTACAGACAGTGAAGGAGCTGTGGCCTGCTTGAGATAAATGAGAACTTGCATCTGTTGGCTATGTTCTGGGCAAATATAAAGAGACATAGATATCCATTGAAAATAACAAGAAGAAGGGCAAAAGGGGCAGAGAACATTAGCATAAGTACAAAGTCAATGTACAGAAGACCAGTAAAACCTTAACTGAAGGAGTGTTTGTAGGAGTGCTCCATGCTCTGCCATCCTGTATCTAAACTCCAGCAGAAGCAAACCAGAAGAACTATATAGGACACACCTAGGAATTAAAGAAAATGAATGATCTTCTGTTACTTTCAAATAGTCAGTAGAGGAGGTAATAAGAAAAGGATAGTATTATACTTTCTTCTGCAGCCCCCCTTCATCTGCCCCTTGATATTATGATCTTTAAACTGTTGGCACATGCAGAACATGAAGCCATGACATTACTATGGTGCTTGGAGCATTAGGCCATCCCTGACTCTTGAAAGGATCATCAGACCAGGACCTCCATTAACCTTACTTGTAGGTCCTGTGTCTTGAGGGAAAGGGAGAAAGACCTCAAATCATGGTCTCTCATTTCCCAGCAAGGTGCTCTTAGCACACAGAGATAAGTTGGGTTTAGGCAGGGACTTTTGCTATTAGGGCTTCTCCATCTGTGTGAATACTTGACTTCATGTTTATCTGGACCAGGGACAGCAACCATTTGTTAAGGCATTAAGTTAGGAGTGAGCATTACCAAGTGAACATTTGAATATTAAAAACCCCAGAGATACTTCTGGGGTAGCCTGGCAGAAAAATTGAGCTCTAAAAAGCGAAAGTGTTAGGTAGGAATTCTGAGATGAAATGAGCAGCACTGTAATGCTAATGCCTGACGACTGGAAAGGAAACCTAAGTACCACTAAAGTAGAGTGACAGTGCCCAACCATGACCATCTCTGTCCCCAAAATCCATAACTGAGCAACATATAAGCTCTATATGCAACACACAAGGAGAATGTGTTGGGACACAAAGCAGGGAGGAGTGGCCAATACCCCAGAGTGATGTGCTGCCCTTCAGAAGGACCTCAACAGATTGGAGAGATGGACAGAGATGAGCCATCTGAAATTCATCAAAGGCAAAGGCATGGCCCTGCACCTGGGGAGGAAAACCCCAGGAACCAGGTTAGGATGGGAGCTGATCTGCTGTAAAAACTCCACAGAGAAGGACCTGGGGGTCCTGGTGGACAACAGCTGTCCATGAACCAGCAGAGTGTCCTTGTGGGCAAGAAGGCCAGTGGTATCCTGGGGAGCATTAGGAAGAGCATTGCCAGCAGGTCAGAGGAGGTGATCCTGCCTCTCTACTTAGTCCTAGTGAGGCCAGATCTGGAGTGCTGTGTGCAGTTCTGGGCTCCCCAGGACAAGAGAGATGTGGAGCTTCTGGGTCAGGTCCAGCAGAGGGTGTGAAGATGAGGAGGGGACTGGAGCATCCTTTTTGTGAGGCTGAGTGAGCTGTGCCTTTGAGAAAAGATGACTTTTGACGATGGGGAGGAAGGACCCCATCAATGTCTATCAATATCTGAAGGGAAGGTGCCAAGAGGATGGATCCAGGCTCTGCTCAGTGGTGCTGAGCAATAGGAGAAGAGGCAATGGGCAGAAACTGAGGCACAGGAAATTCCACCTGAATATGGGGAAGAGCTTCTTTACAGTGCAGGTGACTGAGCACTGGAACAGACTACCCAGAAAGTTTGTGGAGTCTCCCTAACTGGAGGTATCCAAGAACTGTCTGGACACAATCCTGTGCTGTGTGCTCTAGGATGTGCAGGGGGTTGGACCTGTGTGGTGCCTTCTGACCTGACCCATTCTGTGATTCTCTGGATTATGTGGCATCTACAGAACCCAGCCTGTGGAGACAATAGACAGTGTAGCTATAGACAGCACCAAGGGAAGTACAGTTTTTAAGTATTGCATCTTGGTGTGTATCTTGTCCAGGCCATGATAGCAGCAACTTTAATCCAGAGCTTACACCTCTGATTCTTCCCTGAAGTACTGGGTTTTTTTCTTGCTACAGAGGAAGGAGAACAAGAAATGCAACTTTTAAATTCAGAGTCTAGAGATTAAGATTGCTAATTATTAGGTGGTAGCCTGCCTCACCTTACTTTCTGCAAGACAAATGTCTGGAAAAGAATGGATACTATGAAAAAGGAGATGGATAAAACACAAAATTCATGGGAAAAGAGGCCAGTTTTATTTAACATCTAAATGGAAATAAATATCTGGGAGGCTGTTTATTGGCAAAGTAAAACATGACAATTAGAATTACTTTAAAAGCAACAAGAATCATGAGGTTGTAGTCAAGCTGAAAGCAAAAAAAAAAAAAAAAAAGCATTTCATAAAATTAATTCTTCATGTCTGTAATTAAGAATATCTTCCTGCATCTCTTGTAATCTATTTGGCAGATATTTAGCTGAGTGTAGAAGGAAACTAGTGAGCGCCAGCATGTGTTAATGTGAAACTCGTATATTTTAATGGGTCTGTATTCACTTCACTGCTTCTACAAAATTCCTGCTAATAGAAAGTAATATTGTGTTAATGAGTTAGTGCAAATACATTAAAGGCCATACAGACCCATAATAACAAAGCCTTGACAATGACACCATTGAGATTAATGGTGTCCTATGGATTCTCTTAAAATCCAGAACTAGTCCCTGTTACAGTGCTAAATACTATTACTACAGCAGTTTGAGTTACAGTCACAGTCTAAAAATAACCGAAAAGTGTTTTTTATTAAAAGATCTGATTCTCAATACTGACATATCTATTCATACAGATACAAAAAACTTTTTTCTAAGATTTTTTTCTCCGTTGACTCTACAATTGGCAGCCAAAATGATTAAGATGATCCCACTTTGCCACAGAATCACAGAATCAGAAAAACACAGAATATTCTGAGTTGGAAGGGACCCATAAGGATCATCGATTCCAGCTCATGGCCCTGCACAGAACACTCCCAAGAATCACACCATGTGTCTGACAGCATTGTCCACAAACTTCTTGAACTCTGCCAGGCTGGTGTTGTGAGCACTTCCCTGGGGAGCCTGTTCCTGTGCCCAACCACCCTGTGGGGGAAGAATCTTCTAGTATGTGAATTAAACCTCCCCTGACACAGCTTCAGGCCATTACCTTGAGTCCTGTCACTGGGCACCAGAGAGAAGAGATCAGTGCCTGCCTCTCCTCTTCATGAGCATCTTCAATAGAATTGTCATGAGCCATGGAAGCACAGTTGTCATTAATGTCCTGATCTAGCCTGCTGAGACTTTGTGAATACTGGAGATGAGCTGGAACAAAGTACAAAAATAAAGTACAGTTTGTAACAGATGATAAGCTAAATAAAGCATTTAAGCAGTTTGCTTCTACATGTCAACAGTAAAACTAGCTCAGCTGTTAAAATGGAATGCTTCCACAGAGAGGAAGAAACACATCTCAATTTACTAAACAAGAGTCAAGACCTGTTATTAAATGCCATCATATGTATGATGCCATTTGTTAACCTGACCAGTCTCCCATGCTATAGCATGGCAATTTAGCTATAGGATTTTGGACCCATTGTAGAAAAAGCCCTGTAGCTTTATATAGATATAAATAGATTTATAATAGAAAATGAGGTTCTACCAAGTTATGACCAAAGTTTGCAGAGTCTTCAGGGCATGTTAGGAAATTTGTGTAGCAAAACTGTGCTATTTTCCCAAAATGGATAGAAGGAAAAACAAGATGAAGGCTTACAGACTGGTTTTTATCTGGTGATATTTAAAGTTAATTGAAAGTTTACTTCAAATAACAAATGCAAACTTACACCTCATTTGAAAATAAACATGTGCCTACTGTTCATCTCTCTGCAAGATGCAGGAGAAAATAAATACTGGTGGAGGCTGTATTTATTTACCACAGGCCAGCTGGAGGCTGGACAGCCTGGCATAAACAAGATGAGGAAGGGCCACTTTTCTGAGAGAGGGGCCTCCACTTGCCTTTGCTTATTGTGCCATGCAAACCTGAGGACTCAGAGACTGACCTCTAACCCCATTACATATTATAGGTAATATTATAGGGTAATTTTCCCCATTTTTCTTCAATCACTATGCTATGTTTTGCTGTATTTTGTTTTACCCAACGTCACATAATATTTTAGGCCTTTGGACCTGAAATTCTTTTCATAGAAAGAAGGAATTACAGTTGCCTTGCATGGTCTTCTTGGGCAAATAATTAGTTGGGCTACTTTACCTTTTCCAAATAGCAGAGTACTTGAGAAATAAATGACAGTGACACAAAAATTGAAAAATTAAGTATTCATATTAATCTTCTTTTATGTTTTGCACGGGCAAATAAATCAATATCTTATAGACTTGCATAAAAATCAGCAAATAAAACTGGCAGATAGTGAATGTAGAAAGACTTCCCATTCATGCCATAAGTGGTTTATGACAGTAATATATTATTGATGCTCTGTCTGCCCATAAGATTCAGATACTCTAAAAAACAGCCCAAATGTCCCATAAGCAATTTTCCTACTGTACACAGTGTCCTTGTCAGGCTTTCTGAAATACTGGCTGACCAGCAAAAAGGTAGAACAAAAATATGTGTAGAGTGTAAATCAATCACATTCTTCCCCAATTGAATGAGAGTTGAAATTTTAAATTTCTTAGCTATGCCACTAAATCAGTCCTTTGCTATTACTTTCTCCAGCCTGAGCATACTTTCTCCTAAGGTTTTCCAGAATCTGTCCTATTGCTGATTTTACTGCAGAAAACCTCCACACATCTAATATTGTCTCTGCTTCTTTCCTCCCCTTCCACCAAGCCTCATCACAGCCATTTCTAATCTGTTGCCTTGGGCTGCTGACAATTACCATGTAAGGAATGATGTCCTGATGTGCACATTTCAATGCAGAGCAGATTGCTGGGGCACTGGGGTGAGGCTGCTGCTCTGCATTCCCCCGTGCTCAGGCACACTCACTGCCCTGTGTGCTGCCTGCAGACCTGCTGAGGAGGAGGGCACAGTGGAGCAGAGGGATGGGAGCACTGGCAGCAGGTGGGAAGGGGGATCTCTCTCCTGCCCCTGTTCCTCTGCCTGTCCCACAGGGCACAACTGCTGCCCAGCCTTGCTGATTCAGCTGCACTGCAGCAGCAAATTTCTTCTGGGTGAAGAGCAGACACTCTGCACAGTCTCAGATGGCCACACAGAAATCAGAAGTAAAAAAGCAGAATACTTTGGGAAATTACTTACCATCCCAGCATCCAAAGCATCACAGGTTAAACTTTCTTAGGAGGATACCTGAGGTCTCAGATACAAGCTGTAGTGTTTGGCATGTCCTGTTCCTGCATTAAAAGGCTTTCACCACCTTAAATTGTAACTTTAGGACAGACAAGTCCCACAAGAGTTGTGTTGTATTTTTAGTATGCAAAGTCTTCAATCTGAAGTTATGTAACCAGAAATAAACAGGTTATAACAGCTATAAATTGCAGACAACATAGATTTCAGTGGGGTTGGGAAAGACAGTTGTGTTGTATTATACTAAAAATTTCTGATAGTGTAGTTCTTCATCAATGAAAAAGAACTGCTTTGAATGCAATCTGATTCAATGCAAAAATTCAATAAGAAATTGGGGAGTATTATAAGAGCCAAGGCTCACTACCACTAAAACATCAAACATAGGCTCAGCCATGCTGGATATTTTAAGGAGGGTGAGTGTCTGCCTGTATTATGGGAATAAAGTATGAACAAAGTAGTGAAGAACAATAACTGTTAGAAAGGAATGATAGATGACTGCACAGGTGTTAGCAGCAAACAGAAAAAACCTGCATAAAAATCCTAAGAAGCAACCAAGCAAATCTGGTTTCAGTTAGGTGTGATTTAACATAGCTTAAATATATTGGAAAGTAACAAATAGGCATTCCTCATTAAAGGCTGATGAATCTAATAACTTTCTCCAGAACCCAGAACATCCTCCATAGTATTCAACAAGCGTCTGCCTGTGTTAAAGCTGGTCCTGCACTAATCAAGGAAAACATAACTGTTTTCCAGTGTCTTTCTGAGATCTTGAAAGCTTCCAGTATTCAATAGGATCTTGAGATATATACCTGAAACCCCAGGCTGAAACTCCTCACTAACACAACTTCCTAAAAAAATCTGTAATAAACTATTTATCAAGAGGCATGTTAAAAATTTTGCTGTGCTTACATTTATTTTTCACATGCTTTTGAGTCTTTGTCATTCTTCTCTAAAACAAAAAGCAGTCTTGAAATAAATCTGTCATGACTGAATTCAGAAATCAAAAATGGAGTAAATAAATTAGTATCCTTCCCAGTCTGTCAGTGGGACTATTTTCCTTGGAGAACTTTGTAATGTTTATTTATTCCATTTGAGATTTGTTTGAAGAATAACTCCTATAATATTTTGTCTCTTTTGATATGAAATTATTGTGAGAACTTAGACTGGATCTAAATCAGAATCACAGAATCAGTATAAATTATTTTACTGGTTTCAACCAAAGTACAAGTTTTTGTGTATGAATTTCTTTTAATGTTCTTTGGCAATATTTTGAGGAAAATTGTGTGAAAGTATTGTCTAAGGACTTGTCCCATAGATAACATGAAAGAAAATTAAAATGTTATGACACAATTATGCAAAAACTATAAAACTGTAAACATATTATTGCCTGTAGCATTGAACATAAAATGATACGGTTCACTTTGTAAGAAGTAAGAAATAAATTCTCTGTAAGTAAGAATATAAGGCATTTTGTGGATGAATTTACATAATTATTTTGTGTTCAGCTGGTGCATATTTAAGCAAATTGGCTTACAGCACACAACAGTTTTGATAGAAAAAGTTGCATTTCTTGGCAGAAAATTAATTTAAAAAATGTACCATGGCTACCTGATTGACTTCAGGTGCTAATTTAGTCCCTCTAAAATAAAACCCCTAAAACATGTTTTAAGTGGATATCTGCAGAAACCGAAATTTTCACGTTACAGAACCGCTTCTACTGTCCTGGACTAATAATTAATGTAGCAATAGCAAAAGCAGGAGCCATTTGTTTTGGTAACTTAAAAGAAAATGTTGTCCTTCACTATCTGAAAAGCAAATTATTTCTGAGGTAGTTTTTTAATTTGTCGGTTGCTGTAGTGCCCACCCTCATGTCCCTCTTGTCTCTTTCAGGTTTCAGGTATTTACAGAGGAGCTGTGTGCTGGTGAAGCTGGGCAGGTGATGCAGGTGATGCAGGGAGCACCTGGGGCACCAGGACATGCAGCCTGCAGTTGCTCTCTGCTGCTGGGGGTGGCTGTGTCCTCAGGCAGTCGTGTTCCACAACCTTGGGAGCTTGCTCTTCCACGGGCATGGAAGGTCTGCCATGGAGAAATGGGATGAATCTGGTACTGAAGCAGTGCAATGATTCTTGCTAATGTTATGTTAGTTTCCATGAGGAATTTCTCTCCTTGACTTTTAAGGGGAGAAATAGGGGATGAGTGTGTCTATATGGGAGGTCCCTATGCTCTCACAAGAGACCTAAACAAAAACAGATACCATCTTAAGTACATATAAATTAATGTGTGCTTCCTGGGAAAGAGATGGGGAGGGGGATAAATTATCCTGTGAAACACAGAATGGCACTATTAGGATTAGGAAGATGTGGTAGGTAGCTCACAACTGGACCACTGCAATAGATAAAGAGAAGCTCTTTGGGAAAGACAGGCTGTGAAGATGAGACCTGGGGGATTGCTACAGATTGCTCAAGTAATAAGGGAAGAAGGTGGAAAAACGTTTAATAACTTGAAGGATCCTCTCAGTTGAAAGCTCTAGTTATCATGGGGGACTCTAATCACTCCAGCATCTGCTAGGAGAGCAACAAAGCAGGGCATAAATGATGATTATTTTGTGTAGCTGTGAGACAGACTGACAGAGAAGGATGTTCTGCAGAGCCTGTTACTCATAAACAATGAAAAACTCATTCTCCAACCAATGACAGTCATTGGAGCCCTGGCTGCAGTGACCATAAGCTGAATTTAAACACCTGGGGAAATAAAAAGACAAGCAGCAAAGACACCAGGTTTCAGGGGGACAATCTTGGCTACTTCAGGACCTTGGTAGGCAAGATCCCTTAAGAGGCTGTCTGAAAGGGCAAAGGAAGCAAGAGATAGATTGTCAAGGACAATCTCCTCAAAGTATAACAGCCTGATTAAATGGATAAGCAGACAGGCAGTTTTTGCAGGAGGCCAACATGGCTCAACAGATTACACTTGAGCCCAAAAGCATAAAGCAAGATTATGGAAATGGAATAGACAACCAAGGATGAATAGGAAAAAATTATCTGGGCATGGATGGGAGGAACAAAGAACACAGAAAAGGCTTGGGTGCTAGTGTCTCCTTTGCCCTAATCCTTACTGGCATAGTAGTAAACAGCCAGTAGTAAACTAATGGCATAGTATGTTCTTCCTGGAGAAAGTACTATCCACTGCAGGGGGCAATCAAATTGGTGATCACTTTGTTCAGCTGGATACACACAAGCCCATGGGATCAAATGCTGAACTATCTCAGAGATGACACAGCAAAGCTGTGGTCTATTAGGCTTAGAAATGGTGTGATGACTTGATAGGTTTCCAATAACTGGGAAAACAAAGCAAAAGAAGACAGGAATAGGTTTTGTGGTACCCCAAAAATGGCTGGGTTTTAAGCACAAACACTCCTGCTAATAGTCAGTGTGAGGCATGATGGCCTAATTGGGTAGTGTATAAGGTGTGTGGAAGACATGGCTGGACTGCTGGACTCAGAGAGCTGTGGCTGATGGCAGTCAGTTACGAGTGCCTGTCTTCAAGTACCAGTATCTTCAGGAGCAATCCTGTTGAATATCTTCATCATCTCCCCTGCACATTCCCCAGGTTTACAGATGTCACAGAACTGGGATGGATGAGAAAATTGTTGTCATTGATATATTTGAGTAGAAAGGTTGTCATTCACAGGGAGCTTGACAGGAGCATCCTGAACTTGAGCAAAGATGAACACAAAGTGCTGCACTGTTAACAAACAGCCTCAGATGCCTAGGGACAGTGCTGCAAGTCCTGATGGCAGCAAATTGAACATGTTCCAGTTCCCCCCTTGGGCATCAATGGCTACTTGCACATTTGCGTAGCAAAAGCTTGAGGGATGTGTTCATTTCCCTCTGCTCAGCACTGGAGAGATCCCACCTGAAATGCCATGTCCAGGTTTGGGCTACCCCAGACAACATGGTCAGCCAGCTGGAAGGACTCCAGTGGAAGACCAGGAGGACAGGGAGAGGTTGGAGAGCAGAAAATGCAAGTAGAGGCCGAGGGAACAGAGATTGTTCAGTCAAGCAGAGAAATCTTCCTCTTGTTCTATTCCACTGTCAAAATGAGACAGAGTAGAAGATTAACTTATTTTCAGATATGTGCAGAGAATCAAGAAGAGACAATGGTTGCACATTGTAAACATGGGATATTCCAGTAGGCTTATTCTGTGATGTGAGAGCCCCAAGGGGAAATTGCCCAGAGTGCACTATGAACATCTATTCTTGCAAATTTCAAAATGTGACTCAGTGAGGCCCTGTGTAGCCTGACCCAACTCAAGATTTCCTTGCATTGAGTAGGGAGTTGGAGTGGATGAGCTCCAGAGGTCCCTTCCAACAAACATTTCTAATGATTCTATGCTTCCTCTGAATCAGTCTGTTTTCTAGCTGGTTGTTGTAACATTTTGAAAGTGTGGAGTATTTTGACTTTAGAGGGTAGAAAAGCTGTTCTTACCTTTTTCATTGAATGGATATTAGATTATTATTGTGTGAAGTAGGAACATTTTTGTATAAGTACAACTTAATGTGGACCATAAAATTGTTTCATCTTCACATCTTTAAAATATAGGCAACATGTTATGCATCTCCAGCAAACCATGTGATCATTATGACAAAAAGTCTCCCTAATAAACCTGACCCATGTTGTAAATAATTGGACTTTCTAAGCATTTTTTTTTCAAAAACCTGATTTTTTTTTCCTTCAAGAAAAACTTTGAAATTATTTTCCAGTGTAGATAGAAAAATCAATGTTACTGCCTCTCTCTGATATTCTAAAATCAGAAATCTTCCTCTTTATATAAGACAATGGCATAGTAAATGCTGGATACATTCTTGTTTATCAAGAACTTTTCTGTGAACTGGCTATTCCATATCCAAGAAGCTGGAACACATGAAATTTAGCTTCCAACTTTGACCTGGGAAATGCTTGTCTAGGTTTTAAATTTTTGCAATCTTGACTTCTATTGAATTTTTATGAAGACATTTCTGGGGCTGTAGAGGTTTTTTTGTAAACCTTTTAAATATTCTATTTCAGATGTCTGGGAAAACATTCTTGATTTTTAAGTTCAGGCCGCCTATTTTGTACGTGACAAACCATTCTTTTCTACTACCAAAAGGTAGAAGATTTGCAGCTTCCTTCACATTACTGAAAGCTTGTATAATTTTAAATGAATTACTGGTCACTTTTTCTAGAATGTGGCCTTGTGAAACAATCACAGCTTCTGTCCTGCCTGTGTTTCATTTCATTAATGTTTGGCAAAGGATATTGTGTTTGTGTAGTATGGGCTTAAAGCGTGCTTTTATAATTGTACTGTCATTACCTTTTACCCTCTATGGTGAACATTTATTAAAAAAATCCCACTTCAGCAGGAACTTCTGAGAGGTTAGATGTAGTTCCAGGAGAGCACTGGGAATAGGGCTTATGATTAACCACCATTCTGTTGGATGCAATGATGCTGCTACCTTTGTGTATTGCCATGTATACACCCTATATGCACGGCGATTTTTCACAAATTCTAAGAGATTTTTATGGACTATAAATCCATTAATCAAATATTCAGACTTCAAGTGTTGTTATAAATGAGCACAAACGGGCTAATATAAAGCCAATTATGTAGCCAATTTATTATTACAGAAAAGAGTAAGCAAGGGTGCAGCGCTGACGACGAGGGGGCAGGGTCTTCCCCAGATCCTTCGCCGCACGCCCCGGGTCTTGTGGTCCCCTTTTTAGGGTCTCCGCTTCTTCTGCCAAATCATCCTTCCGGTCACTCTGCGCTTGCTCCGTCAGTTGATAGGGGTCTTTTCCTGTCTCCTGGTGGTTTTTGATGAGGGTTCGCAGTGGTTTTCTTTCCTTCGGACCTAGTGCAGTAATTATCTACAAGCATTTGTGAACATGCAAAACTAACAGGTCATTCTGCTCTTCTGTCTCGCCAGCAGACTAGATAATTTACAATCTACTCCCCCCTTCAAGGTCTGTTAGCAAAAAAACTTATCTAAACAAAGTAGGATACTAGGGCCGTTAACTGTTTCACTGCCAGACACTAGACAGTGAACAAAAGGTCGCTTATTTTATTACAATTCCCCCTTTTTTTTTTTTTTAACCCTTTTGTTCACTGTACCTTGCCAGTTCCTTTCTGCTGAGTTCTAAATAGTCTTCTATTTCCCCCCCATTTAGCGACTCATACTTTGCTCTAACAAGCATTAAATGAGCAGCTTCTAATCTCCTCTTGACTATACTGATAAGTTTGTTAAAAATACAGGGTCCAAAAGTCAGTATTAAAACGAGCAGAATTATTGGTCCCGCTATTGTGGACAAGAGGGTCGTTAACCAGGGGGATTTACTGAACCAAGATTCATACCAGGTTTGTTGTGCTTCTCTTTCTTGTTTTCTCTTTTCTAGTCCTTCTTGTAATTTTGCCATGGTCTCTCTTATAACTCCACTCCGGTTCGCGTACACACAGCACTCTTCTCTAAGTGCAGCACATAAACCTCCTTGTTGTAAAAGCAGTAAATTTAGTCCCTTCTATTTTGCAAGGTCACTTCAGCTAGCGAATCTAGGGAGTCTGTGAGATCTTTTATGGATTTATCAATTCTCCTTAGATCTTCGTCTACTGACACCCTAAGCTCTTTAAATCCCGCCTCTTGATTTACTAAGGACGCTACCCCCGTTCCCACTCCAGCCGCTCCTATACCTAGTAATACAGCCACTGTTAATGCTGTGAAGGGCTTTCGTTTCACTAAATGGGGTTTCTCTAGAGTTTGGTATTGAGCATACACATATTCTTCGGGATGGTAGGTAATTCGGGGAACTATTAGGACTTGTATGCAAAACTCATAGGTTTCATTAAAGGCTTTTGTAAAGATGCACGGGGTTACCCCTAAAGTGTTACAGACCCATTTTGAATTTACAGCCGGAAGGAGCCACGCGGCCGGCTCCTTTGGATCTGATACAGACATTTTTACCTGGCACAGGTGGTTCTTGTCTCTAGGTACATTTCCACACATCTCCCCTTTCCACTCACTTGAGCCATTGATATTCTCTGGACACTACCTTGTTCTTTTTCCCACAAACACTCCCTCGGGTTTGTTCCGTTAACTCGTCTTGACTCAGCAACAGATCCTATAGCTTCATAAAAGGGTGGTTTCACTAGGTAACACAGCCAGCATTCTTCGGTTAAATTAGGGTAGGTCTGGTTTAGTGCCTTATAAGTTGCCTGCATCACCCTCCAAAGTGTATTATATTCTTTGGTGGGCTCGAGCCAACCTCTAGATTCATTTTTGGCCTCCGTCTCGTTCTCTCTCGGGGAAATATCTGCAATATTTCTTCCGCCCCCGCCCCCAATAACTGGGTTAGGTCCCACAGGGCTTGGATCATGTGGTACAGGCTCTTTTTTTATTTGAATCATATTGCCTCTATCTTTCCCTGGTTTCCAGAGACGGACCCCCCATGTTTTCCCTAATAACCATTCGGCTTTTTCTGGCTGGGAGACATTAAGATATACAAAGGAGCAGGTTCCTCTGGATAATATTTCTCCTGAGGGTCCCCTCCAGGGTTTGACACAGCCTACCGGTCCAAATTCTGCCTTCAAAAAAGGTCTCCCTCTCGTCCTCCAGTCAGAGGCAATGGTTTCACAGCCCCAATATCCACAAAAGTACTCCCCTGGTAATTACAATACGACTTTCCTGGGTTTGATACCGGACACATGTAAAATCCTGTCAAATTCTCTGCTTTCCCACACTGTAGTATGTTAGCTAGGTTACATAGTCCCACTATGAAACTTCGGTGCTCCTACAGCAACAACTGTTTGTATTGGACTAGAGGCATCCCATCTAGTGAGGGACCATTTGAAGGGCTCATGGCTTTCTTGTGTTCCTTTACCAATCCCATCATCATTATTATTATTATGTACACTATTAGAGTTGGGTGACACCCAATGCCAGAGCAGTAAATAGAATTGGTTCTTTCCCTAACCCCCTTAATGCTATCACCTTCAAGCCTCCGGTTATCGAGAGTTGTAAGCACCTTCACTACCCTCACTGTTATTTCTGTGTGAGATTCCCTTTCCCCACTCCTTACCCCTCTGCCTCGCTCGCCAGCTAGGTTGCTGCTAGCTGCGAGGTGTACCATCTTCACGGCAGCAAGGATATTCTTCAGGGGTGGAACTCACTCCTCTTTTCCACTTCTTTTGGAATGCCAATTTTTGTCCTTTAATGGTGGAATATCACACCTGAGTCTTTTTACTTGCTTACGACACTTGACTGACACGATGTCTGTGTTAAATGGTCCGGGAGGTTCGTTGGGGTGATAGCAATATAAGTCAGGGTTTATCCCCTTGGAATATATTTGCCACCAGAGCGGGGATCCCACTTTCAGCTCTCGAGTTGCTACTTTCTGGCTTAAGGCCAAAGCAGTCAACTCACGCTGCTCCTCCCAGCAGGGCTGACATACACTTTTTGGAGCCCTCCCTTTCTGGCAGTGGACCCACCACAACTCCTTACAATTTTTACAACAGAAACATACAAACGGATAACAGTTGCAATCTAGCCAACTACACGCTACTCTAATATCGTTATGCTTCACGTTTTTTCTCCATTATATAATTGATCATTGTACGTTAATCTCACAGGTCTGTAATATGGTTGCTGAGTAAGTTCCTCTAAATACCCACAGTATCCTGGTGACTCAGAAGTTCCAATTAACTCTTTCTGTAGTAACCAATTATCCCCCACCCAAATGTCCCCTGCATTCATGTACTCTCCTGGGTATCAAGATGAGGTTCTTTTAAAGTGAGCCTTAAGTCCCGGCTGTTCCTTTTACTTCTTAGTGGGTGTTATTTTTCTCGGAGAATCCGGATGGATCTACTGGTCCTTTTATTCGGCTGGCATGAGTCCACCCCTTCTCTGCTGTACGTACCGCAGTGTCTGTTGTAAGTAACACCAGATATGGTCCTTCCCACTTCGGGTGTTAACGGGCTTTCTTTCCAACTCCGGATCAGAACCCAATCTCCCGGTTGTACCTGATGTAACACAAGATCTAGAGGTGGTCTCTGAGCCCACATTCCTTTTCCCATAGCTGTTTTTAAACTTCATTAGAGTTATTAAATATTTGTTGAGATACTGATCACTGATGTTGGGGTTAGTCTGAACCTTCTCTAGGTTATACGGCATCCCATATAGCATTTCAAATGGGGACAACCCCACATCTGCCCGCGGCTGAGTCCTAATATTTAATAAGGCTAAGGGAATGCATTTTACCCATGATAATTTTGTCTCTAATACCAATTTAGTCAATTGTTTCTTTATTTCCCCGTTCATTCTTTCTACCCTTCCCGAGCTTTGTGGGTGGTAAGGAGTATGTTTCTCCCAATTTATTCCCAGCGCTTTTGCTAATTCTTGTGTTACCTTTGATGTGAAATGCGGGCCTTTATCTGAATCAATAGTCTCAGGCACCCCGTACCTGGGCACTATTTCTTCGAGCAAAGTCTTTACCACTGTTTGGGCTGTTTCCTGACCGTCGGAAACTTCTACATAATGGGTAAGATGATCTACTATTACTAAAAGATATCTAATCCGCCCTACTTTGGGTAGCTCTGTAAAGTCTATTTGCAGATTTGCAAACGGTCTTTTTTTGCTAATGGCCGCCCCCAGAGGTAATTTTCTTAGGTTGCTACGATTGACTCGTAGGCAGGTGGGACAGTTCTTGATGACATGCTTAACCATATCTCGTAGTCCAATGCTCATAAATTTAGTCGCGAAATGGTCGACTAACCCTTGGTCCCCCAGTGTGTCCCCTGATGTAACTTATACAACATTGCTGGGCTACTGCCTTGGGCAATACTTCTCGCCCGTCTCCTGTCATCCACCTCCCCTATCTTCTTTTATTCCCATTTTCCTCAATTTTTCTTTTTCTTCATCAGTAAATATAAGTTCCACATCTTCTTTCTCCAGTGTTTCCCCTAATATATGGCTTCTCCTTCAAAACCATCTCCCTTACTGCTGCCCTTTTTGCCTCCTGATCAGCGGCGTTATTTCCCCTGCTCCTAAAGTCCATTCCTGACGATGTCCCTTTAAGTGCACTACTGCTATCTTCTTTGGTCCTCTTAGGGCTTGTAATACTTCTACTATAAGCTTTTGATGGACTAACCCCTTCCCCTGTGAATTTTTAGCCCTCTTTCTTCCCATAATTTCCCAAAAGTATGCACTACTCCAAATCCATACTTGGAATCGGGTATATCGTCCCCTCCTTTCCCCTTAGGAGCTTTAAGGCCCAGTATAGCATACCGTTCACGCTTGGGCTGACCATGACCTGTCTAAGGCTCCCGATTCTATTACCCGTAAATCAGGTCCTCCTATAATAGCATAACCAGATTTTCTTTCCCCTTCTACTATCCTGGAGGATCCATCCACAAATAGTTTTTCCCCTTCATCTAATTCTTCTTCCTCTAAATCAGGCCTAATCTTCATTTGTTCTTCTATCGTAGCTAAACAATCATGGGTTAGGGGTTCTTGTTCTATTTTTCCATACAGGAAAGCAGCTGGATTTTGTAGAGTGGTGGTTTCTAGGGTAAAATCTGGTGCTTCTAATAGAATCCCTTCATATTTCAGGAGTCTGGCATCAGATATCCATTTATCTGCTTTTTGTTGCATTACACCCGGATATTATGGGAGACAGTACCTTTAAGCTGCTATTAAAGGTAATTTTCCTAGCTTCCTCTACTAACAATGCACATCCTGCTAACATCTGTAGGCATGTGGGCAGCCTCTGCTTACAGGGTCTAGGATTTTTGATAAATATGCCACAGGTTTCTTTTTCCCTGCCCAATCCTGGGTAAGCACTCCAAATGCAATTCCTTCTTCTATATTAACAAACAAAAAGAATGGCCTCTTTAAATCTGGGAGACTCAGAACCGGAGCATGAACTAAACTCTCTTTTAATTCCTCCAGTTTATCTGTGTCCTCTTGGGTCCACTTCATTAATCCTTCTTGTGCTAGCTTTTGATATAAAAATCTAGCTTTACTACTATAATTTTCAATCCATTGTCTACAATATCCCGTGAGGCCTAAGATTTGTCGAATCTGTCTTTTATTCTTTGGTATTGGTAGTGATAAGATAGCTTGAATTCTCTCTCGGGTCTATCCTTTTCTCACCCCTTTTCAAATAATGTCCTAGGTATTTTACTTCTTCTTCCACAAACTGCAATTTGGCCTTTGAAACCTTCAGGCCCTTAAGTCCTAGAAAATTTAGGAGTCTTATACTCTCTCTTCTTACCTTTTTCTTCTTCTTTCCCTGCTAACAACAAATCATCAACATATTGCACCAGGGTTACCCCAGGACCTGTCTGGTAATCCGTTAAAATCTGCTCCAGCGCCTGCCCGAACAGGTTTGGGGATTCAGTAAATCCCTGGGGCAATACTGTCCATCTAAGCTGTTGCTTCCTTCCAGTGTCCGGGTCCTCCCACTCAAAGGCAAAATAATCCCTACTAGATTCATCAAGGGGGCAAGCCCAAAAGGCGTCCTTCAAGTCTATTACGCTGTACCATAAATCATTTGGGCCTAGTTTACTCAGCAGCGTGTATGGTTTGCCACCACTGGGAATCTGGCTATGGTTCTCTTGTTTATTTCCCTTAAGTCATGTACCAGGCGATAGGATCCGTCCGCCTTTTTAACTGGGAGGATCGGTGTATTGTATGGTGACATGCAAGGTTCTAACAACCCCCGGCTCAGTAGCCTGTCTACTTCGGGCTTTAACCCTTTCCTTCCCTCTAGGGATATGGGATACTGCTTTATTCTTACAGGTATTTCAGGGTTTATATTATTTTAACCTTAAAAGGGAAATCTTTAATCGCCCCACACTTCCAGGGTTATACCATACTTCGGATTTATTTCCTTCATCTTCTTGCCTCAAAGGGCAGAGTCTAATTCTTATTTCTTTTTCTATTACCTCTATTTGGATACCCAATTCTATAATCATATCTCTGCCCAATAAATTGTAATCTGATTCTGGGACTAACAAAAGTCCCCTACCCTATTTTAGATTCTGATTCCACCATCACCTCCTTTATTATTTTCACATCAAAGGGTTCTCCATTTGCCCCAACTACTGTGGCAGTGTCCCTAGACAGGGCACAACCTTTGGGTAAGGACTGGAGCGTTGATCTTTCTGCACCAGTATCGACTAGGAAGTTAATTTCCTGGCCGGGGACCCACTTTAACTTTATCAAGGGCTCCTTTTGATGTTTCTGGGTCCCTAAAGATAGAGCCCCCTGACCCCCTAGTCCTCCTTAAACTCCTTCTCGTCTCTAATCCGAACACGACATTCCCTTTTGAAGTGTCCCTTCTTTCCACAGTAAAAGCACACTTTCAAATCCTGCCTCTCACCAGGACCCCGAACTTCAGCCGACTTCCGCCCAAACTGCTTCGGTCCCTTTTCCCGCTCCCCTGCTTTCTCGCATTGCAGCCACCATCAGTCTGACTTGTCGTTTATGAGTTTCCTCTTCCCTTGCACATAAACTTTCTGTGCTTCCCTTAATAGTTCATCTAGTCCCCTGTCTTGCCAATCCTCTAACTTTTTTGTATCTTTTTCCTAATGTCCTCCCAGGATTTTGAAACAAAATGCACTTTTAATACTGCCTGCCCCATTTGATCATCTGGATTTATCCCGAATAAAGTTGAAAATTTTTCCGTAGTCTCTCTAACCATTCTGTGGGGGTCTCATCTTTCTTTTGTCTTTCATTAAAGGCCTTATTGAGGTTTTGGCCTCGCGGGACTGACTCTCTAATCCCCTGCACAATTATTGTCCTAAGGTCTTGCATATGAACTCTATGGGCTGGATTTTGATGGTCCCAATTGGGGTTCTGCAAAGGCCACTTGATATCTGCTGCTGGTCCTTGTATGTGCTGTGCGTCCCAAATACGCATGCCTTCCCTCCCTAATCATATTCTTTTCTTGGCCGTAAACAAGATGTTTAATATGGACTGTAATTCTTCCCAAGTATACATGCTCGGCCCTAGGAATTGATCTACTCTCTCTGCCACCCCAGTGGATCTTCTAATAAATGTCCCATTTCTTTCTTAAAATCCCTAACATCCCCTGAACTGAGAGGTACTGATACAAACCCTATGCCTGGCTGTGGCCCTCCCATCGGTATTTCCCTTAGTGGGTATAATCCTTCCCGGGCTCTACTGCGGGTAACCGGCCTTGCATGCTCTGACTGGTCAGAATCGAATCCTCTCAGGAGGTGCCCTGGGATCTTCTGTTCCCGGTACTTGAGGTGGGGGTATATACGGTGGGGGAACTATCAAAGTTTCCTCTAGCTGGCTTCCCTTTTCTTATTCTTATTTTTCCTTGATTTTCTGCTAATTTAAAGATAAATACCTCCGGCCGTTCCACCCAGATCTTTGCATAGTCGCTTTCCTCTGCACAAAGGGGTTTCTTAGTGTTCACCCAAATATTCAGTTTTGTTTTACCCAGTCCTCTGAGGACCCGTATATGGGCCAAAACACATTCTTTGAGATTTCTTTTCCACCCCATACTTCCACACAGTAGTGTATCATTTTAGCTTTGTCTTTTCCTGTGTACCTAAAAATGTTCCCAATTATCTAACAGAAATCCTAAGGGACTTTCTCTAGGTATAGGTGGGAGCCTAATGCTCAGGGGCTTACTCTTCCTATCCCATTCTTCGGAGTGCCTTCAATCACACAATCAACTCTCGCTTCCCCCTGGTTCGTGGCCCCAAGCCCTCGCGGGTCTGTGGGGAATCGCGCCTTGGAGTCAGCTCTCGCAGGGAGTCTGGCTGCCAGCCCCCTCTCATCCCACACACCACACAATCGCACTCCGGGATCCCAACCCCGCTTGGACGGTTCCCGTAATACTTACAGCGTCCGCGCGTCTTCGTCCGGACTTTGTGCACAAAATTTAAGGGTATGTTGGGCCCTCAAACCTCCTTTGCTTTCCTCTTTTCCTCACTTTAGGTTGATTTATTTCCTTCTCATCTTCTTGCCTCAAAGGGCAGAGTCTAATTCTTATTTCTTTTTCTATTACCTCTATTTGGATACCCAATTCTATAATCATATCTCTGCCCAATAAATTGTAATCTGATTCTGGGACTAACAAAAAGTCCCCTACCCCTATTTTAGATTCTGATTCCACCATCACCTCCTTTATTATTTTCACATCAAAGGGTTCTCCATTTGCCCCAACTACTGTGGCAGTGTCCCTAGACAGGGCACAACCTTTGGGTAAGGACTGGAGCGTTGATCTTTCTGCACCAGTATCGACTAGGAAGTTAATTTCCTGGCCGTGGGGACCCACTTTTAACTTTATCAAGGGCTCCTTTTGATGTTTCTGGGTCCCTAAAAGATAGAGCCCCTGACCCCCCTAGTCCTCCTTAAACTCCTTCTCGTCTCTAATCCGAACACGACATTCCCTTTTGAAGTGTCCCTTCTTTCCACAGTAAAAGCACACTTTCAAATCCTGCCTCTCACCAGGACCCCGAACTTCAGCCGACTTCCGCCCAAACTGCTTCGGTCCCTTTTCCCGCTCCCTGCTTTCTCGCATTGCAGCCACCATCAGTCTGACTTGTCGTTTATGAGTTTCCTCTTCCCTTCGCACATAAACTTTCTGTGCTTCCCTTAATAGTTCATCTAGTCCCCTGTCTTGCCAATCCTCTAACTTTTGTATCTTTTTCCTAATGTCCTCCCAGGATTTTGAAACAAAATGCACTTTTAATACTGCCTGCCCCATTTGATCATCTGGATTTATCCCCGAATAAAGTTGAAAATTTTTCCGTAGCCTCTCTAACCATTCTGTGGGGGTCTCATCTTTCTTTTGTCTTTCATTAAAGGCCTTATTGAGGTTTTGGCCTCGCGGGACTGACTCTCTAATCCCCTGCACAATTATTGTCCTAAGGTCTTGCATATGAACTCTATGGGCTGGATTTTGATGGTCCCAATTGGGGTTCTGCAAAGGCCACTTGATATCTGCTGCTGGTCCTTGTATGTGCTGTGCGTCCCAAATACGCATGCCTTCCCTCCTAATCATATTCTTTTCTTCGGCCGTAAACAAGATGTTTAATATGGACTGTAATTCTTCCCAAGTATACATGCTCGGCCCTAGGAATTGATCTACTCTCTCTGCCACCCCCAGTGGATCTTCTAATAAATGTCCCATTTCTTTCTTAAAATCCCTAACATCCCCTGAACTGAGAGGTACTGATACAAACCCTATGCCTGGGTGTGGCCCTCCCATCGGTATTTCCCTCAGTGGGTATAATCCTTCCCGGGCTCTACTGCGGGTAACCGGCCTTGCATGCTCTGACTGGTCAGAATCCGAATCCTCTCCAGGAGGTGCCCTGGGATCTTCTGTTCCCGGTACTTGAGGTGGGGGTATATACGGTGGGGGAACTATCAAAGTTTCCTCTAGCTGGCTTCCCTTTTTCTTATTCTTATTTTTCCTTGATTTTTCTGCTAATTTAAAGATAAATACCTCCGGCCGTTCCACCCAGATCTTTGCATAGTCGCTTTCCTCTGCACAAAGGGGTTTCTTAGTGTTCACCCAAATATTCAGTTTTTGTTTTACCCAGTCCTCTGAGGACCCGTATATGGGCCAAAACACATTCTTTGAGATTTCTTTTCCACCCCATACTTCCACACAGTAGTGTATCATTTTAGCTTTGTCTTTTCCCTGTGTACCTAAAAAATGTTCCCAATTATCTAACAGAAATCCTAAGGGACTTTCTCTAGGTATAGGTGGGAGCCTAATGCTCAGGGGGCTTACTCTTCCCCTGTCCCATTCTTCCGGAGTGCCTTCAATCACACAATCAACTCTCGCTTCCCCTGGTTCGTGGCCCAAGCCCTCGCGGGTCTGTGGGAATCGCACTACTGAGGGTCCGCTCTCGCTTGGGGAGTCTGGCTGCCAGCCCCCCTCTCATCCACACACCACACAATCGCACTCCGGGATCCCAACCCCGCCCGGACGGTTCCCGTAATACTTACGCGTCCCGCCGCGTCTTCGTCCGGACTTTGTGCACAAAATTTAAGGGGTATGTTGGGCCCTCAAACCTCCTTTGCTTTCCTCTTTTCCTCACTTTAGGTTCGTCGGTCGGGGCCGGGATGAAATCCAAGTCCCGGGGCCACCGGGTCGGTGGGGCGCCTCCCCTTTAGACAAGGAATTTTTCCCGAAATCCGATCCGAGTCCGCAGCACCAAGTTGTTATAAATGAGCACAAACGGGCCAATATAAAGCCAATTATGTAGCCAATTTATTATTACAGAAAAGAGTAAGCAAGGGTGCAGCGCTGGACGACGAGGGGGGGGCAGGGTCTTCCCCAGATCCTTCGCCGCACGCCCTGGGTCTTGTGGTCCCCTTTTTAGGGTCTCCGCTTCTTCTGCCAAATCATCCTTCCGGTCACTCTGCGCTTGCTCCGTCAGTTGATAGGGGTCTTTTCCTGTCTCCTGGTGGTTTTTGATGAGGGTTCGCAGTGGTTTTCTTTCCTTCGGACCTAGTGCAGTAATTATCTACAAGCATTTGTGAACATGCAAAACTAACAGGTCATTCTGCTCTTCTGTCTCGCCAGCAGACTAGATAATTTACAATCTACTCCCCCCTTCAAGGTCTGTTAGCAAAAAAACTTATCTAAACAAAGTAGGATACTAGGGCCGTTAACTGTTTCACTGCCAGACACTAGACAGTGAACAAAAGGTCGCTTATTTTATTAGTAAAGCAGTGGTTGTGCTGTTATTTGCAGACCTCTGGGCTTGAGAAGGCCAGTGACACCATGGGGTGGAGGCTTGGCAGTTATATTTATGGCCAGCTGAATGAGCCCATGTGCTTCCTTGTGGTGATACTGCTCCCATTCCTTTGCCCACTCTCTTGAGTTACAGCAAAGTAAACTGACTGCATGGGAGCCCCTAGGCTGGAGCAGTGCTCCATTTGAACATGTGTAGCTGGTGAATTCCTACACTTCAGGCTTCAATCTCTTAGGGATGCTTTTCTGGAGTTTGGCAGGAAAAAATGCTTTGGCAAAAAGGACATAGTGTTTTCCATTTGTATCTCAGGGTCCTAAGGGAAGTGGCTTCAGTATTTTCCTCTAGGGTGTGTGATGTTGAACATTACAATGTCCTTGGTTATAGTTGAAGACACCTGGGATGAGAGACTTCTTTTAGAGCACTTGGTCTCAGAAGACAAGTTTTGCATTCAGCAAATTGGCTTAGGGAGTTATTTTGTTTGTATCTTTGTCAAATCTGCCAAGCAATGCACAAAAGTAGAAGAATGTCTAATATGAATATTTGGGGCAATCAAATGATAAGGAAGGGTACCTAGCAAGGGCAGTGGTCAAAATATAAAACACCTGACAAGCTTCTCTCTTACTCTTCTTACTTTGCAGTGTTTTACATCCTTTTGTTCTCTCTCAGGCCTGGTGTGGTCATGCAGCTAAGTCTATATGCACACTTTTTAAAGTGATATTTTAAGAGTGTTTCTTTGTGAAAGTCATTGCAAACTGACTCAGAAAAGAGTATAATATTTCTCCCATCCCAGGGTATAATATTTTGCAGCTCTTCCCCCCAAGCATCAGATTTGCCTCAGTTTTTCAAACTCAGTGACAGAAAAAGAAAAAAGCTAGCCTGGATTTCTTATGTGGTAATAGAAGGCTTTATCCATATTGTCTTTAGGCCATCCCATTGTAGAGTTCTGGTAAACTGACTGTCAGTGCACTCAACGCAGTGCAGGAAGAGTCCTTTTTCTCTGCATTGCAGGTTCTGTTCTTGCAGCACAGATATTTCTAAAATTGAAAAATCTTGCCTTTTAAATTTCTTGTGGCAATGCATCTTACATGGCAGTGGTTGTCTTGTAGAGATCTTAAAATTTACAGGAAACCTGATTTAAGGGATCATTCTTCCCACTGGCTTTGCAATGCAGTTTTATTTTATCCAGACACTCCTCTTGATTGTCCTTTTCTTGGCCTTAAAATTATGGGTAAAGGTGCAGAAACTACATATGCTGTGCCAGTAGTTTCTGTCAGCTACAAGATCACTAGAACTGTTTAGAAGGGATGCTCAGGTTTAGTAGCACCTGTAAAATTTTGTTAGGTTTTTAAAATTACTGTTGTTTAAATTTAAAGGAGAGTTCAATGACATAAGAGCTATACTGAGGCTAGTAGATGTGTCAATGCAGTCATGAATTAGGAAAAGGCTATACTATGTATGTCAGGGAAAAAAAATTAAAGAAGAGGACATAGGCAAGAGGTGAGGGAAAGGCAAAACCAAGTATCCAAAACCTGTGTTGCCAAAAAGATACAATAGCTGGCAAGAGAGATATTAGTGTAATCAGAGAATTATTTTAAGGAAAATTTCTTATGTTTAAGAGTATTAAAGAATGTTTTTCAAGAAAGTAAATCAAATAAAAGCTCAAGAAACAGAAGTTGTCGATTTGATGCTATTTTAGAGTGTGAACATTGAATTTCCTATGCTCTTTGTGTGCACCGAGAGGAAGAAATATGATCACTCTTCTTAAGGAGCCTTCTCAGGTGCGTGCTGTCCTTCAAGACTTTTGTGTCAATGATAGCATTTGGATTATGAACCAGAATTATGGTCAGAAGGTGCTCAGTGTTGGCAGATGCCATTTCGCAGGCTCAGCAGAGCTGGCTGGGATCATCACAGCCTCTCACTAGCCCCAAAGCTATTGGCTCACAATTCTGGTGCTTCTGATTGCCCCAGGAGATATGACTTGGATGCTGATGACATATTCAGACAGAGCTGGTGCTGGAACAATATACGCCCCAAACTATTCCTGGCACAATAATTTTATGCTGAGAATCAGATATACCTCTTGCTATTTTTCCCTCCCTTTTTCCTTCCTTCACATTCTTGTCTGCTAGTCCCTAAATTAAGACAAAAAATAGCTATACAGTACTTCTGAGACTAGTGTTTAGCTAAAATGTAAGCTCTGATAGAGATCTCTCATGCATCTGAACACAGAGCAGTGAGCTTGCAGGGTGAAAAGATGTAATATTAGATTTTTTGCACAGTTCACAGAAAAGCAAAGACTTGAAACAATTTTCATTTGTGGAGTTTGGGTAATAGAGAGTAGCTACAGCTCTGCCTCAATGAATTTTTTTTCCAAGTGACTAGGTAGTTAATTTGTCTTCAAATTATAGTTGGACATAAAATACAAGGTTGTATAAATGTGATGCTAATTTATGTGATCTAGAATATTCTATACAATCTTTATATATCCAAACAATGAATAAATATTTGCAACAAGAAGACCATGGCAATCTGCCTACTACAGCACTTGGCCTGCACTGTGCAAGCTGCGGTGGTGTGTCCAGTCTGCTGCTGAAGTTATAAATTCTGGTGATCTTAAACCATATGTTTTAGGTGCTTGGCCAATCTTGATGTTAAGATTATTTTTTAAAACTGTTAGTTTTATTTTACTCTTGCTTTGCCAAAAATTAGGGGCTGATTTACTAATTTTTGTAAGTTTGGGTTGAAGTTCTTCCATAAATCATGATGGGTTTTAGCCTGATAGATGAAGGGTGCCTTCTTCTGTTAAACAATTTGTGCTATGTGTCTGCTCACAAAACACTGTGAAATCATGCTTAGAGTTTCTCTTGACTGAACAACAACAACAAAAACTTTTCTAGTGGCTTGTTTTTGGGCAGGTTTTTAAGGTTTTAGGTATTTTGCACCTTTTAAAATTTTCAGTGCAGTGCACAAATGTTCAACAGGGTCTTTTTTTTTTTTTAATGTGGTATATGCACAAGCAGTGTCACTGCCTTCCTCCTTTGCCTTTTCTTCTGTGTACAGATGAGGGGTTTAGACCACATTTGGAAAAACCCATCAGGAAAAAACCACCAGCTGATTCTCTCAGTCCTCCTCATGATCCTTTCGACTTTTGCATCTATAAGGCAAAAATGTTCCCCACACTTCTGTTTGCCTCTGACTTTGCAGGAGTTCTGGTGGTCTGACTCGCTCAGGGTGAGCAGAGGGGGATGTCTCTGGGCATGGAGAGAGCAGTGCTGCTGCCCTGAGCCTGCCCTGCTGCCTCATGCCTACCCTGCTGCTCCTGCAGCACTGGGCGAGGGCTCTGCTGCACTGAAAATACAGGAGAAGGAGCCTGCTCCACCCTGTGCTGTGTCCTGGCCTTACTGCCCTTTTTCTGGGCTCCAGTAGTGTTAATCTTCCATTTGCCTGCATAAAATCTGCCTTGTTTAGTGCCTGCATTTGATTAACTAGTTATTCCCTTTAAGGTGAGCTTTTAAAATACGTGATCTAGGGCTCTTTGAAAGCCCCTGCTCTCCATGTACTGCTGTACCATGCTGCCTTTATAGTGCTGGCTGCAGGAAACCTCCAAGGAAATCCATCTGGAGGTGGTTTGCCTGAGAAGAAGTGGGAGGCTATCTGTGCTTGGCAGCATCTCAGAAAAAGTTACTTCACCTCATCCTACACAAACAATTACAGGACAGTAAAAAACTTACTAAGTAAGAGGGAAAACTCTCAGGGGGGCAGCATGTGCTAAGCTTCTGTTAAAGAACAAAACTGAGCTTGTGATGGCCGTCGTTGTGAATGTGCTCACACATGTTTAGAGAGCTAGAAATATAATTACAGCATGTTGTTTTCTATTTCCTTGCTTTTCAACACATTGAGAATTTGAAAAAGTGGAATTGACTGATGCAGTGTTCTAAAAGGAATAGGAGCTGGTCTTTGTGTTGGCAGGAGGGAAGTTTGAGAAATTGAATGTGGATCCTTTTCTATACACCAAACATATTAGTATGAATTGAATAATGAATAACCTAATCAGATTTGTAGCCAAGCTTGCCTGTCATACTGTGATAATTACTAGCTACCCAGGGCCTTAATACCAAGCAGATCCCTCCCCACCTCCTTACCTTTTTTATTTTTTAGAAGTGAATTCTTTATAAGAAAGAAGCAGTACCTGGGCAATGCACTAATATTGGCTCAATCCAGTGACCAGAAACACTTCCCAGTGCAGGTACTGCCATATTCCATAAACTGTTTCTTAACAGTTTCAAACGATAACATATCTGGCCTGAGTGAGGAGCACTTCCATCATGGCAATATCAACAATAGTAGGCAATATCAACAGTAGTAGACTCCCTGTGGAAGCAATTATAGCCATGTTCAAAAGTACAAACCAAAATTATTCGCAAGAGTATTTCACAGGTGATAAGGACATGTAAGAGGAACGAGAGCAAGTAATTGTTTAAAATCTTCTCTTGTGTGAATTTATTTTTTTTAATAGGGAGAACAAAAAAAGTAATTTCAAGTCTGAAAGTTGGTCATTAGATATGTAATGCCATTTTCAGACTGATGGTCTGCCAGTTCTGCTTTCTTCTTGGCTAAGAAGCTGCTTCAGTGAGGTGATCTGGAGAAGTCTTCAATGATCTGTTGTCAACTCTGCATAATTTTTTTTATTTCAGTCAGGAGAAGGGAGGATGGGGCCAGATGATCTCCAGAGGTCTCTTACAAACTCAGCTGTCCTGAAAATCTCTAAAAATAAACTCTATGTTAAACTGAACAAGAAACAGATGCTTTGCCCTGAGTTTTGAATGTGTTGTATGTGCAGTTCTAGGCTGTGTTCTAGATCAGTCCACTAGCTGGTGAGTCTGTTGAAGTTGTGCTTGGACATTTCATGTGGATTGAGGGGCTCCTCAATCCACATCAAATTTCTTGTTTTGGCTGGGGAATCCTGGTGGAAGTCACATTAGAAATCCCGGCAGAGGTTGGCAAAATATAATACAAAGTAGTTCTGCTCACCCTTGTAAGCAAACCATGTTAAAATATCTGCAGGGTGGTTACTGCATTCCTGCCTGGTTTCTCAGACTGTCCCTTTTGTCTGCAGGACAAATGAAGTCTCAATAAAGCAGCACAGTCCAGACTCCCAGTGCTGTATTCCCAGGCAAATTACCTTTATGTGCAATTCCAGTGACTGTCCAGAACTCTTCTGGTGGTGGAGAGAAGATGCAGGAGGAGAGGTGGGAGCTATAACTTCTGGGAAGTTATGGGGCAGGAAGAATACAAACATTTCCTTTCCTTGGTGTTTCACAGATTATAACCGGTGTCTTCAAGGCAGAATGAGATACAGGAAGAGTGCAATTTATTGGAGTATATCAGCATGTATATTTCTGTTGTATACATGTACATTTATGTCAGTTTTTAATGTCATGCAAGTATTCCTGTTCTCAGGACTTGTTCAGTATCTGGATTTTTGCTTTACCTGAGGTAGTGTGTACTTCTCTTCCCATGCCTTTAGTTTGTGGACTCCTGAGTGTGAATATGTGACTAAGCCCTGTAACCTGCAGTTGGGGTCAGGGTCACACAGCTGGTGATGAACACAGGAAGAAAAACTGGAAAGTAAGGCAGTTACCTGTGGGAACACTTGGACGTTGGGCAATCTATAATCTCTCTGTTTCTCACTGTTTTGCTTTTGTTTTCCTGTGTAGTGTTTTTATTACACAAAGCTGATATCAACCAAGAAGTTCACATGCTAAAGGGAACTGGACTGTCAAGTCTGAATTACATTGCTTTTGGCAGCACCTATTGACTTCCCAAGATGTGGTGTGGCTTTGATGAAGAGAACAGTGCTCAGCCATCTTAAAAAGAAGGCAAAATATAATATTGAGGTGCATTAACTCTAGTGTTCATGACTAGGCTTTGCTGTTCTTTGAAGTCCAGTACAGCTAGCTGGCAATTCACTGGGTTTCTGCCTTGACTGATTGATTTTTAATCTTAAAAAAGACAGGGAGAACAGACTAAATGAGATTGCAAGAACATCTGAATTGAACTCCTGTGTGCCAGAGGTCATGGATTTTGTCCTGGCTGTTCTCTACATCATCCAAGAAACATGTTACCTGCTATCATTCACTATAGACCCTTCATTGATAAGGATGTCTTTAAAGAAACTATGTGGCACTGCATGTGACATTTCAGCAATAGTCACAGAGGGATGGCATCTAAATACAGAAAGACAATGGGTAAAGCTTTTAATGACCCCCAAAACACTAGTAAAGCATTCCACTTCCAACAGCTGTTGGACAACTACTAGCAGAGACAAGAGATCCATGGAAGAAGATAAAAGAGAGCAAAACATCCTAAAAACTGTTGCTTCTATTTGTTTGTGGTTTTGTTCTGATACTTGCGGATCTTCAGTGTGTGATTGGTGCTGTTGGGAGCATATGGTCATATGGTTCTATTCTAAGTGCTGTTTACAAGGCTGTATTTGCCAAGGGATGGCCAGAGCTGACAGGGAAGCATGGGAAGACACAGCAAAGTTCAGCTGCACTTGTTGGATTTGTGAAAGATGTATTTAAGCTTAGCTGCCAAAAATAGTAGATTTACCATGCCTCTGTGTAAATCTCCAAGAGACTGAAGAAACAATTCTGAACTAAAATGCATTCTCCCTTAGGGACTTCTTTCAGCAACAAGCCCAATTACTTTTTAAATGGGGGGGAGTTAGCCCTCCAGGGAAGCCATAAATATGTCCATAGTGAGCTGTAGTGGGTTAAAAATTCCCAATTGCCCTATTACAGGAATCCAGTAAAGAAAACAGTAGACAGTTCTCCCTAGTAAAAGTACCAGCAGGTATTTTCTAGCAATCTAAGTGATACTGCGCAATTTGATATCTAATTTATGAAAACTTAGTGTCTTGGTGGTTGAAACTGGCCACTTTTGTTCTTTGAGTTATGGCTGGTGTAGACATTTTAAGTGTCTCTTGATAATTTCTTATGGAATAATTGAGTGGTTTGAGTTGGAAAGGATCTTAAAGATCATTTGTTCTAACCCAGCCATGTCAGGTACATGTTTCACTGGACCGGATTACAAATGCTATCCAGCACTTGGCCTTGAACACTTTCAGGGAGGGGGTATCCACAACTTCCTTGGGAAACCTCATCCAGTGCCTCACTGCACTCTGAATAACACTGCCCTCTTCTTGAATACTAATCTAAATTTCTCCTCTTTTAGTTTAAAAGTATTACTCCTTGTCCTACAGCTCCCTCTTCTAATAAGACCCCTTTAGGTACCGGAAAGCTGATATTCAGCAGCTCTGCTCCTCCAAGCTTAACAACCCCAGCTTTCTCAGCCTGTCCTCAGAGAAGTGCGCCAGCCCTTTCATCATCTTCATGATCAAAGATGCTCCTCTAGGCTCAGTCCAGCAGGTCCCTGTCCCTCCTGTGCAGGGACCCCAGCTCTGGCTGCAGTGCTCCAGGTGCTCTCAGCAGAGCAGAGCAGAGGGGCAGAATCCCCTCCCTGCCCTGCTGCCCACGGGGCTCTGGATGCAGCCCAGGACACGTTTGGCTCTCTGGGCTGGGAGTGCCATGGCTGGGGCATGTCCAGCCTCTCACCCACAGCACCCCCAAGTCCTTCTGGGCAGGGCTGGGCTGGGGCTGCTCATGCCCAGCCTGTGGTGATATCAGGGGTTGATCTGACCCAGGTGCAGCACCACACTTGGCCTTGTTAAACCTCATCAGATTCCCATGGACACACTTATAGAGCTTGCCCAGGTCTCTCTGGATGGCGTCCCATCCTTCAGGAGGTCTCCTGCCCGGTTCTGTAGTGGATCAGCTTTCTCTGTGCTTTCTTTTGCTGCTGATATATCAGCAGAAGCTACCTGTTGCCTTTCTCATTCCTTGCAGGTTTCCCTTCCCAGCTGTGCCCTTCCTAACTCCCTCTGTGCCTTCATCCTCTGTTACTCCCTGGCAATCTGTCCTTACTAAAACCTTCTGTAGTAGCTTTTTAAGTTTAGTACCACTCAGAAGCTACCCCTTCAGCTAAACTTGCCTCCTGCCTTACCTCCTTGTTTCTTCACACTCTGTTCATATGCTTTAGAGAAGTTGCTTTTCAAGTTCAGCCCTTTCTCCTGTGTCTCTTGGCATTTAAGGTAATTGAGTTCTTCCAGGCTACCACTTACCAATTTCCTGAACAAGCCAAGAGAGTTGCTCTGAAATCCAGAATCTTTATTCTGCTTTTTGCCTTCATTGCTTTCCTGAGTATTTCAAATTCTTATTTCTCCTCACAGTCACTCAGCCTAAGGCTGTCATCAACCTTTATGTCCCTATCCATTTCTTCCTTAATTCATACAACATCCAGCAATGCTACTTCACTACTTAAAGAAGTACCTGCAGGAAAAAAGTCTCTGATGCTCTCCAGGTTTCCTACACACTCTGCTGGTCTGCTCTGCCAGCAAATGGCTCAAAATTCCCCCATGAAAATATGTAATTATGAAGTTTCTTCCAGTTGTTTAAAGGCTTTGTCCACCTTCTCTTCTTGACTGGGCGGTCTAAAATATGTGCACACCATGTTAACCCCTTCTTTGCTACCTTCATCATGCTGATCCGTGAGCCTTTATCCTTGACTTCTGGGGTCAATGATATGCTGGGTTGTTGAAATAGTGGGAAAACAGAGGGCAATATTTTAAGAAAATTTTAGACACTAAATAAATGGCAAGAAACTATGTTTGCACACAAGAGGAATATCATCTTTTGCCCCCTGAATGACTTGGGATGAGCCATTTCCCCTCTTTGCTTGTCCAGGCCTCAGACTGTGAAGTTTCTGTGGTACAGACCTACCATAACAGAGATAGGTAATGTGCACTATGCCACCTTCCAAAGATTGCAGTCATCATTGCATTTGTATTCCTAAATGTAACTTGTATCCTCTCTTCATGGAAGTTTGGTGATACAGAGAACCTGCAAGAGCACTTTCTAGTGAAAATGTAGGAGCATTGCACAAAAGAAAGATTTGGAAGGAAACATGGTTGCTGAAAGCAAGTTTGTACAGGATTCTCTCATTACCAGGAACATAATGATTTTGGGCATGAGAGTACCCTAATTTGCTCTGCTAAGTGTAAGGATTTTGAATTTCTGTAAGTTACACAAGTAAGCTGTCTGGTACAACAGAGCAGATTAAGGCAAAAGGAAATGTGAATGAGTGCATGATGGAAATGAATATTAATTGACCTGTTCAAATTAATTATACTTGTGGAAAGGCAAAATATTTGCTGTATTTTTTGTTCAGAAGGAATATTTACATACTTTTGAACAGCTGACCTCTGCTTCATTTTGTGTCAACCAAGTTAAGCCTTATTTCCTTTTTGTATTATGCTGTACGGCTTCTTTGTTTGGGTTACAAATCATGGAAATTCTCAGAGCACTGTGCAGTTTCTCATTACTGTCCACATGGGAATACCTATTTTTAGGCTCAAATATGTGCACAAAGACTTTAATGAGGAAAAAATATTTTTCTGACCTATCCTACTTGCAGTGTTCAAGTGTTTGTAACTGTGGTGTTTACACACTTCTCTGTGTTTTTCATTACCAGTAGCTAAATGTTCCTCTTGCTAGGTTGTTCACGTTAGTTTTCTGCTGTGAGAATTGTGCTGCCTTTCTTGACTAAAGTAGTTTTAAGAAATAGTTTAAGCAGGTATGTGCCTACTGGCAGTACTGGGGTCAAGGTTTTCTACTATGCTTTCTGCAGCTTCAGGTTGCCCATGTCTGCAGATCAGAAGATAGAAGACTAGTGATTTAATACCTTAGTCTTAATATCATTAATACTATTTTCAGCCTACTGCTCTAATCAGTTGACCGTGTGTACAAAGGGACATAATCTGGCATAAAACTCTACAAAAATAAAATAGAATTCAATGGACAAAGGGCGGGTTTGCAAAATCCATCAGTATATGTGCCTTGTTTTAAACAAGACTGGATTTACTTTGATTTCTAGATTAGGACAGGTTACACTGAGCAGAACATTTAATGCATCTCATTGATTTTCCCTGTAATACTGTTGATACACAGGTCACTGATCTAATAATTTGTTTTACAATTAGAATTCTGTATGCAGATCTAGTCCCCAAGGATATCAGTGTGTAACCAGATACTGCGTGATCTAATCAAGTTCTGCAAGAAATATATTATCACTTCAAGCTTAGCAGTAGAAAGCTTCATCAAAATGGAAAACTTATCTAATATCTAAAGCAAAAATCAGTTCAAAGAGGTAACCACAAGAAGCAGGTGCATACAAAATTTAAAGACATTTCTCAGATTAAACAAAGCCAAATCCAAGCTAGAGTCTAAGATGATTTGTCGTGACTCCATTTATTGTTAAAGAAGAAAATGTTATAGCTGCTGCTTCAGTTTATAGGGTTTATTCCAGTTCAGGAAAAGTAACATTGCTCTCAGAAATGACTGACTAGCAGAATTTCATTAATGTGATACTTGCTAAAGCATATGTGCTTTGGAAAGCGATTTTGAAAAGCACCTGAAAAAGCACTGGTGACAGGCAAGACTAGTCCTCTGAACTCATTTAGATGTAGGATTTGGATCTCTGAGTGCCTAGTGCAGCAGTCCAATTCCAGAATACAAGTCCTGCTGACCTTGAAGGAGTTTTGCACGCAGTGTGTCTCAGGCTGAGCGGCAAACCTGCTTGCTGCTGCAAGTCTGACCAGAGCATCTACGGCTGGAGTAACAGGAGTGCAGCTCTGCCAGCAGCTGGACAGTGTTTCTGTGTAAACTGCCAGGTATTCAGTAGGGTAATGATTAAAAAGGTGATAAGCATTTCCTGGGGTCAGCTTATCTCTCCATAACACTGCTTTCATGTTGTTGTCTGAATGGTGATCATTGTTAATTGAGGCTTTGGAGACTGTGAGGTTTTACAAATGGACATACCTTGAGACAGAGAATTTTGTAGACGAAAGTGCCAAACATATTTGTTTTCATGTGCTGTATGTATTTATGTTGTCAAAAATGGTCACTCCTGTACACAAACATGTTAAGTTTTACATCCCATTCCTGTGAAGAGCATGCAGCAGAGTTTCTCAATTTTATCTGTGGAATACAATGCTATTCTTGGCTCTATCTGTTGTACTTATCTAGCAAAGAGAAGTAAGGAATTTTAGAAGTAAATTTAAGAAGGAAAACAACATTCAGCAACCTTGTAGATGACCAGATGAGACTTGAAATTAAGATCAGAAAGGTTATATTCCTTGCCATTTTTCCAATTCCTATTTTATCTGGCTATGAAGGCGTGGGTGGAAGGATGTTGTTTTGTTTTGTTTTTTTCCTTTGATTCTACAAACTAGACAGTGCATTATTCAGTGTGCAGGGCCAAACTCTCCTCCTTGGCTCAAAGGATTTATTGTGTGACTAACTTTGCTACCAGAATTGCTTTGACATTCAGAGACTACTGGGTTCATTGAGCCTAAAGACATAAGTAAGAGCTGGAAGAGAGAGACTGAGCCCCCAGACAAGCAGTGAAACAGACTTTCTTTCAAGTTCCTACAAGGCGTTGTTGGGGAAAATCCTGCCAGACAAATGTACTCTTGTTAAGGGAAAGGGCAGGGGAGGTGGTTGGTGGATGTTGGTAAAGGTCAGAAAATTATTTTCATTGAGAAAAACCTACTAAAGGCTTTTAATATATGAGTACAATGCTGATAATTTTTCTCTCTTGTGTTTTTAGGGTCTCATGACTCTTTTAGCTTCTACATTGATGAAGCCTCTCCAGTTGGACCTGAACAGCCAGAGACAGTCCAGAATTTTGTGTCAGTTTTTGGGACTGTGGCTAAAAAGCTGATGAGGAAGTGGTTGGCTACTCAGACCATGAACTTCACCAGCCAGCTGGGGGCAGGTATACGGTATTTTGATCTCAGAATTTCCACCAAGCCCAGAGACCCAGACAATGAACTCTACTTTGCTCATGGTTTATTCAGTGCCAAAGTCAAGGAAGGTCTGGAGGAGATCAATGCGTTTCTCACTGAGCACCCAAGAGAAGTGGTCTTCTTGGACTTCAATCATTTCTACGGGATGCAGAAATGCCATCATGAAAAGCTTGTCCAGATGCTCAAGGACACATATGGAAACAAAATGTGTCCTGCTATATTTGCCCACGAAGTCAGCCTCCAGTACCTGTGGGAAAAGGAGCACCAAGTGCTAGTGTTCTACCACAGCCCAGTGGCTGTCGAGGTAGCCTTTCTGTGGCCAGGCCAGATGATGCCAGCTCCCTGGGCAAACACGACGGATACGGAAAAGTTGATTCAGTTCCTGCAGGCATCAATCACTGAAAGAAGAAAGAAAGGCTCCTTTTTCATATCTCAAGTAGTGCTGACGCCAAAGGCTAGTACAGTGGTGAAAGGGGTTGCAAGTGGTCTCAGAGAAACAATCACAGAGAGGTGAGTTTGTGGCTGGTAAGGTGTGCTGACTGTGCTGAATGTGTATTCATAGTGCTGTTTTTCCAATCCTTTTAAAGGCACTCTAGCAGATGCATTTCTTCCGTGCTGCTGTGGGCTACTCAGAACTCGGCATAATCCTGAAATATTTAAAGAGAAGCACATTGAAGGACAAGCTTTTGCATCTTGAAAGAAAATCTGCCACTGAAGCATAATGTAATATTAGGGTATTGGCTTAACCTTCTCTTTTTTCTGAATACAGATTTTGCTAATTTGTTTTGTTTTCTAAATGTGGTTTCTTACCACAAGCACTGATACCATGTCTAGGATTTCCTTACTGGAAAATCTCTAGACAAATCTATCTTTATTATCTAGATAATCTAAGTTTTTATTTGTGGATCAGGCCTCAGATATTGGATTTGAAAAATTTTTGTCCTGGTTTATCAGCAAAGCCTGATGCTGCAGAATTTGCCTTTACATACCTCGAAGATACATAGTTTCTCTGTTTATATGATCATACATTGTGTCAAAGACAGAAGGACACCGTTAGAGAGAATTTGACTTCTTAAAGTCTTTCTTCATTTATCACACAGGAAAGACACAGCAGACGATTGGATAGTTTCTGTACATGGAACAGGTTGTTGACAGGCCATTAGTTGTTACGTTACAAAAAAAGCCACCTGTGCAAGACATGCATTATTTATACCATTCTGACTTTGATAAATCACAGCCAATTTTGGTCTTAAAGGCATATATTTGTGACTCTGTTCTTGACAACTTGGTAGGAAAACTGAAATTTAATACCAAGGCACAAGAGCTATTTTCTTTTTCTCCTTTAGAATAAAGAAGTGTTGCAAAGCGTAAAAAAAATTTACCATGGGGGTCAGTGGCCTGCTGATGTTTTGCTATCTGCACAGATGTGACTGTGACAGAAAGGTCTGTTGGGAGAATATCCCCTTCTATGAGACGAAAGATGCAAAGTCTGCAAAGAAAACATGCCTCATATTTGAGAAAGATTGAGCTGTTTTCATGGCAGCTTTCCAAAGCAGCTGTAAACTTTAAAAAATAGGTAAAAACTTTACCTGACATGGTAAAACACTGATGTGGAAGGTTTTATGAGCAGTGGAATGTGATTTAGAAGCGCCTGTGTGACTGCAGTTGCAGCTGTTGATACATCCTTCATCTGTGTTTTATGGCCTCCATCAGACTAGGGAGTCTCCCTCTCTCCCAAGTCTGAAGAGCACTTCTCTATACTAAAACACTGCTTTGTTGATGGATTTTACCAATAAACACCTTGTGTTGTTAAGGGATTTTTTTCCCCTGGTGAACATCTTCCTGAGTGTTCCTTACAACATGAAGTAGCACAATCAGGAAACTAAGAGGTTGTTCTTAAAGCTTGCTGTATCAATAAAATCGCCATCAATCCCCATTTTCTTCATCTTTGGCTTACAATGTGCTTTTTAGAAGCTGTTTGTAAAGCAGACTTGAAATAGATGCTGAGTGTATTTGACTAAGCTTTGAACTCTGAGTTGAACTCTTAGTAGAGCCATTGAACTCTTAGTTAGCCTTTCCCAACAGCAAATCTTAAAATTGTAACTACCTTCAAAGTCAATAAATAATTGGGCTGAAAAACCTGGAAATGTTGTTTTGCCAGATTTCAACTGAGAATTTTCACATGATTCCCAAGCGTGTAGTCACATCTGCTGCATGAAAAGTTGTTTCCTTTTCTGCGTTAATTCTTTTAGCCATTATGAGAGAAATAAACCTTCAAAATAATCTTCGAGGCTAATATTTAGTTTTCCAAGTGTGGCATCTCATTCTGAATTTTTGTTTTTAGTATGAAAATACACTGTAGGAAGAAACAGGCTTGGAATTTATGATAATGTAGAAACTGAGCTTGTATTTTGGGTTAACTGCTCTAAAAGTAAACATCAAATATATTCAGAACTGCTCCTCATTTTATGATGATTCTGTTAAAAATAAATAGGCAAGCAATTAAAAGATGAAGTACAATTTACACAGTAGAATTTGCACAGTTGTCTTCAAATCTCACTGCCTTTAAGTTTTAGTAGCTTAAAAACATGTAATCCATACAAAAGATACCAAGATGTACATTCCAGCTGTGCTGTGTTTGCTACTTTGAACCACCACTTAGTAAAAATACTATTTTGTCTTTTTCAGAATAAATATCCAGATCAAATCCCATCTTTGTGTCCAGGTAGATACCCTATGTGCTTTTGTTGCCAGTTACTGCATAGGCTTATACATTACACTGTTTTCTCCTTATTAAGAAATGCTGGTGAGGCACATTCTTACATTACGAGTGAAATTATCTTGCTTTTGAAGCAGTTTTGTGACCATACTTGGATGGGGTTTTTCCCTCCCATTGAATTTTAGAAGTTCTGAATGCAAATGAATAAGGTAATGAATTTTTCAAATAATTCTGGTGTAGGGGCTTGGTTTGGTTTGGTTTGGGTTTTTTTCCCTCTAAATTAAATATTATATTTAAGAAATGTTCCTTCGGCATTTTCGCATAAAACCTGTAGCAATATATTTTGTTTTGTTTCTCCACCTGTACAGTGGTCTTTTACATATTAACCTAGTTTTGAAAAGAGAGCAAAGTTTAGATCCTCTCAGATGCAATAAAACATACCAGATTTTGATCTCTAAAGTTGGTTTTTAGTCATGAAATTGTTTATGATTTGAAGAGCAGTGGCTGCCTTAGAGGGACAGCATGGTTTCCCTCACAGCACCCCTTGGACTAGGAAATCTGTGAGCAGACCTCATGCTGCAATCCCATCCGGACTCCATTCTGCTATTTTGTGGCTTATGTTGGGAAAGAGCACAGTGAAATATTTCTCTGTAGCCAAGAAGGCTGGTTTAATGGCTTTTCGTCATGATTGCCTGTGGTGGTGGAGGTCTACACACACGCTGCAGTAGAGCAGTCTTCCAAGGCAATATATTTCAGAAGGAGAAGGGATGTTATTCCTTAACCTGTTCCCTAGAGCACAGATATGCAAGCTGTGAGGCCCAAAATAACCTCAATTAAAAAAAAAAAAAAAACAAAAAAACAACAAAACATTTTCATGCTCCTAAGACTCAGTTCAGTGAAGATATACCAGGAGTTTTCTACTGATAATATTTGCTCACAGCTTTTCTGTCATCACAGGAAGTGTTCTGTGGTATGGTAATTGGAAAGAAGGAGAAATTAAAAGTTGTGAAGCTTTCTGTCATGCACAAATACGAGAGGACAAAGCCAATTTTTGTAAGGCTTTCCTAGGACCACAGTTCATTGTAATAAAATTTGGTAACACAGATTTCCCCTTCATTACTTGAACGAGGAGGATGGCTTGCATATTATGTTTCTTGGATTTGATGAGAAACTTTGAGGACTATCAATGTGTTTCCAGGCTTAACATTCTATCATGCACACAGTTTAGATGCCAAGAAATGCTCTTTGATTAGCAAACAATGTATGCTAAATTAATTACATTTGCAGTGCTCATTGAATTAACTTCACAGTGAGGCAGCTGCTGTCAGTGTATCTGAAAGGTGATTGTGAGACACCCTTTTGATTAGTGTAGAGCTGTTCCTAATAATCTAGTTTGCCTTCTGATTTGCAGTGAAATTACTAATTTTATCTATGACACTTGAAACAAGCATGATACTCTCTTTGTTTTCTCTGTCATTTATTAATGTAGCAGAAGAATAGGTCTCCTTCAGAAGATGCAGAAATCCTGTGGTACTTGTACAGCTTTCAAAAAATAGAAAGTAAACACATACCCCACCAATTGTCACTTGATTTCCAAATTAATCTCTAAGGATAATGTTCCCTGTGGCTCACATATGACTAAATCCTTGCCTACCATGCTAAAGCCTCCTCCTTAGCAACCAAACCAAATTTAAAAAAAATATCCTGCACATGAGAATGAACCTTTTGAAGTGGAGGCAAAGCATCCAATCCACAGTATTAACAGAAGGGGTGGTAAGTAGGCCACAGAAAACGTGAGGAGAAAATCCATCTCTGGATACAGTCATAAACTAAGCAGAGTCAGATTTAGCTAGAGAATAGATGGATATTGTATGAAAAATGATCCCTGAAGTTGCAAGAAGTGGGATTTTTGAGTTAGTTACTGATGGTGCCAGTCAGCCGAATTTTTGAGTTTCTGTGTGGAAAGAAGAGTGGGAATTGATCATATTTTAATCCGCACTTCATACTGACTGATACCATTCTTAAATTATTTTATATGAAAAAGAAAAACAACAGAAGTGGCAACAGTGGCAACTGTATTTGCCTAATTTTCTGCATCCTTCTTGATTGTAACTTTGGTGTCTGTCTCTGTTATAGGCTGCAGGAGAGCAGCAGGCTCCAGTGAGCTGGTTCTGATTTTAGGACTTGAGATGCTGATGTGTCAGCTCTTTAGCTACTGAGAGGTGAGGGGACCCTCAGTCTCTCATTAATGTGTGTGGTGCAAGCATGCCTGACCACACAGCTTTATTTTTTTTTTTTTTTTTTTTTTTTTTTTTAAATTATTATTGTTTTCTGATGACAGAAGGCACAAAATTACATTCTGATATATTAATAGACTATTCAAAAGAACTCAGGAAAATCCAGACCAATCCTTAGTATTTCTGTTCTTCCTCAAATATCCTTAATTACTTTTGCAGTCTTTCTACAAAAGAGGCAATCTCTGCGTTTGCACACAGAACAGCACAGGAAGATTTCATTGGAAGAATCTATCTACCACGTCAACAGGCCTGCACAATGAAATCCCCAATGGGCTGTGTATTGTAGTGACATTTCATCATCAGACCATCTGTCTGCATGAGAATTTTAGTATAGCATTCCTATAGGAAGGGCTGCATGGCTGTGTTTGATGGCTTTGGTCGTGAACTTGGAATAGTATTAATTTGTTGCAAAATACAGGAGCACAGATTTTTAATAACTTTGCTAAAGCATTTATCTACCTACCTACTAGTAGCCTGTGGGATTTGGTGGAGGAAGAAGATTGGTGTGGTGATCACCACAGTGACCTCCATGATCAGTGGCTTGGCTTTTGGGTGTTTGTTTGGGGTAGTTGTCTTGATGTGGCAGGTAGGGGTGTCTCATAATTTTTCCCTCTGTTTGGTGTTCTTGTGAGTTTTATCATGTTGGGCATCAGAACACCTGCTTACAGTTACTGTGTGTGCTGTGTGACTACTTGTAAATATACTTTTTTCCCTGCCATCATACTCTGGGCACAGTGTGACTCTGCACATACAGACAACAGCATTTTTCATCACCAAAAAGGAAATGTTCATTCTCTCAGCTTCACTGCTGTAAGCTGTCTCTAACATCTACTTGTCTCAAAGATTTCACACTTCAATCTTTATGGCTGCTGTAGTGAAATTGCAAATCTCTCATTAAGTTGCTTGGGTTTTCTTTGATCTTTTTGCATTACTCAGATCACTAAGGAAACTCAAAAGCTAATAGATGCAAAAAAGTGCCGACCCCAGGGAAAATGCATTTGCTAATGTTGGGCCTGGGTCTGTGTAACTGCTTTCACCTCATTGTGAAGGAAATGGTTCCTTGATGGGTTGATCCTTCTGCTCTTCATTTATAAGGTACAAAAAGAGCACAGAGCTTTATACAAACAAGCTTTTCCAGATGTATTAACAAGGTGGTGTTCAAGTTGGTAATAATTTTCTTTAAAAAAAAGATGTTTCACACAAACTCAAGCAAATACAGACTCAGTAGATATGGCAATGTCCGTGTCTCCGTGTTGTGTTAGCTCTTGTGTGCTGCAAACCATTGTTTTCAGGACTGTATAAGTAGATCTATATGCACATCCTTGTCAAAATTTAAATAGAGACCTCGACAATCCTGCATGAACTACATGCTCATTGTATGTTTGCAAGTTTGAATTTTTAATCTTCTGTAGCTGCTCCACAGTCCTAGAGGGGTAGGATGTGAATAGAAATGTCAAAACAAAGTCCTGTCAGCTCTTAAAACCATGTTGAACATGCTGTATCATTTCTGATGAGTTCCTGCAATTCTCAGCAGCCTCTAAAACCTTAGAGGGCTTTCAAATGCAATCTGGAGAGATGCATCCACACTGTCCGCAGAGAAGTTACCTACGTATCCCCAGCTTCTGCAGTGGGTATCTCCACTTGGCTGGTAGGAAAGATTTAAGACAGGAAGGGGTGTTAAAGGAGTCTTAGCAACAGAAACCCCTTAAATCCATTTTAAGAAGATACACCAAGCCTGCAATTAATTTAGTTAAATGCTTCCCCATGCTTACAAACAAGCAAGAGTAGCCTTTGTGGGCTGAGTGATCTTCTGGCCATGCAGGCTACAACCAGAGATGTGTTGGATAAAGCATGCAGAGGAAACAGTAGGGATTCTGGCACACTGCTGCCACAATTGTACAAAAGAGATCACTGCACCAAGGGGCTGGAAACAGTGAAAGCAGCCAGGCCAAAGGTCTTTTGATGTACCACCTTCTGTATGATGCAGAATTTCCATAAGCTATAAAAATGCCCATGTTTTTCTTCTGTTAACGCAGAGGTGATACAGTTTTCCCCCTAGGAATTTGGTAATGCCTGTGGGTTGTGATGTAATTTTTTCTTAAGAAGCCACTGTCCCTGTGAAAGATTCTGGTTTCATGAATACAAATTCTGCAAATATCTAGCCTTCTTTTATTGATCTTTTCTTTACAACTTTACTTCTAGGCAAATGTTTAATAATAATATTTTTCTCCAGGAATGATTTTTTTTTTTTTTTGAGTGGAAGGGGAGGGCTAGGTCTAATATACAAACTTGATGTAGTCAAAGATTATAATAAGAATTTGACTGTAATTATAATGATATAATTGCATGTATTGTCCTGGGCTGTGTAGTTACCCTAGAGAGCACAGCCTGTTATATTAAAATGTCTTTCAGTGTTTATTTCAGACACTAAGAAAAATAATAAAAGACATATCTGTAAGATGCTGAATGATCATACAGTGGGATTTGACCTTTGGCAATATTTTAATACTGTAGCTGTTGATCTGAGGGTTTTTGTAGCTAAGCAACTGTCATCCAGAATGTATTATATCATAAAAGAGTATTAAGATATGAAGGAGACTAAGTAGTTAGAGTGAAATAGGAGCCATGGTGAGATGCAGGCACTTTCCTATTGAACATTCTTGTTTTCAGAGCTATAGCACAAAGGATGAACCTTACCATTATTTGTTCCATGGTGAGGTATTGAAACTGGCACCCTGGACTCTCAGTTCTGTGAGCAGGCACTGTTGTGTAGTAAATCAAGTATGAAATTAGATCTTGGGTAACGGACACATTAATTTTGCTGCTGGACAGCAAAGAGGGACTGCCGTGGATCTTTATTTCCTTCTTACTTGGATTTGGAATCGAAGAGTCCAATAAGCTTGGAAGAGATCTCCAAGATCAAGTCCAACCTTTGACCAAGTACCATCATGCCAATTAAACTGTACCACAAAGTGCCATGTCCAGTAGTTTCCTGGGGATGGTGATTCCAGCACCTCCTTGGGCAGCCAGTTCCAATCCCTAACCACCCTTTCAGTGAAGAAATTCTTCCTGACATCCAGCCTGGTGCACTTTGGGACCATTTCCTCGTGTTCTGTTGCTGGTTGCCTGGTAGAGCAAGTCAACCTCACCATGTTGCAACCTATACAGCCTTGTAGAGAGCAAAAACTTGAGCCTGATGAGCCTCTTTTTATCCAGGCAAAACAACCCCACTCCCTCAGCCACTCCTCATTTGACTTATTTTCCAGACTCTCTCAGCTCTGATGCTCTTCTCTGGACTCACTCCAGCACCTCCACGTCTTCTTTGGAATGAGGGGCCCAAAGCTGGGCACAGGATTTGAGGTGCAGCCTCAGCAGTGCCCAGGACAGGGGGACAATCCCTGCCCTGCTCCTGCTGGCCACACCATTGCTGATCCAGGCCAGGATGCCATTGGCCTTCTTGGCCCCCTGGGCACACCCTGGCTCATGTTCAGCCGCTGGCACAGCACCCCCAGGTCCTTTCCAGCCACTCTGTCCCAGCCTGTGGCACTGCCTGGGGCTGTTCTGACCCAAGGACAGGACCCAGCCCTGGGCCCTGTTGAACCTCACCCCATTGGCCTCAGCCATGATCCAGCCTGTGCAGATCCCTCTGCAGAGCCCTCCTGCCCAACAGCAGACCAACACTCCAACCCAACTTATTTATATACTCTGATGTCTGAAACTGGCTTCTTTGATTTTTCCAGTGAGACCTGTTCAAATTTCATCTCTGAGGCAAGGCTATAATCCCAAATGATTCCTGCAGGTATGGTAGAGCACTGTGTTGCTTGAATAATGGGAAGGAGTCAGTTTGTCCAGTGTGTTCACTGCTGTTTCCCAAGTGTTGAGTAGATACTGGAAAGAAACTTGCCTCCTCATGAGCAGGCTTTTTTTCAGAGCTAAGTTCATTACAATTTTTCTTGAATTTGTACATCTTAGTAGATAAAAGCAGGGCCACCTCTCTGTTCCCTGCTTTTGGCTGAGGAAAACGCTGAAACAGTGAGGACTTGGCTCCTCACAACTTTTCATACTCTCTCAACTGACCTGTCTAGCTGTGTGGGTCTTGTGCCAACCCCCCTATGTCAGGAGGAAGATCTGCCTCTGCCAAGGGAACACTGTTGTCATATCCTTACCTTAGCTACCTTTCTTTACCTCTCTCCTCCCACGTGATCTTTTTACTTAGATTTGCTTTTTTCCCTCTAAGCTGTTGCAAGTTGTCAGCCTGGCAGGCTTCATTTCTACTTCAGCCACATGAGGTGCTGGTTAGGGTTTGGGTAATTAGGGTGAAAATACAGATCTGAGGCCAGAGTGTTACCAGCCTTTAAAGATGGTAAAGATTTAGGAAAGGATGTTTCATACCAAGGGATGCTGTTTCAGGCTGTTTTTGGGTGCCAGGTGTGTGGTCCTGAAGCTCATTGCTGAAATGCCATCAAGGTACTTGTGTGTTGTCCAGGACTGGTGCTGTTTCTGTGAAGAGTAAGAGCACATGGTGTGGGAAGGGTCTGTGCCCAGTTTGGTCCATCTGTTAAGTGTCCTTCTGCTAAAGGTGTCCTTCGGCTGAGAGAGGTGAGCAAGGTCACTGCTGTGGCTCTGCAACGCTCTTGCCCTGTTTTCACACCAGGCACAGCCAGTTCTTCTGAGCCGGTTGCTAATTGCAGCTCAGAACATTTGGCTGATAATGATCTGTCTCGCCTAGTGGCATTTGCTGCTGGCTTCGTCTCTCCATCAGACAGTGTTTCAGTGCTGTTAGTGTCTGGCTGTGCTAGAACAGGAGAGACATAAATCCAGCTGAATGGTTTTCTCTGGGTGGAAAGCACCCTTCATTTGAGCATCTCAATCTGAGGAACATTTGTGGAGGTATTAATACATATGATGAGCTCCTGGTTTGTTTTGCTTTGCTTTGCTTTTTTCTTCTAAGCTATTTCTCGTAAGAAATACATGTGGACTGTTTGAAAGAGAGTTTTCAGCTCTGGAAGGACATTGCTTTGTCCTTTAGTAACTGGAAGTATAAGTATACAAAGTTGCTGATGAGTCTAGAGGAGATACTGTGTGAAGAGTGGCTGAGGTCACTTGGTTGTTCAGCCTAGTGGAGTCTTAGAGGAGACCTCATAGCAGACTGGAGCTTTGTCACAAGGGGAAATGGAGAGGCAGGCACTGATCATTTCTCTCTGTTCATCACTGACAAGATCATGGAAATGGCATGAAGCTGTGTCAGGGGAGGTTGGATATCAGGACAAGGCTCTTCACCTGGAGGGAGTTTGGGCACTGGAACAGTCTCCCCAGGGAAGTGGTCACAGCACCAAGCATGACAGAGCTCAAGAAGTGTTTGGACAACACTCTCAGGCACAATCCTTGGGATGGGGCTGTGCAGGGCCAGGACTTAGACACAGGAATCCTGATGAGTCCCTTCCAACTTCAACGCCATGATGATGGAGAAGGGAATGACTTCTCTTGGCACCCTTTCTTCCTGGGTATCTCAAGTGAATTGACATTAAAGCAGGGGAGGAAAACCACTATAAGAGGGAGATCAGATTAATGTTTTTTTTAGGAACTTGATCGTATATAAGTGTGTGGGACCTGATGAGATGCATCCTAAAGTCCTGAGGGAATTGGCTGTTGGAGTTGCCAAGCTGCTGTCCATGGTGTTTGAAAATTCATGGCTGTCAGGTGAAGTCCCAGGTGACTGGAAGAACGGAAATGTTGTACCCATTTTTAAGAAGGGTGGAAGGGAGGACCCTGGGAACTCTTGCCTGTCAGCTTCTCATCTGTGCCAGAGAACATGATGAAAGAATTCCTCATGGAAGTTACTTCCATGGACACTCAGGGAGGACAGGGAGGTGATTCAAGACAGCCATCACGGCTTCACTGAGGGCAGGTATTGCCTGGCCAACCTGGTAGGCATCTGTGATGGACAGGGATGTCATCTGTGTGGGCTTGTGTAAAGCCTTTGATGTGGTCCCCCACTACGTCCTTCTCTCTAAATCAGAGAGAGATGGATTTGATGAGCAGACTTTGATGAATGAGGAATGGCTTGGATAGATATCCAAAGTGTAGTGGTTAACAGCTCAGAGTCATCCTGATGGACATCAGTGACAAGTTGTGTCCCTCAGATGACTTTTAAAGATCCATTTCAACCCAAAAAGCTCAGTTATTCCATGACCTCTTTGCTAAAGTGTTTCTCAGCCAAGCACCTCTCTTCTCTTCTCTCCATGGGAATTTTACTTTATTGCTAATGCATCCTCTGTAGTCCCCTGGTAAAGTTTTACAAGATATATAATGTATTTTTTAGTCTACCTCTTCCCTAATGGTTAGCAACCATGGCTCATTGCTGTGGAGTTCTCGTTAAATAAAATATGAGATCAATTCAGAAGTTATCAGTATTACTGGAAACATGAGACTTCTCACAATGTCTGCCTATTTTTAGTGCTGATCAAACCAGTAAGAGTGCTCCAAGTCACCAAATAAATTTTTGTTTTTAAAGCTTATTTGAGATCACATCAGTGGTATATTGTTTAATATTTTATTTCCTTTGTTAAGACTTTGGTCTACAGTTTTTAGTTTTTTAAATGTGACATCAAGTGCATGTTTCTGTGAATTTTTTCAACCCAGAGATTACAAAGCCATTGGCTCTTTTTCCCATCAATGCTGCTTTTTATTGTAAACTGCAGTATTTTAAAGTCTACTCTTTTTTTTTCCCCCAGAATGTTCCTTTCAGTGCTTTTCCCTAGGGAAAAGTCTATTTTAGCAAAACACTTCATGTCAAAACATTTCGATTTTCACTCCTAATAATTCTGTCTTGTCTTTAGATTTATGTTATCTTCTTAATTGCAATATTTAATGCTGTTTCTATATTCACAGCTTTTCATTTTTTTATTCAGAAATAGATCTTGGACTTTATTTCGTGGAAAGGCAAACATTTTGGTTTTGCTTTCTAATATGAAACAAAATCAGATTTTGAAATGATAGAGTGTAACAGAACAGCAGTTTTTTGTTTCAGGATCTTGGTTTCACATCTATTCAGCACCACAGTGGATGTCTGGCACTGAAGCATCCGGCCTCTGCCTGCCCTTGGTATCACAGTTGAGCAAGTGACAGTCTTTTTCTCTCATTCTCAATATCCATTTTAACTTTGCTCATGACCATTATAAACTACAGTTTTATCTGCTATCTATAAGGTTAACACCACCAGCCAAGCAAAGCAGCAGATTATTAACAGTATTAATTAACATGGTGTGCACAATACTAAACACTGTAGAAGAATGGAGTTCTTCAGGGAGACTATATTGTCTAAGTAATACTGTGGCGCATTTCAGGGTCTTTTACTTTTTTTGCAGGAGAAATAAATCAGAATCTATATCAGATTTTTTCTCTGAGAAAGTTCAACTGCTTTATTTTGGTTAGAAGTTAAATTACCCAACTGCCTTCTCTAAAATCTAAAATTATTTGAACTCAAGGCAGGCAGCAAATTGGCAGTCTAGAGGTAGTGATTCAGGACTATGCAATGTGGAAGAGGCTGACAGCTTTTTGACTGATCTAAATTTTGCTGTCCATCATGTTATGCTGCCATTAATGGTATCATCTCGACTTTTCAAGACTGTTGGCTATAAGGCTGAGTTAAAAGAAAAGATGAGTATTGTTGTTAGATTACAAAATGTGCCAGTAACATGTCAAAAGGGTGGCCCAGAGATCAGAAGAACTGTATAACAGAATGAAAGAAGCAGGTATTATTTCCTCCAGTGCCTCCCCAAAGCCTTCTCTTCTTTAGGCAGAATAGCCCCTTCTCTCTCATACTGTATTCATGGAGAATTGTGAGAGCTTTAGCTCTCTGATCATCTTTGTGGCCTCCTCTGGATCTACTCCAACAGGTACATGTCTTTCCTGTGCTGAGGACCTGAGACCTGGACACAGTGTTCCAGGTGGGGTCTCATGAGGGCAAGGGGCATAATTACTTCCCTGTTTTTCACAGTTGGCATGGCCTGATGCAGCTGGTAAATGCCTAATGCAGTTGGTAAAATGTTGAGTAGTGTATTATCAACTGAAATGGAGATTGGAAATCAAAAATTAAGTTAGACTTGCTGGAAGTACCACACTGTAGAAATGGTAGCTTTCCTGAAAGACCCTGGTCATCTTTAATTTTGCCACTAAGGACCTTGAATTCTTCTGTAAAGAATAAGGGAGTTTGCTGATAACACAAAGTAAGAGTCTGTCATTGTAACTGAGGGAAGCTGAGGGGTAACATAGCAAGACCTGGATGCCTGCAGAAGTAGTGAGATGAAATTCAGTGGTATGAAATGTAAGGTCATAATGATGGGAGCATGCTCTTGTAAGGCAGGATCTCATCAGCTGGGTTTGCCAGGCAAGGTAGATGTTGTAGTATCACCCATGGCTGGCTAAATCTTAGCCCTCAGCAGAAACCTTGGCCAAGAAAGGGTGGTACCCTCGTGCTATGCTCCTAGACATTTACAGCATGCACAGAAAGATGCTGATACTACCATCTGAGGTATGGTAGGATATCTTTTTGGATGTTCCATGCAACTTTGGTCATCCATGTAGATAAGTAGATAAAACTGGCAGAGCTGCAGAGAGGGACTAGTAACTAGGATAAACAGAGAGTGAATTACAGAAGACATTGAGAAAGCTTGTCTTGCTTATCCTGGCACAGTGAATCCTGAGAGCTTCTGTGATTACCTACTCTCTGTAAATATCATGGGAATGAATACCAGTGAGGGAAAACAGTTTAGGCTAAGGACCAGCATTCTTACAAGAGCAACAGGTATACACTGACTAAATAAATTTAGCTGGAAGTGAGAGAAGGGCACCTTACAGTGAAGTTTTCCAGCTAGAAAAGTGGGAGTGAGAAAACTGACTGCTTTTAAGATGAGCTTCATCAGCTTTTGAAAGAGGAACAGAGATAACTAGTTATCAAGTTCCTCCCAGACCTCATTCTACAGGAGAATGTTGTGGCTACCAACCTGCCTTATCAAAGGAAGCTATGCATGGTCTTGTCCGTGGCACTGGCTTTGTCACTGGAGATGGGAGGATGGAACTCATGGTGTTCTGTTCCCTGCTGGTCTGCTTGTGGGAGCCCTGGGAGAACTCTGGTATTGAGATATGGGATGGAGACTCTCACCTGGGGGTGGGGAAATAGGTGCTCTTGCAGTATTCACTCATGACCCCACGAGTTATTGAGGAGTAAGAGAAGTCTGTGTTAGGGGCACAGTACCCCCTGATGTGGGACCAGCTTGGCAGAAAAATAAGCTGGTGAGCCTGTCTCCACCAGCTGTATCCAGGACAAACATTTCTCACTGTAAAAGAGCAGTGACTATTTTGTAGTATCTCCTGGGTACTGTATTTTGGATAATTATAATTGGCATAGTAAAGGGTTTATCATATGAATGCTTTGGGCTTGTTAATTCTAGGTTGTGAGGAAAGTTAAGTAGAAGGAATGAGGAATAGCTCTGGGAAGGCTGCTCCTGGTAAATGATTCACAGCAATGCCCAGGATGCTATTTAGGAGGATAGTGCCTCTGGGATCCAGCTGATTAACAAAGATGGTTTAGCTGTGGGAGTCCAGAGCTAGAAGCCAGAAGATGTATAAATTATAAGAAGCAGCTTGATCCTTCTCTGTGGTGAGATGAAGCAGTTTTGTGGAGGAGTTAATAGGTATGTGCCTGTGGTCCAGGCTGGGGTTGTGGGGCACCACAGCACTAGAGGTGACCATGACAGCAGTGAAATAATCATCCTTATTATACTTGCTGTCAATCCATTTGGTACACGCCTTGCAAGGGAAATGATAAAGCCAACCTTGCAGATGGTGAAAAAAAGAAAAGAGACATCAGGAAGCAGAAGTGATGGCTCAGGTGTAGAGAGGCACAGCAGAGAGGAGTTTTTGTGCTAGGTGAAATGCGCTGGGAAAACAGAATTGTGAATGTTGTCGATTCTATTTGTGAAATAGGGACAAACTTGAAGACTAGTTGTATATGAGAAAAATATGTAAGAAAACATTTACATATGATATTTTCAGCCTTAGTGTTTTAGAAATATTGAAGTGTTTTGACAGTTTTAAGAGACCAAGGAGTGAGAAAAGAATGTTTAATTGGCTGTGCTGAACATGAGCTACACATTTAATATATTTTTAATTAACTGAAAAACTGTGTATTCCTATGTAATTTTGTTTCCACCATCTAATTTTCTGTCTTGTTTTAATCACAACATCATTCAAATCAGATCTGTAATTATGCCCAATTTCTGTTACTTGGATGTGCTGCTTGAAACCCTTACTATATTCTTTGCTTCTTGCTGTCCAAATAGCAGTAGGGATGAAAAACTATTATTTCCCTTATTTGGAGGTAATTTTTTCTCTTAAAATTTTCCATTTAAACTTTGTTAGATGGATTGTTTCATCATAATCTGTTTCCTGAAAGTGTCATGAACAAAGCACATTTTCACCTTTATTCTAAACAGTAAGAAATATTTAATTCCTGGGAACACCATAAGATGCATCTCTTTACTGTGACTTTATCTTATTTGAATATGGTTATTTTCCTTGCATTTTTCAACTTTGTTATCCATATGAATTATTCTGCATATGTCTGTCTGAATAGCATATTGTGGAATATACTGAATAAGGTACTATGGCGAACAGACACCTGCAGATTTGTACTTTTTAGTTGTCTCTATTCAATTGCAAAGAAGTCAAATATTGGTGAGATTCACTTTCACTTCAAGGTGTCTGCAGGAAGAAATAGTTTTGCAGGCTATGCTATTAGTCTGGAAAAAAAAATCCGTATTTTATCTATTTACTTAAGTAATTTAGATTTGTTGTAGCAACAATTTCAGAGGAAACTGTGCAATGATGTGTGAAATTCTGTTTCAAGTCGCACTGTACAAGTTCTATACAAGTCGTACAGCAGAGAAATAGTGCTGGCAGCCAGAAGATTCTTAAATAAATCTTGCCTTCCACCTAGCTGCTCTGCTTTTCTCTGCTGATGTTACATACCTTTTTACTAACTTTTCCTGTTACTCAAACTCATGATTTTCATATTCATTCTGCTGATTCATCTGTGTTCCAAGGCTCTGGGTAGGGCTAAATGCTTTTTAAAATCACCTCTTCTCCTCTTATGTGGTAGATTCTCTTTCATCATTCTCCACATTAAATTTCAGGGTATTTCCTCCATCCACTACCTTCTATTTTTTTCCCCCCTCTAAATCTCTGTCTTCTTTCTTGAATCACTCAAATTTTACATTTTCAAGAATGTGAGTTTCGTAACAAGATGAGCCAGCAGCAGCAAGTGAAACTCTGAAATGGGGAGTAGCTGAACTTCGAGTACCCAGATAAGTTCCTCAGTAGGACAGCACTGAGAAAGGTCCCAGATAACACATGGTGGCAGCTCCAGGAGAAAACAAAGCCCTTGGCTGAGCCTGGTGGAGGAAACCTTGGCTGTGAATGGTCCGGTGCTGGCTACAACATACATCTGTGACAAAGGACCTCCAGCTCTGCTGTCAGATTCTAACACCTGATTTGGATGTTTTAATACAAGGATTCAAGTGTAATGGGTGTATGAATAAATAACAATTCTTTTTTTAAAGAACTAGGAAATAGGGGAGGAAAAAAATCAAACCTGTAGCTGTTCCTTTGATTGGTGACAGGTATTTTCTTCTGTAAAGCAGAGGTTTTCTGTTTCACAGATAGTGGAGTAAGTTTCAATTCCAGTTTGCATATTCCATGCATATTGTAATTTATGTGAATTTTTTAATGTTTCTTGAACACCCAGATTTCTGTGTGGAACTGAGAGCAGGACCAACTGTCCCACACAGATAAAATATGCCTCATCCATGTACCTGTGTTAATGAGTGTTCAAGCTTGGTGTTTGTGCAGAAAGAGGTTGAAAGGGATGATGACTGAACACCGCTCTGACCTCCCTGATCACCACTCCGTGGTCTCCAAGAGATAACTGATTAACATAGAATTATAGAATGGTTGTAAGAGACCTTTTAAAGGTCATCCTGTGCCAGCTCCCTGCCTTGGGCATGTGCACCTTCCACTAGAGATTTGATTGCTCAAAGCCCTGTCCAAGCTGGACTTGAACACTTCCAGGTATGGGGCATCTGTAACTTCTGTGTTTCAGTGCCTCACCACCTTCGTGGTGAAAAATTGTTTCCTAACATCTAATCTAAACTTGCTCTTTTTTCAGTTTGAAGCCATTCATTGTGTCCTGTCACTCCATGCCCCTGTGAAGAATGCCTGTTCAGATTTTCTATAGGCCTTAGGTACTGGAATGTGCTCTGTGGTCTCCCTAAAGCCTTCTCTTCATGCTGAACCATCCCAGTTCTCTGACTGTGTTCATAGGAGAGGTATTCCAGCCTTCTGCTTCAGCCCATCATCTTCATGGCCTCATCTGGACTTCCTCCAAGGTCCATTTCCTTCTTATTTTGGGGGCTCCAGACCTGGATGCAGCAGTCCAGGTGGGATTTCACCCCAGTGGAGCTGAGGGGCAGAATCCCCAGAATCCTCCAACCTCCTGACCATACTGCTTCAGCCCAGCTTGGCTTTCTGGACTGCGAGTGCATGTTGCTAGGTCATGTTGAGCTTCTCATCTACCAATACCCCCAAAAGCATCCCTGCAGGATTTCTCTCAATCCCATCAGCCCCCAGCCTGGGGTTGCCCTGACCCATGTGCAGAACCTTGGATATGGCCTTGAACTTCATAAGGCCTCTCAAGCCTGTCAAGGTCCATCTGGATGCCATCCCTTCCCTCCAGTGTATTGACTGCCCCACACAGCTCAGTGTCATCAGCAAACTTGCTGAGGGAACCCTCAATCCCACTGTCCATGTGACCAATAAATATCAACAGCACCTGTCCCAATACCAGCCCTTGGGGAACACCACTTGACACAGCTTTCCACCTCCACATTAGCCATTGACCACAGTTCTTTAAGTGTGACTATCCAGCCAATTTCTTATCTGCCAAGTGATACATCCACCAAATCTGTGTCTTTTCAATTTAGTGACAAAGATATCATGACCATGTCAAATGCTTTGCACAGCTCCAGATTAGAGAAACAGTTGATGAGCTTGTCTGATTTGATCTGCTAAATCACTGAGAAAAGCCAGCCTTTGAACAGAGACGTCCTCCTAGCAAGTAGTATTTTTCCTTTAAATCCTTTGGCTATTGTGTATTTTCCATACAAGGTTAACTACATGTTTTACAAGCCTTTTTCAGTCATAATGTAAAAGCTAAACATTAGGGTTTTTATGGCAGCAGCTCAAACTTTTAGCTTTGTCTTTGCCTTTCAGCTTTGTCTTTCAGTTCCCTACTGCATTAACCAAGAGAGTAGCCAAAGACTTGAGGTGTCTCCTTAATGAGATCTTTTATACTACAGAGTCCACTGAGTCCTTTTCCTGCCGCCTGCATTCCTAATGCTATTAGTCAATGCTCTAGATGCAATGGCTTAAAACAGAGAATAAAGGAGAAATAGGATGTTGAACATTAATTACCTCCAGAAACCACCATTTGCTGCTATTAGATATCCATTGCATTTTTGTACAAGATGAAGGTTTAAAAAATTTAGCTGAAATATTTTTTGAAGGGAGGGCAGGAATATTCCTTTTGAGCTCATTTCTGCCTCTCTTTATAAATGAGACCCAGAAAGCCAACACCAGTTCAATCTGAGAAGGAAGACATCTGGCCTTGGTGACTCTGCAGAGTGTGCTGCTAAGGTAATTACATTAAAAGATGCATCTGTTCCCAGCGTGCTTGTCTGTGTCATTTGAATAGTTGCATTTCCAAATTGTATAAAACAATTGAGGATGACTGAATTACAGACAAGGTTTTCAGAAGAATAAATTCAAGGTTACTAGATATTAATCTACGTAGTTCTTGCAACATGGCAGCTCACATACAGTAATGTTCACTCAGGATCCACAGAAAGAAATTCCCAAATTCAATGTTGCCCAAATTTTATGGTTTGAGTCGGTCTGACCTTGGTGGTCCCAATTTTATGACAATGCTACTGCTACCTAAAGAAGATCCAAGGGATGTGAAAGTGCATTTGAGGAGTTCCTTCCCAGGCTTTTTGTGCCGAACTCATGTAAATCTCTGTGCTTCAGTTCATTTCTTCCTTGTTTGTCACATCTCAATAGTTAGTGAGGACCTAGCAAACCAAAACTTCTCAATGAATCAGGGATAGAGGGAGAGCAAAATCACTTGTTTTGTTTCTGTTAATTCAGACCATTTCCATGTGCTGTATTAATTTTGCCTCTACAGGTCTATTAGCACAACTGAGAGAATTGTAAATTTTGATGAGGGAGTGGAAACAAATAGCTGGCATATAAAAGAGGAGGACCTTTTAAAGTACTTTTGCCACAAAGAAAATTATGGTAGAATGATGCAGTGTGGAATGGTATCTAAATCTCATCCTTTGCAGGGAAACTTATTTACAGCTGCAGAGTAAAAATCTTTAAATCTTTAGCAGGAGCAGAGTGACGTCATGGGTGAACACTTTTGAGCAGCAACCCACAATACCATTATTTCTGGGTACCCCAGTTGAAGCTAATGAGGGTGTATAAGAATATCTGTATTGGGGTGCTCTGAATGCACAGAGAGGTTGTGGTATCTCCCTCACAGAGGGCTTGTAAGTAGATTCAACTGAACCAGGAGTGGTTTGTGCATCAGATCACTGATCTTTGTGCAGTTGATCTTCTTCAGAGTGGGCTGGATGAACTTGGATTACTTTTCAAAGTTCTTTGTAGTCGTGATTTTCATGCTTCACTGACACATGGGAAATCCACTGCTCCCACTGGAGCGATAAATTCTCAGCATCCTTGAAAAGCCAAGGTGAGCATTTGCTGAATTATGGCTCTGGAATTCAGTGTTGTTGCAGACAGTGGTAAAATTGAATGGAGAGGGGGGAAATTGAGGAATATAGGAACTCATGCAAGCACAACTTCCGGGAGAGGGGTGCTGGTTTTGTTCAGCAGAAACACCTATTTGCAAAAGGCTACAGGAAGCAGGGTGTGTGCTTCACTGGAGAGGGAAGAAATGCCACATGTCACTTTGCCCTGAGCATGGAGACCTGCTGCAGTTCTCAGTGGTGTTAGTGGGAATGGGCACTTAATGCTTGGCAGCATCACACCCTGTGAATGGGACCAAGTTCTCACTGTAAATTAGGTTGTACTGACTCCCTGCACTCCAGAAGAAAACCTGTTCTCTGCCTTTAGTGATCAAACTCTCGTTAAATAGTAAATAGCCAGTCTGTTTTGTGTTTGTGAAGTTGCTTTTCCTTCTCCTCTCCTGTGAAAGCTCTGCAGAAAGGAACGGCTGTTCCTCCATGGGAGGTCCTGTCTTGCAGCACTGCTGTCATTAGTCTTCTGTCACATTGTCAGGCTTTCATGACTCAGGCATTAAAAAAACCAAATAACCAACCCTCTTTCTGAACTAAAATAGCCTAAGAACAGTTTTCTAAAAGGAAATCTTAATACAACTAATTAGGTCATATTTTCTTTCTGAAAGCTTTTAATGGGATTCATGATTTTACTGCTTGAACTGAAACAACTTGAATGCTTAATTATTATTTTTTGAACAAAATTCAATGCCATTGAATTCACTTGAGAGCTTTGATAGATTTAAAAAAAAAGAAAAAAGAGGACTTGAATATTAAGTAACTTTAAAAAGGGCTATGCCTGTTTTGTAGTTGAGGTCAGTATTTCTCAGCAGATCGCCTTTAATGCATCAGAAAATGGTTCTTGAAAGAAGAGAAAAACTTTAAAATAAATATGTGCACATTTCTGCTTATATAAGCAAGCAAGCAGAACAGGGAAAATAGAGGTAATAAAATAAGTGTCAAAGCTGAGCCTAGATTTTACTGTGTTGTAAATGGAAATTGCTGTAGCAATCCTATATAAGAAAGTATATGGCTTCCCCCACCCCCCCCCAAAAAAAAAAGGCTGAAAATGGTGATGTAGGGCATACTTGCAGTCATGGTGTAAACCATCCTGATACCTGGGTCATGCCCACATTATTACTGAGCTAGTGAGGTGCCACCTGAGATAAAAGCCTAAGTCTCAGAAGAAATACAGTAGCATCAAATATCTGTGTGACTTTGCACTGTCCTGCATTGGTAGGTCCCTACACCCAGATCTCCTCTACTCTACCCCTTCTCATGCAGTCTTTGGCAGGTGGAAATGCTGTTCTAGAAGGCTGCTGGGCATCACTGGGTGGTGGATCTGTCTGCTTATGTGGAGGTGCAGTGGTGGTGGTGGGACTGGACCACAGGAGGTCCTTCCACGTCCATCAGTCGCATGGCTTTACTGCCACCATCCTGGAAGTGAGGGACAGCTGTCTGGTACCTCCTAATTTCCAGTTAGTGGAAAGAAATGAGATACTCTACATATTCCTTCAGGCCATAAAATTTATCACCAAGATTACTGATCTCAATCCATGGTCAAATAAGATAACATGCCATTCACCTCCTTCCCCACCCGTACTCAAGTGCCCCAGCCTTGTGTCTTTGCTCTCCCTACACTACTGGTGCCATTTATCCTTCTGCTTCCACCACGGATGTGGAAAAACGAGTTGACTTCAGATGCTGGTTTGTGGGGCAGTGCTGCACTGACCTGGCAGGGTCAGATCTGGCTAACTCCAACCCGGGTCAGAGGAGCTGCAACAGGATGAAAACAGTGTCCCAGGAAGTGAGGTAAGAGGAGAGGACTCCTCTCTTTCTCCTGGCACAGGTCTTGTGGAGGAGCACACCTAATCTCCTCTCTGGCCCTATGCAAAGACAAGCAGCACCTTCTGTGCATGTGGTTCTGTGCATCGTGGCTTGGAGCCTGTAGGGGCTAGAAACGATTCCTTGTGAGAACTGGGACTGTGGCAATAAGGGCTGGACTGTACCAAGTGTGAGAGACACCTGAAAGCACAGATATCCTCCGTGGGAGAGCCAGGACCTGCCTAACAGAGAGGCGGTGATGCCTTAGGGTTTGCAGGCTGAGAGGCTTCTGTGTATATGCTCATGAATAAAATAATTTCTTACCACCGCAGCAAGATGGATTGGGTTTGTGTGACATGGTTTTGGTAGTGGGGGGTGTTACAAGGGTGGCTTCTGTGAGATGTTTCTAGAAGCTTCCCCCATGTCTGACAGAATCACACAAGAGTATTGTTATAAATGAAATTTTGGATGTGTTCGATTTTGTCCAATTAATCAAACAACAAAGTTAAATTTTAGCAGTAATTTATTAATAATAACAATTGTATATAAATGAATACAATCAGAATATATGAGTTATATAAATTTTGAGTAAATACAAAATTTAGCAGCAATTTAGATATAATAGAGGTCTGGTTCGGTTGAATAAAGCATAAGCAAAACCGACCGTGAATACCAACTGGGGTACGGGTAGGCCATTCCTGACACTGTACCGTACCAAATCAGTCAAGCTAAAAATCTCACTTATATACTGTTTACTAATACATATTAATACAGAAGCTTCTAGAAAGCTCCTCCTCATTTCTATTCTTAAAATCTACGTCATTGTGTTGAGTTGCGCATGCCCCACCAGTGGTCGGGGGTCTCTCCTCCTTGTGGGACTCTTATTTCCGATGAAGGCCCCGCGTCTTCCTCAATGTTCGCTGTTTGACCTCGCAGGTGGCGCGTGCTCACTAAACTTAAGGGTTATATAATAGATATATATTCCCTCAAAAGGCCTCAGTCCAGTGTCTAACTCTTTGGAATCATCCCAATTTGGCCCAGTTCAAGGTTGAAAACCTATTTCTAGACACTGTTCTTAGACCTATACCCTTCCCATCCTGCCTCCCACTTAACATCTGGAGGGTGATCTTTTTTTCAGCTTTATTTAACCTGTTCTTTTATCTCTCTTTGCTTTATAGCAATTAAATACAGTTTTTAATTAATTGTAATGTAACAATTTTGCCAATATTGTTACAATTTAATTAGCACGAATCACATTTATAACAGTATCTATGAAGACCATGGTACATACTGGGCTTTTTTTGAACTCAGTCATGTAGGTGGTTTGTTCACCTGACTAAAACCCTTGGTGAGAACAATCACTAGTTTGAGGCACAATTTGGAAATTACAAGGCAGGGTGAACAAGGTTTGTACTGCTACTACAAAGGCACCCCAAGGAATATTAAAGCAAGCTTATTCTAATAATTATTGTGGACATTTGAGGTACACACTGAAGCTAAGAAACATGTGGTTTCTTAGAGCCATTGGTGTAATCCACTCTCAAAATGGCACATAGGGAAGAGATAATCTCTAGGGTTTTTGTATTAACTTCTGTCATTAATGGAGCTACAGAGCCTACATCAAATCTTTAAGGTCAGTGGAATCTTTCCTTCAGCTATCTTTTTTTTTAATAGGATTGTGTTATTTGGCTTTGCTATGCAAATAAGCTTTTTGTTTGATAATATGATTCATTTCTGTCTTATCTTTAAATGCTGTCTAGTCTCAAGAAAAAAAGATTTCTGTGCCTTTATCTAGCAATTCACATTTGAGCAGCAGGTCATGCAACTGTGTCTTGGGTGAAATATCAGTAAAACAAAAATAACCCATTTAACTAACCAAGCCAACTGTGGATTAAATGGCAAGGCAGGCTGACTAGCACTAATCAAAAGGAGGCATGACTGTTTGGTGGAGTCTGTCTTACTACAAACACATTAAGAAAAGGAAAATAGTATTTTGGTCAATATGGGTAAGTGTATGGACAGCAAACTGTATGGTATGAAGAAATAATTACATCAGAACCAGCTTCAGAACAAGTAAAAGACACCAAAAGAAGTTAATTATGCTTCAAGGGGGAGTAAAATATCAAGGTTATGAACTTAAGTGGAAGAAGGAAGGAAGGAAGGAAGGAAGGAAGGAAGGAAGGAAGGAAGGAAGGAAGGAAGGAAGGAAGGAAGGAAGGAAGGAAGGAAGGAAGGAAGGAAGGAAGGAAGGAAGGAAGGAAGGAAGGAAGGAAGGAAGGAAGGAAGGAAGGAAGGAAGGAAGGAAGGAAGGAAGGAAGGAAGGAAGGAAGGAAGGAAGGAAGGAAGGAAGAAGGAAGGAAGGAAGGAAGGAAGGAAGGAAGGAAGGAAGGAAGGAAGGAAGGAAGGAAGGAAGGAAGGAAGGAAGGAAGGAAGGAAGGAAGGAAGGAAGGAAGGAAGGAAGGAAGGAAGGAAGGAAGGAAGGAATCAGTTCACCTTTAAACCTGTCACTCTTTGGGTTGAAATAGGATGGTATTAGATACAAAAGCAGCATGCTGCCCTCTCGTAAGTTTGACCTTGTATTTTTCGTAGAGTACAGCAGTACCTTTCACATGTGAAGATGCAGTGGAGTTTACAGCTGCCTTTTGTCACCTTGATGGTCTGTGCTGTTCTGCTGAGATCTGTCCTGGTTCTGGCAGCTTGCAGATCTTTTCAAGCAGTCCAGGCATTGCCAGGTATTTAACACCTGACCCATGCCCTGTTACAGTTCTATAAAAGTGCAGTGTTTCAGGATTACATAAACTTAGATCTAAAGGTGCTGGCTGGGTTCATAAAAAACAGAATGCTTGAATTGGGTTTTATGAGCTGGTGTGCATACATACAAGTGTATGTATGTGGATCTCATAGTAGGTTAAATACATTTTGGTGAAATAAAACTTTGGTATTCTGTGAAATCATAGAGAGGAATAATTTTAGCTGCTTGGGTTTTATTCTGTATTAAATTATTTTTAAAACTGACTGATTCTAGTAGCCACTGGCGAGTACAATCTCTGTCTGCTAATAGTACTCTTTTCCTTAGATATATTTTCTAAAGCTTTTGAGAAAACATATAGGTTCAACGTGTTCACCTTCACTTAAATTATTGTCAGACCAAAATTTTCCATGTACCTTGTGTCAGTGAAAAAGGCTACACAACATGCTGGTTTAGGGGAAATCACAGATTTATAGATCTTAGGGGAAAGAAAGAACACAATGTTCATCTAAACTGACTGCAGCCCTGCCTAGACTTTAGATTCTTTTTACTCAGCAGCTTGAGGTTGACCAAAAGTATAATTTTGGAATGATACCCAAGCTTGATTTAAAGACTCAGAGTGCTCCAGAGTTTGTCACAGTCATTGGAATTTTGTACCAATGGTCAACTACCCTTTCTCTGAAAAATATACTTTCTCTGAAAAATACCTTTTCTCTGAAAAATGTGTACTTTATTTTTCTTTTGAACTCTGTTAACTTCTCTCTTCTATAAACTGGATTTTGCTGCTTGGCAGCCTCAGCAGGACAAAGGAACTTTTTATTTTTCTCACAGATGTTTCTTGTGATTGTTAGTTTATATTTTTACATAAAAATGGCAGAAAAATTTCTTGATATTCAGAAACACAGGCAGATATCCTTTAGACCCCAGTATTCCTAAGGATCTGACATAAATAAAATCTGCCATCATAGAAAAGAGTTGATATGATTATGGTGCTTTCTATTTCAGTTGCGAACCACTGATTTATCCTTAAGTCTAATTAATTTATGACTTGAATACTGGTGAAAAAAGGGTTTTTGGTATATGCTGTACTTTTACTGAAGGAATCATGGTTGTTTCTGTGTTCCTCAAAATACTATTTGCATTTTCTTGAGTGTACCAAACATGCTTTGCAAATGGCTTAAGTCTCTGTTACTTGTTTTTCCATAAGTTCCTTTGGAGTCATATGGCCAGATGATATCAAAAAGTATCTGGTCCATGGCCCAATTTTGCATTGTGCTAGGCAAGATCAATAATTACTCTAAGCCTGCATGATCTTCATTCCATTCTTCTCTATTGAGAAGTTAAAGTGCAATCAACATATTATTTCCCCAGAGAATGAAAATTAGAAAGAGTTTTAAAAAAGCTTGAGCAGCAACCTGTGTCCTGTCTCACTTGGTTTCTTTCCCTTAGGAACCAAGTAAGACTAGTGGGAGACACTGTTCGTAAACCCTGCCTTGATGCATTTGTCTAACTGATTTATGAGTAATTATTGTTCCTCTTTTCTCCTTAGGGCTCTTCCCGCAATGATGGAGTGGGTCCGAACTCAGAAAGCAGGAGAAAGTGGTGTGAATATTATCACTGCAGATTTTGTAGAACTTGGTGACTTTATCAGCACAGTCATAAAGCTCAACTATTCTCTGGATGAAGGTGAAGATGATACTACTTGATAGTACTGTGGTATATGTGTTGTTGTGTTATTCAGAATTTGAAAAAAAAGAAAGATTGTATTCTAAAAGGATTGTATTGTAAAACACTCATCTTGTAACACACTGAGGTGTTTAGGGCTTTAGTGGGTGGGCATAAGGGAAATGTTTTCATCATTTATTATCATTTTTCATATTTGTGTTTAATGTGAAGAGCAAAACTCAACATGTTTACAGTGTTTGATAAGAGAAGGCCATGTACAGGTTCTCCATGAGGTACCAAATGTGATTCATGTGTCTTCTGTGGTTATGAACAGTGCCAAGAAATTTGTTGTTTTCAGAGCAAGGGGATGTATATATTGTCCTCCTCCTGCTCACAGCAGGATTCCCAACGGTGTGAGCATTCCACCAGATGACTGAGGACAGTATATCTCGCATGAAAATTTTAAGCTGCTACATTTCATCTATTAGGTGGTTTAACTGATCATATTTGTCATTGAGCTGCAGGTTTAAATGCCTTTGTGACGTAAATCCAAAGTCATGCTTCTAACACATGCATAATCAGTGGACAGTAAACATGATGTGCTATGTACCATAATCAGCAGACAGTAAGCATGATGTACTGTGTAGCTTGCACAAAGCACAGACAAAATCCTGCTTGCTTTTCATTCTTAAAATGGGGGTTTCCAATGTCTCTGCCTCAGGTCAAGCCAGCAGATATGTGATACTGGCCTAACTCTGTAATCACAGAGTGGCCTGGGTTGGATCCTTAAAGATCATCTAGTTCCAACACCCTGGCCATCAGCAGGACACTTTTCCCTAGACCAGGTTGCTCAGAGCCCTATCCAGCCTGGGATTACACACTTCCAGGCATGGGGCATCCACAACTTCTCTTGGCAACATGTTCTAGTGCCTCATCACCCTCACAGCAAAGAATTTTTTCCTGATGTCTAACCTAAACCTACTCTTAGTCTGAAGCCATTCCTCCTTGTCTGTCACTACATGCCCTTGTAAAATGTCTCTCTCCACCCTTCCTGTAGACTCCAGGTACTGGGTGGCCAAAATTAGGTCACCCCAAAGCCTTCTCTTCTCCAGACTAAGCAATTACAATTCTCAGCCTTTCCTAACAGGAGAGGTGCTCCATCCCTCTAATCAACTTCATGGCCTCCTCTGGGCTGGCTCCAGCAGGTCCCTGTCCCTCCTGTGCAGGGACCCCAGCTCTGGCTGCAGTGCTCCAGGTGCTCTCAGCAGAGCAGAGCAGAGCAGAGCAGAGCAGAGGGGCAGAATCCCCTCCCTGCCCTGCTGCCCACGGGGCTCTGGATGCAGCCCAGGACACGTTTGGCTCTCTGGGCTGGGAGTGCCATGGCTGGGGCATGTCCAGCCTCTCACCCACAGCACCCCCAAGTCCTTCTGGGCAGGGCTGGGCTGGGGCTGTTCATGCCCAGCCTGTGCTGATACTGGGGCTGCCTGTGCACTTAGTTTTGTTAAACCATATGAAATTCCCATGGGTGACTTCTTGAGCTTGTCCAGGTCCCTCTGAATGGCATCCCATCCTTCAGGTGTGTCAGTAGCACCACTCAGCTTGGTCTCATCTGCTAATTTGCTGAGGGTGCACTCAATTCCTTAATCTATATCATTAATGGAAATATTAAATAACACTGGTCACCATATGAACCTCTACTGGTGTGCATTTTCCCTAGTGCAGCAGGAACACAGTTAGGCCTGCTTTGAGCACCACTTCTTCCCAGGATTAATCTTACGTAAGAGCCTGATCCTGTATCTATTGGACTGAATAGGAAAACATCTGTGTTTAGCATGGATTGAGCATAAGGTAAGCAAGTAGATGTGTAGTAAGTATTTTGTCCCATGGTGGAAACCTGATTTCTGCAAGACTGAAACTGCACTTAAAAATAGGTGCGGTCTAAGCTTCTCTTTAAGGCAGCTATGAGCAGAACACTTTTCCACTGATTACAAATAACCAGCGCCAGTTTCATCAGTGAGAAGTTCCTGCACTAAAGAGTGTAGTAGTTCAATTCTAGCTAATAGCAGTACTCTGTAGTCCTTAAATTGTCCGTGGGATATAATACTGCATAACACAAGATTGAAAATCTACTCAGTGGCACTGTTCCAGCAACAAAATCACTGATCATTCTAGTTTTAAAGAAACGTGTATAAAAAGTGAATGGAAAACTTAGTACTTTATAAAATGAGAGCATTGCAACTGTATGATACCTAACTGGATAAAATACAAGCAGTCTTATCTTATGGACATATCAATACATGGGTACACATCTTTAGAAAATAAAACATCTCATCTGTACAAAACAATAGATGCCATAAAATATTACAAGGAAATGCTTTTTGAAATATTGCAGGGATTTATGGGATAGAGTTAAGGTAAAATTTCTGTTGATATTACAAGAACTTTTAGTTGAGTGAGAAGAGAGAATTGCATCATACAGTCCATTGCTATTTTTTGTCAGATGATAATGACTACTATCTCCCATCAGAGTTTAGAAATTCAGAAATGGTCATATTGAACAGCTGTATAACTGTTGAACAAGTAGGCATCATGGGTGGTTTGTGGCTTTAGTTTAAGGAGTGGAATAAAAAGAACACTTCCTGCTATTTTGTACTGAGAGGGTGCCTTGGAAAAAGTGTATGCACATGTGAGTGTAGAGTAAAGAATAATTTAACTGTGTGTGTAGTATAATGACACATTTAACTGTATGTGTATAACACAGACGTCCTTGTACACTTGCATAATAATCTTTGGGGTTCTGGACAGGACTACTATAAATTTGTTTGAAAAAAACCCATGCAGCTGTTATGAAGTCATGATGGCTTCTTCAGCAGCATTCTCCTTTGTATAGGTTAGGACTGTATGAGTCATCCTAAATGAAATCTGTGATCTAAGCTAGTTGGGTTTTTTATGGCATTTAAAATTCATCCACACTGCACAAGAAATTTACCTAAAATCGCAAATTATGGTTTTGTTGAACAAGGGGTATGATTTTAATGCTTTACCCACAACTAAGCAAGTTATAGAGTCGCTTGATAGATTTTGTTTCTGATTTCCACAGGCTCTCCAAGTAAAATTTATGTAACAGACATATAAAATGAAACATGAAAATAAATGTTTGAACCCACACCTATGTGAATGTCCTACATAGAAATGTGAAAATGTTTGCATATTTATTGGCAGTATGGTGTGAAGCACTCTTTTTTTCATTTAGCTGGAGCTGATTGTTTCCAGACTCCTCCTGTGATTCCTTTTTTTTTCTCCCTTTTGATTCTGGCTGAAATTCTGTTTCATCTGAGAGCATCAACACCAGATTTCTGCTGGTGCCCCTGCTCAAACACACCCCAGACACATCAGGCTTTTTGCTTACTCAGAGGTGTACTCAAGGCAAATGCTTTGCTGTATTTTAAAAAGTGTATGTGTGTGTGCCTGTGTATATGAATAAGTGTAGAGCTATCTAGAGTTTGTTAGCATTGTTATGAAATGTTTGCTTAGTGTCAACTTTATTCTAATTCTCGTTTGGAAATAAATAGAAAATAAATGCAAAGCAAAAAAAAAATCCTCTGACAAGAAACAATCATATACAAATTGTATCATTTGTCCATTAATGGGGAAGAATACAAAATGTTAAATTCTGGTCAGAAAAAAAAAAATTGTTTTCATTTAGCTGTTGATCTTACTATTGGAGAAGCACAGCACTTTATGGTAGGAACAGGTAAACAAACTTGCCTTAATTACTAAAAGAAAAAAGTGCATGTGGGGATATACTATCCATGCTCTTCTGAAGATTTCATCTGTGAGGGCCTAAAACTCTAAGTCCTGATAGAGATGCACTCCCTGTTGATGTTGTTTGGGGATCTTGCCAAAAAAGAACAAGCCAGAAAGTACTATGCAGCACAACTGGACCATTCATGAGCCCAGTTTTGCCACCCATATGCAGCTAAAATTGTCTTTGTTTTCAGCCAGAAATGTGATTGCAGGGTTGGATCAGATTCTGATATTCTGATCCCATTAACTTGGAAGGTTTCTTCACATGTATTGTGAAGAATCTTGCATGGGAAATTAGTTGGCCATCAAACCAATAGTTTTCCATCAAGGAAAAAACACCTTTCTACACTATTGATCTATATAAGCATCTACTTACTCAAACTGTCATGTCACTCACTGACAAAACACTTTGTTTTGCTTCTTCTGCTTCTTTTCCTCCTCACTATGTTGATCATGTATACATCAAGTGCTGTTGTTTTCTGGCAGTTTCATGTGTTTACTTGATCCTTTCTTTTCACCCATACTTGAAAAATGGCAACTGTGCTGCACACACAGAGTGTCTCAGCTGTGTAAACCCACCTGGCTCCATTTTTCAGCTTGCACATACTGAGACATCTTCGTTCCATACTGATCTAACCTGCGGAAATCCAGTCCAAACAGGAGGGAGTTCCTGGAGTGCAATTCCTGCCTTGTACGGTGAGGGGTGAATTAGAATCAGACCACAGGAATGTAGTATTAGAATTAGTGGGTTATTTGCATTATTTTGCAGTTGGATACATTACTGGTTTTGTAGGTCCTGCCATTTCAAAACATTCTTTTAAACATACACATGTATGTATATATAAATATATATGCATGCATGGCTGAGAGGGCATGTATGATCCTGTATGCTGGGCTCAATCTTTCTGTCATACTAATACAAACCTAGACAGTTTCTACTAACTTCAAAGTAGTTACTAAGCCTTTACCCTGAGATGAGAGTGAGCAGATGGTCACTGTGTAGTAATTATAGGCTGTGTTGCAAATGAAATTTAAAATTGTGGAGCTTAATTCCACAAAATAAAAACAAGAAAGCAGAGTGCCCTGAAAACACAGTTCCAGTGCTGTTTATCCTCAATTTAGTATATGAAGCACTAGTTATTAGCAACTGATTAGGCCATTTGGTGATTTTAATAGTTCAGGTAACACCGTTTCAAAGTTCTAAATTCCTTTTCAGTAAAGTAAAAGCTAATAGTGTATGATGCATTTGCCATATCTCAGTGGTAGCTTCTGTGTTACATACAGTCAATGTTGTTCTGAATTGTATATGTTTACCCAATGATGAGGTTAAAATATGCTGTATAGTATGTGTAATGTATTGACTACAAGTATTTGGAATTCAGTGGTCTATTTAGTTTTTACTGTGCTGCTGTTTCGTAGGTATGTGTGTAAATGGGATTATGGATTGTCTACAGTGTACAAGGAAATAATAATTAATCCTAAAGGAAAAGGGCAGTTATGTGACTTGCCTTAATGCATTAGGATAATATTGTTAAATCCTGTAATTATCAGTTCTGTTTCAGATGTTACCAAGGGTTGTCCATAGAGCTGACTCCCTCACTTTCTGGCACGAAGGAGTTAAACTTGAAGTTACTTGGAGCTCACTTACAGATTTGTAAATAAAGAATAGGATGTTTGCCTGATCAACTGCCTTCAATGTACAAGGTGGCAAAGACATGATTTCCAGTGTGTTACAAATCAAATCACTTCTGCGCACACACAGCTCCTGCTGATGTCAGCAGGAATTGTGATCATGTAATTGAGTGGCCTAAAATTCATCTTCTGGAATATAGTCATGATAGGAGGATGGGGATATCCTGGCTTTAAGGAAGTGCCTGGATGCTATGCAATACTGCTCATGTCCTGTGTTGGAAAATAGCTTTAAATTTGCAGGAAGAGCTTTGAACTTTGCTCCAGTGTAGGTTGGACATATCAAAAGAAAAAAAAAAAAATCCTTATGTAAAAATTGTGAATGTCATAGGCTAATCAGCATGGCCTGGCCTGGCCTGCCCATTTACAACATTCTGCTTTCAGGAATTGTGACATCTTTAAATTAAAAAACAAATAAACAAACAAAAAAATACTAGAATAATTCCCTGTCCCTGCATGACCTACTTAGGAATTTCTACATTACCTACAGGTATGACTCCTGTGCTATTCCCACAGCCAGATCTAGCTCTCCCTTCATGGCTTATGTTTAAGATGCCTGATGCCAAGAATAATTAGGAAGGAGGTACTAACTAAACACAGAGAGTGTCCAGCTTATGCCCCCTGGTTGGAGTGGGGTGCCTGCCCTCCAGCAGCACATTTGGTATGAGGTCAGCTTCAGTCAGATCCACCTGAACAGTGACTGAGGGAAGGCACAAGTCTGATTTCAGAGCCTCTTCAGTTGTCCAGTTAAATTGCAGCATCTTCTCACTTCTCTCCTTTGCCTCTGCTCAGTGCTGCTTATCTGGACTTGTCTGTGCAATCCCTTTCCCTTCCAGCTGTGAATATTAGGTATTTGTCAGCCTCAGTGCATGATAGCAGTCCACATGGTCATATAACATGTCAAGTGTGTGGGGCTAAAAGCTGGTAGTGGGCCTCATCTGATGTCCCAGGATGGTTTGTCTTTACACTCCAAGTTATGAACACACATCCTCTTAAAGAGGCATCACCTTGGTCAATGAGTGTCTCCTCAGAGGGAGGTGCACCTTGGGCTTTTTGTTTCTGCGGTAAGATGGCATGTACTGATCTCCTCCTTCAGCCTTTGGTCTTACAAAGTTTGATTGGGAGAAATTCCTCAAGTAGCTGCAATTAATTTTCCTGTGAAGCAGGATCCTTAAAGCAGAATCCTGGAGCTATGTGCAATTGCTATTACTGAAAATAAAAATACGTGGCTAAAACACAATTTTAAAAAGAAAAATAAAAATTATATGGGCTCGCCAGGACAGTTAAGTTTTTGACTGCCTCAGTCATCAGTAGTTTAGTATCGTCTAGGTGATGATTATTAGCATGTTATTGCCACACTGCCTCCTGACACTGTTCAGGGTCTCTGTACAGAAGCCTTATTATTCCCAGTGAGCATTAAAGAATTTGAATGACTTGTCTCCGTTTTGGTGGGAAGGATGATTGTGTAACACTGAGAACTTGGAGCTCCCTGTGTGTTGTGCCCACAAAGGTTCACAGAGCTGCACCTTCTCGTTTTAGGATCTGTTTAATGGTACTTTAATAAATGTTGTGTTAAAAATGCCTACAGTTCTGTATAGCAAATGTGAATTTTTATGACAAGAATGTGTATTTAGAGTAAAAAAAGGTAATATGAAATCCAGTTTCTTTGTATCAGTGAAACATCTAATAAAGCTCTGGTACCTGTATTCTTGTTTTATGGCTTCATTTGCTTCATTTAAGGCTTTTCATGTTGGATGCTTTTTAAGCACAGTTTGGTGTTATGGGGCAGAGCCATGTATTAGACACAGGCTGTGCTGTTATATTAGGGGTGTACTGGACTGCCCCGTGAGGGCATTGCACTGGGAGTGTCCTTTCCTCTTGGCTGATATAGGCACTTTTCAATACCACAGGATGCTGTGATGTGTCCGTGCTGCTGGGGCACAGCAGGCTCTTGGTACCTCTTTTCCCCAGGGGGGTTCTCCAGCCCTGTTTGCCTCAAGCAGCAAAGCACAAGAGCAGTGGTGCAGCATGCTGGCTCACGCCCGTGGTGGTACCTGGAAGGCAGGGGACTGCACTTCTGAAGTGCCAGTCTATCTCCTTGTCTCCTTGTTCCCTGTGCCCTCCCACACTGCTGCCCAGGTGCGCTCTGCCACCATCCCGGCAAACCAAGCCCTGTCTGCCTGCAGCTGCAGTGGAGCAGGCTGTCTGCTGCCTCACATCTGGCTCCAGGACCTGCCACTGGGGAGCTGAGTCCCTCCAGCTTCTCCCTTGTGTCTCTGTGGGGTGTGGGGACCCCCTCAGAACGGGGCACAGGCAAATTCCCAGCAAGAGTGCTCTGTACACAGGAGCAGGGCCAGCAACTCAGCATTCTGCAAAAGTTGGGTGTGGCATGCTAAAAGCTTAAAGCCTTTCTGCATGGCAGAAGCTTGAAGTTTAGGGTTTGGGTTACTTTATCTTCCTAGCAAGGCCAGAAATTTTCTTTTTCAGGGCAGACTTCTATTGCTCACTTCTATAGTGTCACAGGCAAACGCAGCCTTCTACTACTCTTTGTGACCTCTCACTTGGCCCAGGTGAAGGCAGAGAGTGCAGGCTGCAGGCTTGCAGTAGAAGAGGCCATAAAAGATGAGCAAGTCTCTCAGTTACTCCCTGCAGAAACCTATGAATTAAATTTGCCTGCTGCTTAAAATGTCTCCCCACTTCTTCCTACCCCACAGGTCTTACCAGCAGGAGCATGTTAATTGGTCAGTACACAGAATAAATTTTCACCATTGCTAAAGTGGTTGCTAAACAGCAAATGTAGCCTTTAGTCTGGATCAGTATCAATCAGCCAAGCTTCAATCTCTTCTTTAAAATGTTGGAAGAGATACCAAATTTTAATATGGTTACCAAAAGCTAGCTAACCTGCCCAAAAAGGGGTAAAAATCTGCAGCTCTTGGCAGTGTAGGGCTGCTGGACAAGAGCATGTGGGGGGGTGGCACAAATTGCAGCAGGAGCTGGTCAGCTGGAAGAGACATCAAACACAGGGTTGAGTTTATCATGATGGCTCTTAGTACTTTTACTCAACATCCAAACGTTCAGGCTAGATGTGCTCTGCAGGCATCACTGCTGGAGGGAGCAGGGAGATGTAGGGGTGGGGTTGGCAGAGCAATATGCACACAGAAGCTGCCTGCAATTTTGGAAGACCCAGTTGTTCCAGTCTCCAGCAGCATTTCATACCCTTGATGCCTAGAAGATAGGCTGGAAATAAATCCCCTCAGACTGGTGTCTATAGAGCAGGTATTTGTTTATTGCAGGGCTGGTGGTGAGACTCACCCAGACTTGACAGGTGCCATGGTATACTTATACAGTAAATATTGCTTAATATCATTATGTCACTGCAACATCATCACGTGCTGGAACTAATTTACACAGCATGATCTCATTATTATTAGATAGTTCTTCTGCACTGCACTGCACTCCCCAATTGAGGGTTGTTGGGGGTCTTTGATAAAGGTTTCCAAGATCTTCTTCACATCTGAACTTTTCAACTTTGTCTATGAACATGTGCAGTTACAGTGTTCCTTGGTCTGTCTGGACCTAACCAGCCCAAATTCTTTATTTTGTAGCTAATTGGCTTTGCACTTGCCGATTTTTCATTAGTACTATACTTACCTATCTCTAAAGCTATCCACATGATGATTTTTTTCTTCTTTTTTCTCTATTCAGTATTAAGCAACTAGTTAACCATATACTAGCTATTACATTGTATAGGATGTTATTTATATCAACTTATATAGGTATAAAAGTTATGATTCAGGCTATATAGGTATCAGGTTATATAGATAAATAAAATGTCATTATTTAGGTCATATTGATATCAGGTTATATAGATATGTCAGGTTATATTGATATCTTATAACTCAAGCTATATAAGCACCTGGCAGCTTTGAGCTAAGTTATATAGACATTACCCTTTAGCAGGCCAATGTGCACCAAAGCCAATGCAAACACCCACCTGGTGTTCCTATCTTAGACAAACTACACTTAACATCAGAGACCTTGGGAAGGGAGAGGGGTTTTATTGAAGAGGGGGAGGATGCACTTGAAGACCCAGTCCTTTTGTCTCTATCACAATCACATAGATTCAGCCCAACCTGAAAGTATGGTCTGAAAGACATACCTGAGCACCTTCATCTTAAACCAAAAGTATTTGAGCCAGATTATGCCATGGAAATAAAGAAACTTAAAGACTAAACAATAATCTGCAGGCAGGTGTGAGTTTGCAGTGCTTCTTGCTAGCCATTGCTCTCTCACAGCATTCTGATTAACAGGAATAGAGTTTTTAAAAACTCCTGCTTGATTTACAGGATTCACATGCCCCTTTCTCATTAATGTCATGGCATCTATGCAGATACATTCAGTTTCTTTGTTCCTGTACAGTTTCCAGGGTTGCAAGCATCACCCTCATTAGCAAAACTATTGTCTGAACAAACCACTTCTGTTCTCTGAGTAGACTTCACATTTCTGAAGCTTGTGAAGTTTTCAAGGAAGAATTTGAGAGCATGAGCTGGGATGTGTTTTGGACATGTCAGGTACCACACTGATGAAATAGCCAGGATAGATCCTACCAAGGAGTACAAAAAAAAAAAAAAGCCTGTTATTAGCCAGCGGTCTAAGTCCTCTGGCTCTGCTTTTCAATAAACTCAGAAAAGTGGAACCCATCTCTCAGTTTGTATTCACACCCAGGAGGAGGGGGAGTTATGTTACTGGTAATACTTGAATTAATTCCTTGTTCCTAAGTTTCCAAGCCCTGCCTGCCCCAGTGCAAATGTGACCTACTGTGGGCAGGAATATTGACACCAGCCAGGGTTTGCCACTTTCACCTTTCCCTAGTGCTGTACTCATGAAAGTGGAAGGCATCTGGCATCTTGCAAAAGGCCTTAGAGGGTTGGTTTCTTAGTAAAAATCACCACATTATTTTCCTGCGGTAATGGGAAGATTTGCCCACATTCATTAAACACTTGACCCAAAATTTGAACCATGTATCTGCAAGCCTATAAAATACATCTCTGTTTTTCCCTAATTACAGCATTGAGAAATAGGAAGTGTGAAAGCTGGAATGAAAAACGATTCTATGTGTACTTTTGTCTTCTTTAGATCTTGTTGTTCATATAGAGTCATTGCATGCTCCCAAAGTGGCCAATACATTTTAGTAATCCATTGGGATTGCTTCAAGAGCAAGTGTATGGTTTTAACTGAAATGAAATATGCAATTAACAGTGAATACAAACAGCAAATGTCTGCAGCCTATTTTCCAGGCTATTGAGCAATGTAGATTTGTCATCTGTCTACCTTTCAATCCTCTATTAACTGTTACCATCAGCACTGAAACAAACTTTAAATAATGAAGCAATAAAATTAATTTGCTTTGGCAGTCAAAAAAGCAAATCACAGTAGGGACCATGGGGAAAGATATAGGAACAAAGTAGAGCACATCATTATGTGTTCATCCAGGCACCATCAATACCAGTGCAGTTTGGTTAGCCAGAAGTAAGGAGCATGTGGCAGAACTGAAAAGACTCAGTCAGGGGAACAAAGATGAGCAAAGTTACAAGAAACAACCAGCTCAAGGAAGATGAAATCAGGACTTCTCAGACTGGAGATGAGGCTGATAGGAAGAGGTGTCAGAGCTGGCTACCAAACCATGAATGGCACAGCTGCAAGAGGTAGCCCACAAGCAGCAGGATGAGACATCATTGCAACTTTCCAGAGGCACATTCAGAGCAGACATAAGGAGAGGGTTTCACCTGCTGGGTAGTTACACCACAACACTTCTTACCCAAAGGAAGATTAGGCAGGTTCATGAAAAATAAACCTGTTGAAGGTTGCTAATACAGAGGCAGTGGGTTCATCTCAAGTAATTCCTATGCTGTGAATAGTTTGGTGCTGGGGGAATGCTTAGGAGCAGTTGCTTCCTAGCAGAAAGAAACAAATATTACTTTTGATAGTAAATGAGGTAATCTTGCAGGCAAATCAAAATCTGATAGCACTTGTGTAGTGATGAATGGAAGAAAAGTTAATTTGTATTATATGCATGTGAAGATAAGCCCTGCTTGGATAGTGCCCCCTTGAGCACACTTCTGACTTGTTGTCATAGGGTCACAGAATACTTCAACTTCACTTTATTTCTATATTTAATCCTTCCTATTACCTTTGGCTGGACAGGATTATCAGGTGCTGAAAACACTTTCTGGGAAAAAAAAGTTCTGTTGTGTCTTCATTCATCTATTTGATGTACTGATTTTCATGAGACTGCCTGGATATTTTCCTGGTCCACATTTAGGTGACAGTAGTTTTGTGGGCTAAATATTTGTGCACATAATGCAGAGCAGAGTGGAGAGCCAGGAGTACTTTATTAGCTGGAGTCACAGCTTGTCACAGAGCCTGGTATTAAACCAATCCATGTGCCTTGTCTCCACGGTCCAGTCTAACAAGCTATTGGGTCTTCCTGCTCCATGTTCAAGGAAACAAGGACTATGACAGCCCTTTCCAGATCAAAAGCAGGCTTCCACACTGAATGCTTCTGGGTGATTAGCTATGTGGTTGCACAAACAGGTAATCATACCCGAGATTCACAGGGTATGCTGCAAAACAGCAGCACTGCAATTGATCAAACATTTTGGAGAGGAGTTTGTCGCCTGCTTGAATTACTAAAGCTCTAATATGGTCAGATCAGGTGCTTTTCTGTAATATGAGGACTATTACTCTGTACATCACTTTGTGCAGACAACATGGTTTGCAAGAAAATCAGGTAATCTATATTCTCCTATAACAGTTAAATGAGCAAGGCCCAAACTTTTTGTATATCTGCATGGTTGGCCTGTGTGTGGCGGGAAGGCAGGGGAAGCCTTTTCAAAAAGCTTCCTGCTAAGTCTGACAGTAGCACTGTGAGAGCAGACCATGCAGTTTGAGCACTGTGACTTTAGCCCAAAGCTGAGCGGGAGGAATGGGCCAGGGCCATCAGCTTCCCCCTCTTTGGAAAGCAGCAAGGACAAGCTTGTGCATGGCAAGGCAACTGAAAGCTAATGGGCTTTGCCACATTGCAAGCAAGTGCTGAAGTACACTTGATGTTTCAGCGAGGACTAAGGCTAGTTACATTTACTGCCGAAGAGGAGCATGAAAATCCTAGCCAGCCATTACAGAGTACTTAAGATAAAGGACATTTAGGCTCTTGGCTTTTATTGGCAATAATTTATTAAGAGCTGGTGCCCTGGGCTACCCATCCACTCTGTCCAGAGGAGCACACATCAGGCAGCATCTCAAGTTTCTAAGAGTTCAGCTAAATGGTTCTGACTTCATAAAATTTGGCTGTAGTTTACCCTGATCAGGAGGAATTGGTGATTTTAAACCAGAAAGAGGAGCAAATGAAAGCAAATGCAAATGCATCCTTCCTGGTCTGTTTGCAGGTGAAGGGGGAAACATGGCTGCTACTGCTGCTGCTGCTGCTGCTCTCAAATGTCTGTCATTTTCGCTCTGCTTCATTTTTTAATTAAACCTTGAGTCCTCAATTACAGCTAAAAGGACTTGACAAAGGGAAATGTAAATCAACAATTTATGATGAAGCTACTTTTCAGCTTTCAGGGCTGTTCTTTCTGTTTGTTGAAAGCATAAGTTGTGCAAAGGATGCAGTTAGCAAATATGTATGTGTAAAGTGCTTTAATTTGCCTATAATCATAATCATAATGTTTATCAAAGGAGAGCTCTGAGGAGCTTTTCCTCTGATGTTCTATTTGTGCAATGAAGATAAGATTTTGGATTAAATAAATACAACTCTTAGTGTAAAAATGAAGACTAATTTGAAAGACCAAGTTACTGATACTCAGAACTTGCATACACTCTGCTAAATTATTCAGTGTACCTCCTGCTACTTTTTTTAAATTGGTCCTTTTCCCAGACATTCAGAAGAAATCTCTTGACCTTCAAGAAAAATTAAATAAATAACTTGGAGAATTATGCTCACAATTTTTATAATAACTTTTAGTTCCATAGTACTGAGTAGAATAATAGAGAATTGAACTGGAATGTCTCACTTTACATATCAAACAAAATGCTTCAACCTGCTACTGCTGCAAGGCACTCTTTTCTTCTCCTTCTTGGACATGATGGACAAAAACCAGGACAAAAACACTGTTAACCAGTGGTGTGTCATGGCAATTTTTGGCAGCTCCTATTACAGCGTTTTAGCATTACTTAGATCAGGTGAGTGGAAGAAGGTGTTTTAGTGGAATTCCATGAGGGCAAAATATCAGCATTAACTTTTGGTCTGTTTTATCTGGTAGGACCTAGTGCATGCTCAGAAATAGCTTATTATTAAATATAAATGGGATTTATTCACAGGTTTGTAGAAGTTCTCTTTTACCTAAAGGCAAGTGGTACATACTGTAGCATTAATGATCTGAGTGCCATTTTGATGCACTTGGAATTTATTCTACTGAGTTACAAGAACTTTTTTTGAAAAGCCATGTAAACGAGGTGAACCATTTGAAGATTTGTCAGTCAGTCTAAGTATTTTTATTTTTTGTATATTTCATTGTCTCAGAAAAAAAAGAAACAGTGATTCTGCCTTGTAAGCATCACACTTGCATAAGTGTGAGCATTTTAATGCACTTAAAGGAGAGAGAGGACACCCTTCAAAGAGGAGTTGTCCAGTATTTTTATAATTTACAAGATTGTGTATTTATTTGGAGTTGGCTTTTTTCTGTTTTGAAGCTTGTTTACAGAAACACATGCTTTTTCAGCACAAAGGTGCTAACATATCTCACATTAGTGATGCAAGATCACTGGGCTTCAGCCCCAGGCAATTCCCCATTAACAGGTCTATGTGCCAACTGGTTTGAAGCTCTTCCATTCTCTCCTCCTGGGATCTTTTATGCTGCATAAAACACTTAAATACTGATAGATGTGGAAAATAGAATATCTTGATTCTAGTCCATACTCTCCTAGTAATTGGACAAGTTGGAAGGGAGCAAAATCGTTTGTTGTTGTTATTTTGTGATTACAAAGGGGTGGGTGGGTTCAGATGAGTAAAGGAGAAGAAAGAACAAAACACACTGGTCTACTGTTTTTTTTCTCATGCATCTTTCCTTGAATTGCTGTACAAACATCTGGAGGAGATGGCTCAGAGCACATTGACCTTCTGAATAGAAAACTGTCTGCAAGCAGATGATGATTCTGATAGATATTTGCACACCCTGTTTGGGGGTCATGTGTGATCTTTTAATGGGCAATTGTCTTGGGCTCGCCTCTTACAGCATTTCTGCTGCAGGGCTCTGGCCTGGTTTTGCCCTTTTGCCTTGGATCTTGCCTCATAGGCATTTATACCTCTGCAAAGTGCACAGATTATATGGGTGCTTTAATTTGCAAACACTCTGTATCCACTTGGAAAAAGCATAAAGCCTTGGGCATGGGAGCTTCTCTGGGGATTTTTCAAACAGCTGGGGACAGCTGTGGTGGAAGCTTGGTGTCCCACACATGCCTGGCTGCCCAAGGGTGAGAAGAAACAGCCTTCCCATCTGCTGGGAAAGGTTATGCATCATTTTGGAAAGAATATTACATTTTAAAGTACAATATGACTGTGAGTTTCTATGCCTTCAAGCTGTTTTTAAAACCAGCATTTTCTTTGACTGACTATAGTATCTAAGCTGCATTATTTGAGATCCTGTTAATTGCTTATGTCTGATGGAGATGGCTCTTCTATTTCTTCACTATATCTCAAAGTTTGTCTTCAAAAGTGCAGCTGAGTCTCCTGTCTGGATAACACCTTCCTGATAGTTCCCAGTCATGTCAGGACATAAGCATGGCTCCACAGCAAGTCCAGGTGCCCCTGTGTTGCTGCTGTGTGTTCAGATGGCAGAAAGAATACTTCCTCTGGAACACTTTCCATGCTACACTGATCCTGCTGCTTTGAAGGTGATGAAGTGTGCAACCCTGAGCATATTTGTGTGCTGCTGAAAGAATTTTCAGGAAATTCAGGAGAGACGTCTGACTCTAATGAGCTCATTCTTCAGACTAAACTGGGGCTTGTGCAAATCTCATCCTATAAGGACCCACGTCTTAGTTATTATAAAATCCATGTGGTCCTGTTGCTGTTATTGAAGCAGAATATGTATTAGCTTATTGTCTGGGTCTCATCTGTGTTTATGTCTCACTTATGTGTAATCAAACCAAATCCATTCCCCTGGGAATCATCAGTGGTTCAAAATACTCCCTGTCAGACTGACCTGCATTTCCCATGAAACGATTGTTCCACTGGTATTGATAGTTTTCCAGGAATATTGCAGTGGTTAATTGTGAACTGAGCTGTCCTCAAGCATCTCTACTGGTTCTTCTATTTTCAAAGCATAAGTCTAGCACAGACTTTTTTCTTCCTGGGGAAGGAACAAGAAAACATTTACTTTCAGGACAGTGTCCTAAAAGTGATATACAAAACAATGTAAAACACAGTAATTCTTACACTGATCCATACAGTCTGACCATATGTTAGCTCTGGACTTAGCACTGAATACCAGGGCATTAAGTAGCAGTGTTTCCTTCCCTTTACAGGGAGTGATGGTGGGTCTGCAAACACACTCCTGACTGCAGATAACAAGGTTCTGCTATGACTTCTTACAGATCTGGCTTTCAGGGTTATCTCTGACAACTTGAAAAAGATTGGTTATTGCTCATATTTATAAATTCTTAAGTGAATAGTGCAGTGAGACTTCAAGTGACATTTAAGAATCTAAACCAATATTATAGTAGCACCTCTTCAGCATTCTTGTCTTGTGTTAGGCAGAAAACAGCCTGGCTATAACAAACATGCAGGCATGCTCAAGGCTATATTTGTATCAAGTAAGTTGTGATTCCTCTTGGGAGAATATTCAGCACAAGCTCCCTCTTGTACAACACTGTGCTGAATGTGTCTTACAAATCCACCATATACAGTTTTGGTTATATCTTGCTTATAATCCAGTAGTCCTTAAACTCCTCCTGGATCACATCATCTTTCATTTTAGTCAGATTGTGAGGATTCTATGCATGGCTACTATGAGGTATCAACTGGTTCATGTTTAAATAGATAGCTCATATTTTGGGTAATTTTTTTTTGTAGACCACCATGGATCCTTCCTTTCCTCAACTGTTCTAATTCTCCCACCAGGATTTTATAGTCATCAGAGCAGTAAAACTGAATTCCTGTCAGTAAAACTGAATCTCAGCTGGTTCATTCATAAGGAAAAATGAAGCTGAATTAATGTGGTGATATAATACTTTTTTATTTACTTATCTTGTTCAAAAATAAATAAAATTCCTTCTTGAGCTTGGTCATACAGAGTGTGGTCCCCTTTGCTGTCATAAGCTTCTCCAAACTTCCAGCTCCTACTTGTCCTACTAATCTCTCCTCTTCATAGTCCTGTTTTGTTACACTCTTGAGTCTGGCTGACAGAAACAGAGAATCTTCTCACTTGATTTGCTCTTATATTCTTGATAAAAAAAAATCCAGCCAGTACAATCACAAAATACCAAAATAATTTTTAAATGAAGAGTTCTTTACTGTTCTTCCCAATCTGTTTATGATCTTTCTTGTGTAGTGGGTTGACCCTGGCTGGGGGCCAGGTGCCCACTCAGTTGCTCTATCACCCTCTCTACCACTGGGACAGAGGAGAGAATAAGATGCAGAATGACCAGTAGGGTGAGATAAGGCAGTTTTAATACAGCAAAAAGAAAGAAAAAAGCAGAGATCTGTGTGCACAAGAGCTAAAGAGGAAAAGGATCAGTCTCTACTTCCCATCAGCACTGATGTTTGGACACTCCCTGGGAAGCAGAGCTTCAGCACACGTACGGTTCCTCCGCAAGGCAAACACTGAAAACTCAGAAATTCACCCCCTTTCCTCCTCTCTTCCTTAGCTTATATATCTGAGCTGACATCATACGGTATGGAATATCCCTTTGGGTCAGCTGGCCTGGTTGTGTCCCCTCCCAGGATCTTGCCCAGTCCCATCCCTTTGATGGGGAATGTCAGAGGGACAGCACTGCTCACCAGTAGCCAAAACACTGCTCTGTTATCAGCACCCATCCAGCTTTAGTGCAAAGCACAGCACTGTGAGGGCTGTGAACCTCACCTCAGGCACACCCCATACAGCATGATCTTTCTAATCCTCGTCTGAAGGAACAGCCTGTTCATACCCAAAGATGGAACTGACCTTGGCTGCAGCATTGCAATTGCACTGTCTATGCAAAATTCAGATCACTGGCCGTTTTCTTACCTCTGCAGAGCAGAATTAACACTGCAGCTTGACGTTAATGACTCTAATTGCCTGTAATGAAATGAAAGATATTTTGCATGACCTTGTTGGCTAGGGTGAATAACAGAAAAAAAAAGCAAATCTGTGATATATGTTGCCTCATTTGTTTCTACAGGTTCCCTTGGGCTAAATTACTGCAGTGATGCAGTCAGCTTTCTTCACCATCATTAGCAGTGCTGAAAACCCTCTCATTATGACTATCTTTACGGGGCAAAGGTGGTGTTGAGCCAGTGTTCATGTAATGTTTTGTAGGGCTGGCAATTGCAATATGCTGATGCTGCAGTAAATGTTCAGCTTGTTCCAGGTCCTTTCACCAAGACTGACTTCAGATGTTGAAATGGAGAGTTGTATGGACAAACCCACCATCTTGGAATACCCTTTCATAGCCATCATTGATGCCTTAAGTTTTAGCTTTTACAATTTTTAGATGCTGTACTGCATTAGTGTATAACTCTGACTTCATATAGACTGTTAGTAAGCTCTCTTCACAGTTTGGTCAGACAAAACAATCCTTTCTCAGATGGGAATTAAGGTCATCATTTCAGCCTCAGGCCTGAAAAGTATAAACAAAAGTGAATTGGGGGGAGCAAACTGGGGGAATGTGATTTCATTACCTGAAGCTATAATTGGAAAATTAACCCCTGATATGCAAATAGACAAAAATTATATCAGTCTGAGAAACCTGTACTGTTGTCCTTCTCAGGTGTAGTGTCAGCAACCCTCCTGCACTGCCCAAGGTGTATCTTTTGAGGGCCTTTAATAAATACTTACTTGATTTTCTAATTCTGTATATCCTGTGTTCTGGGTAGCCTCTCCAAGGCATCACCATGAAGCCTATGTGCAGTTTGTTGTTCCAAGTTTGTGGAGCCATGATGGCAATGTGGAAGCAGCCTGTGAAGGAGAAACCATAGCCAGGGCAGCCCAGAGTGGTGCCAAGCCTCTGTGCAAATAGGATTGAGTGAGTGAGTGCATGTAGGGCTGGCTGGCTGGAAAGAAAGGGACCCTCAGAGGACAGCAGCAGCAGATCATTGCTGTGTGACCATCTGGGCAAGGAAAGATGAGTCCCACAGCTGTGCTGGCTATGTTATGTGAATGTATAAAGAATCTGGGAGCAGGGCTATCCATGCCCAAATACTGGGAATAGATGGATTTAGTGGAGGAGGTGTGGGTGGGAAAGCAAGCCTCAAAAGGCCTGCAGTTAGCAATGATGATGCACCAGGGGCCCAAGCATACTGTGTTAGTCAGGAGATCTCCTTCCTGTGGGGTTATATCCTGGAGGGCACTGTAGGCTTGAATCTTCACCAGCTTCCTCCATCAGCAGACTTCTTGCATCCTGCATCCCTGTGGTTCACAAGCACAGAAAAGCCTTCATGGTATGTTCCCCTTTCCTGCACAGCACTGTCTTATCTCATCTCTTGTCGGAGTTTGTACAGCTGCAAGCAGTGAAAAGGAAGTCCAGGGAGTTCCAAAATGTGTGATGAGAAACAGATCTGGCTGTCAGAGATGTCTATATCCAAGAAAATTAATAACTTGAAGATCATGTAGGGGATGCAGAGATGAACAGATCTTTTTTTAAGTAGATGAATAAACCCCTGGGTATAAAAATAGATGGAGAAAAGGGCAAGAAAAGTGAGTGACTTGGCATAATCCATAGAAAAGGAGACATGGGACTAGATGTTGTAATTTCTAGTTCCTAACCTGGTGTTCGGTTGTCTGGACTATGCTTCCCTCTGCTGCCCTGTCTTGAATTTCATTAATTTAATTACTTCAATGATAATAGGAGAAAGGCCTTAGATTAGGTTTTCAGGGACAGTTAAGGGAGTCAAAGAGTTGCTGCTCACTTTTGAAATTATTTTGCTGGTTTTGAAAGCAATTAGAAAGGTCAAGATTTCAGTTACTTGTAAATGGTGGCCATGGGGATTTGAAGCTCCTTTATTTGCCTCCTGCTTCCAAAGTAGGAGGTAAGAAGAATTATGTGGACCCTGGTCAAGCTGTCAGTGGATTGTTGTATTTGTTGGCACTTGCATATAACCACTGAGTTCCTTTATAAATATATACATATGCCTCCTGCAATACATTTTTAAGACAACTGAAAATAAATGTTAAACTGTGAACTGTGTGATGGGTAGACTTTCGACAAAATCACAGCATGACCTACTGGATCCATGTCTTGAGCACCTCAAAATGTGTCAATACAGACAAGGCTGAACATCAGAAACTCAAAAAGGACTCACTGAGGATCTACTGACACCTTGGCAGGGGAAAGGACAGCCTGTGACTGCATGAATATTCACAATGAGGGGTGAGGCAGAAGTGGGTTTTTCCTCTTCGTCAGTCTAACTGTATGGGTTTCCACCTATGTCTGCTACAGACAAAACTGCAGCACGAGTAGATCATGCAGGCACAATATAGATGTCTCTTTATTTTCCTGGGTGTGGAAGGTTCTATAGTACAACTCAGAGGTAGCTAAGCTGGGAGCTGGGTCAGCCTGGGGGTTTAATCTCTCTGGAGGAGCTTGATGGGAAGAGTGAGAAGGAGACTGCCTGAACAATAAGACATAGTGCATAACTTTTCTTCCGTCTTCATACAGGTGTTCAAGGGGTCATGCATGCAGTTATCCTTGCATACTGAGGCACCTACACTAAATTTACACTTGCAGCTGCACTCTGCATGCAGGTCATGTGCAGGTAAATGCACATGCAGCAGGTTCAGAATGCAACTCTCCTTCAAACATGAAATGTCAGTGTGAAGCACGAGACTTAGGGACTCACAGCTGAAACCCTTGCCATTAGCATGCAAAGGAGTTCCAGTATCATCAGAGTTCCCTATGCTTTGTCTTACCATAAATGAATCATGAATAAAACATTCTGAGTCATGGAGAAGAGTGCAGCTCCCATAAGTGCAGGTGAATGATGTAAAGGTGGCATGGCAACACCAGCAGCTCCATCCTGCTGTAGGATATGCAGTGCCAGAGAAGCAGCAGTGCTGGCTCCACCACCTCAAAAACCTGTCTGCCTGCACTGAGGCACCTGCAAACACCACAGCTCTGCTGGGGTGTCAGACTGGGAGTTTAGGTCCATCCCAAGACTTGGCTGGAGAGCTTAGAGGATGCTTTTCTAATGTAGCTCCTCCACTGACATTTGTCTTCCATCAAGAAGTTCTGTCCAGCATTGAACAGATTTGCCTCAACACAAAAAATTCATACATGTAAACATTTACTCATGTTTGCAGAACTGCAACCAAAAAAGGGGCAAATCTTTAAGAAAGAGAATCCTTACAGGATTTGTGGAGAGCTGTGGAAAGTGGTCATATACCATTTGCATTGTACCCATGGCAAATATATTACTCTCCAGCAGGAGCTGGGGTGAAACCCACCACCTCTGAAGATTTTCTGTAGGGCTAGGGACACTAATGGCAGAAGAAAGGGGTCACATTTAGGAAAAGGAAAGCAAAGCATCATTTCCAGATTTGCTCTTTGTATAGAGTTCACTCTACAAAAAAATCTTCTGCTTCCTCCTGTAGTTCTGTTATGGGTGACCTGTAAAAAAGGCACAAAAATACACCATGCACACGCCTGTCGTTCCAGCTGCAGCTCTCATTTGAAAGATCTAACCACATACTTGTTCAAGTTACTTTCTAAACCCATCATGATTAGTATTGTGTCATGTTTCTTGGAAGCAGCCTGCTTCAGGTCACAGAGTGTAATTAAAGGCAATTAATGCAATTACTCACAACTGTGCTACTGATAATGCTCCAGATGCCATTACAGCACTGTGCCTCCTGCTGCTGGTCCTCACAGGCTGAGCCTTTATGTTCTCCTAGTGTTGTCATTGTGGTTAAACCAGGGGGCTGAAAATGGGAGTACAGTTTATTGCTCCTAACTCCCTTCTCTCTGAAAATTGCAAGTGTGTTAGGCAGAGTCTAAATTCATTAGTTTATTCACTGACTGATGAAGAGTAAGAAAGAGAGAAGAGTGAAGATTGCCATAGAAAATGATCAGTTGAAAGGTTATAAAGAAAATATATGAAAAAGTGTGTTTTACAGTAGTCTGTTCTACAACTAAACATATACTAAATGTTTAGTATGTACTGATGTACTTATTTCTTCTAATGAGTTTTATAATTATGGAGTAAATTTTCAAAGGAACTGTAACTTTAGGCAGTAAAATCTGAAAGACTTTAATTAGCTGTGAACTTCAAACTTTTCCTTTGCAATCCAGCCCTGCCTTTCCCTTTTGTCTCAGCCACCGCCAAGTAATTTACAGTTCAAGAAAGGCTAATGAAGCTATAAACAAAGCACAGATTCCTCTCACATTTGCTTTATTGGGCTGAGGTATGAAAATAGCCACTGCTTCCAGAGAAGGGCACACATGTAGTTATAGAAATACTTCAAGTCTCCTGCTTATCTGCAGAACAGGTACACTATAAACCATCTTTCATCTTTGGTGGGCCTTGCTTAGGGGGCTGAAACCTACCTGAGTTTATTCCCTGCCCTCTAGGTTTATTTTTATAGGGTGCTGGTTTACTGGGATGACTGTTAAACTCATTAAGTCTCTAAAGAAGGATTGACTACTGTAAGCTCGATTTTAAAAGCTGTTTCAGATAGATAGTGAGATATCTTTGGAACCCCTTGTGAGCCTGTCAATCACTGCAAGCACACCAGAGTTCAACATTTCCCACTTCCAGCAGCACAAAACAAAAATATCTCATCTGAGCTGAATGGTGTTGCAACAGTTTTATAGCAATGCCATTGTGATTGAGTTCATTAGCACCAGGTCAGAGCTGCCTCCTGTGCTCCTGGGCCTTTCTCAAAATGCAGGTTCAGCAGTGCTGGAGCCTGGGCAAACAGCTCTGTCCTGCAGCAGCAGATGTCTAGAAACACAGCCTGTCTCCAGCACCAGATCCTGCTGCTGCTGCAGCTGCTGGGCTTGGGGTGGTCCAGGGAAGCTGAAAGCTTTGGCAATAATGGCTTAGTCCATTTCCCTTCTTCCCATGGAGGTGGTTGCTGCAAAGGGGAGTCTGTATCCTTGGAAAAATGCAGTAGGATCTGTATAATGCTCTGTTTGAAGAAGGCTGACTATGAGCAGAAGCTGGTAGCTGATGGTCAGAATCACCCTGACCATCAAGCAGGGTATGTTAGCGCACCCAGGGGTATTTCAGGACATGAGTGCAAATCAGCAGAGGTCAGCAGCCTGCATGTGCACCTGGCACTTCACCTCCTGTTTGCTGAAGCTGTGTTTGCTGGCTCTGGGACCCTGCAGGACAGGCAGTCCTGTCAGACACAGGCTCTGTGCAAAGCTGAGGCTGATCTCAGCTCTTTAGTAGCTGGCAGCGCCCTGCAGTTTATACACTGGGTCATGTGGGTACCAGCCAGAGGAAAATCTTTCCTGACAGACGGTGTTCATGAGCCCTGGCATTAAGCATTTGCATCTCAGCTGACAAGAGCCATGGTTTGATTTTTAGATCTGGTCAGAAATACCACTGGTCAAAGCCCAGCAGAGTTGCAACAGGGACCTTGGGACCCCTCACAGCTCAGGGCTCCTTTCAGGCACTCCTGCTTGGCACCAAACTTTGACTGTTTGTTCCACTAAAAGTGTGGCTCAAAAGCATTTTGGAGAGTAGGCCTTTATAGCTTTATAAAAAGGCAGGTCAGAAATCAGGATCATAAGACAGGAATAAGTAGTTCTTGTATTAAAATGGAAGCATCATCTACCAACATACAACATTGCTTCATTTCTTCTTTCTATTATTTCTATTATTTCCATACAATGCCCAGAAACCCTCAAGTCTTTCATCCTTTGTATGCTTCTCTCACTCTTTGTAGAGTTTATCAAACATAAATCAGGTATGCAACTATTGTTCTCAGTTTAATTTCCCCTCAGCTGACCTACTTCTTCTTCCAGTCCCATTTCCCTCAAACCCACTGTGCTTGGGTGGACTATGGCATCTTTATCTGGCATTGGCACCCCTTGCCAGCCCAGCAGCACAGCAGCATAGAAGCTGCTGTGTCCCTCTATATGTGATCATGAATGTCCCCTTAAGTGCCATTGCTATATACAAGTGAGCAGGAGCCTTCCTACTGTATTCAATTACACCTTCTCGTGATATCTAGAGCACATTCACTACAGTGATATGATTATTGGGAATGACAAGATAAGAAATAATGTGCCACTGATGAAGGTGAGAGCCCTAATCCAACTGAAAATGGGCTACCTGGCAGGCTTGATGAAGGAAGGTTAGTTTCCATGAAATAACCACTACAGCTATCACAAGAGTGCTCAGTGTGCCATTGTCCACTGCATCAGGTCTGTAGAATTTTGCATCGCCCATCTTTTGGCAGCTATGGCACAAGCATGTTTGTTTGGAGAATGTCCTTGTGGCCATGCCTCCAAACACAGAGAGATCCCCTTTGAGCAGTGCCTTTAGAACAGCCTCCATTTGAACCTCCTCTGTTTTGTGTGAGGTATGCCAGGGCTGTGTTTCAAAGGATGCCCATCCTGGTTGTTGGGGAAAATGAAGATTAGCAACTTGAGTGGTTCCTGGGTCCCTGAATTATCAAGTCTAATCCCATCTTCTAGTGTCAGAAACAGAAAATCAGATTTGAAATATTACTTCAATTATGAGATTATTTTATGCTTTGATCTCTATCCACAAAGCCATTCAGTAGTCAAAGTTCTGTTGACTTGAGCCTTTGTCTTCACTGTTGTGAGGCCCCTGAACACCCTGGTGCAACCTGGCTGATGGAGCATTCAGATGAAACCAGAACAGCCAGAGCACAGTCTGACATGTCCTTAATGCCACCCCACTCTGCACAGGTGTTTACAGCAATGCTGATAGTTTGTGTCCCCATCAGAGAGAAACAGAGGATAAGGAGGGCTTGTGGTTACAGCAAGAAGAAGAGGAGCTGAAAGTGTGCTGGGTGAGCTGTTAGCAACCATCTCTGGTCAGGCAGTTCTGCTGTGTGAACTGTGATTTGAACTACAGCTCTGAATTTTCTTTGTCTGCTTCTGAGTAACTGCCAAACACTGACAGACACTTCTGATCTTGATTTGCCACAGAAAAAACAAGCTGTTTGTTCTCTTAGCTCTGTAATGTACTTTGGATTTGACCTAGAAAGTTCATCTCTGTAGAGAAAGACTCCTTCATTGCCTGGTATTTGTGTTTTTTTTATGATGATAAAGTTACCAATCATACAGAAACTTGAAAAAATTATCCATGAATTATAGAGATGAATCAGCAGAGCTCTTAGTAGGTGTCCATTTACAGGACTTGCCTAGTGATCAAATAAATGAAAATCTCTTGTCCTATTACTTCTGATTCATCTAGTTTCTCAGTGGGTAGTTATAAAAAATTGCAATTTAAAATATTTATTGTAACGTTGTTAAACACATTTTGTAGTTTATAGTCGTAGTTTGATTTCAACACAGAAAAGCTCTAAAAAACTTTGTCTATTGGTGCTCCCTAGTGGTGAAGTTTGCCCTCAGTAGAGATGGAGGAATTTCGCTAGTTATTGTGGGAATATACTCTATGATAGTTATTATCATATAGTTCTATGATAATTCCATATCTTAGTTGATTCAAGTCACCTAAGAAGCCTCTTGGGAGATGTAAGGTCATTTACACACCACAGATTTGCAGGATTGAGCTCCCATGTGGCACTGGGCCACTATGATGTGAAAAATGTACATTGCAGCAAAGAAAGTCCTTTTTCCCTCCTAGGCTTTGCTCAGTCCTGTCCTTAGTGCTAGTGTGCTATGTGAACTGCCCTAAGTAACATGAGATGAGATGAGATGAGATGAGATGAGATGAGATGAGATGAGATGAGATGAGATGAAATGAGATGAGATGAAATGAGATATGCTGTTCTTATTCTTTTTCTCACTCTGTGTCCAACAGAAAGCCAGGCACCAATGCAGCGTGCCTGGCTGCCTTCCAGTAAGTGTGCCAGGGGACAGAGCACTTGTGGAAAGGACTTTGATAATGCCAAATTGGCCTCACTTGTGGGCTGAACTTCATGAATTTGAGAAATGTCTGAGAGAAGAGGAAACTCCACAGCACGTATCCACTCCTGCCTGCAAAAAACTGTACCAGCCACCAACCACAGCTCTGTGCCTCAGGAAACTGCCAGCAATCCTGGGCAAGGCTGACTGGTTCAGATTTTGCAGGGAAAGGAAATTTATCCCTGGTTAGGCCCTGGAGAAAACAGAAGAGCCAGAGAATCACAACTTTCTGCACAGAGGCAGAGTCTGAGCTGGGAATGGGTACATTGGTGAAGGAGCACAGGTTAGGGATGCACTCAGTTCCCTTCACTTTTTCCCAGTGAAGTGGCTTTCAGATCCTGTTTTAAAATCAAACAAGATGACTTGCTTTGACTGATAATTATCAGACTTGTTTGATAGTAGTTATCATTGTTTATCAAGGATCCTTATTGCTTTGCACTGTTCTTTTTGAAGTTTTTCTGCCCTTTTGTCTTTCTGTCAGGCAGGATCTTATCTTCTGATCTCCAGTCATTTTCAGCAGCATGTTACCTCTTTCTGGAAGCTGAGCTCTAACAGCAAACTGTCTGGAAGTAAATTGAAATAAGTCTGTGGAACCTGTAAGGGAAAATTCCGTCATTTCAGGCACTGGAAGAGGGGATGTTTTTTGGTCCAGGGGAATGCATTTATCCTGTAATTGTGCTGAGGTAGGCCTGTAGTCTTGCTTCTGTCTGTCTGAGCCAAAGCTGGGCACTTGTCTTAGTTTGAAGGACAGGTATCTGCCAATAAAGGCAGAAGCTTTTCTTCAAAATAAAGAATGTAAACCCACTTCCTCCAAATTATTATTATAATTTTGAAATTAAGGGGCTCTCAGGCAAAGATGTGGGAATCAGGAATTAGTTCTTTACTAGGAAAATTAAAACAGAAATACAGTATTACAAAGAACAAACCCAAAACACTGACAGAGTCAGAATACAACCTGACACCCTGTCAGTCAGGGTGTTGGTAGCAGTCCCATTAAATGGTGGCTACAGTCCCCCTGCAGTGGCAGATGTGGTTCAGTTGAAGCTGTGGTTTTTTAGAAGGGATGTAGTTTTCTTCTGAAGGTTTAGAGATGATGTGGAAAGGTTCAGTTTTCTTTTGGACTTTAGTGGAAAGATGGTATCTTGCTGTCTAAAATTTTAGTTTTTTATCTAGGTAGGAAAGGCTTGGCTCCTCCCCCTGGCTGGAGTGTCTCCCAATGGGATGATGGAATTTTATCAGTCATACAGTGGGACTTAATGGGCCAGCTGTAGATGGTATGTTCCTGGAGGGAGGATGGGTTGTGGAAAAGATAAAGATGATTGCCCCACCTGGTCTTAAAGATGGCCCATTAGCAGATAATATGTGCCACAGAGATAAGGAATTACTACCTTACTTGGCTTCAACAGATGGTGATAGAATACACATTTCTGGCCACATTAACCCAACACAGTGCTCAAAAGGGATAAAACCCAATGCATCTTCTAAAAGTGAGAGGTTTTAAGTTAATTTCCAGGTAACCTGTGGGCTAAAGAAGTGACAAGACAGTGTCCTGAAAACAAAGGAAGGTGCTGAGCTGGGGTTTCCCTCCTTGGCTCCAGACCAACCACTACCATGGGGTACAAGCAAGAGGGTGGAAACTCAGCAAAAAATGTTTTTGTTGGGTCCTCCTGGTGATACAAGCAATGAATGTGCATTTCAGAGCTGAATATCCTGAACTGGGCCTAATCCAGAGCAAAACATCCTGAACATATTTTCAGAAGCAGTAGCTAGTTCTGCTTCCTGCTGTACAGAAATCACCTTGATCACACTCACACCCACACCCACACCCTCACCCACACCCACACTTCCCAACATGATGAAGTCCTTAGTCCTACTGCTGATGTTCCAAATACTTCCAAATTATTAATTAAACTCAAGGAAGCAGAAAATTCTGCATAACAGGAAGAATGCCTGACTTTGCTCATTCAACAAAGTAGGTGAAGAGGGAAGCTGATTCCAAACCCTGCCTCATAAAAACCTGCATCTGTTTGTCCAATCCTTGGACATAAATAGTTTTTCTTCACAGGTGCTGCTGTTTCCCAGAATCCTCCCCATTGATACAAGCCCTCTTCTCCAGCCTTGACTCTGCTCTTCAATGCCACACGTGGTTCCTCTCTGCAGGGGCAGCCAGGGAGGAGGCAGAGGCGTGGGATGCCTGGTGAGGCAGAGCACAGACAGTGCCTTGCTGCAGGGCTGCCTTCACTGCTGTGCCATGCCAGTGGCACTGCCACCCCTGTCCTCACAGCCCAGCGGGGGACAGACCATATAGGATATTCTATGATTCACTTTTCTTATTGCCACAGGCTGTGGTCAGAACAGCTCAGTATTGAAGCCATCCAGATAGCCTTTGTGCTTAAAGGTGTCTCTTTGTTCTTTTTCTGTTTCAATATCCTTTCTCATGGGGGGCATATTGTGGAGGAAAAACAACTCTGTGAATTATTAAATTAAGTGCAAGTTGTATTTTCCTCCCACTCCTGATAGTAAATTTTCATCTGCCATGGAGGGGTGAAATATTTATCTTGTGCTTTGTTTTCAGGAAGATTTTTAGAGGAAAAAATGTCTATTGAGTAGTACCACTTTATGCTCTTAAAACTCCAGATTTTGTCAGAACACAGACAGCTGAGACTTTGTCTATAAGATTAGTGTGAGATGAGGGATGTAGTACATAAAACTTTTGCTATTCATTATCTGAAGAACTGAAGGTTGGTGGTAACAGTCCACAGATACAAATTTTATGGGACAGGATGAGCAGCTTCTCCCATCTCTGTACATAGTGAATATGGAAAACAGCAGGGGATGTCACTTAAATTGCAGAGCTGTTTGATTTCTGGTTTGTTCACCTTTCAGAATATGTTGTGGTGTTTGCCCCCTTCCTTCTGTTCTTTCCCCTTTGCAGTTTCTAGGCTTTCTCCCTTGAGCAGAGGTTTGCAGTGAGAACATGTCCTGCTCTAAGAGGGGAGTTAGAGGTTGACTTGGGAGAATAACATATTTTTTCCAAGTATGAGGAATTAGTTATAGGATGAAATAGATGAGATGTGACCTTGTGAAACCCAGCTAGAAATGCTACAGTGTCAGACAGACCACTCAGTGAATTTCTTTGAGGTATTATTTTCACATTCTTTGAAAAAAGACCTTTTATACAGACATTGCAGCAGAGATGAAGAGATGTTATTTTTATTTTCCTGGATAAATATTTCCTGTAGAAATAAGGAAACTGAGGCCGTGAATATGTACATAGACACTTCCAAAGCCTGGGGCAATAAAATGGCACCTACACACTGACCTCTTTGGGCTGCTCCCAGTTTCATTCCAGTGTCAGTGCTTTTGCCTTTAAGGAATACTGCACCAGAACTTGCAAGCAGAGACTTAGTAAGGTACAGCAGATATGGGAATATATTTCTGTGTTGTGCTAACCTCCATCCAGGGCAGAGAGTGAGATTGTTTTGACAATATCTGTAGACAAAACCTTTGAGAAATAGGTATAGAATGGAGAGCAGTCCTTCAGTGATAGGCAGTAAGCTGCCACACTTGTGAAAAACTCCTTTCTTTAGTCACCTTGGTGACAACACGAGTATTTACTTTGTTGTTCTGGCCGAGACCCTTCATTTGCCTCATCATCTTGCCAGCTTGCAGATGAGCTGACAGCCTCCTGGGGCATATCAGCAGCTGTATGCAGCCAAAAAGTGAGTTAGCCCAAGCAGTGCTCTCTGCTGCTGTGGTGTATGTGTTTCAGGCAAATTATTTAAGTTCATATGATCTCCCATTTAAGCAGTCAATATAGATGCAGTTGTGCCATTCTCAAGCCCTGGTTTTGGTGTGAGGTCTACCAGTTCCCATTTACCACCTAACACTTCTGTTAATGCTAAGTGTGGTGCTTGTCTGTGAGCTTGCTCTCTAATTACAAATGGCTTTTTTTGGTGAGACTGCTTTCGTAAAAGACTGCTTTTACACTAGGCGAAGTGTCTTTTCCTTTATAATCTTTTAAAATTTGAAAGCTTTTTAGTAACTCCTTCTTTTCCCGGCACAAAGAGGTAAAAAAAAATAGTTTCTCAGCTAGAAGGTTTTAGCCATCTGCATTATGTACTGTGAACACTGACTTGCAGCTCACAGCTGTGGTTTGTTTCTGCAAGGCTGGGAGAAACCAAGCATCTCTTCTTTGGGATCCCAGTGGGGCTGGAAGGGCTGCCTTTAGTGAACTGTGAGTGCTGAGGTTTAGAAGATGCACTCTGGAGAGTAGAACACAGTATTTTTCACATAACTTTAAAAAATCCCAACCAGCAGCAATGATGGAGCCAGTGATGATTATCTTGATTTCCTATGACAACTTTACACAATGTAATAAGGATCTGGCAGAACATAATTTTGCTAATTTTGTGCTCAAGTTGTGTAACAACACTTCTTGGCCAAGCTCAGAATTTTAAAAAACTGCAAAGGCAACTGGAAAAATGAAGCTATGCAGGAAGCGCAATGGTTTTTTTCAAGGATGTAGATGACCTTGGACCTCAGCAAATTGGGAAATATGTTTTGAGGACTCTGACATCTTGACATATTTCTGCCTGTCCAGTGGAGTCAAGGGGATACAATGCAGGATTGCCCTCTGCATGGAATCCTTGCCGAGTATTGGGGAGGTCAGGGATTCTATTTCATACTGTGATTATTTTTTTAGAGCAAACTACTTTTTTGTTTTGTACTTGCCATTTTTGTGTTCTGCATGTGTGTACTCTCTCATTCACCATTCTAATCCCTACCTTGGCACCTCAGTCCTGGGGTGGTGCCCATGCTGCAGGAATGAGGCTTTCAGCCCTTGTTGCTGGCAGCTCTTCCCCAGGGTCAGTGCCCAGCTCTGGCCATCGAGGGCAAAAGGCAAACAGCTGTAAATAACCACAAATGTATCTGGACTTTTGCTTTCTCTGGGAGCCCCCCCTTTTGTGGAGACAGTGCAGCAGCAGACAGGTATCTTGCCTTAGCCTGGACTGTCTCCTGTTTCCTTGTGAAAGCAGCAATGAGTTACAAGCATGAGCCTTCCTAACAAATTCTCACTCTCTTGCTGTCGGACTGAAGCAGAGGGGTTGTGGAGTACTCTTGGGCAGCACAAGGGGACCTGCAGTGCATTGAGGCATGTTGGTGTAATGTAAATGTTCTTTGATTCCTCTTGGGTCATCCTGGGCAGCTGCATTGGCACAAAGAGGTGGTTCTCCACATTTCAGTAGAACACATCTTCCTGGGGGTGCAGGTGCACCTTTGTTCTGAGCACTCCTGCCACCAGATCAATTTGCCTTCATTAAAAGATAACCAAATCAAACAAAGCCTCTGGCCTTTCATCTGAAAGACTGCAGCAAACCACACCAGGGTGGCATGAGTCTGCAATATACACTGACTTTTCAGGGAACAATCTTACAGTAAGTTAAAAAGGAGGATTGGTTTTGATTGTCTTCAATGCACACTCATTACAAGGCATATGGATAAATGTTCTGTGGGGTTTGTTTTGTTCTATTTCTTTAAAATCTTGAATTACTCTCTCATGTGCTAATATTTATATGGCCTCTGATGCACTGATGGGTTGGTGTTTTGTTCCCTGATGAGAATAGAGAGTGTTTTTGTATGTACAGCACAGTGATGGAATGAAGGAAGTAATGGTTGTGTAGAGCTTCATCTTTTTTCCAAGCCAGCGTTGTTGGTGCAAGAAGCTGGGAAATCAGGTAAGGAAAAAGAAAGTATCTGCTCTCTTCTTAGTCCACTGGCAAGACTGCTACTTCCTCTTGTCTTACCATATTTTGTATTTGATTATACTTAAATCTCTCTGAAAGGATTGTTCATTGATGAGCTTTCCATGTAAAAATGTTCCAAGTTCTCATTTCACAGCAGGTGAAAGTGCCTTTCTTTGCTAAGGGAGGAAGCAATGCTTGGATTTGATGCAATTTCATTTTTTTTCAGCAAAGTATAAAAATCATAATAGCATATGTGGTTAAAAACCTAAACGAAAAACAGTTGCACGATTTATTTCAAACTTTTTGAAACAAAGTATTTTGTACTATTGTTTTGTAATAAGTTCTTTGGTTTTAAATGTTCTATTGGGTTTGGGAGGGGTTTTGAGGTAAACCAAATTTATAATATTCAACTGTATCAGCCTATCACATTTAGTGTTGATTCACCCTCATGATGAGGCTTGCACTTTTAAATTAATATCTATTCTTTTCTGGAAAATGTCAGGGAGTTTTTGTTTGCTTTATTTTTTTTTTGTTTTGTTCTGTTCTGTTTAGGGTTTTGGTTGCTTGTTTGTTTTTGGTTTTGTTTTGTTTTGCTTTTTAAATTTACCAAGTATAATTATTTCCTGAAGACTGCCTATAACCCTCTGTCTCAGCAAATAAAGTTTGATGGACCACTGGAGTGAGAAACAGGCTAGATGTTCTGTTTCCACTGCTGGTGGAAAATTCAGATCAGCTTTGAATAGTGATAGTTTGCAGTTTTGACAGTCTAGTCAAAACTTTGAGAAGGGAGAATCCTCTGCAATAAAATGCTTATGCAAAGGGGGTTTATTGGCATGTGAAAATTAATTGGTTACAGGCTAATAGATGGAGCTGCCTAATCTTAAGGTCTTGTTTGTTGTTTTACATACTGTATAGGAAGAACTCTTATATTTCTATTTTTTTTCTATAAAACTCTTTTGAGGATAATTCTGAGCAGTGAAGCACAATAACAGATCTTTATTTGTCACACTCAAAATAATTTATAAGCAACTTCTGAAACAGAAATACTGCACAATTGTGTTGGTACTCCTGATGAATAGGTGGTCAAAAAACTCACTGTGCCTTCATGTCTGCCATGCACGATTGCCCCTTTCTAGGTGCCCTGCTTAGCACCTTTGTATTTTGAAGCGGATTTATAGACTCTGCATTTTAGAAGAGCCATCTCTGTAAGAGCTCTGGTGTAACTGAGTGATAGCTCCCTGAGGTTTTGTTGCTTGTCTCTGTGATGTAGATGGACACCTTTGGCGTGGGCGTGACTGTGCCACTGCGCCTGGTGCTGCTGAGCCTGGTGATTGGGAGCAGCCAGGGGTGCTACTGTGAACATTACCCTTGGGGGCCATGGTCTGCCTGCTCACAGACCTGCAATTTCGGCACACAGACCAGGCACAGGTAGGGCCAAGCCATCTCACTGCTTCTGTGAAAAATAACACTTCTGGAGAGGGGCACCCATGTCTGAAGCTCCACCTTCCACAATACACTGAGAAAAATTGTCATGCTCAAGTGTTTATCAGATAAAAAGATCATGTTTTAATTGCAGTGCTTTAAAATTACGAAATTTTGTATATAGAGCATTACTGCCCATGAGGCAGGGAAGGAAGGGGAGTGCTGGAATTAAAAGATCCTTGAGATCCCTCCCAGCTCAGACCACTCTAATCCTATGAGCCAGTGCCTTCAAACATGCCAATATCTGCCAATGGATGCAGTGAGGGGAGGAGGCAGGTCCTGCAGTGTCCTTGCTAGCAGCCTGCTTTGGGCATTCAGCCCCTGTGGACACACTGAGGCCCCGCTCTGGCAGCCCTATGCTGGGCACAATGCCACAGGAGGGGTGAGCTCCAAATTTCCTCCCTTCACCATTAGTCTTATGACAGCAGATGATGTCAAATAAAGATTCAGCAGCATCCAGTTTGATGCAGCTCTGTGGTATAATCTAATCTTATGAGAAATCCCCTCTTTTCCTCCTGACTCTGTTTGTAGCTGTCCTCTGGGACATCTGAAGTGACATGAATCAAAAAGAATTGCTCTTTAAACTTAAGGCATGTTTGGATTTTTCTTGTAATCAGCGTTCTGCAACTGCATATTATCTCTCAGGGGTTTCTTAGTTGGGTTCAAATCATTTTGTCAGCCTTCACCCACATGTAGAGAACCTACGATCTATCTGTTCTTTCCTAGCATATTTTTTAAACTTTTTTTTAGGCAAATAAGAATGGATGAATATTATAGCCAAAACTTCTGTGACCAGCTGTGCACAAAGCAAGAATCTCGTACATGTAACCAGCAAACATGTCCTATCAACTGTCAGCTTGGAGACTTTGGCCCTTGGTCAGAATGTGACCCATGTATTAAAAAACAAGTAGGTAGACAATGTATTATGTGGGTTAAATGCAAGAAATTATGCTAAAGAGATTTCCTTGTTTCAACTTTACGGCAATTGATCTGGAAAATGACAGTTTAAGTTAACAAGGGAAATTGGTTATGAATTATACAGTAGGTGCTGGAAAGAACCAGTTAAAGTAAGCAGATGAAACCAGAAAGGGGTGATTTAGTAGAGTAAATCCATTTATTTGCTGCTTGTGATGCTTATGATAAACTTGCATCAAAATTTCCACTGCCATAATTAAAAGTGAATTTTTCACATAAAGAATCAACTTCACATAAAGAATAAACTGTGAAGTGTTCATATCTGCTTAAGCAGGAGAAAGTCACAGAATCTTAGCTTATCCCTAACATTCTGTATGTTCTGAAGACAAGAAAAATAGAATCAAATAATCTCATTAAAAGAGTCAACAGTTCCTAAGTGCTGCTGGCTAGAAATTCTCAGGCTGTAGCTTACACTGATAGCCAGGCTTGAGACTGCTGTTAAGAAATACAGAGCACAATTTCCTGAACCTTCACAGCATGCACAAACCCCCATACCACTCCCACAGGTAGATGTGCTAATATCTGTGGGACAAACATCCAGGATGGTGTTTTTTTTCCCTTGGGCTCTTCTCTGTTGACAAAGGTACACTCAGAGACAGCAGAGAGGGAAGAAATGAAAAATCAGGTTAAAGTGAATTTGACCTAAACAAACCAAGCCCTGCCAGTGTAAGATTGTAGAGGACAGAGGGAAGTGACAGTGTGGGGCAGTTGTATGGCTGGTGGGCACAAGCTTTGAAGCTGACCATGAGACCAGCTCCGAGGTTCTGTGCAGACCCAGGTTGTGTCCCTCTGCATGTATCCCTTGGTTTCAGAAATCCATGCCTGAAAACAGCCCTGAAAAACCTATCGGACATCGCAAGTATATATTTTCATATATATCTAACTTTCTGATGCCCAAAAAGGGTGAGAAAGACCCACAAAAGAGGTTCTACGTGAACCAGCCTGTGGGGTTGCAACTAGGATGGGCAGTGTAAGAGCAGAGCAAGGAGAATCAGTGGGAGACTGGGAGACAGAAAACTTCAAGAGGTGAAAGGGACTGTTCCTCTCAACTGGACTGATTTCAGTACCCTCTTGTATGTCTGAGTTTCTTACCTTTCATCCCTATATAAATGTATTAATTTTAGTAATTTTAAGTATTGATGCAACATATACGCTTCTTCAAGGAGAAAGGTGATTTTGTGGACTGTGGTCCATTTTCCCCTACAAACTATAAAGATCATTGTTTGTGACCTTTATAAATAGGAACAACCGACAGAATGGAGAACCTGGCTTACAGTGTAAGAGTGAAGACTAGTGTCAGCAAATTCCCATTGATGAGGAGAGATAAAGAAGTAGAAGCTCTGATGAATAGAATAGCAAGTGTTATGGAACTGAAATTGAGTGTTAGGAATGGTTCTCATGAGCTTGGAAACTTTCTGGGGTTGCTCTTCGCACTCTCCCCTCAGAGTCATTTGGTTACTGATTTTTACTAGAATCTTCCTGCACTGTTGTCTCCAGGGTCTGTCTATAAGAAAGGAAGTCTGTAAGGAACTATACTTTTCCAGTGGGAAAATTTTTTAGTGGGGAAACTGTTCAGGCACATGCAGACAGGTCTCACTAGAATTCCTGTAAAGTGGAGTGGAAAATGTAACTGAAGTGCTTTATCTATCACCCTTCAACTTTACTGTTCTGTGTGGAGGGTGCTGTCTCAGAGAAAGAAAACTCAATGAGATCCCAGAAACTTTCAAGAAAAGCATTTTTGTCCTCTCAATTCATCCAGTCCTCCTCAAACAAGAGATCCCACATGTGGGACTCAAGCCACCTGTGTCACTGTCAAGGTATTTCTAATTCAACAGATATAGTAAAGAGCAGGAAAAATCTCTGTAAGCCTGTTCTCACATAATTTCCTACTGTACACACTGAAGGTACAGGGATGGAATTTCTGATTCCTTTGGTGCTGTAGACCAAGTGGTCTGCAGTTTAATCATTTATGCTCCATCAGGGCTCTTAGATACCATTTCCCTGCCTGCCTCACCTGGGATGATGGCACAGTGGAATGGAAGGACAAGAATGACTGATTATTTCCTTCAGGGCTCTGGTTCTAATAAAGCTTCAGCAGCCCTGAGGTGTGTGGCTCTGCCTGGGGCGGGACTTAGCTGCAAACACAGCTCACAAAGACAACCCTGGGTTTATTTCTTCTGCCTTTCAGTTCCGTGCCCGGGCGCTCCTGCGACCGTCCCAGTTTGGGGGCCAGGCCTGCACAGAGCCACTGCTGGAGTCCCGCCCGTGCTTCCCAGCCAGGCTCTGCAGCATAGTGCAAGTCGACTGCAAGAACAAATTCCAGTGTGAAAGTGGTAATGATAATCCTCACTGTGTGACTGCAGTATTACCAGTTAGTCGAAAGATTAGATACTGAGACAAAAGATATCCATATATTCCGTGCATAAATTCCAGGGAAAAGGGACCAGGGAGAAAAGTTTATGTGAGGATTCTATATGTATTAGTAACATCTTATCGTTTCAGTTTCTTGTATAAGTAATTAAAATGCAGTCCTTAGCCTGGGATGTCACCATGATCATGATTGCTGGACAGAAACACTGTTCCAATTATATTTCTTTGCACAAATTTTTCATATATAAACATATCTGTGGAGTTTGTCTGAACACAAATTCTCACTATTTTTATTAGGGTTGTGGCTGTTTCTTGTTTGCTTCAATTTAAATATACCTGATTAGACTGAATAATTTTATCCACATATCCTTTGGCCAAATTTAAAATTAAGTCTTTGCAGCTTTGGATCGAGGCAAAACTCATGGAATTAAAACAGTCATTTCTTAATTGGGATAATCTTGGCCTTATGCTAACATCTATGGCAAGCTTACACCTTTGCAAGGGAAAAGACAAGACTGCCCTTTTCTGCATCTAGACATGATGAACATTTGCTGCTGCTGTTTCTCTGGTGCAGGTCGCTGCATTTCAAAAAAATTGGAATGTAATGGAGAAAATGACTGTGGGGACAATTCTGATGAAAGAAACTGTGGAAAGAAAAAGACTGTGTGTAACCGAAAGTATGAGAGCATCCCAGGTGTGCAATTAATAGGCAGTGGGTAAGCCAACCCTACTAATTTTTTGGTAAGCTTTAGCTGTTACCTCACTAATTTGCATGAACAAAATAATTCCCAGTTATCATGTGAGAGTATTCATTAAAGCATGTAATCTCTCAAATTAGAACTGGCAAGAAATTATAAAAATACAACAAAACAATCAGGCTAGGACTTGCCTGCTGCATGTTCCAGTGCTGCTCTGCACTGCTGGTAGACCAGTTGAAGAGGTGTTGAGGAACACTGCCCTTGAGTGACTTGTTCTGTCCCACAGCAACTAGAGCATGTATGGGCAACTCCCAGTTTATGGAATTGCTTGCCTCTACATCATGCCAAGTGCTTAAGAAATTTTGAGGAAGTTCCTCTACAAATGTTTGTCTGTGTGACATTTCGCAGGACACCAACTACTTCCAGGCTATTAATTAAAGTAATATAAAGCCTAAACGTGGGATGCCTGTCCCAAGCAGACTTGCATTTTTTGGTTGAATTTTGATCTCAGTGTGGTCCAGTAACATCACTTACGGTAGAAATAGCAAATCAGTTGTTCATTTTCCTAGAACCATTTTTAGGTTCTCCACTTAAGTCTGACTGCCTTATGCTGACTGTGGGGTTATCAGTAAGGTTAGGCACTGCTGGAAAGTAGGAGACTGGATTGATGCTACTGAATTTTTCAGGTGAATTCAGTGTGAATGAGAAGTTGTTGTAATTCCTTTCAAAGCAGTAACATGACCCAGATGCTCATACTCTCAATCGAATCTACAATACCTCAGTACAGCTGTATACCATGAAATATTCCAAGTCCATACATCTTTCTGGAGCTGTTTAATCTCTGGAAATATTTTTTTGGTTAGATTTCACATTCTGGCAGGCGAGAGCCGAGGGGAAGTTCTTGGCAACTCATTCAACGGAGGACAATGCACAACAGTGAAGCGCAATGAGACAAGGAAATTGTATCGTGTCCCTGCGAATCTGGAGGCTGTCAGCTTTCAGGTACTCTCAAGCAGCAGCTCCCAGCTGTAAAACCATTGCTGTAATCACAATCCAAGTTCAGTGATAGTTAGTACTGTATGTTTTAGAACAAGATTTCTCAACCTGGTGAGGCTTGAACATGTTTCAGCTGATGTATGGAAAAGGGATAAATTTTCTTGCTCCATTCATGCCTTTTACATCTGTGTTAACTCAATGCACCATATATCAGAGCCAATGTGATTGATTTGAGCTTCTCCTGCTTCCTTGTGGCTGTGGTCTTATTTTGTTCTGACTTGGTACCAAAGGCCTTCTCCTAGCCAGACATCATCTAGGCAGAGGTTTCTTCAACTCCAGAACTTATTCCAGCATAATTTCTGTGTACTTGAAGTACCAATGGCTGCAGCTACTGACTCCAGCATCCCTCCTGTCCCCTGCAGCTTTGGGACCCAGTTCCTCCCTGAGCCATTTCAAGCCCTCAGTCCTGCCTGTTCCCTGCCCAGCCCCTCCATAGTGCAGAAAGGAAAGGAGACAGACGCTGAGCCTGGGAAACAGGAAGACAAAATATACACAGCTTGGAGAGGAGGCTAGCAGGACAAGCTGGGGAATGACCAAAATGAACCTGGAGTGTATCTTTTAAAAAATCTAGGAACCACTGATACCTTTTTCATTGACACTAACATTCAGAAAAGGCTTTGAACACCATGGTTGGGGTGCATCATCTGGCTGTGTACATATGAGCAGGCCCTGACTGAAGCCAGTAGATGCTGCACTGGGAAGAAAAGAATGCAGGATATGAAGAAAGCTCAACTAATGGATGAAAACTTATCAATTTTTTGTGATTTTTGCCACAGGAGTTGTGATATTTTAGAATTACTTTAACAGAGGCAACTGAAAAAAGGACACCCTGCTACATTCCACAGAAACTGCAATTGAATTGGCCGTGACATGTAGGATTTGTTGACAATTGTGAAAAATTAATTTATGCAGAAATATTCAAAGGGAAAAAATCGACCTTTGGTTTGCCCAGGTCTCTTTATAACCAGTAAGATTCATTAAGTTACAGGTGCCCATTTACAGAACTGTTAAGGGTTTGTGAAACTCACCTTTAAGAGCCCATCTTTAATATTTGGAGCAGCTTCTCATATAGAAGGGTGTCTGGATTTGGCCTTCTTCAGTGTATTTTCCTGCAATATGCAAAAGCATATGACTTAACAGAAGTGGAGGGGGAGAATGGACCACCTCAGGTCCCCAAATCCTTAGCAGTCCTATTAAGCAAACAGGTCTAGAGGAGGGGAAAAAAAAAAATCTTGTTTTTCAAAAACACACGAGGATTTTCCCAAATTTTGGGAAATACATAATTTCTTATGTGATGACGAGGTTGTCTTGGTGCTTTGCTCAACACCACCACTGGAGGTTTACCAACTCTTTCAGCAGGTTTGCTCACAATTCCTCTTTTTTTCCTTCCTGCCTTTAATCCATCATGTATAGGTACTAGCAGTCCCAGTATACTCTAAAACTCTCTTGTGGAAAGCTGTTCATTCTTCTAGCTGGAAATTGAGAAAAAAGGCCAGGAAGCACCAAACTCTGTCTTGTACAATATAGAAGCCATGGGGTTGGGTAGTAGTGATGATGTGGACACAACATGTATGTCTGGAACTCTTTTAAAAGTATGTTGAAACTTGTTGGAAAATATTCCTAAGGTTTAGGGCACAGGGGTAAGAAGCTTTAGAAGAAAGTGATACACGCTTTTTTGCTGTTGTTCTATAAACAACTAATAATAAGTCTGCTTAACTTGTTTCATTTTGTCTCAGCCTTTCTCAGATTCATCTTTTGTGTTAAGAGCAGTTTTGTGGCTAATTTTCACATCTCAAATAATCAGGCATATTTTTTTTCCATTAAAAAACATAAAGAAATCAATAATTCTTTGCTTAATAGTTTTCTGTTTCACATTATCATTTATGCAAATGAATTTTGCTTTATTGAATTGCCAGGTAACAGATGAAGAGGATGATGTAACATCAGATTTCTACAAAGATTTAACTCCCCTGAGTGATATTGCTTCTTATAGTGGCTCATCTGCTCGAAGTGGTAAACATTCTTCTGGTATCCCATTTTTATTCTCAAAAAAGACACGGGTCCAGGTTACATCATCTTCCTCCTTCAAGAAAGCAATTAAAGCCTCACATGAAAAGGTAATTGGATGGTGCCTTCAGTTTCTTTCTTTCAAATTATTTCTGCCTGCTTGTTTCAGAACTGAGCTGCCAAAGGCTAATTTCCCTATCAGGACATTGGCCCACTATAATTAGATATTTAAAAAATCCTCTTTCGATACTACAACATATTCCTGGTTGTAACATACATTTTGTAATGCATCATGGTTTTCTGGGTTTAGTACCGAAAATATAGGCTTGACTTTTAAAAAACAGATTTGACATTATCATATTGAGTAAGCTGCTCTTTCCCCTTCCCTAATTATAGATTAAGAGGGCATAATACCTAACAGTAGCAGACTACTCAAAAAATAAAGGAATGTTACACATATGCATGTACTGGGTGTTAATCTACATTATTTTTTTATTTGGGAACTAACTTGCATATTGAGTCTCATGTCTGACAAGATACATTTGGTCATAAAGATAATCTCAGAAATAACAGACCCACAAAAAAGTTTCTCAGTACAGATAACATTTTCCCGATAAGATTATATGCCTTTAATGCATTTCAATGAATACTAGTAGGGTAAAAGATTTTGTATCTTAATAGCTTAATGGCAGTAAATGATGGGCTATTGTTTACACCTCTGCAAGGGAAAGGCCATAGGACTGAATGAAGCTAAGACCTGTTGAAACCCAAGAGTTTCAATGCAATTACAGTGAAGCTTTTGCAAAAACATTAGCCTTAACATTAAGATCTCCTGTGATGGAGGTTTGCTGCAGGCCCTGCTCACTTGTCCCAACGGCTAAGCAACTTGATTGCTTCAACAGTCCATTGTTTCTAGTTTGAGTGCAGCTATTCTGAAGTTCCAACCACTGGAAACCAGTTTACTTTCATGCCCATGTAGATAGCTGTACACATATCAGGCTGCTCTCTTGTACAATTGACGAGTTTATTTTAGGGTGACAGTGGCTTCTTATCAGCTTAAACTCAGACCAGAGTTACTTATGAAAATGTTAGTTTAGGTTACACTTCCAAGAGAAAAGTTCTTTAGCATATACATTGGTTTTCAGCATTGCTGTTGTGAAAGATGGTGAGGTACAGGAACAGGTAGCCCAGTCAAGCTGTGGATGCCCCATCCCTGGCTGTGTTGAGGGCTGGGTTTGATGGGGCTGTGAGCAACCTCGAAGCTCCACCCAGTGGAAGTTGTTTCTCCCCACAGCAGTGGGGTTGAACCTAGATGGTCTTTAAGGTCCCTTCTAACCCCAATCATTCCATGATTCTGTGAAATCACAGAAACCCACCAATACCTTAGTCTAGTTGATGACATAACATAAAGATGTTATGTAAAGAAGCTATAAAGATGTCATAAAAATGACAGAGTTTAAAATCCTTTCTTAATGAATCCACAGCAGGATTATTACCTTGGGTCTTCCTTGTGTTATCAACTCTATCAGTCAGGAAGCCTCTATTTTTATATCTATCTCCTAAATAGTATTAGTGGGTGTTTGTAGGTAGGTGTGTGCTTGTGCATGTTTAAGAGACCTACAAGTAAATTTGCAACACTTCCTTACATAGTGAAAAAAGAACACTGTATTGATAACTTAAAAGGAAGGAGGAACTCTCCTGTGCTTTGGGACATCTCATTCAGACCTTTATGTTAAAATATGTATAAATAAGATATAAATATTTATATCAAAATATGATATGCATATATGTATATTGCATAGATGCATATAAATGAACACATTGCATATAAATATAAGCAAAAAAATGTTACATTACTATGTCAGGATTTCACAGAGCCCTAGCCACATGAAGTGCCATACATTTCTCCATATTGGCATGAAAGAATTATGAAGACTTGATGTTTTTTAAGGTTATTTACCAGAAATTTTTTAGCTAAGAGGATTGGTCCCCTAGTATGTATTCATGAGTTCTGATCCTTTAATTATAGAATCATAAAATAATAGAATGGTTTGTGTTGCAAGTGACATTTAAATGCAACCTAGTATGATCTGCAGTCAACTGGGACATCTTCAATAGATCCTGTTTTACAAAGCCCCTTCCAACCCAGATTTGAATGTTTCCAGGGAGGGGACATCTACCATCTCTCTGGGCAACCTGCTCTAGCATTTCATCCTCATCATAATTTTTTTTTCCTTATATGTAGCCTGAATCTACCCTCTTGAAACAATTATCCCTTCCCTTACTGCTGTAGGCCCTACTAAAAGGTCTGTCCCCAACTTTCTTATAAACCTCCTTGAAGTATCACAATGCCACAGTGAGGTCTCCCTGGAGACTTCTGTGCTGAATAACTTTTCCAGCGTGTGCTCATAGCAGAGTTGCTCCTGCTCTGGTCATTATTCTGTTCCACCCTCCTCTGGGCTGGCTCCAGCAGGTCCTTGTCCCTCCTGTGCAGGGACCCCAGCTCTGGCTGCAGTGCTCCAGGTGCTCTCAGCAGAGCAGAGCAGAGCAGAGGGGCAGAATCCCCTCCCTGCCCTGCTGCCCACGGGGCTCTGGATGCAGCCCAGGACACGTTTGGCTCTCTGGGCTGGGAGTGCCATGGCTGGGGCATGTCCAGCCTCTCACCCACAGCACCCCCAAGTCCTTCTGGGCAGGGCTGCTCTCTGTGAGCTCTTCTCCCAGTCTGTGCACATGCCTGGGATTTCCCAGATTGCATGCAAGTGCATACTGAAACCAACTACAGTTTTAGAATCAATATTTGCCAAAGTGGCCCAGAATTTTGTGTGTCATGACTGAAAAGTTAGCTGGCACCATTGAAAATTGAGAAAGTGGAGTGGAGCAGAGCAGTAAAATCCAGCAGAAGAACCCACGTATAAAACATAAAGTGTTTTTTAATTACTCTTTCCTATATGCCAGTTGGTTATTTGCTCCAGTTTCCTGCTCCTCTTTTTTCTCTTGATCTCTTTCCTTTTGCCTTGTGCCATTAGTTCTATTTGTCACTTTACAAATCCCTTCCTTCAGTATTTTCTATTTGTTTATTTTCTACTTAGTACAATGTTAACATAAACAGATTCCAGCATTGCAAAATAATATGAATAATCTCTTTCATAAGCATGTAAGAGATGTCCTTTCCACTTGAGGATATTCTATGATTCTATGTTTCCAGTGTTTGAATATTCTCTTTTGTTTACCTCTCACTTTAACAGCCCAACACTTGAACTCATGGAGATCTCTATCCCTAAGTTTAGTTTCAGTTTTAATAGACTGCTAAATGGTGGAACTTCAAAATACCCACTCACCAGATTAGCTGCAAACAACCTATAGACAGTTAAAAGGTGAACCCTTCCTCAGAATGTTTTGGTCATCTTAACAATTTCTGGTGTATTTTTTTAATGACAGAAATCCTTTTATATTGGTAGGTGCTTGGTGATCCCTATTTTTTTACTGGAATACAAATACTGGAATATCTCGTATATACTGCCACAATACAAGGGAGCCCTCAGGAGCCCCTCAGAGCTCTTGGAAAACCCAGAACTGCTTTGTTCGTGGTTAAAGCATCATGATAACAGGACTCTTTTGTTCTTGCAGTGTATCTCAGGATATACTCTTGTCTCCTCTAGTTTCTGTTCTTTCCTGCTTCTGAAGGTGCTAAAACTTCCTTTTTCTTATTTCTAGAATTCCAACTTTATTAGAGTCCATAAAGTAATTTCTGTTGCAAACTTCACAATGAAACAGTCAGATCTGCAGCTATCAGACATCTTTCTAAAAGCACTTAACAACCTGCCCCTGGAGTACAACTATGCTTTATACAGCAGAATATTTGATGACTTTGGCACTCATTACTACACCTCTGGCAAGATGGGTGGCTCCTATGATATTCTTTACCAGTACAGCGCTGAGGAACTGCAGAACTCAGGTATGCAATCTTTAATGTAATATATCTTTAGTGGTATTTTAAGAAAATATCATTTTTGTTTAACAGCTTTTCTTATCCTGGTTTTTAGGTCTTACACCACAGAGTAAGTTCTCCAACAGCAAAAAATTCTTTAGACTTTCTCTGACTCATTAATTACTCACAATGCTTACATACAGAGCAAGTAGGAATTTTTGGTCTACACTGTATTTGAAAAGTTCAGGAGATTCCTTATTTGGTAAATGTCACTGTGTTCAGGGAGACCACTTAAGACCTTCAGAATAAGACCAGGTGCCATCAGGAAAAGGTGTTCCAGCACCCTATAGCATGGGACTGAGGTCTGAGAGGTATAAGGGGTACTTTTTGGGATGCAGTCAATAAAGTTGATAGTTGGTTTAGAAATGACTTTCAAGTTTTCCCATGACTGCTAGACTGTCAAAACAAAGAGACAATACCACAAAAATGGAAATCTAAAGTTAAAAACTGTGATCTTTAATGGGAGGGCAGGTGAAGCTCTGTCCAGCTCTGTACGAGGGAAGCACGTGCCTGCTGTAGTGAAGTCTCCAGTGGTGGCTGAGGAGCAGGGGAAGCTGCTGGCTCACCTCAGTGTGGGAGCCTGGGGCATGGTGCCTGCCACATACTGTGGCATGACTGTGGTGATGAAGATGCTACTCTGTGCTATTTCTAGGCCTGTCAGTTGAGGAATCAACAGAGTGTGTCCGAACAGAAACAACCAAGCGTGTGCTCTTCTGGAAGAAAAAGAAAGTCAGCACAAGATGCAGCACAAACAGGATGACTGTGACACATGAAGGTGACCATGATGAGAACAGGGCCCATGTCCTGTTACTTACCCTGAGAGATACCATTTGCCTCAGCTGCCCCAGGTGACCTCCCAGCTTTGCTGAACTACAGATGCTCTTCTACCACTGTCACAGGAGCCAGTGTTTAATTGTCTGCCTCTGATACAAGCACTGAAATAATATACTTATTTGCAAAAGAAATTATGATGTAGATGTGCTATTTCTCTGCTCTGGAGCACAATTACTGGGGATCTGGTGGCACTGGCTCTCCAGCTGGTCACAGATCTGACAAACATTAGCCCTGGCCTTGGGTCCAGGACCAGGAAAGCTGAACTGAAAAGTGAGCAAAGCTAGAAATTTGTGTCCATAATTGAGTCCCTTATCTTCTTTAAGGGCTGCTCAGAGCTGACTGAGAGAGTTGGGCAGCAATAACACACTCCCAGACTTTCCCTTCCCACCTTCCTCATGCCAAGCAGACATTTAGATACTGGAGTGCCAGAAGTGTGTCTCAGAAACTGCAGAAAGCTAGCACATTTTCCGTGAGAATGGCAGGAGTCATGTTCCAAATCACTAAGGATAGGAATTTCATCATTTCCACCATATTTTCGTCCTCAGCAGTTGATTAATATCTGTTACTTGGATGTTTACAACCGGGACTAAGCCTACCATGCTGTGTGTTGTAGAGGTATGCTCCTGCCCTGTTGTGTGTTCTAGAGGAGGCTGCTGCATCCTCTGCATTTTCCATAACTGCCTTACTCTTTGAATATCCCCACGGCTCAGCCTCAAACACTTTCATTTGGAATATTGTTACAGGCTGCTGTCATAGGAGGCAGGGATTGTTCTTCTGAGCTTTGACTTCCTTTTTCCAAAAATGCTTTCAAAAAATTAATCTTAATATATTCTTTAGTGTCCTCTTATACTTTTTCTTATAATTCTGTTGTCACATGCACTGATTTTGGAAGCCTTTGTCTGAAAATACTGTGATGAAATCGTCTTTCAGGTTCCATTTTGGAGTCTGCTGAACGATCAGTTTCCCTGGTAAAAGGTGGCAGGTCAGAGTATGCAGCAGCTCTGGCCTGGGAGAAAAAGGGGGCTTTTCCAGGACACAGAGTCTTCACAGACTGGCTGGAATCAACAAAGGACAATCCTGTGGTGATTGACTTTGAGGTAAGAGAAGAAGAAAAACACTGAGATAGCAATGACTAACTGGTTAGCAGCTCTTCAAAGAGCTGTGCTGATATTTTTTCTTGAAAACAGAGATAATACTGTGTGTGATAAGAATGTACATAAATGTGGGCATAACATAAACATGCAGAACTTTTACTAGGACAACTTCTTGTCCATGTTGGTTTATAAGGTGCACTGGTCTTGCATTGTCCACGGACAGTGGAATTAAGAGGAATGTGAATTAATTGCTTTGGCACCCGCAGGAGCTCAGGCACAGGCAGGGGTTAGTTACTGTGAGGGAAAACAGAGCGTGGGATCATTCCCTTGTCAGGCCTATGTTGCAAAGTATGTCATATAGCTAAACTGAAATAAAACAGCAATGCCCTCTGTCTCTGTCCTGATCCTTTAATGCTGCTGTGAGTGCACTGAGCTGTCTCCCTCCCCAGCTGGTACAGCAGCTGCTCAGCAGCACTTGAGGCAAACAGCAAAACCTTCCCAAATGCAGCATCCACTGAGGTCTCTCCTGCTGCAGTTGCTGAACTCCTGAAGGCAACACAGGGACATCTGACATGACAGGGACTGGATGTAAGCAAACTCTACAACACCTAGTGATGTGATGTGTGGTAAAGAGTGTCCTGAATTTTAGGACATACTATCCCACTTGGTTGATTCTCTCCTGGCTCACAGAGTCCTAAACTGCCATGCTCCTTTAAAACATCCATAATTCCTGTGTGATACAGCTTTCATGTGTAGGCTCCAGCTTGTCTAAAATGCTCTGGCTACCCCGGTGAGAGCTCTGCTGTGTTTTGGCTCCTGCTGACTGCACAGCTCTCTGCCAGGTGTCGCCCATCGTGGACCTGGTGAGGAATGTGCCATGTGCTGAGACCAAGCGCCGCCACCTGAGGAGAGCCCTGAGGGAATACGTGGGCAGGTTTGACCCCTGCCAGTGTGCCCCGTGCCCCAACAATGCCAGGCCTGTGCTGTCTGGGACAGAGTGCCTCTGCCTGTGCCCGGCCGGCACCTACGGCCCCGACTGCGAGACGCGGGCTCCGGGTTACACATCAGGTATTTGGGGTGATGGTGTCCCTGTGATAGGGTGGTGCTTCTGGTGCCTCTTTGCCAGGGTTAATCTGCCACAACCTGCCCTTACTAAAAACACAGCATGCTGATGGACAAAAAGCATAAGAATAAATGTGGGGATTACAAATTTTAAAAAATCAAACTGAGTAGCCATGACTCCAAAGACAGTGTAAGACATGGTAAAATATTCCTTAGCTATATAATTAAGGTAGTATGAAATGAGCTGTTCAGCAATAAGGGTGAAGCTGAGATCAAAGATAATTGATGCAAAAAATTAAAAATCCATTGCTTAGTTTTCCCTATGGCCTATTATGCTTAAAATTAAATGGCTAATGAGCATAAAAATTGTTGATTACACTTTAGAAGAAAAATTCTATTGTCATAAGGAGAAAGAACATAATCACCAATCTGGAGAATTTAAAGAGACATTTAATACAAAAACATTTTTGAATTAAATTTGCACTACTGCTATACCTAATGGAAACAAAAGAGACATTATATATGTTTATATTCCACAACCAAAAGGGAAAGTCACTTAGGCAGATACAGGTCTCATTATCTGGCCCTGATAGAGATTATTTTGAAAGAAATAAATAACTGAAGACAGAGATGGATACAGAACGTCTATTGCATGCAGAATAAAAAGGGTGTGTAAGGAAAAAAAAAGCATGTTTCATGGTGGTACAGGTAATAGATGCCAGGGGTTAAGAGAAGAGAGTAATAGTAATGTTTTAATTTAACTGGCATGGGATGTAGGTTTGGGGTTTAGACATGGTATTAGAGCTCAGATTTATTTGAAAACTCATTAAATAGTGGCCTATATAAGAAACTTGTCATGAAACATACCATGAAAACACACAAACCTGTGTGTGCAATAAAAGTATAAAATATGCTGCTTCTGAGTTTTAATGTTACTTGCAACCAAAACTAGAAACATAAATGTGTTTTAGGGTTTTATGAAGCAGCTGGAATTTGGCTGGACACCTTTTGGAAAACTTTATGTTCTAGATGCAATCTACTCCTTTAACATTAACAATTTTAAATCTTATGAAAATGGCTACTATGAATTTACCCTCATCCCTCTCATATGTGGCCTTAAAAGAAATATTGTGTATGGTACTTGTCTGCCAGTAAAAGATGGTGTCTCTCTCATTCCTTGCAGTTGCTGTTGATGGCCGATGGGGTTGCTGGTCTGAATGGAGCCCATGTGGTGCTTCCTTCAAGAAAAGAAGGACCCGGGAATGCAATAACCCCTCCCCAATGAACGGTCGGGAAGCCGTGCCAAGGGCAGCGGGAGGAAGAGGAGGGCTGCTCTGTCTCTGTGTTCACAGACACGTAAGAAGATCAAAAGATCTCCATAGCCATGGGATAGTTAAGGGGCCCTCCAGAGTGGCTCTGTGGCTACCAAGGGCAACTAGTAGACAGCTCTCCCCTCTGAATTTCTTCGGTGGAGCAGAGAAAAGGCAAACTCTGAAAATCTCTGCAATTTGCTTCACATTTGGATATACTAATTTTTTATTCCTAGAAAATTGCTGATGAATTGCATACTAAAGTATGCCTGTAGATCTTGCATGCTGCTTTGCATGGTTTCTTTTCCAAAGCCAAGTAGAAATCTTTTCCTGCTTTTCATTGGAGTTCACAGGTTCTTTTTTTTTTTTTTTTTTTTTTTTTCTGCTATTCCCTCTTTTCTAAGAGGTTGAGATCTGAACTCAGTCACTGAGAGAGTTCAGATGAAGCTACCAAGTTTCTCATATTTGCACTTCAAGTATGCCTGACATACCTTTTTAGCATGTTTTCAACTTCAAATCCTAACCCTAAACTGGCTTGGTTTTTTTCATCTTCGAGCCCAAGGCTTCAGTTTTTCCACTGGGACTAAGAGCTGAAACAGGGTTTTCACTATCCCTGCGGTAATGACTGCAGAGGGGATTCCAGAGTAAACAGGAGAAGATTAAAACCAGCACCACAGTTCTTTGTTACTCAGTTAGACATCATGGCCTGTACAGCTCCATGCTCACAGAGACCAGACACCTTTAACCACTGCCTGGTGGAAACAGAATTATGTGGATTATTTAGAGACTTCCTGTTATGTTGTTCTTTGCTGCCTTTTTTTCTTGCTGTATAAAAACATTTAATTAATTATGTTTATAGATGCATTTAGCACTTTTTTACTGCTCTCATGCTCTCTCCTCATCAGCTTGCAGTTTTGTCCACTATCTTTTATTTAACAGATGCTTAAGATACAGCCTTACAGGAAATTTTCACTTTTCAGAGGTGCTTCTTGTATAAATGATGATGAAGCCAAGAGAGAAGAAAATGTCTTGATTGGTGAACCTGAGTCTGGATGTTCTAAGCCAGACCCACCAGAATACGGCTTTATCAGGGTGAGCATGAAAACTGATACAGAAGCAAAGTGCAGTAGCTGGAGAGATTGGACATTTTATAGCTTCTCTGCTGTATGTGCCTGATATCCAATCTAGCTGCTGTGCTAGTGAGAGTGCTGTGTTCAAGGAATACTGCAGGACTCTAGCCCACCACACTACACCAGCAACTGAAGAAAAGTCAAGGTAAAATTCATTTCAAGTGGTCCTTGAATCCTTGTTTTGTAACCATGACATCAGTTACTGCAACTGGACAAAGTTATCATTATACTGGTGAGTGGATGACTCATATTTCAGAAGAGGAAATGCATGCATTCATTACATCTTATCAAGATTTTTGCTATTGTTTCCTTTGACAATGCCCAGTCTTGTTACCATAGATTGTTACAGAACTTTTTGGTGTGGGTACTTATGGTTTGTTTTTTTTTTTGTATTTTTTTTAGAATGAAAAGAACCAGTATGCTGTGGGGGAGGAAGTTGAAATTGCTTGCTTGACTGGTCATAGCCTCATTGGCTATCAATACCTTCGGTGTCTGCCACATCAAACCTGGACACAGCAACACATTGAGTGCCAACGTAAGAAAGAGAAAATTAACAAAGTGCACAGCAGCAAAATAGAAGGGGAAGAAAAACATACAAAAAAGATTTTAATAAAGGTTTTAAAAAAAAATCTCAAACATATCTGAAAAGATAGCATTTTAAGGAGGTATTTCATGTAGACATGGCAAAAACTTCATGAGTCACTACATCACTATGAGTCACTACATCACTCCTCTTTCAATTCAGAAGCGTTACTATTATGTGCTTTGTAAGGAAATTTTAATATCCCGTGCATTAAAAAAAATCCTTGGATGCTGTGAGATCCTTCTCTTTCCTAGTTTTAAATACCTTTAACAAAAGAACTTACCTTTTGATTTCAGCCTTACATAGATATTTTTATGTTGATACAGTTGTGAAGAAAAAAACATTCTTACAGAAATTTGTCTCCTATCTTTTTCATTAAATGGATGATGTGTTTCTAAGCATGACCTGCCAGGCTGCCTTGAAAATCTCTACCATAAATCAATGCCTTGAAGGATTTATAGGTCAGTTAAGAATTAAGGATCAGAATCAGTCTGTATTTGCTAACAAGAGAGATTTCAGTAGTTTTCTGGAACTTAGTGGGATTTAATTGACTTAGTCTTCATTTTAACAAAAGAAGTACCTGAATATACTTATGAGCTTTCTATTGCCATTTCCTTTCTTCCATTTACAAAAGAGAAATTAAAATATGCTGTTAAATGCCATTTTTACTATTTTTAAACAGCAAAATTAAAATACTTATATTAGCACACATTAGAAACATATTGTAATTATTTAGTTATTACTTGAAAAATATTTTAAAGATTATGACAATGCACTGAAAATTTCTAGGCTTAATTATGTGAAATTTTTATTAGTTTTGAATGGCAGACAAATGTTCAGTGTTTCTGAGTATCATTATATGGTTCTTCAGATAAAGTATTATGACTTTCTGTAAAAATCCACACAGCATTAAACCAACAAGAATTATGCTTTTTTTTATTGTTTGTTACAGCCTCAGTATGCCTCAGGCCACCAATATCTGACAGTGTCACAATTTCCCCATTTAAGCAACAGTACAACATTGGTGAAACAATGAAGCTGAGCTGCCAAGCTGGGTTTATAGTCACTGGTCACACAAAGTATACCTGTGGGAAAGACCTGTCCTGGATACCTCCTATTTTGGGGTCTATTACATGTGAAAAAGGTTAGTATGCCTGCAGATACTTACTGCTTCCATATTGCTGGTATTAATAGTACTGTTTATTTCTGCTAGCTAGAACTAGAAGGCTGATGACTGGGTTTAAGACATATAGCAGCTGTTCATTAGTTTTAGTTTTACTTTATGTCTCCCATGGTGACGGAATTTCAGCTCTAAACTTCAGCATAAAGTTCAGAATTTTTGGATGCAATGTTCTGTAAACTTTAATAATGAAATTGAGACACTGCAACTGCTTGCTTAAAATCAAAATCAAACCAACCAAACCCCAGCTGCATTAAGAATGCTTTATGAAAAAGTAGGAAAATTCATTTTATTGAAATTTCAGCTTCTCTTGTTAAACGGTATTTTCCAGTGATTTTTCCAAAGACTGATGAAAATACTTGTAGCATGCCAACCAGGGAGCTTTTGCAGAGAGAAACTTAGGGTAAATAGAAATAAATCCCTTTTAGTTTTTATCGTAGGAGTATAAGATATTTCTGTTCACTCCTTACTAGTTACAGTAGTTCTCAATCTGTTGTTTCAGATGTGCAAACTGAAATTAGAGGAATTTGCAATCCAGGACAAAAGCAGGTTGGATCTCAATGTGTTTGTATGTCTCCAGAAGAAGATTGTGGGTAAGTACTGTAATTAGAAATCAAAGTTTCCCTAATGATAGACCAAGAGGCCATTGTGATACCAAACACAAAGAGTAGGAAAAGACAGCTGAAAATCAAGACTACTCTCTGTTCAGGTATTAGTTAGCTGTTCCTCTATATTCAAATTACAGCCCTGTTTGTATCCTATGAAATAAATGAACAATCACAGAATCACAGAATGAGTCGGGTAGGAGGGACCCCCAGTGGCCTCCTGGCCCAACCTCCCAGCTCAAGCAGGGCCATCCCAGAGCACACAGAACAGGATTGTGTCCAAATGGTGCTTGGATATCTCCAGCAAGAGAGACTCCACAACCTTTCCATGCACACTGTTCCACTCACAGCAATCCACTTCTTCCTCAGGTTCAGGTGGAATTTCCTGTGCATCACTCACTGCCCCATTGTCTCTTGTCCCATTGTCTGGCACCTCTGAGCAGAGCCTGGTTCATGCTCTGACCCCTCCCTGCAGGCACTGACAGACACTGATGGGGTCCCCTCTCAGTTGTTTCTTCTCCAGGCTGAACAGGCCCAGCTCCCTCAGCCTGTCCTCATAATAGAAATGCTCCGGTCCTTTGATCATCTCTGTCACTCTTCACTGGAACCACTCCAGGAGTTCCATGTCTCTCTTGTCCTGATGAGCCAGAACTGGACACAGCTCTCCACATTGCCTCAGCAAGGCTGTCTAGATATGCAGGGTCACCTTCCATAACCTCCTGGCAGTGCTCTCCCTAATGCAACCAATTACATTACTATAATGAGGCACCACAGCACATCCCTTTAATCTATGCTGCTCTCTGTTACTGGAGACCCCAACTCTTCCTTTCTGTCTCTTTATTTCTCCAATGTCATCACCATGCACAAGGAGGATGCAATAATTATCTCTAAAGTTTCTTCCAATCCAAACCATTCTATGATTTTATGATCCTCTTTTTGGAAAATGACTAAGCTCCACAAAATGATGCTGCTTGGAAACGCGTGCACCTTCTAGGAATGAATTCACTCAGTAACCAATACAGAAAAAAGGAAACTACAAGCCACATGACTGTTTTTGTCTGCCTTTGGCCCCAAGACAGCTGTGTGTCAGAGTTGCACACACAGCTGCAGGGACACATTAACTCAGAAAAGCCACCTAGGCTCTGTGAAATTTCACATCTTTGTGGAGGTAAGAGCCTCTCATTTTTCCTGTACAGATACATGGCCTTCACTTCCCAATAGCTAGACAGGACCAAAGCTTCCCCATCTCACAGCACTTTTTTTATCAGGTCCGTGTCCCGCAGTAGCTAGGGCAACCTTAGGTCTTTAGATGGATCTCCAGCCTGACCATGGCTTTGCAGTGTTTCATCCGATGCTGATGGACTTTTTCACACTCTACTAAAATATTTATTCTTTTATTCCTTTGGGCAGCCACTATTCAGAAGACATCTGTGTGCTACATGCTGTTTCTGAACAGAATGTGACCAAGCCCAGCTGTCAGTACTCAGCTGAAATGTGCCTTGGAGTGCAGTCGTTTCATTTCTTGCATGCTGGCCCTTGCCATGGTAATTCCAACCTAGACTGGGCTATTGAGAGGGCAAAGCTCTCTACAAATAGCTTGAAGAAACTGCCCTGTGGCTATGACACCTGCTATGACTGGGAGGATTGTGAAGGTATGACTTCTGAATTGTGAGATTTAGCCATCCCTTTGGATCGAAAAGTAAAATGTGCTGATATTCACTGCTCCAAGAACAGGATTTACAGACATTATGGTCCCTCTGGCCACACAGAGTGTGAAAGTGTGGTCAGTCCTGTGTCCCTGCTACCTAGGGTTACACTTAGGTATGTGCCTTTTGCCTTTACTCACAACTACTGTAGTGTTGTTACCTCCCATTACAGCCCATTACAGAGCTGTAATTTGAGTTCCTCCATGAGAAACTTGGAGATTAAGAGAACTTTTTCAGGAGAATTAACATTTGAATCTTTCATCATAAAAATGTACTTGATAATATTTTCATCCATTCCTTATAAGGCTACTAGCTCCTAGTTTCAGGAATTAATTTGGGCTACACCTTCTATAGCATATAATTAAATTGTGAAATTAAATCATGATAATACTTCAAAAGCAAGACTGGGGCCATCAGGCTTAATGGGATTTTAATGGTAAAATTTGCAAATACCCATATGTGAAAACTGTGTTTATCAAGAGTTTTAATGAACTAGCTAAACTGGTAAAATCCCTAAGAGGATTATTTTTTAAACAATATTGTGCAACTTGACTATTTACTGTGTAACCAGGTGATAAGAGCAGTAGTGTTTTCTGTAAATGTCTGAGGTGCTGACTGGTTCCATGCACATCAGGTGCTTGCCAGGTAAAGGCTGAGTGACAGACTGTTCACTTCATCCCTTGCTGCCAGAGACAAACCTGATTCTTATCGCACCTGGTCTACTTAATAATAAATAAAGCAACAGCAGTGTGCAGCAATCCTAAGCCCCTATTTTGAAGATGCAAGATATCTGCAGCAGAATTTGAAGTAAATATGGCTGTAAAATTGCTGCATGACCTGTTGTTCCTTGTGGGCTCAAGCAGAGGGCACGACCAGGTGTGTCCATCAATGGACATACTCTGGTGGAACCTCTAGGCACCTTGTGCTCCTGGGAAAAAGATTTTTTTTTTTTTTTTTATTGCTAATTCCAGAGCCTCTAAGGCATCTAGCTCTGCTTCCACTGTGCAAGTGTTTTCCAGCTGGATCTTGTGCCAGCACTTCAGTGTTTTTCTCTCCTATGCCTACAGAGGAGCCCTGTTCAGAAAAATAAGAGAGAGGGGAGAAAAAAATATATTAAATAAGATTAGTTGTCAGTGTGGTGCCCAAGAGATTAGAACTGGACTCTTCACCATCTCCACAGAAGTCCACTTTTCATGAGTGTGCACAAACATTTCGGAAATGAATGTTTTTCTTTTCCTGAGAGTGAGTAGTTGGTATCAACAGAGGGACAGAACACACTGCAGAGAAGATACTGCAGTACCGTGAAAGAAGCTAAATGGAGGAAAGCACACATTTTTCATGTTTTAAAAAACTGAAGGCAGACACTCTGCCTAGGGAATTTCTGGGAAATAATATAAAGAGTCAGAACCTGATTAGATCAGAAATAGGTAATGAAATAACCAGCAGGACTGAGCTTTACCACAGGCCAGCAGTAGGTAGCTTAGCATTCATAAAGAGAGCTTTAATGAAATAGGAGCTGACACAATATGGACCTTAAGACTCCATTTCATAGCAAGATTGTGTTCAAGGATAATTGTGAAAAGAAAGTCAAGCTTATATATCTTTGTTTGGAAGAAAAGTCATGGAAAGCCAGTGGATAAAAATAGTTAGATCAATTCTGCTTTTGTATGGGCCATTGCTGCAAAAACTGTTATTTAAAGCTGATTATGTCTCTATTCCTAATATCAAACCATCTAGTGAATGCACAACAGACTTTTTGTAACTAATATATAACAAACATCCAATAATTTTTTTCCCCTGTTGGACTTTGAAATGTCATCAAAGTATAAAATTTGGTCTTAGTCATCACATTTGCTGCTATATTTCTCTACATTCATCCCCAGAGACACAGACCCAGTGCTCCTGCCTGATGCCTTACCAGTGCCCCAAAGAAGAGATCCGCCCTCACTGCATCCAAATGGAGACAACAGGGAGGAGGAGGACAGTCAGCCATTGCATGCTGGCAGCCATGAGGTGTGCTGGCATCAAACTGCAGGTGCTGGAGCAGGGGAGCTGCCTGCCATAACCCACTTGCTCTCTGCAGACACCATGATGATTGCATCAAATGCAGACTGAGCCACCCATGGAAAAACTTGGTCAGTTATGAAAGAACAAGTGGATCAAAATAAAAGGATGAGGAAAAAGAATACAGCTCACTTAACAGCTTTTTGGGAGAAGGGTGACAGTGGATTTTTTCTGTCTGAAAATGACCTGGGGTTGGGGATATAAGGACAGATTGTCATTGCTGGCACCTCTGGGGATGTGCAGAGGAAGGGAGGGGATCAAATGGAAAGGGAGAAAAAGAAATACTGCCTTAAGTCTCTCCCTCCTGAGACTTTTCCTTTCCTCAGCCATTTTTTGCTTTGTCCTTGTGCTTGTGACTGCTGTGCACTCTTGTGTCTCTGGCTGAGTACCTGCTGTATCATGCAGGCAGAGGGAGCAGGCACTTGAGCACCTCTTCTGACATCAAATGGGGAAGGGGTAGCAAGAGCCTACCTGCAGTCACAGTACAAATGGAAGGAGCAATATCAAACATTGAAAACCACAATTACACAATGATTGAGTGAAGTCTTCAAAATGATATGATTTTTAATTGGAGTAGCTGAAGGGAAGAGGTATAGCTTTCTGCGTTTGTTTGCTGGGTTTGAGATTTAGGCAGAAAGCCTGAAGCCTAAAGCTTGGGGAAATTTTATTGTACCCCTCAAGGTGAATTAAGAATGTTTTTACTTTAAATATAAAATAAACATTTAATGAATAATGCATTGGGCAAAGTGCTACTGCAATATGTGGTTCTACTTGGAGTGGTTCTGCTTGAAGTCTGCAGAAATATATCACAATCAGATTCCTTGCATACATCTTCTTCAGCACCAAACCTGAGAAAAATTGCACGGGGCACCTCAGCCCAGCAATGGTCCATGCCCCCAACATTCCTTGGTCACAAATCAGTACTTCTGAGCAGATGCAACTAGAGTTTTCCCTTCAGCACTCAGAATTTCACAAACCTGAGTATAAACCTGCCTTTTAAGAAGGGGAAAACTGAAAGTCACTTGTTTCTTTACCAACAGACATCAGAACACTGACAATCAGGAAAAATAAACCTCACAAAATCATAGAAAATAATCATAGAAAATAATCATAGAAAATAATCATAGAAAAGAATCATAGAATTTGCTGAGCTGGAAAGGACCCACATGGATCATCAAAGTCCAGCTACTGGCCTTGCACAGGACACCTCAAGAATCCCACCATATGCCTCAGAGCATTCGCCAAATGCTTACTGGACTCAGAGTGGCTTGGCACTGTGACCACTGCCCCTGGGAGCCTGTTCCAGTGCCCAAACATCCTCTGCGTGAAAAATCTTTTTCTAATATCCAGCCTAACCCTCCCCTGACATAACTCCAGGCCATTCCCTTGGATCCTGTCACTGGTCAGAGATCAGCGCCTGCCCCTCCTCTTCCCCTCACAAGGAAATTGTGACTGCAGTGGGGTCTCCCCTCAGTCTCCCCCAGGCTGAACAGACCAAGTGCCCTCAGCCACTCTTCACACAGCTTCCCCTTCAGACCCTTCACCTTCCTCATGGTCATCTTTTGGATACTTTCTAATAGTTTCATGTCTTTTTTATGTTGTGGCACCCAAAACTGCTCCCAGCTCTCAAGGTAAGCCTGCCCCAGTGCAGAGCAGAGCAGGATAATCCCCTCCCTTAGCTGGCTGGTGATGCTGTCCCTGATGCTCCCAGGACAGGGTTGGCCCTCCTGGCTGCCAGGGCACTGCTGGCTCCTGTTCACCTTGCCATGGACCAGGACCCCCAGTCCCTTACTGTGGCACTGCTTTCCAACATCTCATTTCCCAGTCTGTCTATACATCCAGGATTGCCCTTTCTCAGATGCAGAATCCAGCATTTTCCCTTGCTCATAATGTTGGTGGTTGATCATCCCTCTCATCAAGGGTCTCTGCAGGTTCTCTCTGCCTTAGAGGGAGTCAACAGCTCCTCCCAAGTTAGTATCATCAGCAGGCGTATTATCTCTTCCAGTCCTGCATCCAAAGTAATTTCTGAAGATGCTAAGGGTCCATGATGGAGCCCTGAAGAACTCTATAACCAGTTGCTGGTCTGATGACACTCCATTCACTACAATCCTTTATGTCTGACACATCAGTTGCTCACCCGTTGCATGATGCCTGAGAAATATCCACTATTGAGCAACGTGCCCTTTATATAATTGTCACACCTTGCCAAAGACTGGGCAAAGTCACCTGGGAGCTGGGAGTGGGCTGGATGTGAAGTGGTCATCTTACCCTTCAAAGAAACATATTTGGAATGTTGTCAGGCTCCCTAGAGCAGCAACTAGTCTCAACTTGATAGAGCTCAAGAAAAGGGAGAAATTATTCCTGCTGCTAAAAGCAGTAAATATATGCTTTCTTGCTTAAAATATATAGTAAAAATTATTATAAAAGTCTGAGATAGGCTTTCCTTTGTAGTTCTATAGCTCTTTCCTCCAACCAAAGATCTATAGTAATACACTAGTGGTGACCTGGGAGTGAGTTGCAAATTTGATTATGTTTAGATTGGTTTTTAGTGCCCTTATTTCTTCCTGCTGGTTGCATTCTGCTGGGAAAAAATCACTCAGAATGGTTGTGTATGCTCTCTGCACCACTAACAAATAATGAAGATTTCTTGCTCTGATCCTCTAACCTTAATACTAGCTTTTCATTACAAGCCTCTGATTCCAGTTTGGCTGCCTAGCAAAGTTTCTAATAAAAGGAATTTTTTATCCCTGACACTTTTCGCCATGATAAATTGCCAGATGAAGTTATTTCCTGGTAAACAGAAGGCAGCCAGGTGCTCTCTGACTGCCCCCACTTCTCCAGCACCTCTTGTCTCAGAATGGTTGTGTGCTGTACAAGTGCTTGCAGTAAGACTTGCTTTGTTGTCTCTTGCTGATGGGGATAATTCCCAGTTTCTGCTTTGCAGTTGAGCATTACAGCCCAGAATGGAGACATCATCTGCCACTCATAAGGGGATGATTCTGTCAGACACTGAATCCAGATGAAATCTTCAGCATGCTGAAAAAAGTGTGATTTTTACTGTTGGCTTCAGTAGGGTCTGGGTTGCGCTTTGCAAGGACTTTGTGCTGCTCCTGTGTTCTGTCACAGGGGTCCCTAACCCTTAGATCAAGGACTGAAGTTCTTAAATATTTCCTGCAACCTCTGTCTTTTTCTCAGATGCCATGGCTTATATTAGGTAATGATAGTTTTCTTGTTCACTGTGGGCAGGAAAAGCCATGCCTCCTTTGCCATTGAAAGCTCCAAGTAACATACCTGCCTTGATGGATCATTGCCTTGGGCCATAACTTATAATTGGAGAAGATACAGCAAACCTGAAGTGAATGTGTCAGAGTAACCCAGGTCACAGAGACCTTACCAATTCTCAAAGGACATCTTTCTTGGTAATGCAGCTTCTCTACTGCACAGAAAAAAACCCTATCTATTTGGTCTTAACATTAGAGAGGAAACATAATCCAAAATAAATATAATGAGCCTTTCCACACAAATTTGCATACAAATTTCAACATATCTAATTTTTTACTAGTATATGAGTGTGTGTAATGTATATAGAATACACTTACCAGGGACTGAGATAGCTGAGGCATGATGCAATGGCTGGACAACTAGCACTGCTGTTGTAGGCATCTCACCACGGCTTCTGTGTAAATATTTATTGTAATGTAAAATGCAAAATTTGAGAAAATAGAGAACTGAATAATGTCTGTTTTAATATTTATCCTTATGCAACCTCAGAAAGGGTAATCCAAAGTTTTCTTCAAGGGTTTGAAAGTAAATCAGATATATAGATTTAAATATCAACTGCCAAACTTCAACTGATGAGCCATGGCTTAGTTATAGCAATTGCTGTTCCTTGTTGCAAATATGAAAACATCTCGTATTAAATGTTTGATTCCTGGTGTCTTTATATTTCAGATGTTGTGAGAGTGGTAATTATCTCTTGATTTAGGATTTTGGTGCAAAATAAGAGTATTAAATGCAAAATTGCTAGATGTAGTAAACACTGTAGAAAATAGGCACCAATGGTTTTGCTAGCGACACTTTCCCAATGAGTGGTAGAACACAGACCATCTTAGCCAATGTTTTTCCAGTAAGTGATGGCAGAGCCCTCTGCTGTCCAGTGCACTCTTGGATTTGCACTCCAGAAGGGGCAGGGATACATCTCCAGCAGCAGTATAAATTGTGACATTCAGGATAGCTCCAGCTCATCATATTCAGTTGTATATTCAGAGGAAGAAGTACATCACATTTCTCCTCACCCAGATGTCCTTGAGCAGTAGGCTTTGACCATTTTTTTTTTCCAGAAAAGGTAAGCTTCAACTCTATCTGTAACAGAAATAATTCAGTTTTTCTGATGAAGGGTTATGGGATAAAGATGCCACGAATAACATGTTTTTAAAACCAAACCTTAACTAAATTAGTAAAACTTTTTCCCACAGATGTCAATTTTACTACAAGGAGGGGTCTTTCAACAGCTCCCAAGGCTGTGTGCTCATATGTGGGTTGGCATGAAGATTTCCTATGCTGATAGATCTGAGCAAGCTGATCTTCATTCCCTGATTACTGCAAATGAGATGCCCCTAAAAGATAATAATCTTTGGCTGTCCTTTTAGTCAGTTGAGGAGAGAAACAGACCCTTAGAGGACAGAATTGCTGTCTTTGGTAGACATCTCAAAAGAAGCTGAGTGAGTCATGCCCTGATGGTGCATGTCTTCCTGTGCTGACTTGGAAGGAATGTAGGGGGTCACTAAGACAAATAGAAATATTTATGCTATAGATTTCCAAAATTAGATTAAACTTTCCAACTTCTGTTTTAAAAGAAAAATATATTTAAGATATTTAAGTTTAATTTATACTTAATTTCCATCACCAAATGATTTGTCCTCCCAATCAGCACTTTTTGTATTACTACTTCTTTTCAGGAATAACTCGCTCCATCCACAAGGGACTAAACCTATTGTGGGGTTCAGCATTGTGACAACTCAAGGCTGGCTTCTGAAAGGGTGTTGAGCACCAAATGAGGTGCCTGTGCATCCTTCCCATTGCATGTTCTGTCAACCAGAAACCAGCCAGAGTTATTTACCCACGAGTGGAAGAGATGAAGGTGTCTGTATGACACATGGCCAGCCACCAGCAGAACAGGGATGGAGTATGGGTGGCTGTGGTGCATCCTGCCCAGCTCATTACCCAGAGAGCCCAGTTGTTCCTGGACCTGCAATAACCAAACCCAGAGCAGACAAAACTTGATATTAATCCAGCCGTTGTTCATTTTTAAATTAAGCCTTTTTGCTAAAATTCCCATTTTATCTTTGAAAGCTGTTACTTCCGTGATTTGTAGGGTAGCAGAGCCTTTTACCCAGCATCATCCTTATCTGGGGAAATAAGTCACCCAGAGCACATATGGTATCTCCAGCATCAGGGCACAAAGGGTGCATGCACATTTATGGGCCAGACCAGCTTCTCATGGGAATTCCCCATCTATCCACAGCCCAGGAAACTGTTTCAGGCTCTCAAGGCCATCAAGCCCTGCCCCTAGTGGTCATGAACCTTGCTGGTTGGACCTTGCTGCCCATGGACCAATAAACCAGGCTGGCCTTGGCCTGTCCCCATCCCCAGGAAAGTGCCCAAGGCTGGGGCTGTCTGGCTGCCTGGCTGTCTGGATGTAGGGTGGGGAGTGGACCTGTTGGAATGAACCCAGAGGATGCCACAAAAATTATCAGATCCGGGAACATCTCTCCTGTGAGAAAAGACTGAGAGAGTTGGGGCTGTTCAGCCTGGAGAAGACTCCTGACAGACCTTATAGCACCTTCCAGTACCTAAATAGGGCCCACAAGAGAGCTGGAGAGGCACTTTTTACAAGAGCATGTAGTGATAGGACAAGGGGAAATTACTTAAAGCTGAAGGAGGGTAGACTTAGATCAGATGTTAGGAAGACATTCTTTACTGCGAATGTGGTGGGGCACTGGAACAGGTTGCTCAGAGAAATTGTGGATACTTCAGGCCAGATAGGACTTTAAGCAACCTGGTCTAGTGAAAGATATCACTGCCCATGGAATGGGGGTTAGATTAGAAGATCTTTAAAGTTCCTTCCAACCATATTTTATAATTTAATGATTGGTTGGAGCTATCAGGTACTGCCTGCTGCCCTGGGAGTCCCTAGGGAGACACGGCCCCTACGGCATGAAGAAATGCACATTTATCTGGAAATCAAAAACATTTTAGCAAGTGCAAACTTATAATGATATTTTCTTTACTGGGCACATAACCTAGTTACCAGAGACTTTCTCCCTCACATGTTCTCTGCTTCTGAGACCTTGATAAATAATAGGATCAGTCTTCCTCTTTTATTAGATTCTTCTGTGAGTATAGTGTAATTGTGCAGCTGATAGAAGAACCTTAGCTTTTACGTGATATCTTACTTTTCAGATAAATCAACTACAAAAAATGATCACACAAGTGATTGTGGGTAACAGAGCACCAAGTGTGAATTTCAGGCCTATGTGCTAAGGTCGATGTGACCCATGTATTAAAACCCACTCAGGGAGAAAATAAAGCTGATTATCTGCAGTTTCCTCAGTTCACTGGCTGTTTATGTGTATCTCAGGAAGGCTTTCTGACACAGCACTGTAAAGCAGCCAATCTGTAGCTTCATATTACCAGTCCCGGGAGAGGGCTGCAGTAAACAGTAAAGCAGAAATGAGATCTGTTCCTGGAAATCAGCTCAGCTAGAGGCAATTGAAACTTATAGCAGAATCAACCATGAGTGGTTGAAAGCACTTAATTTTTTGTTTTTCTCAATTTCCGCAATTGTTGTTTATGATGCACATCTAATCAGGAAGATCCAAGTAATATTAAGGAGGTGGCATATGTGTCTCTGTCAAGGCGTCTTTCCAGAAATGAGTAAATCAGCCACTCTAGGGGGTGCAGGACTGAGGAAGGCCCTGACCACATTGATATCCATCAATGCTACCCCAGCACAGCTAGATAATATTACAGAAAGTTGGTGATCTTGATTTACCAGGAAAAATATCTATTAGAAAAACACATCTTGTCCAAGGACTGCAGGGACAAAGAACCATGACACACACCAGCCAGGCTGATGGATTCAACAGGCATTCTTCAGATTTCAGAAGGTAAAAGTAAGCTGGCCTTCTATCAGGTTTGTGAAGTACAGAGCTCTGGATACACTTGTGTCCTTGTCAGTGCTGTAGAATAGAAGATAATGAAGCCATGTGCCCAGAACTTGATTGAAAATGTCTCGATGACCCACAACCCCTCTTTCTCCATCTTGGTCCCTGTAATTGTGGCATTGACATGAATTGGCTATTGAAAAGAGGAGACCTGCTACCACTGGGTAATGGATTCTGTATAACTATCAAATGCCTTGATTTAGGTCCACATTTTCCATGCTAAATTTGCTGGCCAGTCCTTGGATTAACGACAGTTCTGTGATTTCTGGTTACAAAGCTTTGTACTGCATGTAATGACCTGCTGATTTCATTTGCAAAGGTTTGAAAGGTAGAAATGAGCCTGACAAATAAGTACCTCTCATGAAATCATTTTGGGAGCTACAGTTATTACCAGTGATCATCCAAGAGAAAAAAAAGTATTTAGCAAATAAATAGTACTTTAGGGTTGGACTTCAGCAATGGCTTAATTTCCTGGAAGTATTTCAGAATAGCTACTTCATCAAGCAGTTGTGTTTAAGATTTCATTGCTTATGTAAGTTTAGGATACTTTTAGAGAGAAGTGGTTTTTGTTCTGTGTTCCCTGAAGCAGCAGAGAAGGGTCATCATAACATTGCAGCCACTTCTGTCCTCTCTCAAGCAGCCTGGTTGTATCTGTACTGCAAAAATGAAAGAGGACCAGGACATGGGGTCCAGAAAGTGGCACATGACTATCCTTCCTTGAATTATTAATGTGATTTTGGTCTGTATGAGCTGGTTCTCCCCCAAAAGAGCATTTGGGGCCAACTGAACCACTCACATGGGTCAGGGACTGTTTCCAGCAAGACAACTGTTTTTGTGGGGTTTGCTGGCTAGATATGAACTGACCTGCACCCCTTTGCCTCTGGGACTGCAAAATGAGGCCTGTCCAGTTTTATTTACTGTTACAATCACTGGTTATTTGCTCTTTCCCAGGAATTCCTAGACTTGATTTACTTTAGGGACAAGCAACAGTCCAAAGGGTCAAGCTCAGGGCCAGAGAAATGTTCCAGTTTTTGGAGTATAAATGAAACATGACATACTGTTTCAGTCATCTGAGATGTCTAAAAGGAGCTGGGAAATTTTAAGAAACCAAGATGTCTTCTCAGTATTGACCAAATTCTCAAACAATATTCCCTATGTGTCTTCAAGCTCCTTTAAGTACAACTGCATGGTACAACACCTGATGGCATTAAAGGATAATCACCTCATATCCTTGGCTTTGTTTGCTAGTGAATAATTTCTTAATAAATACATGTGGGTTATTGCATTAGCATCTGTGAACACATGGTTGTTTTGTCTGTGAAATTCCTCTGAGAGTTACTGTGTCAACATTTGTTGTGCAATGCTTTTATTTGCTGGGTAACAGGGTGAGACCAGCAGTGAGTTTTCCCGTAAATGTGGATTTTTTCTTGGCTGACATAGCATGCAGAGCCTTGCTAAAAACATCTGGGTGGAGGCTGCATTCCTTACTGGCTTGGTGGGTGTGCCAGGGGATGTGTGCAGGTATGTGTGTGCACACAGGTGCAAAACTATGTTTTTACTGGAGAGACAGGAAGGCTTTAGCACTGGCCAACACGAGCACATGTCTTAGAGTCTTAGTTTAGTTTTTAGCTTTATGATATATGTCCTATCATTCTAAAATCAATGGAACCTGAGAAAAATCTTGAGTGCATCAGCAAAACAGCACAAGCAGTCAGTCCTTGTTAGTCCTCGCAGCTGTGGCTGGCACTGCTGGCCCCAGCTCTTTATTTGCACCTCTTAACAGCCTTAAAGATGGCTGAAGTCTCAAAGCATAGCCCAGTATTCATGTCAATCCATTCTAACCTTCTCAGTGTTTATGAGCCAGCCAATGTATTCCCTCAGTGCAGCTACACAGCCTCCAGAACAGGCTATCTTCTGTCTAGGCAGATTAAAGAGCAGGAAGAGTTGGTATACATAGCCTAAAACCATCTTTGGGATTCACAGAGATCCAGCTGTCCCAGAATAAGACTTTATTGGTGAGTTTCCATAAAATCGGGTAGAAGAAGCAATGTAGACAGAGAAAAAGAATAAAAGCCCAACTATTCTGTAGATAATGTTCTGAAATTTTCCCTCTGAGAGACTCAATACCTCTTCCTCTTGCTTCAACCAGTGTTTGAAAGACCAGGAGAAGTTTGATTGCATCTTGGTGGGAGCTTTGCATACTGAGAAAGACAATATCCAGTATGTGTTCTGGGAACAATGGTATATAGTGAAATAAAGATGATGATCCTGTTTTTGGGTCCATATTAACATGTATGTGTCCTGGGAGATGATATAAATAAATTTGCTTTCACTCAAGAAATGCCAGCTTTGGCATCTTTTTCTATTTGAAGCTTTTGCTTCTACATGTGCCTGGACTAATTGCACAAATAGAATGCTATAACCAGCTTTATGCACGTTCCAGTACTTACCCAGCTCTTCTCATCATAAGATTTGATAACTCAAGTAATAGTTCCCAACATTAAAGAACTTTGCTTGTGTTGGCTGGATGTCTGCTGGGATCAATAATGCCTGTAAGTATGAGTAAGTTCAGTTATCAACATAAATTGCATAATTATTCAGAAAGTGAATAATACAATCACTTTAAAAGTCTCAGTGTAATTGATGTCAACAGTAAATTATAAAACTATGGCTTTGCTTTGCAAGAAGCTACTGATCTAGTCTTGTTAAACTATCACTGTCCAAAAGCACTGCTGGCAGCTGTTTGCCACTGCTTATCTCTTGCTAAAGTTTATTTTGCATATTCACACAATGCAGTTCCTAGAGGCTGCATAATAAAAATCCATTTAGAGAAGTGATGAAGTGAATTGACAGTTTTCTCTTCCATGCTGTGGCATAGAACTCTGCTCAGTGGCCCCGACCCCAAGAAGTGAAACCAGCTTCTAAGGAGCCTAAGAAACACATGCAGGAGAGCAGGTCCCAGAGGCTGAGATCTGAGCAATTAGCATGTCTCCTAAGTTAAGCCAGAAGATCCAGTGTGCCAACAGCATCCTTCTGCTGGTCAGAAACCACTTCTTTGTGTTTTGCAGTAGAGAGAGAAAGAAATCAATAGCAGTTTATATTCCTGTGCCCCCTGTCAAACACGGTAATGGCTCTGCTGTTACTTACAGTGGCAGCTCATCACAGTGAGCAATGTGGCAGAGCCACAGTGTGGTGGAAATGGAGCTGAACTGTAATAGCGTTAGGAATGTGGTGATGCAATGACTTTAGGTGGTAGCAAGACCAGGGCAGGAGGTTATTGAATAAGATTCTATTTGGGCTGGAGAGAAAATGAACAAAGAAATGATGCAACAACTCTCAGACTGAAAGCAATTGGCAAAATCATCAGGTGTAAAGAAATTGCGAGGGTGTTTTGTCAGGTTATGACTGGCAGGTGAGGGGAAACAGCAAGCTAAGCCGTGCAAGAAGACATGGAAGAGTGGAAGTGCACTGGTCAAAGCTGTCTAAAGAAGATATTAGGAGAACAGGGGAAAAAAGGGACTTCCAAATGGTAGGGAAAAAATATATCTTGCACATGTTATTTATGACAGCTTTTTCACTTTTTATGTTCTACCTCAAAACATTTTTCTTTCAGTTAATGATGTTTTGCTTTTGGCGAGGCACTAAACTGCTGATCTGTTTTCACCTGGGAGGGTCCTGCCCAGGACTGCAAAAATTGGGAATCACAGCATCCTTCTTTATGTGTCTCTCATTCTGTAAGGCAAAGGATGCCTATGGGTATCAGGGGATGAGCTCAAGGAGCCATGAGAAGCACACTGGGGAAATACAGTCTCCAGTAAAAAGGAGATTTGCAAAGGATACCTCACTCTACTAGTGCTACTACCAGTACTTTATCAACAGCAGGTTGGTGGACATAACTTACTATCCTTCAGTTAGTCTCCAGATATACACTGGTCTCAAATTTTGTCTATGCAGGTGGACTACTGTATGGCAGGAATTTGGGAAGCTTCTCCTATATGACTGTATAGGCAGACAAATTTTCTATCACTCTGCAGATGATAATTTCCTGCTTCCAGATTAGGAAAAAATATATCAGAAGAGTTTTATTCCTTCCTAGGTTTCTATTTGCTTTTTGGTTGTTCTGCCTGGAGATATTCCACATCTTATGCTTAACTTGGGGCATTTCCCACCTTCACTTCTAGGGCATCCCCTTCTTTCTCCAGCTTGTAATTTTTCACAAAGAGAGCCTGTCACATGCTTATTTGAGCAGAAATCTAGTTTTGTGGTCCCTTCAATAGTAAATGAACCAATAGTTTATATTTTAAAAACATGTAATGCATGATTAGATCTGAAAGGGATGGATTCTTCATTATCTTTCATGAAATAAGCAGGTGGGGAGAGGAAGATCTCTCCTATGTCTGCCCCAAGGGGACAGAATGCAATGCAGACTTATTTCCTATTACTCTGATTATCTATAAAAAAAAAAAAATTCCAAGGAAACCAAATTTTAATAGTGCTGCTGCTCAGCAGACCACTTTTTTGCAAGGAAGCAACAAAGGCTGAATTTCATCCCACATGCTGAAAATGTTTACCAAATAGTGTTAACTATGAGGAAATTCTTCAGCATTCTTGTTTTATAGAAGTCCCTCCATTCTGTTCTTGTACCTACTGCTCTGCATTAGGCAAGCTGCTTTTCTGAGCAGTTTGTGGTATCTTCCAAGTCACTGGCCTCAGATGATCTTAGCAGTGTGGATAACAACCTTACCCTACCTAGATCTGTTTAGTTTTCCTTGATCTCAGTTAAATTTAATCTGCCATAGCTGTCCAAAGCTAAGGTCATCTAATATCAAACTCCTCCCAAGTACCCTATACATGGTCACAGGGCAAATGCATGGTCATTTAATTCAGGTAAAACAAAGGGGTTTACCACCCACTGCCAGGTAATTTTGCTAAGCTTATTGATTCCATGGCGCCATGGTCCCTCTGTTGTTCCCCTCATCTTACACTCATTCATCTGATTTTGCTTTCTTACCAAGAAAAAATGTCCTGCATTTATTTGTCAATTTAATATCAGTATGGTGGACCACAGTGACTGGAGATGCTTCTGTACTGACATATGTGACTGAACAGATTGTGTGACTGGACAGTGTCATCCCAGACACTGGTTCATGTACAGGTACATGAACCTGTACTTCTTCCAATGAATAGTCATATTCCTTTAAAGAAAACTTCTACCTATCCACCTTACTTTCCCTCTTATGCAGCATTAGACAGTCAGCTAGTTGGTTAAAAAACAAAAAGCAAAAAAGCCCATAATGTCTATTCTAAAACACTGCAAGATGTCTTCAGGGTTTCAGGAGGGGTGATGGAACAGAAATGCCCCTGATGTGGCAGGGAAGTCACAAGTCAGGCAGGGAAAGGAGTGTGGTATCACAGTAGCAAGGACAGCAGATCCTTGCTGGACACCTTCAGTCTGGCAGTAGAAGGGAATGTGTCTATAAGGAGCCCACAGAGAAGGAGCTGACTGGGCTGAGAAGTAGGAGGGGGAAAGATGGAGTGGGTAATTAGAAAGAAAAAGGAGAGAAAAAGGATTTAGATGGGTCAGATAAACAGTGAGATGTCAGGGACTGAATAAAGCATCTGAAATGCAGCCTTCATTAATATTTTGGCTGCCTTATCTCAGACTAATTTATTTTATGGACATGGAGAGCTGTTCCTGCTGATGTATTGAGATTATTATCTGGCAACTTTATTGTTTTTTGAAACAGGATTTCTCAATGTTTCTTGAGGCCCTTTACTGGTTTTCCACACTTCCCTATGTTTGAAGACATGAATCACCAAGTCATTACTATTTCTGTGCTATTTGTCAGGAAATTTCCAGGTGATTTTCTTCTTGCCTTGAGCAGATATAGAAGCTATTGTTATCCAGTGGACTCATGGTCCGATCACATGTTGTGCCAAATGCCACAAGAAAAAGGATAGAAATTGTGGACAAGAGACTGGAGAGTAATGAAGTAAGGAAACATCTGGGTACTCTACAAACTATTACTTACCCCTCCAGAGCAAATAATAAAGACAAAATAGCTGACTAAATTTATTTGGATTTTATTCTACTTATTTTAATCTGTATGCTACTCACAAAAATTTATTATTTGCTCAAGAAGAAATAAACAACCAAAACCCACAATCTAATATTATTTCCAGACAGCATAAAGGTTATAAAGGTCAGGAGGTACTTTCAGTTACTGTGTGGCAACCTTCCCCTCCAGCATGGCTACCCCCAGGAGAGAGAGACTCCAAGGAAAGCCACACCTGTTCTGGCTTACTCTTTATTGCCAGCATCACATCAAAGCTCTATCCAGCTGAGAGTAAGGTTTATGCAAGGAAACTACTGGTAGGAACATGATAAACAAGAGAGATGCTCAATCTTACTATATTACTGATAGTAAGAAATAAAATCTGTTGCTTTAAAAGCATATAAACATATCATACATGCTGATAGTACTGCATGTGGTTGAATATCCAGCCCTTTGTCTTTGTCTGCATCCAAGAATAGTCAGAAGGGATGGGACTGCCAGCATGAGTACATTAATGGACTTGCAAATGTAAGCAAAAATGTCATGGTCCAGCTAAGCCAGAGAGAATGCTTAGCTCTGTAAGGAAAGAGTCTAGGAGACTTCTTTTATTCAGGGATAGTTTTTGAAGATTATCCAGTGGTATCTCCAAGGGGACTGCATGCAGAATATCTACTTTGCTGTAAAGATGTGTTTTCCCTAATAATTGCCTTTGAGAAAGATTTGCTAAGGCAGAAGGCCTTCTTGTGCAGCTGTCTGCAAGGAAACCAGTCTTGACACAAATATAAATGCATGTGACAAATGTGAGTTACCTGTGCTTACTAGTGTAGCTCATTATAATAAAAATAATGACAGTGTAAAAGGTGATTTTTTCATGAAGTGGTTCTGTGTATTAGAAGCTGCAAGCATAGATGTATTCTCATTACTTTAATATGGCTTTACTATTAATGCACAGAGTTTTGATGTTTAAGTGCATCAGGCTCAACAACACATTCAGTCCTGTGCAGTTTGCTCAACTGAATAGCGTATGGTAGAAAGAAGCTGCTTTATTTAAAGAGAAGAATCATACCTCTTACTTTGTAAAGCTTAGTCTCTATGCTTTGCCAATCTAAATCTACTCAGTGCAAGCATATGTTTGCGTGGTTTTAAGAAAAACATATTGATAATGTCAGACATGGTAATCCATCACTATTATAGCTACTTTGGCAATTGCACTTCAGGAATACGTTTTAATTCTGATGAAAATATGAAGTAAATCTGCCACTGGTAAGGCTGGTGCCTAAGCAAGAGCTCAGTTGTGAGCAGTCTCGGCAAGTGCATCTCTATCTGACAAAGAGCCTCAGGCCTTGATTCAGAGCTGACCAGATGCACAGTCTCATCAGCTGTGAGGGATTTCACAGCAGAGCTTACATTTGGCAGAGCAAGGTTCAAAGCATGTCCTGACCAAGAGCTGACACATTTTGACATATCCTCCAGCAATAGGCAAAATAAAGCGTAACATATCTTATTTACTCTGCATGTCACAGGGCCTTATGCCGACGAGGGTGACAGTCTCCCCCCGGCACCGGAGCAGCCCAACCTCACACTCGGTCATGGTCCGACGGGCAGCAGCGCCGCTCACTTCAGCACAGACCCGGGCGCCTCCCTCCTCACACAGCCCGTCCTCAGCACAAACACACACGTTGGATGGCACTAAGCAAAAGCACAGAGGAAAAACATTCAGGATAGCACCCAAGTCACCAAAAAAACCATGCCAGACTAAAATGTTTCTAGGAAATCTGTAAGACTGAAAGTAATTTTCTGGAGGGTACTCAGATTTCACAAGAAAGACATGGATTTGTTGAAACAGGATCAGAGGAAACTACAAAAATTACCAGAGGGCTGGAGCACCTCTCCTAGATAGACTACTGAGAGAGTGGGCATTGTTCAGCCTGGAGAGGAGAGGGTTTTAGGGAGACCTTATAGCACCTTCCAGTACCTCAAGGGGGCTTGTAAGATAGATAGGACAGACATTTTAATAGAGATTGCCATGCTAGGACAAGGAATAATGGTTTTAATCTAAAGGAGATCATATTTGGACTAGATATGAAGAAGAATTTTTTTAGGATGAAGGTGGTGAAATACAGGATCAAGTTGGCCAGAGAGATGGTGAATGCCCCATCCTTGGAAACATTCAAGAACAGGTTGGACAGGACTCTGAGCAACCTAGTCTAGTTGAAGACATTCTGGGTGATTGAGGAGGATTAGACTAGAGGATCTTTACAGGTTCATTCCAACTCAAAGCTTTCTGCTGTTCTGTAATTTTTTCCTTAACCTAATTCCCTAATTCTTTCAGTAACATTATCTGATATTCAGGCTCAGTGAAAAAACTAGAAGTGGAAACAAATTGTGCACTGCTGGGGCTTCTGCTTGGTGAGGCTGATCATGCCTGTGGGAAAAACTTGCTCAAGGTGTCTCAGATCCTGTACTCAAAGCCTTCTCTGATGTTATTTCTTGAACTGGACCATGTATCTACTACTCTAGAGCTCAGACAACTTGTAAGATGAGAGATCTGTCTTTGGACACTAACAAACTGATCATGCAAATCCTTACAACATGTATCTATTTTTTCATACAGACAGTTTCATGAGGTTCAAATGACCTACTCCTATAAATAAATGTATGTAGCTGTATCAGTGACGTTTAGATAAGAAGATTCCACCTGATATTTACTTTTCATAACTGTGTCTTTTTCTTGGTGTCATACGCATTTTTTTGCCTGTGTTTGTCTTTGCTGAAGCTCCAGCCAGTTTTGACTTTGTTATTGTTATTATTTTTGTTCAACACTGCTAGACAAAACAGATGAACTCCTATCTAGTAACCCTTTTTATTTTCAAATTATGACAATAACCATGCCTCTAGCTTGAGCACTTCTAAAACCCTAATTTATTGCTTCATCTTCCCATTCCTGGTAATCCTTCATTAAATGCAACGTAGCATAGGACATTCAGGGAAAATAAATCAGGGAATTTGAAAACTACCACTGCAGACAGATTACAAAAACCAGAAACTATTTCCTCTGAGGGAAGAGACCTCACCTTTAATCATTATCTGAGAAACTAGGGATAGACAGTGAAGAACAAACAACAGTAACTGGTTTTCCCAGCTAGCTTACAATAAGACTTTTAATTCCTAGCCAAGGATCCTGCTGGGGAGACTGCTTGGAAAATTTCAGGAGATGAATAGTTATTCCTGTGGGTAGTAAGGATTCCTGCAGTTGCAGTTTTAAGGAATCTGAACAGGTAGATACAGTGAAAAAGAGTAGGGCAGAAGTTTCATCTTCAAGGAGAAAGTGGACCAAAAGAATGATTCACTTAATAGGGACTAGGAATAAGCTTTTTTTGTAGATAGCACATTTTGTTACAATATCCTGCAGGATTCTCTTTTCCATGGTTGAGGATTCCTACCATGTTTGCATACCAAACACTCGGCTAATGGTTTGAGCCAACTTAGCAGTGCCTGGTGCTTCTGGGAGGGATTGCAGATGCTATACCAGGACAGACCAACTGCCCAACTGCTAATGTGTAAGTGGGGATAAAGATTTCCTTTTGATCATAGGAACAATTTTGCTTACAGTTGTGAAGAATGTCTTACCATTGCATTTTTCCCATGAACGGCATGATCCACATGGTATTTCAGCTTCCTGGGGTACTTTGCAGTTTTCTGCATTAGTTAGAGAGTATTTTCTGCCCATGCACTCCAAGGCATGCATCTTGCAAACCGTTAAAGGTGTGTTTCTCTTGGTTCTTTGATCTGTAGCACAGATGTCCAGGGAAGGACTAAAAACAAAAGGAAGAATTGCACTATTTAAATGTGCTTTATCTTGGTAGCTCTTAAAAAGAGCTGAGAGAGTGGAAAACATTTAGAGTCTAGTTACAACTTCTCTGTTCATTGAAGTATATCCTAAGACAGTAGCAAAGAACTCAAGACGTACACATATGGACAGTTCAGACTTCTTCCTTTTCCACAGGGTGCTGTACCTCAGCAAAGTCAAGATCTGTCCCATCTGAAGGATATGGATATTACCATATTTTTGCCATTGACCTCAGCAGCTGAGAGAGAGACTTTAGTCGAAAATATTTCAGATCTCAATTATTCTCTAATTTATGACACATGCACAAATGTAAGTACACATACAGAAAACATGTCTTATACATAGATGACATAAACAAACATGCACATATAATATTTTGTAAGTATTTCATAACTTTTGTAACATAAGGTGCTCAAATATACTCTAAGATTTTTTTGCCTTTAAAATGCTTGGCTTTCACTAAACAATACCTTAAAGTCAACCATCAGAAACCAAAGATATTTCTGGAAATACACATATATCTCCACAGAAATTTAAAGAAAAAAATTACTCAGAAAAATTGCTTATTTCTTGAAATGCGCATAGAACTTTAACACCCACATAAATGAGCTTTTAAAACTGGTAATAGCAATTTGTGGACAACCTTAAACAGTGTTTGCTTTGGGGACAGTTCCAGGAAGTTGCCACCATTTGTGTTTCATTCTCCAAGTGTAGGAGGGGAGTAAAAAAACCCTTCCATTACTTCAATTCCAGGAAGTTATCATTATTTGTGTTTCATGTTCCAAGTGTAGGAGGGGAGGAAAAAAAAACCCTTCCCATTACTTCTGAGTTTTAATCTCAAACTCCTAGCTTCTCCACTTGTTCTCAATGCAATCAGCAGTTTTTGTGTGGAATGAACAAAAGAGCAAGTATCTGGAGCAGAGCATGCCTGTGCTCTCCTGGATGCACTTTACAGCAATGGGTAACAGGGTACCAGAGGGCAGAGATAGGCTCCCAGGGGATGGAGAGCTTTGAAATTCAGCCCCAAAGCCTAATTTTCAGCACAGCTCCTGATTTTAAGCTCACAAAGACTTCCACTGAAACTTTTGGTGCCTAATAAGCCAATTCTGAACATCAACCTCAGATAAACAAGTAGTTGGTGGGGAGAAGGGCAGATGAGGTACAGGTAAATTACCCTAATGAGAACAGACAAATGGCCCTAATGAGCTTCAAAAGGCTGACTGAAGGACAGGGGAGTGCCTGTAGAAGGAAGGGAGAGTAAACTCTCATAAGAATGCCAGAACTCAAACTTTGCTGACTTAATGGCCAGGCATTAAGGTAATTTTTTTTTTTTTCCCCATGTGAATTAGGAAGTGGGTTTTGATCTATAAGTAAGGGACTAAGGAAAAGAGCCTTCTTCAGGCTTTGGGAATGGTTCTTAAAAAGATGACTTTGAAGCCTTTTAAAAGAGCTCACTTTCCAGAAATTTTAAAATACCTGTAGCATAGTGCATCTTTAAGGTATTTAAAGTATGACATGGACTTCATTAGCTGAGCCTGAAAAGTTTGGTGCATCTACTTGTGACCTAATATTTTTATTAACTGTATTATATCTACCACTTAGGTTAGCATCCACATCAACTACAGGTCCCTTAACTGCTGTGGTGGGTCAAAATGACAGTTACTAAATCCCTAGTAAAGTTTGTTGCATTAATTTTCCCTAATCTTCTTTGGTAACCTAAAGAATGAGGTTAACCCTCTTATTCTGAGGCACAAGAGAACAGACAAAGGGATATATAGCAGCAGGCACCTGATAAAGGAAGCAGGTGCATTTCTATGCATTGTACTGTTTGGACATCTCGCTGCACAATCTCCAAGATAGTGGAGCCCTGATTTTTATGTGAAAGTTATCTTTATAGGCAGAAGTAAAAGTAAAACTCCCTGTTTATAATCATCCTAAAGAACAAAATGTGTTTCAGGGAAAGCAATTGTATTTAATCTGCAATTAAATTTTTATTATATTTAAAATTGTTCAGATGTCTTCTTTACTTGCCTAAGTGATAAATCTCAATATCTGAGTATTAAGGTCTAAATCTTGCAGAAAAGGGAGCTTAATTTACATTAAAAAATTAACATCAGACCGCTGTACTAATCTGTCGCTTTGCACCATTTTAGCAACACCCAAAAGAGAAAAGGGAACTGATTTAACCAGCTGCCAAAGGAGGTTGAACCCAGGAGTTCAGGGACCATGTTGCCAAACTCTTGCTAGAGTTGAATGCCCCAGACTGCCTTGAGAGTGGTTTACATATTTGCTACAACTGGGTCACCAGAAGAAAGGCAGTGGAAATCATCATATTAAGATGCATAAGAAAAAGAATGGAGAATCCTCACTCGTAAGAGAAATTAATAATTTGCACTCATTGCTGAGAAAGGATATTTCCCAGGGCTGGGAACATCACAACAGTGCAATAAAAAATATTAGAGGCAAGGAATAATCCTTGTGTAAAGTGAATGTGAGAAATTCAATACTTTTTACCTGAAAAAATAAGGTTAAGAGCAACATTTTACTAAAGCACTTATTGTGAGAAATTAAATAATACCTTTTAAGTCCACAAATACCTTCTCTCCCTTTCACCTGCAATAAGAGGTAGGAAACTTTTGGTGAAGTGAAAAATTCATCATGCTAGCAATTATTTTAACTTCCTGAAATTACATTTGAGGTGAGAAGTTTCAATCCAAGAACTCTCAGGAGAGACACAGATGTTTCACAAACAAATTTGAAAAAAAAAAAAAAAAAGAGGGGATAGCACTTTAAAATTATCAAGTCTCATGTTTCACTGTGGAGATAGCTCTTAGCTACTGGAGGCTGAGGTTCCAGCTGTATTAACACACTGTTCTCTGGCCCCCTCCATGTGTTGGGACAATTTACACAGGGTAGCTGGTGTCCCTCTCTGCCCCAGAAGATGGGAACTACATCAGACTGGAATGGTCACTCCTGAGTTGTGCCTGGGAATTATACAGGAACTGGCCTTTGGCAAAGGTCTACCAGAAACTGCAATAGCAATCTAGCAGCTCTGGTGCTTAGGGATCATTCCCTTGCTCTCTTATTGATGGGGACAGATGTAGCCTAAGGCACCCTACCACAGGGACAAATTACCAGCCTGTTTCAGGGTTCTTGTGCTGTTATGGGCAGTCTCTGTAACTAGTCTCTTGGAAAGTGAAAGGATGGAGGACAGGTCTGAAACCAAGATGTTCCTGAATTACTACATGAACTCTTCTTGCTCCAAGCTCTCTTTGGAGAAGAGGCTACTGCTGAAAGTCATGGCCAAAACAAAGCAAGTTGATTCTGCTCTCTGAGGAAAGATTGGACCAAGATCTGCTTACATGCTTTACTCCTACGGCATTATAACAGGTTGGAAGATTAGTCTGCTTTGACAGCTGATGATTCATCTTTGTATCATTAGATGCATTATTTCAAGACAGTGAAATAATGGTATGAGGTAACAGGAATGACTGTTATCTATATTATTGCCATTTTAAACATAATTATAAAAAATAGAAACTGGCAAGTAGTAGATTAATTACAAATGAAGCTTCAATGTATAACTAAATGTAATTCATTTAACCTTCAAGGTTACTTGACTCTGCCCAAGGCCCTCCCTAGCTCTAACTCCCCTCGTATTCTGTGAACTGACCTCAAGACATACATAAACCAGAAAAGGAGCTGCTGAACATTTTATATAAATATGGAGAGAAAAATTGCAGGACCAGATTACTTAAAATATTTAGGTATTTAAGGATAGGAATAGCATTCGATTGCAGAGTTATTACAAATCTGGCACTTACCTTAGCACAATTGTCAATGGCCTCAGACCCTAGGGAACTACCTAGTGGATCAGCATCTGAACTAAGCTCACCAATTTTAATTTTGAGATGTTCAGAGCGCTAATCTTGTCTTAAAATTGGAGTCATCATGCAGAGCACTCTTGGTCTATGTGCGTGATGGGAAGTACACATGCTGCACTGAAAATTCTACTTTGGAATCACTTGAGACACACCTTCACAGTTTCGTCCTACTACAGAAGGGTAAGACATATTTGGTAGGTTATCCTGAGGCTTCCAAACTGCTCAGTTCAGTCACATAAACGTGGCCAGATTTCATATCTAAAGCTCACACCCACTTCATAGGAGTGACTTGATAGGAGACATCATCCAGTCTTCACAAACCAGCCCAGGTGTTGGAGTGCTGAACTCTTTGGCACACCTGTTCATCAGTGCTCTTTGGTATTAGGTGTCTTCTTGTTACTCCTCTGTTTTGGTTATCTTATTTTTGTGTCCCTCAAAGAACTGAGAGACTTACTCTTTTCCTTACATTATTTCTTCTGCATTGCCTATTGCAGAATATAGGTTTAGATCAAACAGGAAACAGGAAACTCTAATCTGCAAGTTGTGAAGTCAGGAAAAGTGATATGACAGTGAAAACTGCTGTGTAAATGTGTGATGAAATTAGATTACTGTGCTTTTCATAACCCCCTAGTCTCTCAGCAGTGAAAAGAAATCTGCTTTATTTCACTAGCTTATTGCTTTGATGGTTTGTGTCCCAAGGGCCTCTGTTTTAAGTTTTCCTCAATCCTCTAAATCTTGAAAATATAATTTTATCTTTTTTCATCTACTTCACAGATCAAGCAAAACTTGCCTTCATCTTCTGTCATCCAACCAAATTCCAGCACTGCTAAAATCCACTGACAGTTCTGACAAGGCAGGTAAGTAATGAAGAGGACATTGATTGAGGTGTAAAGCAATCCAAGTACAATGTCTCTTCCTCATGTAAGTAAAGTTTTCTCATCTGTCATAGACTGAAAACTTAGAGAAATGTAATTGGTCTTGAAAAAAGTGAAAATCTAATTGCCAAATTGAGCCTGAACTTACCCACACTCATAGGGCATTTTGCACACACATTGTGACTGATATACTTTCTCCCATGGCTGACATTTAGGCTCCGTTACTTCTGTTTTCACACTGGGCACTGAAGTAGAAGAACATACAGATATTAAGGGTCAGAAGAACAAGGGCTGTTAGAGGTCTACTCTGAAATTATCAGTTGAGTTTAAAAGGCACTGAATTTTATAGTCATGACATAAAGTCACATCCTACATGGTCATTAAAAGTATCTACTACAAGGAAGTAATCAACAGTATTAAGAAGATACGATACACTTGGCAAAATTACTGTTCAGTAATTTTTCCATGGGTCATCAGCCAGATGGAAAGAGACAGGTACTACGTTACAGCTTAAACATTCATCTCATTTCTGCAGCAGTTATTTGTTTCTGCTAAATTTAGCACTGCTGAATCATAGCTGGGAGCAGTTTTGTCATTAGGTTTCAGAAATATTGACTTCCCTATTGTCATTAAAAAAGCTAGGGATCCAAACCCCTATGTGAACTCAAATACCTTTATACTCTGATGGTAATGAAAACTACAAGTTTCATCATCAGTCCTCAGTTTGCACCAACTTTTAAAATAAAAAAATAGTAATAATTGGGGAATTCTCATGATTGGAAATGTACCTTTCCTTAAGTAGAGAGTTGCACTCTAAATTTTGCTAAACATTTCTTTGTAGGTTTCTATAGCATGTTAACAGCAAGACTTTGCTAAATCCATATAGACACAATTTCTAATAAGGTTTTACCCTGATTTCTTTTCATATTGGGTGTCTGCTAACATGAAAATTTAGTATTTCAGATTGCTGCCTTTCCTAAAACAGATTAATCCCTTACAGATTAAGACTTGCTAAACAAAATAGATAAATTACCAGAGAAGAAGGAAAAAAAGGAAAAGAAAAACTAAGAGTTGCACTGTATTATGATACAGACAGCAAGCATAACCCTGCCTTCCTGCAGAGGGGAAATTTTCACCAAAAATCACTGCATTTTCTTTATCCTCTGGGTAGCTGTTTGCATAGTGACTAAACACTCCCATCCAAACTTATGTATGCCACTGTGTCTGCAAATACTTATCTTCTTAATTTTTACCCTTCTTACCCCATACTCCTTGAGTTTTTAACTGTTCTTAGTCCAATATTTGTCCTTTATTTTTTTAACTTTTATACCAATATAATGCTCCCAATACAGCTAATCACAAGCTGTTTCTTTCTTTCTGATGGAAGCATTTGAAACTTTCTAATTATTGCTAGAATTTGAGAACATGATGTTAGCAAAAAAACCAAAAACCAAATGAGAATCAGTCATTGAGGCTAAGCCTAAATAACTGGTACCTACAGTTACTTACCTACCTACTGCTACTCTGGAAGTTTAGCAGCAGCAAGTCATTTATTTACAGCTGTGCTATTCCTTCAGAAATCATTACACTTCCTGTTGATGTGTTTATGACAGCAGATGACTTATATCAAGAATCTCACAGGACTGTTGCCTTTTGATGTCTAAAGCTGACTGCCACCTTCCTCTTTCTGCAGTTGAGGCAATGTCAGCAGCATTAGTTGATAAGGAGAAGACAAAAAAAAAAAGTAGGAGATGTGCTAGTCTCCTGCAGCAGTGGCTGTTGACCCCACTCAGGGTTCTCCCCAGGTGAATATCTGGGACCGCAGGTGAAGATGTGGCAGGCTTGAAACACAAGCTGCTTGGGTGCTTCTGTGTCACTCATCACCATCACAGCAGTGCTCGAGAGAAATTCTTGTCTGTCTTCTATGGCTGGAAAAGATGACTTAGAGCTGCTTGAAGCTATAGCCCTTTCTGCCATTGCCTGCCCATATTAAACTAGAGCTTTAACAGCATGACTTAAAGCAGCATTTTCCCATTGCTTCCAGTTTCTGGATATTTACTTCATATCAGCTGTCCGACTGCCAGATCAGCAAAAGCAGTCACCCAGCCCTGTCTTCCTGTGTCACAAGAGGCTCTGGTGTGCTGAACAACTTCAAGATAGAAAAACTCTAAGGTGTAGTTATATGGTGGTAGCGTTATACAATGTGCAAAAAGTGAAACATATTTGGGTGGCAGAATAGATAGCATAAATCCCAGGCAATCTCTTAAAATAGGTAGTGACAACACTCAATAACAATAGCAGAGTGGGAAGCAAAAAGCCTTAACGAAACTTCAGAGAAATGCCTTCAGGCATCTTGTTTGAACAGACCACAGAAAACACATGCCCATGTTTTCTGTGATTCTTCTTGGTGATGTAAATATGGCTTCTCTATCACTGTCTCAGCAATAGCTCCATACATATCTAAACTACATAAAGCTTAGTTGGAAAGAAACTCCTGCATTGTACTTGAGGACTGCAGTGGCTTACCTGGTCTTTTGCACTGGATGGTCTTCACATCAGGAGACCACTTGAGGCTGGGCTCACACAAAATGGAGTGTGCCCCTTCCAAGTGCATGCCATGTGGACAAGACAGAGTTATTCTCTCACCAATCTCATACACAGGTTTCCATGGCTCTCCTTGCAAACCCCCCTCCAGGTCAGGCAGTAGACAAGCAGTTTCTGTGGATTGAAGTATTTCAGACAGCCACAGTAAATCAGTGGATTGCATAAAGCAGTCATGTATTTTATTTTCTTTATTTGCTTAAAAATGAGTGCTGAGGTTAGCTGACTTTCCTGCAGAAAGGTCAGGACATTAACTTATCATACCAGACAAACATGCAAAACTAAAGACACAGAGACAATCTCTTCTCCTACTGCCTGCAGGTGTAGCCCTAGCTGTATGAGAACTTCCCTTTCCTTAGGACCCAACCCTGTTTCTGTTGACGGTTCCTGCTAGGCAACAGCTTCCCAGTAGAGGGATATCACACACATGGGACCGTGGGAAACCATGTCCTGGTATAGACAGGGATGGCATTTAAACAGTGTGGGCTAGCACAGGCAGTCAGTCCTGCTTGAAGGGAGAAAAGGAAGATGTTGAACTGCAGTACTGAAAATCCTCATGGTTCTGGCATATAGCCCTAGGATTGAAGTAACCATCAATGCTTGTTTCCACAAGAGGTAATTCCTGGGCTGGAATTTAGTCTCCCTCAGTTCCAGCCTTCCTTAAAACTAGACTTTATGAGTATGCTTCTAATTCAGCATTACAATATCTGGATTCACAGTAGAAATCAATTTAGACCTGATTATGTCTAGTGAGCTGGGAAATACAGGTGTGCCTTTTTCCCCTACTGTAGCTGGAAAGCAAATGTTCTGAGATGTTCCATTGGAATTCAGAAATGGAGCTGTAGTTCAAAACAAGAATCAGTTAGACATACCCTGGCAATATCTCTCTCCAGCTTGCCACTCTAAATTACTGCGACACTTAGCAACAGGATCACCAACAAGGGAATATCCATGTTTGCATGCATAAACAATGGTTTTCCCAACAGGGTATGAGTTTTCAGCATTCTGAAAGAAAAGGAATAGGTGAAATTTTGGATATAAAATGTAAGAACTACCAGCAGCACTGAGCTCTCTTTGTTTTCGGAATGCAGTATTTGAGGATAGTGAAAAGTATTATTGCTACTCTACAATGCAGTGATGAGAGAGTCTGGAATACTGGGGGCAATCCTGGTTATGAAGCCACTAAATTTGATCAAAAGAGGTATGGAACAGTGCTCTCCTGATGGTGTATAAACAAACTGCAAATATGGCTTTTATAAAACATTAGCAGGGCAGGATAAGATCTTGAACAGCCTTGGGCTGGGGTGAGATCAGTGGAGAGTATATGGCTTTGCCAACTTTTAGGATGGCGTGTTATCAGCTTTCTAAAGGTTAACATGGTGGACTTGAACACACAGGGTTTTCCTCATTTTATATTTCATTGCCTATTTCATTGTCTTCTACAGAGAGATCTTATGAAAAATTGAGACTACTCCATGAATTGCAGGTTTTACCTTTAGTTCGTGAACCAAAAATACCAATATAGAAGACAACTATTGATTACCAAAAAAAAAAAAAAAAAAAATTACTAGTGAAAGAGGGAGGGCAAGATTTTGGATCTTTCTGCCGGTTGCAGTTGTTCAGAGGCAACTAATGAATTGGGAACTAACCCTTTTATCTATTTATTGAGCAAAGAGACTTATGACAGCATCATAACATGAAGAAGGCATAATCCATTTCTCCAAGGGGGAATTAGTCCCTCTTGTCAAATAGGCCTAAGCTATGGTGAGCCAAGTATCTTGCCAGGTCTCCATTTCACCAGAGAAAGCAGAATAGTAAGTTACAGAGTGAAGATTCCTAAAATATGTTTATAATTTCATTATGGACTTCCTGGATGACTGAGCATTTTTTCTCTATATTGTTGTGATTTTATATGTAATTCACATGGCTCAGTAAATTTTTAATACATATATGCAATAAAGGACAAGTAGATGACTTTTCTCTGTAGGTACCATTGTCCAGAGAAGCAAAGATTTTGAGCGTGGGGCCTTTTTGGTTTTATATAATTTTTAGTTTGAAGTTTTGGATACCATTGTGTAAACTTCAGACAGTGAAAAGTGCTGCAAGAGTGGCTATTCACTAGGTTGGATATTAAGCTTGCTGAGAGAAATACAAATTTGCAAGTGAACATCTATATTAACTGTAGAAAAGACATTGCAGGTAGGGATAGAACAGATAACAGCAATAGAAATAACTTACTTGAACAAATCCATTTTCTAAGAGAGGAGGAGGTGAACAAAATTCTGTAGGATTTATGGATAAATCAAAACAGTGTGGTTCAATCAAGCTATGAAGCAAACAAAAGTACAGTAGAGTTTTAATTTAGTCTTTTTTCCTTTCAAAATGCTACACTTCTCAGTGAAGCCCATTTTCAAAACACTTATGTGTACATTTACATCATGATTATGCTGAAATTGGGCACTTGCAGGCTATCCAAGAGACTGGTAAATAGAATGCTGTCAAGTTTGCTGGCTTTTACCCCATTTCCTAGCCTTGTCTTCTGTGACATTCACATCTTCTGAATTTCATTTTCTTTCAACTTAAATATTAAAGCTCAGTAAGTGATCTCATTGAATTCAATAGTTTATGCACCCCTCCGAAACGAATTTTTAAATCTTTCAGCAATTGTCTCCAAGTTTTTTATTACTTACCGAAGATGCTGCAACTCTTCATCTTCACATGCTTTGCTTTCATGCTGCTCTCCCACGCACGCCTTCCCACCACCTTGTGGGGAGGGATTGTTACAGGTTCGACTCCTTGATTTCCTTCCCCCTGAACAGGGACTCCAGGAAGACCAGCAGCTCCACTGTCCATCAACAACACCTGTGCAACAAGTGGGAATACTTGGTTTAATGTGAAAACTACTCTCTTTAAACCACTCTCTCTTTAAAGCATTCCCTCTGAGAGGTTTAAAGGCACAGGCTGTTCAAAGCTAGAGATGGCCCCAACTCTGCCCTTACAGAAGATTACATGCAATAAGCTAATCTTCCATCTTTCCCCAGCTTTGACATAGGTGTAATTCCACAGAGGCTATATATTATCAGTGTCTGAGAGAACATAAAAACAGCTATCAGCTATTATTAATTATAAAATTAAAAAGTAAAAAAATTTGAAATCATTGATAATTAATTTAGGGTATGTACTTACTTACAGATGATTGTATTGAGCAAGTTAGTATTGTCCACTGTATTTCACACTAATAATAAAATCAGCTCTTTGCTAAGGACTGTTTAGACATGCTAAACAAAGACTCAGGCTTGGCATGACCCTCCCCATGCTGTTTGTTTGCAGATATCCCACCCCAGCAGCCAGCATGGGTGTGCAGTGGGACAGACAGACTCTGGAAGCAAGAGAGCACATTTTGCCACTTCTAAACTCTCACAGGTTTAAAGAGTGCTGACCTGGCTGATCTTGCACGAGGGTTCCCAGCTCACAAGCTGCTCCAAAGGTGTAAGGTTTGCAGTAACACACACATTGTGTTCCTTCCACAGCCGCCTCACCACCATTCTGGCAAGGCTGACATTTGCAGGGATCATTTTCAGCCATATATTCTTCAATGGCTTGTTTAAGGTAATGCTTTTTGACTGAGGAGCAGGGCACTTCCTTTACCAGCTCATATAATGGTGTTAGCTACACACAGTAGGAAAACATGCACATTAAATAATTATGACTGGGATATAAGAGTTTATAAGCATATTTCATCACGCAAAATAATTTGTGATATATGATTCTGCACATGGGAATTAGCACATTAGATGCTCTAATTTGCTAATTAGCTAAAATCTTATGTTAGTGTTTAATGTTAGCCTTTTTATGAAAAGCCAGTTCTGCTTAAAAGCACCCTTTAAAGCTACTGGTATATCAGTCATGTTTAAAAATATTTGAGCTATAAGAATGCAAGTGAGATAAAAGTACAACACAGACTACCAATGTACAGTAACTTCAATTCTCACCCAGATGTTACCAGCATCAAAAAATAAGGACATTTAAAGAGCCTACTATGGCATTTTAGTGAACAGTGATCAAAGGTAACAAAAATTGAAAATATTTTGCCTGTAAATTGATTAATTTATGATATTACATGTCTTTACATTTAGCTGAAAACTTCCTAACAGAAATATTTGGAACTTATACCATTATTGAGTATGTGGACAGATCCCAAAAGGGACATAAACAAGGTAGGTGAATAGGGCCATGCCCAGCTCTGAAGTGTCTGACTTGGAGAATCTCCAGTTATGCTAAACTTCTGGATGCAAAGTGAAGGAGGAGAGATAAAAGGGATATGCAGAAGTTGGCAAGTGAAGTGGAAACCACACAGATGTGCCCATACGCAGATTTGGGAAAGGGGCTATCTCAAATCTGGTCTTTCTCCAATGCTCACATGACCCTCTATTCCTAATCAGAACTCCACTAAAGTCACTGAAGACTGACATTGACCTGTTGATGGACTTAGATTTGTGATGCACCTGATCATAGTAGCTTCACAGCATTTCTTCCTGAGCACTTTCCTTTTTTATAAAGTGATCTGAAAACAAAGTGAATGTAGATCATGGCATGATTAATCACCAGCTGTAGCTTAATAACTTCTCCCCTTGAGGTGATCCCACCTGCTCACCTCTGCTTCAGGAAAATAGACTTACCTTTTTTTTAATTACTCTGGGATAGTCTGTCACTGATGCAGCCCACACAGTGTACATATGACTGTTCCCAGCAGGATTATCCAGGTCTAGATAACTAAGGCCAGCAACAGCACCTGGGCTTCCTCCTTCTATGTACGGGTCTCCTTTAATTTTATTGCCACTGCTTCCTGCAGAGTCAGGATAGGAAATACACAAAATGTAGGCATTGCTATGTTTACAAATGGAAATAGAAGCAATACTCACAAAAACTCTGCTAGCAAGTACTGAAAGGACTCACTTCAGTTCAACCATCTGTGCCTGGGCAAGAGCTCCCACACCGATCATATATAGGAGGTATCTGTTTCTCCCAGTGTCTTGGCAGCTATAACTTAGGGTGTCCAGAAAAGTGCTATTTACTGGGAAAGCATTAGCAAAAACTGACAAGTGCCAGAGAGCCTTTTAAACCAGACACTTGATGTCTGGGTTCAGCATGTTGGGGTAGAACTCCTCAAATTATCAACACCCACTCCTCATTTTGACAGCTACTTAGGATGAGATGAGATGGATACATGACAACTGTGTGAGTCACCATTGAATGTTTACCTGAAGAAGTCAGTAGCAGCTCATCCAGTTTGGTGCATTCTGTCTTCTTCTTTTTCACAATGAGTGCATTCCAGCCTGATGAGGTACACTTGTACAAGTCTGTTATGCTGACACCTGCAGATAATCCATCCATTAACAATATCGTACACAGAAAGTGTGTCAGATTAATTTCTGAGTTTCCCACTGGCTAGAGAGGTCATGAAATACACTTAAACTAGAAGGTAACTAACTAGCATTTCTGTGTTGTGGGGAGATCCACACATTGCTAAAGCTTATTGATGAGTGCTCAGAGGCATGAGGTGTATCTGGGAACAGTTTACAATATAATTTATTTTCTCAGCAGTCTGTAATTCTACAGCACTGTTCCAATTGATTCCCATTATAGGTGCCACTCTGGTGTTTGCTCTGTAATTCTTCCTGCTTTACACAATTTTACCCAACTTTCACCTCCATGTAACCTTTAAACTTTAACATTGAGATTTATACTCAAGTTTAGCCTGAGGAGGACCTAAACTGACTATAACTTTTTTTATATATACCCAGAGCACTGCAGGCCACAAACACAGATCTAGAACTAAATGCTGTGGTTTGAGCACATTTTTTAGTCTTCTTTCTTTTGACCATGAAGCGAATGTGGTATCTCACAGAAGTTTGTTACTTGATTTTACACAGTAGCTGGAAAAACATACATATAAATTTTTATTCTTGATTACTGACTTTGCTTTCTGCAGCAAACACTCTAGTACTTTACCTTCTGCTTTCATTTTGTCAGTATCAATATAAAAAATAACTTTGTAATGTCCTCCTAGAGACCCAGAGTGTAAGAAGTGTGTCCCAAAATGTTCAATAAGGCTTCGGTAGACGCTGTACTCGTAGACGACTGGAAGGTTGAACAGTTCCTTCCAGAAAGGCTCCGCAAGAGTGAGAAAATCTGGGCGGTTGTTAATAAACTGAGCAACTTCCACAGTGTTTTCAATAACCATCAGCTGCTTACTCTGGGGGAAGGAAAAGCCATCAGTCATGCTCCATGTGACTGTCAGTGTGGCTTCTAATAGCCAGACAGCACACACATTCTATTGGCAACCAACCAACAGCTTTACAGAGCTATTAGATATGTCTAAGCAACACAGCAAATGCAAAAAGTACACCCCAAAGTCATGAAATATGGTTGGACCTTTATTTACAATTGCTGCAACATCTTTCTTTTCCTCCTGTGTACTTGAAAACAAGTGAAATCTCACTCTTCAGAGATAATGATGGCTTCCAGAATTAGAAGCCTGGCAGAAGTTAACAAGCTTTGTCCAAAAGTAAATCACAGGCAGTACAGTTGTTCTTTGCACCCTGTTTTTTGTAGGTAAGGCCTTTGTTGTAGAGCTCTAGCCATTTTGAGGATGCTGCTTAATTATAAAACCCAATCTGCCTATACAATACCTCACTTCAGACTCTCAAAGTTGCTTTTGAACTTGGTTATGCTGAGTCTCAAAATATGTCATTGTTAGTGTCTGCTTGGGGGCCACAAAATGCATACATTTGATTTTATTTTCTGTAATATAGAGGTTGTACCTCATAATTGAAAATTACTCTCAAATTATTTATCTAATGCTCCTTTTAAAATAAGTTAAAGGCATAAGCACTCTGACCTTCTGGCTCGTAAAGACACCAGATTTCTCTCTTAATGGAGTTCTGCTAATGGAAAATGCATTATAAAATAAGTTAATTTTAAACAAAGAAGTATTTCAATCTTTTTGCTCCACTATATTGACCAAGAGGTAGCAGAAAAAAAACCAGGCAATAAACCATTTGAAAAAAACAAAAAGATGAATCAATTATCAGAAGAAGCAAATGACTTCTCCCTTAAATAGGGAGAAAAACAGATAGCAAACAAATAAAGTACTACTAAATAGGTAAGATGGAGGAAATAGAACCAGCAGCCAACTCCTTTGGATTGATAAGCAAACCAGTGATCTCTTTTTAAAGGTTTTATGAGATGTTTACTGCCATGCACTTTGTGCCAAAAAAGTCTTAATAAAACAAGCGTTTTCATCTCACTACAAAAACACATTAATAAAATAATGAAAATATTTATGCAAAATATTAAGCTAGAGTGACAAGTTATACATACCTTTTGCAGATTTTTATTCTGTGTGTGTTTGTATCTGTTTGAATTTTCATACCGCTCTACAAGTTTCATATAAGACCAGGTGCTGTTGAAAAAACTCGTAACTGAAATCATTCTGAACTTTAACCTAAAAGGTGAAAGATAGATGTCTGTATGAAGAGCTTAATGCAGGATATAAAAAGAATAATTTATAGAGTAGAACAAGGTATTTGTGATGCAAAATAAGCTCATCTATTTTTCAGGTTGAATTCATTTTAGGTTTCATATACTATTGGAAAAGTATGGGAATGCATTCATACATATTTGTAGATAAAGCATTTATGCTATGCAGTAAAGTACATTATGGATTTTTTGGTATACTCTTGATAAATGTGAGACCAAATCACTGAGAGAGTGACTTCAAACAAAGCATTTCTGGAAGATCTACACAAAGCTTGCCAAAGCCCTGAATTTCACCCCTCAAAACATTTCTTAGTGTGATTCAGGTCACTGCTTATGCTAAGGAGATTAGCTTTACAGTCAGTCTAACTGTGAGAGATTCAGAAATCACATCTAAGAAATTAATCTTTTTTTTTTTCCTTTTATTTTAACAAGATATGCACCAATTGATATTTCAAAATAATAAGCAATTGCAGAGAGGGTACAGGTGTCAGTGAGCGTGTTTAAGGAAGTGTACCTGCCAAGGTCTCCTGCAAGCTTTGCATCATTCTCCCAGTTTTAATCCTGACTATAAATACAAAGCTATTCTTAATGGAAACATACCTGAAAATTATAAGCGAGAACACTTTCACTCAGCCTGTAGTATTCTCTCCTATCACCGCTAAAGACCTTTCTGCATTGCCCTCCAAAACTTTTTGTATGAATGACTCTTCCCTTAGTCTCACCAGTAATAATATCAAAGCTACAAGAAGAAACAGAGACAAAAATTACAGAGCCATTAGGACTAAATACAGTATCTGCAAATCATGATCACAGGCAGATTTAACCAAGGGGTTATCACTTGACAGACTTTTATACATGCACAACTGCAGTATGCATAGCACGATACAACACTGGAAAGTGAAATATCGGTCTTGATTTGTCAACAAAAATTACATGTCTTCTCTTTAGATCAAGACATTTATATATATCTCAACTGATATTAAGTTTTATTATTGAACAATTACTGCAACAAAGAAAAAACGGGGCATCCATTCAAAAATTGAAATGTATTGCATGAAAAATGATAAATTAACACCAAAGAAACTTAAAACAATTATTTTGCTAGTTTGCAGTTCGGACGTATAAACAGAAATCCATTTGAATTTACAGTGCTCAGCAATGAACAAAAAGAATGAACACTGCTGGCTCATTTTTTCCATGCTGAATATCATGTGTTACTAGTTGAAATTTGACTTCTTATCTCAGTAGCTGTCTTTCAATAGCCAGAACCAAACACGGAAAGCTTTATTCTCTGCTTCAGGTCAAAGGACCTGTACATCCTGCATGCCTTTGGCATGGCAGTTGTGCTGAACATTACTGCATATGGGATGTTTTTCCATAAGCCCAGGAAGTCCTATCTGTACACCCAGAGCTTGCAAATACATCAGAATTTAAGTGCATTTGTTACAGAACTACTGAGCCTGGCACAGAACATTACCCTGCTCCTGTAAGTTCTGAATTCAGAGGTGTTTTGTCAATATCACATACAGTTTTCCTCTCTTCACATCGATCTTCATCTGCACCATCCTCCTCACAGTCCTGATCACCATTGCACACTAGGGATCTGCTAATGCACTGACCTAAAACAGGATAAACATTCATGAGGAAATAAGTGTTTGTTAGTTTAAAAATAGATCACCTAAAACCAAAGCAGAAGTCCTATTAATCTATTACATTAATTAGCACATTCACTCCCATGATGAACAGCCTGTGCCCACAAGGGCTTGTGAAACATTAAATGTAGACATAAAGAAACAGTGCATAGCACACTCAAGAGAGCCATAACCAGTCAAGGCTTATGATATATCAGTGAAACAATTGACTTCTGGATCTGCTTCCTAAGCTTTCACCCTTTGACCCAATCACTGGTGATTAACTGTGATTGTCTTCCTATAGCACAAAAACATGTTTATCATGGTCTTCTGTGATAAATATCTACCTACAAGATAATGTGCTCCCTCTGTGAAGGTAATGGGAGCCGCTTGGATGCATTTTATGCAGCATTAGTTTCCATGATCCAGGTCATTTCATGTTTGGAAGTAGCCTAGAGCAGCTCCAAGACATCAATGAAAGGCTGCATTCCTTAACTACCTTCTTATAATGAAAAAACCTGTTCTCTGAGGCAAACACGTAAGGCAGAACAAGTTAGAGGGCTACAGCATATAATCTTCAATGCTCTGCAATACTCCAGATTAAATTAAAAGCATGCATAGTTGAGGCTGAAAACAAAGGAAACATTCACCTAAGTTAAATCCATCTGTAGATGAAGAACACTGCAAATACATTGTCCATTTACTGAAGTCGAAAGATAAGTTTATTTTCTTAACTTCATGAGTAGAAGATATTGAAAATGGTCTTGGATGGTACCTGAGAAACACCTGAACCGATCACCACAGCCATCTTCTGTTGGGCATCCCCTTGTGGAGGTGCATGGTCTTGTTTCAAAGGTATTTCCAGAGCAGGGGCTTCCTCCATACTGGCCATAAACTGCCACCGTCCGTCTCCTGATCTGAATGCAAATCAAAGGAGATCTTAGAAAATCCAAATGCAAAGCCAGAATAGTTTGTTACTGTGAAGACAGTGCTACTACTCTAGACGCTCACTATTTTTTCTGAGAACAGCTACGCCTGGTATTACCACCATATGGCAGAAAACTCTCAAGTTAGTAGAAAGACATTCATCTATAATGTTTTTAGACTGGTCCTTGAGCTTGGCTTAATTTGTTTAAAAATCTAATATGTAACTGAAGTAAAAATAAATCTGCTAAGAAATTTAAGTGGGTTTCTTTACATTTTTAATAGGACTAACCATGCCTGATATGAATTTGTTAACATTTTTCAAAGTAAACAATGTCATTAAAGAAGATGATAAAATTTTACATACAGTGGGCTAGTTTTTGTTTCTTAAAAAAGTAAGTAATGTCTCATGGCACATCTTTAATTTTGACAAATCCCTCCTTAACTGATGTAACATCAAAGTAAATGAGAAGGAAAATCAAAAGCAAGTGTCTTGCACATCTATAGGCAGTGTAAAAACCATCAACTTATTTTTGTTGAAGGTAAGATTTTCCAACCAAGTTTTCTTCCCTTGTGACATGATGCCACAAGGCCACAACAAAAAAACAGTGGAATTGGGAGAAACCAGCATCAGTGGAGGAATATCTGAGCTTACTGGACAGTTCAGCTGAGCTTTTATCACCAAAATAAAAGGAGCACAAATTATTTTACAACATAACTCATAAACGTCATAGGTTTGACTGGAAACATATTGGGACAGACTGGAGGATTTATCTTCTTCTTTGCTCTTCAGCTTTCTTGTTCTGCTGGGGATTTTGTCTGAGCATCTGATTAAGGGGTTTCATGTTAGAGTGGCTTCTTAATTACTGGGGAACAAAGCACATGCTAATGAGGTTATGAATACAGAAAAGATGTGTCCATCTATACCTGTTTTTGAGTACAGCCATTGCACTCAGACCAAGGGCCAAAAGAACTCCAGCGGCAATGGATTGGAGAAGGGCTGCTCCAGTATTGGTTTTTGCATTTAAAAAACAAACAAACAAACAAAACCACAAGATCAAAAATAAACAAAAAAACCCAGAAACCCACCCTCCAAAAAACAACAAACAAAAGAAAAGACAGAGGAAGATCATCAGAGATTTCCATCCATAAGCATGAGTGCAAAACTTTCATAAAAGGCAAAATCAACCTTCAATAATAATAGGGTATGATCAGGTTTACTATAAAACCACTTGGATTTGCTCTTCATGTGTAAGAATGAAATCACTCCCAGCTTGGCATTTCTGGCCATTGGAAAGAAGAAACTAGACACATTCACCTAGCCTGAAGACCAGCAACAAAATGAACTGCCAGTTTTCATGGGAGGCAGTGGAGGTGCAACTTGTCCCTGGGACTGGGGCTGGCTTGGGGTAAGCTGTGCCCAGATTGTGCTGTGTTTTACAGATATGGGTTGCTGTGCCTCACACCACCACTGTGCACTCTCTTCCCCAAGGATGGCCGACTCCTCTGGGTAGAAATTAAAGAACACCATAATGCCTCACTGTTGTCGCCACTGGTGGCAGTGCCAGAGCTGACACCAAATGGTGTGTATTCCTCCCAGGAAATGTACCTGATGACCCCTTGAACCCTGCCTCACATCACACACCACAATTACACATGCTTAACCTTCAGCATGTATTTTGTTAAATAAATATTCACCTGGAAAAAATGGGAAAGAAGCCTGAAACTTCCAGCAACAGAAAAATCCTCAGCACCTGAAAAAAAAGAAGTAAAAGCAAATTTACTTTGTTTTTCTACTTTTTCCTCCCTTTTTTAGGTCATGCAGTTGTTCATGATTTCCACAGTCTATACATCAGTCAGCTTGTTTGCTAGTGAAAGCTTGTTTTTAAATTTTCTTTTTTCTTGCAATGCTGTCCAATTACATTTTTCAGCTAACTATTTCTACATATAAATTAATATTTCATTGCACTTTCCATATTCACTTCACCAGTACAAATTAAGTAAGCAATTTTCTTACCTTCATGTTAGACAAAATACTCAGATATACAGCAATTACCAGGGAAAATGCACTTCTAGCATTTGGAAGCCAAAGGAGTCAGCCAGTCTGTCTGTTGCTGCTCATCTCTTCTCACTCTGCTTTGCAACCCTGCTTTTCTTTCCCTAAAAGGGCTGAATATTGCCAAGGAATTTTAACCTTAACCCATCTAGCTCTCTCCAGGGACGCAGCCTGCTTTGGGAGCTGTTCAGTATTTTTAAGACACATAAATCAAGGCTTGGATATATTAACTTGGACTGGCAGAAAATTGTGAGCACTTACTGAAAGAAGAATCATCTTTCCCTTATCTTCTCATGGTTTCTTTCCTCTGAACAAGACTTTTGAGAGATCCCAGGTCACATGCACTACACCACAGCTGAATTCATAGCTGCAGCTGCTCTAGAATAAAGCTGATGTTGCTAAGGTTTCATTTTAAACACAAATCTTCATTCTCCACTTCCAAAGCCATGCTGATTTTTGTGAAATCAGTGAAAATCAGCTTATGGATCTGAACGTGAGTTTTGGTCAGTTCTGGTCTGCATATTTTTTTGTGGAGATACTCATGAAGAAAACTCATTTTTCAGAGCTGATCCACTGCAGTAATGGCATGAAAATGCCAATGAAAATGCTGGGGAAATTTACCTTAATTTATCCTAGTGTACCCCAGAAAAAGCCCTCATGGAAAAGCAGCACTTCCTATGTGAAGACTTATATAATAGATCTCTGGCACCACACCAATTTTGAACTGCTTACACAGTCCTCAGAAAACTAAATGCTTCATGTCACAGCATCACAACATGCTGAGTTCTAAGCCCTGCACTCTGCTGGCATGGTATGCCTTCCTTAAGGAGACACCTAGATCTTGGGTCACACTATTCCATTCACATGAGAGATGCCTATGTCCACTCCTCAGAGCCAATTTTGATGAGCCAGAGGCTGTCTTTGGGACCTTCCAGGTTTAGCAACTATGAATTTCTTTGATAATGTAATTCACAGACTTTCAACATAATTTATTGCTTATCATCAAAATCCTCATGATCCTATTTAGTTTATGACAAATTTGTGTAATACTGACAGTGGTCATTCACCTACAAATGAAATTATTAAAACTGAGTTAAGACCTTCAATAGCTGGCCCAGAATTGCAAAGAATATCCAGATGTTGGTTCTCTTTTCTCTTTAGTGCAATATGACATCCAGACACGTCTTAATCTTTCAGTCAGCTGTTTTAATGGCTTAGATAGCAATTTCACTTTTTGTAAGTATAGCATTAGCTATAATAACCCTCAAGACGACCAAGATACATTGTAATTTGGTCCCAAACAAAACATGCAAATAAATATTTAAAAGGACAAGTAGAGCTAGCAAAGAAAGTGTGTGTGTTGGCAGGAATGTGGTCTCAATTAATAGGTAACCAAATCATTACTAGTAACAGTATCATATTCAAATGAGTTTACATTGATAGACTGTCTTCCTGCAAAAAGTATTTCAGCAAGACAAAAATGTTACTCTGGCAGATGCTGTATAATTGTCCTTTTAGTACACATTTTCAGGTATTTCAACCTAACGATTTTATCTTTTTTCCTTTGGAAAGAGGACCCTCCTTTTTTCCTGATCCTGGCTTCAAAATAACAAAAGCAAAGAAACTGAACCAATATGGTGCAAACCAGAGGCAGGGTTAGAGCTGGATTTGTGCTCTTCCTAGGACTGCAAGTCCACAGGCTCTATGGCACTTCACTGCTTTGCAGTGGATTGGTGTTCTGTCTCTTGGAATGGTTGATGCTTATTTCATAGGGTACTTACAGCTGCTTTTTTTCTGCTTAGCATTTAAGCTCCAAACCATTTCATATAGTTTCCTACTTTTTTGTGTGTTATTGACACTTAAGGCAATATGCAGTAGCGTAAACATCTACTTACACCTGAATTTTGTGACTGTGCAACACCTAGCCTCAGGTTGACTGACATGCAGCTCTACAACATCAACTATAGTAAAAGGCCTTACTGGGGAGCTCCCCAATGGCTTCCCCTGATGGCACTGCAGCAAAGGGCAGAGCGCAACTTGCAGAGAAGTGGAAGCTGATTTTCCCTTACTGTTTGTGAAAATGGCAACAATCTAGTAACCATTTTAGTGTCTCATCATAGCCACTTTTGGTTCTTGCCAAACATTTCTACGGTGTATTCATTAATAAACCCTTAGAATTAATAAAATAAATTTCTTTAAAATCAAAACCGATGTTTTAAGGGATTAAAAGTGGAGTAGTTTGAGATACACAAAGGGTTAGCCATAAGGCATGGGACTTTTTTGTCTTGCATCAAATGATAGTCCTAGCACAGGAGTGATTAATGCAATGCTTAATTTGCTGGGTTAATGATATCCTGCCTGGTCTAGAGACAGCCTGAAATGGTATTGTCTGTATTCTACTTCACACTAAGGTCAACCAGAATATAATTATATCAATGATATTTCCCTGTAGACTTCTGGCCTTTTATAGGATTGATGCTAAGGTTACTCAATAGTTTACCAAGCTTTAAATAGTCTTGTGTCTTCATTGTCCAAGTTCATTATGTATTGCAGCCCTAAAGACAGTCTGTGCTCTGTGTCTACTGCAAATGCCAAGGTTCCAGTGACAACTGAGTGGAGAAAGAACATCCTGTTATTACGATTTTGAATTGTGAAATTGACTTGGAGAGTTTTTGTATTTGTTTCTGTATTCTAAGCCATCTCACTTTCTTTTTTTTAAAGCTTTTTAATTGCCTGTTTTGCTTTTAATGTATTTGCCATGTTTCAAGGATTAATGACAATGCCTTGGGATGTGTCTCCATGAAGTATGTCAAACAGCATTACTGCTGTGCCAACTTTAATGCAAATGATTCTCTCTCAGGGGACCTTGTAGAAAGATATTGCCTTAGATACTAGAATTTGTATGCTGCAGAAACTTCACCAAACAAACAAGGGCTGTGAGGGCTCTGGTTTGAAAGAACTGGGTTAGAACAAAAGAGCTCAAGTTATTTGAATTCAAAACTCAGAGAGCTTCAATGGTATATCAGCAATACATAAGACTTGTCCAGAGCACAGATATTTCTGGCTATATTGTACACCAAGGTCATCACAGGGCAAACAAATAATTACTATTCTTTAGAGTTATGTTCTGATCTTAAAACAAAAGACATGGTGAACTAACTCAGAAGCTTGAATCTGCCCAAAGTCGAGTTACTGTTCTGTTTTTCCACATCTTTGCCTGCTTTACTCCCAATCACCACCATTCTTCTGCATTCTTCTGCATTCTTCTGCATTCTTCTGTGCTTGCTTCTTCTGCACATCTGGTCCTGGCTTTGGCACATTTCAGTCCTCTCTGAGCCAGTTTAATGTATCACAATAGCAAACAATAAATCCAGGAAAAAAAATCTAGGTTTATGAGGTAAGTCTTCTCCCAGAAAGGTCCAGTGAGCAACAGACCCATGGAGAGGGTAAAAACATACACAGTCACAGAAAAGAGAGATGGGACAAAAAAGGTGGGAAGTGGAAAAATAAGGAGGGCAGGAGGAGAACCTTCTGTTTGCAGATGCAGCCAGCCACTGCATCTAGTAGATGTGAACAGTGCCAGTGAACCATCACCTTGCACAAGCTCTTCTGGTTTCTGCTCATCCTAGACCAGCAAATTGTGGTCACTGTTTCAAAGGACTCTCCTGGACAGGACTGTGGCACCCAAATATACCATACTATCTAGTGATCAGTTGCCTAGACAGGCCTGATTTAGCTGTTCATTGAAGGTGAACATTTATTTTTCATTGCTAGTGTTACTGATACTTGTCTCCCTCAGACATTCTACCTTCAGGCTGACAAAAACTCAGATTCAGACCATCTGTCTGCAGAGATGACAGCAAACAGGGATTTTCAATGGCCTTCATCACCAAAGCTTAGATCCACTTTGAGTCCCTCTCAGCCTGAAAATCTTGCCCACAGAGCTCACAGGGGTCAAAGGATTCTGCACAAGCTCTTCTGAGAGCTCACCTGCCAGCTGTGTGCAGCAGAGGTACTGTGTCTACAGCAGATCTCTATGCTCTCGTGTGTCCAGCAACAGAGCAGCTCACACATCTATAAAATGGGTGAATTTAATGAACCAGACGGCTGGTATCAAGATTTTAGCACTTTAAATATGCTAACACAGGAAGTGTCACATGAAATAGGCTAGAATGAAATATTATGCCATTTGTGTTAATAGTGACACAGAACCACATACAGTATATAAAGGTATGTATTAGGAGGTTAAACCACAGGGAGGGAGGACTGCAGACCCTGCTCTAAGCAATTACTCCTCAGACCCAAACAAAGCCAATTTTTCACAAGCATCCAATGATTTAAGTTTTTGTTGATTTTTTTTTCTACATTGTTTACTCTAAGTTTAATTCCTGCAGTTTAATAAATTCATGAGGAGCTTTATATGACTGCCTCAGAGAGCAGTATCTCACATTGATAATCCAGATCTCTTATGGCCTGAGGTCTTGGCGCTTTTTAAAATATCATCTCTTTCTGATTTCTCTGTAGAGTGAATAGAATGTCAAATATCAACCATTAGCAACCTTGCCCATGCTTTTATATTTCTGGTTCTTTCTGAATCAGTGAATATATTCTAGACTTATTATTGTAACTAGTTGAAAAGCTAAAATGCCTCAAGAACCAAACCTTGAACAAAATCTTTCATCAAAATCCATTAGTCTTCCTCTGAAAATTTCCAAGTATCTTGAAATTAAAACCTTAAAAATGTTTTCCAATAAGCAGAACAAAGTCTCCTTTCCTATAAAGGAGAGTTAGGGAACAAAATGAAGGCAGGACTTCAAAGAAACAGATCTTATTAGGATATCTTTTTGAACTACAGCATTTTTAGGACCCTCTGAAATTCATTTTAATTTTGTCAGCTTACTTGAGAAGTCAGTAATTAACCCTAACTGCTACTGTGAAACTTCCTGGAATAAGCTTTTGTGGATATCCTCCATCTGGAAACAAAGTTCAACAGATAAAGTAAGGTTTTGCAAACTTTCATAGAGGCATTGTGTAGAAAGAGAAGCAACATAACCTTGACTCCGGCTCTCCCTCATTCTGGACTGGCTATGTACACAACCACCATCAGCCTGCGACAATTGAAAACATGCACCAGTAATAAGAAAGGGATAATGCAGTTGCAGATCCACCTGAGCCCAGAGAAGTTTAGATGTGTTCAACATTAGCTATTTCTTCCACAACAAGCTTATAAGTGTAGTGAGTTTTTCTGACTTCTGTCTGTAGTTACGGCTCAGTTAAAAGGAGCAAGACTGAAGCACAGGGTCACTGTGACCATAATAATGATGTATTTTTTATTTCCAGATATAAAATTCTCAGAAAACTTTTTCCTATACAGCCATCCAATTACTTTTATGTAACAGTTTTGATTAGTTGGAGTTATATAAATAGGAAATGCTTTATCTGATAGTGGAGACCATATCACTAAACATCTCTGAAAGAATCTTCATTTCTGGAAGTTGGACTTGTCCCCATCAGCCTGAGAACACATCCCATTCTGTGCTTCTTTGGTTGAAAAACTATCATGAAAATAATCAAAAGTATGGTGTTTCTAAGAGAGGTGTATCTTCTAAATTTTAAGTAGTGTTCAGCAAACAGCAATCTTTAGACTTTTTAGAACTAGCAAATAACTTTGAGATTTTTATAAATTATAAAAATAGAATTTTGGTAATTCCAAAGAGAGAATGTAAGATAAGGATTGTGATAGCAACAGACAAGGATGCCTCCTGTTTCATCCTTTGTAGGGCCTCATGGCAAAAGAGGTACACAATTCTGCTCATTTATTGGTGAATATATACTTGGCCTTCTGAGACAGTAACAAAAGCAGATGTGCTGTTTATTTGCTGGGGTAGAGCTAATTTTTTTACAGCATTTAGTACAGGGCTATGTTTTGGATTTGTGCTGAACACTGCATTGATAATACAGAGATGTTTTTATTACTGCTGAGCAGGGATTGCACAGAGCCAAGGCCTTTCCTGATTTTCCTCCTGCCATGCTGGTGAGGAAGCTGGGGGCTCATGGGAGACTGGGAAGAAGCACAGCTGGGACAGCTGACCCAAGGGTTATTCCAGACCATATGACATTATGCTCAGAACATAAAGTGGGGAGACATTGGGAATGACGATGTTTGTCTTCACAAGACGTAACCATGTGATGGGGCTCTGCTCTCCTGGAGATGGCTGAACACCTACCTGATCATGTGCAGCAGTGAAAGAATTCCTTATTTTGCTTTGCTTGTTCGCACAGCTTTTACCCTGTTAAACCCTCTTTATCTCAGCCCACAAGATTTCAGGCTTTTACCCTTCCAATCCTCTCCTCAATCCCACTATTGTAGGGTGAGCAAGCAATTGCATGGGGCTTAGTTGCAAGCTGGGCTTTAAGCAGGGACTCATGGACAGGGAAATACTTCCATGTAAAAGCATCAGCCATGAGAAAAGTACCCTGAGAAAGGCTGGTGGTCAGTTTGGCACTGAGGTCAATTACGAACTTGTAAAATGGCTGAGACACAGAGCACAAAAGCAAATTAAACTATAATTAGTATTATAAATACAGATATTTTTACTGAGAGGGCTACCATCTTTTATTCTGCTGTTGAAATATAGTAAGAAGAAGTAGGCTGAGGCTTGTCACAGTTTAGTGACCTTTACACAGTGCAACATTCTCTCAGACATTTTTCCCTACTTGAGCAGACATTTTTTAGACTACATTTCTTCCTAACGTATGTTCAAGCTCTGCTGAAAACTCTGCAATTAGTTTACAAGGTACTAACTAAAGGGACAACTGAAATCTAAAACTGTACATACTGGTATATTCTCCACCATCTGCTGGAGAAGCTGAGTTTGCCCTGCAGCATCTGGAAGACTGTCCATGCTGTGTGTGTCTAATCTAGGTCTTGTGGCCACAGGATTGTAAATCAAAGCTTGTGATCAAAAAATAAAAATTCAAAAAGCTCCATTTCTTTTCTGTGTCCTCTTTACACACGCTAATAAGGTTAGACACTATTTTGTCCTCTATTTTTGGTATAGTGAAGAAGTGCAAGAGGGAAATTGTGCATGAGTGTTAGGGGAATTCCCTGATGAAGCCAGTATCCCTCAATTCCAGTAAATGCAAAGCTGAAAATGCCTGATACAGGGAAAACATTCCAAAATAAACAGAAGATAGCATTTGTAACTGCAAAGTTGAGCTGACCTTTGTTAGCAATTCATTTGTACTTAAGGAAGGTTCTCAGCTGGTAAAAATAATAAAATGCAACAGTGATTTTGAAGCAGGAAAGTGAACTTATTTTACCTGGGGAATAAGCCTTTATCTTCAGTAAACATAAAACTTAAATTTTCTGTTCCACTGCAAAGCCTTTTTTTTCTTACAGCTTGTGTCTCACATCCAAAAATTAAAAGCAACCTCCACAAATCCACACAGGGTGAAGAGTGCTATAGAAGTGACAGGTTTTTCTACTTTAAAGTGAACTTTATTTTTATTGCTAGAGAAGGCACTGGGTGACCAGGAAAAGCAACCATTTGTAGCAGTCTCAAAGCAAGAAAAATGTAAATTCTTTAGAACTCTTGAAGTGAAATATAAGATAAACACATACACAAACAACTGATATGTTAGGCTCATTTTGCTGTTTTCAGATTAAACAGGAGTGTCCAATTTTCTTCAGTGCGCTCTTCTTTGACCTTCCATTTTACTGCAGGCATGTATCTTTCTTTCTGAATATTAGATCTAAAGTAAAACTTGAAACTTATAAACAATAAATATTTGTGAGAAATGCATTTTTCCAAAAGAAAATCAGATACCTTACATTTTGTGCACAGCTTTGCATTTGTTCACATACATGGATACTTCTAATTGCAATATACATGAAAAATTTGAAAATTTACCATGTATATGCTGTACCAGTTCTTTTAACACTAAAAGGTGCCAAATCTGGATGAGTCCTCTAAAACTGAATTACCTGCTTACCTTGGGAGACAGAAAGCAGTGTTAGAAGGCATATCTCTGCATTTCTCCAGCATTTCCAAGAGGAGAATATCAAACCATGTTCTAAGGAATGGCTGGTGTTAAGTAAAATCATTCACATTTAGTAAAATCAGACTATTATGAAAGACAAAGTCATTCATATATCCATTAAAAGCACAGCTGAGAAACACAAGGAGGGAATGTAATGCTAGAGACATAACTAGCCAGCTTGTAATTCCACAGAAAAAGTGAGAAAAGAAGGTGAGATAAGCAAAGACTTTTACTCCCAACACTTCTGCAGGAAAGAGATATTTTTTCCCAAGCAGTCGATACTGTATTTCTTTCCCAAGGATTATGCCTATGTATCGTTCATACAGAAAATTTGGAAGTATAAAAGAATTAACATTATAAGTTATGTGTAGACACACAGCTTCCAAGTTAGGAAATTTCAACCATAATGCCTGGGCTTCCATATAGGCTGTGTCTAGCTACAGATGAGACAAGCTTTTGATATTTTTTTAGTACAAAAGGAAGGAAAGAAAACATTTTTGGTACAGCTAAGCATGTACCATCTGTATATGTGTCTGCACAGAAAGATACACACATGTATCACAGAATATTCTGAGTTGGAAAGGACCCACAAGGATGATCGAGCCCAGCTCTTATGTGAATGGTCCATACTGGGATCAAACCCGCAACCTTGGTGTTATTAGCACCATGCTCTGACCTACTGAGCTAATTTCAGGGTTGTGACTAGGTAACATTTGCTTTTCAATTACAGAATTATTTTCAATAATAAATCTTTTGGGTTTAATGTGCTTTAGAATAACTCCAAAAATGCAAGTTAGAGACTTACATAACATGGGGGAAGGATGGATGCTTAAAATGCAGGCCTGTCAGTGGGCATTTAAGAAAGGGGACATAGCACTTATTTGGCCAGCCACCACAATGGGAAAAGTAGACCCGAAAGAAAATTTGAAGATCTGACCTTTTTTTCCCCAAGTATAAAATTGGTCAAATGCATTTTTCTGAGAAAATGACAGCCTGAGAGATTAGAGATACAGTTATGTCTCTATAGTTAGAGGCCTTTTATGAAATCACAGCATGACAAGATTACAGCTGGGAGGAACCTCAGAAGGTCATCCAGCTTATTTGCCTTACCACTACACGATCCACCAAATGCCATTTCAGACAACCATTTCACCAGCCTTTTCTCAAAAATTCCAGAACCATCTGAAGGAAAACTAAGTCCAGACTTTGCAGACTGTACTGGTACAAACATTTTCCTCACAACTCACTAAAATATTTCCTGCTGCAATGTTAAAGGCATGTGGTTAGAAGCTAGGTGTTTCCATCGGGAATGTGATTCAGACTACAATACCAGATGGTAGTAGCTCAGATCCCTTTTTGTACCTTCCCAAAGAAAAGTTTGCTCTAGGCATGTGTGTGCATACATTTGTGCATGAATAATGCAACAGAGTTTTAAGACAACAGTGTCAAACAAGACAACATCAAGAAACTCAACTGAGCAGTAAATGGCTGTCACCTTGTAAAAGAACTTGTGGTTTTCTCCTATGCATCCAGTTTGGGTGCTCAGCCCAAACTGCCATGCAACCAGCTCTTCAACCAGTGAAACTCCCCCTGACAATTACTTTGGTGCAACAAAGACCCACAACTCTGTACTGTATCTATACATAAGCATTAAAAGAAAACAAAAAATAATAAAAACTAAACAAACACGGAACCAAAGCAAAAAGCAAACAAACAGAAACTAGGGACACTTCAAAATTCTGAATTTTCTAAATTCTGTTGCACTGTGTAGTGTCTCCCAGACTGGTTCCTACCTCTGCTGAGAAGAGATATGCTCTCCCTGTTCCCCTAGCCAGATGGAACAAGAAAGATTCTAGTGTGGTTTCTAGTGAGGAAGAAACCAGCATCCCCCCTGCAACTACTCTAAGATAAAGGTTAAAGGCAGCTGAGGAAATGGGTGGGGAGCTCTCCATGCTCCGTTTGTGATGGTAGTCATACTCCTGCCATGATCTACATATGTTAGTGCTATCCTCAAGGCTGGTCTGAAGGCTATTATCTTATCTCTCTCTCTCTGGTGCTGAGTGACAATGGAGTAACAGAATGGTTTGGGTTGGAAGGGACCTTAAAGATTATCTCATTCCAGCCACCCTGCCATGGGCAGGGACATGTTCTACTAGACCAGCCCCATCCAGCCTAGTCTCAAACATTTACACAGATGAGGCACCCACAGCTTCTCTGGGCAACCTGTCCCAATGCATCCCTGCCTTGACAGTAAATAATTTCTTCCTAATACCTAATGTATACCTGACTTTCTCCACCTTATGTCCACTCTCCCTCACCCTATCACTACATGCCCTTGTAAAAAGTCTCCCTCCATCCTATTTTAAGCACCCTTTAGGTACTGGAAGGCTGCCATAGAATTGTAACTTTAAAATACTGAGTTTTTATAATTTTTAATCACTTCCACTGTATTTTAGCAAGCAATTTCAGAAGTTAGTGTCATCTGTTTAAACTTCTTGTATTCATTTTCATCTTAAACAAATAAAAAGACTTTTCTATTATGCTTATTAGTTTCTTAGCATGATACAATAAGCTTATTCATAAGCACTGTTGTCTGCTAAAATTTTCTGTTATTGTCATGGAGATGTAAGAACGGTACAAATAATATTCACTAATATTTCAATTTATTAACCTAATTTGCTGTTACTGTTTGAGAGTTTTTACTGAGCTTAGTAGAAAGGTTTTACTTGAACTCTACTGTCATCTTGTGGTGACCAGTGTTTCTGGTTCAAACTCACATACATACATTCTGGTTCACACTCACAAACTGAAGAATCTGGGTATTGTACAAATGAAGTTAGGCTGCTTCTGCCTGCTAGATAACAAATAATCAGTGTATTTCCCACTAATTCCAACAGAGATATTTACCTCTTCAAATCAAGATGATGCCCAGAAACAAAGGCAATCTAATCAACCTTCATGAAAATGCTGCCCTTGAATTCCTCAGTTTTCCCGTAGCACTCCTGAGATGCTGTTACCTATGTCAAAGTGTTCAATATTTGGGAGGACACTGAAAGACATTCCTTTGATCTACGAGATCACACTAAGAAATAAAGACTTCTGCACCACTGAAGACAATTGAAGTTAATATTAAGTGCTGACTAGCTTCAAATGTATGAAGGCTGAATTCACACTATTCCCATCCCTTTGACTCACCCCTACTTGCGCAGAAAGTGCTGCACATGTGCACAAATGAGTGATGCCATACAATGACAGACAGAACTTGACTGGGTATCAGTGGTGTGCTTGTTACACAGTCCTTTCAGCAGTTCAAGTTCTGTAAAACCAGTTCAACTCATCTGTTTTTGAAGCCAGTCACACCACAGTGTGTGTCTAGCTGTACTGCAACCCAGTGATGGTGTGATATAGTAGCATGATATCAAACCTGGTAAAAAAAAATGCCACTGAGGTTATTGTTTCTCACAGACCCCTTCCTCTCTAATGCCTAGCCAGACCTGGTTCTGGTCTCCCTGGCCCTGAACGAGAATTAATTCTAAGTCTTACTTCTAAAGGTATATCTATTTTTTATTTCAATGTTTTAACCCCAACCAAATCAGCCAGGCTGCAGAACATGGTGCAGAACACGGTATTCAATAAACCAAAGCCTAGAAGATTAACAGGATCACTGTTTACTGGCACAACAAAGGGCTCTTCCATCAACAAACTGACTGGACCAAAAGTGCTGTGCAGAAGCTGTGACGGGATACTAGCTGCAGTGACAGACTCCTGTTTCCTACATCAAAAACACAGTTTTGAAATCCAGACATGTCACCTTCTAAATTTTGGCTTACCTTCTATGCAACAAAGAAACAGCATGAACTAGCCAGTGCTGAATTTAGACTGGTGCCATTCAGCAGCTGCCAGTACGTGACCCTGTGGGTTCTGAGCAATGGGCAATGAACTCTGTTCTCCCCTGTGAGCTTCACATGGGCTGAGACCTTCTGGATGGTAGTGGGTCAGCCACAGCTCTGCCCATTCTCTACCCTAAAAATATTCCTGAATACTAAAGACAAATGCGTGATGATAGCAAATATTTTTCTTTCTGAACAGGTCTGAAGACATGTAAATGAAGAAGATTATTTTTATCCCACAAAGGACAGGAATAATTCCTGCATATTCTTGCAGGCAGCCAAACCAACAGACTTCCTTTGGAGTCTGTTGCCATGGCACCTGTCCAATGTCCATGCCATCTTCCAGATTTCTGAGATTTAGTGAGAAAGAAAGAGCAAAGGAGGCACTAGATAAAAGGCACACAGCAAGGTTGCTGGGAGAAATATGACTCCAGTTCAGCCTGTAGGATATATTCATACCATTTGAGTTAAGTGGTTTGGTTTTTTGTTTTGGTTTGGTTTTTTTTTTTTTTCCTGTAGGGCATTTCATCCATAGAACACTGCAATTTCTCTTTTGATCTCTGGTAAAGAAGACAGAATTGCTATAAAATATCTTCATTGAGTCAAATCAGGGTAAAATTAATTTTACCTAACTTCAGCTACCTATGTGCCCAGCCTAAGAGGCCTGCCTAGGCTTCTCTTTGAATTTATGGAAGAAGGGATTCTCCCAAGAATCATTTTTTCACCCTACTTCAGACACCTAATTTAGGATGGGATGATTTACCATTTGGAACCAATCTCTCCTTTTTAACTACTGCAGGACCATGGATGGAGTAAAGTCCTGGACTTCCTGTGAGATAAAATGAATGCTGGCAAAGATTTCTGGTTTATCAGAATCAGAATTTGCCACTCAAAAATGAGAGAACTGAGTGAACAGCCAGAGCCACAGCTTCTGGGTCTGGAAGCCATGCTGCTGAAGTCAACCTGGATTTTTTCCTCATCCCGCAATTTTAGCAGAGATCAAAAGCTTTCCACTACATAAATTATCACCAAAGAATTCAACAAGAGGCTGCACTCCAAAAGAAGTGAGGGTAAGTTAACATTTAGACAACCATATGAAGATGATTTGGCCAGAAGTGAAAATGCAGCAGATCAGACACAACTTCACTAATTTGGGGACAGCGCCATGGGACTATCCCTTTTTCTGATCAGAGCTCCATCTCATAGGGGTTCAACTCATTCATAGTGGGAGGGTTGCTCATAGTTTGTTGGCTTCTGGTGGGCCCAGACAGCAGTACTTTTTTAAAAAAACTACATTTTTAGAGGGTAAACAAGGATTAATTAAGAAAAATATAGGCTTTCATCAAGCACTGTAAGACAAGTTACGTAATTCTACAATCAAAGATAAATAATTGGCCATAGCATCAATTTCTGGGTTTGTTTGGGATTTCAAGGTAATGATCTGGTAATAAGGTATATATAAATTTCCCCAGTTTCCCCTGAAATGAACTCTCTCAATATAATATTGTGTATAGATTTTAAGTCTATTGAAGATGTGTAGTAGGCAGGCATGTGAAAATTTAAATAACAGATTTTCAGAGAACCACAGAATATTTTTCACCCATTAGACCTCATTGCTTTCTACAACTACTTGAAATGAAGGCATAGTGAGGTCGGGGCTGTCTCTTCTGCTGTGCCGCCAGTGGGGACAACAGAAAACGGCCTGAAACTGAGAGATTGGCGTTAAAAATTTTGTCACCGCTCGGGTGGTCAGAAATTGTTTACCCGGAAGGTGGTGGACTCGCTCTCCCCAGAGGTGTTTAATAGGAGTCTGGCTCTCGCACTGGGTGATGTGGTTTAGGTGTTTAGGGTTACAGGGACAGCGCTGGGCTGACGTGTGGACGGGATGGTATTAAAAATCTCTTCCGAAATCGGTGATTCTGTGATTCTGCAAAAGTAACTTCGACTGCCGGCGTGATCAGGGTCAGCACTTGGCCCTGAAGCACTGGCCTGTCAGCGCTCGGGGCTACCAGCACTGTGCCCGCGGCGCCCGGCCGCGCTCCGCGCCCGCCATTCCTTCCCCTCACGCGGGGCCCGAGCGGCCCGTCACACACGGCCCGCCATTCCTTCCCCTCACGCGAGGCCCGAGCGGCCCGTCACACACGGCCCGCCATTCCTTCCCCTCACGCGAGGACCGCCGCCCCTCCCCTCACACAGGGCCCGCCGTTCCTTCCCATCACACAGGGCCACCCCCCTTCCCCTCACACAGGGCCCGCCGTTCCTTCCCTTCACACAGAGCCGCCCCCATTCCCCTCACACAGGGCCGCCCGAGTGCCCGCCCCCGGAAGCGCTCCCTGGGCCGTGGCGGAAGCGGGGCGGGGCCCGGCCTCTTTGGTGCTGGCTGCCGGCGAAGATGGTGAGTGTTGAGTTTTCCTCGCGGGACATCTGCCACCATCCGCTGCCATCCGCCGCCATCCGCCGCCGCGCCAGGCCGGGGACGCTGCGGCGTTCGGCTGGGCTGCAGGGGGGAGGCTCTGCACTGCGCTGCGCCGCGGCCCGGCTGGGCGGCCGGGCTGGAGCCGGGCTGGGCGGCGGGGCTGGGCCGGGCTGGGCGGGGGCTGGGCCCGGCGGGGTGGCTATGGTGCGGTGTGGGGCCGCGGGCGCTCTGGAGACTCTTGCTTCGTACCTGCTGCCACCGTGGCCGAGCAGCCGAGCCGTAACGTAGCAAGAGGGGGTTCGGTCGCCAAGGGTGAGTGTGTGGCTGCTGTGTGTGAAGCAAGTCACCTTTCGTCAGGAGAGGGCAGCTTGCTGCTTTAGGGTGATGGATGTGGGGAGGAGGGGACGGATCTAAACGCGCTGTGGCTCCGTTTTACTTGAGCACAGGGGCGGGGGCACATAAGGAATGGCGGCAGTGAGTCCTGAAAATGGAGGCTACTTATAGTGGAAAGTGAGTTGTGGTTCAGTTGAACGTGCCTCTGACGTGTTTCTACGACTCGGTTTGCACTCGGCTTTTTAAGGCTTGTTCTTTCAGTTTTGTGACTTCGAAGAGTTAGTGATATTTCCATGTCTTGAAATGCTTTTCAGACGAAGGGTACATCATCGTTTGGTAAGCGACGAAATAAGACACACACCCTGTGTCGTCGATGTGGGTCTAAGGCGTACCATCTGCAAAAATCGACCTGTGGGAAATGTGGCTATCCTGCTAAGCGTAAGAGAAAGTGTAAGTAACAAACTTTTAACCGGCTCTAGTTTAAAAAATGTGGATTTTTTTTTTCTTTCAGTGTTTGACTTGTCTTCCAGTCGAGGAGGAAAACTGTCATTTTGCATTTTGGAGCTTTGTTCAAATTAATGATGATTTAACTGTATCTTAGGTAAAATGTAGTATTACTGCATATAAACTGTCTTAAATTACAGTCAATTTTTTTTTCTTTTGTTAGCTTGAATAATTGTACCATACAAATGTAACATGCAACTAAAATTGCTTGGTGCAGGTAAATAACAGTAACTTACATGTTTTAGATAACTGGAGTGCAAAGGCTAAAAGACGCAACACCACTGGTACTGGTCGCATGAGGCACCTGAAAAAGGTCTACCGTCGATTCAGGTATAACATTTTATTGCAGACTAGCATGGTGTGAAATCCTGCATAAACACCACTTAATGAGAAGAGTCACCATTCAAAGCTAACGTTTTAATTTTGTTTTAGTACCTCTTAATGGGGTATGATCTTAAATATGTAATGAAATAATGTGCTTTGTATAGTTGTCTGCATTTTATCCTCTTAGGGGATGAAAAAAAAACCTTACTGGTAAGACAGAGGGTGTGTAAAAAGTAACAATGTTGCTACTAAATGAAGGTAGTACAGAACACAGAGGTTATTGTAGTAAGAAAGCCACATCTAAAAATGCTTTGTGTGGTACTGCATCTATTTTTGATTCAGTTAAATAGATGATTATACTAAAGTGGGGAGTCTTACAGAGATAAGTCTCAAAATGCACTCAGTCCCTATTTGCTCACTCAGAAAAGAGTTCAGGAAAAACTTCTGGTCCCTCTCTTTATGTATAGTTCAGCCAGCATTAAGTAAATATTACATCAGATCCTGAGTTGCAAGTTTCTAAGACTTGTTACAAAGCTTTTGAGTTGTACTTGGGAGGTAATGGGGGTGTTGTATGATTACCATTTGTTGTATGATTCCCATGGAACTCTGTAGTTTCTGGTCTCCTACACAAGGAAGGCATATGAAAAATATCATGCAATTCAGGAGTGTTGTCATAAAAATGTAGATTGTCTTTTAGCAAAAGGTAGGAGATTTTTAAGTCTTAGTCTTGGGTATGGTTGAGGGATCAATTAATTTGTTTTGGTTAGTTCATTCTTTCCCAGTGGCAGCCATAAAACACCTTGCAGTGTGCATCTGTAGCTTGCTTTCTACTGAGCATTGCTCAAGTAGAAATGTCATCCAAAGGTAAGCTCAGGGCTGAAGAGTGTGGTTGGAGGCATTGAGGATTTTTGTAAGAAACAGGCATCACAAACAGGACCTCTTACTTGGATTGCCTAGAAGGAACATAAACTTTCAGCAGTTAAGCAGTGTTCACTCTGATAATAAAATCTTCCTGTTGCAGGAAGTCAAATTGACTTCAGCAGAAGAGAGTGAAAACCATACTGCTTATTCAAGACAATTTTTAATAATGTGTTTCTTTTTGAAAAGGTATGAATGGATGAAAACTCTAGTGATTTCAGTGCATTGCTGAGATAAATTGAAAAAAGCTAGCGAGCTTCATCTAAAACATGACTGTCAGAAAATAACCTGGAGCAGGAGTCAACTTCTCAAAAAGTGGTAACCATATTTCTACTTGCAGGAATGGATTCCGTGAGGGAACCACACCGAAGCCCAAGAGAGCAGCTGTTGCAGCCTCCAGTTCATCTTAAAGACTCAGCTGTTTGTTAAAATAAATGGTCTTACCCAGAAAATCTGTCACCTGTTTTTACATACTTTACTTCACTGAAATGTAGTATTCATGAAAATACATAAATACTTAAAAACACAAATTCTGAACTTACTAATTTAAAACAATCTTTTGTTTGACTCTTCATTTGCTTGTACCTCTGTCTTGAAGAGGACCATAATCTCTGCACTGAACTGAAAAATAAGCTTGTTTGTACTATTCAAAGGAGGTTCCCTGCTAGAGCAGTGGAATATTGGTACCGTGGATTTGTCCTCTGTGCCTCTGATCTCAGTATGCCATAGCATGGAGAGCCAGAATTTTGTTTTAAAGATAGTAGCTATAATAATGGCTCTGTGTGCTGTCTTGGGAGGCATTAGTGAAAGAGGGATTTCCAATACTGTTTACTGCTCTGTGGTACTGAAAAGCCTGCAAAGATACTATGTGGATCCTAGCTTGGGCACAAAAAAATTCCCCAAGCCTGAGGCCTACACTGCAGATACAGGGGGATTGGAGATCTGCTGTGTGTGGGACAAAATTGCCTGAATGGCCTGGTGGGGTTGGTGTGGAAAGCTGACACACAGATCTGAGTTAACTGTATTGGATGTGGATAATACCTGACGTAAGTCAGTTGGAGTTACATAAAAATTACAGATAAATGCCTTATGAATTTCTACCCTACGTTTGTGTTACTGGCATTCAAACTCACACTGAAGTGATAAATGAGGTGCTGCTATGAAAGTTTGGGGAATTGCAGTAATTACTGTGAGAGTTTACAGGACTTTCAGATTGCAGAGACAACACTAGAATCTGAAAAACTGATGCTTTAAGCTTCTGAGGCTGTTCCCAGTGCTCTTAGTTTTGTCATGAACTTCCAGGAACAGAGTATAGCTTTGTTACTACTGAGTGATCAGCAGTTAATGTGTCACCTGCAAAATCAGAAATTTTCACATGTGTGAAATTGGAGTGCCCGACTGCACTTTCCTACATTTTTAAATGGGGGAAGAGCTTTTGGATACTCCAGCATATCAAGTCGGGCTGTTTCTAAACCAAAGAAGTCATTTGCTGCTGTTCTGTAGCATGTAACAAATAGACTCTACTTGCTCTAGATTCATTTGAGAAAGTCTGAATGTAAGTGGTAGTGATGCTCCTAAAATACCCTGTGCACAGTAACTGGCCATGTATTCTCAGGGCTAAGGAGTGCCCCTGAAATGCGGTTTTTGGTGTTGTTTGGGAAACACGTAGGGAGGAAGTAATCAAAAATGTGTCCTTATTCTCTGAGAATAAACTCAAGACCTTTATAAAATGTCAGCAGGGTTAGAAGGAAGGGCTTTTTGAGTGATGGTACAGTTGGACAGTGGTATGGCAGGTATTCTGATTATGGGTAGGAGTGAATACCTTTGCTTGCCAAGTCTTAGGTTATCTTTCTATGGCATGGGATTTTGCTCTGAACAGCCTGTGTGACCTGCAGACATGATAAAATACTAAGGGTAAGTGCTTAGCTACTTGGTGCTGTTACCTATTTGCGTCTCCTGAATTCTGCTCTTGAAAAATTAACATTTGTATAATAAGCAACACACCATAGTAACAATGATTGAAACTTCCAATGACTTGGAGTAACTGAAACCATTTATTTCAGGGAGAATTTTACTTGGAGCAAGAATTAATTTTATGGACAAGAATTTTGACAGCCATTTCAATTGTTTTAAAATTCTTGGTGAGGAGCAGGAAATCAGTTTTTTGGGGTGGTTTTTGTCCTGTTCAGGAAGGATTGTGTACTTCATGTGTCAGTTATATTTGCACTGTACAGGAAATCGATTTTGATGCACTTCTGTTTTTTGTAGTGTGTTGTTAAATAATGAAAGGCTGCATTGCTGGTTGCACAGTGTGTAATCTTTTGTTGAGATCTCGATAAGCATTTTAACTAGAGGGTTATCAATTGAACCACTGTAATGCTCACTATATACTGAAGTATTGCCATACCCAGTCTGTAATGTGTGATTTTTGCATCCGTCAGACGGATAGATAGTGTAGTCCAAATTATATAAGAAATTACATTTCCTATTGTTCAGTGTACAAGTCTTTTTAGAAGTGTATAGAATGAAGGTTTCCTAAAGGCATAGAAGTGTTTAAGTGACTACAGTGGTGAAAGATTGATTGCCTTTGGTAAAAGATCCTTGTGTGGTGATGTATTACATCCTCAAACACCTCCACTTAACCCCGACCCCCACCAAAACTGCCCTTGAACTTATCAGAAACACTGTTCATACAGGGGACATGGAGGCCTTTGTTGCCTAACAGGAGGGTAACAAGAGATAGTAACTCATACCCTGATAGCCTAGGAATGTGACTTGCCCAAAACATAGCCTGAGTGGAATAATATTATGGTTGCGAACTTACAAAAACTTCCAGTAATTACTGCCTTGGATGTGGCCAAGATGAAAGCTGCTTGACGACTGGAGTCAGTCATCTTGCAACCCTATAAAGAGTGGTCCTAAGTGAGGCCCTTTGAGCTCCCTGGCACAACAGCAAGCTGCATGAGCATCTCCCTGCAGGAGTGTTCAGCAGTTCTTGGGTTGAAGGAGCTAGTCAATGGGACCCACTGCTCTCAGAATAGGAATGGAACAGAGCTGGCAGATTTTGAAATGTGTGTTCCACAGGGAGCAAAAGCTCTCAATCCCCATCTGTAAGAAACCAGGAAAGGAAAGCATGCCTGAAACAAGACCTGCCCACCATACTGAAGGACAAGAAGGAAATACAAAGGCAGGGAAGGAGGAAGAGGTATCCTGGAAAGAGCATGGGGACATTGCTCAGTTGTGACAGGATAGGGCTGGGAAGGCCAAGGTGTCACAAAGCTGCGAAGAAGAGGAAAGGCTTCTGTAAGCATGTGAGTCATAAGGGAAAGTCAAAGTGTAACTTTCCCCACAGTGAACACGGCATCAGTGATTGTAGTAGGTTAATAGTAGGATTGAGTGCAAAGAGAATTTGCAGGGGACACCTATCTGAGTAGTGTGGTTGCCATGTCCAAGGGACAGGATGCCATGCAGAAGGACATGGACAAGATCAAAGCGGACTTGTGTGAATTTAAAGATGCTTAGCAAGGCCAAGTGTAAGGTCCTGCACTCAGGTCAAGGCAAATCCCAGCTGAGAGAAGAGATTGGGAAATGAATAAGGATTGAGGGTAATGGTGCTTGAAAACTGGACATAAGCCAGCAATGTGCACTTGCAGCCCAGAAACCAGAAAGCCAACCACATCCAGGGCTGTATCCAGAGCAGTGTGGCCAGCAGGTCAAGCAAGATGATTCTGCCATCTGTCCTTCCATCTACAGAGAGACTTCACCCCAGAGCACTGCATTTAGTTCTGGATTCCCCAGAAGAGGAAAGATGTGGTTCTGTTGGACCATGCCCTGAAGAGGGCCACAAAGAAGATTCAGGGAGCTGCAGCACCTCTCCCATGAACCTAGAGAGTTGGGATTGTCCAGGCTGGAGAACAGAAGGTACCAGGAAGCCATTCAATACTTGCAGGAGACTTGGAAGAAAGATGGGGACCGACCAATCAGTAGGGTCTGCAGTAGGGACAAGGGGGAGTGGTTTTAAACTAGAGGAGAGTGGATTCAGGCTATGTAAAATGAAGTCTTTTTCTATGAGGCTGCTGAGATATTGGAACAGGTTGCCCAGAGAAGCTATAATATTCCAAATCCCTGAGAGTATTTCAGGAGAGAATGGACTGGGCTCTGAGCATCCTGGTCTAGCTGAAGATGTCCTGGCTGGTTGCAGGACAGGTTGGATTAGAGGATCTTTACAGGGTGCCTTCCAAACCAAACTATTCTGTGATTTCTGCAGTTTCTTCAAATTAGAAGCTAGAAAGAGCAGAAGGAGATACAAGCCTGGAGCTGGGAAAGACATTTGCTTTTAGGGGGAGGAGAGGGAAAGTGGAAATAGTATCGGGTGCTTGCAGAAGAAATGTGCTGTACATTCAGCAGTAATGTAGAGTCAGAAGTCAAAGACAAAGGACAGGAAGCGTGTGCCTGTTTGCGAAGTGCACGAATGATGCCAAAGAAGTCTTAATGCCAGCAAGTAGGAACAACCCACATTAATATTCCCCCTTTCATATGGTTAGTTAAACTGAGAATGTTTTTGTTTTTGTCTTCAATCCTTTGTTTACTTGTACTGTCTAGTTAATACATCATCTACCACTCCTGGTCTACTTGCTGGTCCTGAACTGTACAGGGGCCTGATGGCATTGCAGTGTCTGGGCATACACGGGTTAGGAAAGCCTTGCTGTGTTCCTGAACCACAGCACTGGCTCCCTGTGTGTGACAAAGGGTGTGCATGCCAGTGGCATGCTCCAGTGGCACTTGCAACACAATGCTGGGGGTGTTTCCACAGAACAGCAGCCCTAATTACACTGTAGTGCCCTGCGTCCTCCTACATACAGGGATAAATTATTGAAAACATAAAAACAATTTACATTTAAAAGAAATAAACTGTACAAGGGGAACTCAACATCAATTTTCTGTCTCAAAATAAGATTTTGGAGATAATTGAATCAATAGGTCAGTTTTGAGTTCATTTTTTGTTTTAAAATTCTGTTTTAAAAGTAGAGGCATGTCCAGTGAATAAACAAACAGAAAAAAAACCAAACAAACAGTGGTTTTAAGGTACTGCATGGGGTTTTCAAGATAACTACTGTAATGGAGAGATTATCAGAAAGTAAGTTGGCTTAAAAGACTTATGGAGGCATTCCTCTGGTTTGTTTTGTTCCTACAGCTATTCTAAGAGGACAACCTGAACCCCACACCTTCACAATACATTACTCAAAGTTACACTGTTGACTGAAGATGCTCACTCTTCTAATATGACTCTTACCTGCAAAAGATGAGGGAGGAAGCAGTGCTGCTGATTAGAATTGTAAAGTGTTTATCATTACTTTTCACACTGGGCAAAATTCAAGCAGCTCTGTAGGTTCATGTGCATTTTACATAAGCATCAAATATTAAACTATTAATCCATTGTGATCTTACTATAAGGCTTGGCCTAGATTATGCTTGATTGGAGTCAGCCTGGGAGACTTTACCTATCATTTTTTAGATTTTATGCTTTTTTCCTTTTTTAAAGTAACTTAATGCTCAAGGTGTGACAAAGAAGTTTGAGTAAAACTGCACACAGTGATATAAGCATAAAAGTTGCTGTGCAAATTGACATAATATTTTGGTAATACTCTCTTTTGGCTGCAAATAGAAAAGTAATGGCTTCTAAAGTCTAGTTCCCATCTAGCTTTAACAGCTCATTTATTTGCATTTTCTAAAATGTCCTGATACCTAAGAGATTAAGAGATTAGTTAGTAATTAATGAAATTATATCATTTTCTAGTATAAACCTGTAGTGCTTTTTGGATTCTCATTGTATTGTCATGATCAGGACACCACCTTAAGCTAAAGCCAAAAATAGCTTGTAATAATTTGGTAGCAAGACACTAAGGAGCTCTTCAGACACCTCAAATAATTTTTCCCTTTTCAGCTAGCTATGGCTTAATGCATTCCTTTTTTTTTTTTTTTTTTCCCAGTGTGATGTTCAACACATGAATTTCTCCTCATTCTATAAAGAATGTTTCAAAATATTTCCAAATAAAGTAATTTTTTTGCATCACAAAAGAGAACTTGTCAAGTTTTCTTTTCCTGATGTTAGATTGCTATTCAACCCTACCCTGAAATTTGATAACTTCACAATAAATATTTTCTCCCAAAATCTCAGATCATGTACTATGCTAGTTTGTATATTCTGATTTATGTATGTGTTTCCTACTTGTGATGTACAAGATTTTTAGAGCCAAAGATCTAATACCAGGCCAAATAATTTTATAAATTACGCTTCAAAGCTTGTGCAATTCTACTGTAGTGCAGTGTCACATTAGTAATGTAATATAGCAGGATGCTCTAAGTGGGATAAAAAACTGCTCAAACTTTGTCTTGTTAGCAAAAGTTATCAGAGGTGGATGGGGGAGAGGTGTCGCTCTGCTTTTGGTGTTGAAGAATGCTGAGACCAGCCTGACTCAACCATTCAAACTTAAACATCCTGAGGATATGAAAAGCAATGTTTCCTGCCAGAAATTGGCACTGATGAAGATGTGGCAAAGTTCCTGAGAAAGGAACCCACAAATGATAATGCTGATAACTTAAGTAAGACTGCTGGGCTAAAGGCTGCTGAGCTGACACAGGTGACCAGCAACATCTGGCCGATTATCACTTTATATATATGGTTTATATACTCTAAGAGCTCAGTCTCACTTTCTAATGGACACTTCCCTTCACTTTCCAGAGTGAGTGTATGAAGATTTCTCCTTGATGGGATCATCCTTCAAGGTTACTTCCCAATGATTTTTTTATGCCATTAGCATAGACAAATTTCTTAAAATGCACAATTTTTGCATAGACCAGAATTTCTATATTCCAACTGGTAAATTAGTGACTATAATGTAAGTAATATTGAAGGCTCCCTGAATTGGATAGGACCATTACTAGAAAAAAACTGTCCATTTCTTGCTCTCTGATGTATTTACTATTTGCAAACACACTCAGGGGCTGTGTGTAGGGTAAGCAAGAGAAACCATTTTAGATTGAATCATTCACTTGTTCTGGAGTACTAGGGAAAGGAAGTGAAGGCATGGGAGTTGCCCATAACCTTCCTCTTCAGTTGATGATCTCTCCCTTTGAAAATTCTCATCCAATGGTCACTCTTTCTCCAGGTTTATGTGTTTCTTTCAATGTGGAACTGGAATGCGATTAAATTGATCCAGTTATAGTCAACAATGAAAGAAATCTGATCTTCGGTGTATAGAAAATACACAATGCATGGAATGGAAGGCAGGTTAGTGGCTTAAATGCATTGAGAAGGAGAGCCGTGAGGGGCTGGCAAGGCAAGCCAGAGGGCAGGGTACGTGGTCAAGGTAGTTAAGAGATCTCTGCTTTTCTTCGTACTCCCATAATGGGGTCTGGATGTGTGAAGCGGAACTGAGGAAAACAAACGGATTTAATTTACAAGGTTATTGGAAATACAGACTTCGGCGATCTGTTTTATGAGGCGGCCTCGCTGCAAGGGCGCTGCTCACGACAAGCAGCCCTCGCGCGCCGCCCTCCGGCCGCCGTGCAGCCCAGCGGGACCTGCGCTCCCCCGGGCGCCCGTGGGCCGGCCCGGCCTCCCCCGGGAGCCGCAATGGTTCGTCCTGGGGCAGGGCGGGCGGGCCGTCAGCGCGCCGTTCGCTTCCGGGTTCGGGTGCGGGCGGGCGCTCTGTGGTTGCTCCTCCCCGCCGGCGCTCTGGCCTGGCGCGGGCGGGCGCTATGCGCAGGCTCGGCCCTTGCCTCAAGATGGCGGCGGTGGCGGATAAACAGAAGCACGAGCACGGGCGGGTGAAGATCGGGCACTATATCCTGGGGGATACGCTGGGCGTCGGCACCTTCGGGAAAGTCAAGGGTGAGCGGCGGGAGCGGGGCCGCGGGGCGATCGGCGTCCCGTCAGCGGGGCTGAGGCGCCGGGAGCCCGCTCGGAGCGGGGCTTGCACGGGTGAGGTGCCGGGGTGGGAGTTGCGGTCCCGCGGCGGGAAGCGCAGAAAACAGCTTCCTCATCTGTGCTTGCGGAAATAACCGCTGGGAGCTGAATGCTGCGCTTGTTTAGAACAACACTGGGCATGTCACGGAAGTAGGGAGTCTAAGTCCTCGAGCTTCTTATGTTGCGTTTTGATGCTCAAGTACGAGCTCTTGATGCCCTTGTAAGGATGGTAAGATTTCTCTCTCTGCAGAGAAATACGCGTAAAAAGATGGGTCTGGGATTGTTGCATCAGCTAGTAACACAGCTGATGTGCTGATACGGAAAAACTTCGTGTTAATCTGCTTGACCAGTGGTTAACAAAGGGGGTTTTTTTCAGCTCTGATTTTAAAAATTTTCCAGTATAGGGCTATGGATGTTATACTGCTTATTTGAAGGCTAGCAGAAATAAGGTACAAGTTAAACTGCCGCTTGGTGCCATTCTCCACAGATGGCAGGACTGTGCATTAGTTCACACTGTTCCTGCTGTGTTGTTTATGAAAACTTCATTGGAGCAAGCAAATAAAAAACATCTTTTCTCAAATGAGTAGAGCTAGGCTCAGGTTGGGTTTTGGTTTTTTTTGTTTTGTTTTGTTTTTTTTGGGTTTTTTTTTTTTTTTTTTTTTTTTTTTTTTTTTTTGGGGGGGGGGGGGTGTTGTGGGTTTTTTGTTTTGTTTTTTTTTTTTTTTTTTCCAGTTAACTTGATAGGTGCATGATAAAACCCAGCTTTTCCACCCCAGCATAGATAATCCATTGCATGTGCTCTGCACAAACTCTTTTAATTATTGACATGTTCTGAAAAAAATTACTAATTTATAGGAAATAGATGATATATTGCTCTAGGAAAGCAGTAAAAAATATTTTGAGAGCAGAGCCCTTTGAGTCTCTTTTTCAATGGAAGCTTTTAAAGGAACAGTCCCAGCCATTTGGGAGCAATGACCTCCCCCATCTGGCAGCTGGGGTACGATTCTCTTCTGTGGGAACTTACTACTTTCTTTAGTAGAGAGAATAAAAGGAATGCAGAAGACAAGCATTTGGCTGTTTCCTCATGGAGGGACTGCGTAGTTGAGGGGGGGTGGGTCAAAGATGTGTTGTTTTTTTGTTTTTTTACTCAGCACACTGCAGAAGACTTAAGATTGGCATACCATCAATGTTCTAGTATCATCCTAAACTTAGGAGAGCACTGTTGCACTACTGCTTTTCTTGTTCCCATGTGATGTACTGTGTTACTTTTGTCTTGCTTCAGCTGTGCTTAATAAATAACATTTTATCTATGATGCACTGGTTTTCCTCTTGAGCACACATTTTATTCATTTGATACCAGATCTGCAATTGTTTTCCTGTTTTTATCATTTCCTTCTCGGATGATATGGTTTCACCAATTGGCATAAAGTGAAAAATGTATGTTCACTTTTTAAAATTCAATTAGGCTTTACACTGAGCTCATGTAATGTAGGGGGTCAGGCATATGGCTTTTTCAAAGTGAATGTTTTATTCTAATAGTGGTGGCAGCCTGAAAAAATCGAACTGGAAAATCAGTGCTTTATGAGGTAATTGGGAGAGGTCTCCTGCTCTCACTGTCAGATGAATTCAGGCTGCTGTTAGCTGTCACTGGTGTGGTTCTGTCCAGTTTGTCATTTTCACCTGGCTGTTCCACTCTGAATTAATTCTGAGTGACTTGATTCACCTGACTGTGCCTCAGATGGGCAGTCACAGAAATGGCTGATCTTAGCCAGCATCTAGGCAAAGCTGAATGCCACTGAAGTGAAGAGCTGAGGTGGAAGAACACTGAATCTAAACCAATTGTATGAGACACAGTCATGTTCAGACTTTACTAGAATTCAATGTAAAACATCTATCCCTATTTCTGTCATTTTTTTAAACACTGCTGATGTTTTCTGCTGAAACTAGATGCAAACTTTAATTTCCAGATACCTTTTTTTTTTTTTTTTAGAGTTACTCTTTCATAAAAGGAAGAGTACTTGAGCTTCCACTGGTCCATACTGAGAATATGAGGGATATTACATAAGGCTCTAAATATACAATAATTGTTCAAGCTCTCCAGCTCTATCAACACTCTTCTGTATAGACTGCAAACCAAGTGGTCTGGGTCAAGGCCATAAGAGACCTGGAAATGAACAGTGCAGATCAGTATGGTATCAAAGCTTGTGCAGAAAGATGGCTTTGCACAGGCATGACCTATTGTTGTTTAGGGTTTTTTCCCATGTTAGTGAAAACATTTGTTTAGCTCATACTCTGAAGACTGCTTCCCTCTGAGGTTTGGATTAGCTTTTTGGCCTACTGCAAATCTTTTCATTAAATACAATATAGTATTTATTCAGATTTTTTTTTCCCTCTAAAAACTTAGTGACTGATACCTGTATTTCATGAGTGTTGCATTTGGTCTGCATGGCCTCATAAACAGGTTTTTTTTTCCAAATGAAGAACTGTTGAACAAGATAGAGACTCTTCCTCCTGCACTTCTACACTTAAAAATAAGTCACTGCTGTTTTGAGACTCTGTCACTGTCATGAAAATCTTGGTGCTGTGCAAAGCCACAGTGAAGCCTGAAGGCAATTGGTATTATCAGGAAAAAAAAAAAAAAAGAAATATAGGAATATACTGGGTCTGTGAAATGAATTTTTTTTTTTTTTTTCCCCCAGAGATTATTTTGAAGGACTGATAGTTAGTTGATGATTAGGATGCAGTCCCTTTTATAGGTAAAACTTCCATCAAGTGGTAATGTGAAGTAGCTTTCAGGAAGGTAACACTGGCTGCTTACCTTTCTACATGATGTTATCACCTGGGTGATGCTTTCACTTCTGTCCTACTGTTGAATTCAAAAGTGTCAGCAGTCTGTTACCAGTTGGTATCTGCTGTTTTACTGGTAACAGATACCTTGAACTGTTTCCAGGAAAGGCTACTTGTATCTTAAAAGGCTAGATTTGTTATAATTTCAAATTGGATTGAAGGAAGGCAAACATTACGGAAGAAAATAGAGATTTAATTTGAAGTATCTTAAGCAAGAGAATAGGCTTTTTGGGATCTCTGCATAGGCACCAAACCAAGGTATGTTTTCATTATAATTTATTCCGAGCTGGTAGAGTTGAAGAAGCAGAAAATCTTGTTTTCTCCCAGTCAGTGAATAAAATTAAGGCTTGAGGTTGAAGGCTGTGACTGCTAGAATTGGTTTCAGTCAGCTGCAAATGTTACTGTTTAATTACTTTGAAAGAAAAACTTGTTTTGAAAAGTTCTTTTCTTATGTGCGTTTATATTGAACAGATTGTAGCTAATGAATTACTTTCCAGTGTTTTTCTGAGTGCTGATGGAATTCCAGTCTGTGGTAGACTGACAAATCAGAAATGAAACAAAGCAGCTTAAAGATGAGATTTTATAACCCAGTGCATATCAGAACTGTGTATAGAGTTGGTCAAATATGTATGTTATTTACTGTGTTAAACACCTTCTTAAATGTACTTTTTACAGCACAGATTCGTGTGTTTGACAAAAGGGTTTTTTCTTGGCTTCTAAGAAGTTGTTTCTTACTAACAAAAAATAGTTACATTTTAGCTTACTGATTAAAGTTGTGTGGGGTTTTTTTTTTTTTTTTTCCCAACTACTGCTGGTGTACATCAGTTCCCGTTATGGGTGGGCAAAAACTTTTCAGTCAGAATAGTTTCTATTCTAATTTTAATCATTTTTTGTGATGATTCTTTATTCCTGAGTATTTGAATGTAGGTGATAAAATGTTTTTGCTTCCTTTAAAACTTCCATCACTTTTGAAGAAGATAAAGGGGATGTGATTGCTTTAATTGTAGGTCTGGTTCAAAGCAAATAATTCTCATAGATTTCTAGGCACTCACCTGTCACTGCTTTATGGTCTTTCTAGAACTTGCTATGGATTTCTTTGTCCTGCATTCCTCAGTAGTGCAAATGTGACAGCCCAGCACTTCGTTTATTATGGGCATTGTTAGGTAATGGCTCCTCTGACCAAGGGCATGTCTTTTCATCCTAGTCAGAGCCCTTCTGTGTTTTCAGGTACTAGACATATCTCAGAGCAGATGATGTGTGATGGTTCCCGGGTAATCGACTGTTTAGTTCCCTACAGGAATTCAGACTGTTTAATTTTATAGGTGGATGTCTTCTTGTAAAAATAATCATGCAGATGCTTATCATAATCTTCTGTCTCTCTTCTAAGAACTTCTTCTCACTTGCATTGTTTTTTAGCTCGATATAGAGGCAAAAGGCATCAGGAAGGTCTTTTGTGCTGAAATGATATTTACAGATTGATGGGTATTTGTTTATTCTATCCAGATTATCTGCTGTACACAGAAAGATTTTTATGGATCACTGCTGTTTAATCACAGCTTCCCATGGATATATTTAAAGAAAACTTGAAGCCCAGGGCCTATTTAAATTCTCTGGTGGGGGTAGGCACCCAGTGAGTGAGTATTGTGTTCTGCGCAGTTCTGTTGCAAATGCCTATTCATGTAGACAGGGATGAGACATGTGGGTGTCTGGAGAATCTGGCTTGTTTTTGGAAGGTAGGAATCAGGGCAGCAAATTAATGGTATTTTTATAATCACTGCATCTGACAACCATGCAGATAGGGAAGCCTTCTAGTAAAAGAGATACTTAGCTTCTTGATGTTCCATCTGTGATCATGTTTTGGGTTTAAGAAAAATATTCTGATGGACTTTGCTGTGACTACTCCCAGTAGCACTTGCAAAGTTAAGGACTTTAAGAGAGGTAACTGACTATGAAATAGTTTATACTTCCTAGCTTCTCTGTTTAAAGAACAGTGAAACTGTCCTTAGTTTCTTCTCCACTTCTAGGAATGCATTAGGCTTCATTTTTGTGTTGTTTTTTGTTGTTTCTGTTCTATTCTTTGTGCATTTTTGTTGCATTTGCCACTTATTTAAACAGAATAAAGCTTTGGTGTTAACTGCGTAGACTGTGGAGCTGTCAGACTGCTCCAAGGACAGATACATTTTTATAAGCAGGCTGATCAGGTATTTATAGTGGTAATACAGAGCAATTGCTGAAGCAGGCTTCTTGAGGGAGCAATAGGAGTGATCCTTGCAGATGAAGTAGAAGAGATACAGGGAGACAGGTTTGAGTGGGTTGCCAGGTACGCCAAAAGCTTGGAGTGACTTACACAGGGAGAAAAATGCTCTCTCTAGTTAGCAAGGATGGCAAGGTTTGGGGATATGCTTTGCTTTTATTTTTTTTAAACCAATATTGCAAAATATGCTGCAAGACTTCTGCTGGTTGGATTTAAGGAATTTCTTACATATATACATCTTATAATTATAGAATTGTGGGAGAAATTGGAGTAGGGCTGAAGAAATTCCATACCATCTGGTTTTCAACTTCCCCAGACATAATGGGGGTAGGTGGAATGCTAGTGTCTTAGCTTGGCTACATTCAGAAAGGAGAAATAATGCCTTAACTGAGCAAGATAAAACCCTGACTAAATACTTCCTTGTTCCTTGCAGTTGGAAAACATGAGTTAACTGGGCATAAAGTTGCCGTGAAGATCCTGAATCGACAGAAGATTCGCAGCCTTGATGTTGTAGGCAAAATCCGCAGGGAGATTCAGAACCTCAAACTCTTCAGGCATCCTCATATAATTAAACTGTAAGTTTTGCTTACTGTAATCAAACTACTTAGCTAGTCATCTCTTTTTGCTCTTACTGATCTGAAATACATTTAAAGGGCAATTCTGCAAATGGTATCTAGTCAGAAAAGTAACCAACTTCGAAGTATGCAACAGTGCCCTCGGTAATGTGTTTTCACAAAGCTGATCTTTACTGCAGACTGGTGAATTTCCATTAGATCTTTGTTTAGAAATTCTTTGGACAGGTGTGTGAAAGGTAATGTCATGACAGAGATTTCTGGTAGCAGTCATCTCTGTGTTGAGTGGCTACTTCATTTTTCTTTTTCTGTTTATGTTTGATCCTCCCCCCCACCCCGTTGGAAAATTAGTTACTAAAAACAAGAGTGTAAAAGTAATTTGTGTAGTAAGTTTATTGTATCTTCTCAAAATGTTTTTAGTGATATGCTGGTCAGTGATACATGTTTTTCATTGTAAGTAGTGCTCTGCAAGATTTTTCTGAATTAAGGATGTAAAGTTTGCTGAATGCAATTGCTATTTCAGAAGTCTTCAGTATAGTGGCTATCCTTTGTATAAATGTGGTATTTAAAATATATATTTAAAATATGCCTGATTACATCTCTTAGTTGATCAATAGTTCATCAGTGGATTTCAGAGTACAACTATGCCCCAGAGTAGACCCTTCATGTCTTGTCCATGGTAATAAATTATAAGTAACATTGATTTTCTTTGACTCTGATTTCCTGTTAAGATAATCTGCACTTCTGGAGTGAGTGACTTCCACTGTCTTAGTCATGATGTGGGTATTTTTTTGTTGGTAGAATCTTGTCTAAAGACCCCACTGGCAGATGCCATATCTCTGCATTCCCTTTAATTCAGCAACAGCTGTTACACTGAAGCTAAATTACATTATGGTAGGTCAACTCACCCACCTCTTCAGTGGACTAGTTTTCAGAAGACTGTTGAGCTGATTTGTCAGCAAAATTGCTAGTGCTTTCAGTTAATCTATGAATGAGTCCAAAGATCATACTTATAGCCATAACAGAATAGGAAGTGTCAGTGCACCTAATGACATACCAGGAGGAAAGAGGAATGTGTGCTTGTACTGTTGCTAAACTGAAGATATTTTAGCAGATTTCAGATGATAGTTTCTTTCTCAGGGAATCACAGGGAAAATTTTTTCTTTTGCATGTGGGATGCTCCTAAAGAAAGCAAATTAAACAATTTTTGATTAAGGATATGTAGGAAAATAAAAATCTCTTAAATTCTGATTTTGTCCTTAAACTTGTTATTTCAAAGCTATGTTTTTAAAATGCAATTGAAGTAGAATGCAAAAATAAAATAACCAGAGATCAATACTCTTAAATACTAATATTCATCATTATTAAGAGAAATTTTTTCCTGATCTCAAAGTACACTTTTCATTTATGGCAAGTGAATTTTTTTGCATATTAATGTTGAAAAGTGTGTATTTTTGCAACACTAGCAGAGTCCTTTGTCATTGCATCAAGCTGTTGATGAGGCAGCATTGTAAATAGTCTTAGAGAAATCACTTGTACCACTAAAATAACAAGAACTGATATTCCTGATAGGGATTAAAAATTTTATGCTAGTCTTTGCAATGGTGGCATCCTACAGTGAAAGGAGAGTAAAAAGCTTCTAAAACACATTGTCATTCCCGTAGCTGTAGATTGATTAATAGCTATTTTAAAGTATATTTTTGTTGGATTATTTGTACGACTTCGGTTTTAACTAAATGCAACTAGTGTTTTACTGAGTGTGTAGACTAATAGATACCTTCTCTTATCAGGTACCAGGTCATCAGTACACCCACTGACATTTTCATGGTGATGGAATATGTTTCAGGAGGAGAACTGTTTGATTATATCTGTAAAAATGGAAGGGTAAGAAGTAGTCCAGCTCTGCAAATCAGTGACTTGCATTCTGTTACCACATTTGCAACATTCCTGTGTCATCCTACACTGAGGGGACAGACTTTTGGGTATCTTTGTCAGAATGATACGATTAAAAGTTTTCTCAAAAGGATTACTGTAGCACAGGTATTATGATTAGAGTGTCACAGGATTTCTATGAGCAGAATGAATGTACTATAATTTATAAGTAGTGTAGTACAGTATTTTTACACAACCTATCTGTTCACCTAGAGACTCTGTAGATCGGGTCAAATCTCCATATTTATTTGCCGTATCCATCTAGCAACCACAGTCTAGCCTGGAATGTCATAGGAACAAACACAAGTCACTTAGTCCTCAGAGGAAGCAGAGGATGGTAGAGGGATCTGTGGCCACTGAGAAGTCATGGGTTTCATTCCCATTTAGGATTGGTAACTGTTTGATGTTAAAGACACTGCTCTGGCTGTGGTTGCAATTCCATATGCCATGACAGAGTCATCATCCATGGCTCTGTGCCTTGGAACTGAAGGCTGGTGAGGAAGCAGATAATCAGCCTGGCACCCAGGAATCTTGACGCTGGTACAGAGGAAAAGGAGAAAACTGGTTTGTCTATTTGCTTCACTGGACCTCCAGGGCCTGATAACGAGGGAAGGGGCATGAACACATGATTTGCATGGTCACAGAATGGCTGCTTGCCTCAAAAGTGGCTTTAATTAAGTTAACCACATTATTAGGGGCTGAGAACAAGGGGTACTGGTTACAGCTTGTTAAATGTGGATGTGTTTTCTTGTATTTGGTTTTAATTTTACTGCTATCAGTTAGAGTATATTTTATGACTGTGGTGTTTTTCTGGAAGTACAAATGGTTATATGTTAACACATTTCAAATCTTTATGTGTGACTTCATCATAGCATTCTTCCTTTCTACTAATCTTTTAATTTACAATGGCTGGGAATAAACCAGATGAATATGTACTCAGCTGGAGTAGCTGGAAAACTGTTTCTTCAGTATATCCTGTTACTGGAAAGCTACCATTGTGCCCTTATTTCTGTCTTCTACTATTAGGACAGCTTGTGTGAAAGATCTGAAGTCACTTTTTACAGAACTATTTAGATATGTAGGATACTTCAGTTGCTGAGAAAAACTGATGGGGATTACAGGTCTTTGTAAGAAATACCCATCTAAGTCTGTTGTTTGGGACTAGCTGCTGATAGCATAAATAGTGTCTGAAATTTATAATTGTGCTGCATTTCAGCAGCTTTTGCCACCTTAAATCTTGCGCTGTGCTTAAACATCAAAGTTTGTTGATAATTCCAGTTAGACAAAGTTAAATGTTTGAGAGCTAATGTTTCTAGTTAATGAGTATGTAACATCTGCCAAACCCAATTTCAAAAGTGTGATTAAGAATTTTCAGTGACTTTCTGAGTAAGTGGGTATGTTTTGTTTGCATCACTTTACAGCTGTGGTACAAACAAAATGATGTAAGATACGAAGCTGCTTGCTACAAGTTCTGATAATCTGCTGTGTAAAGTATCAAATGATAAGTATAATTGATAAGTTTAGGTCATGGGAAGTAAAAATAAAAAACAAGTTAGCTTCCACTGTCTCTTATTTAAAATCTTTGTCTGTTTTAGCTTGATGAGAAGGAAAGTAGGCGTCTGTTTCAGCAAATCCTTTCTGGTGTGGATTACTGTCACAGGCACATGGTTGTACATAGAGATCTGAAGCCTGAAAATGTGCTTCTTGATGCACACATGAATGCCAAGATAGCTGACTTTGGTAAGTATTGCTTTATTTTTCTATCCGATTGCATTTCTGGTGTTAGATCCTGTTCACAGCAATAGGAAATATTAAATAAAGTATGTATACTTTAATATCCTGGTGGTGGGATACAACAGAAGAACATGAAGAAAATAGATATAAAGCAAAATAATGTTTTTGCACATTTATTGGACTTGTTTTCATCTCAAGCTTTCTTGCTTTCTTTTGAGGTATTTTCTGTGACTGGCTGAAATTGTGAGCTGATTTTTTTGGTTTCACTTAAGAATATTTTCTCTAAAATGCTAAGTAGAGTTACTTTCTGACCTTTCTTCTTCAAAACTCACTTCTTGTCTGTTTCACCATTCGTAAAATGTAGATGCTTTGCTCTCTTGGAAGAACAGTGCAGGGGCAATTCATCATCTTTAAGAAGCTACAGTGCTATAAAAAATACACTAGTCCTCCTGATTTGTTTGTGCCAGCTGTTCATGACACAGTTGCAGAGAAGCCTTGAAGCTAGTTTTTGGAACCATCTGAGTCAGGAAACCTCACCAGATAAGCATAGTAACGTATCCATACTGCTGTGTCATGACAGATCTCTTGTAGATATAGTGGATAATACCTGCTTATGTAAGTCTCCAGTGAAAGGTGTTAGCTAATGCTGAGTATTCTCAGTATGTTTTAAAAGTATGATGTTCAGCTGTGTGGGAATCATATTGGTTTCTCATGTGAAGAAAATTATTTGGGTGAAGTGGCTCACATGGTGAAGAAATGCATTAGCATCAGCAAAGCCACAGCACTCAGTTACATGAGTGGTGTATTAAACACAAGCTTAATAAAAGCTTTTGTATGTTAGAATATGAAAGCTAGTCAAGCTCTACTCTTTCCTCTCCACACTCCCTGCTGACCCATGAAAGGGCATAATTCTTTCTTGGAGACTGAGTTCTTTGGTAGTCTTGATCATGCCGACTCACTGAGGAAACGAGAAGGAATTTTCTACAGCTATTAGACTATACTGAGTGCTGGTGAATGCAGATGGCCTAGTTCTAAGGCACACTTCTGTTGCTTACAGAGTATCTGAAAAGCAAACTAGACTGCAGTGATGCAGGAACCAGGTACATAGTGTAGGGGTGTAAATTGTGGGAAAGTTATGTTTACTCCTCAGTTCCTTTCTTCTGTGTAACCTCTTAACAGAATTTTAGGGAATTCTGTGGTAGCATTTCCCACTTTGGCATTTTAGAAGCAAGTTGAGGTTTTTAGTAATTTCTTGTTAATGACCAAAATCCTATCTTGCTATACTGCTTCATCTCCCTCAGAGCAACTTTTTTCTCTGTCATGCCTGTGTCATCCAAATCTAATTATCTAGTTCTAGTCTAGGAATGAATATGTTCTCAAATTTCTCTAGGGTGTGGGCAGTAATGGATTGAGGTTACTCAGATTTCTGTTAAAATATATGGAGGATTATGTGGCATGCTCATATATAAAGTCCATAATTCCAAACAATATTATTTCTTAACTGGAATAAACTTGTTAATTTTCTGATTTGAATCACTAGTGGTTTGTTCTAGTGGTATATGCAGTGTGAATTAATTTTGCTCCCTGAATTTTTAGTAGTTACTCTTATACACTTTCAGGTCTATCAAATATGATGTCAGATGGAGAATTTTTAAGAACAAGCTGTGGTTCCCCTAACTATGCTGCACCAGAAGTAATTTCTGGAAGGTAGTTTCTTTTATATTGGATACATGTATGCATGTACTTCAGTCATGTTGCTGCTTGTTTCTAAAGGGTACAAAATGAATTCAGTTGACAAGCTTGATGCTGAGAAGCTGAGGGCTGTTAGTTGTATTGATAATTTTTAAAATGTTTAAAGCTTCTGTGAACTAGCTTTGAATAGTTTCTGTAAGTAGAGGTGATATCTAATGCCCCAAATCCATTGTGTACACTCTGCCTGAATTGCTTTAAAAATCTCATGGACAGCTCAGATCTTGGAAGCTGAGGTGCAGAGTTACAGGCAGAGTCTGCTGTGAAGCTGAATAGCAGTGAAATATCTGCTGCAGAGTAGATAATAATTTTGGAGGTAACTTCCCTTTTTGTAAACTTATGATTGTCAAGTCTGCTTTCAGCTACCTACTCCAATATTGCCTCTTGTTGATTGGAGGTCAGATGTCTGTTTTACTCTGGCAGTGGCACAGTATACGTGACACGTTCTGCTGTATGGACTTGTCTTAAACTTTTCAGCCACAATTTGGGGGAGAGCTGACTTTGCACAGTTTCCCCTAAAACACCAAAAGAAGTATATAACATGGGCTTTCTTAGTAGTAGATGCATGTTTCTTTCAGTTTGCCATTGTGTGGAATTGCACTGTGGATTATTGTTACACATTAGAGAGGAAAAACTGTACTTGTGCCCTGGTATATGTTAGAAAGGGAGGGGTATTGAGGTTCAAGGGAGGCATGGCATAGAACTGAAAGGGTATCATGCTTGCAAAATCAGTTGTCCTGCGTTCATGTGCTTTTAATTACTGTGATACAATGAAAAAATGAGAGAAAACATACTTAAATGTATTAAACATAAATCAGTAATAGTTATTTTTTTCACAGGTTGTATGCAGGTCCAGAAGTAGATATTTGGAGCAGTGGGGTTATTCTCTATGCTTTGTTATGTGGAACGCTTCCATTTGATGATGATCACGTGCCAACCCTTTTTAAGAAGATATGTGATGGTATCTTTTATACCCCTCAGTACCTGAATCCATCTGTAATTAGTCTTTTGAAGCACATGCTGCAAGTGGATCCAATGAAGAGAGCAACAATCAGAGACATTAGGTAAAACACTTGCTGCTGTGTGATCACAAGATACTGGAATTACAGTAGCACAAATATGTAGAACAAAGAAGTTATTCACACAACTTGTCCTTGTTTTCTAGACTGAGATGAAAAATTCAGCTTCTGATGCTTGGTTTTAGCTCTGATTTTGCAGATCTGCAGTGGACAATGAAGTATCTATTGGAATTCTTAGTGAAACAAATTATTTATATTATATATGGAAATTCTGAAACACTTTAGGTTTAAGACAGCCATAGCAAAGCTGTGTACTTGCATAATGTTTTGCAAAAATTACACTATATAGACTTCTCCCAGGGAATAAAATAGTCTTTGCTGTTAGGAACCAGTGCTCTCTACTGTAAATGTCTGAGGAAGCTCTTTAATCTGATAACTACTGCTTTTATTCATATTTCTTCAGGCTCTGAAAAGTAATTTGTTAAGATTGTGAGTATTCCGCATGTAAGGCAAAAATTTCTAGCTTCAAAGCACTGGCATGAGTTTGTGTATGAATGGTAATCACTTCAGCAAGTACTGATAAGTTAAAGTTTGTAGGTAGAGAGAGGCATCGTGGATCCCAGATTCCAAGAGATGATTCTGGAGAAGCTGATTTTGTTGACAAATGTGCACTGGATCAAATTTTAAAAAACGTAGCTGAGAGAAATGTACTTTATGCAGTAACTTACATTATCTTCACAAGAAGCTCTTAAGGAGAGAATGTTGCTATACTACCATAGTGAAAACGCTGCTCCTTTTAGGGTCAGAAGTTAGGAAATCAGCAATGTTCATTTTCTCAGTGAAACAAAAATGTGGTACACTTATCCCTTACTACTTCATTACAGTGGGAAATACTTCCTTTCAGAGATGAAAGCGCTGTGAGAATTAAGTCTTGTAAAACTTGAGTGGTTGGGAACTTAACTTACCTCCGTTGTGTTAAATAGTGTATGGAAAAGAAGTGGTGCGACACAGATGTTGAAAAATGTTGGTTACAGAACACGGATGGAATTTGAATCTGAAACAGCTCTATTATCCATATTATGTCCATATTATAACAGTACTATTATCCATATGACATGTCACCTCACAGTCTAAAGCACAAACTGGGTTTAATTGAATACCTCAGTTCTTCTAGGGGTTGAATGTATGAGCATGCAAGGGGAAAGGCCTGGTGCCAGGAACAGTAACAATATTCCTGTGGGTTCAGTCATCCCAGCTATGGCTGAGCCTTTGTTATGGTATGGGAAAACATTTTTCTGCGAGCAAATTAACTGTTTTTCTGATTAACTATCTTTTTTCAGTATGTTTGTGCTGAGGCACAGTGTTCTTAGGATCACACTGAGTAGAGCTTAGTGCACTGTGCTGGTTTGGGCTGGAATAGAGTTGGATTTTTTTCATAGTAACTGTGTTTTGAATTTGTACTGAAAATAGTCTTGATAACAGGTGGGTGTTGTCGTTACTGCTGAACAGGGCTTGCACAGAGCCAAAGTCTGTTCTGCTCCTTACACTGTCTGAACAGAGCAGGCTGGGGCTGCATGAAGAATTGTGAGGGGACACTGCTGGAGCAGCTGACCCCAACTGACCATAGGCATATTCCATACCATATGCCTGCAGTACCATACTTGCTGTCCTGGTTTTAAGGACAGGTATCTGCCAGAAAAGGCAGAAGCTTCTCTTTGAAATTGAGAATGTAAACCCTTTCCATCCAAATTATTATAAATTTGAAATTAAGGGGCTCTCAGGCAAAGATATGGGAATTAGGAATAACAGTTCTTTACTGGGAAAATAGAAATCAAGTATTAAAAAAAAAAAAAAAACAACAACCAAAAACAATAATCCCAATCCTGACAGAGTCAGAATACAGCCTGACACCCTGTCAGTCAGGGTGTTGGTAGCAGTCCAATCAAATGGTGGCTACAGTCCCCCTGCAGAGGCAGGTGTGGTTCAGCTGAAGCAGTGCTCCTGTAGAAGGTTCAGCCTTCCTCCAAAAGTCCAGGGACGATGTAGAAAGGTCTGGCTTCTCCTCTGGAATCCAGTGGAAAGAAGGTATCTTACTGTCCAACAGTTCCGTTTTTATCTAGGTAGGAAAGGCTCCTCCCCTTGCCTGGAGCATCTCCCAATGGGATGATGTAATTTTATCAGTCATACAGTGGGACTTAATGGGCCAGCAGCAGATGATATCTTTCTGGAGGGAGGATGGATTGTGGAAAAGATAAAGATGATTGCTCCACCTAGTCTTTAAGATGGCCCATTAACAGATAGCGTTTGCCACTGAGATAGGGGTCACTGCCCCACCCAGCTTCAACAGATGGTGATAGAATACACATTTCTGGCCATATCAACCCAACACACTTGCATACAGGCATATTTGCATACCATACTCTGCAGTAAAAATAAGAGGGAGGCTGCTGGGGCTGGTCTGCTGGTCATCAGACATTTTGTGATGAGCAATTGTTCTTACCTGCATTACTTATTTTTCTTGGGTTTCCTTGTTACCTCTCTTGTGATTTTGGATTTTTTTCCTTAGATTTTTTTTAAAAAGAAATTTCTAATTATTAAACTATTCTCAAACCTGCAAGTTTTTTTCACTTCTACTCTATTGATTCTGTCCTTCATCCCACTGGAGAGGACTAAGCAATTATTTGCAAGTAGCAAGTCTGGTGCCTAGTTGCTGGCTGGGGTTAAATGACAAGAGTCCTATTTGATACCCAATGTGGAGTTTGAAGGTGTTGAGATAATAACAGGTAGGAACAGAGCATATTAGATAATTATAAATTCTATCTGCATAATGGTTGTTGGTCAGATATTGATTTTTCTGTTCTCAATATTGATTTATCTGATCTCTTCCATGTTCCATTTTTTGCTGTACATGTTGAAGTTGTTTTTGCAATTTGCTGTGCTTTGTAGTGATAGTGACTTTTTTTTTTTTTATTAGAACATTGGCTTTGAGCTTAATCTGCTGTTTGGGCTCTGTACTGAAGCTGTTACTGTTCTGTAACTTTTACTATCTCAGGAAGACAATTAACAATTATACATCTTTGTCCAAGATTTTTTTTTTCTTGCGGAGCAAATACAGAAAGGCACCTTCGCTACATTCTTCATGTTTTTGTTTTGTCCCTCATTGCCATAACTTCAGTATCTTGAACATCCTTGGGCAGTCAAAATATTTCTACTGGTATATCTTAGGAGCATAGTTTAGGCTTTTTGGAAGATTAACAAGCTATTTTGGAACATCTCCCAGGCCTCACAGTAGTGTGGTTATGGGTGGTAATGCATGTGGGAGAAAATGTGCAGGTAGGATGTGAAAGAAGTCTCATTTTATCGTGAAGTGATAGAATGTTTGAAAGAAAGATGCTGTTGCAAGGAGGCCTGCCTTTTAACATCATGCTGGGACCTAGCCTGCTCCTGTTGAACACTGCTCAATGCTAATCAGCATCCTCAAGGAGAGGGGGTCTGTGGGTCTGGAAACATCAACAGACACTTTGGCTAAGCCAGAAAACCAGCTTTCAACTATATCACTTGCTCCTGTATTGAAAATAAACAACCAAAGCAAAAGTAATCTTATTTGGTCAGGAATGAAGAAACTTGTAGGAGGGAACAGGAGAGGGAATCAGAAGGATCAGCCATTTCTGCAGTAGAACAGTCACAAGAGTAGGAGGAGGAAGGGACTGAAATAATAACTGAGAAAATAACCACCTGATTCCTAACCCTAAGCAATATGTGAGATAGCAAAAACTTTTTTTTCAGTTTCCTGCAAAATCTAGTAAAATCTTGTGCAGGCAGTGATTGCTTTATGAGCTGTTTTTATTGTCTGTGCTACAAGGGGTCTTGAACTGGCAACCATTATTCTTTCTTTCAGCACAGACTAAAATTAATTTTATATTTTAAATTAATTTCTGTTTAAAATGTTTTCTATACTTACATATACTCAGAATTTTTTACTTTTAAATCTAGGGAACATGAGTGGTTTAAGCAGGATCTTCCAAAATACTTGTTTCCTGAAGACCCATCATATAGCTCTACCATGATTGATGATGAAGCCTTAAAAGAAGTGTGTGAGAAGTTTGAATGCACTGAAGAGGAAGTACTCAGTTGTCTGTACAGCCGAAATCATCAGGACCCTCTAGCTGTTGCTTACCACCTCATCATAGACAACAGAAGAATAATGAACGAGGCCAAAGACTTCTACTTGGCGACAAGTCCACCAGATTCTTTTCTGGATGATCACCACCTGTCTCGCCCTCACCCTGAACGAGTGCCGTTTTTAGTAGCTGAAGCACCACGTCCTCGCCACACCCTTGATGAGCTGAATCCACAGAAATCAAAACACCAAGGTGTGAGACGGGCTAAGTGGCACTTGGGAATCCGGAGTCAGAGTCGACCAAATGATATAATGGCTGAAGTTTGTCGAGCAATTAAACAACTGGATTATGAATGGAAGGTAACAAAATAGAAGACTTTTACATCAAACAACAATGCATTTTGGTTTGAGCTGTGTAGTTACATAGCTGAGACATCGGAAACTGTTTCCATGTTCTGGTAGTAATCTCGTGTGCCTGTCCTGTCTGTTTACTGTGAAGGGTTTTGTGAGGGAGACTGTATGTGCTGACAGGAAAAAGTCGTGCTAGTTTTCCCTTGGGGCTGTATGAATATATTTCTCTTGGCTAAACCCCCCTGCCCCCCCAACAACCCTCAAATCCAACAGGTAATGAAATCTGAAGTCACTTGGTAAGTACTAGTGAGTTGAAAGGACAGAAACAGTGCAGTGATTTTTCAAGCAGTTCTTCTGACTCAAATCTCTTTCATACTAGGTTGTAAATCCATATTATCTGCGTGTTCGGAGGAAGAATCCAGTAACAAGTGCATATTCCAAAATGAGTCTCCAGTTGTATCAGGTGGACAGCAGAACATACTTACTGGATTTCCGTAGTATTGATGGTATGTGAGGAGTTACTTAAGTTAATTGCGTTGTATGGGAAATCATTCTACTTGTAAATATGTCTTCATTTACTTACTTAAAAGTGAAGTGTTGCCTTTTATTTTAAGCCAGTCTAACCTGTATTAGTGTTTCCTTATTTCTTCCTGGACTATTGTTCCTGTGATGCATGCTTACCTGCTGCATCCCTTAAATAATTGGTTTTTTTGCTACATCAGCTTCTGAGGAGCTCCATTTTGTGTCTGCATCAGAACTAATACCAGTAGTGCAAAAGGCTTTGTTGGAGGTGAGATGGAGACCAACTTAAGCTGCCTTTGGAGCCTCACCTCAAATTTAAATATTAATTTAGATCTGAAATAAGCATGTGAACAGTGTTTTCTATTGAAGATAAAGCATGACATCTAGGCATTTAAATTTGACTTGGACTGTACCTTGCTGTACTGGGTCTTACTGAGATGGATTTAATTTTCTTCCTAGCAGCCTACATAGTGCTGTGACTAAAGCAGTATTGATAACACACATGTGTTGCTGAGCAGCACTGGCGTAGTATCCAGCCTTTCTTTTTCCACACTGCCGTGTTGAGAGGGGAGCAATAGCTCTGCAGAGCTGAGCCAGATTGAACAAAGAGATGTTGAATGCCATATTATGCCATATTATGTTATGCCTAGCAGAAAAAGGGGTTTTGGAGAAGGTAACCTTTAGACCAGCTGGGCATCAGTCTGCTTTGGAGATAGTGAGTGGTTGCCTTTGCATCACTTCCCCTCCCCTCACTTAAAACTGTTAATTTCTACCCATGAGTTTTCCCACTTTTGCCCTTCCAATTTTCTTCCCATTTGCACTGATGTATCAGCTGCAACCCATCAGTTCTACTAGTAGCTAAAAGTTGAGGTAGGAATTTTATGCTCGCAGGAGCTGAAATCTTGAAAGCATATAATTTAACCTGTAGAAAAATATATTTTATGGAGTGACAGTAACACAGTATACAAAGCCTGATGAAGTTAACAGTTAACAGGAGCTAATAGAGACTGAGCAGAATGCTTGTTTATGGGCATAGTGGACTAAAGGAAAATTCCCTATAGCCAGTAGTGTAGATGACGTGCCGAGAAAACATTGCATAAAAAAAGAAATTTTTTTTGGACTGCTTAGAGCTGTGCAGCTGGGGGAGGGAGCCTGCTACAATCCTGGTTTCCACGTGTGAGGAAATACAACCCAAGGGTGCAGATTTGTGGTATCTCTTCCAGTAGTTAAACTGATTTGACATTCTTTCTCTCCACCATGGTTAACTGTTCTCTGTTCCTCTTAACAATTTGTAAATTAAAGTAGCTTTGTGTAAACAGGAGGGATTATCTTTTCACTCATTTCTCCTGAGCCAGCTTAGAACCAACTTAATGTTGGGTTTTTAAAGTAAGAATAGAGATCCTTCAGCAGAACAGTACTATTAAGATGAAATTATTTTCTCCTTATACTGAAGGTAAACATAAATTGTGAATGCAGATGCTAATAAGTATAATATGCTAATGAATTATCATAAAATACAAATAATATATAAATACCCAAAAGATAACAGAAATAGAATAATAATAACGTAGATTATAGAAAAAAATCTACAAACTGGTATTGAACTTAATCTTATGATGCTGACCTCGTTTTGTTTTGAGTAACCTAAATTGAACAATTAGCTGCTGAAATCAGTTCATGAAAAATACAAATAGTATTGGTCTGAACTAGATGTAAATGCAATTTACATCTGTTTACAGCTGTATAGTTAAAACTGTAACTGTTACAGTTTACAACTGTACAAGAGTACAGTTCAGAGTACAGAAAGAATTAGCATAAAACACATCTTTTGTTGTGCTACTGTGTATACTAGCTTTAATTTTGTATCAAATACAGTTTGCAAAAGCTGTTTCTTTGTTAATCAAGATTTTAAAAGACAGGATTTACAAGTGTGAGAAAGGGAAGATATTTTCTCTTCCTAGAACTGATTTGACACTGATACCAAATTTTCCTCTTTTTTCCCCTTGTTCCCAGATGAAATCACTGAAGCGAAGTCTGGGACTGCAACTCCACAGAGATCAGGTTCTGTGAGCAACTACAGATCTTGTCAAAAAGATTCAGATGCTGATGCTCAAGGAAAATCTGCAGATACATCCCTTACCTCATCAGTGAACTCTTCGCTTGACTCTTCCACAGCTGATGTAACTCCAAGACCAGGAAGTCATACAATAGAGTTTTTTGAGATGTGTGCAAATCTTATTAAACTACTTGCACAGTAATTTTGAAGATGGGCTTATTTCTTTTACAGCAATAAGCATGCCTAAATCATAGTCAGATGCTTCCAATTATAATCAAGTGAAATTAACTAAGGCGCTGAAAAAGCTAGCCACAGAATGCAATTTGCACGGGGATTAAAATTATTATGGGCAGTTAACATATATTATTTTGAAGCTAGAGTGAATTCTGATTGCCTGCTGTCCAATAGCATAACACAGGTACAGGAAATAACATGCCCTTTGGGTAATGTTTGTAACATTTTACTTTGAGTGCAAAATAACTGCCTATAACATTTAAGCTAGATGGACCTCCTTGTTTTTTTTCTCTGGTTATACATATATCTGATGCACTGTAAGTTAACATATACATAGTAGTTCAGTGATCTCAGTGTGACTTGTTGGTCACTGAGTCACTTGTTGTGACTGAGAATGATCAGCATCTCCTAACAGTAATGTGTTAAAACTGCGATGTTTCTTCCCCTTTATTTGACAGAAAATAATAAAAAATGCTTTGATGCATTACAATGTACTACTTTTATAAAAAAACGTTACTAAATGCATGCAAATCCAGCCAGTTGGAAATGTGTGTAGGTGCTCTGTGATGAACTGAGAGTGAAAATTCTGTGGGCAGTGAGCAGAACGACTGAGTCCATAACAGTGGCAGGAGACTTAATGCTGAGAAAGTGTGGCATCCCATGGGCTAAACCAAAATGTTGCCTTGAGGAGAAGCTGTGAGGAAGCTCCTGGTCTGAGCCTGTTATCTTAGTGTGGTAGCTCCCCACTGCTACTGTAGGCTGAGAATCCTTTTCTTTAGAAACATTCCCTGTAGTTAAGAGCAGAGCCTGAGGGCTGGTTCATGCTGTTCCAGAATCTGAAATTTACAGGTTTTTAACATATATGTTAATACTCTGATACAGCTGGTTACTGTGTTAACTTAGGATATACTATATAGTATTCAGTCTGAAGTGAAAACTACATACACAGGTTTCTAGTTTTTCCCAGGTGACCATTATAGAAAACTTTAATTTAATTAAATGTTATTTAATGTGACTGAATTAAAGAGTCTTAACTTTTCAGTTGAGCATTGAAAACTAATCATGACAACTTGAATGCTAGAGTTTTAACAGCAATTGCAGTTACCCATAATAAAAGTCCTTTTGCATTTATGGTTTTTGCAGCATTTCAGGAAAAATCCTGAACTTCATATGTTAAAATCACAGGTAGTATTTGTATGAAAACCTTTAGTCTCTTTATATTGGATATAATTAGCCACGGTTCCATTTTTATCTGGCATCTAGACATAAACAGTCATAAAATATTTAGTTTTGCATTCAAAACTAAATGCTCACTTCAAAATAATATTCATGACCTACATCGTTTCAAAGGTTGCTCCCCCAGGAGGAGGCTGGAACTACAGGCATTACTAGGAACAGTAGAACCTGTATCCTTCACATGGATGGAAATTCTTGCCAATGGCTGAGATTTTGTCCATGCAGAGCTGTTAGCTACAGACACAAGAACAGTTTAAATCCTAGCCAGCTGGCTGCAGCCTAGAAGTTCACATGCACAGAATCTGAAGAAACATAAGGCTGCTCTTAAGCCCCTGAACTATTGTAACTGTGTTCTGAGCTGGGTGATTGTAAGGTCTAATAGGTGGGTACAAATTACAACTTAATTTCTTTATCCTCATGTGATGGTCCCTGTAGGGACATTGGCTGTATCACTGTACCTAGAAGATTTTTCCAAAGTGGAAGTTAGTATCAGAAGTTGAAACCCCAAACTTTAAGATGCCAACATAAGGGACCAGCTGCAAATCCTACAAAAAAGTCTGTCTTTAGTATTGGAAGAATTGGGTTCCAATATACAGAATAAATTGATGTGTTCATTTTTGTTACCCTTTATTTTGGAATTATTAAGTATTGCACTTGTATAAACACTACAAACGCACAGGTTTTTAAATTGTAGTAATTCCTCATGTGGAATTGGTTTGGGATCACTTCGTATATTAAACTATTTATAAATGCTATCTCCTCTTTGTAATGCTTACCACACATGCAAGGTCTAAAGATGCAAAATAGTTCCTAATTTTATATACCTTTTCAGCCCTCTTGTGCTTTAGGAAAACCCTGGTTTGTCCTTAGTTTTGGTGTCAGGAGGTTACAGCAAATTTCTGGCAGACATGTACAATAAATGTAGCTGTAAATAAAAGTACATTTCTTATGGTAGATCAGTTTTGATGGCCAAAGGTTTTCTGAATGAATTGAGATTTTTTTAGGGAGGGGGAGGGATAGAAAGGGGCACCACCAACTGAGTTGAACCCAGTTGCCCAGTGTGAATTCCTATGCTTTTGTGATTTTCCTATCTTGCTGTTGAAATTGCTTTCTTCACGTGTTCATACTGATCCTGCAGACCTTTAGCATTGCACTAGAAGCTGCCAATAGGCTGTGAAACGAAACTTCACTAAGAGAGCTGCCAGAGCTGTGAGGCAGCTTATGCATTTACACAAACTGGTAAAGTGTGTTTCTCTGTATTCCCAAGCTTACTCCTGTTGGAGTATAGTGAGTTACCTTGTCTTTGTATGGTAATGTTTTCAGTAACATGGATAAACCTGGGCTGTCTCTGTGCAATATAACTCACTAGGCAATGGATAAAAATTCATCTTGGTGGTGCAATATGAAGAAAGAAAACCTTTCATGTTTGTCTTGTTATGAGTGTTTAATACAAACTTTGAGCTAAATTTTATTTTACCAGTTGATTACCACTGTAAGATAGGAAGTCCTGTTCTTTAACAAAGATGTGCCTATTTCCTGTTAATTTCTTTTGACAAAGCTGAATGGCAAAAATGCTTATTTCTAACTGTACAATTTTTAAACTTTCAAAACTAAAAACTAAGTAAACATTAAATACTGACCCATCTTGTTTGAAACTGTGTGCTTGCTGTTTTCTAGTGCTATATGTAAGTGGACAACAACTGTTTACGCTCGTTTTAAAACCAGCAGCTATTACAATTACAGAAAAAGCAGCAACATGACAAAAATTACAGCAGATTTCCCAGCTGGACAGGCTGGTGCACCAGCTATGCTCGCCTGATCCGACTGACCTTTTTCCCCCTCGATCCTGTAAACTCTTTTGCTGCAGAAAGGGAATTCGAGACGGAACAAAGCCTGACCACGTCTTTCGTGCCCCGTGGTGGCACCTCGTCTCGCATCTTCACTCAGCCTTCCCCTCGCACCACGGACGGGGCAGAATTTTCTCTCGGTATTGGTCTCTGAAAGTAGCGAGCAGCTTTAAACCCTTCCTTCTCTTTTTGCTGAGGTTTTTTGTTTGGTTTTGGGGTTTTTTTTAATCTGTTGTAGGTGAAGTTGAGGGGTTTTTTTTTTTGGGTTTTTTTTTTTTGTTTGTTTGTTTGTTTTTAAATTCTTTTTGGGGATAAGTGTCTTGAGGCGTGGTGGTTTTTTTTTTTGTTTTGTTTGTTTTTGGTTGTTTGGTTTTTGTTTTTTTTTTTTTTTTTTTTTTTTTTTTTTTTTTTTTATAGTTTTGTTGTTTTTTGGGTGTTTGAGGGTTTTTTTTGTATTTTAGTTGTGGTAGTGTTTTTTTCCTGTTCAGCGTCCTTGTCAGCCTGGGCCACTTCTCCCTCCGGGACTCCCCGGCCGCAGCCGCCTCGCTGCGGTGGGTGCTGCTGTCCCAGGGCGCAGCCCGTACCCTGGGGCACTCCCGCCGTCCCACACCCAACCCTGTGTGACACTGGAGCCCTTCGGGCGGTGCACTGTCAGGGCCGCCTGCTCTTGTCCCCTCCGCCTCAGCCTCAATCCGCAGAGTGCGGGGGCCGCCGGGCGCCTTACGGCACGCAAGCGGCGAGCTACGGCTCCCGGCTGCCCTGAGCCGGGGCGAACTGCGGCTCCCGGCCGTCCCTACCGCCCTGAGCCGGGCCGAGCTACGGCTCCCTGCCGTCCTGCCTCCCTGAGCCGGGACGAACTACGGCTCCCGGCCGTCCCTGCCGCCCTGAGCCCGGCCGAACTACGGCTCCCGGCCGTCCTGAGCCGGAGCGAACTACGGCTCCCGGCCGTCCTGAGCTGGGCCGGGGTGAACTACGGCTCCTGGCCGTCCTGAGCTGGGCCGAACTACGGCTCCCGGCCGCCCTGCCTCCCTGAGCCGGGCCGAACTAGCCGTCGCTGCCGCCCTGGGCCGGGGCCTCGGGCGCTGCCGCTGCCCCAACTCCTTCCTGCCGCCGCCCGATTCCTGCGCTGCCGCCCCGCCTTTCCCTTTCCGCTTCCTGCCGCGATCCGGGGCTGGCAGGGCGCTTCCAGCCGGGAGAGGCGGCCGTCGGCAGCGGTAGGTACCGCTGAGGGCTGAGCGTGCCTCAGGGACTGCTCAGGTGCAGCCGGTTGGATACATTTTGTGTGGGAGAGTGCCGCTCTGTATTACTGATTTAGCTTCGAGATTAGCGAGGTGTGATTTTCCTGCTGTGTTCTTAAAAGCTAAATTACCTAACTATTAAAATGTATTCTTCATAGTTCTCCAGATGGCTTCTTTTGGGTGGAAGAGAAAGATTGGTGAGAAGGTCTCAAAAGCTACTTCTCAGCAGTTCGAAGCAGAAGCTGCGGATGACAAGGATCTGGGTGACGATGATGATGCTAACTGGGTGCTTGCAGCTAAGAGAAGAAAGGAAGTTCTCTTAGAAGACTGTGTAAGGAAAAGTAAAGAGCTCAAGGATGAAGGTGCAAATTTGGCTGAAAATAGGAGGTACTAATGTTGTTTTACTCTTTTTTCATTGATTGAAAAGCTGCTGCATGTTCTCTAAACACTAGTAATTTGCTAATATCTGCGTTTATAGTAATTTGAAAAGTGATAATTTTTTTCATTCTGTCTTTATTATTTGGTCCTAAATAAGTTTTTGCCTCTGGTGGTGTTGTCAACTGTGAAGCAAAGTATATATTTCACCGTGTCTTTGCACGTTCTCACAACAACAACAGCAAAGACTGCAGAAGTCCAGAGACTAAAAACCGACTGGATTTGAGAGCTGAAAGGACAAATAGGATGATAAGCCATACCATAAGTAATGCTTTAGCCACTCTTGAAAATGTGTGTTCTTTCCCTTACTGAGAGTAAGCCTGTTTGCCTGCGCACAGTGCCCTGGGGAATACTGCCAGGCAGCTGATGCACTGTGAATCTGCCTAGTGCTTTGTTAAGTCAGGTCCAGGGAGCTGCTGCAACTGAACTGCCTCCTGGGTATTGGGAGTTTGGCAGTTCTGGGAGGATGTTGCAAAAGTGGTTCCATTTTCTTGTTATACTTTGGGCAGGAAGTCCTTTCAGAGTAGAGGTGTGTTAGAAGAGGAAGAGGTGGACTATAAATTGGGTATTAACTACATAATTTGGCCAGATCTTCACTGGAGGGGGGAGAAACAGTTCTGAGAGTAGGCCGCTTAAAATCTTCAGAATTCTTTGACATATGAATTTTTATCCTTTCTTTACTTTTTAGAACGTATTTGCTTTATTGTCACAGATCAGAGATATTATTTTCCTGGCAGAAGTATTGCCAAGATGTCAGTAGGTGCTCCTGTGCTATTAAACTTTTTGTCTTAAGAATGTCATGCTAAAAAAGAGTTCCCTGGGCAATGTGGAAGAGAATAACTTGGAGGTTTAAAGCAGGCAAGTTTATATATTGTAATAAACAGTGTGTTTTGTTGGATCTGATTTTTTAAAAAGTAATGAATAAATACAAAATCTCTTTGAGAAAAGGCCTATTTTCAAATATTTAAATACGGTTTCCTCTTTAAACTGGTCACTCAAGTAATGACACTGTTCAGTGAATGACTTCAGTTGATTCTTGTATGTTCCTGAGGCCTGTAATTTTTGAATAAAATTTTGAAGCCTTTTAAAGTTGAGTTTAAATTAAGACCAAGTTAAACTTAATAGGTTTTAAGCATCATGCCATTTTATTAATCAATAAATTTAATAGTAGTCACATATGTGGGTTACATTAATATTAATAGTTGAAAACACAGAATGTACAAATTAATAGTCAATTAACATATCTATTTTCAACACCAGAAGTGAATCCTAGATTGACCTACAGAAAGGTAGATCCATTCTGCCCTTTTAGGAATATAGAGATTGCTAAATATTTTTATCTAATCTTGTATCTCTGATATATCCTGCACTTACATATATTAAACAGATTGTTCTCTTTTATTTATTTTCTGTTATACATGTGCCTTCCTTGTATTTTGCTTTGGATGTTGTTGGATTACTTTGGATGTATTTTTTCTGTGTTCTTTTTTGATTTTTTTTTTGTGTATTTTTTAAAGTGCAGTACGTCTTTTGAACAGTGGCAAATATTTTGTTGTAGATGTGGTTCAGGGCAGGGACATACTGAACAGCAAGTAATTTTCAATGCTTTTAATATCTTCACTTGGTCTTAGAATCTGAGTTCTCCATTACCTGTTGGTTAGAAAAGAATACAAAAGCTTTACCCATCCATAAGTAGCAATATAAACATTTTTTGTGAATTTAGGGAGAACTGTCTCTCATCAGAAGTGCTTTTAAGTCCTACTGAGAAACTCTGAGTGGCTTGCAACAGGTATGCTAAAGAAGTTAACATTCATATCTGAGGCTCAGTAGAAGTTTTCACTTGAACTTACAGTTTCTATCAGTTATTCCAGCACACTCTACAGTTCAGGAAGTTATATGGTGCTGTTGGGGTACATAACTTTCAGACAGATTTTTATCTTTTTAAAAAAATCACATAGGTTTTACACTCTCCAGTAGAAAGTGGTTGTTGTGGTAGTGTTCAGGCCTGTTTAGTCCACTGAATATACAGTTGTACAGCATAAGCAGACTCCTGTAAATAATTAAATATTTAAGGTGGATTGTTTCCTGAAATATCAAAGTGTGGCAATAGTTTAAAAAAAAAAAAAAAAAGAGTTAGATTGTGGAGCATTCTAGAAGAAAAGCAAAGACCTAGCACTAGAAAGTAACAAAGGTTGGTTCTTGGTTTGTGCTACCTGTGGAGTCAAGGGGATAGTGTGAAGGGGATAGAGTGAAGAAAAACTCATGAAGAAGCAAGGGGGCTAAATAAAAGAAAGGATGGAAAGTCATTATTTCAACTTCATTTCTTACAGTACAGAGACTGAGGTAATGTGCATGGCAGAAATTAATATAATTAATTTTATAAGCAGGCCTACTGTTACTTAGATAGAATAGTTATTACCACGTTTGTGCTTGTGTTGGGTTGATGTGGCCAGAAATATGTATTCTATCACCATCTGTTAAAACCGGGTGGGGTAGTGATTCCTCATCTCAGTGGCACATACTATCTGCTAATGGTTCATCTATAAGATAAGATGGGGCAATTACCTTTATCTTTTCCACAACCCATCCTCCCTCCAGGAAGATGTCATCTGCTGCTGGGCCATTAAGTGCCATTGTATGACTGATAAAATTCACTCCACTGAATGAAGTGACTCCACCGCTGAGCGCAGCCGTGCCGGACATGCTGGAGCTCCAGTATGAGCTGGAGTCCAAGGCAGCAGGGTGGTATGCCACCATTGACATTGCCAATGCATTTTTCTCCATTCCTTTGGAGAGTGCAGGCCTCAGTTTGCTTTCACCTGGAGGGGCGTGCAGTACACCTAAAACCGACTGCCCCAGGGGTGGAAGCACAGCCCCACCATCTGCCATGGACTGATCCAGGCTGCACTGGAAAAGGGTGAGGCTCCAGAACATCTGCAGTGCATCAATGACATCATTGTGGGGGGGAACACGGTAATGGAGGTATTTGAGAAGGGAGAGAAAATCATCCAGATTTTGCTGGGAGCTGGCTTTGTCATCAAGAAAAGCAAAGTCAAAGGACCTGCCCGAGAGATCCAGTTCCTGGGAGTGAAGTGGCAAGACGGACGGCACCAGGTCCCCACTGAGGTCACCAGTAAGATCACTGCAATGTCTCCACCAATAAGCAAGAAGGAAACACAAGCTTTCCTAGGTGCCATAGGCTTTTGGAGAGTGCACATCCCCGAGTACAGCCAGATTGTGAGCCCTCTCTACCTGGTCACCTGCAAGAAACGATTTCCACTGGGACCCTGAACAACAGCAAGCCTTCGCCCAGATCAAGCAGGAGATCGCTCATGCTGTAGCCCTTGTCCCAGTCAGGATGGGACCAGAGGTAAAGAATGTTCTCTACTCTGCAGCTGGGAACCATGGTCTGTCCTGGAGCCTTTGGCAGAAGGTGCCTGGTGAGACTTGAGGCCAACCCCTGGGATTCTGGAGCAGAGGTTACAGAGGTTCTGAAGCCAATTACACTCCCACAGAGAAGGAGATCTTGGCTGCCTGTGAAGGAGTTCAAACTACCTCAGAGGTAATTGGCACAGAAGCACAACTCCTCCTGGCACCCCGACAGCCAGTGCTGGGGTGGATGTTCAAAGGAAAGGTTCCCTCCACCCACCATGCCACTGACGCCACATGGAGCAAATGGATTGCCCTCATCACACAGCGCGCCCGCATTGGTAACCCAAATCACCCTGGGATTTTGGAGATAATTACAAACTGGCCAGAAGGTGAAGATTTTGGTCTCACTGATGAAGAAGAACAAGAACAAGTGACCTGGGCTGAAGAAGCTCCACTGTACAACCAGCTGCCAGCAGATGAAACATGCTACACCCTTTTCACCGACGGTTCCTGTCGCATCGTGGGGATGAACTGGAAGTGGAAAGCAGCTGTATGGAGCCCTGCATGACAGGTTGCACAAGGTATCGAAGGAGAAGGTGGATCAAGCCAACTTGCTGAACTCAGAGCTGTTCACCTGGCCTTGGACATTGCTGAGAGAGAGAAGTGGCCAAAGCTCTGCCTTTACACTGATTCATGGATGGTAGCCAATGCTCTCTGGGGTTGGCTGGAAAAATGGAAAAAGGCTGACTGGCAACATAGAGGAAAACCAATCTGGGCTGCTGATGAGTGGAAAGACATTGCCACTCGGATAGAGAAGCTACTCGTGAAAGTCCGCCATGTGGATGCCCATGTTCCCAAGAGTTGGGCTAGTGAAGAACACCGGCACAAGGAGCAGGTAGATCAGGCTGCACAGATAGAGGTGTCAAAGATAGACTTAGATTGGGAACACAAGGGAGAATTGTTCCTAGCCCAAAGGGCCCACGATGCCTCAGGTCACCAGGGCAGAGATGCCACCTATAAGTGGGCACAAGACCGAGGGGTGGGTCTAACCATGGACAGTATTTCCCAGGTTATCCATGACTGTGAGACATGTGCTGCCATCAAGCAAGCCAAGCGGGTGAAGCCCCTCTGGTATGGGGGCTGATGGTCCAAATATAAGTACGGAGAGGCCTGGCAGATTGACTACATCACACTGCCTCAGACCCGCCAAGGCAAGCACTACGTGCTGACCATGGTGGAAGCCACCACCGGGTGGTTGGAGACCTACTCTGTGCCTCATGCCACTGCTCAGAGCACCATCCTGGGCCTGGAAAAGCAAGGCCTCTGGAGGCATGGCACCCCTGAGAGAATCAAATCAGACAACAGGACTTATTTCAAGAATGGCCTGATCAATGCCTGGGCCAGACAACACGGCATTGATTGGATATATCATATCCCTTACCATGCACCGGCTGCTGGGAAAGCTGAACGGTGCAATGGCCTACTCAAGACTACCCTGAAGGCACTTGGTGGGGGAACCTTCAAGAACAGGGAAAAAAACTTAGCAAAGGCCACCTGGATAGTCAACACCCAAGGGTCCATCAATCAAGCTGCTCCTGCCTAATCTGAATCCTTGCACACAGTCGTTGAAGATAAAGTGCCTGTAGTACACATGAAAGGCATTTCAGGGAAGACTGTTTGGATTAGTCCCACCTCAGGCAAGGGCAAACTCACCTAAGGGATTGTCTTTGCTCAAGGACCTGGTTACACTTGGTGGGTAATGCAGAAAGATGGGGAAACCCATTGTGTACAGCAGGGAAACCTAATTTTAAGTGAGAACTGTGTGTAAGGTTTCATTATGCAGATGGTAATAGAATAAGGGGTGGATAATGTGTTGGGTTGATGTGGCCAGAAATGTGTATTCTATTACCATCTTCTGAAGCTGGGTGGGGCAGTGACCCTTATCTCTGTGGCACATATTACCTGCTAATGCGCCATCTTCAAGACCAGGTGGGGCAATCATCTTTATCTTTTCCACAATCCATCCTCCCTCCAGGAACATACCATCTGCTGCTGGGCCATTAAGTCCCACTGTATGACTGATAAAATTACATCATCCCATTGGGAGATGCTCCAGCCAGGGGGAAGAACCAAGCTTTTCCTACCTAGATAAAAACGGAACTGTTGGACAGTAAGATACCTTCTTTCCACTGGATTCCAGAGGAGAAGCCAGACCTTTCTACATCGTCCCTGGACTTTTGGAGGAAGGCTGCACCTTCTACAGGAGCAGTGCTTCAGCTGAACCACACCTGCCTGCAGGGGGACTGTAGTCACCATTTAATGGGACTGCTACCAACACCCTGACTGACAGGGTGTCAGGTTGTATTCTGACTCTGTCAGGATTGGGATTATTGTTTTGTTGTTTTTTTTTTTTTTTTGTAATACTTGATTTCTATTTTCCCAGTAAAGAACTGTTATTCCTACTTCCCATATCTTTGCCTGAGAGCCCCTTAATTTCAAATTTATAATAATTTGGAGGGAGAGGGTTTACATTCTCCATTTCAAAGGGAAGCTTCTGCCTTTACTAGGAGATACCTGTCCTTAAAACCAGGACAAAGCTTCATTATATAAAAAGCGCGTATTTTTCTGTTAAAGGGAGACAGTGATATTGTTGCAAGCCCCACCATGTTTTTGTTAGTCTCTGTCTGCACTGTAAGTCCGTCTGTGTGGATGAGTGAGATCTCACTGTTTGGTATTTGTTAGGTGGGATCTCAGTGCTTCTCTGGGGGAGGGAATAATAAATGAGCTTCTCAGGCACCGGAATTTGTGCAGCCTGCGTTATTTGCTGGTTGTCAAAGTTGGGAATGGCGTGGGGGGATTGTTTGGGAGGTGGGTTTTTAGCTTTTGTGGAACTGTTTGAGGAGTATTTGTACCTGTTGTAATGTGTGTGCATGAACCTGATAAGCTGAGACAGACATGCAGAAGAAAAACAGTGATAAAGACGACAGTTTTTCTGATCCATATTTTGCATTTTTTTGTGTAATGGGAAGAAGGATTAGGAATCTACAAAAAAAAAAAAGGTGTTAAACTAAGTTGATCATCACAGGGGGTGGTTACTGTGAAAAACACTGTTAATGAGATTCTGACCCAGAAATTTGTTAAGTAGGCAGTGTTGAAGATGGCTTGTAAATGGGTGATCTTGTCAGAACAGCCAGAAAAGGCAGATGTGTGGAAGAAGTACCACATTTATATGCCCTTTTGATGTGTGAGAAGGAGCAGTGAAAACAAATATGTACAAACATACACACAGTCTTTTGGGAACAGGCACATGGTGCTATTCTTCAGGCTGTCATGTGCAGGGCAAGGAGGTGGCCTTTCATGATCCCTTTGGATCTCTTCCAACTCAGGGTATTCTGTGATTTCTATGAATAGAATATTGTCTGTTGGTGGAAAGTATGGAGAGTATTCTAGAGGAGAAATTTTTTTTTTGCTTTTAGGAAACTTATAATACTGGTGTAATATGAGTGTGGATGTGCCCACATACACTGGAGTTAAAAAAAAAAAAAAAAAAGACAACTGAAAGCAAAACCAAAACCCAGCTACCCCTATCCAGTTTTTTTTGTATTGATAGTCCTACGCTATTTTAAATCCAGCATAAGTTCACATATTCTGCCTTAGTGTTTTGAACACAGCAGTTTGCCATTACAGTGTTGTTTGCCTAGGTGAGAGGTGAGCCTTTGGCTCTGGGCACACGGTTAGGAAATGTTTGAGGTGCGGGTAAACAGTGAAGTATGACCTCCTTAAATACATGGCATGTGAGAGCTAAAAGCAGGAAGAAAAACTTCTGTCAGACTTGTGTCCTCAATGCAACTGAGTTGCCTGTCCATGCAGTAGCTCTGCAATCAACCCTGTGCTGTCTTCAAACCTCTGACTTCTGTAGCTGCCCAGTGAGTGGCGATAGAGCTCTTCTCAGTGTGCCCTCAAGAGGTGCAGCATTTCTGCTGGCAGTAGACCCTGACGGGTTTAAATTATCAGTGCAGGCATTTACATTTTTTAAGTTTTGCCAAACATAAGTTAATACCTCTTTGGCTTCTGATGATGTCTGTTGCACTAAAAAAGAGTAAAAATCTTCATCTTGATGGGGAAGGTCATGTTTTCAGCTGGAACACTCCTATATTAGAGGTTCCTCTATATAAAAAAAAATTCTTTCACTTTGTCACTTGATGTCTAGATTAGACTGATTAATAATACTTTACTTTTTATTTCCCTTAGCTTTTGTAATAGCAAATTTAAAAAAAGACATGTCGAAGTGCAGTGAGTAGACCAGATAATAGGCCAATTTTCATGAAACTGTTTACTTTTCTAGAGGGATTAATTTTTTAGAATTGCTTAATTTTCTAATCTGTTGAAAGGAACTGAACTTTTCTAAAGAGTAATTTTTTCCACATTTTAATAGTTGAGACATTTTTCTCTGATGTGAGTGCCAGCATGACTCCCAGATGTGTAGTTTGTGATTCTTTAGCTATATATGCTGGAATTGAGTTTATTTTTCTCCCTAAACATCGTAGGTTGTCAGGTGATGAGGCAAACACCTTTAAAAAGTATGCTTAGTGTTGTGGTAAGTCGAGTGTGTACTGAAAAATACAGGTGGAGCAGATTATAACAGATGTATTTATTCCATTTACCTACGTGTTTTAGGTTTAGATTATGGTAAGTACTTGATTTAAAATGAGTTACGGAAATAATGAAATTGTTTTCAGATTATATTACTAATTCATTTTGATGCAACTAAGATGGCAAAGGATAGACATGATTATGTTGAAATTGCTTTTCAAGTTTCAGTCAATAAAACTGATGTTACTTACATAATACAGTGTTAATAAAGAGGTTTCCCAGAAGATTCCAGCAGCTGTCTTTGGCAAAAACATTTCATCAAAACATCAGTTTAATCAACTGAGTTACATTGTAGAGTAGCCTAGAAGAAATAGGGTGTGTTAGAAGAGGCATCCAGGGAGAGCAAGTGGCATTTATTTCAACTTTTCTCCCCTAAACTCAAGAGTAGTTCTTCCCAATGAAGAGGAAGTAATGAAAAGATTAATACGAGTCCTATGTGAATATATAGGAAGGTCCTGACAAAATCCAGACATAAAACAAGAGGTAAGAGCAAGTTGTCTTACCCAGTCAGACCACAGAGACTCAGTATACAGGGGCAGGAATGAAGTTAGGAAAAGCCCATGTGGAGTTGAATTTGGGGTGGGATGTGAAAGGCAGCAAGAAGAAGGGTTTGTACAGGTATATCATCAGCAAAAGGAAAACAAGGAGAAATGTGAGTCTTTTACTGAATAAGGTGAAGAATGTAGTGACAAAGGATGCAGAACAGGCACTTGCTTTCTGCTTTGCCTTGGTCTTTATAGGTAAGTGTTGCCTTCAGGAACACCGGGTCCAGCCGACCGAGGGAAAGTCTGGCTCACGCAAGACTTCTCCTTTGTGAGTCACACTGAAATGTTTAGGTAAACCTGATGTATAGGTACCTGATGGTACCTGATGAAGTCCATCCCAGAGTGCCGCAGGAGCTGGTTGATGTCATCACAAAGAATCTTCAACTGCTCTTGAAATGTTTTGACAACAGGACATGGTTTCTGGGAGCTGACAGACTGATGGGGAATGGTGTGGATTTTCCATCTGTGTTGATACTCAGGACAGATGAGTATCATCTGCTCAGGAGGAGCCTGAGCAACCTCCTTTAGCTGACCCTGCTTTGAGCATCTGATTGGACTAGATGATCTCTAGAGTTTCATTCCAATCTTGGCCTTTTTGTAAGTATATCCCATTAAAATTTCAGACACATTTAGAACACAGAAAGTAGTTCCTGTGACTTTTAAAATTTTGATTCACTAGTACAGGTGTCTTTGGTGAAATACTAGAGGTACAGAAACAAATTTAAAAAAACTGCTGTGCCTCCTTACTGTCTCTGCTAACTGATGTCATTTAAAGCAAAGATGTGTTTTGAAAGTTAAAAAATTAAAAGGATTGATTCAGTAGGTAATCTGGGAGTCTATGAACTTTAGTGTCTGGCTTCAAGAATAAAGTCTGAAGTTCTGTTAGGCTGACTCTTTTGTAAGAGTAATTTGAAAGCCGTACACAGTTTGGATTTTTATGACTAAGTGTTGGAGAAATTGCTGGAAAATGCTTATAATAAAACCTGGTGTGTGTATTAAGTAGTCATGCCTACTGTTCCTTGTAGGCTGAAAATAACTGTTTAGTATCAGTTTGGATGTAATTTGCATAGCAGGTATAATTACTATAAATAATGCTTACGTCCTTCAGAGTGGGTTACCAATACCAGTGTTCTGCAAACAAAATGAAAAGTTTTAGTATCAGTAATTATTTGATTTGGTTGAGAGTTTTCTTGGGTCAGTCATGCAAAAATGCAGAAAATGTAAGTAGATTTCACACTGTAAGTAAAATTATTCAGTACAAATAGGGACTTGATTAAAACTGTCATGAGTTCTAGTCAAAGTACCTGGTCAATTTTTAAGTTTTTTGGTGTTTAGCGTTACTGTCTGTTTTGTGTGTATGTAAAACTTCTGAACTGTAATGCTTCCTTGGGAATGCTGTACACATCATATCATCATATTATACACAAAGGGTGTGTAGGCTGGAAGTTTTGGGTGCAGAGCACATGAGCTGAAACAGAAAAGATTGAACAAGTACGGACTTTGTACCTTTGGTTTTTGGAGAAAGCATGTTACAGCTTCTCTTATTAGTTAGAATGTTTGGATTGTTTTTCAGCCCTCATAACCTTTCTACAGAATTAAAAAAGTGTAGAGAGTGTTTTGCAGTGTTTAAAACCCTCCTGTAAGATGTTGTGTAAAGTAGCACATTAATTTTTTTTCATCTAAGTTAATTTTTATTGCTAGCTTTACTTTGTTCATCACTTACTGATAGAGTTGCTGTTTCCTGGTGATGCATCTAGCTGGCCCCTTTCATTGAGAAGTAAGTTCTTTGCAGACTGCTTAAGTAGTTATTCTCATTTAAATTGTAATTTATCTTTAAATTTGCTATTTTCTTTTTGTTCTGGGAAACATTATTTTCCAGCAGCTGGTTATTATTTGGCAAAGCAGGAGTTCAGTTATGAAATTGCTACTAATTTAGTGCAGATTTTTCTGAGAGTGAGTGCAAGAATTGTAGATTATTTAAGCTATACCCAGGGTTTGAATAGGTTTGAGAGTATCTTTTAGAATTGTTGTTCCCTGAGGCTATTGAAATGTGACACTATGTGAGCCATCTGTACTTCAATGTGTGCATATTTCTACATGTATATATTTGTAAATAGAAGCAGAAGAAATATTCATATGCCAGCTGTAGACTGTGGAATAATTTATATGTGTCTTCATAGATATATTTTCCTTCAGAGAAAGCATGATTTAATTGTTGCCTACTTGTCATCCTGTATAATTTAAGGAGGTATTGTTGTTAGCCAAGATTAGAATTAGTATTCATTCATAGTCTCTTGACAGTGTGAGGAGAGAGAGGTGCAGCCTGTGAGGTGACTGTCCTCCTGTAAACACCTCAGGTGGGTATCTAAACTTAGGTGAGGGGGTGAGAGGAATTTGGGCGTATTAGCACTTTCACGGAGGTGAAAGAAGGGTAATTTGTGTTACCTGCCTTTGTATTTATGTCTAGAGGGGTCTGTTCCTTCTGTGCATGAAGTATAATTTACAGAATTTTATAAGTGAAAAGCTCTGTTTTTCAATGGGTATGTCCTGTGCATTTTTATTTTTTTTTAATAAACTCTTTGAAAAGATGTCTGTTTACTTAACATCTCACTTCATATTTGTATATGTAGAGAATGTTACTGGAACCAAAGAAGCATAAAAAAGGGTTCTTAAGTGTTTCATCAGTATGTATTAATTTTTAATATATATGTTAATTAATATCTCTATGTGGAGTATTAGTGCTTTACAGTTCCTTTTTTTCTGTCATTTCTCTACATATGAAGTTATTGGAAACTAATGAATACTTGTCTCAGGTTTTTATAGGCAGTAATCAATAGTTTCCAGATTTTTACGTTACTTGCTGCTCCTCTTGTTTTGTCCCATTCCTAGCATGCTTTCCAGACAACTTGTGTTTATGACCCAGTAGGACAGTTGCATTTAATCCCAGAATACCTCTGTGTTACTTCTTAACTATATAACATAATGAACTGTAAAAAAAAAAAACATAAAAATATAATTATTGATATAGAATTACTTTTATTTTCATTACTCGTTATGATAATATTTTGCATTTAATTTTTATCACTCACTGTCATAGCTGTGCTTGAAAAAAATATGTGAAAGCACATGGGCTGGCATATTTCTAGCTTTGTAAAGTATAAAAAGGCAGAGTAATTAACTTTATCATTTTTGACTTAATTTTTCTGGCAGTCTGATTTTTCTTGAATCTGGTGTGTATGCCACCAGTGTGAGGTGGCATTTCCCCACGTGAACATTCACAACCTTCTGCTGCATGTGAGGGACAATGAGTGTTGGTAGCAGAGTGCTACTAGTGCATTTTTTTCTCCTCTTAGGTGCTTAGTTGAGGTGAAGTGTTTCAGTGTGAGTTTCTCTCACAGTTGGCTTGATTTCTGAAACTGTCTCCATTCCTTTTCTCTTCCTGCATGTTACTGTGATAAACTGTCTGAGACAGGGATCATCTTTTAATAGATGATGTGGTGGCAGTATATGCCATCCTGCAGCACTACTGCCATCCTGCAAAAAACAATTTCTGCTAGAAGGTCTGTATTGATAAATTTCAGCTAGAGGTTCATGTGAATTCTTGGGTGCAAAAGTCTTCCTGTCAGGTCATGCTTGATTTTGCCTATAACTTTAGTTAGGAATGCTAATTGTGCAGCTTTTAAATGTAGGCAATTCTATTATTTATGTGCCTACTATAATAAAATTTAGCAAAACCTAGTAAGTTACATTAATGATCTGAGCAGTTTTTGTAGAGAAATACAAACTGAGGCCTTTTCCACATCCTTCACAGGATCCCCTGTATTAATGATATCATGCATTACAACATGGATACTGTAAAATGTGATTGTGTCTCATTTTTTTAAAGTGACAGTTTTGTTGTTTTGCTTTTTGTCCAGATCTAGTGTTAGATACATCTAGTTCCTTTTACTTGAATAATGAAACCTTTCTATTTAGAAATAATTTTTTCATGATATTATTTCTTTTCGTAGGAGAAACAGCAGGGAAAAGAATTAAGTGGTTTCCTAATTTAATAACTTTGGCCAGTTGCTCTTTGAGTCTAGTTATTGTTGCTGACAAAGATAATATCCTCCTCCACTGCTGCTGTTTTAACTGTCTCTGTCATTCATGGAATTTAATTTTCAAATAGTGATTTAGTATCGCTTGCCCAATTCTTAGTGAATATGATGTGTACTTGTTGTCTGTGCCTTCCAAAATTGAAATGTACTGATTTTAAGGGTTGTAATTGCCCATTTGGCTCAGTGTTTTTCTAAAGAAGTATACAGGGGTGTACTTTGTTATAAGGTCTTGGTTCCTTTTTATATGTCAGCTTGCCTTCTAGTTTCCTAAATGGTGTTTTCCATTTCCAGTGGCATATTGTGAAAGTGTCCTCAAACTGAAGAGGATGCTTGGCAGTAAAGACTTTAGAATAAAGACTCTCTGTCAACATCTTGTTCAGCCAAGTCTTTTGAAGGGTTAATTCAAACAGCAGATGGGGAAGATTGAGATTCGTGCATTCTCAGTTTACACTGTAGAAATATTTCATATTCTAGGACTGACAGTTGTTGAGTTGCCTTCATGACATTAATAACTACCAAAAGTATAGCTGTTTGGAAGAGTCCTGTATAGTGACATGTGGCATCAAATTTATAGAAATCTAATTTACTGTGTATCTTGACTTCCTCTATTGTTTTTTGTCCCATTGATTTATTTATGTGGCAGTTAACAATGCAGTAATTTTGTAGACAGTTGTTCAATTACGTCAGGGCTGAGTTAACTAACCGAAGGCAGGGGCTGGTGTGTGTGTTCTCCCTAGCTTTGGTTTCTAGCCTGGTCAAAGATTGCAGCTCTATCACTGGGTAAATTGATTTGAGTTGGGGGTCAATGTCACCCAGTTCTGCTACCCTTTCATTTCCACTACTTTGCCATGGTCCCGTTTTTTTGTTTTTACCCTGAGGGAAGCCAGCTGAAAGTACAGTTAGTCACAGCACTGCAAAGAAGCCTGGCTGGAAATAGTTTCTTTCTGGTTGCTGCTTCTGATTTGGGTCACAAATGCTTTTGACAAAATAGCCAGAAAAATGGGAGTGAGTGGCCAAACAGCAGGGGAAGAGGAGAGACATTATTTCATTTATGCTGTATTGTTGCCTAGTTATTGCCTGTGTTATGTTACTGTATTGCACATAAAGTTTGAAATGGTTAGCTGTGAATTTGTTTGCACTTGTAGTTGTTATACTTTTAAAATACTCATCTGTTTTCAAATTAGTTTATTGCATTTTTATCACTAGACTGTGAATAAACTAGTTCTGATTAGAGTTCATAGGGACTTTACTAGTAGTTAGTTATTTTCTCCAATTTTAGCAGTACAAACTAAAGTACACTTTTTTAATGGGGGGTGAGACTAGAGAGAATCTTAACACAACAAAAATGGTAAAATATGTTATCAACTACTTTTGGTAAATAATCTGATCCATATGAAATGGGTGATAGACATTTTGCATTTTTCTTAATAGAGTAATTTGGGTGAACAGTACATCTGTCCTGGTCTCAAAGAGAAGACTTGGTATTTACAGTGTCTTCCTCAATTTTATGCTACTGTGTTTAAATACTGAAATTCAGACATTTTAGACAGGAACCATACCTTTCCACCTGTGAATGCTTACATTTGTACCATATAGTGAGAGAGGTAAATGCAAACCTCCTCTCTTCCTTTTTGTGCCTTCTGAAAAACAGTCACAGAAATTCTGTTTTTATGAAGAGCTGAAGTTTGCTATTTTGCAGTCAGTTCAAACTAATTAATAATTTTTACAGGCTGCCATTCTTAGCATGAATTGGATATACTTTCATACCAGACTCTGGAGTTTTGCTGGCTCTAGCAACTAAATGACAAATATTAAAACAATGTTTTGTCTTTCACCTGTCAGCTGTTAACAGAAATCCAGTGTAGTAGTGTAGTGGACTGTGCATGGCTTAAGTTTTTTGTATTCTGCAAAAATTAGGAAATGACATTTAAACAAAATGCAGTTCATAGTTGTGGGGTTTATTTCAGCTATGGTATTTGGATAAGAGATCTTGGCAGTGAATAATGGATTGTATTCAACTGGCTCCACAGTCCTATTTTTACTGTTAAAAATAGGAGAAACGTGTTAAATTTGTGTAATAGCATAAACTTACTGAAAGAAGTCTGCAGCTCAGACTTCTTTGTAGTAAGCGCTGTTTGTCTGGAAGATTTAATACAAATTTTTCTTTTCTGGGGAATTGGCTCTTCTGATGATAAATTCTCCTTCAGTGAATTTGCATGTTGGCATAGATGTTCTTATATTGGTTTTATTCTAGACTGTGAGTGAAAGTCATCTGTTTGTCAGAAGGTTAACCTTTTCTGGTGTTGCTCACATGATTTATTTTCCTGGGCATATTGAAATATTGTATATTTTCAAATAGATTTGTTATTTAGTTAAGTATTTCAACTTCCAATCCTCAAAGAGCATTTTTGATTTGAATTTGATTAAGATTTACTGAAATCTCAAAAACGGCTTGAATAGGGGACTGATAAAGAAAAGGTGTACATAAAGTATTCCAGGGGGTAGGATCACATGTTGAGATTGAAATGAAAGTTTTCCAGTCCAGAAAGTAAACTTAATTTTAGTCAGCTGTGCTGGACCATCTTTCTGTCACTGTTGGATTAGAAATCTTTTTGCAAAGCTTTGAGTATGAAGGTGATGGGACACTTTGCTAAAATGCGTTTTTTTACAATGTATTGAGTTTCATTACTCAATACAGCTGCTGTTTTATTTGGTAAAGTAATTCTCCAGTGTAATTCCAGTATAACACTCTCCAGTGTAATTCTCCAAATGGACAGTTATACAAGGGAGGTGCCTGGTATTTTAAAACAAACTGTTTGGGCAGTGATAACTTTGATTGGGCTGCTGATTTGCTTCAAGGAGCAAAAACTTTTTTACTGGTGCAGAGCAGGAACAAGACAGTAAACTGAGGTAGGTGAGGAGAGGGTAGAACAACTTTTAAGTAAGTTGCAGAGTCATTGGAAGATGTTTGACTTTCAGAAACGTGGCAGAATTCTGATACTTCTCTATTGTGGGTGGAATTGAATGAATGATGTTTCAGAAATTACTTATTTTAGTTGCTTATTTCTTTTGGGGTCTTCAAAAGTGAGAAAGGAATTGCAAGCAATACTGGAAAAATTTAGAAGTGCTGTTGGTATAAAGAATGAAATAAATTGATACTAAAATTTAACAATAGTAATTAAAATGTCCTAATTAATTTACGGAATTGCTATAATAAAACCTAAGGAAGTTTTATGCAAATTACTGGTATTGTTACATTGAGTATTGAGTAAGTATGAAAAAGCTTTAACCTGGCACTTTTGTTTCTGCGTAATTTTATTGGTTTATATTTAGTTTACCTGATTGTGAGGGTTTCCAGGTTACTAAGTTTTAGTCTTTATATTCTGATAATAAATTGAGATTGAAAGAGAAAAAATATAAATATTACGCGAAACTGGTAGGAAACCACCAAGAAGAGGTAGTATATGTCTAAGTCTAAAGAACATTCATTGGTGCTGTTGGAGTTTGTAGATGATAGCTTTCCATAAATTCAGGAAAAGGAATCATAAAGATGGATTTCTGTAGGTGAGACTTAATTCTGTCCATCATAGCAGTGTAAACAACCTAACATGTAAAGAGAGAAGGTATTAAAGAGTATATGTTAAAGGGCATAATTTTATAATTGAGACACAAATGTATTCTCCAGAATGCAGGAGGCTATCAAGCTTTGCTTACTTTTCTGTGGCTTTTTTTTTTTCCCAGAAGTGTTCTTCCAGTTTATAGATGCTTTACAGCCCTGTGCATTTTCACAACAAACTCATGTCTGTTGCCCTGTTTCCTTTTCTGAAAGTGTTTTGTGAATCTATTGATGGTGCTATCTTTCAGAGCTCAAAATATTCTTTGTAGATGTTTCCTGCTTAGTAGAGTGTAGGATTTGAGTCACAAATTAAGACCAAGAGGGAGAATGAATTTTACAAGTTAGAATTCAGAAGCATGGAATAATCTGAACAAATCACTGAAGTATTCCTATCCAGTAGTCAGTGCAGATAAAGACATCTGATATGTTAATCTTCTGTTGAATCTTTAATGTTTTATTTTGCCTTGCATGTTGTATTATGGAGAAAAAACATTGAAATAGAAAGTTCCAGCAGTTCTTGCTGTTCTCTCTTTTGACAGGCATTGTTTTATTGTGCAAAATGACAGTGCCAGCCAAAACCATCAGTCTGAATGGTTCCTGTAGGGTTGTATTTCAGTAGGAGCAGCGTTCTAAGTGATTAACCAGCTCTGTCATGGGTCTTGAAGCACAAAAGTAACTCATCTGATCCTTTACAGAATGTTTTTGTCTAGAGACACTGAAGGCAACCACTCCTTGCTGCTCTCGTGCTGGTAGTGAAGAGTTGCTGTTCTTCTTGCCACTTTCATATGGATGAGTTCTTAGTTATCATGAGATTTAGAACTCATTCTGGTGATAGTTCCCTTAATACTAGGTAGTGACACCCAGTCTCCATACAGTCTGTATATATATGTTTATTATGTCTTAGCAGATAGATTGTTCTGTTTATTACACATCTATATTTTCCTTATTTCGGGAGACTTCATGGCTTTTGTTGACTAGTATTTGTGTTAGTACTTTATAGTGATTTGAAATACTTTCTAATAGCTTTAGCTGTGTGGGAGGTTTATATAGTACCTGCCTACTTAACGTACTGGAACTTTGATGAAAAAATAAAATTGCCTTTCAATTATGAAAATACAATAAAGAAGTATACATTTCCCCCATCTTTGTCTTTCTGTTGTCTATAACTGTTGTCATTATTATTAATCAGCGAACATAGTAAAGAGGCTGTAAGTAATAGAAAGGAGATGAAGCAAAATTACATTCTTTTAACACAGGTAACAAAAGCATATAAACTAGCTGAGATGGAACTGATCAGAATACAATCTGAGCAAACTATTGCTTTTCTTGCATCATCTCTCCCAGAATGTTTTGTCCTGTTAATACCCTACTGTTGAGCATAATAATGTGGCAGTAAATAAATTTGATAAAGATAGATGAATGCTGGTATTTAAAGCCCAGCATTTAACAGATTTTTTAGTTCTATTGACTTAAAGCCCTAATTTCTGTGTCAGATCTCTAAGAACTGTTAGGATCATAATATTAAGTAAGAGACATCTATCTGCTATCTGTGGACAAATAATTACAAGTTTAAAAGGAATAAATGTCTTCACACTTAAGAGCAAAAGAGATTACACCTACCACTTTGGCTTCTAGTACTGTGTGTCTAAAGGGTATCTGAACAAGTAATTCTCAAGACCAAAGTATTGCTTTAAAGCATAACGTTTTTTTCCTTCCTGCTGTTTTCAGAGGAACTGCTGTTGAAAATATTTTGAGGAACTAAACTTTCTATTTAAAATTTCATTTCAACAGTAAAAATGTGTTACTTCTCTGTGAATACTTAAAATACTACAGCAATGTCCAATACTTGGTTTATATTAATTTGCAGCTTTTATTTAGAATACTAAAATGGTGAACTGATTTTGCTGAAACAATACAATTCTAATTTGAAGCTTGCAGGGTTAGGATAGTCAGTTCTTACCATTTAAATAATGAAAATAGCAGGTTGAGGCGTAATAAAACTTGATTTCCTTCTTGTATTTCCATGCTGCTCCTATTTGTCTTTGCTTATTTGGGCTTCCTACAGAGCTCTCACCTGTAAAATGGCAGTCAATGCTCAATTTTAATTACATTAAATTACAAGACTGGTATTTAACAGAGCATTCCACATGTTTATAGATGGTTGGAAAGCAGCTTTTAGACCTTGCAGAGGGATTCTTAGGTGTTGTCTTTTTTGCCTGTTGTGGTCTAATCTGATACTAATGTTGAACATAAAAGCATTTGAAACTGAATTTTAACTATATGAATGTAACTTATATTTATTCTTTTTAATGTTTGTAAATGAGCACTAGTTATACAACATACTAAATATTCTTCTGTGTGAGAATACTTCTCAGTGGTGTGGAATGTCATGATGATTGCTGTTCTTAAGCACTCTAATATGACTTTCAGTATGTGAAAATAGCTGTTGTTTCCTCTGTATCAGTAAGTCTGTGGTTAGCACTGTCTTTCTAAGTAGAAAATCGGTGTGTTACCTAACTTGCTGCTATAGACATCAGAGAAATAGAGGTAAAAGGTTTGCTTTCTGTAGAGAAGTTCTCAAATGTTGCATGCTTTCTGGTGGATTAAGGTATTTCATTGTGCATTTTTACACATCTTCGTGTTCTGTTTTGTAACTGACAGTTTAATTTTAATAGAATACAGGTGGAAATAATTTTTTTTTGTCTCTTCCTGAAGGTCAAACCTTTAGCTATACTTTACGGGGTAAAAACCTAAATACTTTTCACCACAGTCTATCTGTTAATACTTCTATTGTTAATCAGGTGTGCAGTCAGTGACAGTAGTCACTTCTGATTGAAAACTTGTGGTTTTCCTGACAAAACTAAACCAGCAAAGCTGCTGCTTAACTGAAAGAAGTGTAATTTCTTGGAGTTCCTTTCCTCCACTCCGAATAATGCTCTGGTGTCTGAATAAAGAGCTTGTAGCAAGAACTTGATATATTAGGTATTTTCATTTAAAAAATACAGTACTGAGTTCTCAGGACTAATGCAAATGATTAGCAGTATATATTTAGCCCTTCTGACAGTCGGCATGATGTAAACTTACTGCAGGCAAGTAAATTCCTTTATGTTATATAAATTTTCTGTTAAATCCCTATTTTGAGAAAAAATCGGAAGTACCAGTGCCAAGTCCAGAGAGGATCTGCAGCAAGGCCAGAAACAAAGCTGTATAATGTCCAGTATCTAGAATTTTGCATGTGATGGATGTCATTTAACTAAGATTTTGTTTAGTAATATGCAACTTACTTGTTCTGTTTCCCTGAATATAAAGGGTTTAAAAAAAAAAAAAAGGTGCTTTGGTCTTACTGTTAATCAGCTATATAATTTTCTTCAGTCAGAGCTTAAGTAATGATGTAATTTACTAAACACAAGTGTACTAAACACAAGTGGAGGCACATTCATATGCACTTCCCAAAGCGTCCCTTGGGAAAAAAGCCCTGAAATTGCACACACTGATGGCCTGGGATTAAATTGGTTGTGGAAGTTAGCTTCAAGAGATTTGATTAGCACCTAGATGCTTTGCATTTGTGTTGCAAATTTTCTGTTTACAGATAAGTGCAGTATCTGAGGAGGATGGACTATGAAACAGTGGTTGACCAGGTTGTAAAGAATGATGTAAAGTAAGTCAAAGGTAGCAGAGTCCTCAGTTCACAATTCAGTATGAAATGTGTTTGTGAAAGACAGGTTTGCTGGCTCCCTATTTCAAAAAATGAAATGGTAATTCCCATCTGTTTTTCTGCAGAAGTTGTTGAGAGAGAGGGGACTCTTTGAAATACTTGTGTAGCTGTTTAATTTTATGGTATGTTCAGATGTTTTACATGTAACAGAGTTGTGTGTTCACTGTATAAACAAGACTTATTTTTGCTTTGTGGACTACAAGTGTCCAACTGTCAATGCCCTGATTTTGAATGGTCTAACATGTGCAAGAATAGTAACTGACTGCATTAGGGTTTGAAATTATGTACTTCAGGATGTGCATGCTGTTTTGCCCTACTGTCAATTCATAAGAGTTTGTCCTTTTGATGGGTAGTTGCAGTAAGTTTGTTTAGTTCTCCTTTACTGTAGGGTAAGACCCAGATGTATGGTCAGGTGCCATTGAAGAATTTTCATGCATCTCTTGTGTAGCCACACCTAGTTGAGACTGTTAAATTAAAACATTTTGTTGAAACATCTAGTGGATAGTAAAGCAGGTGGTTTTTTTCATGCATAATCAGAAATTACCTTTAACACTTTGCCACAGAATAGCCATGCTTTTGTGTGCAGTGATCATGATTCACCAATAGTTGTCAGAATTGTCTGACAAAAAATTGGGAAGTTGCTAAGAGTTCAAAAGAACATTTTAAACACATGAAACACGATAGTAAGATGTACCAATCCTATGACTGTTATCAGGGTAAATATGCTGTTGACATGAATTTCCTGTGTGTGTTATCACTTGTTGCTTATTTATGAACTGTTCTTTTCTAAATGCTTCTGCTAAGTGCTACTATTTCCCTCCTCAGCCCCAGCAGAGGAAGTAGTTCACTGTGAAAATCTAGCTATGTTAGAGAAATCTGAAGTTGTTAAACACAGAAAAGTCATGTTACATTCATTCTCCTTTTTCCTTCTTAGTTTTCTCATTCACCTGTTGTTTATATCTTTTCTCCTGAGTCTAGCCCTACATCATCTCCCAGCTTAAAAAGGGAAGTTTATTCCTGTAATCAACTTCTGCTTTGATTTTCATTTCTCTTTTTATGTAGTCTGTATAATTACTGACTAGTGTTCTTTTCCTCTGGCTTCCAACAAATTCAGACTTTGACCCTGCACTAGGTCAAAATTGTTCTAGATGGTGTTGCTGGTGGCCACAGATCATTCATGTTCCTCCTCTGTGATAGGAATCTTTAACAATTAGGCATATTATTTTTAAAATTTGCTGTCCCTTTTTGTGTTTTTCCTCATTATCCTGTAAGATTTGATTGTAGGACTACCTGTCCCAAGTCTAAAAGAAATCCCAGGACTTAAGTTTCTTCTGCCTTCTCTTAGCACTGTACTCCAGTACTGTGCCTCTCTCCTGCAGATGAGTCTTGTTTTGTCTGAATTTGATACCATCTCCTCTTTTTAGTATATTTGCAGGTATTTTCAGTGTCTTTCTGATTGTGTCCTGCTTCATTCTGTTCCTGAAGCATTAGCCTGTAGCAAGCCTGAGAGTAAAAATATAGGACTTTAAATCCTGCATGAGCTGTGGTGCTATTTTTTTTAGCATTTTATGTATGTGATTCAAAAATGGACCTCTGTGTAATCTGAATGTTAGGTTTTTTACCAAGAAGCCTCAAACATTTTTAAAAAAATTATTTTTATGATTTTATTTAAGAGTTCAAGAGATCCTGTTTTCCCAGAAGTGGTGTTGGAAAAGTGAAGTGTAAGCACAAAGTGTTTGTTTCAAAATTTTGGCAAGCTGTAGAAAAATGTGCCAAGTTTCTGCAGCTTGCAGATGGTCGGGCATGTCTGAAGCGAGCAGTTTTTAGTACTTCAGGGGAGCTATGGGATTTCATGGGCTGTTAAATAAAAAAAAGTCTAAATCCATCAGGTATTGTATCCTGAAGCCATGCCAGATGTATCCAGTTGTCATTAATTTATTTCTTTTTACAGCTTTGCAATAGAGAAAATGCTAATTAAATTCTGATTGTAACTGTATAATTTTTTCGAAGTGATGTGTATAGTACTTGGCTGAAATCACTGTGGGTAGATAGTATACTGTATCTGTGTACTCACATAATTAGAATTGAAATTTCAAAGTAATATAGTCTTATCTTAAAAATGTATCTTATAAATGTATTACTCTTTAGATGCTTAGTTGCAATGTACATATGCATAAGGGTTTTGATTTTTCTGGAAATACTGTTTTCATAATCTATTAGAACCAGGATATGTCCATTATTAGTATTCTGTGACTTTACTACTACAACAGACAAATTTTTATAGCCATCACAGAGATCTAAAAATTAATGGATTTATTTTTTGTCAGTTTATATTTTATTTAAAATTGGTTTTCATTTAGTCAAGAGATAATAATATCTTAAATCATCTATCACTGGTTTCGCTGATCCCTTAGTATCATACAATCCTAGTGAACTGGTGATTTTTCTACTCTGGCTCCTGCTTGAAGCAAGGTCAACTACTGTGCTCAGGCTGTTGGCAAGTTGAGTTTTGGATACCTCCAGCATGGAGATGTGCTTAAACAGAATTTTCTGTGCATCAGTTTGTGCCCATTGCTTCTTGTCCTGTCACTGGGCATGACTGAGAAGAGCCTGATTCCATCTTCTGAACTCCCTGCTCCACTTCCAAATTGATTAATTTTGCAACGTAGTAAGATTCCTTTGAGCCTTCCCTTCTCCAGGCTGCATAGTCCTGTTTCTCTTAGCCTCCCCTTATATGACAAATGCTCCACACCCTAAGCAGATGTCATATTTCTACCAAAGCTTTTCTTTTCAAAACTGCTTTTCCTCACGATGGTAAAGTGCAGTGGTAAAGCTGTAGTTCTGCTCAAAAAAACATCCTGAGAAACAGTAAAATGATCTATTTTTAAAATTACTTATTTTGCAATACTACCCCTGCATTAACTCCCTTCTTATTTCAGCCAAGGTTTATGGTTTTCATAAAGCATTTACTGGAACACTGGCTCTATAATCTTATCTTATATCTCTAGGAATCCTTTTCAGCATGGTGTTCAATATTTAATATAGTATTTTATATAATCTTTTCCTTCAGAAGGATGAGGTATGACATTCTTTGATTAATGGATTAATGGACCTTTTTATAAAGAATTTTTCCTAAATTTGCATTTCTAGAGCAAGCAGCTCATTTTCACTTAGTAAAGATAGTATCTCCTGGAGCTGCATTAGAAACATCTTTTTTTCTGAATATTTAAAGGAATAGAAGAGCTATGTTTTATCAGCCCTTCCTCTGAAGGAAATATGTGCACTGAAAAGATGACTGTTTCATGGGCCTGTGGGTATCTGCAGTCTGTAAGCAGGTAGCCAGCAGTCAGTCTCCTTAGCAGGTGGAACCTTTCCTTCACTAGCCCTCTGATATTGTGTTCTTAGTCTGGGAAGTGATTCTGGCATTCTGTTGTTCTGTGTCTTGGACTGTGCTTTCTGAGGCTCACAGGCAGAGTTACATAATTTACTGCTCACACACACAACACCTGTAGCACAGTGTTTTTGTGAACATACAATTTCTTCTCCCTTGTCCATCTTAAATTCTCTTGGCGCACTGTTGACAAATTGGCAACAAAACCCATCAGGATTTGGGTGATATTAGCTTATGTTTGATCCTTCTTTCAGAGGTAGCAGGTTCTTGTTATGAGTTCTATCATCTTCTGATTGGTGCTTTGAGGAATGATGTTTCCTTCATAGAACTAAAAATGAAGGTTCCTGAAATGAAACTTTTTGTCTTACATCTTTTTACTTGCAGAATGCCAGTGCTGTTCCTTCTTTCTGGTTACTGATGTTATTACTGCAATTGCTCTGTTCTCCAAAACTTTTTTTTGCTAAACTTTTTTTTATGTACTCACAATATTGCACCTTTCCGCATGCCTTAACTGAGCTGAGGACTTACTCATGTAGGCTTTATTTGCGAGGTCTGCACTAGGTCTTGAACTAAATTATAGTCTTCTTGTCCAAAAGTAGTCCCGACTAAGTAAATAGCAGCATAAAGTTTCTACTGAGGCATGTCAAAAATGTTATGATGTTTTCTTTAGGGTGAACACCTGCTCAGGAGCACAAACTGAGATGAAAAATGTGCAGCTGGTGCCTAAACTTTGAGGACATGTGAAAATTTATTGAAACATCCTTTGCTTAGAACTCAAACATCAGACTTATTAGTGTAATTTGCAAAGTAATAATACCTGAATCATAGTGAAAGTTTGACTTCAGTTGCACTGCTTTTCCAGCCTGTTTTTTTGTTCTGAATTGGTTCAGGAGTTTCTGAATTCTTTATGTGACTGCTCTGGAAAACCTGCTCTGGAAAATCCAAAGGACTGAAAACTGAGTGTCACGGTGTGACTGGGGTTTGCCAATTTTAATATATTTAATTTCTTTTGGGGATCGAGTTTAGGAGTAAAGACAAAGCAGGCTCAAAACTTAAAAAGGGAACTAGAAATTTATTAACAACACAAAACAATTCAGAATGAGATTTCCAGATTATTTCTTCCTCCCCCTTTCTTCATACCAGCAGCACACAGAAAAAAAAAAAAAAACCTTTGGTCAGTTATTCACTTAAATAATCATTTCAGTTCAAGAGAGAGAAGCCCCTTCTTTTTGTTTAGGCCTAGAGGGTGTCTCACTCTCATAATCTGCACCCACCCAGAAACTACAAATTATGATTTTTCCTCCCATTTTCACAGTCCTTCTAGAGCTGTATATGGGTTGCTGAAAAACACATGGGGTGTCATTTTAAAGGCAGGCTGCTGAGAACACAAAAAGACTCTTCATCTCACTGTCCACTCAAATATCTCTGTCCAATTCCAGTCCCAAAGACAGAGAGCTCCACTTCCCGAGGCCCCTTTCTCAGGGCAAAAAAGGTCTTCTTCTCAGGCACTTTTAACCTCCCCAAGTATATTCTACAGTTTAAAGGAATTTTAAGTAAAGTCACGATCCTCTAAAGCCCACAAGAAAAAGGTTTTAAGCTACTTATCAGTGGCGAACTTTTCCATCTCTCCTTCTATAAGAACTTGTCTTCCTTCTGCTGACTTTTTGTAATTCTTCCTGCTTCATGCTTTCCGTTCTGGGGAGCTCAGGAAAATCCGAAGTCTCATTCAGGCACTAAAAGTTAAACTTGTATCCAAAACGATAAGGATCCAGGCTGAAGCCATGCTGGAAAAGACGCAGCCACACGAGATGATGAAAATGGCTGGACTTCTTTCTGCCGCTGTGCGAGGCCTGGAGCCGGGCCAGGCCGAGCCGGGCCGGGCTGGGCCGGGCAAGCCGACCCGAGCCGGGCCGGGCCGGGCCGGGCTCCTCCACGGGTCCGGGCCGCTCCGGGCATTCCACCAGGCTCTGAAGCCCCTGCCGGGCATTCCCGGGGCAGGCTCTCCTCCCCGCCGGGGCCAGAGCCGAGTCCACCCCGGGGCCTTCCCGGGCCGGGAGTCATCCCGGGGCTGGGCCCTTCCTCCTCCCGGAGCTCAGCCCGGGCCGGGCCCCATGCCGGGACCCGGAGCCCCTGCCAGCTCCTCTCACCTGCCCAAACAGAACGCAAAAGACACAAACTAACTTCTTTCCTGTGATTAGTAAAAGCGAAACAGCGTTCTAATTGGTTTCCTGGGCTGTCAATCACCAACCCAGGTCTCTGATTGGTCCCTGCAGCCTCAGGGGAGGCTCCCAGAGAAGACCCCTTGCTCCCTTTGTCTTAGGACCATGTGCGTTACATGGGGCTTCTATGGGGGATGGGCCACCACCCCCCCCTTTCCACGTGTCCCAACACAGTGAGGAAAGGGAAGGAAAAATGGGGAGTAGGGGAAGATAAAAACTGTTTCATATGAAGGGCATATGAAAATCGTTGTAGTTAATTTAATTATACAAAAATTGAAGCATGTGTGTCTTCCAAGAGTAACTGTTTTCATACTTTTACAGTGTAATTACTATAAATACAGGTGTTCTCATACAGTTCCATAACAAATGTGGATTGTGAAGTTTCAGAGAAAATGTGATAACCTCACAGAGTCATTAATGTTGATGAGAGGCCACCTTTATTGCTGTAAGACTGCACATCTGTAATTGCATCTCACTATTCCGCTACAGTTCTTCACTGTGGTTCAAGTTGTACCTCATTGTTCAAGGCAAAAAGCTACTTTTGATTGGTTTTGGTCAACTCTTCTGTTTTGTTCTTTTTCCTAGAAAAGAGCAATGTAGTATATGCTTTCCCAGATAGTAATTTCAGTAGTGATTTCAGCTGTTTACTTTCATCTTAATTCTTACATTTGCATACCAAAGTTGTTTATATGTCTTTAGATTCTTACAGTACAGAAATGTAGACTGTTTAGAATGAAAATAAATTTTAAATTATGACTGTACCATGGCATGTTGAGTTCAGAATATATTTCTTTATGGCTGGCTTAAGGATGACTTTTTGCAATGCGGGAAATTGGACTCAATTCAAGATTTCTAGTTTTAAGTCATTAAGCTTTGCCTCAGGTTACCAGTGTTGCCTTGTAAATTCACTTGAGGTCAGTTCTGTAGTAGTACTTAGCACCCACTTGATCAGAACAGAAAATACCTAGTTCCTGGAAACAGTTCAAAATGTCTTATGGGGAAGTAACTAGAAAAATAATTAATACTAATCATATGCCATGGTACTTTATTTAGTACAATGTCAGGATATAAAAAGAAATATTCAGTCCCTTTAAGTATGTTGACATTGTAATATTGTTTTAACTGCAGGTACAGAGAGGCTCTTGTCAAGTGGGACGAAGCACTTCAGTTAACTCCAGAGGATGCTACACTTTATGAGATGAAATCACAGGTAAAGCATAACAATCCTTTGATGGTTCAGAAATTAGAAAAAACATTGTGTTTGTGAACAGATACAGTGAACAGATGCTGTAAACGAATTGTTTAGTTGTTGTGTGCAGGGACTACAACACAATTTAGGTATTTTATTTTAACCAACCAGCAGAGTGTCTTTTAACAGAAATTGGAAAATACTGTTATCCCAGCCCATCACAATAAACATCTTTGGTTGTGAATTGGGATGCTACATTGCGGGGAAAAAAATGGAAATACTTAAAAATATATGGGAGTGATCAAGGAGAGCCTCAGTGTGTTACATTAGCAAATCTGACCGTTAAAAATCTGCCTGCTCTTTCTAAAGATAGGGCTAAGTACTATCTACTGTCGATACTAAACACAGGTACTGTATGCAAATGATTTGCCTCAATCTGGTTTTGCATTAAGTGTTACTGATAAATCAGTCATGTGTGAGGCTTTGTAATATCTGATCTAAATCTGCCCTCTTTCAGTGTGAAGCTGTTCCCCCTTGTCCTGTCACTACATGCCCTTGTAAAAAGTCCCACCCCAACTTTCTTGTGGCTGCCATAGGAGCCCTCCAGATTCTAGGAAGCATCTTAACAGGCCCCATAGACTTGTGCCTATTTAGTTTCAGCAAGTGATCTCGAAAAAATACATTGTTTGAAGAAGAGAGGAAGAGAAAAAAAATTCAGTCAATGTATTATATAACTTGTAGGAAGTTTGCTTACTATTTAGTTTTAAAATCTTTCTGGCAACTCTAATTCTTTTATTGTGTAAGAACCCCAATCAAGACCCCAACAACCCCACTTCCCTAAAAAAGAAGCCAAAAAGACCCAAATCTCAACAAACCCCAAGAACCAGTGCTGGTTCTTTTCCAAGGCGTGTGGTTGCTTTTTCTAATGGATGTTACCACATTTGCTCCTCACAGTCATCTTCACAGTCTGGTGAAGTGAAGAAAGTTTGATTCTGCAAAAGAATTAAGAGAATAGTAATGACTTCATTTCAGTGCAGTAATACTGAAGGATGCTTTTGTTTAATATAGCTGCAGAAGATTTAGATCTTGCTGGATTTTGCATTTGGTTTGAGAGATACTTCATGGCTTAAAGGTTTTTCTTTTAACTGTTTTGGGAGAAGTGTCGTGTTGTCTTTCCCTAAGTGTTAGTGTAAAGGACAGATCTGTCTAGCCTAGTAGAATGTCTGGAAAAGAATTGCACCAGTGGCACAAGCATTAGCAGCACTACTCTCCTGATCCTTTTCCCAGGCTCCAGCAAGCTTTTGCTTTTTTGAAATTTGCTTCAGTGCTTTCTGTTCCCATGTAAATTTCTAACATCTGTGGAGCTAGGTATTAAAGAATTTCAAATCCTAATTACGCATTATTGGAAGACACAGGATAGTACAATTCTGCTTTAATTAGCAGCACTCCAGATTGCTGGAAAGGGTGTTAACTTATGTAGCAGTTCCTTTATATTTAAATTTTGATTTACCTAGTAAAGAAAATCTGCTCAGACATGAAGATGGTATTGGTAAATTTTATTATTGTAGTTTAAAGAATTAATTCTATTTTGAAGAAAGCTGTTAAAAATTTCAGGACAGTTCTGCTCAGCGGGACAAATTAGTGAACAAGTCCCTTGTTCTTTATTATAGTCTTATCTGAATGCAAGAATTGAGATGGGTCCCCAAAAGCATTCTATTTAATTGAAATTTACCAAAATTAAGTATTTTCACACTGAAAATAGCAGGAGAACTGTGTAGTGTGTAAGCTTACCTGGATCAGAGCTATGATGCAGTGAATTATCCAAAGAGGTGCTTACTAGAATGTGCTTCAATCTGTGCTCCAGATACAATACCTAATACTGAGAGATTGTTGATTACTTGGCTACCCAGTCCCTGTATTTCAGCAAAATGGTAAAGATGTGCTAGAGGCACACAGCTTTTCTGCTGACCAAGAGGAACTGAGAAACAGCTGTGTGACTCTGATTCATCTTGTAAATTTTCTGTCCTTGTCTAATGAAACAATTGGAGAGTAAAGAAAGATGAAAAAACACAGGAGCCCAGGCCTCTGCTTCCACCAGGCCTTTACTTTCTTTCTGGAAAAAGAGAGCAGTTCTGGGCAGTTGCACCATTTCTTTCTGATTTCACTTTCTTGTGTTGCATAACACTTGTTAATGAGAATGTGAATGAGAATACATGAAAAACTGGTGTACGAAATATACATTTATAAAATTATTTCTTGAATCTTTTTAATAAAACATATGTTGTTTCAATTGCTGACATCTTTTTCATACATGCAAATAATTATCACAGATGTGTTTTTGCAGTATGACTTACACTTACTGGAAGCTGTTTAGTAGAATGTGTAATTTGATACCTTTGTACTTCTAACAGTACTGATGAGAGCTGTAGAAAATCCACTTTTTGCCAAAATATAAATGCATAATTCATTCAAAAAATATTGTGGCCAATATTTAATGGATGCTATCTTAGAGCTGACTGTGTTATTCCAGTCCAGCATACTGGCACAAAGACTGCAGCTATTACAGTGTAGCTCAGTGAAAATGTTTAGGAAGAACTGTACACCAACTTCAGCAATGCCTTGACTAGCACTGGGTCTATAAAAATCCCCCTGTCTTGCTATGTGTGTCACATATTAGGGGAGGAAATTCCTGTTAGGAATGACTTTGTGCAATTTTTGCACAAAAGGAAATTAACATTCCAATTAACATTGGAAGACGAAGTGGGGTTTCTTTGCACAGGCTTCAGCATCTGTCTTATATCCTTACATTTATTAGGATAACCTTACATTGGGTCACACAGCAGCTTTTCCATTCTTTAGTACTTCCTTTCTCCACAGCAAACTTAACATTTTCAATACTGCATTGTTTAATATGCAGCTCTGATAAATATGATAATGGCACTGTAGAATCTGTAAGTGCTTGTTGTAAGTTCTCAAAGATCTGTATTTTAACAGATGTAGGACAAATGTCTTTCAGTACTTCTAAAGAGCAGAAATAATGTTTAAAGTTTCTAGTTGTCAAAGATACTTGAAGTAAGTGTATTTCCAGAAAATCACATGGGAACTGTGGCATTGCTCAATTTTTTCAAAAAAACACAGAATTTGATGAGGTTTTTTTCCATTGCTCTCAGCTACTCTTTGATTCATTTAGAAAGATATTTTTATGGTTTTTGAGAGGTTAGGGGTGCACTTTTCTTTGCATGCAAGATCTGTCAGTACACATGCTTGATACTTGCATCACCAGCCTAAGCTGCTTCCCCTTTGCAAGAACAATTATTTGGACAATACAATGGAAAGTAAATGTTTATGCAAGTTCATTTGTGCATTTTTGTTGAAAACTAAAAATCTTTTAAAGACCCAACAACAGCAGCCTGGTGTTGATTCTGGTATTAAGTAAGCAGTATTGTAAGTATATTCAAAGGAAGGTATAAAGACTGCCTATATTAATGCAACCACTAAGACTTCTTGAAATTAGTTATGGGCTGAATTCCTTAAATATTGACTGGATTATTTTGTTACTGCTTTGAATTACGAAGACGGAGGAGCAAACTTTGACTCTTTGATTTTTTTATCTTAATGTTTTGTTGCTGGACTATATGGCACATTGTTGGATGAAGAGGGATATCAAAGGACTTGATGCATTGTCATTTTATGTAACAAATCCTCTTAGGATTCAGACTTGCTGCTCTTCCGTACTACTGAGAATTCACCTGGTTCCTGTTGTTTATCTCATGACACTTGCACCTCAGATCTCAGATAATTATGCAACTATGACAGGATTTTTAAAGTAGACAATACGTTTTTATTTTATATATATATATTTTAGATGAAAGTAAATTTAAAAGTAAACCATCAAGTTAAGTTCCTTTTAATAATTTTTTTGGATGTTTTGTTATCAGCTGTATTAGAATCTAGTTTCCTACAATGCTGCATCCTCGATTTACATTCATTGAACAGGACCAGGATTTCTTAGTCTCTTTTTTGTTTTTATATATGAAACTCATCATCTTCAAATCATTCCACTTCCCCTCTTCTAAAGGTTCTCTTAATGTTGAACTCAGTGAAGAAATAATATCAACTTCTACCCATCTCTCTTCCTGCCTAAGAAATTACAAATTTTCTAAGGCATGAAGAATCCCAAGTTAAGATTATAGCAAATAATCTAGTAAGTGCTGATTATTTTTAATTTGTTTTTCTTAAATTGAGATGCATAGTGAGAAGAATGAACTGTCAAAATGTTAGTGTGAACTCCAGAAATCTAAGTTGCCAAAAAACTTTTCTGTGTGGTGCAATGGTAATGGCATTAGAGCATGTATAAATGTAAACTACTTATGGGTAGGATGAATTTTATTTATCTGTATTTTGAAATGGGTTACTGGATGGAAAAAGGAATTGCATCAGTTTCACTGGAAGTGGAATGTATCTATATATAGCAATTCAGCCTCAATCCACTGAGCTCATTTAAAACTAGAACTTGCATAGATTAATAACACTTCCAAAATATTGTGGGCGGAACAGGACTGGTCACTCTCTTGCCTGGATTTCTAATAATTGGTCAGTCTCCTGGTGAGAGTTGCTACGTTTAATTGCCTCTGAGTTCTTCTAATTCTTCTAAACTCTCTTGTATGACTTTTTCTAAAGCTAGATCTGTTAAACTAAGTTATCATAGGACATGGATGTTTTTTGTTTTAAAGTATGTAATGAGGATAAATTTCTTGGCATAAAGCAAGTCCTGAAAATCCACTTACTGAACATCTTTATAAGACATTTCTCTCCAGTCCCTTTTAGCACGTATATATCTTTGTGTGTTTGTGTATGTGTGTGCAGTGAGAGTCTTGAGATGTTTCTTCTGCTTCATAATTTTTTTTTTCCAAATTTTTGGATTAGTTTTAAGAATGTTTTATAATAGAGTATTCTCATTATACATATATATCACTATATATATACATATCAGTTTATATGTATACTACGTATATATGTTGTGAGTGTGTAGGTGTGTATATATGTGTATATGCATATACACATGTGGTTCCTGTTTGGTTTTGTCTTACCCATGTGGCCCTACCCCAGAAGAACTGAGCACCACCTGTCAAATCTGCATGGCAAATCTTTGTGCTAGCAGTGTTTTTTGTTCCTTGTTCAGTGTGGTTTTTTGGGTGTGGAATAGCTGGTTTGCTGGTTCAGTTTCCAAGCAGCATGCAGAGTGATTATTATTAAAGTGATAATGATACACAGGTAGAGTAACCCAAGACAAGGCTGCACACACTCATGTCTACCATTGTAGGTTCATTTTGATTACCTCTTCACCTGAAAAAAAAGTGTAGGAAAATGGTGTGCATTGCTAAGTATATTCGTTTTACTGACTGACAAGTGTAGCTGAGTAATTTTATTAATAACTGAAAAAACTGCCTGTGTTGAATAAAAATGTATATACATTCAAAGATGTGTTGGTTTGAATGTTCTTTGAGAATCTGATGCCAAAGTTACTAGGAGCATATGATCTGGAAGAGCGTTTTTAAAGCAGCTGTTTATGCTCATACACACAAGAGTCACAAATAGATGAAAATGGAATAATTGCCTTTATTAGTGAGGTAATAATTCAGTAAAAAAGACCAGTAAAAGTCATTAAGCATACAAAAGATTTCCTAAGCACTTACACCCATGTTTTATGACTAGTTTGCAGTAGAAAGTACTGGTAGGAAATACATAAATAAAGTAATAAATATAAAAAATAATAAAAATGTTCCTGTGAGTGTATGCTTGGATTTGTTTTCTCTTATGAGAATACATACATTAAGACACTCATGTAGGATATAGCTGATGGATGCAGAATCCCTTCATCTTGGTAGGATGTACACTTATCCACTAGTAAGTGTTTGATTCGCTTCACACATCTGCTGTGGATAAGGGAAACTTCCCATACAAATGTAATTCATCTGAAAGTTTTGGAAAAACACACTCATCACAGACTTTGATACAGAATGCAGTTATTGAGAACTGTTGAGCTGGAAAAAGAGGGAAGATGATAAACTGCTGTATATAGTTTTTCAAAAGATTTTTAAGTACTTTTGAATTCAAAGGTACAGTTGGTTGAACAGAATTAAAGTGAATCCATAAGACTAGTCTTTAGAAAAATTTAGTCATACTAGAACAGTAGAAGTATCAATCCAAAGGGTTATTCAGAAGCTATGCTTATGATGTTGCTTGTTTTTTTTAGTCCAGGGTTGCTTTCTATTGTAAATCTTTGCCTTCCCCTTTCCTTTTTTTTTTTTTTTTTTTTTTTAAAATGTACTGCTCAGCTCTATGTTGTGCATGTACTATTTGTTAATTAGAATAAATACTCAAGATCATCACGTTTGAATCCTCCTCTACTCCACACTTGTGTTTATCTATTTAATATATTGTAAAACAGTAAGGTTAAATGAATCTGTTTTGAACTTCAGCAATAGTCCTGATGTGTTCTAATATTATTCATCATAGTTGTGGTCAGCTGGGATGAAAGTGGTTGCCCACACATGAGTCTAACCCTTGTGGTTGACATTCTCATCATACTGCAGGAATGCAGCTGTCATTTGTTTCTTACATTGGTATCTATCACCATAGCATGTGGGTGTCTGAAATCATGATCTCAGAGTGATGCAGGTCTTCAGGTGATGTGCCAATCTCATGGTGGTATTGGAAACATAAGGCAAGCTTTGAGCCACATTGTGTATTGCTAACTGTGATTTATTGCCTCAGTTACGGAGTTTCAATGCAAGAAGAATAATCCTGTGGTAACTGCTGAGTAACAGAGATTTTCACATTCAGAAACCACTTTTTTCCTTACTTAATGTAGGTGACTTCATGTCTAAGTTAGGTTCTACAGAATGCTTTTTCTCTAAATAGAGCAGCCATTGTTAAGGTCTATTTCCATGCTGAGTTACAGGGATTGTTTCTATAATTATATCATGTGCACTGCGCTGTTTCTGATAGATTCCAGTTCTCTATTAAAAAGAATAAATACAGTCCAGGAGTTTTTCAACAGTACTTGCACATTTACTGTACTTAGTTCTCCATGTGTTTGTCTTCCTGAGTATTCTGTTATGCTTGCTTTTGGGGTGTAGGGTTTGTTGACAAGGAGACACCTTCAGAAGCAGTTAATCTACTTCTAATATAGTTGCTTAAATAGTTTGAATGAATCATCCTCTAGCATGCTTGTTTCTCTGTGGGGATTAAAATGAGTCTGGGTGACTGTCTGAGGTTAGACAACTAACTTTTAACTAAAAAAACTGAGTATGATGAATCGAGTCCTTAGTTATTGAAGCAGTGGTTGTTGCCTGGTAATCCCAGAAAACTTAAATTTATTTTCAGTTTTGCTTATTTTTCTTCCTTCTTTTTCTATTTCTGATACAGGTCCTGATGTCTTTACATGAAATGTTCCCAGCAGTGCATGCAGCAGAAATGGCTGTCCAGAGAAACCCACGTTCCTGGGATGCCTGGCAGACTTTGGGACGTGCTCAGCTTGGATTAGGAGAGATAGCGCTGGTAGGATAACAGAATTAATTGTGTGTGAGAAGGAAAGTACAGAAATACCAAGGTTGCTGTATATTCTTATGTATGTCCTTGAACATAGACAAGGAGAAAGATCATTATTACTTATGTCCAATGTTCCCTCTGTTTTATTGTATTTCATAAATGCTTCCTGTGTGGTTTTGTTGCTGGACTTGTGGAAGACCTGTCTAGCTTCAGGACTTTTGTGTCATATACTATATTTATGTGGTGGCTTTATGCAATAGAACAATTATGCTGACATAACTGCACAAACTGCATTCTGTGTGTTGTTCTGCTACAGTGCAGCTCACCGTAGTTTAAAGATGAGGGTGATGCCAAGTCCAAGGATCAGCTGATTATTCAGGCTCAGTTTTTATACATGTCTGCTGATAAAATTCTGATGTCTTGTTTTCCTTATGTCCCACTTATGCAGCAAATAATGTGTGCTCATTCCTGCTTTCCTCTGCTTCCCTGACCTCAAATTGTGGTTGGGGTTGCTTCTTCATTAAATAAGAGAGCAAAAAGCCAGGGGTGCTCTGCATCTTTTTTTCTCGAGTATAATAATTTTCTGCTAGTTTCTGTGAAAACACAACAGGTGAACTTTCAAATTCAGACACATTCACAGAGGTCTGTTAGAAAAACAATGTGTCATGACCTCTTAGATGAAAAAAGATACTGATTTTATTTTGAATATAAGTAGGTGTGTGCTTTTCTGATACAAATAAATTTGTTAGTAATTTAGAGTGTTTTTTGCAAAGTTACAATGTTTGGCTGAAAATTTACAAGAATTAAAAAAAATGATAGGGTTTTTTTGATGGAGATTAACCATTCATGCAAAATTAATTTTTAAAACATAGTAAGGAGCAGTGTGAAAAACCCCAAACTAACCAAAAAAGCCACAAGCAATGTGAATCACCTAGAGTCATAGAATGGTTTGGGTTGGAAGGATCCTTAAAGATCATCTGATTCCAATCCCACTGTGCCATAGGCAGGGTCACGTTCCACTACATCAGGTTGCTCAAAGCCTTGAACATTCCCAGAGATGGGCATCTGCAACTTCCCTAGGCAGCCTGTTCCAGAGTCTCAGCACTTTCACAGTAAAGAGTATCTTCCTAATACTCAAAGTTCCCCTCTTTAAGTTTGTACCCATTACTCCTTGTTCTGTTTCTATAGATCCTGACAAAGAGTCCCTTTCCAGCTTTCCTGTAGCTCCCCTTCAGATATTGGCAGACTGCTATGAGGTCTGCACACAACCTTCTCCAGCCTGAACAGCCCCAACTCTCTCAGCTCACCTTCGCTGGGAAGGTGCTCCAGTCCTGTTAAACAAAACCTAGCACAAAAGCTGTGTGTTACAGATGTGCAGTGCGTTCCCTTTGTTGATGCAGTACCATAATATGAAATATCTAATGTAAATCCATGCATATCTGCATTTCAACAGTGGTAACATTCCATGGCTTTTGTGGTGTAGAAGGTAAGGTTAGATGGTCTGGTCTTTTCCTTTTAGGTGTATGAAACTGTCACTGCAAATTAAGCCTGGGAATTTTAAATGCACTACTCTCAGGAAACTTAGAGTTTTATTTCCTTCAAGGTTCCTAATTAACTGATGCTGTTTGTTCTGTAAAAAATGCTGCAGTTGCTGTAGTATCACTTAAAAATAGTAATATACCTGTGCTAGTTACACCCAGCAGGTTGATTCACCAGACCCTGTAGGATTTTTCTACATAGACTAATCATGAAACACCAGTGGCACTGGATATCTTGATTGCTGGGGACCTAGTGTTCATATTATATTAATTTTCTTTTATTTTGGAGTAGCACTTCAGGTCCTCTCTTAGAGTGCATTGTTGAGCTTAATCAGAAAGGGATCTAATTTATGTATCTGAGATTATTCAGTGATGCAAAGCAAAGCATTTTAAGTGGGAACAATCAGAGATTGGCATCAAAGCACTTCAACCATCTGAAACACTGCTCTAGGTGCTCCTGTGATTGTTAAATTGACCTTACTGTGGTGAAGAGGGAGGGAGGGGAGGTTATCACTGGTAGTTTGGCCTCTTAGTGTTTTTGATTGTCTCTGAATGGGGAGCCTGAGGTGTGGAAACTCCTGTTGGTGTCTCTAGTGCTTTGGTACTGCGGGTTCATATTGATTGCCTTTCTGTAGGTTGAACTGCCTTCTGATAAATATGTTCTTACATACAGAGAACTTGGGGAGTTATTCTAAAATGCAAATCATGTTCACTATTTGTTTTTGAACCAAGCCATTTTTAAGGAATATTAAGAAGTTAAGACTGGAGGAATTTTAAAATAAGAAATGAATTCACAGCTGTTGAACTTGTGGAGTCTTCTTGACCAAGTGGTTTAAGTCATAATGATCCTTTTCCCACTAGTCTTTCATTGCCATGATTTTCTGTTTTTTCCCTGTATCATATTTTTTACAAAGAAAAGTTAATAAAGCATAAATATCAAGGCTTTTTAGTAATTTTTTTTGAGATTTGGGAATTACTACCGTTCTGAAAAACTGCTTCTTCTGTTACTTTGTTTCATTTCTCCCCCACCAACATCTGTCTTCATTACCCACATCCTGCCAAATATCTGTTGTGAGTACTTTTATTACTTCACAATGAATGATGCATTTTTTCTTAGGGAGAAGAGCAATTTACTGTCTTAATTTGAAGTTTCCCAGGTCAAAAAACAAATCTAATATGTATTAAGAGCTATGTAATAGTGAAAGAAAGATAGATGTGCTTGGATTTAGTTTTTGTCAAACTTGTGACAAAAAGAATGAGGTAACTTGTTTGCTCTTTTTTTCCCCTGAATTTGCAAAATAGAGTAGTTCAACAGTAATACTTAAATGTGAGCAAGGAGAACTTTATTTCTGTAAAGGCAGAAATTCCTTATATTCTACAAATCAATGTGCAGAGCACACCTGAGTAAGCATGCAATGTGGATGTAGTAACTGTAGAAGTATAGTCAGGCTTGCAGTATTTCTCTCATTTTATTGCAAATACTTAGTTTTACAAATTACATTTCCTGTACTACTGATGACATCTTAACTAATTAAAAATTTCACACTAATAGCTTCATTGGAACAGTTCCTCCCATGAGACAGGGTAAACCCCATGCTTTAATTAATCAAGGAAGATTAAAAAAAAAAAAAACAAAAAAAACCAAAACTAATCACAAAAACATCAAGGTCCAGTTGAAAGCACTGAGTGTCCCACGTGGAGAAGTTCATCAGCCCTGTGACACTGTCATGGGCAGCCAGCTCAAGTGGCCCTGGCTGAGTAGGGGCTTGGCCCAGGTGACCTCAGGAGGCCCTGGCCAACCTCAGCAATTCTGGGGCTCTGTGACTTCAGCTTTACCCCATTCTGGGTTCCTGCCACATCTGGAATACTAAGGATCACAAAGTTGAGAGGGTAGATGTGTAAATATGCACCAGTTGTGCATGGGTTTTGTTTCATGTTTTGAAGGATATGATTTCCTGTATTCCTGCTAAGTAGTTAGTGCTTTAGCAGTCTTTAAGTGTGACACAGCATTTTATCAGAAGAATCATGCCTTGAAAACATGAATCCTCAGATCAGCCTTTTCCTTTCATCTCTCTTGAAAGAAATAGTTTTAGTAGATAATGATGGGAGTTTTATACTCCCAAAGAGAGAAATGTCTGTGCTTTATTGGAATGCAGCTAATTAACATAACTAGTCTGAATTTGAGATAATTTTTCAACATGTTACAAATGTTAGCATTTAGAAACAGAGTATTTTGGTAATAAAAAGGAAATTGGTGGTTGGCCTTCCACTGAAGTCAAAATATTTAGGAAATGCTAAGTTAAGAGAGAAAGTACAATGCTTTTTCATTTAAAGTGGAGCTCTGTAAATTCTTTCCAACGGCTTTAATAGTCCAACTGAGTATTGAGGTAATAGCCAGTAATATAAGCTTCCATAGGAAGGTCCTGTGTTAGTCCTGCCCTCTCCATCTCCTACAGAGTAACCAACCCTTTTTTCTTTTCTAACCACTGTCAGAAATCATAAATATATTTTATGATAGTGATTGTTAATACACGAAAAGATCTTCTTGTCAGAGATGATTTTTATTTTCTATCAAGAAAGCTGAAGGGCTAGCAAGTCTCCAAAAGTTTAAATGCCCTATAGTTCTGCCAGGGATACTCAGTTTTTGCAAGTGATTATGGCTGATTTAGCTGGCACCTCCTGTTTAGTTACCCTAGTAAGATGCTCAGGACTTTTGAGGAGTGTATTTCTCAACATCAAGACCTTGTAATTGAAAGCTTTAGCTAAATCAGATGGACAGGATAAGACAAACAGGGATGTTGAAGAAATTTTATTTGACCATTGTTTCAAAATTCCTGTAATAATTTTGGCAGGATAATTTGGTAGTAGAGAAGTAAATGTTTTCTTGGATTTTCCTGATTTGCAAGGTGAAAGTACTGATAACACTTAGGCTTTATTTTCTTAGGCTAACTATATAAATTTCTAGGATGGGATTGATTTTTGTGGTTGTTGTTTCCTTGGTCATCGTGGAGCATATCCTTGCATCTAGTAGAGCACAGTGTAAGAGGTCTGTGTGGTAGAAACAGCCTGAAGCAGTGACATCAGCAGAACATGCAGCAGCCTTGCAGGGGTTTGGAAGGGAAGGTAGAAGTCCTCTAGTCCAACCCCCTACAATCAGCCAGGATGTCTTCAGCTAGATGAGTTTGCTCAGAGCCCTGTCCAGCCTGGCCTTAAATGTTTCTGGGATGGACATTAACCATCTCTCTGGGCAGCCCGTTACAGTGTCTCAGTAACCTCACTGTAAACATTCCTTACCTGTAGCCTTAATCTACCCTTTTTCAGTTTAAAGTCATTGCCCTTTGTTCCAATCCTGCATGTCCTTGTAAAAGTCCTTCTCCAGCTCTTTTGTGGGTCCCTTACAGGTACTGGGAGGCTGCTGTAAGGTGTCACTGAGCCCTTCTCTCTTCAGGCTGGACAGCCCCAATGATCCCAGATTGTCCTCATAGTGCTCCAGCCCCCTAATCCTCTTTGTTGCCTCCTCTGGGCTGGCTCCAGCAGGTCCCTGTCCCTCCTGTGCAGGGACCCCAGCTCTGGCTGCAGTGCTCCAGGTGCTCTCAGCAGAGCAGAGCAGAGCAGAGGGGCAGAATCCCCTCCCTGCCCTGCTGCCCACGGGGCTCTGGATGCAGCCCAGGACACGTTTGGCTCTGGGCTGGGAGTGCCATGGCTGGGGCATGTCCAGCCTCTCACCCACAGCACCCCCAGGCACTATGCTGACTGCTATAAAAACACACAAACAACAAAAAAAAATCCATATTAGAGATCATTTAACACAGAAAACGATTACTTCACTGATAGACATCCTTTGAAACAGGTAAGAAAGTGTCAGCCAAGTGCAACAAATGCCTAATGAATACTTTGGTAGCAGATACAACCTCTTAAAATTCTCACCTGGCTTTTTTTGGGATTTTCTGTATACCGACAGTTACGAAGTCCATGTGTTACAGAAATTTGTAAAAAAAGTGCAGTCTGATCAGAATTGCCCTTCACACTTGAAGACTGCAGACCAGCAGAGGAGGCTCTACTCATGGGACAAATGGAAGATTGTTTGCTACAGAATACTATGTAGTGAGACAAAATATAAGATACTTCAAAAATACAGATTTTTCAAATACTGTAATTCCACAAGGAAGAAAGTCTTTCAGAAGGTTTTACATTGCACTTCTCTACAGAGTCAAAAGCAGATACATGTACTGATTCCAAGTCCTATAGTCCTTACAGGCAGGATCTTTAAAATCACAGCTCATCTTTAAAATGAAGCTAGAAATGCCAATTTAATGTAGTGTCACTGTGTTTTCCTACAGTGCAACAGGCAATTGGAGATTTACATCTCCATTAGGAGAAGAATAAAAAGTAGCACTGTTCTTTTATTCTTTTTTAGTAGAAATTAGTGGCTTTGGGTGCTGTTCCAGTGGCAACATAAAATTTTAAATGGATGACAAGTGTGTCACTTTAAATGGATGACAAGTTTTCAGTTTTACATTGCTGCTTTTAAGTTAATCTCTCTGATCTTTTGCACCACTTAAAAATTTACTTTAATATTGTATTATTTCTTTATAAAAATGTCAAGCACAAAAACCCTTTTCTAATAGATTTACTAAGATGATCTTTTTGTATTGTATACTGTATTGTATGAATCATCAAAGCAGCCTTGACACTCACCAAATGTTATTTATTGTGCATGAACATAACTATATAGACAGGTTTTAATTAGGGGACCTCTTTCATGGAAAGCTTAAAAGCAGATGGTGTTTGTGTATATTTTGTTTTCAACAGAAATGTAAAAATGAACATTTAGTGTTTACTTGTTGTTTATGTGTCCCTGAAAATTAAAACCTAACAAAGTTGAATAAAGTGACATTGTTTTACAAGAACTAAACTTCAGTTCTTCTTCTGTTTAAAGTTCTGCACTTCGTAGCTGGCTGTGGACAATAATCAAGCTTTTTTTTTTCTATCTGGAATTGAAAGGCTGTCTCTTAGAACAGCAGTAATACTGATAGCATAGGCAGCATGTCTTGAATCTGATTTTGTGTCTCTCTTCTGAGTTCCCATAATATGGGGTCCATATATTCATCTGTGCCATCAGAAGGATGAACTATTAGTTTCTGTCCATGGTGAAGAAAAGTTACGATTTTTCTGAATTAATTGGCATGCTTTAAGTATTTATAAACTACAACGGAATATGAACTGTGATTTACCATATGTCTTTAAAAAGTTTTAATATTCAAATTGCCAGAACTCTGCCCAAGTATCATCCCAATCCATACCATATCATCACAGTTTTCCCATCTTACAGGAGGGCTTCTGTACATGTCATGACAAGATTTTGATCACTAAAGTGACCCATTTTCATAACTCACTGCACAGTCATAAACATGAAATACACTCATGCTTTTGTGTACATGTACCTGAATTTGAGGAGGTAGGTTCAGCCTTGACCACTGTTAATATTACTAAAAGACAATACAGTTATAATTATTGGTGTAGCTATTTTCTAGTATTGTAGCAATGTCTTCTATTTTAGATAGTCACACTTCTTTATTTTTAATTTCATACCTTCTCTGTTGAGGATTTATATTTGTGAGCATTTTCCCATTTGAACTGAAAGAAAGAAGAAGCATCACTAACTACACTTACTTCTACTAATATTACATTGTTTATAAGATTATAGAAGTTCTTTCAAAGTTTGGAGTTTATTTGGCTCCTTCTGTGCGATTATTTATGTCTTTTTATAACCACATACCTGTTCCAGAAATGGTTTACCATGTGGTTAGTATTATTGTAGTATTAGGTCTGTATGTGAAACGACTGAATTCTAATTTAAAGGCAGCAATACCAGTGATACTTCAAATACCAGTCATCCCATTTCTGTATTTCTTTAAACCATGTCTGTCTGCTTTTGCATTTACGTACATCTGATGATGAGAGGAAAGTGGAATAGGAAGTCATCCAAGACATAGTTTTTCTTTTTACCTTTTTAATAACAGTATTGTTTTTCATATATGAACTCTTTATTTGTGCATTTTTTGCCAGGTACCTATCTTATTAATGCATTTTTGTCCCTTCAGACAAAATTGCTTAGAGGTGAGGCTGCTATTGAACCAAGATGATGGAAGAGTAATCCAATAAAGACAGGAGTAAAATGACTTTGGCTTGGCTTAAATGATATATATATGTATAATTTTTTGTTGTTGTTGTTGTCAATTTTTATTAAAAAGATAGGCTTTAAAGTGTTCCATCTTTGTTTCTTCCCTGTTCTGCTTATAGGCAATCCGAAGCTTCCAGGTATCCTTACACATCTTTCCAATGAACCCTGAAGTATGGAAAGAAGACCTGTCCTGGGCAAGAAAACTACAGGAACAGCAGAAGGCCACAAAGACTGAGTCAGTGCATGCACTGGCAGGAGGAAAAGAGCTTGTACAAGAGTCAATCCCGGACTATGACTTCGAAAGTGATGAAATTGTGGCAGTCTGTGCTGCCATTGCAGAGAAGGAGAAAGCTCTTTCAGCAGCTAAAACGATGGTGATTGTGTCTGCTTCGGGCACAGTAGAGACTGTTACTGAGCAGGACAATCGTCCTGCAACTCCCGATGAAACCCTTTTCATCAGGGCCCGGTAGGGCAGCCTCATGGGTTGCCATACCCGTAGGTTTAAGAACTGTTGTTATTTATTGTATTTTGCTTGCTTTGTGTTTGTTCTTTTTTTATTAAATGGTAGGATAGCCTACAAAAGTTAAATAATTGAAGTTATCTTTCTTCGGCTAATTAAAAAATCAGTGACCTGAGTTGTTCCATCCGTATTTCTCAAAAAGAAAGCCTAGAGTTGATTCTAGAAATTCTAACAAATGTTGCGAACAAATGTAATGTTGAAATGCTTAAAACTTCGTTCTAACATCTGCTTTCATCTTTGTGTATTTCATAATTTTACAAGTTAATGTCTACATTTTCCCAGTCATTAGGAAACTTTTATTTAAGCTGTAAAAGTGCTGTGGTTTATCCCCAGCTGGCAACTCAGCCCCACACAGCTGACTGGGTCCTGGTGGAATGGGGGAGAGAATTGGAAGAGTAAAAGTGAAAGAACTCATGGGCTGAAGTGGAGACAGCCTAATAGGGAAAGCAGAAGCTGCCCCTACAGGCAAAGCAAAACAAGGGATTCACTCACTGGTTCCCGTGGGCAGGCAGGTGTTCAGCCATCCCAGGAAAGTAGGGCTGCATCACGTGTGACTTGGGGAGACACTCTGAATGTCTCTGCGTGTTGTGCTGTGGGTTGGGATATCCCTCTGGTCAGTTGGGGTCAGCTGTTCTGGCTTGTCTTCTCCCAGGTTCTTGTGCACCCCCCGTCTTCTCACTGGTGGGGTGGGATGAGGAGCAGGAAGAAGCCTTGACCCTGTGCAAGCACTGCTCACAATAATGAAGACAGCTGTGTGTTATCAACACTGGCCAGCACAAGATCAAAACCTAGCCCCCTACTTGCAATTCTGAAGAAAATTAACTCTATCCCAGCCCATAACCAGCACAAAAAGAAAAAATAACATTTAAAAATAATTTAAATCGCTATTAATTAACATTATTTTTCTTCCAGTAAAAGTGTGAGCTGTTTTCTGTTACTGACAGTCTTAGTATTCATTAAGATTACTTGTTCTATGAGAAAGTTTCCTATGAAGCAGGGTTGGATTATTATTTTGTATGTCTGTGTGTGACAGATCTGATTTGTAGCCAAATCAAGTTGCTTTCCTCGGTGAGTGGGTTAAACACTTTCTGATTAAATGAAAGGAAATGCTTTACCAAACAAGGCCCTGAGTGCTTAGTTACAATTAAAGCTTTCACCAGAAGAAAGAAGTGTTTGTGACTGAAACTGGCCTTTCCTTATCTTGTGCACTGTGCTACAGACATCACCAAAAGTAGAAAGGTGGGAATAGGAAAGAGATATGGCTGAATTATATTGTATTTGGGGTTTTTCTTTCCTAGTGAGGCTAATCTGATAAAGGGAGTCAATTTGCTTTTCTAATTCTTATGACCTGCCATTAAAAGTATGCTCTTAGGGGAAAAAAAATCAGTTTTCCAGTAGAGCACTGGTAGAGTCTCCCTTTATCCTTTTTGAATTTTGAATGCAGTGGTGGGTAATGAGGCATATCCTTGGAAATTTTTTTCATGTTGATTTTTTTTTCAGGGAAAGGTGGCAGTTGGTTCCTCTCACTGGCAGTTCAGAGAAATGAAATCAGGCTGTTTCTTTAACGTACTTTGTGCTGAGGCTCTTGTTTCATTGTCTCGGAGACATGGTAGAGATAATGGTAGAGATAATCACGTCATAACAGTACTGGAAAAAATGGTCAGCTGAGGAATTACTGAAGAATTCCGTTTGGGAACATGTAATTTTTTGAAAAAAATTTGTATGATAATAGGTAGTTTTGTAGACAAGTGAAACTTCTGAAATCAGTCATCTTTGCACTTTTCAAAATAACACATTTTAAAAAAATAATGTTGCTTGAGAAGTATAGTGTTTTCGCAGTGGAAAATGCATTGCAGAAAAACTGTCTCAAATCATACTTTCTATTTATCTGATATCAGAATATCTTTTTTTAAGAGGATACGTGCAGTTTTTTAAAAAAGACATAATTGCCCTAATGTACTAAGTTTTCATTAATTTTTGAAAAATTCTCCCTGAATGTTTTTTTGTATGTGTGAATTTTTAGATCTGTGCTTGCATGAGCACACATTCACACAAAATCACACCTTTTATTATCTACTGAGTATTCAAAATAATTAGAACTACAGTGACCTAAATGTATTAAGAAATGTAAAACATCCTCATGCTATATTTTTATTTCTTCATTAACTTCAGAAAGATTTTAAATGCTTACTGGATAGGCACTTGATTAAGATACAGTTTGATAGTTTAAATTATTAGAATTGAAGAATTTCTTAATCTTCTTTCTCCTATCAACTTAATATAATCTAGGCAGCCATAGGAAGAGTTAGCATTAGAGAGGGGTTTGGACACATTTCTTCAAGAGATCTTCTCTGGCTGGAAAAAGATATGTGAGATGCCCTAAGGTATGTTTTTATTTTGAAGGAGCTTGGCTGTATCCACTTCATCTTTCTTTTTGCTTTATTACTTGCGTCAGTGTTCTGTCTTTACTCATACAGGAGGGACTGCTGCCCTTTTCTTAGAGGCCCGTTTTATCACAGAATCTGTTTCCACTGAAATGATTCACAAAGTTCCTATTGACTTCAGCATTGCAGGGCCAGACTGCTGGAGGGGTGTACATCTGCACCATCAGGCTGTGCCGGGCTCGAGGGGTGGTGGTTTCCATTCTGCGTACTGAATGTATTTTCCTTCTGATTAGATTAGGTTATGAATTCTAGGTATTGTCAGAACCATAGTGTTTTGTAGAGCAGTTAAGTTCCTGGGACACTGTTTTCAAACTGGGGATAAGTTCAAATATTGGTGATTTCAGCATTGTTTTTTGTACTGCATGCCATGTTTTGCATGTATGTAATTTTCTGGATCTGTTTGCCATTTGAATAAAATACTGACTTCTGTTGCTTAGTGATGCCTGTTTATTCTTTGGGTTATAACAAAAATAAGTATTATTTCCCATTCCAGAATGTTCCTCATTTAATAATTGGCTTTTGTCTCCGGTGAACATATTGATTTGTTTTAGTAAAAAAGAAAATAAGACATCTCAGAGAAAAAGTATTTATTAAAAGGTGACGCTCAGAGATTTGAAACCTTTCAGAGTTATCCACATGAGATGGAACAAAAGGAGATGTTATCCAAAACACGATACTAATGAAATATACTCCCCCTTTGACATTAGATAATTCTTTTTGTTGTTCACTAGTGGCAGTGAATGCAGCAGCTTTCATGTGTTTGCCTTCCAATGAATCACATATTAAAATGCTCAACTGTTGCATTCAAGAGGAAAGCTCAAGAACAACAGTGGGTTAGATGGGTTAATTTTGCTTGATTTAAAAGCCTACAGTTAAGCATTCAAAACATATTTTTCCCTTTGAGTCCCTTGGTATCCAGTGGAAAGAAATACACAGCCTTACAGGGCCATTCATATGCCTTGTATTAGATAAGTATCAGAATGAGTTGAATCAGCCTCCCAAGGTGCCTAATTATTTCCCTTGACTACAAAGGAAGCTCAAGGTGACTGACGGGCAGTTAACCTCAAATGCTGAAACCAGGCATGTGACTTCCACTCTCATAGATGGAGATAAGTAACTTTAAAAAACTTAAATGTACTGACAGAGAAATAAATCCTTTCTGACAGTACTAGAGGGTAAAAAAGGAATAAGGATCAGATAACACAACAGTGACTCTTACTATGATAATACCATAAGATACTGGATTTTAAAAGTAATCATGGAAAGGGATAAAAAGCAAATGGAGCAGTTTACTCTGGGTTTAGAGATCAAGATCAGAGAGGTAGCATTGGAAACTTGCTTGCCCACATGAAGTGAGTTCCCTCCCAATCCTAAAACCAAGGGAATGGAGGTAAAATACTAATGTTGAGGTGGTATCTTAAATTTATTTTGAGTTCACAGAATTGCTATGAAACTATAATGACTGTGGTTAGGACTGGGGCACAGGAAAGCAGAAGCATGTGGGTTTGGTTTGTTGGCAGGTTGCAGAACTATGTGTTTATTGTAGGTGACTAATGTTAACATGGTGTTCCCAGATGTGCTGGTGTCCTTGGGCTGTGATACCTCTAGAGGGGCTGGTTCTGGAGCTGGAGGGGCTGGTGGTCTTGGATGACTGCTGAATCCTGCCAGGTGTGCTGCCTGGCTTTGAAGGCTGATTTCCTAGGAGCCGTGAGGCTAGGAGCTGTAAGGTTTGTAAAGGATAAATCATCAAATGCAAAGTTTACATGTGGGGATCGAGCTGCCTTTGGTTTCGCTGGGTTCTGTAAAGCTGGCAGGTCTACAAGAGGGCCTGGAGTGCAGAGGTGTGGTGGTATTTGGTAGCTCTAATACTAAATCTGCCTTAAGTGGAACAGGCTTGCTGTTGTGTCTGGCAGCAGAAATAAAACCTCAAAAGCTTCCTGACTTAGGATGTTGGCTGTGCCATTTGAAGATAGCAGATTACACTGATCCTGTTAGTGCTTTGGCGCTGGGCCTGTAGCGCCAGTTCGGCCAGGCAGCACGGGTGTTCCCGACAGCAGGAATGTGTGAGCCTGATTGAAAACAGCCCAAGTCCTCTGACAGCACATCCCACTCCCTAAACCGTTCATAAGGCTAACTTGCCATGGATCAGAGATTCAAACCAATCTGCAGATCTTCACAGAAACCACTGTCTGGCACAGATAGTGGCTGCTGTCCTGCCTGTGGTGGGTGGATCCTCTGGGGCCGGCCACAGGACTGGGGCTGGGATTGGCTCGGCCGGGCCTTGGGGTGCGTGTGGGGCTGGAGCTCGAGCAGTGTCTGCATGGAAGGGGGTCAGCAAAGCGCTGACCTGGGGTGTGCGGGCAGGACAGGCAGCTGGAAGAGAGGGAGGGCGACTGCCAGCCCTGTGACTGAGATACAAGTGCGGTCTAAGAAATTCTTGAATCAGTACATTTTCTATGAACACGGAGGACTGGGAACATGGATGCTGATGTGAAAGGCCTTTCTGAGGGATATGGATCTCTGGGGTTTGGGAATATAGGGAGATATAATGTGTGAGAAAGGAAAGCCTTTTGTAAATATGGTAACTTCTCATAAAATCTAGCAAGAAAATAACCTTTTAACCTCCATGTGGCAAATTAGACTCTTCAAACTTGTAGTCCTATTTAAGAAGATTTGTTAAGCTCAGGGAGGCTGAGGAATGTAGTTCAGTAATGTCTGTGGTCAGCATTGGAGGAAGGTGCTAAACCTGAGCAGGACTGTGAGGCAGGTGAGCGACATGTGATACTACTGTCACCCTAAAAAAAGGCCTTGCCCAGTCCTTCTGCCCAGCTGCTCCTGAACACTCACCTGTGTTTGCAACTAGACAACAGAAGTGCTCCGACTTTGCCTTTGTGCACTACCATGGAGCTGTGGCAGGCAATTCCAGTATTGCTCAGAATACTTTGTGGGCTGTTTGGAAATCATGGAATTCATTTCTGAGGGAGTTCATGTTGATGATGAGCCTAGTCCACTACTGATATTTTGTGAATGCTGGGGGCAGGAAGACCTCAGGCCTATCATGTTTGCTGAGGGAAGCTGCTTAACATGGTCTATTCTTGCTTAAAGCTCTTTCAGATCATGTGTATTTCTCATGATAAAGAGTAACAAAAGCATATTAATGAAATAATTTTAAAAATATTGAGCCCTTGCTTATTTAAATACTTACTGTAGATATTTAATTCTGTCATTGCATAAAGTACCAATAATGCTGCTGTGTTGCTCTGGGCCAGCTGCAAAGGTGTGTCCCATTTTGGTTCAAGAGGTGTTATCTGCCAATGGCAGTCCCATCTTCCTGCTCTGCCAGGTGCTATTTCCTGTCCTGGGAGGTATGGCGAGTCTGTTCTACTTGTTGGTCACTAGTAAGCAACAGACCATAGTGAGGTGGTTTAATTGCAAAAAAATTCAGGCAGATCTTTATCTGTAGCTGCAGGAGGAGCTTGGGTAATACTGTTCTCCAGCTTAACTGGTGAAAAGTGGCTGCTGCTGTTGCAAAAATTTGTGTAGAGATTTAACTTCACTTTCTATATGTAAGAAGGCAAACAAGCTCAACTTCTTCCCTGTTAAAGGAAAATATCTTTGTTCAAGTAGAGAATTTTCATGGCTCTGTGTCAATGCTTTTGGGGACAGTTTTGAAGACAGCTGCTTCTTGCTGACGGTGATCATGCTGTGGTGTTTTGGAAACTTGCAGGACAAAGTATGTTTTGGCAGTAGCTGAGTGCAAAGCATTCCAAAATGGGAGGCTTGTTAAGGCAAGGAGTTGGCACTGAATGGCAGACTCACGTAGACATCTGAGATCAAGCAGAACATTTCCATTTAATTGTGATCCCCGAAGTTGCTTTGGTCAGTACAACTGCTTAAACATCAACATAAGGCTCAAGATTTTCATTACAATATAGCATTCACATGAAAACACTTTAAGCAGCATAACATGCTTTGTATTTGACAAAACATCCCCCAAATATCTGTACAGAATTATTTTGATACACAGTATTTCTGGAACAAGATCTAACCCTTACAACATAAAACACAAACTCCTTTTTGTCAGTGGTTAACAGCTGGATTTGGTGATGTGTTTGTCATCAAAACTCTAGCAACAAATGCTTTTCAAGGTGTTTAAGACTGAGATATAATTCTATATAATCTATACTTTAAATGAAGATTCTGCTTCCATGGTTTCATACATTTATTTGATGGAGTATCAGATTACACAGTCATAAAATTCTATTTACTATTTAAAATAAAATGATAAATGTTATGAAAAAATACCTTTATTACATCAGTGATGCTTTAACTAAAGTGAATATTAAGACTATTAACCAGGAGTTGAAAGTTTCAGGCCCTGATATTGAAAGCACTCCTATATGTCCTTAACTTTACATGTAAGGAGTCTCCCTGGCAGCTGAGGGACCACTCTGATGGGCAATGTTAAGTGTGTGCCTAAGGTGTGCGGACTGTGGGCCACAGTACTCAGAGAGGTGCGTGTGTGTTACACAGAAAAACATTCTCAGAACATAAATAAAATTTGATTTTTTAGTATATACATATACTGAAAACTAATATTCTTAATTGGAAAGATGTGTTTTCTTTTTCTCTCTTAAAAAGGCATATATTCCCATTTCACTCAGAAAGTGCTTACGTATTCTCAGCTCGAGAATTACCTCATTAGCTGTGAATCTAGCATGGACAACAAATCTAAGCCAAGAATGCCTTATCAGCAGGAAATACTGAGGGAAGAGAAGGCTGGCAATCATTTCCATATACCTTGTATTCATAACAAACCTTCTCATAGAGAAGAATACGCTTTTAAATATTTTCAATCCTGATATATATACAATGACAAAAATTCACATTTTCATGCTTTAGTGAGACACTTTAAAATCCTACTGCAGGCAGCTCTCAGAGCAGCTGTGTCCAGTTCCTAGCAGCTGCCTCATATTCAGCTCTAGTACCAGAAGCATAAACTCATGATAGCTGAGCAGCTACAGGTAAGGAGCAAAAACAATTCTACCAGACTTGGAAAGGGAAGGAAAAAAAGAAAAAAGCATGTGATGGGGTCTTTCTATTTCCAGAGGCACAGTAGCTCTCCTGTGTCCCACAAGACAAGGCAGTTCATGCTTCCAGTCCCATCAGATCTCCTTTATACCATTTCTGATGGCAGGGCCCAAGTGCAATGTCTGTTTCACACAGTCCTCAGTAGTCTAAAGGAAATATACCCATCACACAGCAAGAAAAAAATAGCCCTTTGAAGCACAGCTGAACCCCTCTTCCCACGAATAAGCAGAACACCTATCTATTGCACCAGTTTTTCCAATGTACCAGGAAGTATCCCCAGGGTTGATGCCTTTCATGGCTATCTATATGCACTTTTCTGACAAATTCAATGTCTCTGTGGGGAAGGTGACCTGGAGAGGGCCACTCTTGGATGCTGAGCTGGCCCCGCCACCAGGGCTGATTTCGCTCACCAGGAGGGCGCTCTCGGAGTCGTGTCCCTGCGAGGAGTCCGAGGTGTCGGAGCTGCGCAGAGTCCTTACGGACGTGGTGTCGGACTGAGCCGAGCTGGCGGCGGGGCCCGGCAGCAGCGCGCGGCCGCCGGCGCTGCTCTCGCTCAGCTCCGGCGGGTACAGCAGCGTCTGCGAGGTGCTGCTGATCTCCCTCAGCTCGCGCGAGATGAACGAGGGCGACTGGCTGGACATGGCAGAGGAGGTCCTGCGCCCATCCACGCAGTTGAAGTTGCCCCCCGAGTGCTGCCTCCGAGCCCCCCCAATGCGGCAAAAGAGGCATTTGATCTTCTCGATGGCTTTGCTGAGCACAGTCTTGCGGAGGAGGATGTAGATCCACGGGTCCAGAATGGGGTTCACCGAGGCAATGCGGATGGCTTGCAGGTCAGGGTTTTGCTTGACATCTTCCACTGATTCCGGCCGGTACAGCTGGTTCACAAACACACGGACCTACCCAAGGAGAAGGGGGAAAAGGAAGACACAATTACATCATTGCATCAGGACAGAAAAGCTTACACTTCAAAGCAGAGATCTAGATTTGCAGTTTGTAAGCTATGACAGAAGAGCAGGCTGGCAAGGTTAGGTATCTCAGACTGACACTCAAGAATTCATTTTTGGAAATAGCAAACAAAAAAAAAATCAGATTAAAATTGTAACACCTTTGTTACACGTAGAAAAAGACTGGCTTTTTCCTCTCTCCGTTGCCTTATAATTAATCCCTGAACCTCCAAATTTTGGTTGGTGTCTTTAAAATTTCCCAGGAACAAAGATGTAAATCTGTATCCTGTTTTCTTTGTACACCTCAGGTCTCATGTAACCTGCAAAGAGGTAATGGAGTGGGGAGACCAGACCAGTTCCTCTAGCAGAGGTCTAATAATCACTTAGAAATGAAGTGAAACACACACGATAATCCAAATAAGCAAGTCCTGAGTTGTCGATTCCCAAGTTTAGAAATGTATTTTCCTGGCACCTGTCCTTACTGGAACTGTTTATATAACTGCAAGTGTTTGCTTGCTGCAGCATGGTTTTAGAAAAACAGAAACGTAAAAAAAAGAAGAGGTGGGAAAAAAAACCCAAAAAGACAGGTTGCCCAGCTAGGAGAGTTTTAATAGGCCAAGATAATGAGATTATTTCTGTGCTGGCCTAGAGTACTCTGTTCTTCTGAATGAGTCAGAATTTTGGTTTTACTTACAAAAACACTAAGGAAGTGGTCAAGAGTTTAAGATGCTGAAGTTGATGTGCGCAGTGACTAATTAGTGATTAGTTATTCTAGTTTATCGTGTACAAATTTTGAAACAGAAGGGCTCTGTCTTCTACACAGAAATGTATTGTTCAGCTGGTTTCTCTTCAGCTGGTCTCTCCTCATGTTTAGAAGTCACTTTTGTAAATGCAGCTGTAAGGCACCGTCCACCATGGCATCAGAGGAGTTTGTTGTGTTTCAAATAGCTCTACTCCATTTTAGCAAGACCTATGCAGGGTCCAGTTAGAGAAAGGCTTAGGAAAGCCACAGAAAAGTGGATAATGGAAGATTCTATTTTCTTCAGGTTCCTTAAGGTAAGTCAAAATAGATCCCTTAATTATATTTTTATCTGATAGAGTAAAAATCTAGTAGCAAAATTACAAGGTTTTTATAATCTCATCCTTGGCTCCTGAAATTAATCAAGGCCTGCCTAGCTATGAGGTCACAGACAAGGAGGCAAGCAAGCATTTAAATAGAAAAGCCAAATAAGGACAGCCCTCATAAGTAAATTTTTTTAACAAGTCCTGCATGTGAAGCCATACAAGTCTGGTGGAAAATTTCACAGTTCTTGAGAAATTTTCTTGCAGGGGGTAATGTGGTGGCATTCAGCCTTGTCAGTATTCAAAGATGGAATGTTCTCCAAAGCTATCAGTGGTATGTTTAGAATAATGCAGAATCCCTTTGTGGAATCCCTGTGCCTACAGTCTCTCTCAAAGGGTCTGTCTATTTGATGATTGACTGTACTTCCTTTCTCAGTACTTTTCTCTAGTTTTATGGGTAACCTAGCGAACTCAAGATATTGGAAAATCTTGAATTTCTATATATTGGTGGCAGTTTTGTCTGGCACAGTTTAACCTGCAGTTACTTTCCTAATGATTTATAACACTGCAGATGTCTTTCTGACTACTAATTTCTTGGCCTTCTTGATCTGTTAGGCCAAACATGCCCTTCAGGTGCTTCAAAGAGTACTCTTGTGCATGATGAGCTTAGTTTTATGGCTTTTAAAAAAATTGTTAAGAATATTTACTTTCTTTTTAATATTTGTTGATTATTAATATTTATTTGGCTTTATTTTCAACTATTTTAGACATAATTTCATATATCATCATTAATTTTATTTATAAATAATTTCATCTTTAATTGTAAGCTCGTAACTTTATTGTTTTATTTGTGATTTTGACTGTTTGTTCTGTGAGCAGCTTTCTCTATTTATGCTGTAAATAAAGGATTAGTGTAAAAAAAAAGATAAGTAAGTTGTTGTGCGCGGGTGCGCCGCTAGATGGCGCGGCTGCGCCGCGGTGGGTGTGGATCTGTGTAAAATCTATAATGCGTATAAATGTGTGAGGTGTGTGTATAAATACGTATAACATGCATATGTTTATGTGTACAATGTGTACATATGCACAACAGGCATGCGTGCATGTGCAATGTGTATGTGCATAAAGTGTACATATGTACAATATGCACGTGTCCACAGGTATAATATATATGTGTGTATATGTATATGTAAAAATGTATGTGTATAATGTGTAGACACGTATAATGTGTGTGTATATGTGTAATGTGTATAACAAATCCACCCGGACCACACAACCAGAAGGCACACTTTGAAGACAGATGAAATTCGCAGCTCAGCTTGGAGACCTGGCTTGCTTTTCTTTCTTTTTTTTTTTTTTTTAAACTCAGAGCTATAGTTACACGTCAGTGATTTAATAGTCGGATTGTTCTTTTGATAAGCAGCACGTGAAATTGAGGTACCTATTCCACCTCTTTCTGCTACCTGGCAGACTTCATGGAAAGATGAAAATGTCTCCCAGTGTTCACTCTGTGGCTGAAAAGGATGGCTGAAAAGGACTACTGCTAACCATAGAGGACAGCTTGTTTTATGCTATCTCTGCATGCTGTATTTCCTTTTGACAGCTATGCAGCATGTGGAGGTTAACAATTCACAGAGTGGACCTAGTCAGTGAAAACTCTGATTGTATAAAACAGTTTCTACTTCCCAGAAGATTCCCCAGTTCAGACCTATTGTTGTCTTAATCACAAGAGGGTAACAATTTACCCGTATAGGAACATAAGTTCTAGCCCTCTTTACTTACTGGGGAAACATTTAGTAAAGGATCACTTAAAATAACAGCAAGAGATGTACCCCTGTTTTGGCTACAAGTCCTCTGCTGCAGGAGGTAACATGATAAAAGATATTGCCTGTCATCTTCTAAGCAACTGCCAAGAAAGTGGAATCCACTACTAAATAAATTATCTAATCTGATGCTTGGATTTGTGCAATTTGAAATCCTAGTTAAAGAAGGAAGCAAACTAGAACAATTCAGATCTCTAAAAATAGGGTTTGTATATTAGCTTTAGAATTCAGACAACGTATCTTAAAAGTACTAGCAGTTTATTTGCAATTAAGAAGTACACAGCTCTAAGGTGCGTGAAGTTTATGCTCAAGACAGGCACTAGTAGGATCAGAGTCCTTGTGCTCTTTGCACTGTTTCTCTTTACTAACTATTGATGCAAGTCATGATTTCTAACCCTATGAAGAATTATAAAGTGACTTCTATAGTTACAGTCACACTTGTAATTGTTTCCACAGCTTCCACCTGCCACAAAATCTCCCCACATGCTGATATGATAAATTTAAAAAACATACGGTAGCAAGCAGGAACAAATTTTGCAGCTCCACAAGCCAATAACCTTTGTCCTTCAAGGTCTTACTGTCTGCTTGGTGACTACTCTACTGCAAAAAAAATCATGCCTGACACCTTGCAGTGTCCTTGGTTATGGACAGTCCCAGATATGAAGGAGCTGAAACCAGCCAAGCCAAAAGAAAATCCAATTTTAGATCAATTGAACATCAAGTAAGAAAATCCTGATCATTTCATGCAATCAACAAGACTGAAACATTACATTTTATTTTTCGTATCACCATAATTTAACAACAATGTTCAGTGGTCAGAATGAGAAAAAGATCACATGCTTAAAAATTTTAAGAGCATCTGACAGACTGCTGGAGTGAATTAATAGACTTTGACTAGTGTGTGCCTATTTACTCTTGAAAGAGCTCAGTGTTTTAGAAAGGCCAGATAAAAATTGCTACTCTCTTCTTGACAAAATTTCTCATATAACTTATTCCCTACATTTCACACTATGCAATTCTAATTTCTAAAAAGCTCAAAATATTTTAAGAGATTACATAAACTGTGTGGAGTCAAGATAAGAGTGAGCACATAAGTTATGTGCTTTTCTCACTTAATTTTTAAACTATTGTAGGACTCATGTCTTTCACACCCCTTTCTGCACACTGAGAACACACCAGGTTATATACAATTACCTTTCCCAAATCTTTTTTCATTCATCTCTTCTTTCCTTGATATATTGGATCAGCCTTCAGTTCTGTCAGGTTCATTCAGCATTTTGCATAACCTCCCATAATATGGTTACAGCACTTGCTACTTTAAGATTTTACTGATTTTATGGATAACCACTAAAACTCAAAACTACCCTACTTGTAAATCATGTGCTGAAGCACCTCATTATTAAAAACTGCTGTTGTCTGTGACTCAGTTATTTCAGGGCTGTTTAATGTTTCCAGTCTTGAAATTTTTTTCTATCAAACAATAATAAGTGGATCCTGTTGGATTGCCCCCATCTGCTATCTTATTACCTTGTGAAAGTGTTCTAAAAGGTTAGAGGTTTATGTGTCTCTTTCAGAAGTTGCTTTTCTTTGACTTGATGGTTTATTGAGCTGAAATCATCAGTGGGAAGTCAGCTCACCAAAAGAAAAATTAAGTCACAAAGCACTCTCTGAACCTGCTTTGTGTATCTGAATCATGCTGGCACCACCACATCACCACTTTTATGGTTCTTGATAACTGCCAGGCTGACCTGTTAGAGGTGAGCCTCTCACACGGTGAAGACTCCCTGAAACTCCCTGGAGTCATGAAAATGTAAGTCAATATATTAGTAATCTACCTACTTCGCCTAGTGGCTCTTTCTAGGGATTTCTAGTATAAAGGTGTCAGTTCTCTGAGCTCTTCCATTCTTAACCTCAGTGTCTGTGCATCCAGAGGGCTTAACACAGCAGCATACATGGCAGCAAAAGTGGCTGTGGCTTATTTCCACAGAGGGACAGAAAAGACTTAAAAAAAGCTACTTAATAATGGAGAAATTTAACCACACTGGACACTGTGACGATGTGTATATATGTGGTTATTTGGGTTTGAAAGAAAAAGGTTCCTTTTATTTTTAGTCATACATCTAAATGAAATGAGAGTCTTTTACATTATTTTAGATAGAGAAAATACATGCTGCTTTAGCAGGTAAAAGCTAACGTACATGAACATTCCCAAGGGAACACTCTGCCTTTGTATGAAATGGAATCAAGGTCTGGGAGAGCTATACAACTTTATCACCTGCACCTTCACATACTTCTGCTATATGCAAGTTTTTCACTAGCAACTGTTTAAATAATAAACCTTTTGCCCCACCCAGGTTCATTAATTTTAACTCTCAACACTCCAGTTCACTTTCCAGTAAACCCTCCCTCTGGATTTCTGCACTCTCTCCCCCACCCTGCCTTTTTTTCTTTGAGTATAATCTAAAAGACTGCCTAGGTTCAAATGGATATAAACTATTTAATTTTGCATTTCACATTCAGACTTCTCAGCACGCTAGCTGCTTTGCTACAGGATAAGGCTTGGCTTGTTTTCTGAAGCTGCTTAAGTCCATCACGACACTGTTTAATTCGGGGAACTAATTCTCCGCATTTACCAGCATGTCTTTTGAAAATGCAACATTGTTCTTTTGTGAAGTAGCTATTTTGATACTAGATTAATCAAATTAACTACTGTCATGCCTCAGCACCGTCAGGGCTTTGGCCACCTGATGCGTCTCGGTGCAGCGAGTCAGCTTCCCCCGTGGTTTCTGGAGCTGGACTGCAGTGCAGGCCGGCACAGCTCCTCAGTCTAAGGCATGTGCTCCTCCCGGGACCACCCTGTGTGCAGCTCGGCAGCACCTCTCCATCTCCTTTGGATGTCAGGCAACGAACACATGGTGTGGTGGTCAGCCATGCCTTGCCACCACACCAAGTGACAATGCCGAAGGACAGGATAGCCTTTGGTGACAGACCCTGGTGCTGCAGCACAGCCACACCTCACTAGCTCCTGTTTGTCAGTAATGTGGCAGCCCTGACCAGCCCTTGCCACTACAGCTCCTCTGAGCAGGGTGACAGACTCGCTGACAGCTGAGTCCTGTTCACAGGCACTTCTCTAAATTTCCTTACAGTGATACACACTGTTTTGCATCTCCAGCTGGCCATCTCTATTTGACACACATTGCACCCCAACTCTATGACAGAGGGCCTACCCTACTGACAAGAAATCTCCTTAAAGAAAGTCCTTCTAAAAACACCTTCTGACAGCCACTGTGTTCTGTAAGATGGCAAATAAGGCAAGCCAACTATTTGTTTAATGTTTCTGAGCCAGAGTAGAACAGGATTTTTGACAAGCTTTATTATGGCAGTTGGCAAGCAAGAACTGAGCCTCTAGCTGGTGGATTTGCATTCTTTTGTCTTTCCTGAAGATAAGGTGGAGGAATAGCAAAAAGTGGATCTGGTGTGTTCAATTTACTAACACTAATTGTATCACCCCTTCAGAAAAAGAGCAAACAGTTAGCTGTAATGTTGTCTGACGTTTCAGTGTGATCTCAAGGTTTATGTGGGTCAGATTCCTTCAACACTCATTTCACTGAGCAATACACCGACAGGTGGTTCCACTGAGCTCACTCCTCCCACTGTGTGGGGAACCCCTGAAAGAATGCCTGTGTGGGATCTACCCCAGAGATGATGCATGAATCCCTGAGGAGTGGAAGCTTAGTTTAGGTTTTAGTTGTGAGGAATTCTGTGTGTTGCTAGTGACAAGTGAACACAACCCTGTCCTCCCTTTGCACATCAGGGACTGTTGCATCCCTCAGCAATAGCATGCACACTTTAAAAACATATTAAACATCTAGAAATGCAGGACAGACCCAAGTCTCACTTACAACAAATTAATTTTGCAGGTGAACTTTAAAGTGAACTCAGGATTCTACTATGTGGATCCCAGTTGAACAGTGAAGCAATTGAGATTTCTGGTGCTCTCTTTTAATCAAGGACTCCAGATCTTGGGATAAGCAGGTTTTTTTTTTTTTTTTTTTTTGTGTAAATGTAAATCTACTGAACTTTCTCTTACCATGCATGCATGCTAACAGCTATTGAGTTACTGTAACAGTGTGACACCAACTATAGGTGCCACAAATAAGCGCCTATTCCAACAGGAATCTGTTTGACAAACACAGACTATGAGAAGAAAAGACTGCAGTAAGGGTGATGGACAGAAGAAGGTTTGCATGATGTTACTCACCACCAGAGGAATGGAGCAGATGACCACGACCAGGGAAGTGGCAATGAGCAGAATAACCATCTGGATTTCTGCTCCAGCCATCCGACGGAAGCTCCGGCGTCTGCGAAAGTCAGATAAACGGCTGGAGGTGGTGTCTGTCCCCAAGGACGTGCGTCTCATGAACTGGCGGTGCATGCGAATGAGGGCCACGCACACCAGGATGTTGCAGATCACAGTCATCAGGATCAGGAAGGAGCTGAAGCCCGCGTACATGTAGGAATATGCTGCATGGGTGGACACGTTTGTTCGCCAGTCTATGAAACACCAAGTCCTGGGGTACTGCAAAGTAGATTTGCCGAGCCCCATGCTGGGGAGGGCGCAGAACAGCACGTTGGAAGCGTAGATGGCAAAGAGCGTGAGCCCTGCCAGCTTCTTGTCCACGTAATGGTTGTAGAAATAGGCATGGTTGATGGCCAGGTACCTCTCTATAGACATGGCACAGATAATGCTGAGGCCAGAGAGCCCAAAGAAGAGGAGGATGAAGGAGCTGTACTCACACAGTGCAGCTCCTCCTGGCCACTGGTTCTGGAGGTAGGTGGCAATTGTGACCGGACTCACCAGGCAGGTCCCCAAGAGATCGGTAACTGCCAGTCCACAGACCAGCGTGTAGAAAGTGGTCTCCTTCTGCTCCTTCCTGGACTTGCAGAGCACCACGATGGCTATGAGGTTGCCCACCACGCCGAAGATGAACATGACAGTGGGGATAGTGGGGGGCTTCCCGCCTTCGGCCCCGCCGGCGGTCCCGTTGGCGGAGCCGTTCGCAGCTTGCATGGTGGTGGGGTCGAATGACATGGTACCCACGCTGCAGCTGGCGAGCCCAGAGACGGCAAGGTCGGGTCCGAAAAGGAAAAGCCGAGTAAGGAAGGGGAGAGGGTCGTATAGTGCGAAAGTAAAAATTCAAAAGCGAGAGAAGTTATTAAAAAGAGGAAAAAAAAAAAAAAAAAAAAAGAGAAAAAATAAAGAAAAGAAGTCGTGTATTTCAGTTAAAGAAAGAAGGAAAGAAAGAAAAAAAACCCCGTAAGTCCTAAAACGAGGCTGAACTGGGGTGCCGTCCGTCAACCACCGACCGCAGCCGGGGGAGCCGGGGCTGCTTCTTCCTGCCGCAGCGCTCCGCGCCCAGCCCGGAGGGGGATCGGGGCGGCCCGAGCCGAGCGGAGCCGCCTCACCGCCTCTCGCACCGACGCCGGGGAGGGCTCAGCGCGGCGCTGGGGCGGCGGCTCCAGGTGCCCTCGGGGCGGCGTGAGAAGGTGCCGGAGCGCGGTGTCCGCGGCTCATTCCCCGCCGCCGGCCGGCGGTGCGGAGCGGAGCGGTGCGCAGCGGTGCGGGCCGTGCGGGGGCGGGCGCCGACTCAGCCCCGCGGCGCTCCCGCCGAGTTTCGCCGCGGAGGGCGGGGGCGGCCGGGCCGCTCCGCCGCTGCTCCCCGCCCTCTCGCCCCATTGGCCGCGCCGGGCAGGGCAGGTTGCGCGGGGCGGGCGCGGGCGGGGGCGCGGGCGGCGGGGGCACCTGTGTGTGGGGCCGGGCTCGGCCCGTGAGCCCTCGGGTGCGTCCGGCGGAGCGCGGGCTGCTCGCACCCAAAGGGGCGCGGGCCGGACGGCGTTGGGCGCGGGGCCGGGCTGCCGCTGCCGCACGGCCCGCTGTGCTCCGACGTAGGACCCGGCGAGGGTCCCGCTGTCTGTGTGCCGGGCCGAGCCCGTGTCAGCCCCGCCGGGCCAAGCCCGTGTCAGCCCCGCCGGGCCGGGCTCGTGTCACTCCCGCTGCCCCGGGCCCAGCCCGTGTCACCCCCGCTCTCCCGGGCCGAGCCCGTGTCACTCCCGCTGCCCCGGGCCGAGCCCGTGTCACCCCCGCTCTCCTGGGCCGAGCCGGTGTCACCCCCGCTGCCCCGGGCCGCGCACCCAGACCGGCGCGCTGACGGCCGGCTGCCGGTGCTCTGGCATCGGGGCGGCATGTCCCGCTGCCCGACGGAAGATCGGCTATACTGCCTGTTCCTGGCCTCTGTTAGCGTGGGTACCGAGCACGGGAAGGGTGTGTGTGCGTCCGGGGGATGCATTTGTGTGTTTGTACCGAGAACTTGTTCGGTCTTGACTGTGAGACGATCGCGTGTGAATTGGAAATAGGGTTACACTTGTTGGCAGAGCCCTGCGCTTACAGTCAGTCTTATCTGGGCTGATGGAAGGACAGCAGTCGCTTTATGCAGTGCCTGTGTGCAGCTTTCACACAAGCGGTGACGGTGGTGATGTAGTCCCTACGGTAGAAATGTCCATACAAGACCTGCAACCACAAGTATGTCCATGGGAGTTCCTGTGCTAGTGACCTGTGCCAGCACTTTGGCTCAGGGATGAAGCTTCACATTGTCATGCTAGATTTCACACCTGTTGGTCTATTGCCCTTGTACACTTTCTGACATTAGTTGCTACAAAGAACACGTAACCTCTGTCCCAAAACATGACATCTGTATCATTAGAAGAATCTGCTCTCTGATGTAAAGGCAAAATGTGTTATAAAAGCCTGTTATTCGTTGGTCTTATCCTCTTCCCTCTCCTTTATTTCTTTTAAGCCTATGAAAATGATGCCTGTGCATTTGCTATCAGTGAAGTCATGACAACGTAATGATATACTCGTGACAAAAGTACTGATAGAACAAAATATATGAGGACAAGTTTGTACTGTGTGAGAGCAAAAAGTTTCACTTTTCAGTGCTGTATGGGCACACATGAAGAAAAAAAGCTGGTTTTTAATTGATCAGTGCTTTTTTTTTTTAGTGTTGTTATCTAACTGCTTTGAAAACTAAAATTCAGTTTTACAAAAAGCCTTGTTTTTTACTTAACACGTAGGGATAAATATACCATAGCAGTGGTGATGATCTGGTCTTTTCATTATGCTTTTCATACAAAACAGCATTTTTCATTACATTTTTCTGGTATTGGTGGCTCTATTTTTTACAAAATTACAAAGTCATTCTGTCACAAGCAGAGGGGTATGTGTGGGAGTGAAGGTTGTTCAGTTACATTTGCCTAACTATCGTAAGCAAATTAGAAGCACTTCAAAACAGTTTCCAAAGTAGGTACAGCCCAAAGATTGCTTTTGCTTATCTTTTAAACAGTTTTCTGACTGTTCCAGGAAAACTGATTCAGGTGCAGAGCAAGCTCTGAATTCAGGAGGTGTAGTTGCACGTTCTGGCATTAAAGACCATTATATGGGATTAATTCAACACACATGCAGCAGTATTTATCAGTATGAAAAAAGAATTACTTTGCTTCCCTGAAGCAGTGCAAAAGCTTTTCGTGACTAAAGGCAGAGGAAATGATTTGTGTTTTTTTGTTGCTGCCTTTTTTTCACTTTTTTTCTCATCTTCACATCCCGTCTTATGAGGTGTGCTGCCCATCTCATGACAGATGGGGTGTTTTAAGAATGCTCAGTCTATAGCAGAGGATGCCCAGGCCCTTCTATGGGTGCGTGTACAAGTGTGGGTATGAAAAAGTGGATGCTATCTTCTGTTGTATCAGGTCTCTCATAGAATGGATACACCTGAAGAACTAATTAAAACGTGCAGAAAAATCAGTGAAGAAACTTTTCTTTTTTTTTTAAAGGAAAACTGTACAAAAATACAGTTTTGAGTGCAATGATAGTATGATCGGTTTTGTGAAATAATGTTCTTTAATTAGAAAATAGGATAGAAACCAGTCACACAGTTGTGGGATGGGTTTCTGGGGATGTTAGCTTCCTGTGTCTACCCATTGTCTAGCTTTCAGAATTATTAGAAAAATACAGTAACTTTTGGGAGTTTCCCACTGAACTAATGGCTTTGATACATAGAGCACCTAGTCAAGATGAGAAGTATAATCACATTCAATCCTTAGTCTTCAGAGCAAAGCAGACACTGTGGAACTAAAGTGGAACTGAAAAAATGAAGAAATTCCACTTGTAGCATGAGTTGTAATCCTCTCATAGCAGAAATATCACACGTTGTAGCATTGAGTAATCACCAAAAAACTTCTGTTTGGGAGGAAACCACTAACATGAGAAGTCAAAGTAAAATTAAAGTCAAAATTAAAAATAAAATCTTCGAAGAGTAATCCTATATGGGAGAAAACCTTCCATGGATTTCGAAAATCCTAGATTAGAAAATATTAGGACAGTCAAAATATTTAGGATGTACTCTTAATTGCTTCAGAGTAAATTTTTTCTGATTATAATGTTACAGTTTTTAGGAGGTTAATTGTGACATATGAGTCAACTACTATAGCTGGATCAGTTGAGATGTATAACTAACTGTGGTCATATTTCTAGCTTGGTGAAAGATTTTAATTAAAATATTTGATTTGGTTTTTTTCTTCCGTGGAATATTTATTCAGCATGTCTCAGCTGCCACATGGTATCCCTTGTATCTCCTTTAGCTGGCTGATGGTTCCAAAACCTTACATGCATTGCTCAGGGGCCGCTGAAACATAGCCAAAAAACTATGCTAAGGCCTTTCTGCTTGTTGTAACTGTTATTTTAATACTGAAATGCCCATGTAGACATTTGAATTGATGGGTATTTTCTGGCAGTGCTTCTATGAGCTCCACTTCCAGAGGAGTGATGTCTTCAACAGGCAGTGGAAGTGTGTCTACAGCTAGTCTGGCAAACTTTGAACTGCTCTTAGCATGCTGCAGGTCTGAAAAGAACTTCAGATGTTAAACTCCAATTACATATTTGGAGTGCAGTAACATTCTTTACTTACTCAAGAGTTTGTCAGCCTTTCTCCTTTTGTGGGCTGTGGGAAAACTTAATTGCTGCTTTTTTGCTTAATTTTTGCTGTCATACTTTTGACACAAAAAGTTTTTTCAGGAAAAAAAAATGACTTAGAGTAAACTCTGTCTGCATGCCAAAATAAAATCGTTATTAATAGACAATGGAGATAGACTGAACCAAATGTTACATAACAATCTTTAATTAATAATTAGAGAAAAATTGTGCAAGGGCTAAGCTGAAATACTATTTCAAAGGAATTGGGGAATTCTGTAATGTCACTTGAACAGAAGTAACATTGTAAGTAGATAAAAATTTTATACTTTAAAGCATAGAATATTTTCCTGCCCTCATACTTATGTATAAAATCATCACAGATGGTAACAGTTTGTTTTTGTTTTTGTTTTTAAGGAATTCTAGTTATTACTAATATTACTAGCATTATTACTGGCATTCTGGCACATTTCCTTTGTTCTTGATAAAACGTTGTGATGAATGGGGGCTTTTCCAGGGCGGGGTAGTTTTTTGTGGAGTGAAAGCAGTCCTGTCCCTTTCCTGCTCTTCTTTTTGCAAGCCTGTCTAGGAGAGAGTTGCAGAATGCCCCTGCCAGGGGACCCAGTGGTGCAGGGCACCTCTGCACCCCCGTGGGACAGCCTGTAACACAGCTCTATAATTTACTCCACAGTCATGTGTTCCATATTAGTCAATCACGCTACTGAAGTTTGGGGATTTTTTTGACTGTTTAAACGATGCTGTTAATCTTTGTAGTACACCAGGTTTTTTCCTCTGTGATAACGTCTGTCACTGCGCTAGCACACAATTCTTTTTTAGCAGTTATGAAGTCTGCATTATTTGTTAAAATACTTAAAATGCTTCAATTTATTTTTTCAATCTGTTTTATTTGGAACAGTGTATGTTAAAATAGCTTATCCTTCAACTGTTGCTTATACTATCTTGTTTATATGTTTATTTATTTGTTTGGTTTTAAATTGGCAGTTTTTACTTGTCTTTCAGAGGCCAACAGCAGAAATGAGAAGTTTATAGAATAGCACTGATAAATAACTGTCAACATATTTTCTTTTCTTAGAGTCCCTAAAGAACTTTTTTGTCTATTTCAGGCATTACCTGATGTGTTATATGTAACCAGTTAAGCCAGGTCCTATTCATAAGAAGATGAGTAAAATTTTTCTTTGGCACAAACTGTTACCTTCACTGAAGATAACTAGTATTTTAGAACATATACTGGATGAGTTGTACAGATGCCTTAGAATATACTTTGTTAATATCAGTAGCTGGAATTTTTTTGTATTTTTTTTTAACTTTCCGTGGCGGATGCTGTGTGCTGTTTCATTTTGTTGTGAGGAGGTATCGTAAGTGGCAGCTGTGGTGGAAGCAGAAGCAGCAGCAGCCCAGCACTGCACAGGAAGCAGTTGTGTGGCAGGTCTTGTTCCAGTCTAGCTGTTCTGCAGATTTTCCATGAGAGATCATAAGACTGAAGACCCTTTCCGGGCTGTAATTCTGTGACAATATCTTGTGCCAGAAATTTAAACAAATCAGGCTTTCTCATGGTTGTTATTTTTGGGGTTTTTTGGCTAGTGTGATAACAGTGTCAGGGTGTGATATACACCCATGTTCTGTGGATTTCAAGAAAGAATCAGAGCTTTGCATTTCCGTTTTAAAGTTGAAACTTTTGTCGGGTGTTAAAAGCTGTGTATCAAAGGCACCTGTGATTAAATCAGTGGGCCTGTGATTTTTGCAGCTGGTTTAATAGTCATGGAAGTGGCTTAAGTCATGATAAGGTTTTGTAACATTCATTTCTCTGTTGTCATACTTGGCTTCATTTTTTTGTTCAACACCTCCATGTGAAATAAACTGTAGTTTCTCTGGAAAATATACTGCCTGTATACAAATTTTGTTCTGTTTCTATCCTGCTGAAGTGGGCCAAGAGGACAGTCAGTAATTTTGAGGTTAAATTTGTTTTCTTCCATGAAGGTACTGGGACCATTTTGGAAAGAGGGCAGAATCCTTCACAGCTGAGTCTCTGCTACCTTTGCAGTGTGAGGGCTGGCTTGGGCATATGATTTGAGGATAGATGTGAGTTACAATGAGCTGAAAGTTTAATAGAAGTTTCTTCTTGTACCATCCTGCCCATTGTGGGGCTGGACCTGGAAGTGTTTCCAGCTGTCAGGATGGACTAGCAGCTAGTAGTGAAGTGCAATGTTTCTTTTGTTACCTGGTGGAAGAATTATCTGAATAAATGCTAAGGCTAGGCTCTCTGGGAAAGATTTTTTTCTTTTTATAACTGTTACTGCAATTATTCAGAAAGAGTTTGTACACTGCGTAACTACTGTATGTGATCAACTCTTGTGTGGGTTAAATTAAGTTCCATCAAGTATTGAATTCTAAAATATTCCAAGACCAAGAAAAATCGTAGAAACCAACAGGTTACTGGATATTATCTGTTAGTCAGCACCTTGCTTCTTAGAAAAATCTACTAAAGCTCCCTGAAGAAAAGGCTAATTTTGTGGGAATGATTCATGTATTAGGTGAGTCAGTTATCTTTATTGAGGACATTGGCTGCAAAATCACTGGAATAAGCTCCTGCTTAAGTAAGTCTGCAGCAAGTGACAAACTGTACTTGCAGCAGAATGTTTTCACAAAGGTCCACAAGAAGTTTTCAAGGAAATGTTTTCTTGCCTGTAAATTCTCTGTTATTCCAGCAGAGGGTAGTTTATCCTCTAGGAAGCTAGGTGTGTGGAAGGAATGATTGGGAAAGGTAACTTAATGATTCCCATTTCCTCTTGTATTAGATAGGGCAATAAAAATTAACTTCAACAGACTGACCTCATCAGATTAACAAATACTAAAACATATTGTTAGGCTGTGGTATGTTCTTAGGCTGGGACTGGAAAAGGCAGCCAAATTCAACAGTAGTCCCATTTCTGTCCTGCTATCAAGGGCTTCATTTGCCCTTCAAGAATTACTGCATTTTGCTTGTGCTGAGAACAGTTACATTATCAGCTTAAGAGCTATTTTATTTGTCAGCTAGTGAAGTAGATACAACGTGAAGCGTTTTTTTTAATTTCAGATACATAAAATCACTCTAGTTGAAGAGCGTTTGGCTTGTTTACAGTTGCTTAAAAGTCCTTCTTTCTGCCACAGTACTCACTGCTGCAGCAGCTATTGTTGAGGAGAATATATGTTTGCAGATGTGGTAGTACCCACCTACAGCACTGCTCCCTGGTAGTGGGTGTGGACTGGGGATGCTCTTTCTATCTCCTCTGTGATATTTTATTTTAAATTAGTCATCAGGAAGCAGTTCTGAAGTAAGCTTTTGTGGCTGTCACACTGCTGTGGTGCAGCAGAAACTCTTCTGACATGAGAGCATGAGCAAGGGCACTGATTACTGAATAGTTGAAAGGGTAGCAGAAGAGATGTGAGGATCCACTGTTGTTCAGTTTCCACATTTCAATGAAGCCCTGTAACTCAGAATTTATTTCTATTCAAAGCAGTGCTTCAGCTCCTCATTGATGTTGGTCTTTTTCCCTGAATTATAAAAATAATATATTAATATTTATCTTGTTTATCTTAGTAAGAGGTGTAATGTGATTAATACTATACTGTATATTTTCATCTTAAACTGCATAATTTCTTTTTTAAAAAAATCATACAAGGAGCATTCCTGTAAGAAACCTGTGAATATGGTCAGTGTCAATCACGTCCATGCTTCCATGGGTAGCTTGATCTCATCTCTTCTCTTCTCTTCTCTTCTCTTCTCTTCTCTTCTCTTCTCTTCTCTTCTCTTCTCTTCTCTTCTCTTCTCTTCTCTTCTCTTCTCTTCTCTTCTCTTCTCTTCTCTTCTCTTCTCTTCTCTTCTCTTCTCTTCTCTTCTCTTCTCTTCTCTTCTCTTCTCTTCTCTTCTCTTCTCTTCTCTTCTCTTCTCTTCTCTTCTCTTCTCTTCTCTTCTCTTCTCTTCTCTTCTCTTCTCTTCTCTTCTCTTCTCTTCTCTTCTCTTCTCTTCTCTTCTCTTCTCTTCTCTTCTCTTCTCTTCTCTTCTCTCCTCGAGTCTCCTCTCCTCTCCTTCTTTCCTTCTTTCTTTTCTTCTTTCCTTCTTTCCTTCTTTTCTTTTTCTTTCTGTCAGATAGGCCTGTAATTCACATCTAGCTGTGTGCCTAGACTTTCTCTGTCTTTTCTAGTTTTAAATTTGTTTTCAGCAATAACACATTATTGGTTTCTACTTACAATTTTCTATTTCTTAGGTAAAAACTCCTTATCTATATCAGGTATGAATAATGTATCTGAGTTCTTTATTTTAGAGCAATACTGGTATAACCAGCTATCTTGCTTCTATTTTTTTACAGTAATATTCTACATGATCAGAGGAATATAGAAAAACTTTTGCATGGATTGGGAGAAGACATATGTCATGCAATTATACAAGAAGCCTAGGCAATTAATCTCAGTGCTGGCACTTTGGTAAGCTGTTTTACTAACATGGGATGATTCCAGATCTGAATACCAATCCAAGATCACTTTTATCTAAACATTAGGCAGATAAAAGAAGCAGGAACCCAGAACAGCTTTTCTATAGTCATATATAGTGCTAGTACCAGATTTGCTACTTTACAGTCCATTGCAATCTCATAGTCTTTGTTGCCTTTCAAAGTGGAAATAACTTTGGAGCACATAGACCCATGTATAGTTGATTTAGTTCATGCTTTATGTTTTTTCAGTGGTAAGCAGTTTGCAAAGTGCTAATGCCTGGGTTAATTGAGACTGTAAGGTTGTCACACAGATGAGGAATGTCTGTGCTAGCAATTAATATATTTTAAATAGGTATAAGTAAACTTTGAACCACTGCACTGCATAACAACAGTTGACAATTTATTAAAGATATGTATTAGCTTAGTAATATTTTTTGAGATGTTTGTAAGTGATGTGCTTCTTAAATTTATATATCTTATCCATTATTCTGACATTTGGCTAAGGTTGAGTTACAGACTGGAACAAAAATGAACTCCATTCTCTTTAGAAATGTAGATAGATAATAGTTTTAAATAATATACACATTGAATTCCTGATGCTGTTTTCTTCACCAGCTGGAAAGCCTCTCACTGTTGGAAAGGCATTTAGAATGTTTGACATTAAGGGTGGGGGAATGTTTGTGTAATTATAAATGTTAGACTTGCAAATACGCCTTTTGATTGCAACAGCATGAACTTCCACATGTCAACAGGAATTTTAACTTCACGAGATAATCCTTGGTTTATATACCTTGGCACCTTGCTCTTTTCTATATAATTTCAGTATGTATATTGCCAAATTGTAGCTGAATTTTACATGTGTGCACATGAGACATTTGGATAATGTACGTACTCTTGACTAAATGTTGGGTTGCTCCAGCTACTGTGTGCAGCTGTTACAGTTTTGGTGTTGCGATGAAAGCTGAAATCGCACAGCGTATGAATAATTACCTGTGATCCTACAGGCTTGTGATATCTTGTGCAGTACTGCTGAACCTGGTGTTAATTCTAGAAAGGCTGTTGGTTGCTGAGGTCTGAACATTTTCAAGGAACTCTATGGGATTCTTTCCTAGTTATGTAGCACAAAAACTTCAGTGCTCTACAGTGTCTCCACAGTGCTTCACAGATGGGTTTTTTTAATGTGATGGTGTTATTTTTTTCTTTCAGCTGGAGAAATTATTTAAGAAGCTGATTGTGGATTCAGGAAAGAGAGTAGCTGCAGTTTTCATCTGCTCTGAGGAGGAAGGAAGAAATAAGATTGAAGCTGCAACCATGTTGTGAAGGATTGCACTTTGGCACTGTTTGCTTTAGGATGGTAAATGAATTGTCTGTGTGTTTCCCATCCTTTCGTAGATAAACTGAATTTCACATGCATGACACATGTTGTCGAATCCTGGAAATGATCTAAGAAGAATGGTAACTCAGGATATCTTAAGTATTTCTTTGGTATGAGAGACCCCTTGAGACATGCTGACAAGAAAGGAAAAAGAAAAAAAATGCCGGGGAATAATGTTTCTTGTTGGATGATAAGGGTCTCTGGAGATCTCAGAGTTTTATGCCATCTCTTTTGTAATTTCTTCTTGTATGTGTACCTGTGATATGCTTACTGCAGTAGTGCTTCAGCCTCCCCCTCCTGAGCACGTGCAAACATAGCAGTGTTGTGGGACACCCTCTCTGATATGGCAGATCTCGAAGGAATGTGTGTGATATATCACTCAGTTCATGGACATGCATGCCATGTGGAGAGCATTCCTGCATAATGTCCTGATGCATATTAATTAGACAAGCAAGACACTCACAATGTAAATCAGATCCTTTCTTGGAAATATACTGATTCATATCACAAGTCAAAACCTAACCCAGTATTCTCAGTATGTCAGAAATAACAATCTGTTTTACAAATGATCTAAAGTATTTTTTGATACATTCAGGGAGAGAGAATGTTTTATTTTAGTGATTAATGGTTAGTCATGTTAATTTTATTAGTGTGATGAGAGAAGGAATATTATCTGTAATGGTTGTGGAAAGATGGTAGCTTTCAAAAGAAATGGTGTGGTGTACAAATTGTAGACTTGGTGATAAGACTGTAAGCACTGGAAGAGAGGAATACAGTGGGAGCATGTGGAGAAGTGGAGTTGGGGAAGACTTGTTTTATAGGTGCACTTCTTTTTCTTGGAACTTAATTATTTGTATATCCTAAGGGTTGTCTTCACTCTGTTTCCTCATGACTTTCTGTTGGATTACAGTGAATGCTCTCAGTCTGGGCTGCTCACACTGTTGTCTTGTGTGCATCCAGAATTGTGCTGACCCCAAGCGATCAAGGTATTTTCCCACTCTGGCAGTGACACTCTGTTTCTTGATCTGTTCTCTAAGCTGCTAGGCACTACTACTTACAGAGAAAAGCATGAAGAGTTTCTGCAGCTTCAAGCTTTGCTGTACCTAGGTGCTTGGTGTTTCTGAATTTGCATCATTAAGGTTAGATGATTAGGAAGCCTCTAGGAGAAGTTAATTACATGGCAAATCCCAACAAGCTGAATGGAGAGCTGCTTGGGAGAGATCTTGAAAACAGGGAGAACTTTAAGCAGTGTCATTGTCTGGAAACAATAACCTTCAGGACAGGCTCTGGTTTCTGAAATTAGCCATATGGCCTTTTTTGTTCAAAAGCTCCTACTGTTCTTGCCTGCCACTCCCAAAGTGTGCTATGCACTACCTCAGCAGTTAAAAGGCAGCAGGCTTGCATTCAGTTCCTTACTCTGCCTGAGGGAGCTCTAATCATCATCCCCTATCTTCCAGAAAAGTATCCTGGCTATAAAATACTGAGTTGGGATGGTTGCAGTGTCTCCTCTTGAAGGTGTTTTGCTGTGCGTGGAATAATTAAATATTAATTGGGAGTGCGAAAGAAGATCACTTTGCAGATTAGCTCGCACATCAGGGAGCAGAGAGTTTTAAACCCTAGCTCCAGAGAGTGCTTGTTGTTACTCCTGCAGCCTGTGTTCAGCCTGGTTTTCTGAGGATGTCCTTGATTAGAATGCCACAGTTAAGGGAAGCAGCAGAAAGTGGAACTATCCATAGATACGAACGGAAGTGAAACTGATCAAAATTAAAACAGTACTAAAGATGTCAGCTCTCTTGTGCAATAGCAGTTGAGTGTGCTGGTAGGCAGTTTAAGTAAACAGGGATGATGCTGAGTATCTAATTTTGGAGCTTAAGCACCAAATTAAGCATCTAAATCCTACATCTAGTATACTTATACAGATCTAACCATAAATGTCAATGTATGCTGAAAATGTACGGTACTTTTACGGTCCCATGCAGTATCTTGTGCTGCTATCACTGCTTTGCTCCTTTTTGTGTTTTATATATCTGTAAAACCTCCTTGTGTCTCTTGCTTTCACAGCTTTCCATTTCCATTTGTTCTATCAAGAATCCTTTGTTCCTCTTTGCTAGATTCCATGTCTAAAATTGCTCTTCAAATACTCTGTGCCATGTGTCAAGGCTGTTTCTTACCAGTGGTTCCTGCAGGTTGTTTTTAGCCTTCATCACTTCCTTATTGGATTGCTTTGGATACCATATTAACCAACCTGACTAATGTATGGCAATGATGGTATCAATGCTTTTTCTGCTCACCTTTTTCTTACAGGAACTAATCAATGCATTTTATCTGAATTACTATCCTAGTTTTTGATGATTATTTTACTGGATAGTCATTGGTAATCACCTTTTAAGAGATTAATGGCTCATCCAGAATCTTATAAAAATATATAATGATATAAATAGTAGAACTTGTCTGTACTAATAATGTTTTATCAGTGATTTAATCTCTTCCAGTCTTTGGGGACTATGCATTTTATAGGACTTTGTTCTATTTCCTTGGTAAGTATGACCATCTTCCCCCCCCCCGCCCCCCCCAGTTTCATTACTGGTTCAGAAGGAACTGGGATGATAATTGTATTTGCAAGATGTAATCTTGATACTTTTGGTTATCAAGTACTAGGCATAGAATAGTTTGTTTTCAAGGTTGAGATGGATGTTAAAATTAGCACTTTACTGAAAATGAAATCTTTTAGGCAGAACCCAGTCAAGAAAGGTAAATTGCATGTGGTAGTTTTCATTGTCAAAAGGCTTTGCTAATATGTAGTTTGCTTGTAAGACTCTTCCAGTAGCTAAGAGAGTGCCATATATTAGAATTCTACAGAAATTTCTGTAACAAAATATGTGACATCTGTAAACTCTACTGTCTTGAAATTGTTAATACAAAAGATGTTGCTGTAGACATCAACTTTTGGAGCAGTTCCTATTCAGAAAGTTTAATGCCAGAGGCAGCTGCAGTGAATATTTTGAAAAATTTGAGCACTTTGAAAAAGTGTCTGTTCTTGCAGGACCTTACTGGAAGTCCTGAGCATTGTGTTTTGTCTGGGAATGAGAAGAGAATGCATTAGAGCAATACCTAAGCTCTTACAAACCTGATAGGAAGTGCTTTTTAATAGTAACCAGAAACCTGTTTAGCTGTCTGAAATATCTAACAGCGTGGCAGATTAATGAGTTTTTTAGTCATACAGAGAACTGCAGTATCCATTTTAGTAGACCAATGTGAACTTTTAAAAATAGTATTTGTTTTATCTGAAGGTTATGCAGATATTAGTATCATTCCATTTTAAAGGAAATGGATCATCATGACATTTTGAGAGCACCAGTAGAGGTAATTTTGATAATGCTTACCCTCTGATTGAAAAGCACAGTGCATTTTCATTCAGCCCCAACATAAAGTATCTCTGTCTTTTATCTTGCAGAGACAGAATAAGAAACACGTTCTCTTTTAATACTTTTGTTAAATATTTGCTCTGTTAATTTAATTTTTTTATCTGTGCCCTGCTTTAAGCCAACTAAGTGCAAGTATGGTTTTCATTCAGATGGATGAACTCAGTTACTCAGTTACTTCAGGTGTTTAGCCTTGCAATAATTTCTGACATCAAAATTCAAATCTTTTATGCTTTTTTATTCTCTGTCTCCCAAATAATTTAGTATGAATGATAAAACCCGATTTTCCTTGTGAACTTACCAATAGAGCTGTTATGATGCTGGTGTAAGGGGAAAAAATATGCAGATATGCTTGGAATTGCCCAATTAGTAATGTGTTTCTAATTTCCCTGTAGCAGGGAAGTAGTGAAAAGAGCTTTTGATATCCAGCCAAGAAAGTTGCATCATTAAGGTTTTAATGACAAATTAAATTCCATTAATTGTGACCTGTTTCTATGAAATTATAGTGATATTCCTAAGTCAAAACAGATTTAAATCATGCTGTGCTGTTCCTGGCTCATGCTTTCAGGATATTTATGTTATCAGAATATTTACTGAGTGGTTGAACTGAAGGTATGTTGAAAATGTTATCAACCATTGTTGTGATGAGATGCACAAATGGACATTATTTTCTTTTGTCAGCTATTTTTCACTCACATTTTTGTTCTTTTTTGATGTTGACACTCTGTCTTTTTCACTTCATTCTTCACATTTGTTTGCTTTTTGTTTCCAAGCAGCTTCATTTGATTTGAACTTACTTGTTCATTGCCTGGGAGAGACATGAACAGTATGCAGACCTAGTAAAAAGTAGAATTGAATAACAACTAGCATAAAGTAACACTGTGTGACAGTTACATGGCCTCACTCAGAGTATTTAATTTAATTTTAAAAACTTGACTTTTTAAAACCCTTTTTCTTATGTTATATTCATGTTTATAACCCCTGAATCTGTCACTTTGGGTTATTCCTGGAAATGGTGCAATTTGTGTATGGAGCAGAGGGTTAAAACTAATCTGGGCATGTCTCATGTCTTCACATCACAAACTTAAAGTCATTTCTGAACTCCTGGGGGCATATGGTTTTGAGGAAGATTGCAGAGGGGTATGAAAGAAGAATTACATCCTAAATTTACATTTCGTTTTCTCCATGCACTTTAATTTGGCCTCTAGAATTTGTTTAGCAGAATCCTTAGAGTCAACAGAACTCTTGAGCACTAATGAGATACAGAAAGATAAATACACTTCATAATAAATTCATGTTACTATCCACTCAGAACAAATTTTAGGGAGGCAAATGAAAATTAAATATTTATAAATAAAATGAACTGAATTGCAAAACAAATTTCAGTCTTTAAGAGGAAGGGGAAGCCTTCTGAAAGCTAAAATTGCTGTTACAGTAACTGGAAGGCTCAAATATTGCACAAGAGATTTAGCCTGACAGCAGATGAGCATTTAGGGAAATGAACAACCGAGCAGCTCTGTTTCCAGTAGAAGTAATAGACTCAGCAGATTACTTGTGGAGATAACAACCTCAGGAACTGAGGGCTACTGAGGTGTTTAATATTTTTGCTAGTTTTAAGCCTTAATGATCTATGTGTTAAAAGCATGCTGAGAAATGCTGCTGAAAGTTTTTAAAAAGGGAGCTCAGACCTCAGTACAACTTGTCTTCTCAGTAGGGATACATACTCTTACTATTTCTCTCTGCTTTTCACTTGCTCTTGCTATTTAATCTGGAAATTTTTTTCTGAACTTTTGCCATGATGGATTGATGCTGTCTTTTTGCTAAAAAGAAACTTGCTCTTTAAGAAGAATTAACAAAGGATTTGCTTGATGTCCTGCAGAAACCTGCATTCCACTGATAAACCTTTCAGTTTTAGATGACTGAAGGGCAGATATTTGTCTTCATAGAGATTAGATTGCAAATAAAAGACCAATATAAAGATTTCACCCAAATAATGGCCCTGTGCAGGTCTTTACAGGTCTGTACTGTTGTACATTTTATGATATTTAGCTCATGATGAGACACTGAGAGGAATATCTGAGAGGAAATTCATTGCTTGGTTTCATTATGACCTTTCAATGGCACAGTGAAAGAAAGACACATTTTGTAATATTTCCTCTGTTAAGTAGCCTCAGTTTTGCTTTTCAAGAATGTTTCCCTGGCAAGTCCAGGATTTCCCTCTTTCTCTCTTGAGTCAGAGGACTACCATTTCCTTGGTAGTTATAAGGTTCTCCCACAAGCTTCTCTGTACTTTTGCTTCTGAGTAATGATTTTTCTCAAACTTTTTTTGTTTCCTTCCTTTTTTCTCTCTGCCACCATACCTGTCACCATCACAGCATGACTTCTGTGAAAACTGACTTTTGGTGTTGCCTCATGTGTCTTGTATCCCTGATGATGTGTATCTGCATTCTTTGTACACTGTAAACCAGGAAAAATGCCCAGTGTTTTTGTTTGTTTTATCCATTTCCAAATTTGCAAATACAGATGTGCTTCTATTACAATAGTACTTCATAATGTGCATATTTTCTATGTATATATTGCATATAGTACCTTTTGTTTAAAGAACAAAACTGCTGTTGGTTTTTTATACAGTTAATCATTACTGAATGAGATTTGAACAGATGAGAAAAGAAAAAGAAATTATAAAGTTTTGGTTTTTGCTATGAATTCTTTTCTGGTATTAAAATAAGGAGAATTGGAGCAGAATTGGAGAACTTATAGTTCTAAACACTCAACAATCATGTTCTTGATTGAAGTATTTATTTTAAAATGCAATATAGTTAGCAAATTAAGTATGCCACCTGCCTGTAATCAGGATGAGACAACATCCTGGAACAGAAGTGAAAGTGGACAAATTGCCTGAGGTTGGATTTGTCCTTCTGATTGTGTAATGGTGAATTGTGTCAGCAGGAGGGACAGAGAGAAGAGCAGGGACATCAGAGGCTCTGGGGAGGGCGTTACTGTGCTGGCAGTTTCAGGAGCTGTATTGTTTTGAGCGTATGGCTAATTGAGGCTAATTCAAGTGGTGAAAAGTCTAAAACAGCAGTGCTGAGACCCAGAGATAAAAGTACATTTCAGACGCATTTTTAAAGACCTATTTTAAATCAGGTATTACCAGTACCTCATTTGCTGGCAGATGGAGATTTCTTAGACTGGAGAACAGACAGTGAGGCTAGAGGGCCAGGGCTGAAGTGCTCTTATTCAGGGTGTCAAGACTCTTGGTGCCAGCACCAGACTTGGGGCACTTACGGTCTCATGGTCATCACTTTGTAAGCTCTAGGACAGAGAAGTAATTTGGTCTTTGTGTTGCTAGACTGGCTGGTGGCAATGAGTTTCAAAGTGGGACTTGCACCAAATGAAAGTGGTGATTTGTAGGAAATCTGAAAGATTTGATGCTGTTTTCTCAAGCCTTATAGGCAGCCTGGGAATTCTTACCAAAATCATAACTTCAATGGAAATTGAAAACCCTAGCACAAAATTTTATTCTATGTACACTTATGTATCCTCATAACAAAAGAAATCAGTCTTCTCTTTAATCTGAAATACAAAATTTGCAACCTCAAAATGTTTGAAATATCAAATCCCAAAGGTTTTAACACAGGAATTGCAAAAATTATGTATCAGATTATTTTATATCCTTTCTGATATATAATATTTTTGTTTATTCTAGAGATATGGAGTTATTTCCTAAAAGTAATTCACTGACACTATCTCATCATGCTTAGAGCCTCTGTGGCATCAGCTTTCAGGGTTCTTAAGTTTATGAGCTAATACTAGTGATACAAGTTTTAACAAAAAGAAAAATCATGCAGCAGTGCAGCATGGATTTGGAAGATCTATGCAGCGTTCATTTAGTGCTTTTTGTCTGCAGCTCTCAGGTTCCATAGCTATCAATTCTGCAGAAACAATCTAAAGTCTTAAATTGTTACTCAAAGACTTTCTGTGGTGGAACTCAATGACACATGAAGTAGTTTATAACTACAGTTTTGTGAAAGTTTAAAGATGAACCTAGCTGGCTGCAGTAACACAGTAAAAGCAAGGAGAGAAGCATCTCACATTTAGAGGCTTGCTTTGATGTTTGCATTTTCATTGGAAAGAAGCAAACAATTTAATGGTGTGTAAAAATTTTTTTCAACAAGCACCATGGTAAAAATCTCATAACCATGCCCCAAGCAGAGTAGAGAAATTTAAGATAAATAAAACAGGTTTCATGACTTCAGTAGTTTTACAGTTTCTTCTACAAGGGAAAGTGTAAAACTTCTTCCTATTTTAATATGCAGTTTTGTCACCATTTTAGATTAAACTGAGTGCAGGCTGCTGCTCTATCCTTGATGATTTTTTTTTTCCTATAGGTGTTTGTTGACTCACATTGGGGTTTATGTTTCTGAAAGATTGTTGCCTGGAGTGCTTTCACCTCAATTTGGAGGTTAATTTTCACCTTAATCTGTATCTTGATCTCACTGCATATGAGCATACAAAGGCCTGTAGGAATGTGCAGCTGAGTTGTTCCTTCCAGCAGCTGCCTGAGTTCAGGAATTTGTCAGGTGCCATAGAGACCTTCCCTGCAGGATTGTCCTCTGAGAGTGACAGTTCATCTCATCTGACCACAGAAGGAATCTTCTTGCCTTGCTGAAATAGTATTCTTTATCTTAAATGATAAAAACAAGTGTGATCAATCCTGCTCCCAAAGTCTGTGTTTCAGAGTATTGTATCATGTAAGAGAGGAGTTGTGCTGAGATGTGGTAAAGAAAACAGCATTAATTTAAAAATCAATTTCCGTGACATTTTCTAAGCTTGCACTATATTAATAGAAATCTATTGTATTAATTTTTATATTATTTAATTTAATTTATCTTTTAAAAAATCATGTTGCACAGAAAAATAATTTTTTTATGATTTAGGTTTCCTTTACAGTGAAAATACGGAAGGTGGATTCTGGAAACTGCTGCCCATGTGAATAACATGAAATGAACAACTAGAAAATTGGTGTCAAAATCTGGAGTGAGCCCATGGTCTTTAAGTTAATTATGTTGAATCCAGTGCCTTCAGCATTAATATCTATGGGTTTAATTAGTAAGTAGTTCAGAAATCTGTCTCCTGTTTTTCCTTCAGTCTCTTAGTGTTTCATATTGTTGTTTGCCCACTGATTTTGGTTTAATTTCCAGGTAAAGTATTTTTTCTTTCAACTTTTCCCTAGCATATCTCAGAAATCTGCAAAATATGTGAAGAAAACTGAAGGAAAACTGTTGGTTTGTTTACTGCAGTGTGTTTTTTCCAAAAATACTTTATGAATATGAATTTTTTTTTCAATGAGAAAAATATTTTCTTAATCATTGTGGGAAGGTGACAGTGCTTCAGTCACTGTAAGTGAAACAGAATTCTCTTACAGTGTTCTCTTCCAATAAACCCCAGGGGGTTTTTTATACTGTAAGCATTATAAAGATATTACTCATTAATCATAATCTGGAACTGAGCTTCAACTTTAGCTTTCAAACCTATTCCAAGGAATAGGGAAGGAAAATACTAATTAATTTTTGTATGGACATGTCCTCTGTCTGGATGTTTTTTTACCATGGAAGTAAACTTTCTTTGTGTGCTTTGGATCTTGTTTTGTACCACTCATTATGGAGAAACAAAATAAAGGAAAAAAAGAGGCTTACAGAAGCATGCTTTTGACCTGAACACAGCTACTACAGAGCTTCCAATTTTCCTGGTATTAAAGAACAAAGAGACTTCACTGAAGCACTGGGTAATAAAATGAAATAATGGAAAATGTGTCTATGAAGTTAAAATAGTTGTAGTGATACAATACTGTGAGGATTATGCCAAAGCACAAAGGGATGATTTGTTCTTAATTTTTGTTGCCAGTGTTCTCTGTTGTCAAACACAACTCAACAAAACATTATCTCAGAATCAAAAGAGAGCATTCTTAATGTCTGTCCTGTGTGTGATAATGCTGATCCAAACCTTTCCTATCCAAATCATTTGTAAACTGCCCCTGGTCTGCGAAAATCACTTGTTCAGCAACCTGCCTACGAGACCCGAATTCTGTTCATCTTGTTCAATATCAACTGGTGCAAATTCTTTGGATCAAATTGCCATTATCATTTAGGCTGAATTACTTCATGCATGAGAAAAGGCGTTGATTAATATGGAATTAAATGTGTGGGACTGTTCTGTGGAAGAAAGATGGATTTTCTTAGCTGTTTCTTTGAAATCAGAAGATCTGTCTGCTCTTTTCTATGCTTTTTAAGAAGACAAGTTGATTCAATTCCAGATCATATCACACTGCTTGTGCCTTTTATTTGTATGCTTGATCACTATAAAGTAAGATAGTTATTCAACAATTAACATTTTCATCTCAAGATGCAAAACCATAGACACCTAAGTTGATGCTTTCTGTCTGTATGTCTATGAAACCAAAAATTCATTTTCTAAATATTTTCTTTTGAGGCTTGTATCTTGTTTATCTGTGATATGTTAGCAGCCTCTGCCTGTGTTACCTTTCTATGTCTGATAACATACAAAAAATTGCTTAAAAGCCTGGTTTTACTGAAGTCAACAGCAGCTACAGCTGTTAACTGCAGCAGGACTAAGAATTTGAACATTAGCAGCCTCTTGAAAGAAAAATCTGACTTAGAACAAAACCATCTTAAAGTTTTCTTCAGGATGAATTTTACTAAGGATTGACACCAAAGCTTAAGTGCAACGTAAAGATTACAGTTTAATCTGGCTCTGGACCTGAACATTCCAGAGATACAGTTCATCCTCTTTAAAAGTTGTATGACCAGAGTCCTGATATATGCTTCTCTTATTTATAAACCATTCTGCCACACAAGTATGGAAAATACTGCATAGAACTATTTTTTGTTGTTGTTTAGATATAAAATATTGACATTCACCTTTAGCTTAAATTGTGTGGGTAATTTCCTTGAATGCCTTTGGTGGTCTTGGTTGGGATTAGGGCATTGGTCATTGATTTCCTGTGCTGGGAAAATGCCATTCATCATTGCTTTGTCATTACCGCTTACATTACTAATGATCTTAGAGGTACAAAAGTGTACAAATCATTGAACATATTTGTATCTAGGAGGCCTGGTTAAGTTGGTATTTTTGAGCAATGTGGTATTACTTGATAATTGTTTCATTGACAGCTGTAGTGCTTTAATTTTTTCTCTTTTGTTGGCTTGGACTGCAGATTTGTGTTCCCATACTAAAAAAGTTAGATGAATGCAATAAAGCAGGAATTGGTTTTAGTTAAATAATATGAATGTGTTTTGATGGTCCCACTTATTTGAACAACTGCTTTTTGTTAACATTGCTTCATTGGTGTTTCATTTGGACAACTCCAGTGAAAAGCAGGTTGACAAATAAAGCCTGTAAAATCGTCAGGTATACAAACTTGGCACTTGACTCAAGCTTGATGTTTCTTCAAATTTCCTTTTATAGAAAATGTTTCTTGTGAAAAAAAAACAAATGATGTCTACGTTTGATTCAACAAACACAGCTGGCGTTTGCATCCTTGAAGTCACTTGAGTTGCTTATTATCTTGACATTAGTACCAATGGGTTCTAATTGTTTGAAGCACTAGAAATATATCTGATTTCTTTCCTCCCCTTCTTCACCTTAATTTATACTCTGAATTGTTAAATCATACCATTTCTATAGTTCTACATTTTAGCAATTGCACTACAGCCTTGGATCTTCCCTATGGACCACTCACCCTCTGTACAAAGTCTTTGCGTCAATCTTCCTGCCTATGTAGCTGAATTTCATCATTCACTAAAAGAATGGTGATTTTGGAAATAAAAAACAAATTACAGAGGCACCAGACTAATTAATTTGTAGAATAGGACTTTTTTTCATCCTCATTAGTTGGAAAGAATAAAATAACCTCAGAAGATTTTTGTTTTTTAATTAATGACTGGCAGAAAGGTGGACTAAGTATTTTTTATGTCTGTGCAAATCTATATTATGATGTAAGAAGAAAATTCCCTGCTGCTTAGAGAACGTACCTAAAATCTGTAAATGTTAAAGAGACATGGATTTTTCATACAGAAAAGGGATTACTTTTAACTATCAGCAACTAATTTACTCCAAATAGCAGAATCTCGAACAGGAAATGAATTAAAAATCTCTCTTACAATATAAAGATGTGTAGTCATCCTGGAGTGAGTAGATTTCCTGTGGCCTTTTAGACACTAACTGCAATAAAACAAGCACTTAAATTTTCTCTTTATGAAATTAAATCTCATATGGTTGTACTTCCATGAGTAAGATTTATGGTTAAATGCAATAAAAAAATGCAGGCCAGCCTGTGTCACAGCATTATTTCCTACAGGGAACCACTGCAGTCAGTGGGCAAAACGCTTATCAGGGGGACTGTTGAGTCTCTGAAGGATTGTACAGATGGGCTTTGCAGATAGATCATAGTTTGTTCAGAGAGAGTATTTCAGCATTAATTTCTGGCAAAATTAAACTGCCCCTCATTGAGGGTTATGGGAAAGTGAAGTTAAAATTTATTCGGTGAGGCTCGATGCTGTGCTCATCTGTTGGTGTCAGGAATGCTGTTGTCTATCATCAGTTTCATCAGAGTCCATTCAGCAGCTGTGTGTTTACGCAGAGCCTTTACGTGCACAGCACAACATTCATTCCAGCAGCCTCAAAACTGGAACAGGTGCCTGCATGATCTTTTTCCTTTTTCCTAGATCAACTCAGACATCCTCACTTGTGCAATGGATCAAAGTGATCTATAGTTGCATTGGAATATTTTAAATAGTGTGGGTAGCTCCTGACTATCAATATTAATCTTTCACCAACAGGAATCCATACCATCTGTGTACAGAAGGGCAAACTAAGCAATCTGATATGTGATATTATAATTTTCATATAGCTGTGGAATGGGTCTGTTTAACTTCTTTAGGCTACCAATGTCATCACATAAGAATGAACAATATTTGCTGTTTTCTTTTCAAGGAGGCACTGGAAGGGGAGGTCACTTGTAATCCAGGGTTGAATCTCCTTAAAAGAGAAGTCTGTGATTTGCAGTGGTATTTGTGGATCAGGACCATCCCTGAGCCATCAGAATATGATTGCCATTGCACTGGGCAAATGTAAAGTGGTGTGAGTGTTGAGCTCATGCCACACGGACTTCCAGGATCTGAGTTGGCTAATGTTGCTTATGCCTCACTGTGTCCACTTTTACAGGAGACACACTCATACAATGGTCAAAGGAGGGTTGGAACTAGAAATGAGATAAGACAGACAGGAGCTCTGCCTCCTAAATAGCTACCCATCTTTTTTAATATGATGGTAGTGTGGACAGTTTGATTTTTTTCAGCCTTTGCAACACCAGATAATAAAAAATCCTGAGGAAAGCAACATGGATATGTGAAGCAAATAATATGCATTAAAAAACGTAATAAGTACGTATATTTGTATTAGAAGAATATAAACACTTGCACAATCCCAAACAAGTAAGTGTTGTTCCAACTAACCTTTGTAGCAAATTTGCTGTTGGTTCATTAAGGTCAGGAATTTACCTTGAAACAGAAATTCAGGTGGAGTGAGAAGTTAATTGGCAGTAGCTGTACTTGTCATCAGTGAAAGTGCAAATGGATTCTCTACTGCACGCTATTATCTCGAATATATGGTATGCTGTGGTAGCACACTGTGTGCCATATACCTCACCCTTTCATGTTACTCCCCCTCATAATGACTCGTTCTGTATATTAAGTGTGGAAACTGTTCCAAGAGTGAGACTGGCACATTCTTTACACAGCTGAATTGACACGTCTGAAGCTGCCTCTGGCTACTGCTTATAGACTGCCTCGCCTTTCTTTCATGGAGAATATGTTTTGCCTAATTTTAGTCATGCAAACCCTTCAGCGTGATGCTGTCATAAGTCCTTGCGCAGTAGAAGGCAGCAGTCTGCCTCCTTGGCCATATATGGCTTTTGTGTTGTTGCCATATGCCTGCTCTGACAGTACCTGAGTATCACATGCCTTTCATTTTGTGTGAACTAAGCGCATTAGGGGGAAGGAGAAGGTTTCCTGCAAGAGAGAAATCTAGCTATCTACTTGGGACTTACGTAATGAGAGTAATGAAAAACAGCAATGAAGTAAGGAAAAATAACTGTAATTAATTCTATTTTATTTGATGTTCTCCCCTCTGTAAAGAAGAAAATACCTCCCTAATTTAAAAATTTAAAAATAATTTAAAAATAAAATAGCTCAGACACTGGTAGTCAGGGGCAGGGTTCCATGAGCTGCTTGATGCCAGAAAGCAGTACCAGAACATCTGATGGCATCAGAACTGAGTCTTCTCTGCTGCTGTGCCACCAGAGCAGCCACCACAGCTGACCCAGGCCAGCTGCCCCTCTTCCAGGCAGTTCCTGGGTAGGGGTGGGGAGTGGGCTCTGTCTAACATGTAATTCCATGTTGTGCTCTCTCTGTTTTGCAGACACAGGCAGTTCAGTAGTAGAGATCTGTTGAGCTCATTACCAGTGACACTGGCTTCAGTGTCAGAAAATGGTCCCGGCCATTATATTTATTTATGAAAATATGCATATATTAACAAACAAAATACACATATAAATAAAACAAAAACCTTAGTTCTATAAAGAGGGGATTTGCAAATCGCATTCAATTAGCAATTTATTCTGAATATCAGTGAGCCCTGAAAGTGTAACTCCTGTTAGTATTTCTGAATTTTGGGCTAAAATTTTTAGTCACTCAGGCACATGCTTTGAAATACGAGTTAGTTTACTAGGTGCCTTTGTGGAGCCTCAAACTACAGTCACCCTTTGAGTCACTTTTTGGACTGAGTTTTCATTTTCCCATCTGGTTTTAGAATGTCAACTCAGCTTTAAAACTCATATAAGTATGGCTGCACATCTTTGCTTTCATGCATAGAAGCTCTATTTCAAAGACAGCATAATTTATTATGTTTTCACATTTAAATAAGTTAGTTGACATTTCAGAGGCCTACAATCTGTCTTTACCTAAGCTTGACCTCTGCCAGTTGTGTATTCACACAATCATCAAAGTATTCATTCCTGTCCTTCTCAAATTCAGCTTTAATGGTGGATTTTGACAACTACTTTTAAACTGTTTTTAACAGTTTATTTCCATTTCTTAACAGCTTCTGTCTTAGCCATCTCCATTGCTGATGTACAGTGCCCATCACTTTTTTTGTCTCACAGACGTAGAGAAAGAACCAGAGTAAAACCTGTTTGGTTGTTGGTTTATCTCACCAAGTTGCTGTCAACTCTGTCCATTACCAGTTAGCTGAGGAAGTATAAGAAATTGCTTCTAAAATAGTAGGTAATCTCCCTCCTAGATTTGGCTTACTGCTTAATTGTATTCGGTTTACTGTTCTATCCAAATTGTTTTTAAGGCTGCAAGTTCTTAAATTTTTTGTTTAATTGCTTTGTAATGTACAGAAAAAGGCAGAATATAAGTACTTGGCATTATTTTAATGTTTCATACATATTAGTTATGTGTTAGATATGAAGTATCTCCTGTTTGTGTTTAAGTTTCTAATGTTTTCATGTCAATTAATGACCTTCTTCTTGTGTCAGGAGTCAGGGATAAGGAGAAACTATATTTGCTTTCTCCATACTTCATCACCATGCACATTTGTCATTGTTGACCTGGTCCTTTCAGAAGATAATGGTTTTTTTTTTTTCTTTCTGATTATTGTATATGAGGTGTCCGGCTCTTTGATCATTTACACTACTTTTCTCAGAACATTGCCTAGTTCTGCAGTATCCTTTTTGAGACTGGGTAATCAGGAGCACGTACAGCATTCCAGGTGAGACTCCACCACTGATTTATATCATGGCATTACAATACTTACTGCATTATTCACCATCCTATGTCTTATCCTTCAAAACATCATGTCTGCTTTTTTTACCACAGCTCAGCATTGAGCTGAGGTCCTTAATGAGTTTTCTACAGTGATACCAGACTATTTTCAAAAGTTCATACAGTTAATTTAGGATGATGAAAGTACACTCTTCCTTTTTTCTTCTGTCCAATGTGGGTTATTTTGTATGTACTGAGTTTCATTTGCCACTTTGGCGATTATTTTGGTTTCTCTTGTAAACTTCTCACAGTCCTGTCTGGACTTGACCACTCTAAATAACTTTGAAGCACCTGCAGTTTTCCTTGCCTACTGCTCAGCCTTCTTCCCAGTTTTGTTTCAGTTATACTTGAAAAGAAACAAACACCATGATTATGTACTGGTCAACTTGCTTTTTCAGAAAAGCAAATGGAACATTCACCATTGCTGCTGTTTTTGCCTGTGTGTTTGCCAATTTTGATTATGGAAATACTTAATATCTCACATTTTCAATAGTCTCTACTTACATTTTGAAAGAGACTTTTTTGAAATCTGATTTTTTAGAATGTTTCATTAAGGTACCCACCAACTCATATTTTGTGCATGGTGATTTCTAACACATGAGCTCTTGGCTTCTCACAGTGCTGCTGCATAAATCTGCTTCTCTAATTTTCACCCCTCTGTCATATTTTTCCATGGTGCAAGGAACAGAGGTCTTGTGTTCTTGCAGTTTAGTAGCTGGGTAAGTGAATGTCATTGTAGACAGGGAAAAGCATGGTTCAAAATGTGTCATTCATATTGTTTCACTCATTTCTTAAGGTCTCTGATGATGCCTCTCAGGCCATTTGTCTCAGATTTTAACCTGTCCTTACTCTTACAAAATTTTCCGGAATGTTTCCAGACTTTCCTGTTGCTTTCTTAATCATTGTTCCAGAAATTTAAAGTAATGGTTTCTTTGCTTTTCCATCCAAGACACAGGAGAAAGATTACTCCCCCATTTTTTTTTTGTGTTATCACAGTATCTGTAGTGTGTTTTTAGATTTCACCTTCACTCTTTTCTTCCTTAGGGTAATAGTTCTCAATATTTTTTTCAGAGTTCATAAGCTCTACATTTCTAATTATTATTGTTCTATACTGTATCATTTTCAGACCATGCACAACTTCCATGCAGTGCAGTTCTACAGACTGGACACAGCTGACACTTTTCCAAAGCTGAGGAGAGCCAAAGAAGGTAAAGCTTTCCTCAGGAAGGCAGTTTCAAGCACTGGAAGGCAGAAACATTCAGAGTGTCAAAGAGAAGGAAAGCCCCAAATCTGCAGTTTGTTCTACTGGTGCTTCCAGGAAAAGGTTCCACTGATGTTCCCAGATATCTCTCATCAGCTGGCATCTCTGAATCTCAGTTTGTCTCCTGAGACTTTGCTATCAGGACTGAAAAGTACATTTGCTGGGAGAGGTAGCATGAACAGCTTCAGCAAGTTTGGCTTTGTTTACTTTTATCTGGCATTTTATATTATGATTTTGTTGAGTGTCCCAGCTTATATTTTCACTGTAGCAGTACTCCTGCAGTATCATTCCACGCAATGATAAAGTCTATGAGATACCTGAGCTAAATATCTTAGGTTTTTTTAAAAGAACTTTTAAGGATGAAATTATGAAAAGTAAGTGACTGTTTTCATTTTATTAGTGGGATGACTCTTTGTCTTCCTTCTTTGGGAGGGAATGAGAAGGACCATGCCTTCTTGGTATAAATTACTTGTTTAAACTTTTTCAACTCTTTTGTAAATACCTAGATGACAGTTTTGACACCTGTTAATGCAGGAAATATGTGGAAAATATAACAATTGCTTTAAGATTCTACACAATTCAGTTTGCCTTTGAAGAGAGGTTGGCAGATTGTGGTAGAGAATGCTGTTTTTATGTGTGGATCAGATAGAAGAGGATTAGGGTGTAATGTATTTTAGGCTTTGTAACTTTAAAGAAAAGTCAGAATTTGAGGAACCCGTGAAGAGTCACTGTATTTATGTGAATTAAACAAGATAGGATATTCTTAATCCTAATATTCAGGAGGGCACTCTGCAAATATGAATACTCTTCTGTCTCTGGAGTATCTTGTTTTGACAGCAGAGGAAAGAGGCAAGGCAAAGAGGCAGAGTTTGTAGAATGGTGTTTTGTAGAATGGAGCCCACAGGAAAAAAATAAATGAGGCAAAGAATGAACACTGCTCTGATCCTGAATTATTGGCCACTGTTTATCTGACTGAAGGTGTTCTGAGTTCTGCAGATGAAAACCAGCTGTTGCCTAGCCAAAGCTGTCAGTTGGCTCACTCAGTAAGGATGAGCTATGAGTAGCTTTGGTTGACTCTTATATTTTTCTGTTTCTCCCACAGTTTATTTTAATTTTGTTTGTTTGTTTTTTGTTTATGTGTTTTTCTTGGAAAAAAGGTAAAAAGAACTGACCAGTGTCTTTTAAGTGCAGGTGCAATACTGCTTCCTAAAAAGATTTTTTAATATTTCTTTGAACATTCTTGCTGAATAATTGCCTTTTGGGACATTATTAAACACATTCTTAACTAATGATCATCAGTGATTGACAGGTAATTGAGAAGCAAAAAATGTTCAGGTTAGGCCATCTTTGCTTTGAATGGCAGAGTCCCGACTTTTATTTGTTCCTCTCTGTTTGCTTAGCTTTGTAAGGATCCTCTGATGATCTCACAGCATTCAGTCTTGATTATCTACAAGGTTGTGTCATCTGCAGATTTTGTTGTTGCATTGCTTGTTACCTTTCTTGAATTACTCATTTTAGTATGGCAGAGTAGCTGTCCCACCTTCAGTGTACTAATGTACTGTTCTTTTCTATGCATTTTCTTCAGATTTCAGTCTGTACCATGGCAGTTGCTCAACCTGTCTAAAAGCTTTTTCTAATGACCCATATAAACTTTTTCTTAACTATTTACTTGCAGAATTAGTATTTTGCTGCCATTTGGAAATTGACAAGGATTTTAGGATTGTCAGGTGTTAATGAGCCTGGGCTCTGAAGCTCCACCAATTGATTTTCAGGCTTTCTTGTGGGGAGAGTGAGGAAGAAGTATCTGTGTTGAAGTCGTGGGTATGAAAGCAATTCACACCAACATGCCCAACCAGAATTAAGTAGTTCTGTTGCTGATAACTGCATAACTGTGGGACTAAGCTTGCAATGCAATGTATGTTTGGAAAGCTATGTAAACCTCAAATGGCCAGCTAGCACACTGCAGCTTCCTACCCCAGATAGTGTTCTATCTATTCCCAAACCAGATAGTGTTTGTAAAGAAGGTGTAATAAGTCTTTTAAATGCAGTCTAAATACGTCAAGATTTTTGATAGTACCATTGGAGGATTTCCATTAGGACAGTATGAGCACATTTATCTTTTTATTTGTAAACTATGTAGATATTTTTGGGAAGTCTGTACTGCGGTTTCTGCTCTCTGTTCCATGGGCTCATAGAATATGCATAAACTTGACCTGATAACCTCTGATTTCTTGCATTTCAACTGCAACTGACATATGCACATATCTCTGCTCACACAACTTGGATATGAAATGTCTAAGAACTATATTACATCCAGAGTATTGCTATTATAGGATGGACAATATAAGTTGAATGTCCTTTGCACATGCTGCACAGTACATATTTGTTCATTATGATAAGCTGTTTATAAACCCATCTGTATTAACATTTACCATCTGTTTTGCTTCTTGCATAGTCAGATGATGTGGCTGTCTGAGAATCAGTGAATTATTCTACCTGGCAGTTTTATCATCCATGGTTTTGTTTGCATAAGTCTCCCCTTCTATTTCTAAACATATCCTGCTAGTCTTGTTAACTGTGTAATTTATTTTTATCACTTATCAGCTCTTACTAAATATGCATAGATATCATTTTAAAGATAAAATTCTCCTACTTTTCGCCAGTCTGAACATATGTGAATTTTGTATGTCTACAGTTATTTCTCACCCTTAGGACAATGTTTTCTGAAAGGGGACATTAATGCTTAAGGAACATATACATATACCTTGGCAGGTACACAGGTGATTACTGTAATTAGGAAAGGAGAGCCCAGTGCATAATGCACAAGTAAACACATTCAGAAGTAACTGCTCAGCACTGGATGTAATTGTGTGACCATGTCCCAACCACAGGTATTTTGCAGAGCTCTGAGATTTTGATGGTTCTGTGCCAGTTGCTGAAGACATGTCCCAAGGTATTCAGCACTCAGCTTTTAGGAGGAAACTCTCACTTGTGGAGTCTGCTGCTCTCCCTCTTCTTCCCTGTTCTACAAATAATTTTCAGCGACTAGCCTTGTCAGACTGTGGGCTCCAAACCCACCCTGTGCAGTAAGAGCCCTCTGTAATTCTGGTGCAAGACATGCCAGGCTGAGGTAGGTTAGGCTGCATCTGAAGATCTTACCTAGGATGTCATTAGGGTAGCAATGCCCATGGTCACCAGCTTGGTATGAGTTAGGCTGTGGCCTGAAGAGCTCTGTGCCAGCACCACACTGCTCCCAGCTCTGGAGGTGGCTGTGGAAGTATTTCTGCTGTCCCTGCAAGGCACTGCTTTGTCTGTATTAAAACACCTTTATACTGCTCTGCTATCTTTGCTTTTTATCTCTGGCTCAATTTTTGCTTTCCAGCCTTCATTGCTATCAGTTTCGCTGCCTCTCTTGGGAAAGGTTGTTCTTTCAAGTCTGTGAATGTGTGGAAAAGGGTTTATGATGTCATGTGTAACCGCTATTTCATTCTGTTTGGGAAAAATCAGTGCAGCTTGTTAGCATTTTTTAACCAATGTATTTCACCATATATCTTACAGTGAATGCATAACACAAGTATGCCATGAAGCTGAGACTTAAGTCACAAGAGCAAAATCACATACAAAATCCATGCTGACAAATGACAAGAAATGTCCATTCCAAAAATGTTTGACCAATTCCATCATGACAGCAAATAAAAATACCCTTGCTTTTTTAGGTTTATGATGAGTATAACTTATGCAACACCAATTCTACCCATGGGCCTATTCATCTTCTATTGTGCTATTATGCTTATGTGTCATCAGTCTGACTGGATGCTTTTTCTTTTGTTTTATTCTCATTAAGCCAGATGTCCACTTTTGTAGACTAATTTGGAAATGTGAGGCAGAATTTATTCCTTAGACAAATGAGGCCATCTGCTCCATAGTGGAATGACAAGGTCTGGGACTGAGGATGAGCCTGCAGTCCAGAAAAAAAAACCTCTTCCTTCTTTGGGGGAAAAAAATCCCAGTCTACTCATTGATATCTGTGCTGGCATCTGTTGTGATGCTAAATTGCTTGTCATGTCATGATGACCAATAAATCCAGGTGACTGAAACTGCCAGGTTCATATCCCTTGTCCCTGAGATGCAGATATACTTGTAGCTAGTATAACCTGAATATTCAGAAATAATGCTTATGTAAAATTGATTTTAAAGGAATGGGAGAAAAATGACAGAAGGTTGCTGTCACATGCAAAGGCTGATAGGCTTCTGACAAATCCATTCAATCTTTCTGAGCTCCACAGTGATTTTCTTCTGCATGGCAAATGACAATGAGCCTATTGAGGAACTTAAGTTCTCAGCTCAGTCCTTAAGCAGGCATCACCCATATTTAAATACACATATAATTAGTATCTCTCTGGATTCTGTAGGTAGGTTTTATCTTGCTAGTGTCATTCCTGTTCTGTTCTTGTACAGAAACAAGGAAAACCAGTGAGCTGATGACATTAAAGTGTGTCACATCTAATGTACAGTTTAGCTGTATAAGTATGTCTGATTTGTTTTGAGGAAATATAAATATTTTGATCAGATGCCAGAAATATGACATAAACTTGTCTAATTATTAAAAAGATTAAAAGACAAATAATGAGGCATGAAGCTCATAAGATGACCCACAGGGCCCCAGCACCCACCTACATTGGGGTGTGTAGGAGGCCTCACAGGTGTTTCTTTATCAGAATCAGATAGTTGTTTTCCACACTGAAAGCAAACTCAGATCTTAAGAGGGTGTAGATGTCTGAAATCTGAAGAATATAGTGAATCTCCTCTTACATCTACCAACTTCTACATGAATTTAATTTTAATCATTTCAGTAACTGTGCTTCTTTACAGGCAAGAATAATATTTTTATATTTTAAAATTTTAATACAGTTGGAAGTTCCACTTGAGCTCAGCAATGAAGGTAACTGATTTAAACAGCACTGGACAGCCTTCTGGGTAAAGCTTTTGTTTGGAATCATCAATCTTTCATGTTTTCAACCTCCAAGTGTTGCATGACACAGTAGTATGAACTTATTTAATTTTCATTCATCATAATTTCTCTGATATTTTTTGATTCTGTCATATTTAAAATTAGGCTGTATTTATTTTTAGAAGGAAATGCAACTTCTCTGGTTGTAGTGTGATAATTAGGGCTATCAGTATTCTAAAATTATTGTCATAAGTTGCCATATAGATAACCATAGAAAAATATTCTAATATTCTAATATTCTAATATTCTAATATTCTAATAATATTCTAATAACCATGCCCATAACCATAGAATAATATTCTTTTTTCTTTTTAAAAATACAGTTAATTGGTCCTTTTGTGTACTCTTGTTTGCTGTGAGCAGCAATTAGTTTTAATACTTCGTTCACAATGGACTACTTACAGAACAAACCTTTTTTCATACCAAGTAGTATCTCACTTTGACATTGATAGGACAGCATATGGCAAAGACTCATCATCCAGGCTAAGCCCACTTGTTAAACAAGAGGAAAATTGAATACATGCATGAACTTTGGTCTGGCTCTGATAACATGCATTGCTAGAGTACAGCTTACACTGAGTCTATATTACCAATAGGATGTGGATTCCTGACCTAAGTAGGAGAGGTTTCCAGTGTTGCAGTAGGAAGCTCACAGACCAGGTTTCCTGCTTTTGGGAAATGCTGCTGCTATTAAGGGGTTTTGCAACCTACATGCATTGGCTCCCACAGATGATCAATACAGGAACCCTTTGTTTAGGCATCTGTTTTCCCAGAAGTTTATAATACCACTGTTTCTATTTTGGGATAAAGTCTGGACAAGCAGGATCATAAATTCAGATCACATCTCCTAAACAGAGGGCTGATGATGAATTAGGCAAGAAAGGTTTTTTGGTTTTGTTTTTGTTTTTTAAATTTTGGATAATATCTATCCTTATTTTTAAGAATGGTTTGGTGTTATTCCAGTGAAGGCAGCAGAAGACCTCCCTCTGACTTTAACAGAGGAAATGTTCTATTTTTATTAAGTGTATTTAATATAAAATTCTTGAAAAGTCAAAGAGAACCATCTGAGTTTTTTCTTTGAAGTTTTGAGAACTAGCTGTAGTTAAAACATAACACTTAACATCTCCAACCATTGAGACTTCTTCTGCTGCATAAACTCATGACTATCCTGTATTCTGTCAGCAGAGTTTGCAGGGGAGCTAACCTGACAGTAAAAAGTCCTCCAGTGGTGTTTATGAATGCTGCTTCTGGGAAAGGAAGGCCCTCGGAAGAAAGGTTTTTATTAAGTGTGCCAAACTATATTTAACTGCGTAACAAAAGATGTGGAGTTTTAAAAAATAATTTTTGTGTCTTTTAAAAATATTATCTTTTATTAATTTTGGTCAAGATTTTTTTTGTTTGTTTGTTTTTTTGTTTTTTTTTTGTGGTGAGTCACAGCAGACCAGTGTAATTGTGGCTTTCTCTTATATTAATGTGTTAGGTGATATTACTGCAGAGACCCAGCTGGCCAAGGGAATGCTTCTCCATCTGCAAGTGGGATCAACTTACTAGGGATTTGCTGGTGGACTAAAAAAATGCACAAGACTGTTCTGTCCTGGTAGCTTTAATAGCACTAATTAGAGCTCAGGTTGATTAGACAAACTTGGTTATTAATCTGTGAAAGGTAAGGAAGACTGCAGTGGAATGTATAGGCAAACAAATCACAAATCTGGAGAAAATGGAATATACGAGTTCAACTATGCAAAAGACTACCAGTGCATTATATTTCAGTGTTTGCAACCTTCTTTATTTCTAAAGGAGTGTTTTAGTTGGGCAAGAACATTCTTGTTTTTTGTTATCTGGCAGTTTTTACTATATTCCTTAAAATTACCAGGAAAATAGTCATAAGAACTGTTACAACCATAGAATCACAGAATGGTTTGGACTGAAATGGACCTTAAATGTCATCAAGTTTCAACGCCCTGCCATTGACAGAGAACCTTCCACTAGACCAGGTTACTCAAAGCCCTATCCATCACATAATCAGGGCTTATTGAACTGTTTTGGGGTTTGCTTTTTTTTGTAACCAGTACCAAACTGGTTCTGTTGGGTTTTTCTGCTGCTGCAAATACTTTGTTGCTTATGTAATCAAAATATGTTTCTCATATACAGTGCCACTTCATGGCAGATTTTACCACAAATTTCAGTATATGTATTTTGTTGCTTAGCAGTTTATGTGTATAACAATGTAAACCTGTTTAGTCAAAATGAGAATTAGTAACATTAGAGTTACTGACTTGGAGCTGCTGGGAGTCGGTATTGTCTCAATCAACTGGTTTGTATGATTTGTTTTTTAAAAGGTGGTATAAGCATTCTAAACTTAGAGAAGATAAAAACCAATATCATCTCCTGCAATGTGGCAGCTTTTTTCTCAATAGCAGATTTTGATAAGAAGGTCACTGTTCTGTGTTATTCTAGTGTTTGTGAAGAGCTGTTCTAAATATTTTTGACAGAATGTGTTATGTAAATTTTCTGCATGTGACATCACCAAATTGTTCAGTGGGTATAGCCCACTTGTTTATTATAATAGAAGAAAGGGTGTATCTGGAGGCTAAAAGCTCTGAGGTGGATATATTTTCAGAGTTGCGCAGCTACAAGGTATAAGTGAAGAGATGTATAATTTAATATTTATTAAGCAAATGCATAGATAACAACCTTTAAAACGTTGTAAACAAATGTGGTGTCAGTAGTCTTGTTTAGCATACTGTGAAAAAATAGAATGCATAGAAAATGCTTAGCATAAACTTTATCAGAAATTTATTCAACAAAGCTCTTAAGAGGGGTGGTGCAGTGATATTTTGAAAACTGTTAAGGAGGACTGTTAAGTACTGTTAAGGGTCTTATTTCCATGCTTACTCAGAGTTTCGGTTGTTAGCTCTTGTCTGAGTCAGTCCAGGCAGATGTCTCAGTGCTTGCTTGCATGGACCTCACTGGACTGCTCACATGCTTTAAGTTATTCCTGTGTTATTAAAATGATCTAAATGAAAATCTAAGCCCTGAGCTCTAAGCTGTTAGCTGAAGCCTCAGGGCTCTAAGGCTGAGACGAGACTTAGAAAGTCATGTTTGTTAATGAACATCATTCCATTAGCCTTTTTGGGAATGCATTATAAGCTTGCTGCCTGGGCAAAACTTGTGCATTGGCCAAACAAGCAACTGCTGTAGTTTCTAGATGCACAGAACTCCATGCAGCCTGGAAAAGATACTCCTGGAAATCACCTTGACATTAAGAGCTCTTCAGTCATCCTCACTTTCCCATCTCATGACCATAATTTTCACTTTCATTTAAAATTAGAAATAGTCTAATAGTTTCTCAATTACAGAGTGAAAAGATATCTGCTATAGTGGTATATTTTGTAGGTATCATATCTTCCTTACAGCAAGTCTACCCTTAGGCATGCTGTTCTATCAGTAACCCATTCTCTTTGTCTTCATGTATTGCTCTTATTTCCCAGTGTGTTCTGAGGTCTGTATGGAGTTAGACTTCCTCTTACATATCCATGTGCTCTTTATGCACCTGGGCAGTCATTTCCCCACTGCAGTTATATTCTGCAAGCATCTTGCAATAACATGTGTGGTGTACTTTTTCCTGAAGTCCACTTTTAGGGTGGGCTTCCACAAGAAGGAGCCAATCTGATAACCAGATATTTGGTACAGTAAAAATCAAGTTATTGAGAACATGAAACGAAGTAAGATTCCAATTTTCTGCCCTCCAGCCCTTCAAGTGTGGGGAAAAGAAATGTAATTTGAAGTAAATCTCAGTTTTATATAACTCTCATAAAGGATTTTCCCTTTTACTATCTAAGGAATATTTTGAAAATCTGCATTGTAAAGATAAAGCAGATTTGAGAGGTAATGCCAGGTCTATCTGTCTACACAGACAATGAGAGACTTAGTTAATTGAGTGCTTACCAGGTTTGTTTCAGTAACTCAGATCACAGGTCATGGAAATGTGGTTGAAACTCCATAAGTTTCTAGTCACAGTTTGTGCTCCAAGGAAGACTATCAACATTAGGTCAGTGAAGGCTTTGTCTAGCCAAATCTGAAAAACCTGCAAGGATGTAGATTCCACAACTTCTTTAGTTGCCTGTTCTAATGCTGCTGCTGTCATACATGTAGAGGCTTTTTAGAGAAAGTAAAATTCACAGCTGTAATTACTCTGTACCTAGTCCAAAAGTATTTCTCATAACAGCAAACAAGCACAGTAAATTCATTAACACTTTAGTCTGGCATAAGCCAGTGATAATACTTAAGGAAGTGAAATATAGTGAAAGTGGTACTACATGGCAGTGGGAAAAGTTGCTGGATAATGAGTAAGGCCTTCCCATTACCAATTTTAGTTCAGGTGTACATTTTTGACAAACTGTTAGGAAACTATTTCCATGAAATATTCTTTGCTCCATAACTGGTAATATCAAACTGCCATTTCTTAAATAAGTTGAATGGTGGTGGAAAGGTGTGTGTCAAAGGTGTAAAAGATCTTCGGTACTGGAAGGAAAAGTTTTTATTCCCCTGTACCAACATCAGCACCCATTTCAAGTATTAGAAAGTTGAAATAGTAAAATAAAATGCCAGATTAACCTGCCTTTTAAAAACAGCTGTGTCACAGCAGAAATCATTGATTCAGAAGCTTTTTGCAACCGAGTACAATTGTCTGAAAAAACACATATGTTTCCCTGTGTAGGTCTCTGGAAAATGTTTGTATCCTGTAGGACTGTGCATCATCCTCTGACGTTGACAAATTTGATTATAAACAATGAATACAATTTGTAACATGAAAAACATTGTTCCTTTATTCATATTCATTTGCAATGGGTAGCTGTCTTCCTATGTTTTGTTCTTAAATGTGTTATAACTCCCAGCTTATCTGAATTCAGGAAAAAAATCTTTGGACTAAAAAAATTGTCAACCTCTTCTAGATACCAATTGGTGCTGCAGAGAGAAAATAGAGTAAAGTGCTTTAAAAAGCATTTGAAGGACTACAAGCATTAGAAGCCAAAACCTAGAAGCTTTGATGATAAGATAATCACTATTTTCATATTTTCTTGTGGTGTAGCAGTCACTGTGCCCTCTGCATTTTGTTCCTGTGAGAAATGTCAACAATGTCCCACAATTCATCAACGAGATGTCCATGTGTTTTTCCTTCTTGTGAAGGAGCAGGGTCTTTCTGACTGAGTAGCTGCATCTGTAGGGTTATCCCTGCTGCACTCATTATTATTATTCAAGATTATAGACTACAGTTTCTGTAACTAATTATCTTTAAGGATGTGATCCAGCCTTCATTGAAGCCAAGGGAGAAATGTGACTGGCTGGAAAGGGGTTTATTGCTGTAAACAAACTATATGAGTGCATGTGCTTCCAAGGGTAAAGCCTACTTGAGAGTCCACTTTGAGGGTGGCATTCTAAAAGTCTTAATTTAAATTCCTTATTGTGCATCTGAGCAGACTGCATGCTTCAGATAAATGTGGAGAATATTTGTGCTGTTAAAACAGGGTTATAATCACCATAAAACAGACAGCTTTTATTATTTAAAAGTAACAAACTCAGTGTTTCAATCTGTCACCCTAAAGTAGTGTGTCTGTGTTGCCACATTAGACTGTGTTATTTGTTGTGCAAAGTAAAACTACATCAGGAAGCCAGAAAAACTCATGGAGTTTGCAGTTTTATGCCAGCACTATTTAGGCTTTCAAGCTGTATAAAAGCAATTCCATGGTTAGTTATTTATAATTAGACTGAAACTGTTTTACATTTGCACTGTATTACAGAAATTTGTGTTTCCTTTTGCTTTCCATGGGCATGGTGGAAGTTAACCCAATGCTGTTTCCACATAAGTATTTTTAATCAGACTGAAAATCTTCCAAAACAACTGAGGCTGAATCAGTCCCAGCAGTATCATCTCCAGGAACTGTGTGAACCTAGGTGTCTTGACTTTTCAGAAGCATCACATTTAGTTTTCTATTAAAGGGGTATCACTATATTTTTAAATTAAAATCCATTCCTTAGTTAAAAGACATGCATGAAATTTTCACTGTCCTCTTTATATTTTTGGAAGGTATTCTGTCATAAGGCATATTTATTCCAGGATAGGTGGATAAACACTATCCCTTATATAGTGATTTCCTCTGCCTTGTAGTAGTTGGTGAATGTCTTTAAATAGGCTCTTGTTAAAACGCTGAAATGCAGAAGTGCAATCCAAGTATAATAACAATGGTATGTAAAGATGAATACACTTTAAAAAACTTCCTTCTTTAAATTTACCTCCCTAGTATCTTCTTTCATGGAGGATTTCCTATACAGATGATGCAGTTGATGCAGTTGCAAAAGCCTAAATTGAGTGGGTTGCACAAATGTCACTAACTAAAGCTTTATGCTTTAGCAGCCTTGGTGTAAAAGCTGGAACGAGGCAGAAAGGGCACGTCCCTTTGATTTTTTTTCTGTGTGCCTACAGATAACAATTAGAATACGGTGGCATCTCCCTGACTGCCAGATGGTACCATGGCACTTCACTTGCAATAGCTTTAAATGAGAATAGAAAGAAGTAGAAAGAATTTTTTTTTTTCTTGGCTGTATGACTTGAGAGAACGAACTACCTTAGAAGTTTGAACTGGTGGGAGAGCAGCATTGTAAGACGAGAGAAATAGAGAGTGAAAGCCAAGCCACAAATAACTGCAACATTGTGATCCCTTAAGCCCCACAGTTAGAAAGGAAAAAAAAAATCTCCTTGTTGAGAATTCAGGGCGGGCAGGGGAAATAAAATGGGCGAACCGCAATATGGAAAACCGGTTCCAGACTGTGATGTTCTAGTGACGCAAGCTGAGAAAGGTGCTGCGGCACAACTGCGCTCTCCTGAGACCCGGCAAAAGTCATTCCATAGGAGAGAAACCACATGAAGACAGTGAGTAAGGGAAATTTTAACAGTAAAGTAGACTGGAAGAGACTGATAATCCAAACTGTTTTCGTAAAACAATTCCGTGTCTGAGTGGAAAACAATGAGCCCTTATCCACAAGTGAAATGACGATGGAGCACGTACTGGACGTTCTGCTCAACAGCTGACAAAGTAAAGGAAAAGAGGTGGAGGGGAAAAGATAAGTAATCTTGTAAAAAATGCTGCTTGGGTGAAAGCAGAATGCTGGTAGGGAAAATTTAATGAATATGTCCACAATGGACATGGGTAAATGGAATATAGGAGTGTTTCTCATGATGAAGGGACCAATTCCTGGATAAAGTCATGTCTCAGGTAGAACTATCAAAAGTGGTCTGAAACCAGAGGCACCAGATCCTCTGCCACCCATTATGAAGGATTAATCTCTACTAACGGATTTGTAGATAATCTAAAGAAGTCAATTTTTAAATTTTCTTTACCAAGAGACTTTCCTTGTTTAAGTTAAACAGCCTGAATCATGGTGACTGATAAGAGGTGTGGGAGCTGTCTTTTCCTCATTTGTCTTCACAGAAGATTTTTCCCACAGATGTTAAATACGATTCTTGAACAGGATGATTGCAGAAGGTTAGATGATAGGGGGCCCTGCCTACAGATGCCAGCATTAGCTCGGTTGGCATTAGCATTGTGCTAATAATGCTACAGGTTGTGGGTTTGATCCCCATAGACTTGATGATCCTTGTGGGTCTCTTCCCATTCCAAGTATTCTTATTACAGAATAAGTAATTTACCATGTGACTTCTCTGAACGAGATGGGAAATTGAAGAGTCTCTGGACTGGTCTCCCCAATTCAAATCCATATAAATAAAGCATTTGTTAGAACCTTATTCCTTTCTTGATTACCTGAGACCTCCCTTTACGTTCTGAAGACTGGAAAATTTACACTGACTAGGTATGACTTCATAGTATGTTTTTGTACATGTATCCTATAGGTTTGATTGCTTCTAGGAATGCTTAGTCATGGCACCACAGAACATTTTGTGCTTAATACTAAACATTTACATAAATTCTTGGAACTATGTTGGGTGCATATGAGGAAGAAACTGAATCTGAAGTGAAAAGAAATGTAATGAAGTCTGAGTTCTAAAATTGGCTACATTGCTAATGAAATGTGAATTTTAACATACATAGTTGACAGTGATGATACATTGTTCAAAACTAAGCAAAAAATTCCTGTAAAAAGCCTTTATTCCCAGAGATTTTTCAAGTGTAGGCATGGAAAAACAGGCAGGTACTTTTACATAAACTTGTAGACCATTTTTCATTGACCATTCTCTTTACAAATGCATAGTACTTCCAGCTTCAGATTGGTCCTAATTCAGTGATATATTCCCAGATTTTAACCTGTACAATTCTCTTATGTGAGCAAGTGATTTCCTCTTACCCTCCCAAATAACCTTAAAATGTAACCAAGTAGATCTTTACCTGATTCTGCAATTTTCTGTGCCCTGCATCCGATTGCTGCAGTTGAGGGGCTGTGTGCTGTCTCCCCTGATCTGAAAACAATGAATGAAGACTGCCTGTGCTGGAGACTGCAGGTTAATACCTGAGGATCTCTGGCATTTTAATCTTAAAAAAAAACCCCAACCCTACAATTCCTTCTTGATTGATAAACTAATGACAAATAGGGTGAATAGAACTGCAGCCTCTTTCTATATCTGAGTATGGAATTAAAGCAACTATTCTGCTGTTATCTTCACATTAAGAGACACTTTGGAAGCCTTATGGCTGTGTCAGCATATATCTAAGCGTCAGATTTATCCCTCCTTGGTACCAGACAGAACAAGGGCCAAATCCTGGGCCATGCCTCAGTCAAAGCTGTGGTGTTGTACGTACTGTCTGTGGGCAAACATGTAAATGTGCCTGTATCTCTGCAGAGGAACTCTCTTAAGCGCCCTCCTCCCTTTTTGACAATTTCACAGCCTTTACCATTCCTCCATGTAATCTCAGTCTCTGCTTGGAAAAGATTGGAGTCTGCTATTGGGGAATACACATGTTTCAGGAAGAGACAATTTGATCATGCCAGGTGAAAGAGGAATGTTGGTATCTTATTAGGAAATCTTTCACATAGCAATACATGGTAAACAAATGGGAATGGTCAAAAGCCACAACCCAAGCTGGAGTCCATTCCCATATCATTCATGCATTTTTAAAGTAGATACTTTGCCTACAGGTTGGATCCTAAAGTTTGATCCACAAGTGAGTGGACACAATTCATTAGTGGGCCTAAGTGCATGCTCTGCAGGAGGAATGAAACTTTAACTAAACTGTTTTTGTGTGATATGTCACAATACGTCATACTGGGACTAATGAGAAGATCAAACCTATTTATGTGAGTCAGTGCTTTGCTGGATTTTAGTACTCTAGACTTCCAAAATTTAAACTTCAAAATGTTTAACTAATGATACTGAAAGCCAAAGTTGAGGCAAAGTTGAGGTTGCAAGTACAGAATGATCAAGTAAAACTATCTCAATTAACAGCAATAAAGATATGAATTATTTATGGGGCATTAGTGGGAAATACATACGTACATACATACACATATATATATAATTTTCATTTGACCCTAGTGAGATTGCATCTGGAGTTCTGTGTCCAGTTCTGGACCTACCCTATGATCCTGTGACTTGTTTCTTTTTTGGTTGCCAGTTAAATTTCATAGGTAGTTGGTTATTCCTAGCTTTACCAACAGTGGGTTTTGTGTTAGGGACATGTGTCCTTAGGAATGAAACAGAGAGACTCAAAGATGAGAGATTATTGATGTAATACCAAGTAAAAGAAATTTATCCCTGTAAAATATATTAATTATTCATAATGTAATTAGAGTGCTTAAAGCTAAATGAAGTTCATCTCATGTTTGTTCAGTATGTGATAGGAAAATATTTTGGTTTTTTAACTGAGTAAATTAATTTATTTAAATCAATAATTAACACATTGTGCAAAGAATTAGAATCAATATTTTTATCATTTTAATTGTAATTAAGTTTTTTTTATGTCAATGTTTTTACTTTGACTTATTTAATCTTTGTAAAGATAACAAGAGCCCTTTTTTAAACCATTAATTTACATTTTTCTCAGCTGAAAGGAACGGGAAAGCAAATATATGGCAGAAATCAATATCAGGGAGAATTATGGAAAATTTAAATCACTTGACATTGTATCTGTTTATTATTCTGTACCCTGTCAGCCATAGACCACCCAAAGGCACTTGGCTTATGAGAAACTCAAAAAGAGATGATGTGTTCTAGAAGAGAATCTTAACTGAAATTCATTGCCCTTGAAGCAGAGGCCACAGAGAGTGAGAAATAATAACCAGTAATTTAAAAACCTAACAGACCAAACAGGTCTACACAGTAAATTTGAGAAGTAGCTATTAAAACTGTTCTTGGAGGAATATAGGAAGGAAATCCTTCCATTCCAGTGCATGAGGAATCCAGATGCCTTGAGGTTTACAATGAAGGGCAGCCAAAGATTTTCTGTAAAAAGGAAGAAAGACCTGTATTAAATAAGTACTTGCCTCTGAGAATGAAATCTGTAGAACTGCATATAAAGAATGATGTATGATTTTCAGCTCTATTGAGATGCTGCAAAAGTAGGAAAGCACTTAAGAGTGTTTATAATTTAATTTATTTTATTTAATGTGTGTTTCAGTTTTATGTATTCAATTTTAATTTAATTGAATGTAACAGAAAGACTTCTGATGACGTCTCTATGCTTTGGATTAATATAACACTCTAGAAGAGAAGTTTTCATTAAATGGTGTTCACTTTTTCATTACATTAGATAGCAAGACTCACTATCTGCATAATATAAATAAAAATTTGGGATCAGAGATTTCTAATTTGTTAAATGATAAAATTAATAAATATTATGGTTAACCAACAGAGTTACATTTTAACAGTTAAGAACCTAAAAAGTGTTTAATTATGAGTAATCATTTGCAGTTGTGTTAAATGTTTTAATGACACATAAAAACTTACCAGCACTTGCCAAATAACCAGCAGTTTATTTTAAATCTCTTTGCCTCATGGTTTTTAAGATGAAGTCATGTATGCAGATATTGTTATACTGTAGAGATGGTCTGTGTCTCTTGATTGACAGGATTTTCAGTTCTAAAGGTCTCTTGCAACAACATGTGGCAGAATTTTCACACACATATCTGTTCTACATAACAGCCTCTCAGTATTGAGTAGAGATATCTCTTTATGCTGTACAGGGCAGACACAATGTCAGAATAGGAGGCTTTCATAAAGGATGGACTTCAACAAAGTGGAGCAAATGCTGGTGCCATGACTTGGCTTAAAGCACCTCTCTGGTTACATAGTGCATCTAAAACGTGCCCTGTGGATGCTACTTTGTGTTACTCTCTTAAATTCCAGACAGAAATATACAAATTCCCATCACCCATCCATCCGTCCATCCATCCATCCATAGATATACACATATACCTGTTTATGTAACAAGTGTTGAAAATTTTCCAAAGTATAGACGTGAAATACTACCAGAGATTATAACAATCAGACTGCAAGTAATATTGGCAAACACAGGGCTTAAAACTCCAGTGGGATTGAAAGGACAAGATGTGCAACCATATCTAGTTGGAGATGTTATTGCAGGGGAGTTGGACTAGATGGTGTTTAAAGGTCCCTTCCAACTCAATTAATCTGTGATTCTACAATTCTATGATTTTTATGATTCTATGATTCTAATGAAAATAATTTAAATTATTCAGCCAGTTCTTGAAGTAAACTGAAAGAATATCTGGAATTTAGGTTTTTGTTCAATCTCTCACAACTCAGACAAGCTTCAGGCACTGTAAATTATTTTTACGTCAGTCTTTGTTTTCTTAGGCAATGAATTTTTTATACAAGGTGAGAGAAACCTTAATGAGAACAGCAAATCCTCATTCTGCCAGAATGCTATGGTTACCATTCATGCTGCTCCTTCATTTTTCCTTGTTCTGTAGACTTAGAGAAAAATTATCATGATCTTGGACTTTTCTTTCCATCACTGACATATCCTCAGATATTAACCTTGCTTTAGTTTGTTAGTGTTACTTAGGCTTGAGTTTTATTTAGCATCATCTCACTTCTTCCGCTATATTGTTTTCAAAAATAAGTTCTCTGAGGATTTCCTTTGCTGAGGTTTAGTTCCATCTGTATTTCAAATAATCCCTTCACAAATGTAGTTTCTATTATTGAGTTAATGTTTTAAATCACCTTATAACCATAGTTGCATTAGATAGCCAGTCTTCAGTTGGTGTCTGTTTCACAGGAATGTAAGAATAAATGTTATGCTTTGTGTTTCCTTATTTCTCAGACTCTTCTAGTAATTAAATTTTTTAAGTGTTTTTTTCTTTCAAAATTGTACTTGTCAGAAATCAAGTGCCCTTTTTTCTATATCCTACATCCTTGAGCACTGTCTGTCTTTATTTCGGCATGGCAGCCTTGTTGTGCCACAGCTCCTCTTGCGATGTTTCATTGGCTGAGAATGTAGAACATGTGGTTTTGGTTGGAATCATTCCTGAGCTAGCTGAGACACTCTTGCATAGAACGCCAGGGGTATTTTTCTGCTGCATCATCCACTGACCTCAGAGACAGGAGTACTGAACCAGTTCTCCCTTACAAGTTGTGTTTTGGTTTTGCTTGGCTGGAAAACTCCTTGGGCACATCACAATTTCATCCCAGCAGAACAAACCATGAAATGTAACAAGAGACTTGGATAACCTCTAGCGTCGTGTGCGCATGCTTTTTTCCCTAAAGAAACAAAGGGAACGGTGCTTTGCACATCATTACCACAGTTCCTGAACTAAGGCTGATTCACAGTCTGCTGTAGCCAGTTTTAGGACTCTGCTTTACTGGTGGGTCAAGCATGAGAACATCCTCAGTGTGAACTGGAAGAGCTAACAGTGCTCTAGTTCCTGATCTTCACTAGGAATGAGAGGGCCAGAATTAAAATCTGGTTGCCATGTATTGTTGAACTGCCCATTTTGTTTGTCCTCTCCTGTCTACTTCATTGTCTTTTTCATTTTCCTAATACAGGAAAAGAACTGACGTAAATAATATTAAGTATTATTTTTCATATTATTTCTTACAGTGGGTTGTTTCCATCTACATCTGCTTCCTTTATTTGTCATGTTATTGATTTATGAGTTGAAAATTCAATCACAATATTTTTCAATGACCACTGAAATTTTTCTATAGTCTCCAGTGCACTCTGAAATACTTTTAAATGCTGCATAACTCCCTGTTATTTATCATGAGGTAGAAGGGCATTAAGCAATTTTATGATATGCTCAAAAGATTTAAAAATAACATTTAATCTCATTTGTTACTTATTAAATCACAATAATGTAGTTCTTGCACAGGTAATAATAACATGAAATAATTTAATAACTAATTAATAACCATCCTACCAGCAAATAAAATTGTAGGTAATATGTCTTTATACTGTTTAATATTTATGTGCCCAAGTTTACATCCTGTTCACTTGGAAGTTTAATCCTTGCTTTCAGGCTAAAAACATGGAGTGTAGTGTCAATATGTGGTTGAAATAAGCAAGTTAGTGGCTGCATAGATGTGTCTGAGAACACTGAAGAGTTAGGACTGCTCTCTAGCAATAACTTCCATGAAACAGCCCAGACAGTAACAGCATAGGAAAGTGAATCCTTTCAGGGCTGTTCACTAGGGCTGTTTAATTTATGGGCATACATGTGGACCATATGACCACGCACTTGTTTAACACCTGAATTCAACTCTGAGCTATTTAAAAATTGTTCCATTAGCAATGGATTCTGTCATCTGACCTAGTCCTATCAGCACTAGAGACTTACCAGAAAAGTAATTATTAACTTATGTTAAACAGAATTACAGGCAAGCTGAGTCTCCCGCAAGAGCAGCACTGATGAGAAAGTAATTTAAACTGCAGAAGATACCTTTGGGTAAAGGCAAAAAATAGGGAATCTATCCCAGTTGGGAAATCATTTGAAGAAGAAAATATTTGAAGAAGTAATGATTTTCTCAGTCAAAGTCTGGGTCACACAGTCAGCCAAAGAACAATGAATCAGTACAATATATCAAGTTCTGGAGAGGGTGAGTATAGAAATTCTCACAAATGATGTCAGTCAGGATTTAGACGTTGCAGTGATTGAAATCCCTACTTGGCACATGCTTAACTATAGGTCTGTGAGTCAGTCCAATGAATGGTATCAAAATTAGACAGATGCTGCAGAAAACTGGTCAAAACCATTTCTTTTCCTATTATTTAAGCCTGTTTTATACCCCCTTATTTAAAATGCAAAAACTTTCTGATTGATTGTGACTAAGAGATGTGTATTTCTTTCATTATACAGCCAGTTTCCTCCTGCAGCCCCACATAATTTCTACATCCTTACATTTATCTAATGTATCTAGAAGATATATAGCATATCTAGAAGATACATAACATACATACATCAATGATGTATGTGCATGTTAATTTTTCTTTCCCTGAAAATGAAATATAAAATCTTTATCTTTTGAAGTTGTGTTAAACTAAAGCTTATCTGTCATGCCAGCTTTGTTCTCTGTAAGTGCTGCTTGTGCCTCACAATCCTTTGTGGACTCCAGAAACTCTACTCGTGTGTGGTTCATAAGCAATAATTTTGTTGTCCCTCAAGCAAGTCTAATGTAGGGAAGAGTAGCCTTATTAAATTAATTTCTAACTGGAAATTAGGTATTAGGTGTAGCTCTCATAATCCATTAGGAATTATTTTTATTTTTACTTTTGTTATTGATCCTGTTGAACCTGCTGTATCAGACTGAGATGTTCTGCTGTATGCAGCAATTACTGCTATTGAGTGCAGTATTTGAGTCACTGCTTTGCTTGTCTCAGCTGGAAGATGTTCTGTGTGTATCTCATAATGACCTGCCCTGCTGACTCATTTGATTCAATCTTTTGAAAAGGACAGTGTTGCTCTCTCCAGTTTGTAAATCAGACCATGCTGGGCTGAGGGCTGTACTCACTAGCTTTGTAAACAAATGCTGCCAGACTTAGACTTCTATCTGCTTTTAAAGCCAGTTCTCTATCTTTAAATATGGGATGCAATGATTATTGCCTATTAGGTGCAATAGATTAATGCCCAGGAAGCAGGACAGAGGACAAGTAAAATGGCTTTGCTTGAGGAAAATGCCATGAAACACAGCAAGATGTGGAAAAGGAGTCAGCTGCAGTATGTGCCTCAAAACTCATGACTGGTCAGCCCTGGAGATCCCGCTTATGCTGGGAGAGAATAATGGATTGAATTCTCTCAGAGGGAGCCCTGTAACCATGTGACCATGCTACAGAAAATTCCCTAGAGTACAGAGCAATACAGATATACCCAGCAGTACAAAACAGACACTGGGACAGGCTGATGATGGAGCGCCATCTGCTAAGCAGCAAGGTTCTCTGCAGAAGAGTTCTTTACCTGGAGCAGATCCCTATAGCTGCAGTTTTGAAAATAATACCTTCCTGTGGAAGAAGTTAAATTAAAGCTAAAACTTGAAGGGACTCCAGCTTCCTTTATTATCCCTGAAATTGTCACTGATTCAAAGAAAAACTCAAAGCATTCTGTAATGTTTTTTTCTCCATGGTTTTGGCAGCACTACACTGTTGCTGAAGCTCTCCATCTGTTAAATGTCTGGAAGACCATGTAGTATTACACATAACTAGGGCAATCACTTCCCTTTGTGTCTGATCCAGCAACCCAGTATGATTTGTGCAATCTAGAATGGCAAGAATTAACATGACACATCTGAGGAAACGTGAGACCAGCTTCACTGCTAATAAAACAGAAGACAGTTGAGCAAATAAAAACATCTGCAAATTTTATTTTTCTTGTCTTTGATTAAGCATGACACAGGCTGAGAGTGAGAAGCTTGTAAAGTCTAGACAGTACCAGATCTTATAAAGATGCTCAGTATGGGTACCAGGATGTAATTTGCTCCTTTCAGCCACTTATTTTTGCCTGTGGAAGGACCAGGCCAACTGCAGCTTGTGCTACTTCCTTCCTCTCATCAGAAATGGATGACAGCATGAGGGATCTGTGGGTGGCTGCCATGCACTACAGCACCAAATCTGCACCTTTTCCACTGAGAGAAGCAATAATGGTAGCCTTTACTCACCTGAAAGTTCAAGAGGACTTTTTTCCCTGACTTACTCTTACTCCTGGGACCTTCCAACCCAGATTGTAATATAAAGCAACATAAAATCAGACTCTGAGGTGCTGGGATAAAAGGGATCTCCTTTTCATTCGGGGTTTTTTTTTTTTTTTTTTTTTTTTTTTTTTTTTTTTTTTTTTTCTTTTTTTCCTTGATAGGAACCATAGGAACCTGAAATATTGATATCTGCTCTGTGCATGACAGAGATGATGTCTTCTGCAGACTGGCTATTAAGTGGCTATTAAGGTAGATGGCATGCTGGGTTTCAGGGAAGTGTGCTGCAGCCTGGCTTCACACTGCTGCTTTAGAATAATGGCTTTTGTGAAAAACTGTTAAAGCTGTTTGCATCAGGCTACAAGTAGTGTTCCTACATAGTGTGCTATAACTTCTTCTGCTGAAAAGACAAACCGACGGTTCTTGCCCCTCAGCAGGGTGTGAGAACATTTCAGTTCACCCAGAGCCCAACAAAGAATCAAGATTCAGAGACCAAAGAGTTTCTTGTTTTGTAGGCAAGTATCGCTTCACTACAAAGAAAGAGAAATAACTTGAATTTTGAACCCTTTTCTCAGGAATTGCTATATAGTATGCAAGACCTAATCTAGTGCTCCTGAAGAACATGCATTTTTAAAAGCTGCAACCAGCAAAAATGTGTATCTCCCTTTGTGGAAATTATTGCAATACTTTGTTTTCCCCAGTATTAGGAAGATTTTCCAGTATTTAGCAGGAATCTTTCTCCCCCAAAAATTGTTTATTTTTAAAATCTATTTTGGCCCTTGAAACAAGTGCTTTCTTTTTGCAGCAAATTGGTTATATGTTTAAAGATTTTTCTTACCAGCAGGTTAAACATTCCTATCCTTTCTCCTATTTATTCTTTCAATAGGTATGATACTATTATTTCCTTTCATGTGGATCCTGTGCAGTTAGTTTACAGTTTTTGAAGTGCAGTATAGAGAACTTAATATACCATTTCATCAAAGGTCTGATTAAAGATCAGTAAAGCTGAAAGCAATACTTGTGGATAAACATCTGTGTATGGCTTTGTCTGTTTTTTTTGCAAGAGCAGTACTTTGTTGACTCATATTCAGCTAGTGATTCATTATTATCTGTTCTTGGACAAAACACATAAACAAGGTTTATCCCTAAGGATAATCTTATATGAGACAGTCCTATATACGAAGTTTTTCCCTTCAAGACTTAAAAAACTTCTAATTCACGGGAGTTCTGTGTAGTGCTTAGTTTTGGACTAAGTAAAAAAACAATTCTCTCAGTTCAGGTACACAAATCACATATAAGTTTGAACTTAGTCCTTGTATGCTACATCACCACAAGCACTATTTTTTCTTATGTAAGAGTGATAATTTGTCAAACTGGATCCCACCTTTCCTGCTAAAAACACTGCTAGCGAGGGGGCTGAATTTGGAAACCTTTTCCAGCCTTTCCTTTTCCTGTAAGCCTGGGAAGGCAATGTGCTTGGGAAAACATGCACATGTTCATAGTCTAAACTTTACACTCAGAGTTTCTGCAGAGCAGAAACTGTAGACAAAGCTGAGCAAGTTTTGAAAATGTGCCCCTTTTTAATTTTTACTTCTTTCCAATGTTTTGCATCAGAGAATCTAGAATTCACAGAATTGCAGAACATCCTGAGTTAGAAGGGACTCACAAGGAATATCAAGCCCATCTCCTGGCCCTTCACCGGACACCCCAAGAATCCCTCCATGTGCCAGAGAGCATTGTCCAAACACATTGTTCAAACTCGGTCAGACTTGGTGTTGTGATCACTTCTTTGGGGAGCCTGTTCCAGTGCCCAAACACCTTTTGGATGATGAACTTTTTCCTGATATCCAACCTAAACCTCTCCTGACACAGCTTCAGGCCATTCCCTCACATCCTGTTGCTGGTCACACAGAGATCAGTGGGTGCTTGACCCCTCCACAAGAAAGCTGTAACTGCAATGAGGGGTCCCCTCAGTTTCCTCCAGGCTGAACAGACCAAATAACTCAGCCACTCCTCACACAGCTTCTCCTTCCTCATTCCTTCAGACCCTTCACCATCCTCATTGCCCTCCTTTGGACACTCTCTAATGGTTTAATGCCTTTCTTACACTGTGCACCCAAAGCTGCCCCAGCACTGGAGGTGAGGCTGCCCCAGCTCAGAGCAGAGCAGGACAATCCCCTCCCTTGCCTGGCTGGTGATGTCCCCTGATGTCCCCAGGACAGGGTTGGCCCTCCTGGCTGCCAGGGCACTGCTGGCTCGTGTTCACTTGCCATTGTTCCAGAGCCCCAGGGCCCTTTCCATGGCACTGCTCTCCAGCATCTCCTTCCCCAGGCTGTCTGTACATCCAGGGCTGTCCCATCCCAGGTGCAGAATCCAGCTCTTGTCTCAGTCAAACACTTGGTGATTGTCACCTCTCATTTGCCAAGGTCTCCCTGCAGGGTCTCTGTTCCTGCAGGAGTCAGCGGCTCCTCCCAGCTCAGAGTCCTCAGTGAAATTGCTCAGTGTCCATCCAGTCCTGTGCCCAAGGCATTTCTGAAGATGTTAAAGAGCACAGGCTGAGGATGGACCCTGGAGCCCCACCAGTGACAGGTCACCAGGCTGATGTCACCCCAGTCACTGTAACCCTTTGTGCCTGACCCACGAGCTGCTCACCCATCTCAGGATGTGTTTATTGTTTTGTCCAGGATGACACTGGGAGACACTGTGTCAAAAGATTTACTGGAATGCAGAAAGATTCCATCAATTAGCTTCTTTCTATCAGCTGGGTGGGTTACCTTGCCATGAAAGGAAATCAGGTTTGAAAAGCAGGACTTTCCCCTCATGAAGTTGTGCTGGCTGTGACTGATGACTGTGTTGTCTTTTGAGTGTACTGCTGTACCTCCCAGAATAATTTTCTCCATAATTTTACCAGACACTGAAATGAGGCTACTGTAGTTTCTGGGTCCTCCTTCTTGCTCCTCTTGAAAACTGAAACAATATCTGCCAGCTTCCAGTAAGCCAGGACCTCTCGGGATTCCCAAGACTGCTTAAAAATTGAGAGAGGCTTTGTGATGGCCTCAGCCAGGAATTTGAGGATTCTTTGATGGATCCCATCAGACCCCACATATTTGCAGGGAGCTGGAACAGCAGATCACACATAATTTCAGGACTGAGTGTGGGTTGACCATTCACAGTCATGGTCTTCCAGCTCAGGGCAACGAGACCCTCTTGGTCCATCACTTGGGTAAGGTGTATTTGGAATCTTAGCATCATATTATTCTCTTTTATATTATATGTAAAATATATATTATCTATTCTATTCCCTTAGAATAAGATCTTAGATGGTCTCTCCTTCCTTCCTTCCTTCCTTCCTTCCTTCCTTCCTTCCTTCCTTCCTTCCTTCCTTCCTTCCTTCCTTCCTTCCTTCCTTCCTTCCTTCCTTCCTTCCTTCCTTCCTTCCTTCCTTCCTTCCTTCCTTCCTTCCTTCCTTCCTTCCCTTCCTTCCTTCCTTCCTTCCTTCCTTCCTTCCTTCCTTCCTTCCTTCCTTCCTTCCTTCCTTCCTTCCTTCCTTCCTTCCTTCCTTCCTTCCTTCCTTCCTTCCTTCCTTCCTTCCTTCCTTCCTTCCTTCCTTCCTTCCTTCCTTCCTTCCTTCCTTCCTTCCTTCCTTCCTTCCTTCCTTCCTTCCTTCCTTCCTTCCTTCCTTCCTTCCTTCCTCCTTTCCTTTCTTTCTCTCTTTCTGCCAGGGTTGTTTAAAGGAAAATTTTTTTTGTGTGTTTAATTGATCATGAATTTCCAGATACTCTTGGCATTGTAAAAACAAAACAGTGCAGACTCAGAATATCATGCAGACATAGGTTTCTGATTCAAGATCTTAATCTTGGATTAAATTCCTAAAACTGGGGACTCCTCTGAAATATTTGAAGCTGCTGTATTTACTAATTTGGCTGTATTAAGTTCACCTTGTCAGCTGATCCAGTGGTAGCTCATACTGATACTTAGCTACAAAATATAACTTCTTCAAATCTGGGCACTAACAGTCTGCTTTTTTCAAGAATTAACAGGTAAATTCATTCATTGGGTCTTAATGATTTACTCAACCATTCAAAACAGATTTGAGCAGCTAGTGTACTTTAGTCACTATAAATGAAAAATTGTTGATTTAAAAAGTGACACTAAACCTGGAAAAAGAATTCAGAATTTCTGCTTGAACTACTAAATTGATTTCAATACTTCAAATATACAGGAAGTACAGAAATGCCAAGCTATAGAAAGTGCAGAAGTATTCAGTTATGACTAAGACAGCAAAATGTATTTTGTTTTGCCTGCTTTTCCAGACTTTCCTGCCTTGCAGGTGAAATAAACTATAAGCATTGTATTGATTATTTGGATTTATATAAATTTAAAGGGATATCAATAAAATGGAGAATTTGAAACTGATAATGCTATTATCAAGTAATAGTAATTCCAATTTTTAATTCAGAGAGTAAAATTTATCTTCATATCTTGAATGGGGAAAGTAAGTTATGATGAGTAGGGATTTTATCTGTGATATATTTGTCTAAAAAATTCTGGTTTTTTTCATAACATTAGAGGAAGTTCATCTAGTCAAATTCTTATTTGGCAAATACATAATCAAAATGAGCTTTTCAGAAAAAGTGCACCAAATCCTTCAAATGTAATTTTCAATTCAGAGAGGTTTTTTTTCTGTTTTGAATTGAAAATTCCAGAAAAAGTAATCACTTGGTGAATTTGAGACAAAAGTACATCTTTTTAGATCACCCCATCATCTAAGCTGTTTAGTCTGTTTCTTCTTATTATGCTTATTTTCCTGGCAACCTGTGACTAGGAAACAATACACTCCTTGGCAATTGAAATACAAAGAAATCATCCAGGAAGCAATGCAGGGGAATTGTAAGATGTGGTGTGAGAAGTCCTAGTGTTAGCTATGGATTCTAGTTAATTTTTATAGGAAATGTAAAACTAATACTTGTTTATTCTTGCAAGCTTTCTTCTTCATAGGAATGTGCCTTATATTTTGTGTCCTTTGTAGAAATATTTGTAATCGTATGAAATGCTTTTATTAAAATATTATCAAGGGATAAATTGTGCAATCAATTACTATGGTGTGAACTTCAATAAACTCTAATATTCCCTGGAATACTCCTCTCTTTTTAGAGACAGAATTTTGTGCCCAGATTAGAATTCTAATTGAATTTATGAGAGGGGAAATGGTAAATCACAGGAAAGTTGCCAGCCACAATGACAAGATTTTTATTGGGTATCTTTCTAGCATGCAGGCTTTACTGCTGGGAAGTAGCTGGGAAGATTTCCCTCAGAGGTTTGGGGCAGCAGACAGGTCTGAGGAGTGGGAGAATTTGAGCTAAGTATAAAGAAAGCATTGGACAATGTAGGTAGACTTTGGCCATTTTCCTGACAGCACTAAATAAACTGATGTGGAGCTGCAGAGGAGATGGCCAAGGTTGCTGCCAATAGCTGCAGTGTGAGAGCAGGGCACTGTGTAGTCCCAGCTGGAAAATGGGTCAGGAACAGTCTGGGGAACCACAGACCAGCAGGTGCCATTTCCATTCCTGATTAAATGCTGAAGTGCACAACCAAGAATGTGATCAGTGACTCCCTCCCAACAGGCCATGTGTCGTTCATGTGTGCCTGAATGAATATGGTCTGCTGGGAGGGAGTCAGCATGGCAAAAGAATTCTTGTCTTGCTGGCCTGCTGGAGCTCTCTGAGGGCAGCTTTAAAGCACAAAGATAAAAGAGAGCCAGAGATGCACTTTGTTTTCTGCCATAGATTATTAAAGAGATTATTAGAGAAGTCAGTTTGCCAAAAGGTTGGATAAGAGCTTTTTCCAGAGGCTGAAGGTTGGTTAAAGACAAGAAAGCAAATGGTAATGTAAACTTCATTTCTGGTTAGAATTTAAGCCTTTATATTTTAATGTATTTTATACTTTATGGATAATCAGTTCATTGTGTATATAGACACTTCACAAAATTTACTATGAAAGCAGTTTCTAATTGTTCTTCTGTCTTATACATCTGTTCACTTTGAAAATACCTTGAAAGTATTTGCTGATATTAAAAGATATCCATGATCAGTATCAGCCTGCAAATAATTTGGTCAAAAATGTTTTAGAAGCGTTTATTTATGAGTAGCATGGTGCAACTGTTAAAATATTTAATACAAGTGTTTAGCTCTTCATGCATTGTTAAAGAGTAATTGTATAAAAAACTTTTAAAATAAAATATTCTGGGTTGGACTTAGAGTGCAAAATGTCTTTTATATGTTACTGCTTTTCCACTATGTCTTCCCTATTGCAAAGTATGGGTGTTGACCATGTGAATTAATATTTTTATGAAGCCCAGCTAAGTTTTCCTAGGATTTTTAATAACTGCATCATTCAGTGTAATTCAGCTGCACATAAGGGTAGCAGAGAACAAATAATACTCTATATTATCTGGAGCAACATGTGTTTTACGTTTGCAGGTTAGAAAGCAAGACATATACAAGCACTGCTTAGAAAAAACATGATAAAATCGTTCCAATACTGGCTAATTTTCTTAAAAAATGGATACATAATTAATATTTAAATATTATTAATTGTAATTTATGCATCAAATTTTCCTGTACAAACTCACTTGGACCTCTTCAGCAGGATCAATAAGATATTTTTCTACATCCCCATGATAAAACTAACTTATGTGAAAATTTGTAAGGAAAATTTATTAAGGCAGTGTTGTAGCAATTAGAATCTTGTCTGTCATACACAGACTTGAATTTACCAGCTGACATAGTTTCAAGCCACCACAACTCTTTTCTCCCACCTGGTAACATTTTTCAGTAAAAACAATAAAGCAATACCTGTCAGAAGCTGAAAGCAGACAGCTGTGTTTTCTGCTCTGTGACACTGCCTGAGCAAAGCTTTTAAAAGGGCTGGGATCTTTGGCCTTTCATCTTATTTTGGTTTCTGATGCAGCAGCTGGTGCTAATGATCAGGCTGTGTCGAGGAGAAACAGCAGAATTTTGGGGAGAAGTCCTCTCCATTGATAAAAATGTCATACATATAGCAAAAAAATGTAAGGTTTTGGTTTTTAAATCTCTTCTTCTATGCACATATTCCCCAGCAATTTATTTCAACTTGAGAATCCTCCAAGGCTCTCACTATAATTTTTCAGACACTGGAATTAACCTATTCCAGAAACAGATAAGTGCTAATGTATTTAAATCTGAGGTTGAAAACTGGAAGATTTTTTCCTCCTCAAGGGAAGGAGTAGGAACACTGAATGCTCTACATTCTGTTTCTTGACTTTCTCCCTCTTTGTGAACTGGCTGGACCTTGAACCCATTAAACTGTTTATGGGAGAGAATTTCAAATGTGTTCTCGTTGAAATGCAAGGTTCTGATGAGACAGCAGGAACATGCCAGAAGATATGCATATGTTTTTGGTTGCACTAGGACCCTTTTCCAGCACTTTACATCAGTAATATGATTTATAGCCATTTTCAGTCTCATTGACCTTGTCTACAGGAGAATAAACGGATCCAGTGAAGAACTTATTCTACTTTGGTTCTTAGAAATTTTTCTCCAGAGACATTTTTGGGGGATTCTAGGTATCAAATATCAAATCCTAAAAGGTAATTTACTGGACCCCTAGTATGTCCTCTATTTTTCCCGGTTGTTCTCAATGGTATTTCTCCCGAGGTTAGTCTGTTTTATTACCACCTAACTCATGGTATATTTACAGGTATATAAAACCTGCCTTTCTGTTGTTAAAAGATCACACTTCCTAACATTGAGATGGGATCACTTATATAAATATTTGCCAGAAAATAAAAGGAGGTTCAAAGTCATTCTGAAGAAACAAGCCGAGATTGTCACCAGATAAAGTTTTCCTTCTGTCATTAGGGCTCAGCCAAAAAACAGAGCCCATGCCCACAGCATTCAACCCTTCAAAACACATTGCCCATGTGCAACATGCCTCTTGTGGATGGCCTGTTCTAACTCTTGATCAGTGCTTCTGAATTATTTGGGAGCAATTATTTGTCAAGCAACTTATCTCAGGGTTTCATTTATGGTGGTCAAGTCCTATTGCTCAGGGCTTCCACAAAACTGTAAGACAAGATAATGGGAACTGAGGCTGGGTTGCATTTTTGTGCCTGAAATATCCCAAACCCTAGGGATTATCTAAACTAAATTAGAGACTTTAAACTAATAGGCTTCAAACAAAAGTTAAAAATAAAACTACAGAGAGCAGTGAAGGTTTAGATTCAGTATGAATCTTCATAGCTTCAAAGCTGTCCATTAATTTTAAAAGTGTTCACATGACTTCAAGGAAGAGTATCTTGTTCATGTATTACACAATGAGATATCAGTAAGGAGGTATTCTGCCAGTTTCCTCTTTTAAATTTCTTTATTTCACAGAAACAATTTACTTGGGACTTCTCCTTATTTTCTGGCATAACTTGCCTCAAATATCTGGCAAAACATGTAGTGAAACTCATTTGAAGATATCGATAGACACTAACTGACATTTAACCTAAATATCTCAGACTGTGTCAGAAGCTCATAATTGCCATGCTAGTTGCAAACTTTCATGTATTTCACTGTCCTTGTGATAGAAAGTGGCCCATGGGCATGTGTGTCCATGTGAAATCTCTTTGTATGCACAAAAGGCCACACAGATTCACTGAAATCTGTCACTTTGGGCATTTCTGGGTTAGAAGTTGTTGAGTGAACCTAGGGAAGGATCAAATCCTCTTCTCAATGTACATATGTATCCTAAAAATCTCAAATTATTTTTTTCCATATCCCAACAAACAATACCCTGGCAGAATATATTTAGAGTTGCATGACAGGCTATTTCACACATTAATAAATAACTTTAATAAATATTGTTCAAGAACAAGTCATGTCAGATTGAGACTCTGATCTCAAAGGGAAAAATACTCACTTCTTCTATTTTGCACATAAAATAATGCAGATATATAAAATTGAGAAACCGAACCAAAACAAGGACTATAAATAAATAAACAAATAAACAGAAACCCCCGTAATTTTCTAACACGTGGCAATAATTTAATGTGTATTTTGGCAGTAGTTTTCCTTGCTTAGCAACTCTGAAATGAGACATACTGGATATTTTCTCTAGGGAGCTGAGTGCATTTCAATTTTTGGAATGTTGATAACACTACCAAATTACCACTGTGTTTACTTCAACTTTGTTTAATGCAATTTCTTTAATCTTTTTGGTTTAGCTTTTAAGGCTCAGCTTTGTTCCCACTGAAATCAGACGAAAAAAAAACCCCAAAACAAAAATATATAATGCCATTTGGGCTACACAAGATGTTGCACAACAACAGCTCTGGGATCCCCAACACAAGAGGGACATGGAAATGCTGGAACAAGACCAGAAGAGGCCACTAAGTGGATCACAGAGCTAGAACACCTCTTTTATGGTGTTCCAGCTGAGGGGTTTCATCAGCCAGGAGAAGAAATGTCTTCAGGGAGACCTTAGAGTATGTAGAGACCTGCTACATAAAGGGATTTACAGTAAATCTGGACATTTTATAAGGGCGTGGCTTATACATGGGGACAATGACCAAGGGGAATGCATTTAAACTGAAGGAGGGCAGGTTTAGATTAGCTATTGGGAAGAAATTGGTTATTCAGAGGGTGGTGAGGCCCTGGCACAGGCTGCCCAGAGAGCTCCTGGGCTCACCATTGCTGGCAGTGCTTGAGGCCAGGATGGGGCTCTGAGCAGCCTGGTCTAGTGGAATGGAAGGTGCCCCTGGCTGTGGTGTGAGGCTTGGAACTTGGATGGTCTTTAAGGTTCCTTTCAACTCAAACCATTCTATGGTCCTATGAATATTTATTTTATGTTTGGGCTTACAGAGAAAATAGCCAATTGTAAAGTTGGTCCCTGGTATCTGTAGGGCTGCTGACATCAGTTGCTTTACTCATGTAAGAGACTTTTGCTTAAAATCACAAAACTTTGTGGAGTAAATGTCTAAATGCCTGTGAGATAAAACAGCATCTACAGCTATAGTTTCCAGACAACTTCTAGTGTTACTCCCTTAATAAAAACGAATCCAACACGCCCCAAAATTAAACCACTAAGTTTAATGATCTAAAAATTATTTAGGTGGGAGCTGAGCACTTCCTGAAAGACCTAGAGTTTCCAAAGTCCTGCTATACTTTATAATCTCACAAGAGGGTCAGATTCCTCAATGTGTCAAGTTACTCAGACAAATATTAACTTTGAAGTGGGCTGAGTACTTTGTGCAGGGGTTTGCTTCCGAAAGAAACCTGATTTTGATTAATGACTTTTTTTATTTAAATTATCTGTATCTGTAGAAATTATTGGTTTTTGTCCAGTGAACTTACTTATTTCAGTTGAGGCAGAATGATTAAAGTTTAAAAAAACCCTATAAAATCCAAACATGAAAACCCCAACCATCCAACCAACCAACCAACCAACCAACCAACCAACCAATCAAAATACCTCCAAGAAATTTTGTACTGATTTTGGGAGAGGGAAATGGAAATAACTGTTTTACATTGTGGCACTACATAGTTTTGGATAAAAAGTATCTATTGGAGTTACTGCTGAATATTAGATTTGATGTAAAATAGAAAATTAGAATACCTAAAAGATAAGAGCAGAATTTAAAACAAGGAGAGAACTTTTATGGAGTGATTCTATATTTTGCAATAATATTAATTTAAAGGTGCAGGGGAGACTGCAGTTTCTGGTAAGTAAAGGTCTTACAAAATTTCTCTGTTGTGAGTTCCCTCACTGCGGTTGAGAGGCACTATTTGTCCACACTGTTTATAGTTAATGCCAATTTGTCTTGTTCTCATCAAAGTGTATGTCTGCTCCCCTATGTAGTTTGAATCTTGTACAATGCAATTCTCTTTATTTGGGATCTTTTCCAGAAAGTTATGTGACCCTGACTAGTTCTGGAAATTAGTGGGTTAGGCTGCTTGTCTTGGTTTCCATCCTCAACTCCCTCATTTACTTTTAGTTTTTTTTTTTTTTTTTTTTTTTAACTATATTAATTTAGATTACAGCTTTAGAATACAATTAGGAGTATTTTACAAATAGAGATAAAAATTTTCGTGTTGAGAATTCTGTAACTCTGACAAAGAAAATGTTTCCCTTGTAGGTATCCTTGTTATGCTGGTAGTTGAAAGAAAACTTTAATCAGTACAGCCTTTGACTATATTGTTAGAGTTGCTTGCCAACTGTTGTAGCATAACAGAACAAATCAAATCCATGTTGTATGTGATGATTTAAGAATTTTATGAATTTTCACAGAAAAAAAAGTAAATTTTTCTGAAGGAAAGAATGCTGTTAATCAGAAACATCAGGCAAGACCAATCCTTACCAGGAAATGGTTTAGCTGGAACTGCAGTGAGGTATTTTTTTAAAAAAAAAAAAAAAAAATTCTGATTTAATTTTTCTATTGTTGATATAATTTTTAAAGTTATGAAAATGGCATGAAAAATTTCAACATTACAAGAATCAAGAGATTGCAATGTAGTTTGCAGGATGGTGGTGTGACACTTTTTCCCAGATCTGAACCTGTCTGTTTAGAGCTTGGGTCAAAACTTATAACGCATGTTATGAATCAACTTGAGAGCAGAGTTGGATGAAATGCAACAGTGAGAGAAGTAAGAGCCTTTGGGAAGAGGGCAGAGAGATTTCACTTCTTGCAGAGCAGCTCACCTACAGACTTTGTGCTCAGCTGGCTTTGCAAACCAGTTTCTGTTTCCTAGAACTACTGAACTAAACAGCAGAACACGTTTAATCTACTTTGTGCCCTTCATATGCACATAATATACAAATGTAGCTTATAATTCACTGTGAGCAGTAAGTAATTTACTGTTTTTTGACATAAAAAGAGAATTTACAAAAAGTAAATTAAAAGGGAAGCTGTATTCTTTCCTAGTTAATGCACCAGGATGGCACTCTGGAGATGTGGGTCTACTTGTAATTTTTCCAATAATATTTATAAGTTTGGACAAGCCTTTTCATGTCTTACCATCTCCTCTGTGCCTTTTCTTTGGACACAACCCTGAACAGCATACACATAAGTAAAAATACGTTAATGTCATTAGTGCTTTTGAATGCTGTTTTAAGAAACAAGAAGAGTAGTGGTGCTTCATTCCTGTCTACAATCCCTTCATCTTCTCTCAAAAGCATGTGTCTGGGCTCCAAACAGAAAACAACAATGAAGAAAGGTGTTACTTGTATTAATTAAGGAGAGATATTTAATTAAAAAACGAATACAAGAATATTGATACCCTCACTCTACAATGCTGAAAAAGCTACTGAGGAATTGTTTAGCTGCCTGCCTGAAGAGAGCCTCAGATCTTCCTGTCACTCATTCTCAGAGAGCTGTGAATTAAAGACTGGCGCCTCCTGAGCATTGCTGGGAGCAAATGCCCCTGGTTCCTGTGTCAGTGCTTGTAACAGGTACACCTAGGGAGAAGCATTAGCAGGAGCACCAGCATCTTTGCAGCTGATCTTCAGAGCTTTGCAATGATGGTGGATTGCTGCTGTGCCTCAGACAGCATTAAATGCAGGCAATGCATTCAGGTTTGATCTTTCTTCCTAAAAAATATGAAGTAAATATAAGGTCCTTGTGTGGAGGAAAGGAACTTGTGTGACCTTTACTGTGTGGGAAGGCAATGCCAGCTTTTGTTCCAACAGATGTCCTGTCACCCCTGCCAGGAATTTGGACAGAGTGCACAGAGTTTACACTAGCTGAGATTCAGCTATGATGGCTTAATTCCAGGGAGATGCCCTCTCCTTGCAGAAGGATTTCAGGAAATAACATGTAGCTAGCAGCAGCTTACTGTGCCTGTCCAAGGAACACCAGATAATAAGACCCTCTGGGCGATGTGTGACTGTTTCCCATTTTCAGGCTTTCTCCCAGCTCTGACAGCTGCTTTGCAGTGCCTGTTAGGAGGTTAGTTATCCAATTATCATTGCTGCTTTCCCAGTTGCTTTTCCAGTGCCTCTATTAAGCTGAGCCAATACACACAATGGATAAAATCTCAACCCATACAGTTACCTGTATCATTATTCAGAACCCATGAACTTGTTACACATTTTTCATTTCTTATGGAGTAGTTTTGTGTTCTCTGCAAAGCCTTTTACTCCATGTTCAAATTAAATAGAATAGCCACCATAGCAATTACAATAGAATCCTACATACTGTGTACTTTGCACAGATTGTCTTGTAATACTCAGACATATATTTTCCAGTAAGTTTTGAATCATGTGGTTTCAGAATCTCAGTTCTCATTTTATTAAAGGTCTTCGCTCTCAGGGTTGTGAAAGAAAAAAGAGGGGAGAAAAAACAATATCTCATTACCTGAGAACTGACCAGCCTGAGCTTCATACTAGCAGATTTTGATAATACCTCTTAAAAGTAACTTGTCACCAGAGAAGGAGAGGAATGCATGATATTTCATATGGTGTCATGAGATCCTCCTCTGTTTTCAGTATTACTATGAATAAGGCATGATAAAGCTTTAAGATTTGTTATGCACAACTGAAGTTGTTGGCTTTTTTCACAGTGCTCTGGTTTCTTAGATTGAAAAGCATGTTATTTGTTTAATCTAGGTTTTTAGTAAGAGCAAATGTTTTTATTTGTCTGAGTATTGTTAGGTTCATGACAGCTGGATAGCTTCCATGAGCGGACTGAATGGTAGGATAACAAGCAGCTATATTTCCCTGGGACTGCCAAAACTCTTTTAACTTTGCTCTCATGGAGATTCACAAGTTGTTAATGGGGTAAAGGAGTGAAAATATATTTATCTACTGTCAGAATTCTCTTTGAATTAACTCTGTTTATCTTCCTGTCAACTGCTCTAGGTCCTGACTTTCAATTTTAATAAGAAATTTGGGGTTTTTTTGTTTTTAAATGAAGAACTAAACATTATCAGAACTAAACATTTCATCATGGGCACTTGCCACATCAGACTTTGATGAAGAGAGCTACAGCAGCTTCCTCTGACCACAGCTGTGGGGCTTCAGCTGACTCTTCTTGCAGTCTCCAGAGTCTGATCCCCTGCTGGCCCTTACGCTATTGCCTTTTCCAGGTCCACCACCATTCTGTCTCCTCTTCCATTGCATTTGCCAAGCAGCTACTTAGGAAATCTCATCAGAATTCAGGGTCTGGCCCAGAATTGTCATCAGCTGATGTATTTCAGCTGTAGGGAAAAGTAAGTCAGAGCCTAAGAAACAAGCAAGGGGGGAAGCAGGCTCAGTCTTTACGAGCAAACCCTGTCAACAAAAACTTACTTGTCAGATGCTGTTGCTTAGAGGATTGAGTTTGCTTTGGGAGCAGGATAGCAAGGTTGTTTAATGATTGTAAATACAAAGTATTTTCCTACTATTTTGTACTTATGAGTGGGTGTCACACTGTCTGTGTGCAGGTTTGCATAGTTTTGTTAGTTGCTGAGACTGAAAGTAAGCCTAGGTCTACATAACAATACAAAGTTTGCCCTTAATTCTTAAGGAACCAATTGTATTGTTCATTAAGATGACAAAATTAAACCTTTCCCAATGTCTATAATAGTTTAGGAAAGTTAAAATAAAGGAATAATCAAATCTTGTTTGGGTCAACTGAAAAGTCAAATGAAAACATATCCACTGAATTGTGCCTCTTTCCCTGCTGTACAGTGAAAGAATGAGAAAACTGATTTGTCCTGTGTAGTTCAGACAGGAAAGCTGGGATTGTACAGAAAATGTTTCTTGAATAGCAGCATCTTCAGTTGCAAGATAACAAATTAAAAAAAAAAAAAAAAAAATCTATAACTGGTACATTAGCTAATACATGGAAAATATTTGTTTTCATGGATAGAGATCAAAATGGAACCAGAGCTGATGATAGGTAATACTCATGGATCAATTACTTTGTATAACTCATGATTAGCTGAGGAATTAAGAGGCTTATCAGAAAATAACATTATGTTGATAATCTAGCAACCACTTGTTCTTCTGTTACCAAACATGGAATATGAAGAATGAGCTTTATTTTTTTTTAATATTAGGGTTTTTTTATATGTTGTTGGTTTTATAGATTTAATACTGGCTGTGTGAATGAACTGCAAGAGATTATTGCTTATTTGCATGAGCATATAAACTCAAGCAATAAGCTCATGTGAATATGAGATCACTTTTTTACTTTAAATTATAATTCCAGCAAAAAATGCTTAAATATTTTCAAATATGTTCTAGAAGTAACCAGCCTTCGATCCTTGTCAATACCAGGAAGAATCAAAGAATTTCCAATGTTTGTAGCAATAATTGATGAGGCTGGTAAATCTGGATAAAATTGATCAGCTGACATATAATCTCTAAAGATATTGTTTGTTAAACAGCAACAAAACAAGATGCCTGTATTCCATATCATCAGAGACCGGAGTAAAGATGAACTTTCATTTGTATTTGGTGTTTCTTTTAAAAAATATTGCTATCTTGATCTGTTATTTATTTTCCATTAGTGTGTTGACTTCTCCTATTGATAAAGAGTGTCAAAGGGCTAATTAACTAAACAAATAATTTCATAATTAAAATTTTCTAGTGAGTTTAGAATGTAGTAAAAATAATGACTGCAAAAAAATCCCTCTCTGCATGAAAGAAAATTAAGCTGTCTACAGTAAGGTTGGGAAGTTCCTCTCTGAAACCACATTATCTCAGCTCTGAGGGTCATCTTTGCTGAATAACATTTTTTTAATGCCATCAAACATTTTAGCCTTCTTAAAACTCTCTGGATATATGTAAGCGAACTGTCTGATTGATATGATATATCTAATCTAACTGGAAAATTGGGCATTTTTCTGAGAAAAAATTATTTAATATGCTACCATGAAGGAGAAAGCCAAGACCAAACCCCCAGGTTTCCTTCACTCAAAATCTCTCAGTTTCAAAAGAGGCCTCAAATTTTCTTGGGCTTTTGAAATAATTTTAAAATATCTTTAATATTAGAGGCTATTACCTTTTGGGTTCCTGCCTAGGAGTGGCAGATAAACCATAAATATTAATGATTCAGTAATTAAAGTTACTGTGATTCTAAGAAATACAGTTGTTAGCAGTCTCATTGAAAAAGAGTATTTGTCCTTTCCTCATGTCTTTTGCTCACACCAAGGAACATGTCACAACACAATCTTCTGGCAAATATGCTCATTAAGATTAAGCCTAAAAGCAACCACATTTTTAAACAGTCACAAGTTAATTTATTGTATTAAACTACTAGTTGAATACAAATGACTGCAACAGAATAATTGAATTAATAAAATAGCTTGTTTAACATTTTAAAAACAAAGCAAATCACATGGAAACAATGAAAAACATAAAATATTTCAATTTATGTTTCTACTAAACTGATATGCTAATTTGTAGTGATTGTGTTGAGAAATGCGGCAGTTTTGTTTAAGATGTCTTTGAAATAGGTGAGTATCTGTTTCTAATAAATGCCTTGGTGGATGCCACATTTAAGGTCATTTTGGAGTTATCTTTCATAGAATCACAAAATGTCCTGAGTCAGAAGGAATCCACAAGGATCATCAAGTTCAACATGCTGGCTTTATTTCATTATTGAAGAAACCTGCACATGTCAACTACTTTTACTGTGCAATATATACAGTTACAGGTTTTGGACTGCCTTAAACAGAAAATATGTCTGGAACTGTGGCTGGAAGTAGGATAATACAAATGTAATTTATGAAATGTAAAGTGATTAGGAAGCCTGGCAATAGATGTTAAACTCTTTTTCTGTATACCAGATATCACTGATGCTTACTAAGTCAAAGATCAGATTTTTAAAAAGTGGACAGACGGCTGAAGAAGAGATGGATAGATTGTAAATTATGTTAATAATTAATTATTATATTAATTATTATATTAAATTATATCTAAAAGTTAAAAACTGCTTTAAAATCCTTGACTAAGTCTTGACTAAGACTCTGGCTATCCTGGCATAACCTTTGCCATGCAAGGCATTCAGAGAAATTTAAAAACAAACAGAATCCTTGAAGATTTGTCTTGTATATTTGCACCTACCTTGTTCTCATTCTTCTCCATGGAGGAATCCTGAAATAAAGGAGCATTGAAAAACAAAGCAAAATGGGAAACACATTTTGTTAGTGGCACTCTGACTCTGCTTAATATAGTCAGTGCATCCCAAAGGGCAGCACTGAATTCAGCACAAGCTAGACAAATTCCAGTCACCTTTCTTAAAAAAAATTTGATGGTAAAGGGATAAACAATCTTATCTCTATCCATACTAGGCTGTACTGTGGAGCTTTTGACAATTCCCATATCACCATTAAAAATCTTTTGTACTGGATACACTGGTATCATGACATCGGCAAATTCCCTTTATTTTTCATAGAACCTTTGTCACCAAGCTGCAAAGTAGTGATTATGGCATCTTCAGATGTTGGTAAGGTCCAAATTTCAATCAGCAGCCTTTACCACAGCAAGTGTTTAAGTTTACATAAATAAGCTATAAGCTGACACAAAGAAAAGGAGGCTTTCAGCCCAAAGCTGAAAATTTCAGAGCACTACCCAGAGGTTATGCAGGTAATTGTTTCATCACAGTTTAACTATTGATGAAAAAAACCAGCATCCACTGCATTAAATTAAGAATCAACAGACTAGCTGATTCTTAATTTGTTCTGCTATAAAGTCAGTGTCTTACAAATTTGGAGAGACCAGATTCTTTCATGAGTGTTTGAATTATCTTTGAGTTTGATGAAGAAAAATGAACAGTAATCAATGCAGTTGTGAAAACAACCTTTCAGAACTGTTCAGTCTACATCTCTGGTTTAACTAAAGTGCATATAAATATTTAACTAGCTATGGGCTGCTTGCAAGGACTTCACTGGAATTATTTTAAAAGTGTTGGAAAGAGAATTTTATTGTCAAGTGAAGAGAAAAAATATTGGAAGAAATTGTCAAAGAAGGTAAAATATCCTGAGATTTCAAACTAATTCTCAGTGAAGTGGTGGAGTCACTGTCCTTGGAAGTGTTCAAAAAACAAATAAACACAGCACAAATGATTTAGTGGACATGGTGGCATTTGAAGGTTGAACTTTCTGATCCTAGAGGTATTTTCCAAACTTTTCTACAATTCTGTGATCTGGAAAGCAACAAAATGCACATAAGAATGTGTCTAAATCAACATCAGCTGCAGAGAACCAGTTTTGATCTATAACATGGAAAGACTATGGAGAAACAGACAGGATGATAATATGAAGTGCTTGAGCAGCAAAAAAGGATAGTTCACAGATGGAGTCTAAAGAAAGATAGAGACAGTTTCTAAAACCTTAAATACTTTGTAAAATTAGCATATCCATTAGCATATAATTATTAGCATAAATCCAACAATGTCACTTCGTGTTTCTTTGGCTCTTCTGCATATCTGAATAGTGTTTTTTTGTTTTTTAATGATGACATCAAAACAATGGCTTCTTGTTCTACCAATTGCATATGTAGACTGGGATTCCTCTTGGTCACCAGCAAATTAGTCATCTAGTCCAAAATTGGATGTTTGAGTTACCTCAGAAGTTTGTGGTAGAGAAGGACTATTCCTTTTAGACAGGGTGGGTAAGATGTGCTGTTTTGAAGAGTCTTTCCCTGGTTAACTATGGCAGTAGTTTATCCTGTCTGTGCACCTTTCATATGGGGAATACTTAGTGACATGAGTCTAACCCACAGACAAAAAGCCAGGACATTTGACATGCTACTTGGGACCTAGGTTACTGTAACAAAGAAAAGATGAGTGGTATCTATGGTTAAGTTAGAGACATATGCTTATGTAGTTCACATGCATGTAAAACTTGCAGTTTGGTCACTAAAATGAGGATGTATTCGCATTTGTAGTGTTTATGTCTGTTTTTCATTAGGTAAACATAAACCATTTTGATACAAAAGTGTTTTTTTTTTTTTTTTTCTGAATGCAACCTTCTTCTAGAAGGGCTGACCCTTTTTTGCATGAAAACCAGTCAGTTTTGTCAGGTTTCCCCATGCAATGCTGTTTTCTGAAACCCTTTATGTTATGACATGCTGATGAAAGCCAATGTGATTCAGTAGAAAAACTTGTTCATAAAAACAGTCTCCTAATCCAGTTAGCTGTTTAATTGCAGGTCTGAGAACAGCTTGCTTCTGCATATATTCAAATTTTAATTGTCTGCTGAGTATAGATATTTGTATAATTTCTAAAATCCAGGAGCTGTCAGACAGTCTACTACCATTCTAAGGTGAGTGCACCTGCATAGATGCAGACAATAATTGCATTTACACTAATTCTGTGCAATGAAAGTCATGTGCAAGAAAAGCTCTCCAAGGGTTCTGGAGAAACATGAGTCCATAGAAGCAGAAATCCATTTCACACTATGTTTTTTCACAAAGGACATCCATGTAGTTTTGTCTCCAGCTCCTGGATCAGGATTTCTGACTTAGTCTAGGGTTTTCTGCAGTAAGACATTTCCTTGATCACACCCCTGAAATGCCAGTGTTCTGAGGTCCTTCTGGGTAGTCAGTCATCTCCCTCACCTTGGGTTCTTAGGCTTTTTTTAATGTAGGGACTCTTCACATAAATGGACAGCTAGGCAACTAGACCTGCCTTGAGACTTCTCAGTCATGTGGGAACAAGGGTTGCAAATCATTGCCAGGTTTCTCCCATTTTCATCAGAGAGTGAATAAAGAGATGATGGTGAGGTAAGAGAAAGCAGTTCTGGTTCTGCTGCTGCTGCTGCTGAAGATGCAGGCAAGAAAGAAAGAAAGGTGCTCTTGCTGTCAGAAGAACTCTGTGTTTCTCATGAATCTTGACTCTGAGTTGGTGGTGGAAGAAACACCAATATACTCACCTTTCCAATGCATCATGGTCTGTGGCTGCCTTGCCAGTCCTGCAGAAAACTGCTCTGGAGACTGCTCTCATCTTTGTCTAGAGCTGCTCCTGATTATCTGTGTGAGGAATGCACTGTGCCTGCAGTGCCTGAATTCCCTTTGTCTAGATACGTAACTGCTTTATCCTGGGAGATTTAGCTCACATACCTCACACGAGGCAGGTCAGAGAATCATTTTCCAACACAGTCAGTACAGAGCCAAATTGACTTTTTTCATGGCAGTGCCTCAGAAAAGCTTGTTTATATTGTGCAAACGACTTTCAGGGGAGGAAAAAGAGAACAATCAGTTATTCATGCAACAGCATTGGTTTGGCTAGAGGAAATGTTCCTAAACCCTTACAATTGTTTTTGAATCCTAGCCAGTGTGAAATACAGAAGTAATGTTGAGTTAAATGCAATTTCAAGTAGCTAGTGGTGAAGGAGCTTACCAAGGAAAAATGTCTACAAGCATTTAGGGTACCAGACAAAAGGAAGAAGTTGAATTTTCTCAGGCAAGGAACTACAAACTAAAACTTTGTTATTATCTTAAAGACACATTAAAAATGAAATACACAATATTTAGCTTTCTTAGCAATTTTAAGAGTAATTTTAACCTGAGACACATTTAAGATTATTTTTTCTGTCTGATCTCTTTTATGATGTGTCTTTACTTGTCCTTATCTAACACAATTGCTTTTAATTAAGGTAATCTGGATGTAGACTTGGCAGCTGTTGCATTGGGGTAAATCACAACCAAGTCCTTAAGTGCAGAGCTGCAAGAAAGGAAGAAGACATCAGGGTGCCAATTTACAAATGATGAATAACATTCTGCACTTCCACATTAGAGCTGGGTGTGTTGTCAGCTTCTCCTGAAGCTGACACAGGAGCACATGAGCCCAGATACATCCCATCTGAGCCATGGCACTTATCTGAGGCATCTAAACTAGGAGCATGCTTAAAGTTGCCTTCATGTCTAATTGGAGAGTACAAGCACATCTGGAAGGTAATTCAGCACACTTGGGATCTGTCTGATTCCCTGCAGCTGGCTCTTTTGGCCGTGCAGAGGATGAAGAGAGAGCAGAGTGCCAGTTTGTGTGCTGTAGGTAGGTCTACAGTTAGATGAGGAAATGCAGACCACCATCCTCTGCTGCCTGTTTGTATTCTGACCTTCAGTTAGGCTCTGAGGCTTTGCATATATTGGATAGAGATAGATAGATAGATAGATAGATAGATAGATAGATAGATAGATAGATAGATAGATAGATAGATAGATAGATAGATAGATAGATATGAAAACTACAACCAAAGAGCCACCAAGCTTTTGGACAATTGCCTCAGCCAAGGAGAACAGTGTGTGTCAGGGTCATGATGCTATTAATACCTTGTGTAGCACAGCACCCACAGCTCTAAATCAAGGCATGTTGCTTTGCCTATGCCTTGTCCATATAAACATGGATATTGTGTAGTTTCCTACTACAAACAGGAAGACAATTTCTTTAGGTCCATTTGTCTTCTTGAAGTTCAGAGGAAAATTCAGGTATGGCTCTGAATTCTGAACATGGATAATGTGCCAGAGTTTCTTCTATATGTGAGAATTTAGACTGTTCTTGCAAGGGGAAGGGTTTTATGTCACACACAGAAATTTATTCACTGTTTCAGAATGCATTACCAACATACTACTCTAGGCTTGAGAGGCTGTACAGCAAATTAGGGCTACATCCAAATGGGAATTCAAGTGTTCTCATGCTGAGGCTTGCAAAGTTAAGACATATAATCTCTGCAGTGGAGTACAAAGTTGAAAGTGCCCCTTGTTCCCCTCTGCAATACACAAGGACTAACAAGTTACTCAAAATCAGATTCAGAAGCACGTTGAGTAGGGACTCATATGAATCAAAAGTAGGAAAGTCTGAGGACCACAGTGTGGCTATGGTCATTTGCTGTTTAATGTTAAACCTACAATAATATATATACTAATAGTTCAGGATGTTTTCTTTCTGAAATGTAAGTGGCACAGTACTCTTTCCATTTCCCCTTTGTCAATCTGACACTAGCAACTCCATTGGCTGAATTAATGACCACCTTATTAACAGAGCCTTTAATTCTTATGTACTTCTAAAATACTTTAACAGCAGGGGAAAGCCAAAGGGGCTCTTCCCAGAAAAATAACAACCAAATGGAATGATGTTGGAAACAAGGCAAGAAAAAACAGAAGCTGTGTTTGGTCTGTGTGTGAAGGTGCTGTTTCAAGGGCTGTCCAATTCCCACAGCAGTCTTGCAGTGCCAGGAAGAGTGAGTGGGCAGCAATTTGGATGGGGGTGCTCATGCAAAGATCACAGGAGAAATGCTGGCAGCACTTCCCCTCTTGTTGTTAGGGCTGTGACACAAAGTGGATGTGGTAGAATCAGTATTCAAGAGGGAGTACACAAATAATCCCTTGACTGAAAATAGTTCCACCAAGATGTTAGTCATCTGGGGCAGGGCCCAAACCACAGCATACTGATCGAAGAAAGCTTGGGGCCCTGCCTAATCCAAAAGATGTGAAGCAGAAATAAGAATGGTCTGCTCTGCTGCTATGCAGCATCTCTAGATTTGCTGTAGTTTATATAGACAATGTTACCTATCAATGGAAAAAAATTCTATACTTGTTGCGCAGCTTCACAGTCTGGCTTACTGTGTTGCTTCAAGGGAAACAGAAGTGTTTTCCCATAAGTATTTATGTTATTTTAGTTTCAATTTAGATGTAAAAGGGCATATGATGAGTCAGGACAAATTGATTTTGGTTAGAAGTGGCAAAACTAAGCCTGAACCTTTAGTTGGAGGTAGAATCACCTTCTGCAACACTAATGGAGAAAAAAAATCCAATTTCAGAGTAAAGCAGAAGATTATTAAAGCCCAAGCTTAAGTGCTTTTGAGAGTCTACTTGACTTCCAAACGTTAACACAAGTGGGCTGCTTCTCACATGAACACTTTGCCCTGCTGTTCTCAGAGACCCAAACCTAGTCTGAAGTCCATATGTGATACATTTTGGGCAGGCAGTCTATCTAAAAATCTGTACAGCAATTTCCTTTCTTCCACAAAGGGATCTTGTTTGCATGCATGAATTTGTATTCAAGTACTATTATAACTAAGATTTACTATTATTATTGCCATTAGTTAAGCTGGAAAATGTGATCTGGAAGAAGTACTTACTGCATCCCTATGATAAGTAAAAAACCTATATCCCTCAAACCAGCAACAGAAAGCATTCAATCTCTATTGTGAAGCAGAAATCTACTTCAGAGCCTTGGGGTGTTGTTTTTTTTTTTTGTTTGGTTGGTTGGTTAGTTGGTTTTGTTTGTTTGTTTGTTTGTTTGTTTTGTGTGTTTGTTTTGTTTTGTTTTTTGTTTGTTTTTGGTTTTGTTTGTTTGTTTTGTTTTTTTTTTTAATTTCTTAACTAATGGAAAAAGTACAAGCAGGGCATACTTTGTAATCTCATTTTGACATTATCCATAATTGTTCTCCCTCAAGAAAACTGGGGAAATACCACCTAGTTTAAATCAGCATATGCATGTGTTCAACTTGTTGCTCATTTTGATAGTATTAGCATTGTCAACCCAGGACACCATTTCAAATCTGTCCCTGTATATTTCCTCTGGGCCAAAAGAATAAATAATTTCCATTCTGGAGTGGCCATGTCTATTCTGCATAGACAAGTAAGCAAGCAGAAAAAAGGTAGAGCATGAGCCCCTTGGAGTTATTGTTGTATGTGTTGTCACTTTCAGACTGTCTGTGCTGTCATGACCATTGCAAATGCCTCTTAAATACCTGATGACATGCTGAGTGTCTGCAGAAGGAGAAAAATTCTACAACTCAGAGTTCAACTGCAAGAAGAGCAGTACAAAGCATAAGGCTAGCAGAGATATCACTTTGATTTATTTACAAGACAAAAAAAAAGAGAAGGTGATTAAATTAATTTTTTTTTTTAACACTGCATATATTTGCACCAGTCCTGGGTTAGTGTTTAACAGGAATTAGAAAATATGAGGAGTTTGATCCTTGACTTGGCGGTCAGTTTTATTTCAGTCTGGGGAAAGATAATCTCAATTGCTTCTTTGTCTTTCAAAAATTTTTAACTTTTATTGGTGCAAATGAGGTTTTACCTTTTATGACCAGCCCATATTTCACAATGATTTTAATTGAATCTTCCCTTTTTGTAAACAGTGATTTCTGTGAGAATTAACCAGAGTGACTAGTTTTAAAAAGGTTATTTTTTCAGAAAGGGGTAACAGTTAAATTCTCATACAAAAAACTCATCCCAAATCTGTGATGGTATTTTATGTACACTGTGATAGTTTCTGCAGCTGTACTAGTAAGAGAAGACTGTTAAGCTGTTGGCTGACATTAATGACATTTCAACATATTTTGAGCTCCTGTTACTTTAGCTCTGATCAGTGTTTTTTTTCTTGCCATTTGTTTGTTTGCTAGGTGGTTTTTCTTTGTTTGTTTTTTAAAGGTTACATTTGTTTGTCATTGTTTCTTTGGTGTTTTGCTTTTTGTTTTAAAACCTTAAAATTGATTTATATAACTGCAACTCATTCTGCTTTACATATGGTTAAAAAGTCTAAAAATGTATTGCACATCATTATAATGTTGGGGCTGTGTTTTACTTCAGAAACAGATAACAATAAATCAGTATACTGCTTTAAAAAAAACATTTAAACATATTTAAGCATACCAGTAAAACCCCATGATTTAATCAAATAGGTGCAGCTTTCTTCCTTGGAAATATTTGAATATATGAATTTTGAATATTATGAATTTCTCTCTCACATGGTAATCAATACTGCTCCAAGATTGTTGGTTTTATCCTGGGACAACTCCATAAGGGTTCTCTCAGTGTAAATCATCTTTTTCTTGCTGTTCAGCTGAAGCATGTTTTAGTCATAGGGATGTTTGAAAAATTTGCTGGTGTCAGAAGCTGTGATTTAACGAGTCTACATTGTTATGTTTCCAAAGCCAGCTTAATCTGTCTATTTTGCATTATAATGTGAGATACTTATTTTTTAATATTATATTTAATAAAGAATTATGTACCTCAGAAATTCATTAGAGGGTTATAAATACTCTAGTTGGGTATATGTAGTTTAGCATGACTGCAATTCACTTGCATTAAATGTCTACTCCAGCCTGTATGAAATGAGTCAGATGTTCTCTGGTTTTTTCCACTGTTAAATTCAGTGCGTGTTACTGAGTAGAGAAATGGATTAATATTTGGTGAAAAATCTTTTTCTACTAAGCTAAGAAGAATTCCAATATAAAAAAGGAAAAATTATTTATTATAAATATTTAGGCATAGCTAAGATAATTATTATATATGAATACTCAAACAAATGTAGGTAGTTCTCCTACCCACAATATTGTTGTCTTGTGGGTAATTAACAGTATCATGTAGAATAATTTCCAAATATTTTTTTCACAAATATTTTAACTCTGTCATGCAGGACACCTTACAAACATTTGTTCTGTCTCACAGTTAGTTCTTTGAAAAATACTAACTTTTTTCTTTCTCAAGGGAATATTTCTTTATCTCATTTGATGAGTCTGTGAAGTATATTAAGTTATTATGCTACATTGGTTTACAAGTTTGGTCTGACAGAATGAGGAAAATAATATAGAGTAAAAAAAAAGATGCCAACATTAAAAAGGCTGTGGCAATTGCTAATAGATGTGGAGCTCTGCTTAGGCAATGCATAGGTAAACTATAGAAATAAGTTGTATAAAGAAACTTCTACATAAGCTCATGATGTATGGATTTGTCACTGAAATCTGCTTGTCTTATGCTGTCCCTTTGCTTGGAATGTTATCATTATCAAATATATGTACTTCATGCAAACCTATTAAAATATCAAATGATGCATTTTGCCTCAGTAGAACAAGATTGACCATAGCTGTTATCATTCCTTTTGTCCTGAATTTATAATATGTGGTTTTTAACAGTAATATATCTCAGAGCAGAATCAGGCCTGGTGAGTGCATTTATAGAATTCTAAAATTTCTTTATTAAATTAAGGGTCATGGTTTCCCAGTTCTTGTTTTGATTCACCAGAAAGAGTTATTTGATCTCAAGATATTTACCTCAAGACTTTCCAAAACACGATGTCATACAAAAGCAAGGGCTCACAAAGTGTGGGGCTGGTGCCTGAAGGGACTCCTGTCTGTTTGATTGTAAACACTCTGTGGATTTTATCTTAATACATATTTTTATGTTGATATTGCAAATTTATATTTGTATAAATAGGTGTTGTGCTTCATTTAGCACAGTTATGAGTCATTCCTTCCAGACATCAGTTTGATTCCAGTACCCTGATTCTCTGTGACCAAAATCTGATGACAGTTCGCTCTGTATGGGTTGGGATTAGGTGGAAGGCAAAAGTAGCCCAGAACAATTTATGATAGAAAATATTATTCAAAAATTATTTGGATATTCTAGGAAAAAAAAACCAAAAACCTTTAGAGTTTGTCTTGGTACTGTAAAGTTTGAAAATGTATGTTTTTAGTTTAAATTGGTATAAAACCTCCACTAAGCTTTTATGCAGTGCTGCTGCTGCTACACTGACTTTGCAGAGACTGAGATGCTGAGAGTAGGAGTAGAGTGGACTGGAACAGCATCCAGAAAATGCATGTCTGTGTACACCTTGCTGAGCACGTTAAATCAAAATCCATGTTGTAACACATGGGGCTTTCAAGTACCACGTGATAGTGAGTGAGACTTACAAAAGAATATTCAGAGGAGTAACCACATCATCCATTTTTTTCCTGAAAGTGGTTTTGTTTGTGGCAGGCACAGGCAAGGCAAGTCATGATAGACATAATGAATTACAAAGACAGGCATGACAGTGTTTGTTTCTGAGGGAAAAGTAAGAGAAAGACTGAAGCTTTTAACACCATCAATGTGGACAAGTGAAAATGATGGTGTAGGGCAGGTCTGTGACTATTCATAGATATAAAAGAAATGGCCTGGGAAACTTGCTTGAAAAGACTCACAGTCCCTGTGTATTGCATGCACAGTGGTGTAACTGCAGTTATAGTTGCAGTTCTTTTCAGGTCTCAAACAGAAATATTAATGTTTTCAAAAAGCAGGGAATGGGACAGAATGGCCAGAAAAAGCTCCAGTCTGCTAAGGGAGATGTATTACCTGGATAAATTCTGGGTGTAGAATAAAATAAGTGTGCTGTATTTTCAGAACCTGGAAATTCCTGTGATTGTAAATCTGCTCTGCTGGTCATAACCAGGATCATGTGAACTATCTATGATGAAAATCTAGCTGAACGTGACTTTTCTTGGTGAATTAAAATGTCATGCCCAGTGTTCTGGGAGCTCTCTCAGTCTGTTCTTTACTTTGCTGTGTGCTCTGCTGTGCATGTCCCAGGCTGAGGTCAGCCCTTGAACAGTGGGGCCACTTGAGGGGATGCCCTGGTTCTTTCTGTGTGACTGGGTGAGAGCATGGGTGTGTTTGTCAGTGCAACACAACCTTAATTGAGTTTGTGCCATGTACTTTTGTGGGAAAAGCTTTAAAATAGGATTCCAGAGTGCTTCAAGTGTAATGATGATACTTGCTCCCACAAACAGAAGGAGTTCTTTGTAGGCACATAGAGGCAAGCCAGTCACCAATCAGGCTGTCAAATACAGATCACCATTTTAGCTGAATTACTTTTTAGAATTTCATTTCCCTATTTAATGAAGTTGTGAAATTGCTTCTTTTTGAACTATTTGTTTAAAAAATTATAATTTCAAGGTTTTTATGTTTTCCTAGACTCAGCTTAGAGACAGAAGGTGCCTCTGTAAAACCAATGACAGCAAATTCAAATATTAATAGTAATAACAACTATAACAATAATAATAATGATAAATACCACCTGGTAGCACAATGATTCTCATCAGAGGGAATTAGTAGCTCACAGTCTCAGTAATAGAGAGAATGTGTCCCGGATGAAATGCAATGTACCTGTGCAGCACAACAAGTCCAGCACAGCTCTCTGCAATATAGGATGATATGTGATTTTCTGAGTGACAGTGTTGTTAGTGCTGTCCAGCCTGCTTTCCTGTTCTGCCAGGGACACACAGGGCCTTCAACATCTACTGCATCATAGCTCCATGTGGCAACTTGTGACACAGCAAGAGACACCAAAATAGAAGCAGACACTGCTCACACCCTGTTTCCTGGAGTGTTTGAGATGAGTTTCTGTTTATCTTAGGGTAGTTCACCTAAACATTGCTGATCAACATCTGCTTTGAGCTGTGCTGAATCTTACCATACAGGGACAGGAACAATTTCTAGGGTCTGAAATCTCTTGTCACGATCTTGTGGTGTTTGGTTAAACTTCTTGATAAGGTTCAAAACATGTTTGTGCAGTGGAACATGCTCCCCAGGGAATTGGACATGACACCAAACCTGCCAGAGCTCAAGAAGAGTTTGGGAAATGGCCTCAGGCAACATGGTGCAAGTCTTGGGGCTGTCCTGTGTCTATAGTAGAAACAGGGTTATGAGTTGGGTCAGAGCCATATCAACTGCCTGAAGCTCCTACTGCCCTGTAGAAGATGCAGTAAACTTAGTTTTAATCAAGCGATAAAGGTAATAACATCATGGCTCAAGTCCTACTGCCTCAACACATTGTGTCCTTTCTGTATTGTGGGAGTAGCCTGGACATGGCCACTCCTTTTGCTTTGCTAGGCTTAGCACTGTGACACACTGTCCTGAGCACAGCTGTCAGCACACATTTTGATAATATTCATACACATTAAGCAAGGTTTTCTACAGAGTCTCTGAAAGGAGAAGATGGCATTGAGATTGATGATGTAAGTACCTTGTAAGTACCTCTAGAGTCAGAAGATTTTGTTCTGAAGAAACTTTCCCTTCTCTATAGGGGCATGAATTTTCCTGATTTAGCAATCATTTAGACTGGCCACAGCATGTTAAAAAGACCTCTGCTTTGGTTGCAGCTACCTTTGATTGCTTCTGTCTTCCTCTCAACTTGTTCCTTATGTCATGTACTTAAAGTGAGAAAGCAGAGAATCTGCATTTGGGAAGTAGGGCAGAAATCAGAAACCTCCTTTAAACAGTGTAGGTTTTGGAGGTGCCAGGTTAGTAATCAGTGTGTTTTATGCAATCTTCTGGAAGCAGTCTGGTCATTTTCCTAAGTAGAACAAAGTCAAAGGCAAAAATTGGATCTAAATTAATGACCTAGAAATCCAAGATGCTAGAGCAATCTTTGAAGCAATTGTATACATGTTAACTGGGTCATATAAGTTTGTGGTATGACAGCTCATACAAGGAAGTTATAAATAGATGTCAAGAGGAAGCCACATAAGAAGTGACAAATATGAGCCAATGCAGGCAGAAAGATGACCTTTCAATTCTATTCTTCCCTTTTTAAAATATTTTTTTAGCAGAAGACGTTGGTAGGAAGGGTGGTTTGGGGAGTTTAATGAAAGCAGCCCTTCCTCAGTCAGGAAAAATGTAACCTTTGACACATGGATTCATCAGCTCTCTGCTGGCACTCCATTTGCTGACCTGGTGACAGGGAAACAGAGGTGTGCTAAGATCCTAGATATTCCTGATTCCTCTAAGTGACTGGCAGAGAAAAGAATGAGGGTATGACCTTGTAACTTTTCTAATCTACAGTTACATCCAGTAACATGTTTATTCCAACACACAAACAAACAAAAATTGGACATTTGAGGTGCATTCACACTCTTTGTGATGCAAAGAAGGAGCTGATTTTAAAATAGGATGAATATGTCAAAAGTTCTAGCTGTTAAGTTATGAAGTTTTATTCCTTGACAAATGTTTTTACTACTTTATACAGAGCAAATTGTTATTTGATTCCCAGCGCTGGTGGTGACGAGATTTTTCCTTCTTCTTTGCTGTGGATTTACCAACTGGTGTTCCTGACAGTTTTATCCCAGAGGTGGTTGCATGCTAGCAGTGACTACAAAGACCTTGGTGAGAAAGCACTCACTGGGTGCATTGCTGCTTATTTGCATAATATATGCTCCATAATCTAAATATGGTTCTAGCCAGCTGGTAAAACCACACCAGCCAGCAAGATTATCTTCTGCCATAGTATTTTACAGGTTTATATAAGAGATAGTATACTTCATAAAAACACAATGTGTAGCTTAACTCCAGAAAGAATTAGGAGTTCCAAGTTCACTTAACTTCTGAAATGTTTTTAGAAATTTAGATCCTTCCTGAGACATTTTGAAAACTGATTTAGAGGTAGCATTGCAAATACTTATTTTGGAATGAGCTATAGAGAAGGGAATAAAGCCCAGTTTCTCATGCTGGTTGAGGTCAAATGTGACATCTCAAAATATGCTGGGTCACTGATGATTTAATTTAATATGTTCTTGGTCAGGATGAAGCTCATCTGGATGCAGTGAACCAGCACAAGGCCACATATTACTTAGCTGCATGGTTATTACTGTGCATGTGTTTTACATTGGCCTGTTGCAGAATTGGCTTATGCCTCCATCTTTTACTAGCTTATCTCCCCAGACTTTTATTACCTTTCTATCACTGGCCTTCCTTGTTCAAAGTAATCTTCCTCATCTTGTTCTTCCTATACTGGAGGGGCTGCTTTTCTTTGTTCTCTTGAATCCTTCATTTTGCACTTGATCCAAAGATCCGTGTAACTCCGAGCGTCTCCCTGCAGTGTGACACAGCACAGTGTGTGCATGCCTGGGCTGATGGGGCCCTGGAACCTGGTGGCCGTGTCAGCACTGCCATGCCAAGCTCATTACCTGGGCGTGGTATGACACTGCTCCTGCTCTCCTGCTGCCAAGACACAGGCAGGTAACCTGGCCCTCTGCTCTGCCATGCAGACAGACCAGTTTAGGTATGTGCTAGCTCAGTTCTCCCTTTGCACACCCTCGCACAATGCAGACATGCTTTCCAATTCTGTTCAAAAGGCTCTGCCCATCCTGAGTTCCACATAGCCTTTACTGTTAAAATCATGCTGATGTTAACTTTTGCTAATTATCTCATTGTTTGATTGAGTTCAAAGAAGTCTCCATTGGAATACAAGACAGGTTTTTCACCTGCGCACGTCCTCAGTGGAGAACAACACGCTCAGGTGCTCTGGAAATCCAGCCCTCACACTGTTGTGTGTGAGGATTATACATGCCCTGTAAAAGCATTTATATAACACAGTTGCAAAAAAAGAGAACGTTACTAGATTACGCACCAAAGTGATTCATCTCAGGTGCAGAACTTCGTGTAAAAGCCAAGTCAATTTTGTTATGACATAATTTCTAACATGCAGAAGTATTTACATGTTATTACACATCTTCTTGTTAAAGCACTGACAATTATCCTGTCCTGTGTTTCCAGGCTGCTTGATACAATGCAGTGCTGATTAGACAGCTGTAACAAGATCTGCTGTTTCATATGTAGTGTGCTGCCTTTAGATAGACAATCTGTGTTTTTGTTTTCTCTCAGCAGAAAGCAAGCAAGATGGAAACATTAATTTGCAGAAACAGCAGAAAATCATCTTGACAGCTCTTGTAACCTGAACTGTGTGAGCTTAAGCTGCTCAGCATATCCTGGCATCCAATCCTTGTCCTCTCCTACTTTAAGTACAATGAAGCAGGTGTGCTGAGACAGACTGGTATAGTTGTGGATGTAAATCCAACAGACTGTGCCAGTTTGCTCCTTTACACTGCTCAATCACGCCCCTGAGTGATAAACTCTCTACTCTGACATAGGAAGCTGGCTGGCCCTGGCCTTGTCTCTCTCCTTGTCTAGGTCAGCTGGAATTACTGAGAGAGAAGGGATGTACTTCAGAGGTACATGGAGGATGTACAGTGGTACGAGGAAGGAAAAATCACTGTGACTCAGGCATCTAATTCTATGTGTTTTACTGACACTCTTAACCCCAGGTAGTCCATATTTCTCATCTTTCTCTTTATCCTGAATTATTTTGATATTTTTCTCTTCTCTCTTCTCCATCATTCACTTACCACAAAGCTAAATCAGCTCTGGGGAGCCCTGTACTACAAAGTGACGTATAGTTTGGAAGTAAACTTTCTTCAATACAGCACATATCTGTTTACACAACCAGAAACTTATAGACTGACTAATTTTCCTGCAAAGAGAAAGTGAAAAGCTGTGAATGAGCTTATGGAGTGCTTCACCAGTTTTCTTCAGGTATGACAGTCAAAAAATTTTAAACCCAGCACACCTAGCCCTAAGGCAAAAGTCTTGAGCGTTATAATTACAACTGATTAAATGGATGGCAGTTACTCCTTATCTAGAGTGAAAGATACTGCTAGGCATACCACGTCTCTAAAGGTCATTTGTGACCTATTCCTATGATGTAAGTCTCAAAGAGGAATAAAATGAAAACCCCAGAGAAGTCTGAGTCCCTGGTGTCCCAGAAAGGCAGTGGTCAGATAGCAGAGTCATCAACACAAATGTGGGGACTTCCCCTGCTGCCCTGGAAGACAAATGTTTCAGCAGAAACAATGACTTTCACTTCTTAAAGTAGCACACATATAAGGCCAACTGTATGACTAGATGCAGTGTGATCATTTTACACTGAAGGAAGAAAAACTGGGCCTCTCACTAATGCAGACATCCATCTACAGTGTTTTATTTTTCTCATTATTTCTTCCCACACTTTTTTTTTTTTTTTTTTGTGTGTGTGCATGTGTGTGTGCTGCTAAATTGCTTCACCATACTGGAAAAGTGATAATATTTTGATTTTTTTTGTTTTGTTTTTGTAGGGTAGAGAAGGTGACAGTTAGACCCTTGTGCTAGCCATGACTTACATTGCAGTAAAGCCAGAGCTGATTTGGTGGAGGTGGACAATACTTATCACTGGATAAAACATAAAAATCACAGTCATTGTTTGGATTTTAATGGTAGTGTTAAATAATAGAGAGGAAAACCCTTGCTATAAATACATCTGGAAATGTACTTTTCACAGAATTAGAGATTCAAGGTCTCTTGAATTCAGTGAAAAAACTTTGTCGTCCAAAACCTCTAGATGTTGAATTGTACTGTTAGGACCAGTTCTATAGGTAGTGCTAATCAGCTCAACTCATCCTGCTTTAACTGTGCTGAGTTCTTTTACTGCATCTGGGGACTTTGGGTCAGATCCAGTATGAAATTGTGATACCAACAGGTTTGGTGCCAAAGCAGCAGCTCCATCTGACTCCCACAGTGATATCCTGGATGGAGAGGTATTTGTGTAGGCAAGCTTCCTGCAGTGTGTGGGAACACCCAGGTGCCTGAGAATGGTGTCCTCAAACCCATAAGCTGTTGAGAGACAGCCAAAAGAAAGGGTTTAGCATAAGGGCATGCTCTGGGTGGTTAGATGGGGGTGCCTAGATTGTAATTTTGTAGTTAATTGTGCTGCTCTTCCCCTTTTGTCAAATTGTACATTGTACTGGCCTATTTGTACATGGCCTATTATGCATCACTATATACTGTACATTTGTACAGGCCTATTATACATCTCCCATAGTGAGTTTAAATGAATCGTAACTGCTTGGGTGCTATCCTATCCAAGAAAAACCTTGTTGATAATACTGCAATAATTAGCAAAAGACCATTATGAATAATTAGGGCCATGAATATGAATTTTTTTTAAGTAAATACTCCTTTTTTACTCAAGAGCTCAGAGTAAGATAGAACTCTGCATGAAAGTGTTAGCTGGTGACTCAAAACTTTCTGGTTTTTCGTTTGTTTCAGTTTTCTTAGTATCAGTCTTCCATCTTGATACCATCTTTAACATTAGCCCACGCCCTAGAATGGCATACACACTTACAGACATGTGCATGTACATTGGCAGAAATATGTCAAGAGGGCATAATAGATACTGACACTGTGCCTGGCTCAGGCCCTTATTAACATTTAATTGTTGATAATTTTTTTTTAAGCTCCTGGCAGCAGTGTGAAATGGATGGGGTGTGTAGGTGGAACACCTACAGCAACATGGCAAACAAAGGATATTGGGAGTGCATACCTGACCTGGATGGAGCCACAGGGCTCCTGTCCTTAATACTCTTGCTTTATAAGGTGATTGTGGAAAGGTTCACCCATGAATCACACAATGGTGTCATCCTTACTTATCTGTTGGCAGAGTCTCTGAGAGCATTAATGTTATTGTAGCAGAGACCTTGCATTAAAGAGAACAGGATTCTTTGGCTGTGTGAACCCTACAATACAACCCAGTTTACAAACTTACAAGACAACTGAGAAAGGAGCCAGTTCAACAAATGGGAAGGATAACAAAGTCTGCATCACACTTAATTCAAACTAATTAACTTTACTGGAAAAAGGGCTATTTGGCAACATAGCAAAATTGCTTTCAGAGCCTGTGATGGCTTTTCTGCATGGACTGCAGAAATGAAGGCTGCATTGCAACACCTTTGAGTTCTTCTCTATGCACTAGTCTTATCTATATGGCGAAATATTTTCTGAATGCTTCTTAAACTTGAGAGACCTAGGATGTCTCAATGCCTCTTTCTTCAGACATCCTGCAATGCACTAATGCAAGTGTCTCATTTTCCAGTGAATCTATGCTCTCTGAAATCTGGCAATAGTCTCTTATATCTTCTGCAGAGCCCTGTTATGGGGTGATAGCAATAGGCTGCCCCAGAACTTTCTGGGGGCAGCACATTTCAGAATTTATAAACAATTGTTGTGGCTGGGGCATGTCACATCAGATTGTTTGCAGTGGGTTTGCTGCAAAGCTGCACAGCAAGTGACCTTGGGATCAGGACTGCAAAAATTGTTGGCAAGATGTTTGGAGACCACTTCTTATGATGCTCAGAGTAAGCACTGCAAGACTGAAAGTGTAGACAGTGTTTGGAAGGATGGTTTTCAGGCTGCCACTTGTCTTGGATGCTTTGGAAGGATGATCTATAGACACAGACCCCTGACAGCCACCAATTAAAACACAAGTTCAAGAATATTTCTGCACTTCAACTTCTTTCAGGAGCCACTGTGCCTTAAACTAGAACTGATTTTGAGATCCTCCCATCTACTCAGGATCTTCAGCAGGAAGGGTGTTTTATACATTTGGTTTTGAAGGCTGGCTTTTGCCCCAGTCACAAGACTCAATAAATCCCACATATTGGCACTTCCCTTTCTGGATCATTGCTGATGCCAGAGTTTATAAGAGTGTTAAGTATCCAGCCCAAAGAAAGTGAGTACTTCTTACTGTGCATTGTTACTTCATTTTGCTGCCTGGTGAGCTAGAAGTGCTCCCAGTCAGTGCTGGGAAGGACCTGGCTGGATGCTTTCTGGCTGGAAGTGTGTGCACAAATACTGCCTAAAGCCAAACTTGGGCAGCTGCAGGTAGGTCTGATCTCACCCATTTGGTGTGTAAGATTTGACCCTGCAGGAGATTGCAGTGATCAAAATGAATGAGTTTCAAGGTCTGGCTTCTAGTTTTCTGGGTCTGAGTGGGAAACAGAGTTCCAAGGATGATACCGTGTCCCCCTTTGGCACAGGCAAGGAAAGGTAGTTCCCACAGGGAGCAAACTGATGGCAGTTCCTCCTGCTTCATGGCTGGTCTGGAAAGTAATTCAGAAGGGCAGCTGCAGCCTGCATGCTGCTGTGAATAGTGCCAGACTGCTACCACCTGCCTTCCCACAGAGGGATCACCACAGGCCTGTGAGGCCCTCCCTCCCCTCTTTGGCATGGGAGAGTTCCACCAGGTGTTTGCTGCTCCTGGGCACTGCATGGGTGCATACGCTACATGCACCAACTCATGGTGCTGTTTCAGACAAATTTATGCTGCTGTTTTGGTGGCTTTACTGCAACTGCAATAGGGTGTCAGTATCTAAATTCTGCCTGTGTCACACTAACATTTTGTTCCTTGATTATTTTGTACACAGGACCTGTGGGTTTTGATACCTAGAGGATACATATAAATCTCATTAGCATTATTTTGGATCGCTAACCCTTCCCAAGGTGTGCAAAGTTTGCTGGAAGGCTTCTGAGCATCATTCCCCAAATGCCTGGAACATCAAGGGCCCATATTAGGGCAACACACAAAATCCTTCTGTTTGACCTTCAAAAACCAGTGTAGCAGGCTTCACAGCTTGAGGCTATAGGAGATGCTACTATGCAGGTTAGGGGAGACCTGAAGTTAGTGTTACCAGATAAACATGAAGCTGTTCAGATAGTTTTCCTACTTTGAGAGGCTAATTTTTAAGTTCAGAGTATCTTTTGAAAAGCAGTAAACCAGAAAGAGATTAGGAATATTCCCAGCAAACCTGTTGCTCTGGTCTTTTGTTATTTTTCTTATTATGCATGTATCGTGTTAAATGCCATGTAGAAATACAAATGGTTTTAAATTAAGCAAAATATTATCCTAGTTTACTAAATAAAAACCTCTTGCATTTCTCCCTTGGAAGATGAAGATTTCAAATATATTTTGAATTAGTTTTCAGAATATTTCATGACTCAACATGCTGAATTATTTGCCCATCCCCTGGCTTTCAGCCTGGACTTAGCTTACTGTCATGTCTACAATCAGTTCAAAGTACAAATGAAATGCCCATGAACTATCATATTCCTGGCTTGCCTCCTTCATCACTCCTCTTTAGACCCCACAACTTTCTTCCTGTCACTTAGCTCCTCTGTGACTATACACCTCTCCTAAAGTCCCTCATTAGATAGGGCAGTAGTGCTATGTGTGAAAGACTAGATTTTCAGTATGTCTTACAAGCAAAACTAATAAAAAAATCAATAAACCCACAGAGTTTCCAGCCTTTTCATAGAAAAGGAACTGAGTTGTTATGGAATCGCAACCCTTACTGGGGCTGGGGCACAGGGAAAGAGGCAAGATCTGCTGAACACATGGTCTAGGTGGGACTTAATCATAATGCTGTCATATAAATATAAAATGTATGGTTTCTGGATGAGGATGTCAAAACCCAGTAAGATAATGAAATGACTCAGGCTGACTGCCACTGTAAAAATCAGGATGCCACAGCTGGTTCTGCTGACACTTTGACAAAGTCAGCTTTTGTGGATAGGTAGTTATACACAGACATGCATTTACAAATCCAATTCATTATGTTTTAAGGCCTAAAAGTATCTAGATAAACTTTACCTCTAACTTATCAATAAAAATATCTTCTTTCTCCCTTGTCCGTGTCTATTTTGGCAGCTTAGATCAACAGATCCTCAAAGTGGGATCTATCTCTCATTTTCAGTTTGGTGTGCCAATGAATAACAAGGAATTTTGTCCCATGACTCCAGGCTTTTTGATAATTTGAAACATTAAAAACAGTAGTAGAGAAGTACAAAGTGCTGAGGGAAAATTATAGGGTTTTCTTGCTGCAGGGATCTTTTTATAGTATTTTTTTCTTCCTTATAGTATTTTCATCCTATCTTTGAAGAAATAACAACTTAACTTTCCAGAGATATGCAGATAAGACATTGTCAATAACAATGATATTTTATTGCTTGACATTTTCACTGGTATTTTATTGCTCTACTTTTCAAAAAAAGCAGCAATCCCTATCAGAATGTGCTGATAAGGCAGATCTATCTTAGGTAAATATATTGCTTTCACGTATGGCCTTTTCTTCAATCAACTTTTAAAATTTTACAAAAGCTTTTGGATATTAAAATTACTTGATTCCTGGGGGTATTAAGTTTAATTTGCCTTTTCAAGGGCTTCAGTGTTGGCAATATGTACTCCCCAAAATGGTAAAACTGCTTGCTGTCAGACTGAGAAGGCTGTTTTGCCAGAACAGGGTAGTAGCAGAAAGACTCTTGGCATGGCACTTCTGTAACCCTTGAGGAATTTCATGATCTTCAAGATGGACAAGATAAATCTCCAGTGAAGTGTTGACAGCCCTGAAATATTTAGGATTATTAAGTCAAGTCTAGAAAGCAGAGGGCTTGGAAAACTTGAAAGCTGAGGGAGGCAATTGCATACAATCTTAGTCTTTTCTTGTATTATAGCACCTTGAAATGTCTCCCTGCAGTAATTTTTGTAAACCATGAAATTTGACTATAAGATAGATGCAAGGCTCAACAAAGGAAACTAAGATTTAAAAAATTTTGTTTCTTTCATTTTAAAATTACCAGTAGTTGCTGTGAAGCAAACAACATACATGTGAATACTAGCAAGGTGAAATTACTGGCATGAATGTCTTAATCCTAAAAAAAATGTTTGAAAGAGTTTTTGTGTTAGTCTATTTTAGGATTGTGGGGTGAGGTTAAAGAAAGATTAATTAGCTAAACCTCAAATTAAACCTAATACAGACACAGTTTACTGCTATTTACCTTGACTTAGTAACAGGCAGGGTTTGCTGTTGATTACAGCTGACCTCACAGTGACTTCATATTGTCATCAGACTTGTTTGCAGCAGCTTGTAGAATTTCTTCTGCAGCAGACAAATGTCCTGACAGGTGCCAGCTGTGAAAGCTGACATACAGTGCTGCTATATCCTGCAGATTCCTCTTAAGTTTGACAAATAGTTCTTACAGTTGTTGAGGGTAAAACAATAAACAAGTTTTCAGAGCTTTTTTCATAACAAGTTGACCCTGAAGCAAGCTGATAGAAGATGATCTGTGGAAGTTTCTGACACTGATTCTGAGCTGCAAAATGTCAGAGCTTTAACTCATATTCATCATGCTCAAAAGTTGATGAACTCTGCCAACTCTCAGCTGTCCAGTCATCCTTTTACAGTATTCCATAATTCTTCTCTAGACTTTGATATAAGAGGACCCTCAGAACAGTTTCCATTTTAGGTATCCTGACATATGCCCGGGTTAAACGTGGTAGGGTCACAAAAGTGCTATTCACTTCGATGTTATTTATTGCCACAAAGATGTCACAAGAAGCATGTGCAAAGACGTAGCTCTGACTCAAAATTTTAAGACAGGCACCTATTTTAAGTTTTGAATGTGACCTGATTTAAAAAAGAAGCTTTTCAACATTGTTCAGTATTTACTGGTGAATATCTCAATGTAATTCTGACATTGGTGGTGCTGTTTCAAGTCACCTACAGAAACTCTGTATGTAATCCAAGCAATAGAGAAAAAAATCCCTTTTGTATTGTGTCACTCTTTTGAACATCTTTTACCTATGAAAACAACTGTACATTCTGAAGAGTTAGATGGCATTCCCTTCTCTAGCAACAATTTGTGTGAAGTTGTTCTTCTGATTGTCCAGAACTGCTCTAACCCATGAATTTCATTAAACGTATCTATTATTGGGGAGCTAAAAATGAATTTCTTATGTTTTTATGTGAATAAATCTTCACACAATTACTGTTTATAATCCAGATTTTCACTTTTAACAGTGTTGAACTAAGCTTCCAGAAAAGTATCTAAAACCTGAGGGCTAGCATTTTTATCAACAACTTTGAAATGTTTGAAGTGGAAAACCTTATTTCTTCTTCCTCTGTGTTTATTTCTTTTTTCATGTGGCAAGAAGCTGTGAATCACCCTGTGTGTAGATTTCAATCACTTGTCTCTCCTCTGCTTATCTTAATATGGATGGCAAATAAGAGTCAATACAGAGTAGGTGCACGGAAATGCAAGCCACACTGGAGTATCAAAATGAAAATTTACCCTGCTTTTGGCATCACTTTTCTGATCCTCAGATTTCCCCAACTCTATGAGTATGATGATACTAACTGACATTTGGAAAGTTTCTTAAGATTTCCAAGTTCAAAGGCCTAGCTAACTGACCTTCCACTGAGATAACCCCCTCCATACATTGCATCGTTGTGCCATTGCAGAGATAATAGTAGTGGTAGCAGTAAAAAGGGAAACTTGTTTTTTCTTGAAGGCATTAAATGACAAACATACTAATAAGGTCCAAGCTGAGATCAAAGACTATCCTGGAATTCATGGGCATGTTTATGTTTTATACCTTTAAGCTTTGATATAGCTCTCTACTAAATTCATTTACAGATTAGCCTTTAAGTCCCAGATTTCCTGGTTTACATGCTTTCATTTAAAGTGGATTGCACTTGATCCATCTGTTTGATGAGACTATTGTGCTTTTGTCTTACTAGTAATAAAACTTCCAGGAGTAGGACATTGCATGTTTATCTGGCCGTTGCAGGAAACACCATCACTAACTCTTGAACAAAGGTTCTTTCTGTTGACTGCATAGATTGTTTTTTCCAGAGCAAGAGAACAAAGATTTCAGATAGCTATAAACAGTAAATTGAAAGGAAGTTTGGTCAAAGGGAAAAAAGATTACTCAGATTTCTTTTCATCATGGTTGAGAAGAGGTACACAAATGCAGATGAAAACCATTGGTGTTTACTTCAGAGCATGTAAGCCACTTTCTAAAGTCTGACATCTCCCAGGGACTGCAGACCTCAGAACACACCTCTGCCTGCTCCAGCCACAGGACACTGGTCTGTGTATCCAAAAGGCCTTGAATTGTCATAACAAGCTAACCTATTTCAACTAACAAGACATAACCATTAGTCATCATTCAACACAGAAAAGAACAGGTCTTTGTTTTACAATGTCCCAGTTGGAATAGTAACATTGGACTGGAAGTGGCCCCAGAAGTGAGAGTCCATGCCTTGCATGCAGACATTGGAAAAGATTCTTGTGCGTCACAGCCTTCTGCAGCCTGTTACCCACAAAACTTTTTCTGAAACCTTTTAACATCTTTTAACAAGTCAAGACCTTTAGTACTAACCTCCAAAAATCACAGTAAAGCAATATGCCAAAGGAGGAGAGCAGGAAATGTTACTGCCAAGCCAGTGTTCACAGTCCTGCAAGAGCAAAGGTATTGTTAGGTGATAATGCCTGCAGGAGCCTAGAAAATAAGTGAATCCACTTCCACAGAATGATGCACTGCCTTCTCTGCTGCCAGCTGGACCTGAAGGAACAGTCCCTCCAGTTTTAGCACTGAGAATACAAAAAGAACACTCTAATTAGACTGTGAGAGACTTTCAAACAGCTTTTAATTTCCTTTCAATGAGGCTTGTTTTTCTGCTCCAGGAAATACCTCTTTTATGTTTTATGTTCAGATCACTGTGGAGATACCACCTTCACATCTCCTTCATCAAAATATGAGTTTGTGTCTAAATAAAGTAAATTTATGATGTCTTTCTGGGTAGTCCATATCAGTGCTAGAGCACAGTAGGATGTAAGTACCTTGAAATGTACATCCTTAACATAATTTCTTAACACAATTCTTCTAAGATCATTCAGCTTTAGACCCTGCATGAGCTTTGATCCTCACACTATGAAAATCCACTGGACATCCTAACAAGTATTTTGTTAATAGTGTTTTCCATTATTATGATAATAACAGTGTTTGGAGCAATAATAATAACTGGTATCAAGACAAAAACTTTCACAAAACATTTCCAAGGAGCTTTGTTGCCTTGCATCTTACAGTAAAACAATAGTGTGCTAAAACAATAGCAAAGATTTGGCAGAAAAAAATTTGCTGTAAACTCCATATGTAAGGAGCATAATGGAAGTTCAGTTAAGGGAGGAGCATCTTTTCTAGATGATTTTGATGCATTTTATTTCAATTCCAGCTGGTCTCAGAAAGCATCTATCCATGTAGAAACATCCTTTGGGAAGACAAATTGCATTAAAAGCATTTCTATTATCAAGAACCTCTCTGAGTGAGATAATTGTTCAGCACATTGTGCTGTTTTTAGGATGTGATGCATGGGAAACTTTGAAGATTGTTTTGAGAAAGTTGGGAAAAGCAGCTTTTTCTTCCTATGAGAAAACATATAAAACATGCAAACACACAAGTAGATATACAAGTAGATATAAAGTCCACATTATTATTACCATTTCAAAACACATTTACTCTTTGAAAATACTCAAGATAAGTTTATAAAATGTGATGGGATGAGGTGAATTCCCTTGAGACAAAACCTCCTAATCCTGCATTAGCTGAGGAACTCCCAAGAAGGGCTTTCTAGTGTATCTCTGCCAGGGAAGTTTGAACAAATCTTGGACTATCTCTTTTCAGACCTAAAGGCAAACTCAATTTATTTTCCCCATGAACTTATTACCAAAGATTTTAAGTGAAAACTGCAAGAGAAGATGGCAAATCGGTTTAGAGAAAGAAGGAGAAAAGCTCTTTAGTATTTAGGGCTCAACTGCAAGAAAGATGATACTAGAGCTGTTTTTCACCTGACTTTACTCCCTTAAATATGTTTTGTTTGGTGCTGAGATACTGATCAGCATAGTACAGATACTGTAGGTAGTCCTGATAGTGCTGACAGTGGTGGGTCTAGAGAGACCCACAGATTTGCAGCATGCCATACCAATGACAGAGTCCTGTGTGGAAAATCTGTCATTTTTTCCTCCTGCCTCACTTTTGGCTGTGGATTTTTCCACAACAGTTAGAGATTCCAAAGGAAATAAGAGCAGAAGCAAATAAATGAATGGACTGCGGTTAGAAAAGGAAATGTTTATTCAAACACAAGAATAACGCCAGTTGTAGAAATCTGGATGCTTCTCATGTATTGTTGCTTCTGAGGACATCCAAATGGATGTTTACTTATGGTGAGCAGTATCCAAAATGTCTACAGTTATATACCATAACAATTAATCTGTTCTCAAAGTGCTATGGGATTTTCTTGAAATTCTATTGTGCTATAGACTTAATCTCATTTGCTGTTTGCATTCTGCTGTTTCCAGACACAGAGAACATTTCATTTACAGCTACCAGGAATCAATACAGCACACATGCTTTGTATTCTGTGTGTACTAGTACTTGTTAGCATGTAATAGCTATAGCATATTACAGAACTGTGTAAGAATGAAAAAGAAATTCACCTGCTTGTTTAAGCACATATGTATACAGCGTATGACTGGAAAGGCCTTGCCATTATGGTAGATGATATGTATTTTGATATGCAAAATGGATCTGTTTTGAGCTAAATGGACTATAAAATTAATCTGTTTAATACACTGGAGAGCAACCAGCAACTATTTCATTTTCAAGGAGTAACTGGAGATCAGCTTGGAATAGAGCAACAGTTAAGGATATTAAAAAAAAACCCCACTTCATACTCTCCCCGAATTAATACTCTTCTTGCCAATTTCTGTCACTTTTATTGGCCTCAGAGGTCATGACATTGATGTACATGGCCTGAGAAAAATAAAAATAACAATGATGGTGATAAAAGCACCTGAGAACTGTTACTGCTGCAACACAAAGCTGAGAACAGTAATGTCTTTCTTTCTGAGTGTTTAGGGTGAACCAATGACCTCTAAATTTATGTACAGTTGTTTTAGGTTCAAAATTCAGTTCAGAACATATACACAATTTTCTTTTTCCTATTAACTGATTTTAAAGAATTCCACATTCCCTTGCTTTCAGATGAGTTTATTGCAATGCTGTAATTATTTTGTGTCTGAATATCCCTTGTATTAATTTCTCCTTTTATTTATTTTCCATTCCATACCACAGCTGAGTTGGAAAATTGTTGCTGTAAAAAATTTCTGGGTAATTTCCATGATCTTATCTGATTGTGGAAAAGCAGAATGACTCCAGGTCTTCTTCACCTTCAGGGCACTCACAATCTGCATTTTGAAATTCTGAAGGTCAAACCACCTCCTCTGGATGAGGCCAAAATAGATCTATGACCTTTCAGCATTGCAGATGGTGTCTGAACAATCAGAGAACCTTCCACACCACCAAAGGGTATTTTAAGCATTCTGCATAATGGAGTTGAGAAAAAATGCTCTTAAATCTCAGCTATTTTTGCTAAGTAGAAAGGAATGGTTAAAGTTAAAAGGGGATTGACATTTTTTCTACTCTCACTCCTTCTATGTCACATTCTCCTGCATTTTCTTACCCATAAAGCAGATGACGTAGCTTTTCTTTTTAAATGCAAACTTTAATTAATTTTAGGAATTAATTAAATGTCAGCCATCCTGACCAAAAAATTTCTTCATCAGGCTCATGGACGATAATGGATCTTTGTATTATTTTAGATAATGTTACATTAACATTAGCTAGAAATAAATAAAAAAACAACTACAGAGTATGGCTACATCAATTTCAGACCTTTTTATTCTGCTGTATTTGTGAATATGTCAGTACAGTGTGACAAATTTTCAGTTTTCCACATATAGCATGGGAAAAATAATGTTTCAGTAAAAGAGATGTGATCATATATCCTACTGCTTAGCATAGTAGATCAGATTTTATAGCAGAGCAGAATTTAATAGTCTTGTTTCACTACTACTACTACTACTGCTGCTGCTGCTGCTGCTGCTGCTAAAATTTTCTAAACTTCTCTATGAAATTCCTTGTCCAAAATCACTTTAAGCAATATGGCCAAAATTATATAGAAGGATTTTTCAGTTAATTTGCTAAATCTATATTTGGGTATCTGCTTGAATTTCCACTGCTGATAGCCAGAGTGTGTTGGATTTATGTAAACTTTTGTACAGAAGTCACTAAAATCTATGGGATAGAAACATGGAATATCCTGAGTTGAAAAGCACCCACAAGGATCCCACTCGTTGATTGAGTCCAATTCCTGGCTCTACACAACCCCAAGAATGTTTTTGTGTCCCTGAGAGTGTTGATCAAATGCTTCTTGAACTCTGGTAGGCTGGAAGTTGTTAACCAAAAGGATGTAACTCATTGGATCTAGAACTGCCAATGTGTTCTTGTTGATCCTGGTGTGTGTGTATCTGGGATATTAAATAATGCTAATCTAGAAAAAGCTGTCAGAACTAAAACCATCCCACTCTTCATGCTGATCACCACCAAACAAGCAAGCTTGTTTAGCTTTGCACTTCAGCTTTGCTCTTAGCTATTCATAAGAGTCTGCCTGTGGTTTTAAAGTAAAATGGAACATTTTGTTTTGAGAATTTGTGTCTCTGAGAAATTTGTGAACGGAATGAAGAAGAGCAAGAATAGCCAAATACCATGTCAGTGTCTCGTGTTCTCTGAGGCTGGATCCCCAAGGACATGCTGTCAGTCAGGTTAACTCCTCTGCTCCCAGATCTTGCTGTCCCCTGAGTGGCAAGACACAGCTCTGTAGAAATCACCACCATTACTTATTGATGACTCACAGCTTCAAACTCCTTGGATCCCCCAAGGAGAAGAGAAAGTGAGACTGAGCAAACCCAGGAAAAGGAACAAGAATTACAGGTTTCGTGAACCCACATGGGAACTTGTCACACTGGTTGGGCCCATTGTAACACCACAGGGGTAGCTTTTAACACCGAGCCAAATTTATGAAATGGATGACAAAGTCTTGTAAGCTGTACTTAGGCCCATTCTTCACATGGCAGAAAAAACAGTCATTAGAAATAGCAGGAGCTAAATTTTTAAATACTTTTGCAGAGTATAGTCCCTTAGTACGGAATAATAAAATGGTTTGTTTTATAACTAAATCATGTATACAGAGTAAGTTCTCCAGGGTGGCTGAAGGGATAAAAGAGGTTATTCTGGCTGACAAATGTGGTTGGTGAAGAACTGAAGTTAAGGTTAAATGTTAAAAGATTTGAAAGTTTGTCTCACAGCACAGCAGAGAAAAGACATAAATGTGCCATTACTGTAGCTGAACAGTTAGAAGAAGAATGTTCAAATTGGTGTAAAAATGTAATTTCTCCCTAGAGCAGCCTCCCTTAGTCTGGTGAGGTGCAGGAGCAAAATGTTGTGATGCAGGCTTAGATACCCTTTAGGAGAGGGAAGAGAAGAAGGGGAGATGCTGTGGTTCCAGTATTGATTGCTCTGCTTTTGCATATCCCTGATCAACATAGAAGCAGGGAACGAGACTCAGCATCCCCCTGTCTGGGGAGAAAGCACTGATGGTTAGAATGCAAGGCTGCACATCCTCTGCGTGGCCTCTTCTACCTTACTAATTGTGTCTTCCTCACTTTAGAGAGGCACATCTTTGCAGTTGGGAAGTGGTTTCCCCAGTGTAGCAGGCTCATCAGCTTATGCTGAGGCCCTCTGAGCTCCTGTCTTTCCTCTGGTATTTCACAAGCAGGTGCTCACAGGTGATCATGCCTCTAACCATAAAAGGGAGTTACTAAGCTGGCAGGTGGCTGTGTTGCCTCACAGGAAAAGGGCTCCCTGTGCATCTGCCCATTTTCCACGGATGCATTTGCATGAGATGTGACACAGATAAGAAAGAAGTGCCATTAAGAGAAAGAAGCCTCCCTCTGGTAAAGAGCCACTTCCATGAAAGGAGATGCATGGAGGCAAGGTCTGACAGGAGTGCCAGGTCCCTGGCATGCTCCTGAAGAACTATACACTTCCACATTTTTTATTTCCTTTTAAAAAACCCAAGAGGAAGGTAAAGTTTTTGTCAACACCAAGATTTTTTTGAGACTACATTTGATCCCTAATACCTCACACAAAAACATTGCCTCCTTCGAGGGACATGGTTGTAAGAACAGCTGAATTGTTCTTCCTGAACTGCTCAAATATTTATACATTTTTGGATGTAAAATGGAACCTTAGAAAAAAATAAGATATTTTTGAAATTTCAGACTTCTTGAATTTAGACATGCAGTAAAAACAGGCTTCCACACCTATATAACATCTTAAAACTATGAGCATTTTCTTTCAACTGCTCCCAGCTTTGTCAATGCTAAAAAGCTTCAGAAGAGACCTTGAATTTTTTTTCACATGCTGTCACTCAAGAAAGACACGTGATCTTCTAAAACTGCGACAATCCTTGTAAGCTTGTAGTAAACAGACTTAATTTTTCCTATTTTTAGCTGGTGTAGGCTGAAGTGACCCCTGCAATCAGTATTGCATGGAGTCAGTGGGAAAGATCAAAGGGAATGATTGCTGTGCAGTGCACATGGCCTTGTGCTGGGATTGACGTCAGTGCTGCCCGTTATCTGCAAAAGTACATTCAGTGGAGACACGAGGAGATCTCTTTGGCTGCTATGTAAGTGGGTTGGGAACTGGACTTTACTCTCATCTGCCATTGGGAACCTGGATTCTGTTAAGCTGAACAGGAAAAAGTCTTTCTTCAAATTCACATGCTACAGCATATAAAGGAAAAGGTCCCTTAACTGCCTGCTAGTATAAATCTTCAGGTTGTACATTTATAATAGAATATCAATTGTTAATATTCCTGAGACCACATTGCTTTACCTTTTGTGTACAGTGCCTACAGCCATTAAATATATTATTGCCATTTAATAACAGTCTAAGGAATGTGATTTAGATAAAAGAATATGTTGATATTACCAATGTAAAAGCAACAGTGTTTGAGAAATTAGTTTTATGGTCTCTCAGTAGATGTCTGGATCAATACCTTTAGTTAAGACATCAGGCGTTAGTTATTAATGTCTTTATGTTCCATTCCGTGTGTTGTCCTTTCTGATTTATATCACATTTTATAACTTAGGCTGTACTTTGCCTATGCAATGGAGGTACTCAGTGCTTGCTTTCCCTCTCCTCTCCGTAAAAGTGGGGATTACAAAGTGAAACTTTTAGGCTGGGAGAATGAGGGACACAATATCCTCAGGTGTAATGCAATTGCTCCTGCATCCTTAGAAGGTTCAAGCAGAATTTTAATCTCTTTGACTTTGAAATGGGAGCAGGACAATGACTTGGGCATTCGTGGTGGCAGCTGGAAGTGGAAGGTGTGGCAGAGGGACTGAGCACTCGCTGAAAACTTTGGAAAAGCCCAAGCAGAGCCTTTCCAAACTGTTTCTGTCTCTGGATTTTAACTTTTATTGGTGCTGACCCTTATGTCTCTATTACTCTGGAATAAATCTACAGTAACTCCACTGAAGTTATAGTTTTGTAAATCAAGGGACTGTACCATTATCTCTGTTGTAAGATAGAGAATAATTATTCTTATTATGGGTCCTAAAAATGCAGAATGAAGTACATTGTTCTATGTGTTAAACTTCATGGACTCAAGTTTAATTTAAACATATTCCTAAAATGAAGCAACCCCCTCACAGAGAAAGGATTTTTCAACTGAATCTTTTAATCCAAAGTTAATGATCTAAATTCCTGTAAACTAAATGTCTTTGTTTCTAGAGCTACTGAGTCCCAGATATACTCACTGACTTCATGCAGTGATGAAGCAACCCATTAATACCCAATCAAAATCTTAATCTCTTTTATAACAACTGAAAATATATTTAATATTTTAATTTCATTGACTTGTGATGTTATCATAAGATTTATCGTGTTCCCAAAGAAAAAAGAAATCAATATTCTGTAAAGAGCAATGGAGCAGGAATAATGGAGTTTAAGAAACACTTTTAAAGATATTGATGTGAAAAAATTACTATCTTAACCTTACTTTGTAATATCCTCTATGAAGCCCGCATATTCTCGGGCAGCCAAAAGCATTTTCTGTTTTATTTCTACACCAGCAGATCTCATTGGAGATAAATTACAGATCTATGTAGCTTTGTTCTGTACCAGAAAGTTGTGTGGAACATAACAGTGGGTTTCTAAGACTAGTTTCAGTTGCACCATTCTGTGAGCTCTGGAGTGAAGGCTTTCAAAGTCTAATCACTTCCTGTATCTTTATAGCATTAAATTGTCACATAGGCCCTTCAGGAAGTTAGGATAGAAGAAAATTTCATTTTCAAAAGTCTCTAATATTACTCCACCCTGCAACAATGCACCAAATTGCTTTTTATTTTTTCTTCTTCTTTCTAAAGACCCCCAATGTTTGATTTGATGCATCTCATACAGCTCCATCCAGTGGATCTGATAACTGCCTGTGATTCTTTCTAGTTACTGCGAAGCAGAGATATTTGAAAAGTTTCAGAGGATAAAACTTACCTGAATTAGGGTGTTAGATATCATAGCATTTGGGGATTATGCAAAAGTAATAGAGGTGTGTAGGTATCTTTGCTAAGATGTAAATAGATACGTTACAAAGGTCCAAAATCACTGTGGCATTTGAACAGCAAATACTATCTAGATTTTTTGTACATCTTGCATTTTCTTACATTTTTACACTGCTGAAGTAGAAAATATTTTGGTTCTTTTACTGTGAGGTTCAAGGTAAGGAAAAAAACCCTTCATAATTACACACACTTTAGGTGCTGGGCTAGCACACAGAAGAAAGGTGGATGCAGGATGATAAAAAAAGCAAATGACTGCAGGTATTCACTTTTACAGAGAACCTGAGCTTAAATTATATGTTAGAATTATAGAATGGTTACCACCTGGAATATTTTCTTCTGTGGACACAGAAGAAAAGCTCTCTGAGAGAAACACCAGAGCCAGGCAATAAAAGATCATTGTCCTTTTCACAGTCTTACCTGCACACCTCTTTCCAATTTACCTCCTGCAGAACAACTTCAGACTCCTGAAATTCATATCAGTCTGTCTGTCTGTCTGTCCCTCCAGAATTACAATGCCTCAGGCCTGGAATGAGCAAAATTCAACTCTGCATAAGCAGCAGCTCTTGTAGTCATTACTGTGTTACCTTACTTTACTTACTATAGAAGTAAAGAAAACCAAACAAACATATAAAATGTTTGCATGTTATAATAAAATCTGCATCATAACTAAGGTGAAGAAGTACAATTTTTATGCTCATGGGTTTATTAGACACTGCATTTGTGGGTCACTTTTCCTGTCACTGTGGCTTAATTAAGCAGTACTGTCTAACAATGTGCATCAGCGGTGTCAGTGAAAAAGGAAAAAACACTGAGCAATGACGTTGTATTGACGCCATAAGCCAGACACAAGTGTCTCAATTAGAAGCTGATTTGAGGAATGAGAGGTTGTTGACTTCAAGGCTGGAGAATATGTTCTTGTTTTCTTTCTTTTGATGTAGGCTCCCAGTAAACAAAGTAGCAATGGTACAGTGGTACAGAGGAAATATGCTGAAAATATTGCCACAATGCTCATAATAGAAGGAGTTTGCTGTGTTCTCTCTGTCAGTGTCACTTGTGGTCCAAGCAGCAAGGAAGTGAGCTGATCAAAAGGCAGATATAATTGTGGTCCTTTTCATTATGCTGGCAGAATTATCTATATGACACCGCTGTGGATATCCTATCAAATAAAACAAATCACAAAGGCTTTGTGGCAACATTGTGGACATGTATGGACACTTGCCCCCAGTTCATCCTCAGGTGCATCCTCTCTGCATCTGTGAAGTTGCCTGGTTTGAAAACGTTATCAGGTATTATAGATCCCCCTGAAATGTCACATGTTTCAGAAGTTCAGCTGTTCATCTTACGTTACCACAAGATTAGAGATTTGGTTGCTCCTTACTCAAAAGAAGCAAGAGTAAAGGTGTTTAACACCCAGTCCTAGATACTCCCATTGCATGGGGTGCTAATCTGCTTAACATTAACAACTTCTGAGCATTGGACCTTGGAAATTATAAGGTGATGTCCAGGTGTCAGTCATGCTGACATGTCTAGGACATCCTTCAGTGAAGAAGAGTAGAACAAAAAAAACCCAGAGACCAGATTTTCAGCTGCATGTTACTTCTTTTGTTCCAGCGGGCACAGCAAAGTTGGAGAGCAAGTTATACTGGCTGTGGGGTACCAGAACCAGCAACAGGTTCTGTCCAGGCTGGACACTGAAAGAGCCCCCATTGCCTTAGTTGTGAAATGCTTAGCTGAGAGAAGCCTTGGGTGCTTGATTTGAGACAAATCTGGTGTAAACCAGCAAGAGCTAAGGCAGGAGAAATTACTAATTGAGGTAGAGCTATTCGAGAGGAGAAGATGAGGAGACTCGAGGAGAGAAGAGAAGAGAAAAGAGAAGAGAAGAGAAGAGAAGAGAAGAGAAGAGAAGAGAAGAGAAGAGAAGAGAAGAGAAGAGAAGAGAAGAGAAGAGAAGAGAAGAGAAGAGAAGAGAAGAGAAGAGAAGAGAAGAGAAGAGAAGAGAAGAGAAGAGAAGAGAAGAGAAGAGAAGAGAAGAGAAGAGAAAGCTCTGGGGAAATTTTATTGTGGCCTTTCAGTACCCAAAATAGAGGGATAGACACTGTAATAGGAGACCTGCAGCAACAGGACATGGTGCAATCATTTAAACCAAAAGAAGGTAGATTCAGAGGAGGTATAAGGAAGACTTTTTCTTCAATGATAGCAGTGTAACTCTTGAACAGATTTCCCAGAGATGTGCTGGGTGTCCTGTCCCTGGAAACATCCAAGGTCAAGTTGAACTGGGCTTGAGCGACCTGATCTAGTTGAAGATGTTCCAGCTGATTGCAGGGGGTTGGACTAGGTGACTTTTAAAAGGTCACTTCCAACCCAAAATATTCCATGATTCTATGAACTTTAAACCCAGGGGCTGCTACCTAGTTCACTGTCTTTTATTCTTGCATGGGGAAATGGGAGAAAAACAAAATTTGCACAAATGTGTCAAAAAATGACAGGTAAACCAATGAGCTAGTCTGCACTGTCTTGTCTCTTTATTTCTTGTTATTAGAGAAGAATTTGACTGCCAAGCTGATTTGTCTCTTCAACTCATTTTAAGAGGTCATAAATGAAGCTACTGCCAGGGATACATCCATCCTAGAGGAACTAGTGCCAGGATCCTTATATCTGTCCATTGACTACATGCTTCAGGAATAGCTGTCCAGGCCTTGTGCCAGGTCTGCCTGTGTCTAGGTGTATGAATAGAAACAGGTTGTTGCTTCAGCAACTGCCAGAAGAGAGTTGTCCTCTGCCTCCCTCTGAGCTTAAAGGTGTTCACCCTGAAGGACTCGGGTACTGGAAGTTGCTTGTACACACAGACAAATATCCCCCAACCACCTTTTTGGTTAGATTTTTATAGTAAGAGATTTTAAAGTAAGTAAAGAAGGGATTTATTTTTGCAGAAAATATTATCTTTGTAGAACTTTAAGGAATTCTTTGGCATATGTTGTTAAACCTGTGTGAAACAATCATGATCTTCCAGTGGTCTTATATCCACCATACATTTCCTTATGTGCTAATCTGGCTGTAAATAAATGAATCAGGTTGAAGCTTTTCTATTTTTCTTTTAAATAAGGACGTATAATTAAGATGTAATAGAGAATGTATAATGTAATCTAATCTTAAACCAAATGTCAAAGGAAAAATTTGACTTTCACAATGTTCACAAGCCCTAGTTAAAGTCCCTAAATAGCAGTGTTACTAACTCCAATCCTATTTTTAGGTACTAGTAAACCAAAGATATTAGAAGTTTTTGCCTTGTTTTGTCCTTACAGGTCTGTTTTCTATAAATAAATCCTTAGGAGGGCAGAAGGACAAAAATCCAAAGGATGAGAACACAGGTGATAATGTACCATGTGAAAAGCATATATGCTGTTCAGTATGAAGAATAATATCCTGAAAGTATACTGAACCATAATATAGTATATCTACAATCTACCTTGATTTCATATTTACAAGTAGGAAAACAGTCTTATCCTAATACCTTATCATTATCCTAGCACTGAACACTTTTAGTTTCTGCAGGTATCTGGGAACTGATATGCAGGAAAAATTTCTGATCACATACAAAACATGGAAAAAACAAACATCTGCCTAAATCAATTTTAACTGAGCATATATCTGGCGTAAATGGTCAGAATTTAATCATGGGTGCTTGGGAGAAACTTCTTTATATTTGCACATCTTACCCTGTGTCTCTTATCTTAGACAACATTGTCAAGGTACTAATTTGTAGATTAGAGAAGCAAAGTGAAAAATAACCTTGTTGATTAGTATTCATCAGAACAGCCATGTATTAGCAGATCCCTTGAGCTAGAAGCTTTCCTTTCAACATGTTCTCCAAATTCAACAATCAGAATTATTTCTATAAATCTAATTTTTCAAAATATGTTTGATTAATGGAACCTTTGTAAAAATTAACCTAATGAGCCAGTCAGTTTTTCATGTCTCTCAATTCCTCCTCACAAAAAATGTTCTTTTCAAGCAGACTCCTCTTTATTTCCCACACAAGTCCGTATGTCAGTCACTTCCATCCAATGTGAGCACATAATCAGGGCCCAGACAGAATTATTGCCTTGTGACTTCTTTTGGAGGAAGTAGGTGGAAATAAACCTATACTTTGAACAAAGATCTGATATATGCCCCTCACTTCAAAGTGGCAGCAGCTATTTTTCACCAAAATAATAAAAATATAATTTGTTTATAACCCATATCCTCTTGCAAACTGGTTAATGAAAATTTTCAGATATTCTCATACATATGATGAGTAGGAGGAGCACATAAATATGTACTCACAGGTGAAGATGTTACATATAAACTATTAATACTCTTAAGCTGATTTGTCTGCTTAAAATAATAAATTCAGTCCTATATGCTTTAAATTGTTATAACAATGGAAAGCTTAGTCATGAGGTTAATTCCATGTCTACCTATGCAGAGTTCATCTTACTTTTTGCTCAGTGCCTAAAGGTTCTATTGCAATGAATTCAGAGGAGGTGCCTGCATGGGAGTGATTTGCTACAAAAATTTCATAAGGTGTTATAGTTCAAGGATGCTCTAAATTGTACACAGTAGATCTCCTCTGTCCTTTGACTGTAGGGGGAGCTTCAGCAGCTGCCCTGATGATTTGATTGCTCTCTCCAGTGATGCTGAGCTTGCACCAGTAAAGGTGCACCTTTTGAATGACCAGAATCCAAGAGTGGCTACCTCTTCCACAGACTGGACAACAGCCAAATATTGAGGTGAAATAGGGAGAGATATCTCTGTGTGTTCATGCGTGTGTAAAACGACAAGGTTTTAAAGTTAGTATGCAATTCTAATGGCGAAATACATTAATCAAGATAACTGCAAAGAGGAAAGGGAAAAATTAAACACTAGCCCTTTCAGACAGAAGCCATTGTTTCTGGGATATTTTAAAAACAGAAGGCTTTATGCAACACGTCTGTTTTTTGTGGATCTCCTATTGACTCCAGACTGAGTGCCACACAGCTGGTGGCTGGCCACAGAGAAGCTGAGATGCAATTAATATGCTAATTATAGTGGTCTGGTGTGTCTTTCCACTTTGATGTATATTCTCCTTTGTGATGTTTCGTACTGTTTTGCCTATGGAGTAAATTCTGTCATAATCATGTGGAAACAAAGTGCAACATTTGGAAAATCAGAGCATGTACACGGCATGAACCTGTATGGACTGAAGGGCAAAGAGAATGTGCCAGTATGACCTAGGCAAGTTGGAAAAAAATTCCTGCAAGGCAGCACAGACTAATAGCTAAATGTAAAATGCTGATATCAAGTTTCTTTTCTTCATAATAAGAACCTGTCATGTTTAGGAGAGTTATGCAGGTTCTGTGAAACTACAGTAGGATCCTGTATACAAATTATTAATCACATTTAACAGAAAAAGGTCTCTCTGGTTTCCTTTCCTTTTTTACAACTGCTACCTCTGTACTCTCAAGTTAAATTATTTGAAGAACACATTTTTGAAAAAAAACTCCCACTTTGATCTTAAGTATGTTTATATAGTCACATTTGGTAACTATGGGAGTAGTTGGCCATATTATCAGATTTTGTCCATTATTTTTATTTTAAGGATGAGAAATATCAGATAAGTTAAGGCAGCATTTTCAAAGTACATAAATTTAGATAATCCTGTGATTTGCAGTCATTCCCTTACATAAAATAAATGTGAAGCAACTTACTCTACAAGTGTTAGAATCTCTGAGTTCCCTAGACAGCCCTTCTAACTTTCAAACCAGTTAAACATCCACAAGGAATCTATATTTCCAGTACTTTTAAAATTGTTATCAGAGTAGCTGCATCATAGGTACTTAATATTAAATTTCTCCAAATCTTAGTGCTTCTAAAATAGATTTATGTGAGTAATTTGAAATCAGCCAGTAGAAGAAATCAGGTGTCTCTGTTGTCCAGTCTACTACTAAACCCACTGGCTTGTTTCCTCAGAAGTCTGGTACAGATTTCTCTTTTACAGTACATGAAGATAGTAATTTTTTCACTCAGCCAAGCTGCAAATGCCAAAGTATAAGAATATATAGCTCTACGTTGATTTAGAAAAAGTGCCAGATTATGAACTGAGTAACCATGATTTATGTAGCTCCCTTGTTCAACAAGGATTTTAGAACTAGTACTTCAGCCTATTAGAAAATATTTTTTTTACATACAGCTTTTTCTCAAACACAGGAGCTCTTTTTGTCAATAAAGGCTTTTTTTTTTTAGTTGATTTTTATTATAGACAATGTTGTACCTTAGCAATCTGACTCGTATTTCATAGAATTTAAAGTCATGGAATCAATAATGGAACCACAGAACCAAAGAATCATAGAATCATAGAGTAGCCTGGATGGAAAGGGACCTTAAAGATTAATCATGTAATTCCAGCCTGCCTGCCACTAGACCAGAAACACCTTCCATTACACCAGGTTGCTCACAGCCCCATCCAACCTGGCCTTGAGCACTTCCAGGGATGGGACATTCACGTGACGTACTCTCTAAGCAACCTGGTCTGTGTTTCACCACCCTCTGAGAAGAAAGTTTCTTTCTAATATCTAAACATACCCTCTTTCAGTTTAAAGCAATTTTCTCTCACCCTGCTCTTGCAAAAAGTATCCTTCCATCATTTTGCAGGATCCCTTCAGGTACAGTCATGGCTCAGCATAAACATGCACTGAGCCAAATTCAAAGCAAAGATTTTAGAGTGAAAATTTCTCTTATTCCCATAATCATCTTAACTTTCTCTGAATTATTTAATTACTATGTTCATGTCTAATTTGTGTGTATTAGATTATTCTTCATGAATGAAGCAATATGAAAGTATTTGCAGTATTTTGCATCATGAATGGTTTTGTATAAAATAATTATTTCAATGCCAATGATCAGTAAATGTAAGTCTTCTATATCCATGTATATCAGTGGCAAGTGTGTTTCCCAATAGAAAACTGTCATGCAAAACTCTGTGACACAGCTGTGGGAATTCATGAATTTCCTTTGTTAAAATCCTTAAGGGCGATTAAAAGACTCACTTGCTGTTAGCATAACAAGGACGTGCTTCAGAGGAAGCAGCAGCTCATGAGAGTATATTCCACTTTCTAGGGGAATTCAGTTCATTTGTGTTGGTGCTGCTGCTGTTTCCACTATTTAGCCATTGGGATTTAAAAGCCCTGGTAGCCTTGTGCAGCCCACAGAGCAGTCTCAGCTGTGCAGGCTACATGTCCTGCTTGGCTCCAGCCTCTCCATGTTGCAGCCTGCATCTTGCACCAGGAAGCAAAATGAATATAAATAAAGGCTGTGGGGAAGAACTGGAGTCAGGGCATTACCAAGCAACGCAGGGACACAAAACTGTGGGGAATCAAGTTTCATGCATGCTGTTGTTGCTCATAGAGCTGTTTATTTTTCAGAGAGCAATCCATGTGCCATGAAGGTCGCAGATAGGGTTTTTTCTTTTTTTTTTTTTTTTTTTTTAGGGTAGTCTTTATCTTTCCTTTCTGGAGGTTTTGGTTTGTATTCAAAATGAGAAAAGAGAAACAGATTTGTATAACAAACTGGCTGATGCATGTCTGAACTCCAGCTCTAAGGCTAAGCAGCTATTTATTCTAACATAGTCTGGAGCCAAACAAATGGGACTAATTCTCCTTCCCATCCTGGCCAAGCCAGGATGTTGGTGCCAGAGAGCTCCTGCAGGAAAGAGTGTCAGCCTCACCTGGGTCACAGACAGTCCTTGTCTATGCACAGTGTGGTCCTGAGGCTGTCACTGCCCTTCCTGCCTTTGTGCTCCTTCTGTGGAGGAAAAATAGCAGGTAGTCCATGTAGCATCTGTGGTACTCCTCAGCTTGTCTGCTTCTTTATATCTATAAACTCTCCAACTCATTATTCTTCACCTATTTGAATGGTGAAAGGGATTTCTGGGGATGTTTAGAAAAGGACTGATTTCTTTAAGGCTAATTGCTGAAGTGTAAATACGCCCATCAGGGTGAGAAAGCTGAGGAGAGCAGAGAAGCCTGCTGCTCACAGCCCTCTGTAGTGCTGGGGTAAGGGTGATCTTGTGGTTGTGATGTGGAAGTGCAAACAACTGACTAAGATGACAGACACTCTATTCAGCTATCAGTAGCCCCTGTTTCAGTGTTTCTGACTGATCTCTGGGACAGTGGCATGTCCCTAGCTTTTACACCTCTGTTAAGAAGTAAGACAGCATGGGATGTCGATGAATGTTTCTGGATGAGCAAAACATGCAGAAACACATCTCCATTTAATCTTTATCTGCTTTATTAGAGGTTGGAGTGATCTGAGCATCTCACTGAGCTCACATTTGGGCCTTGATTTGAATTCTATTGTACGTACTGTCAGAAACGGAGCAACATGTAGCATTTGTTTTCAGAAGAGTAGAAGCTTGAATGTTGTCCCCTCATAATCAGTTGATCTGGTTTTTATTTGCTCTGACCAAATCCCACATTCTTCTGTGAACGATTTGCATCCTGCAGGGACTATTCCTCCGCCCCCTCAAGTGATGTTGCAACTGGAACAATGCTTAGAACATTTACAGTGTTTTTTTTTTTCCTTTTCCTTTTTTTTTTTTTTTTTTCCTTTTTTTCTTTTGAGAATAAATGGTCTCTGAACTGCTTTTTATATTCCAGTTTCCTGTCTATATTTTCAAGGCATACATAGGGACGCTTCCTCTCAGCTACAGCTATTTAAATTCTTTTGAAACATGCTGTGAGCTAAGTTTGAATTTTTTTCCAAAGACATGTAGTTGTTTGTTTTTTTTTTTAAAGGAAACTCTTCTCCTGCTCTGATTATTAGTTCAAAATCAGGTCATAATGAACCAAAGCTGTAAATCATATGTGGGACGGCGCTATCAGAACAAAACTCTAGTCAACTTCTTCTATCTAGCCAAATTCATTCAGCTCAAGATTCAAAAGACTTTACCTCAGCTTTAAGGTAGTGCAGGATTAGGTCCATAATTCTACATTTACTTTAGGCGATTTTATATTATTGCAAATGAACTTGGAGAACCTTCTCCTTCAATCATATACTTCAGGCACAGAAAGTTACCTTAAGCTGCAGCATAGTATTTAGTTTTAAAATACAAGTCTTCAGCAGGAGCAAATATGATTATTTCCTATTATTGCTTTTTATTGCACAGCTGTCAATGCTACACTCTGTTACTGTCACTGATAAGATTTTTGTCATTATTTGAGAATTAAGCTTGCAAAATTCTGTGGCCAGACTCCTCATGTACCAATTTTACCCTTAGTGACTGTATACATATATATACAAATACTTTATGTACATGTAAAGTATTTTAAATTGTTGAAAAGCGTTATAAATAGTTTAAAATAGAACACTGCGGAAAAGAGAGCACAAGATTTTGTGTTTGCTGAACAGTTCTTAACAGTTCCACAGTTCTGGGGCCGAATATTTAAGAGATTCTCCTTTTCTAGATTTTGTGGTTGTAAAGATGTGGACACAGAGGGGGCTTAGAAAACAACATTGACAAAAAAATAAAAGTGGTGGCAAGTCCATTCCAGACCAGGAATCAAGTATTACAATACAGCAGAAACCAGAGGAGAAAGAACACTGCTAGAAGGAAGGAAAGAATTGGATGAAAATATTATGAGAAAATAATCTGTGTTCATGATATAGTGTCACATTATTTTGTAAGTAATGTTAATTTTACATGATCTCTCTTTTTTTTTTCCTTGTAAGTCTATATGAAGAATATGATTTTTATTCTGATATGCAGGTTTACTAGAACACTATTGAATTTGCTTCCCAAAATCTGCTAGCTTTTTGTTTCTCAGTTAAATAAACCAGAGGGTTCTTGAAAAAATTAATGTTGTGTGGGTGTGAAATAGAAGGAAATATAGCTGCAATTTAACTGGCAATGTATATTCACCTATAAACCCTGCATAGACATGTGAATACTCTGTTCTACACAATCAAACACAGAAACAAATAGATTTAATATTCTTGGTTTTCTTTCCAGCAGCATCTGTGCTGCCAACTCTCTGTAATCTCATGGTGTAGTGTGGACCTAACACTTGAGGGTATTTTATGTTACTACTACTCCTTGGAAAAGATATTTATGTGGGTGGGCATAATCTTTTTCATGGTGTACAGTCTACTTTTTTGCAGCGTATCACCTGATGTACTCTGAACAAAACTCCATGGGGAAAAAAGGGATTTCTCTAGTTTTTGGACTGTAGGCTATTGAATCATTTTGCAAATAATGCAATAGCTCTTCAGAGACAAAAAAATCTTGTCCAATAGAAAATGTGAGGCAGCTGAAATCAACGAGTTTGTACCAGCTCTGCCCTAAGAAAGTAATCTGGAGGACAAACAGAAGAAAAGTAAATAACCATTCAAATGCTTACCTCGCGCAATGGTGAGTCACTGCACAAATGCTTTCGACATACATCCTTTCTCTGAAGCTGCCCAGTGTAACTACACATTGTTTCCAAAGTGTCTTGCATATGCAGAGCTGGGAGAGATCTTAAGAAAACCACTGCAGAAATTGTATTGCTTGGAAGACGATTGGTTATATGTAGACCAACTATAAAAATATCTGTCTTAAAACCCCCCAGTGAAGGACTTCTCTAACAACCATAGCTAGCTTTTTTCCCAAGTGGTAGATGGTCTTTATTATTGTAATAAATTTTCTTGAAAGCAGCATATTTTTACAGAACAAATTAAGTTGAACTTTTTTCCTACCCTAGTGGGCATATAAGACAATTGAACGGATTTCTTCTTTCTGCTTTCCTAACCTAAGCAGTGCAACTGTTTCAAGCTACTCATCTTACCCTGAGAAAGTCCTTGGAAAGTGAACCAGATTTGCTTTCTCAGCTATTGTGCTGTTACTGGCATGGTTGGTGTTAGGACTGAAGCTGTTTTTGCAACACAAAGAAATTAAAACAGTAATAACTGATTTGCAAAAGAATCTTGCAGAACTAGGTTCATCATGCATTGACGTAAAACACACACATATTTTCACAGTATGTGAGTATCCCCATCTCCCTATTTCATCACAGTGAACTTTGGGGCCTTTAAACACGGGCTACTTATATCCTGTTTCTTTCCACTTTAGAAAAATTAAGCCATGACTATCACGAGTGAATTTCATCAGTCCCAAAAGTAAATGTAACAAACAAAATGGAGTTCTTCAGTTATCTCAGACTCTCTGTAGTCTCAGGATTATGGAATTATAGGATGGTTTGGGTTGCAAGGGACTTTAAAGATCAGCTGGCTCCAGCCCCTGATGAGGACAAGCACAAATTGTGTTTGTCAAAATATTTCTCAGGGCTCTATCCAACCTCCAATCAATTTGGTGACCCTCTTTGGGACCTCCAGCAGGTCCCTGTCCCTCCTGTGCAGGGACCCCAGCTCTGGCTGCAGTGCTCCAGGTGCTCTCAGCAGAGCAGAGCAGAGGGGCAGAATCCCCTCCCTGCCCTGCTGCCCACGGGGCTCTGGATGCAGCCCAGGACACGTTTGGCTCTCTGGGCTGGGAGTGCCATGGCTGGGACATGTCCAGCCTCTCACCCACAGCACCCCCAAGTCCTTCTGGGCAGGGCTGGTCTGGGGCTGTTCATGCCCAGCCTGTGCTGATATCAGGGGTTGATCTGACCCGGTGCAGCACCACACTTGGCCTTGTTAAACCTCATCAGATTCCCATGGACACACTTATTGAGCTTGCCCAGGTCCCTCTGGATGGCATCCCATCCTTCAGAGCTGTCAACAGCACTACTCAGCTTGGTGTCATCTGCTAATTTTCTGAGTGTGCATTTGACCTTCATCATTAATGAAGATATTGAATAACATAGTCCCAATACAGACCCCTGAGGGACACCACTTGTCCCTGGTGTTCATCAGGACTCCAAGCCATTCACTGCTCTCCTCTGGATGTGACTGTGCAACCCCTTTTCTATCCTAACAGTCCACCCATCAAACCCATATCTCTCCAATTTAGAGGGAGGGATGTTGTAGGTGACCATGTAAAAGGCTTTACAGAGGTCCAGAAAAATTATCTTTAGTCCTTCCTTTGTCCACTAATGTGGTAATTTCATCACAGACAGTCACTAGGTTGGTTAGGCAGGACTTGGTGAAGTCATGCTGACTGTCCTGAATCACCTCCCTGTTCTGGATTCAACCTGAATTCAGATGGAGGGAAATAGAGATGTACAATCCTAAAAAAATACGGCTGTATTTTTTATTAGCTGGTGTGCAGAACAAACTCTGATCATCTTCTAAAGAATTAATTTAGGACTTTAGCCAATGTACAATTGTATGAGTCAGCCTTAGACTACAACTACAAAAACTCAGTGTTCCCTTTAGAAACATACTTGTTTGAACTCACTAGGCTTCTTCTGTTTCTCCACAGACTCTGTTTAATCAGTGCTGTGTCTTGATGCAGCACAATGGGTGTTTGGTCATCTTTGGATGATCAGAGGTTGCAAGGACACCATGGAGTGAGAGGGTGTGCAGAGGGGCCCACAACTGCTATGTGTGGTCTGGGCTCCTCCAGTCCTTATTCTGCTGCAGTCTCACTAGAATCTGAAAGCAGTGGGAAGGCAAGAGCATAAACCATTAATGGGATGCCTTAAATGCATTGACATATCCTTTTGCCCTGTCCTTTAATTTATTCTAAGAACTTTGCCTGCAATCAGTTCCTCTGAAGTAGTTCATAGAACTCTGAGCAAATAGACAATATCTGAATGGAAAAAGGGCTGTGTTAAAATAATTCACTTGAGGACATTCACAGCCTACTATTATAAGAATTAACTTTGGGTCAACTTAGTGTGTTGAAATGGTTTGCATTTGTAGGCGTTTGGCTGTGCACCCTGTAGTTTGCTAATTCCCAGGCATGTCTTTATCTAACAAAATATTTCATCTTCTGCTGGAGAAAAGACATCACAATTAATCATTTAAATCAGGAGTTTCTAAAATTTTAAAGTGTTTTCATGATGTATCTTCTGGGTTGCAGTTGAAAGAAAAAAAATTTGTACTAGGTGCCAAACAGCTGCCAGAATTCAGTAAGGGTTTTCAATTTGAAAAATGTAGCAAGTCTGCAGTTTTATTCTAAAGCTGTAATGTCACAAGATTTAGAAATTCCACCTCTTGAAATCAGACAGAAACACTGACAACTTCACATTTATTTAACTTACCTTATAAAAGGTATCCTTTCTTTGAGTTACGTGTAGCTGTGAGTCACTGTCCATTTTGCTCATGATTTACCAACAAAGATATAACGAATATTTTGCACCTATTATCTGATCTATCTCTATAAATATTTTTACTGCGTGCAAACTGCATTTTTTAAATCTTTGATTTCTATTTGTAAAGCATGAAATAAACTATTAGTTTTATTTGTATCAACCTTCATAATAACATCTGTGCTGTGTTTGCCAAAAGCCCCATTAAAGACATATGTGTTTTGACACAGCAGTTCCTGTGACAGAATGTGTACCAGTTACTAGCAGCTGCAGCAACAGTGGTTGCTGAAAAATAAACTAAACAAACTGAGAACTACTAGAAAAAAGTGTTTTTGATACTGCCTAGACTTTTGCATAGTAAAGATTTAGCTCAAAAATAACACTCCTTAAGGCCTATTTCCAATCAGATTGAACCCAGAGCCTGCTAATTTGTGTGAGAAGGAGGACACATTATTCAAATCCAGCTTGTGCTGGTGATTTTAGAGTCCCTTAGTAATACTTAATAATTGTAAATGGTGTTTATCTTGAAGCAACACTACTCTTGGAACAGTGTGTTATGTGATTCATGCATGGAAAGAGGAGAGGAGAGGAGAGGAGAGGAGAGGAGAGGAGAGGAGAGGAGAGGAGAGGAGAGGAGAGGAGAGGAGAGGAGAGGAGAGGAGAGGAGAGGAGAGAGGAGAGGAGAGGAGAGGGAGAGGAGAGGAGAGGGAGAGGAGAGAGGAGAGGAGAGGAGAGGAGAGGAGAGGAGAGGGAGGAGAGGAGAGAGAGAGGAGAGGAGAGGGAGAGGAGAGGAGAGGAGAGGAGAGGAGAGGAGAGGGAGAGGAGAGAGGAGAGGAGAGGAGAGGAGAGGAGAGGAGAGGAGAGGAGAGGAGAGGAGAGGAGAGGAGAGGAGAGGAGAGACTGGATCTTTTTGCAGCAGCAGACTCACTACCCACCCCAGTAATACAGGTTTAAGAGACTGCATTTTTGACAGATAAAAACTGTATTTAATAAAAAACTCTGCATTTAATATTTATATTTGTAATTTATGGTGCAAGCTGATGGAGGTTGCTAAGCAAAATCCACTTGATTTACACAAAAATATTTCTATAAGTCTACTAAAATTCTCCAAAAGTGTTGGAGAACCTTGGGAGAAGTGAGATGAAATGAACAGGAATACAATTCACGAACATTTTAGAAAACAATTTAGTAAGGGCAGGGAAAAGAGTGCAGTGACTTTCCAATATGATCTAAAAATAAGAATTAAAACCACTGCTCTGCTTAGAGGGAAATTCTGGTAATATCATAGGGCTCTTCTGAATAATTAAAAAAAAAAAAGTATTTTTCAGACGACATACCTAGTTTCTTTCCATCCTAATCATTAAAATTTACATTTTCAATATTACCTGTAGTGTATGAGTCAATTCATTTGTGCACATCATAATAGAGTAATACACAGCAGAGAATTAGAAATAAGCTTTTTATTTTTTTCCTAATTCGTGTCTAAATTCAAGACATTTGCAAAACACACTCTCATCAGGGGATGAAAGTAAAGCTGATGCAGCCAACTCACAAACTATCTGCTAAAATTTAATCATACATTGTAAAATGTTCACCTACTTGTCACCTTAAAAAAACATTGTGATGAAGCATATAAACCAGCATGGAAAATGTCAGAAAACATCAGGAGAAATTAATGAGAATCAGGAATTTACTTTGCATTGAATCAGATAACAGCAAGGTATCTCCATGGCCTTCAGTCCCATATTTTATTTCTAGTACGGCACTTAAGGATTGTTCCTTTGGGATGGCAAGTGTACAGCACTGCTTTTATCCAGGAACTGTGGCTATTCTATATATGAGAGGATAATTTCAGTAGCAGGGTAAAATTTTGAAGAAAATTTTTTGTGATCAGAGAAGAGTTTGTTCCTGCTTTTGTGTTCTGGATGATAAGTAATGGATTTCTGGCTATTCTTGTCTCATCGGACCAGACAAATACTCTATTATCACTTTACCATGTTTCAGAATGCAGTGACCCAAAGAAGAGTGAACTTGCAGGCACCAAAGAAGTTGTAGCTGAAATTTCTTATTACATGTATCTTGATAAAATATAAAATCTTAAGTTACTTGCCATTAAAAAATATGTGGTGTACATATGTCATTTAAAGACAATGTGCTGTGGAAATAAATCCCATGGGTTTGTGAGAAAAAAACATGTGCATCATGCCCCAGACTGCAAAGTGAAGTGGAAATGCTGAGAGAAGTTTTCCCTGTCATCCCTTGTGGAATAATGGAATTGCAGCTACATGACCTGCACTGTATTTTCCAAGTGGCCAAAAATAAAGATGGGATGTAGTCAGTGTGAAGAGGGAACAAAAAAAGAGATACATGCTAGCTCCAGGTGTTTGTCTTGGCTATATCTACTGCCTGAATATTAAGAATAAAATACTGTCTACCAAAGAATTCTTCCATTTTCTTCTAAAAGATGCAACTGAGTAAATTAAGTTTTTGTGGAAAACAGTTATTTTCAGTTATCGTCTTCAGAAAAGACAACTCTATTTTTCTGTTTTACTTTTTTGGACAGTGTGACAGTGAGTCACAAAATAATCCAAGACAGTTTTGTAAATGGAATACTGTATAATGGCATCCTGATACAACATCCAGCCCAGAAAATCTCAAGGCAAAGTGTGATTGTTTAGCAGAACACCAGTGTTCTAATATTTTTTTTTCTTCAGAATAGGCTTTTCCAGGAAAAATCTGATAGTTGCAATTAAATTACTGCTTTCTATAGATGCTCTCCACCTTATTTCAGTTCCTGTAAGACTGAGAGATTCCTCTAAAGTGGGTAATTGGCAGACTCTTCAATTTAAACTTCTTTCTTATTTTTTATTTCTCCCCGAGAAACGAAACATTACTACTTATGATTTATCCTATACAAAACTTCAAAAATCTGATTAGGTGTGCTAACCAGGGTCCTATTCCGAGAAGCATTTCCAGGGAAACTTCAAAAGCTGATGAGTTCTGTACATGATATAGGGCAGGAGAAGCCTTCCTAGATCCTGGCTGCTGGTAACATCTCAAGGACCAGAATTCCTGAGGTACAGGTAAGAGCCTGCTGAGCTTCTCTATCTGGTTATCTTGGTTTGAAAGGCAAGTGTCTGCCAAGGGAGGCAGGAACCTCCCTTGGAATGGAAAATGTAAAACCCTTCCCTCCGAACTATAACTGAAAATAAGGGGCTCTCAGGGAAAGATATGAGAATAGGAGTAGCAGTTCTTTACTGGTGTCTATGACAACGCAAACAAACAACAACAACAAGCACAGCATTGACACCAACCAGAGCAGGAGCCCAGGGCCCTTCTGGGCCCGGGACTCCCCTGGGTGCAGTTCCGGGCACGGCCGGCAGGGGCGCTGCGGGCTCCGGGCGGGCAGGGGCGCGGTGATTCCGCCGCGCCTGCAGGGGGCGCTGTGGGCGGGGAGCAGCAGGAGCGGCAGCTGGGCCCTGACGGGCAGGGATGGAAAGGTTTGGTTCTAAAAACCCCTGGGGCAGCGATCCCGGTGCGCAGACGGGCAGGGATGGAAAGGTTTGGTTCTAAAAACCCCTGGGGCAGCGATCCCGGTGCCCAGACGGGCAGGGATGGAAAGGTTTGGTTCTAAAAAAACCCCAGGGGATGGGGGCAGCGATCCCGGTGCCCAGACGGGCAGGGATGGAAAGGTTTGGTTCTAAAAACCCCTGGGGCAGCGATCCCGGTGCCCAGACGGGCAGGGATGGAAAGGTTTGGTTTTAAAAACCCCTGGGGCAGCCGATCCCGGTGCCCCTCTGGATGGCAAAAGAAGCTGTAGTGGGGACTTCGGAAGCAGCAAGCTGGAACTGCAGGGACAGGCAAAATCCCAGGGTGGTCGATGAAATGTATCAGAAACTCCACAGCTGTAGCGGGGGCCACAGGGTGTCCCAGCAGGCAGGGGGTGTGGAGATGCAGTGTAGAAAAAAAAACCTTCTGAAGAATGGCAGAAGCACAGCCCAGCTTCCTGACAGCGCAGGGACAGGCTGTCTTGGAGGCGATGCCAGAGAGGCTACCTAGAACAAGGCTAGACAGAGAATAAAGTAGGTACTTATTTAAAGGCCTTCAAAAGGTACACCTTGGCCAGTGCAAAAGCGTTGCAGAAGCTACACCCAAGTATGACCATCACGAGTTTTCTGACTGATATAATTTTGGTTTATTTGCGTATCACAGGTTAATTGTCCAATTATAGATTCAGGTAATGAAGTCACATTTCCCCAGTTTGCTTCCACCATTCCGATTCACGCTTCTTTATATTTCCATGGCCTGAGGCAGATGGTGTGACCTTAGTTCCCAGGCCCAGAAGGATTGTTTAGTATATCTATTACAGTCTGACCAAAATGTGAAGAAAGCTAATTAGCGTTCTATATAGAGTTCAAAGTTATACACAAATGCAGTCCAGAATCTGAAAAATATAAAAGTTAAACTTAAGGCATCAGAGGGGGAGGGGGCCTGGGGATGCCGGGGTTTCCCCTGAGGCACCCCAGCAGACGGTGAAGACTCCCCTGTCTGGTCAGGTCCGTGTGATGAGGTCCCAGAGCAGCGGCCGCTCCTGCGAGCAGAGCTCGGCTCACGGGAGGAGAAAGCAGCGGGAGATGGAGCCTGGCAGTGGGGGCGAATCCTTCCCACAGCCCCCGCAGCCTGAGAGCTGAGAGCTGAGAGCAGGAGCCAGCTGGGAGCTGCACCCAAGCCCCTTCCCCAGCCCAAACCTCGCCGGACCTCCAGCTTTTCCAGGACAATGTCCCTCAGCACCATAGTAAAGCCAACTGCACTCCTCCCCCTCTCTCTGATTACTTCTTTTGTTTCTCTTAAGTAACGATTATTATTGTTTCTTATCTGCAAAATGGGAGAAAATTATCTAAGAGAAAGGAAAAAAAAAGGAAAAATCCTAGCCTGCAGCACTGGTGCTCAATCTCTTCAGGTTCTGCTCACCAGCCCACAACCAGGTTGGCAACAATAAACATAAGGTATTTATCCGACATACCCTAAAGAACAGATCAACTCCTTTTACTTCTGTCTATACTAGTGCTAGGAGCTATGATCTGTAATTTGGAAAAAATTCAGTAAAATCGTGTTGGAGTGTGGTGTGATTCGTGAGGTACTCAGGTAACTTCAGGCACAACTCCATCTTTCAGAGGGGACAGGCAGGGGGCAGGGTGAGGACAAGCTTCATTTTTATTGTGTATGCACCTTACCCCAAAGGCCACATGAAACAGTGGGACATCATGGAAGGACTCTTGCCTAACCTAAAATCACATCGCTATTTTTATTTTCCTGAGATACCCAGGGAAATTTCTCTGCAGTGCCTTCTGTAAAAGCAGCACGATTTGGAGCAACAGGAAAATGCAAACAAGTCACTTCTGGCTTTTGCTGCCATCACTGTCAGTGACTGTCTCAATTAAAATTTCTATCTCACACAAGCAAAGCTATGATACAGGAACATCAATTTCAGGACTTTTAACAGTGTGTTTTTTCTTTGTCTTATGCTCGGAAATGGTTGAGTCATGTTGGCTACAGTTTTCAAAAAAAAGTTTTTACTGGAGGCAGATAAGAAGATAAGAAAGTTGATGAAATGTTGTGCTAGACAGTATGATAAGTGATGAAAAAAAAGTTTTTCAAAGCAGGCATGAGATGCAGTAGCTCCCACATGTGAGGAAATAGAATAGTAAAATTGTAATTCTAATATAGTAGTAAAACTGTAATCTTATAATGATGCAAGGGATTTTTTTTTTTCTTAAGCTCATTGTACTGATGGGATCTGGGGTCCCCTGTCCTGAGATTGGCACCAGGAAGGGCCACTTGCACCTGGAAGACAGTTTGATGTGGTTCATTATGCAAGATGACAGAAGGTACAACTGAGATTTTACACCTGGATCCTTGTGTCCATCTCTTCACCTGCAGCAGGATGCACCACTGCTGGATGGCGGCATTTGCTCATTCAGTGCATGCCAGCAGGTGGATTTTAGCTGATTTCCTAGAAAAAAAATCATTGATAATTGGCCACAGAGGCTCTCTGACACTGCTGAGGTGTGAGTCATGCTGGAGTCAGAAGTCTGGAAGTGGCTTCTTCCCTGAGACAGGATGTTCTCTACTGCCAGATTTCTCTGTGAACTATTCATTTGTCTTCTAAATAGAATTACTTCTCCAATTTTTCTGACTTTGACTTTATAGTGAATGTTCTAGGAAAATAAGTTTTCATCAGGAATCACTCAAAACCCTGTTGTTTTCAACAGAAAAAAGGACTGAATGATGCTGGTAGGCAAGAGAGATACTAAAATCACACAGCCTTCTTTTTGCACTTACCAGGTCACTCATGGCAATAGCCATGGAGGGTAAGAAAAAAATGGACCTCAGAATCCTAATACTGACTCTAGCTGTGCAAACATGCACGGATGTTGTCTATTTTCATCCTAAAGTGATGGTGATGATCAGTGCATGCAGACTTTGTAAACTGGTTTAGGATTAGAAGTGTTTCTTGTGTTTTCTCTGGCAGTGAGAGTGGCATATCTACTTATCCTATTTGCTGAAGAGAAGGAGTACTCTAAGCTCTTCCTTTTCTGAGTCTTTTCTGGCCTGAAGTGATGCATGTGCCAGATCTCAGGCTTGTCTTCAATAGTCCAATCCATGTCATTTCCTTTAGTGTGTTCCCACAGCTCCTGTTTTTTGGTTCTCTGGATGTCTGCTCTGCTCTGCTCTGGACTCTTCTCACTTGCACCAAGCCAGTGAAGCTTCCCAAACAGGACAAAGTGCTGGGGCCCTGCCACTATTGAGTAGAACAGAAGGATGTCTTTTCATCTGGTGGGATATATTCCTCCAACTGGAAATTTGAATTTTCTTTGTGGTATTATGATAGGGACTCTTGTTCTGCCTGTACTTCATAATGATCTTGAGATCCTTTTCAGGTTGCTAATCTTGCTCCCATGCAGTCGATGCCTTTCTGCATATAGTACTCTGCAATTTTCTAGTTTGTCTGAGGTGTTTTGATTTCTCCTTGTCTTCTCCAACATGACAACTGTCTATTTGTGCAATAAACCTCCTGTCGGTTCTCCTGCCCAGTTACCAGTAAGAATACTCAACGAGCCATGACCTTCAACAGCTGTTGCTCATGCTGCTGTTTTCTTTATGAATATAGATCTATATCTAAATCTATGTATGCATGTATGTATGTATGTATGTATGTATGTATGTATGTATCTATCTATCTATCTGTCTATCTATCTATCCATAACAATCCAGTGACTGACATTAAATCAGGTAGTCTGGAATGCGTGAACTCTAAGTTCTGTGAAAAAGCCCAGTAGTGGCCTTGTCAGTGTTTTAGTTCAAGAATTTTGAATCTTTCTGAGTTAACTACTCACCAGTTCTGAGGTTGTTTTGGTTAGGCTTTTGGGTTTTTGTGTTGCTATTGTTTTTCTGCTTGGATTTGTTTGTTTGTGTGTGTTTTTTGGTGTTTGCTTGGTTTGGTTTTTCTTTTTTCCCTTTTGTTTTCTTAAAATCCTGTTTGCCAGATTTATGTGATTTTTTTAAAAAAATCTCTAGAAAGACATGCTTTTTAATTTGCTCCCAATGTTTCTAGTTTGAAATATCACCGTTTTGTCATTGTTATTAGACAGATGGTTCTAGTGAATCTTCTTAGTGAATATTGATAAAAAGAGAGCAATGAAGGCTTGGCTTTCTTAATCTCATTTGGCAATAGCCTTCCCTCCTGCTGAATATATGACCACAGCTCATATTGGTCTTCCTTCAGTTCCCAGAACAAATTTCTTCAGGTCTCTTGTTAGCTGTATCTCTATTATTGACTTGCCCCTTCTGATTTCTACAATAAATACTTATTTATACAAGTCCTCAGCAACCCGTCCTAGCTACCCCTTCCTACATATTTGCTTTTTGTGTTTGACCTTAGTGAAAGGCACCTCTGCTCCTACAACCTTCCTGTGTAATAGGGAATTTGACATTGCTCCCACTTATCCACAAGACTAGTAGTTCATCATAACTTCTTTATTCACTTGCAATTGTTTCTCAGCTCTTGTGCCTGGACTTTTATACTTAGTTCTTGGAGGCCAATACTTTTTAATATTTTCTTTCCTTTTCTATTTCTGTTTCTTTTTCTTTTCCAAAAATTATTATTTGATTATTTTTCACTCAGTCTTGCCCTAGTTTTTTTTCTACTCCTCTGTTAGAATACAAACTAGGACACTGTTTTTGTCATCTATGACAAAATGCTCACATGTGTTCCAAGTACTCTTTAGATATTTCATATTTTACTGTATTTTTCTGACAAATGTTCTTTTCAGATGTCTCATGTTACATTTATCACCTCTATGGCAGGGCAGCAGTACAGAGGGAACATCTGTTACATTTGGCAGCCATGATATACAGTAGAAATGTGAGTAAATTTCTTATGAACAATGCAATAAATTCAGGCAAATTCAGCTGGAAGTATCAAGACTCTTTAAGCAAATATTGCAGAATAAGACCAGACAGACTAATAAAAATTCCAAAATGAGGCAGAGCCTGACCTGAGGGGGAATAGGTTGGTATACACTGCTTTTCATGGTCAGTACTTTCCAGGGTGAAGTTCCTGACCCCCTGAAATACATGGCATGGAAAAAAGGACACTAGGTAGTGATGTTGTACAAGTACACTCAGTAGTTATGGGGAAGTTCTGGGCAAAGAATTGAATCATGAATTTGTCTGGTGTCACATGCCTGCTATTAAGTCCTAGTATATCAGATGGCTAAAATTAGAAAAGAAAGTAGTTTTGCAATGTCTCTTTAGTAGGTCATGCATTTGTTTCATTTGTTGACTGACATGTTAACCCAGTTAGTGGTGTGTAACAGCTGCTGGTTTCTGGTCTTACAGTTAATTGTGTTAAGGCATCACCACAGGTCTCAGACCTCTCCACTTCACATGGCGCTTCTCTTGCTTTTAAGGTTTTAAGCTCCATGAAACCTAGTCACAGAGAGGAATTATTGGTTTTATTGACAGTTAATATTATGAAAAAGGAGGCATAAATTAGAGAGAAGTATAAGACTGGGAAATAATACTTGAAAAATACTTAAAAATTTATATTATTATTTGAAAAAGATTTTGGATTCATCAAAATATATTATTTGATCTTGGTCACATCTAATCTGAAACTGTTGAGCAATACAACCACAAGATTTTGTGAAGCAGTTCCTGTGAAGTGTAAATTTGGGTAAACTTTTTTCATACATCCCCTGAGTTGGCCAAATATTTGAGACTTTTAACTTTAAATAAATTATGTATGGAACAATTTCAAGGTACATAAGAGGGAGGGATATTCTGAAGAGAAGGGTCTAATCTCATATTCAAGAACCAGTCTGCAGACTTTCCACTATTCTATTTATCCTAGGTCATTTGGGCAAGAAGAGATACATGCTCAGGAAAGTATTTTTATGTCCTAATTTCAGAACAGTTTGGCATACTTTTAGCAAATGTCTCTAGCTACATCCTCAGTTTAACAGCCTATATTTGTATTTATTTAATTCTTCTCACTTCAATACAGCAGGGATATGTTGGTTTTTAAAGATGATTTGACCTGGATTACTTAAATATATACTTAAGAAGTTGTTTTTTTACCAGGTGAGGCATGAAAATATGGCTATCTGACATTGCTTTTCAATTAAATTAAATATAGTACATATACATATATATATGTATATATAAATATAATATAAATATAAATATATGTACTATATATGTATAAATATAGTACATATAGTAAATATAAATAAAGTATATAAGCCACTGGAAAAGTATTTCCTGTTATCTTCTCATATACATTTAAATATTTATGCACAGTCATCTGCTCAAATGGAACCTGACAGCAATGTCAGCAGCAGTTTTCCATAGCCAGTGGAGAAATGCAACATTTTTAAGAGAAGTACATATGAAGGGAAAATAAGTTAATTTAAAGGGGATGTTCAGAAATACCTCATAGGAATCAGTAACCCAATGTTCATATGTAGCTGCTAAAAAAATTCTGCATTATTACAGCTGAGGCCACCACAAGCTTTAATGATTTTTACCCACATTTACTGTTCTCATGAGCTAAGAACTGTAAGTTCAATTTAAGATAAGGACCTGAGAAAAGTCTTTGTTGAGTGTTGGTTTTTTTTGGTATGTTGTTTTGCAATACTTGGTATTGTCCTGCAAAAGTCCCTGGAACTTGATCATGCTATGTAATGCAAAAGAAAAAAAAAAAAGTCTCAAACATCATAAAATCTCAGAAGACAAATAACAAACAACCTTTTCTCTTCATTTCCTTATTTATATTTTTAAGGGAAGATGAAATTATTTTAATGAGTTTAGAATGCTTTGCTGAGGCATCTCTTATGATTAAAGGAAAGATCAGTAAGAAAAAGTCCTGATTTCAAGTTCTTGCCTTTTTTTCTTCAGGTCTGCTGAGGCCCTGAAATAACACTGTGTTTTACAATCCTAATTTCTAATGAAATTATGTGGTCATGAAGCAACTCCAGCTCCCAGAGGTCCCTAATCAGTCTGTCCAGTCAAAGCAAGTTCATCTTCAAAGTGAGCTGAGGTTGTTTCAGCGCCTCGTCCAGATGAATATTGAATATTGTCAAGGGTGGAGATTACACTGTGTCCTGGACAACCTGCCCGTGCCCAACCATCTTCTCTCTTAAAATGCTTTTAGTTTTCATTTCTACAAGGTGAATTTATTACCCTTTGCCTGCATCTGAGAGAAGAAACTGTCACTCATCACTGTAACCAGCCATTTGGTCTGAGGACACCATTGAGGCTCCTCCTTGGGAGAAGTGAGCTCAGCCTCCCTGGTCTCTGCTGGCCAGGCACGTCCTCGCTGCAGTGCAGCTCACTTGGCCTACTGGAGCTTCTCTTTGTTTCTTGTGCACTTGGGGCACAAATGCTATGTGCAGGCTGCAAAGCTGAGGTGATGGGAATATCCTGTCTACCTGTTTACCACTTGTGGGCTCACTAGTATGGTCCACATGCAGGATTAGGTTTCTTATGAATTTCTACTTGGAACCAATATGTCACTTGCATAGTTATATTTTCTCCATAAGTTCTAAACAAAATCTAATACTCTTCATTTGGTTTTATAAAGTAGGTAAGGCTTTACAATTTCATTTCTATCCTTATTTGCTTACCAACAAATGCTGGTTTTAGTATAGATGCATTCATACAGACAATATCTAAAAATCAAACCACTTAAACATGAGTCTTTCACCCATGAAAACTGAAACATACTCAAAGTTTTTTATTGAATTGCTATCTCTCAGCCACCACAGATCATTGGAGCAAGAGATTACTATTTGTCTATTATTTTCTGTATAAGTTACTTTACTGTATAAGTTTACTTTACTGTATGTAGGTCTCTTTGTAACCTGCACATCTGTTGACATCTTTGTTTACTATCTAAAGAGGTAAAATGGTGTCAGAAAGATATTTTCATATACTTCTGACTTAGCCAAAGCAGGAAACACTGAAAATGTAGGTTCAAGTATCTCATGTAATTTCCACCCTGGCTGACCAGAGAGCTGGGTTGATCATACAGTCTGAATCACTAAACAATGTGATTATCACTCATTGTTGGTAACTAGTTCCAGTTATACAATCATTGACTCACTTAGTTACACAGCTAGAGATTTTAGACAGTTTCAGATGCAGCTAGCGATTTTAAATAGATCTTGTGCCAGTTGCACCTCCACAGTTATGAAATTGTTTGTGACTTGCTCTGCTTGACTGCTTGTTTTTCGATTCTTGAGCTGGGTGATTTTTTCCTGGATGCAAGCTGGTACTGTTTACTCCTTTTATCTGAATAACTGAAAGTTTGAGATTTCTGAATGGGAATTTCACTTGCAATAAATGTTATCAGATGCACAGTAGGCTATTCTAAAGCTGATGAAAACAAACATTAATCATATTAACGTTTTAATTGTGAGCCCATAAATCATAGACAAATAAGATCTGTAATTAGAGACCTTCTAGTTCTCATATTCCAGGCAGTCTTTGGAAACACCGCCAGCACCAGAACTTATCTCTGTTTATCTGAATTGCAAAACCCATTCTACACCTTAATGGAAATAATTTGTGCTTCCATTTTAGCTATCCTGGAGAAATGGATTGGAACACTTCACTCTGCAGGAGTGAGCCAGTACCAGATGAGAAGGTCTGTGTGTTGTCTGGATGGTGTGCTTTGATATTTGCCAGATGCTTTGAAATCATCCTCACTCCCAGTCAGGTTAGGGTAAAAGCAAGTAAAAGCATTTTATTTACAAAATCCAAACACAGCGAACATGGTTACAGAAGCAACAAGGATTACTAGAAATAAAAGTAAACCATGCATGTGTTTTTTTTCTGGGGCTTTCCTTGAAGTCTGGTTGCTGTCTAGCAAGCTGTCTCCAAACTTCTGGTGCACATTGCAATCTTTAAATCTTAAACAGAATATTGTAGTTTCAAGAGCAAAGGCACATTTTCTACCCAGCGTCTTCTTGGGTTAATCAAGGATTCATTCAAACTCACATCCTTTGCTCTTCCAACCCTTTTTCTCTCAAGTGAAAACATAAACCTTATCTTACTTTGGAGGCAGGTTTGACGCACTTATGCTGGGTTTCTTAACCACCCTTGTGCTTAATTAAACTAATAAATTATCCACATTTATAATCCATCACCTTTTCTTTGTAGCCAGTGGAAATTAATAAACTTTTCATGGTATTTCACACGTAGTTCATCATGAAGAACACGTAACTTAACAACACTACTTGCGTAGTTAACAACACCAAAATGCATTTAATATCTGTGGCTCATTGCAGGCCCTTATTTCTGATATGAATAGATTGTATCTGCCAATAATCAATAATATTAGGAAGATAATTCCAGGTGTCTGACCCTCTAGGACCTTTTCTATGCTTACTTGCATGCTGGCCTGATTCCGCCATGGTTTTCAATTCTGTCTCTGTTACAAACTAGACAGTAGCTCCTTCTTGGGATTGAGTCTTGGAGGAAAAAACTGCCAGCCATGGTACCACAAGCAATTCAGGAATCTGATAGAGCTTCCCACACAGCTCATAAAGTAAGGCCTAGCCCATGTAAGCTAGTGTTTTATGAATGTGTGGCCATGGTATTCAGAGGCAGGTAGTAACTGATAAACTTGGAGTGCACCAGACTACCAAAACCAGTGGTGTGGTAAGTTCAGGGGGATGGTCAGTATCACACTTCATTCAGGACTGTTGACTCTAAAGTTCAAGCACAGTAACTCTAGTAGATTTTTAGATGATGAAAGGAATGTAAATAATAAAGCATGTATCCCTTGTCATTTATGGATATGAGTTTTTTTTGTTGTGGAAAGGACTAGATAATGACAGCCGAATTATTGTGTGTTTTTTAGTGTTTTCATTACTCAATCATTTGCACTTCAGCTGTCTTAGTGAAATTGTATGCATTTTGTTTTTGCAGACTACAGACAGAATGGACCTTAAGTAAACTGGTGCCTTTTGTAACGTGCCTTCTGCTAGCATTTAAAATGCAATGATTCATCTGATAGATCATTTAAATTGACTTCGATAAACAGACATTTCCCGTAAAACATGGAAATAGAAATGGGAAAGCTCAATCGGCAGCTTAGAGTTTTCGAAAAAGGATGAATTTATTTTTATGTGTTTTCACCTGTAGCATAGCATCTCCTGGAAATATCAGGGGATATAATGGTAGAAAAAGTTACAGATCGTATGTTTATTCTAACTTTCTCACATGGAGGAGTTACATCACTATAATTTACAGTCAAAATACGACTGACCAGGGAGTTTGCCTGGGTAGTTGGCCACTGTCCTTCCTAGAGGGAGGTGAAAGATTTATTTTTAAATTATGGTGGCTTTTGTTTTGATTTTGGGGTTTTTTTTTTTTGTTTTGTTTCTAAAACTTATGTGACTATTAACAGCTGAACATCAAAAGTGTGAAGAGTATAAATTCTTAACATCAAGAGGACCATTAAATTGTGATTTACTTTGTGCTGTTAAATATCAAAACCTTCAGCTCACTTCAAACTTACAGCCTGAGCTTTGGTGTTGCTGAAATTGCAGGATACAGATTTCCATTCATCACCTTCCCACTGTGCTGGACACAGAAACTGCCCAGGACTCCTCTCATGAGCAAGAACATCTCTATATCCCTCCTCATCATGTGATAATCCAGTCAAAGAAGTCAGCCTGTGCTCTGTCGATCTGCCATCCAATATCAGATACTATGAATATATCTGACTTTTGTGCCACACGTTTTGCTGATTCTGGTTTCTCAATTCATCCAACCCCAGCATTAAACCTTCGGACATTTTCTGATCTACTTACTCAAAGACCTTAAAACTCAGAGGTATTGACTATGGAACTTTCTGCCTCAGCTCTCTGAGAATGCACAGCAGCTCATTTTTAAGTTGCATTACGCTGGCATGTAAATACACAGAGGGTGACCAGGGAAACTGGGACCTTTCTGTCTCTGCAGATTCCAGAGTGGCTGCCTGCAGATGCCCATGTGGTGCTCTCTGGCTGATATTTGTTATCAGTGATTTCTAAACAAGAAATATAAATATTAGCTAGCCTTTATTACTTCTACTAGAAGGAGTATTTTATATAAATTCAATCAAAATATTCTCTGAAATATTCTGTTAGTTCTCTGTGCAGCACTGGTTGCTGTTATCTGGGTTTGATATTATTGTCAGTAGGTCAGATAGATGCAGAAATGAGCTGGCTAGACATGCAGCACCTCCATTGCTGCACTTTTTGGGGGCTTGGGAAAGGACAGCATGCTCAAGAATACTGCAGCACATCCATGCAGATGGTCACCAAGCCTCTCTCTGTATGTTACTGCATTAGATATGAGGTACATTCTCAAGTACTCTGCTTTTTTTCTCTACGGTCAAGCTCATTTTCATCTACTAGGTTTAGTCTTACTTAGGTAGCAGTGGAAAAAACAAAAAGAAGCCTTTTTTTTTTTCCTGGCCATATCAAATGAATATAGAGGGCTCAAATTATCAGCGAGGATGAGACCAGCAAAGACAATTTAGCTAAGAGTTTGAGTTAATACACCTAATAGAAACTTGATCCTGGGAAGTGGATAATGTTGATACTGCTTAATGGGAGGAAATTAATAATTTAAATCATATTTTGTACCAAAATAATGTGGTTCAATAAAGAAAAAAAACTAATGTTATTAAATCAACTGAATTATTTGTAAAGAGGTTAACTGAATAGTGTATTATAGTTCAGTTTCAATTGATCAGATTTCAGGGTTAGGCAGGCTGTGTTTCCATATGGTCCTTCACACAACCCAGCCTACGTTTTTCTGGTAAGGACAATGTGCATTAAGTCTGTCTAGCTGAGTTTCAGCTACTAGTGTCTCTTCTCCTTCACCTGTGGGAAGTGGCTCTGCACATAAGTGGGAGTTATTCCCTAGAGCTATGGACAAGTCCTCTTCTTCCAGTGTATGTCAGAGGTGGGAATGACCCCCTAGGTTCAGTGTGACACCAGTGGAGCTGCACTGCCCCAGTGCCACGGCATTTTGCAGCCTCATGGATTCATCCCACACTGTCTGTATCTCTGCAGCTGCTGCAGTGACCATCCTCAGCACCAGCCCAACCAACAGAGAAGTCTCTTGTCCTGTTTCCTCCAAAGTAGGAGTTAGATATGGAGTTGCGAGGTGACAGCTCCTTTTCTCTTCACATGCCCAGTCTGAGAATCTCTGGCTGTCTGATCAGTTTCCTTCATCCCATGTTTTATGAAATATGTACAGTGGTGACTGTTCAAGAGTTACAAGGTCTTTCATCTTTCTTCTGCTTTTCAGTTCTGAGCAAGATGCAAGTTGAAAGGTTAAGCATGTGAAGTATTTTAAAAGTAAATGTTCCAGAAGCATTTTTAGCTGCAAGACCCATTCTGCCCTTCCAGGTAAATATTTCATAAACCAATAACATGAAAAGTATGCAGAGGCTTCAAAGTTTTTAAAAACTAAAATTTTTGGACCGCAGCATCCTATGGGAAATTAAAAATTGTGATATTTTTATAATTCAGCTTAAAGTTTTTAACACGTATGGACCTCTTTTGAATGCTGGCTGACTTCACATTGGAAATCTATGATCATATATATTTCTAGATTTTTTAGACAATATCTTGCTAACAAACAATTTGTGATCACACCAGAAACTGTAGTTATGGTAGTTCTTAATAGAAAGAGTATTGAAATTTATTACCTCCTTTAGTAAAACAATGATTAAATACAAGGATCTTCTTCAGCTTCAAAAAACCTCATAGTTTTCAGAAATGCCAAACAACCACCCATACTGTCTTCCAGAATATTAGATGCTGTTTCTTTGTTGTGTATAAAAACACACTTTGGGTGGCAGGATATGCTGCTTCAAAGGGGACTTGAAAGGGACTTTGAAAATGTCCTTTTTTTGCCATTTTATGAACACTGAAAAACATCGTATTGGATGCTTTTCTTTAGAAATACTAGGGTTGTTAAATGTTTTCCTACCTGATATTAGTTTATTATTTCACCTAAATGAACTCCTGTCCAGTTAGATCACTGTTATATACAGAAGTGAATGAACAAACCATTTGGACACTCAATTTTATTGTTCTTCTTTACCCTGGGAGAAACTCTAAGGAGTTTTTAGGAATTTTACTGTGACCCGTTATGCCTTCATTGAAATGGCAAAAATATCACGTATTGTATTGGAGTGGTTAAACAGTCAAAAACAAAGGACTGTGCACAGTCCAACAAAAAGTCAGGTTTCCTGTCAAATTGCTCAATTGTATTCTCTTTAGTCTGTCATGACATCATCATTCAGCAGTTCCCCTGTCATCACACAATTTTGGAAGAAAGACAGAAACTGAATTTATATTGCAAAAAAACCCCAAGCCAAGTAAAAGGAAGACTTGTGTTTGTTTGGGAAAAAAAAAAAAAAGCAAAAAAAAAACCAAAACAAATATGTTTCAGAATAGCTTTATCTGTTGTGAAGACACAAAAGGCTGCCTAGGTCCAATTCCTGCTTTTTTTCTAACATTGGAGAATTCCAAATGGCGTGAAGTTTTTCCTATATGAAGTGCCCTGACTGTGGAATGAAAGCCATATATCATGCATGGGCAGAGACACAGTGAAGTCAGTGAGCTCTGTGTGGGTGTGCAATAGATCACAGCCCAAAGAGCCATATTTCAGGGCCTGCTCAGGGACTGTGTTGCAACGAGGTCTGGGGATGAGGGTGTGCTGGATGCTTCCTGCCTTTGATCACTGCAGATCGGCAGTGGCTGCCAAGCCTGAACAAAGAGGCAGAGCTGATGCAGACCAAAGTCTCAGAGGCCAGCTGCAGAGACCAGAATTATGAGAATTTGGGAGTTCTCAGTATTTTTTTTCTTTAGGCATAGGAACTAGGCAAATAAAACTAGCAGCTGCTGTGACAGTAGAAGATGGCCAAAGGAAAGAAGATGCAAATAAAAAAACCCTGGCTACTGAAGCTGGGCTAGTTTTCTGGCTGAAATTGTAAAAATATAAAAACTAAGGAATGTGTCCCACAGAAGAAAACACTTAAAAACTATGATCATAGGCTGGAGCTCATGGTGAGTTTTGAATGGAGATTTGAACATATGATATGGCCAAAAGGGAAAATTCCACAGAGACACAGTAAAATTGCAACATCTGTTGATCTAAAGCACCTCAGAGCACCTCACAAAGGGTGCTGCTATATTTTAGCAAAATGAAAAAGTTTTGGTCTACTGCTCCAGGAATGACCTTTTTTAAAACATATCATCACTTTTTTGTATTCACAGTTTTCAGCCAAAATGTCAAGATGGCTAATTCAAATACTTGGCTCTTGTGTCAGTATTGTCCTGTAATGTAAGTAGCACTTTTCTCTCCTAATTTACCTATCAGAAAGGTATAGACAGCAAGCATGGTCCATTCAACCACATTCATTCAGCCTCCGTATTTATTCAGCTTTCATTTTCCTAGAGTAGTGAAGTTCTTTCAAGTGTCTTCAACTGAGAGTTGAATACCTCTGATCACCTTAACAGTCAGCCTCTCAGTTTTCTCTTTTTGAAATTTCATTGAACATGGGTGCCAGGAGCAAAAAGTAAGCAAATTATCAGCAAAATATTTCACAATTGAAAAAAAAAAAACCAACTAGGTAGATCCTGATCATTATCTTGCCTTTTGTTGTAAGTGCATTATTTTGACATTTCACTGCTATTCTATGGTCAACTCTTATCTGAGTTTTTTCTTTTGATATATTCCTAGCTGATGACAAGCCTCTCTTCTTTCATGTATTGTATTTCCAGGTCTTGTATGTCCTGGAGATAGTTAATTTCCACCCATCTGTTACTCTAGTAAAATATGTAGTTTGTTCTAGTGCATGCTCCCACCTTTTGAGTTCAGTTAATGCAAATATTTAATAACTTCTGTTATGTGGCTAAGCATGAAAACTCCACTAGCATTCAGACAAGTACCTTCTCTTTGAGTTGTACCAGCTGTTATTTCTTCTTTAATATTTCCAGTCTTACATGCCTCCAAAAAATACAGCCTCTAACTCCTTTCTCTTGTCCTCCACACTATTCCCTTCTGCTGTCAAATCAACTTCCTATCTAGCAGCACTCTTTTGTCTCACTTTAGTTCTTTTACCATGAATCTTGTTCTTCCCTTGTTCTACCACAAATCAGTGTTTTCTTGCCTTTCCTCCTACCAGAAGTTCTTTCCTCTCTCACAGTTATTTCACCTTCTCAAATGGCTTCATTGAAGTTACTCTGCGTGGTGGAAATCTTCTCCTGCCCTACATTTGATGATCCTGTTGTCTGCATCAACCAGCACTATTACCCTCACCTGAAAAACCTGAAATTTGTTTTTGAATGACATTCAGCATATCCATCACCATTTCTCATCATGTTGACAGTTTCAAAGATGGCAAATTGTGATAACGCCCATTAGATGAGCTGCCTATCCATGAACAGCTGTCTTATCCTTTCTCCATCAGCAGACTGGTGTTTTTCATCTTTTTTTTCCTCTAGTCCACTTCCTTACTCAGAGATCTGTTCCTGTCCCTTTCCATTTGCTGAAAAGTTAAACTCACTTGTTGCTGATCCGAAAGAGGTTTCTTCTATTTTGTGTTCATGCTCCTTCGTCCCACATTTATATCCTGTTTTAGTATGGCCCTTTAGGCAGAAATCATGTCATACATTTCTATTTCCTACCAACCTGAAATCCCTCTTCTGTAGCTTTGAAACAGGGTTTCAGAAGGTGCTGTGGGCTAGGAGCAGGTCTGTCCTAGCACAGGGCAGCTCACCTGGGATGTGTAACACAGTCTAGCAGCTCTTGGAGCAAATTACCCTCTGTGACCAGGTGTGTTGGGACACGTGGAAAGGGGGTGGTGGCCCATCCCCCATGGAGGCCACATGGAACGCACACGCTCTTTAGGAGACAGGAGCAGGGGTCTTCTCTGGGAGCCTCCCCTGAGGCTGCGGGGACCAATCAGAGACCTGGTTTGATGATTGACAGCCCAGGAAACCAATTAGAACGCTGTTTCGCTTTTACGAATCACAGGAAAGAAGTTAGTTTGTGTCTTTTGCGTTCTGTTGGGGCAGGTGAGAGGAGCTGGCAGGGGCTCCGGGTCCCAGCATGGGGCCCGGCCCGGGCTGAGCTCCGGGAGGAGGAAGGGCCCAGCCCCGGGATGACTCCCGGCCCGGGAAGGCCCCGGGGTGGACTCGGCTCTGGCCCCGGCGGCCCCGGCCACGCCCGGCCCCGGGCCCGCACGGGGCCCGGAGCCTGGGCGAATGGAGAGCCTGCACTCGGGAACCCGTGGAGGAGCCCGACCCGTGGAGGAGCCCGGCCCGGCCCGGCCCGGCCCGGCCTGGCCCGGCCTGGCCCGGCCTGGCCCGGCCGGCTCGGCCTGGCCCGGCTCCAGGCCTCGCACAGCGGCAGAAAGAAGTCCAGCCATTTTCATCATCTCGTGTGGCTGCGTCTTTTCCAGCATGGCTTCAGCCTGGATCCTTACCGTTTTGGATACAAGTTTAACTTTTAGTGCCTGAATGAGACTTCGGATTTTCCTGAGCTCCCCAGAACGGAAAGCATGAAGCAGGAAGAATTACAAAAAGTCAGCAGAAGGAAGACAAGTTCTTATAGAAGGAGAGATGGAGGAGTCGCCACTGATAAGTAGCTTAAAACCTTTTTCTTGTGGGCTTTAGAGGATCGTGACTTTACTTAAAATTCCTTTAAACTGTAGAATATACTTGGGGAGGTTAAAAGTGCCTGAGAAGAAGACCTTTTTTGCCCTGAGAAAGGGGCCTTGGGAAGTGGAGCTCTCTGTCTTTGGGACTGGAATTGGACAGAGATATTTGAGTGGACAGTGAGATGAAGAGTCTTTTTGTGTTCTCAGCAGCCTGCCTTTAAAATGACACCCCATGTGTTTTTCAGCAACCAATACACAGCTCTAGAAGGACTGTGAAAATGGGAGGAAAAATCATAATTTGTAGTTTCTGGGTGGGTGCAGATTATGAGAGTGAGACACCCTCTAGGCCTAAACAAAAAGAAGGGGCTTCTCTCTCTTGATTGAACTGAAATGATTATTTAAGTGAATAGCTGACCGAAGTTTTTTTTTCTGTGTGTTGCTGGTATGAAGAAAGGGGGAGGAAGAAATAATCTGGAAATCTCATTCTGAATTGTTTTGTGTTGTTAATAAATTTCTAGTTCCCTTTTTAAGCTTTGAGCCTGCTTTGTCTTTACTCCTAAACTCGATCCCTGAAAGAAATTAAATATATTAAAATTGGCAAACCCCAGTCACACCGTGACACCAGGGTAGTGCAAAGGCCATTTAGCAAACTCCTCCCCAGGCAGCAGGACAGAGCCAAGGTGCTGCGACGTTGGGCTACTGGTTTTGAGATCCAGGAGGGAGAGTTTGGGAGCAAACAGCCTCAACACCACCGCACAGGCATGTTTGTTGCCTGCACATGTGACATTTCCAGCATATCTTCCACTTCACTGCTGCTATAAAATGGGGTTAAAAATGTATTCTTTCAGTTAAGTTCATAATTGAAACCACATTAATAATTTTTGCTAGAAACAAATGTTTTAATAATCTGATCTTCATAGTAGTCTTTTCTGTAGTTTTCTGGTGTTTGATCTTAATGCTATTTACATTATGAAGGACCAGGGTAAATACTCCATTGTGGTCATTGTGGTCTCAGTAAATTGATATTATCTGTATTTTTTATGAGTCAGGGGATGGGTTAGCTGTCCAGAGATTGCTGATGGCTTATCTTTGCTTTATCTTTATGACTTCAGAAACACTGAGGACAAGTACAACACTCAAGGTAAATCTTTGACATAGGTTTTAAGTGAATGGCAATAAAGCACTAATTCTGAGTTTTTGAAAGTTAGATCACTTTATTTTCACAGCTTATTATCATTATAATCTTTTTAATAAAACAGTCTGGGCCAAAACAAAGTTTTGTGAAGCTCTGCAGTGTTAGCACCTCAGCAAAAGCAGTCAAAGGAGACTGAGCTCAGGCTCTCAGAATCAGGGTGAATGTCTTCGCTAGTACTTCTGTGAGAAAAATATGAATCCAAGTATTGTCTCCAGACCACTGAGACAGCAGGCTCAGTCATCACATCCCAGTGGCAAAATAAGAAACCTATGAAGCTGTAAATACAAGCTTCTAAAGAACATGTGACTCAGAGCTGATGCAAAGATTTCTAATTTCCTGGGTGAATAGGCAGTGTGGTTTCAGCAACATTCCTTCTAGATCCACTTCAAGTTTAGGGCTCTCCAAACTAGAGACACCACTAGAGGGAAATAATAAAGCTGTGTGCAGTAAAATGCACATCTGAGTGTAGCTTTCAAGAAGGACTAACTTTTTCATGCAATATGGCAAATTATTCCATTACCTTGAATAATGTTGCCCTATTCTTCTTTCTTTGACGTGCTGTCATGCTTTGTGTCACTCTGGAGAGCATGACTTTAAAATCCAGAATGTATGTAGTGTAATTAAAACAAGTCATCATTACTGGAGGAATATCTACTTAAGGAAATATCTATTTATGAAGAGAAAGTGTTGTGGTTTATCCCTTTATTAATATTTCATCTCAGTCTAGAAATCTTGATGTTGGAGCTGTAAAAAACACACAGATAAGGCAGTAATTCAGCTGGCAAATTTTCCAAAACATCTGGGCTGTGATATCCACAGACAAGAATAATCATTCTGAAATAAATATTTAAAAAAAAAAAAAAGTAAGAAAAAACTCCACTGGATAGCATTAGCTGTTGTTTAGCTAAAATTTCTGTTTGGGAAATTAAATTTCTGATTTTCAGTGTGATCAAGGCTGCTCATGCCTTAAAAAAGGAGCTAGGTACCTTGTTCAGAGGAACTTGAATCAAAAAAAAAAAAAACAACCAAAAAACCCCAAAAAGTAATCTAACTCATGGAATTGCTAACACTTACCTCAATCTCATGCTGCGCCAAATCAAGCTGAAGCAATATATAACAATATATATTTGTGTAATCTGAAATTATGATATCTTTCACTCTCCTGGAGTAAATCGTTATCTTAAGATCTATTTGAAAGACAGAATCGTGGATTTTTCTCTCTGGCTCTGAAATTTGATTGAAAGGACACTTTTTGGCAGAAAGTACATTTCTGTGAAAAAGCCAAAATACAGCCTTTCAATAGGTCAGCATTTGTTGAAAGTGCACAGGACACCACCTTTATGTCTTAAGTGCAGTGGGTGATGGGGCTTTTGTTGGCTGCCACAGACCTAGGCAGCCACCCCTGCTTCTGTCACCAGCATATGGAAACGGGGGCAAAAGGAAAAACCTAATTAGCAACAAGTTATAAACTGAGTCAAGAAAAGCAAATACTCAAAACGAAAGATGGCCTCTGCTGTAGGTCCCAAACGTCATGGTTGTTGGCAACCCTGAGGGAATTTGAGGTAATGGAGGCAGAGTAATCTGCTTTATTAATCTTTGTCCCTCATTGGAAATTGATTCTAGATACATCTGTTCATTGAATAAAGAAAAAAATGTATTTTGAGTGGTTTTAAAACTATTATTAAGCTTCAGTCAAATATACCAAGGCACTGCTAATACCTTTGACAGGACTACAGGGTTCTGATATTGGAAAATTAAATGTCGTGTGGCCTTTCTTTGTTGCTTCTAGGGCTAAGGCCAAGCATTGAAGTTTTATCTTTAATAAAACCCAAATATTACACCAGTATATAATTATTTTATTCATGCTAAATGATAATTTTAAACTCTGTTGAGTACTTTAAATTGCTCGAGGCATTATTTCTGGTTTGTGTGGAGGAAGCAAATTGTCTTGTGTTTTGTTACAATGCAGACACAGAGAGGATGCTGGCTTTGGGGCTGCAGCCAGTGATGGGTGATTCAGGCAGTGCAGCTAAAGACCTGCTCTCACTTGAGTAACATATCTCAGACACACTGGCATGAACTTAGGGACCTGTCCAAAGGTTTCGGGGAAACAAAGCAGAACAAGTAACAGAAGTCTGGGGCAGTATAATAAACCTTGGTGTAAACATGACTCTCCTGCTGCTGCATCTGAGCACAGTCAGTCGAAGCCAGTTCAGGTATTTCTGCCTGTGTCCATGTCCTGTCATTTGGGTGACTCAAGCTACCTCTGGAACAAAGCTTCAGGATAGAGGCGTCACTTAACCAGGCTGACGAAAACGCCGGGTTATTGGCAGTGCTGAGGTGTCTCAGACGCTGTCAGTGCCGGGAAACAACCCCTGCTTCTCTTCATCAGTCAGGACAGGATGACTGGAGGCCTCAGCCTGAAGTGGCTGATGGACATGTTGTTTCTCTCTTTTTAATTAAAGATGTTTTAAGGGACCGTGGCAATGGAATTCATACTTATGCAATCACTGGATTTAATTTATACAAAGAACCTCTCTGTCAGGAAAAATGTGGCAAATAAAATAACAACAATAGGAGGGCTTTTGACTGCAAGGTGTGATAGGGCTGGATTAGAGGCTTCAAACGAGAGAAAACTGGAACCCTTTTTTTCTGTTTGAAAAATATCCTCGGGAATTGTACAGGTTGGTGTGAAGACATGCAAATGGTGTTCTTTGGCAAATGACAAGAGTCCCAACATCTTTTCAGGTCTGCCTGGGGAAAATTTCTTGCAAGTTCTTGTATTCAAACCAGAAGGCAGCCAAAAGTGCTGGAAGCTGCATTTCTAATTATGGAGATTTTTCCAAATGGACTTCTCTCAGTGAGCCATGTCTGAGCCAGGGAAGAGAGGAGACAGATTGCTTCATACTTCATCTGCCAGGAGACAGTCAATATCCTAGGGATAAAACCAGGAAAATTTCAAACAGTCAAGAGTAGCTCTCCAGGGGTTAGCCAGATAAGCCAAGCTTGCCGGGACTGCTAGCCCTGCTCCAATAATTAGGTGTTAGAGAAAAAAGTAGCGATATTACGCACATGGTTTCCTAGTTCTCTCCTATCCCACGTTTCTGAGGTCAAGCTCAGACCTGGTGTGACCTCAGATGAAGTCCATTCTTGTCAGGTCTCCGTTCTGTCCATTACATGAAATCAACCCAGCTTTTAAATCCCTAGAGAGTCAATAAATGTGACAGCAGCCACTTAGGGTGCCATGGCAATTTGCGTTCTCTAAGGTAGGAAGTAGGCAAGAAAGGAAGAGGGGAAAGAACACAACTCAGAGTGATTCCTTTGCTTGGACACCAGCATATGACCTAGAGGGCACCCTGTTTGCAAGTGCTGAAATGTCACCTTCTAAAACCTAGTGCACAGCAAATGGCATCCGTGTGGGGAGCTCCAGGTCTCTGATGCTTCCTTTGAACTTCCATTTGCTGTGGTGGAAAGCATCACGGAGAAAAACAGAATCAGCTAAAGCTATTTTCTTGGCTTCCTTCCAACTATGCTAACCTTAATGCTGAGTCACTTATTATTGTTTCTTTAACCAGAATGGCGCCACAGTAACCTTCTGTTCCCTGCAGCCACACTGGAGTGCTTACAGATTTAAACCTTTTATTTCCAGGACACTTACCTGAGGATAGTTTCAGTGGAGGTGTGGAAGCAGGGAGCTGATACTGCTCTTCATGAAATAGACGAGTCAGGCCTGATCCCATGTTAGACCTCAGTGATTAGAAGGTACCGTCAGCCCCAAAGAGCTTCATCTTTTTTCTTGCTGTGCAGACTGACTTCAGATGTCTGAAATTTAAGCTGTGTTTTGTAGCATTTATCCAAATCCAAGCACATTTGCATTTACCAGTCTATCTATTTTCCCACTGAAAACTGCTATACTTACCAAAATCCAAGATAACACTACATCTAGCACAGGCTTATAAATTATCTAGGCTGATTTAAGAAAATAACTTTACATCTGTTTTTGCTACAAACCAAAGCACACAACAACATCAAATGTTGTAAAATAAAGAAATCCCAGAGGGAATTACTGCAGCAAATAGTACTGATTTCTCCAGTGGAGAGCTCTTTAATCTGAAACCTACCATAATGTGTTTCTGGAAAGGTGCTCTTTCACAGTAATATAAGTTATCCTGTCTATCAGGTCAACTTGAAAAAAAAAAAATCACTTTAAAGCAAACAAACAAACATACACACATACACACACACACACACACCACCACCCTGAAAGCATATTTACTTTTTCTCCATCAGCAGTCTTTTTTACAAACCAAATTGTTTCTGTAGTTTTGATCAGTATAGTTAGTTAGTTAGTTTGCAAACAGATCTACATATTTACACAAATATTTTTGCCACAAAATTGAAACCAAAGTGTTGTTTAGAAATGGAATTTACATTTGTGCAAAAATACTTTTATCCATACAAGAAAAAAAAATCAAATGCATCATGATATTAAGACAGAAAAAATTATTTACATTGCCCAACTTAATCACAAAAGAAGCTGAAGAGTTAGTAGAGATCTCATGTAAAATTTCTTTGAGTCATGAGGTTCATAATAACTTCGGTGAACATAGTGGACACCTCAGACAGAATGGTTTATGGATTTTAGAAAATTCCCAAGTGACACCAGAGCAATACCTTCTTGCCCTTGCTTTCAGCAAAGTGCAAGCATGTCGGCTGTACTGGTGCAGAGAGACAGAGAGTGCAACACTGTAACTATGAATAACACTTCTTGAAACCCTGCATTTCCTTCAGACATGTAGGTGCTTTTTGCATGAGAGATGCTGGACTTCTTACAGGCTGGAGTAGGATGGCTTGATTGCCTGGTGAGAATTTCAGCTCTGCACAACATCCCCCACTGGTGCCAGCACAGCAGAACATGGTAGCCAAATGGCAGGTGTCCCAGCCTGCTGACTTTTTACACTGCAGATCTAAAACAAAGCTGCAAATGCATAGTCAAAATATTTTTCAGTTGCAAAGAGGTATTTGGAGATTGGGGATCAACAGCACCTTGTATCCTACATTTACAATGTTGCTCCTGTTTTAGCAGCAGTGCTAAACGCACTGCTAAAAGCAGGTTGCGCTTCTTTTTGTAACTCATCTTAAATGATTGCTGTAGTATTCAAGGAGTAGTTACCCTCAAAATGCACAGCTTATCCAGTTCCAGGTTAGGATCCACATTATATTATTCCTTGAGCACAAGATACCAAGTCTGTGTAGCTTAATATGAGCTGCTTTTAGATGCAGAATACTTCTTGCTCTGTGTCTTCTCTTTTTCTTTCCAGACAGATTTCTTCTTGAGAAAGAGGGCCTAAGTGTGCAGAGCCTGACTGGCATGTGTCAAAGAGCAAACTCTGTTCATTGTCATAGAAGAAAGGAGATGGGGAAAAAAAAAAAAAAAAAAGGCAGGTAACATAAAAGAGAAGCAGGAAACAATAACAAAAAACAAAAGAGTAATGGAAAACAGGACTGGCCAGCACCCCACATTCCCTCATCTTTGCAACATGTAGTTCATAAACTCATGTAGGTGCTTCACACAAACAAGGAGGGACCCAAAATAGAGATGCTGTAAACAGGAGAAACAACATCCCACTCATAATGCTCTTGGGAACAGCTGCCACAAGACCAGCTCCCTGTGACATCAGGGGCTTTTTTTTGGTGCACATTGGTGTGTGCCTGGAGTCCCAGAAGGAGAAATGTAGTAGGGAGAAAATGTCAGTCACAACTTCTCCAATTATACAGCAAGAATGTCTATCTAAAAATATGCCAGGCTCGCTAGAAACTCCCGCCTTGCTCCCGTCATTCTTGTAATACCCACCAACATCACTCACACCCTGTTGAACTGCCTCTGGGGCAGGAGCCCACAGAAACAGGCCTGCCTCCAAAACAGCTGCTTTTGGTATGCATTGCAGCTCTTTTAAAGGAAAACACTCCATTTGGCCACCACAGGAGAGGAGTAATCTGAGACATCTTTGCTTGTGCAGGCATGACCTTATGAACCAGTTCTGTTGGGATGCTGGGACTGGTACCAGATCATCACTCTGTTCCCAAGCAAAGGCCACATCATTAAAAGTTCTACTCCTTAAATTTCTTTTCATGTCAGTTCCCGTTTTGAAACCCTAGCTTGTCTATTTTGCTCACTTACGAAAAATAAGTCCAACTGAAGGAAAAGTCAGTGCTAATGCCTCTTCTGCACTGACCATCCATGTCTTGTCTGACTTATGTTACTGCAAGGCAGTTAAAAACCCCACACTGTGGCTGGTAGTTTTGTTTCCAGCAGACTCAGGAGAAAAGTAATATTGGTCTAAGAATGAGATCAGCTATTCCATTCCTTGGTAAAGGAAAATGAAAGTAATTTTATATAATTATTCTTGTTTGCTTTAAATAATTCTAAACAAATTTTTCTGGTTTCCTTTTCCTTTTTCCTTTTCCTTTTTCCTTTTTTGTTTTTCTTTTCCTTTTTCTCTTTTCCTTTTCATTTTCATTCTGATTTTTTGGGTTGGTATGTTTGTTTGTTTGTTTGTTTTATTTTTTTGTCACTCTTTCCCCTTTTTTTTTTTTTTTTTTACTTTGTCTTTCTATTTTCCATTTCTTAAGAAATAGGATTGTATTCTTGTCCTCAAATGGTCCTTTTGTGCACATCCAGGAACACCCTGATTATTTCACCCAGATGTTATAGAGGAATTGCACAGTCAGGATTAATTTGGAAGAAAGGTTGATGCTATTCCACAGTTGTGCACAGGACAGGAGTGAGGGTCCAGTTATGGTATATTGATCTGTGGTATTGTCCTGGTTTGAAGGACAGGTGTCTGCCAATAAAGGCAGAAGCTCCTCTTTGAAAGACAGAATTTAAGTCCTCTCCCTCCTGAGTATTATAATTGTTTGAATCAGGAACTCCAAGGCAGAGATAAGGGTGTAGGAGTAACAGCTCTTTACTAATATATCCAACTGTACAGACAGAAACAGCAGCAGTTATTAAAATTAACAACAAAACAGAAGAAATAACTCAGTTCCAGTCTTTTTTTTTTTTTTTTTTTTTTTTTTTTAGCCGCAGACACACTCTGCCTGTGTCTGTTCCCAGTGGTGGAAAACGTGGCAGGGCCAGCACAGCTGCGGAGAGCCGGCGGGAATGGAGGGGGGAGGCAGCAGTGGCACCTGTGTCCAGGTGGGAGCAGGGTGGAGGGGCAGCTCCCCGCTCACCGTTTGGTTTCTGGTGCTCAGCTGTGTGCTCAGAGGTAGGAGGCTGGAGCGGGGCAGACGCAGGGCGGTCGGACCGCAGAGAGCCGGGCTCCTCCCCCACGTTCTGGCCGCGTGGGCTGGTGATGGCGATCCTGCCCCTCCGCCATGCCCGGCGAGCGAGCAGCGCCCCCCCGGAAGCCAGCCCCCACCTACCCCTTTGTCTAGAGTCCTGAAAAGAGCCTGGGTGTAACCCGGCAGGCCCCTTTACCATGATAGTGGGAAAAATTCTTTAAATTGGGACAGCGAGAGAACAAAACCCGACCTCCAGCAGGTATTTTGGAGCAAGACACTAAGCAGATGCTGGATTGACTTGTGAGAGGGCAGAGGTGGGTTCCTTGGTAATGTACTCTGAGTGTAAAAAATCTCCTTGTTAGAGAGTCACTGATGTACTTAAAACCCAGCTCACTTACTGATCTTAGCTTTACCTGCAGGTGTCCTATTTCACTGGCAAACCACTACCAAACCTCTGTATTTCCCCACACCTGCAGGTAAGTGTTTATACCCTTGCCTCTTAAGAAGAGATTCAGCCTTGAAAATGTACTTGGCAAGTACATTTGTACTTGGGAAGTCTTTTCAGGGGCCCCTCACAGAGGACAGATGCTTTAGTGCTTTCAGTAACATTCCCACTCCCAGGCTTCTGCAAGATCCTGTTTGTATTAAGTGGGTCTTCCAGTGATAAATGACTCATATTACTCTGAATTGAAAGTAGCTGGCCTTTCTTCTGTGCAACTCCTGAAAAAATTCCAAAGGACCTCATTGCTCCACTTTACATAGCTTGACTATATTTAGTATGTGCTACACCACAAACTGTAATATGGCCTGTGAATCTTGCTTTTTATTCAAGAGATGCAGATTATTTTCTCAGTCAGGGTCACGTTAACATACGTTCATATCTCCTGGATTTCAACTTCATCTCTTTCTTCCTAAACCTTCAGTATTGTGTGTCCAACATAATACCAAGGTCACCAGTTCATGCCCTGTTTGAAATACAGGAGAAAACTCTATTAAGACTTATTTATTAAAAAAAGTATAAGAATCATCTTAGCAGTCTTCTTCCCCACAGATTTTTTCTGTTCATTTGGAGGAGATAAGTGAGTGGTTAAGATACAAATTAGTTTCTTCATTGAACTGGGATCATTTTTGAAGGCAATCACTACTTACTGGTTTACCACTTGCTGTTTTGTGGTGTTTCATAATAAGGGGATTTCATTTTTGAAAAATGAAGCAAAAAATGTGCTTGAAAACATGAAAATTGGGGGATTTTTCAGCATTATACTTTTCTGTCCAATTACATTATCATTTATTGGTGAAAATGGAATCATTTTGTGGGAATGTGTTCAGACTCCTATGGAACTCCAGTTGAAAGCAGGCAGTCTTTCTGCTTATTTAGACATCTGAACTGGACATATTTCTTCCTGTATTTTGGAAATGTTGGCATGGTTGTTGTGCTACTAAGCACCAATAAGTTCTCTTATCGTTAACTGGATGGTCCCAGAACCTAGTGATACCAGAAAAACAAGTTAGTATTTCAATGGCCTTGTAGATGTGGTCTAGGAATTTACAGTTTCCTATGATTTCGTCTTTAGAAGTTTGAATGTTTTAAGAAGATGGAAGTTATTTTGATTTCTGGAATCTGGAAATGCTTGCATGTCCTTGAGTAGGACTGTTCATAAAATGTAGAGTGTTTTGGGTTGGAAGGAACTTTAAAGATCACCTAGCTCCTATTCTCCCACCACAGGCAGGGACACCTTCTGCTAGACCAGGGTGCTCAATGCCCCATCTAACCTGGCACTGAATACTTCTAGGGATGAGACATCCATAGCCTATCTAGGCAATCTGTTCCACTGTCTCATCACCCTCTCAATAAAGATTTTCCTTTTAATATCCAGCCCAAATCCACCGTCTTTCAGTTCAAAGCCATCCCTCCTTGTCCTACAAGCCTTGGTAAAAATCCCTCTTTGGCTTTTCTGTGAGCCTTTATGTACCTTTTATGTACTGGAAGGTTGCTCTAAGGTCACCCTTGAGCCTTCTCTTCTCCAGGCTGAACGACCCCAACTTTCTCAGTCTGTCCTTGTAGAAGTGTTCCACCCTTCTCCTCTTCTTGGCCTTCCTCTGCCCTTATTCCAACAGGTCCATGTCTTGTGAGGTGCACAGAGCTGGATGCAATGCTACAGATGGGGTCTCATGTGGGCAGAGAAGAGGGGTAGAATCCTGCTGCCCACACTGCTCAGGATGCAGACAGCTCCCTGGGCTGTGGGTGCACATTGCCAGGTCGTGTCCAGCCTCTCATCTACAAGCAGGTCAGATTTATTGAACTCTCCTTCCATACTAGAAAGTTAGGTTCCCATTGACTTGTTTTAAAACCTCATGCTAACCTGTGGATCCCAAGACCAAGCAATAAATGTTGTTGTGTTACAATCCACATTTTTCAAGAGGTTTACTTTAAATGCTTAAGAAAATCAGAATTTCAGAGACCATTTGAAGACTGAGGAAAATTCCTTATATCTGTTGAAACTTTGAACTGGAATATTCTATTAAAATTACAAGCTGAGGCGCATGACTTCAAAAAGCATCATTGTATGCAACTTTTTAGGATCATATATTAGCTATGAACAAGAGAATATCTAGAAAAGTGGACCATATGGTACAATAATTTGGGATCCAACCTGTTGGTTTTTATATAAAGGGGAGAGCTAGTACACTTTAACACATTTTACAGTCTTTACTGTTTGAGTTTGGAATTTGTGAAAAATCTTCCCAGAAATGGGCTCATAGACACAGATTCCAAAATAGCATATTTGGAAAACACCTTGAAAATAATTACTGTGACAAAATTAGAAGCTCTGCTAAGGAACTTAACAGCATATTTCAGCAGCTGGCACTGTCTTCTGATATACTGGAAGTTCAAAACCTTAACATTATACTCACAGTGGGAAGTTGATCCTTTCCAGTTGCTCCCAGCTTCTCTCTCTGAAGCATTACCAATAAAAGAGCTGTGACAGTTTCAGCACATCTGTGCTTATGGTTTAACACCAAAATCTTTCTATTCAAATTTTGTCTTTAGGAACTGAGGAAATGTATGAATAGAAGCAGATGTCCTATGTGAAACAATATTACCAGAAACTTAGGAACCAGTCCAGATTCTTTGGGAATCCATGTTTTCTCTGTTAAGTTTGGACGGTCTTGCTTTTTGCACAATACTATTAAAGGGAAATTGTGCTTGCTTTTGAATCAGAAAATGTTAGTGCATTTGGAGTCAATGCAAAAATGATGCTGCATTCAGGAGACACACACTCTTCTTTTAGAAAGTGAGATCTTTGGAGAGAAGGCAGTGTCGGGTTGCTTCTGCCTGGGACAAGGGCAGCTTAGAGCTGCCAAACAGCCAACACTTGGGGTGGCTCAGGAATTTCAGTGATGGGTTTGGGACAAAGCCATGCTCATTCCTTGGCTTGTGGCAGAACCCACACGATCCATGAAACTACTGAAGATGAAGAAGATAAAATGGAAAAGGCAAGGCAATTTAAGAGCCTACAAGTTCTGTTGTCATCAAATAACTGTAAAGTGTCAGAGGTTCCAGAAGCTGAGAGGAAGATATTAAAGATGACACTCTTTAAAGAAGAATGACATACATTTTCCAAAATTTTATTCTGTTCCTTGGTCTGTATGGAGCTTGACATGCATTCTTCCTCCCACTCTGTCTCGCCTCTTTCCTAATTTCCTCACTATATGTAAAAAGCATTAAAAATTTAGGAATTCCTGGACATTACAGCAGAATGAAATAATGGCAAAGGTCTTTCTGTGGACTTCTATTTCTATATACAACCATGCCATCTTAGTGAGACATGAGTTATTCTGATTTACAATCTTCTTCCCACTAATCAGAATAAGTCACAAGTGTTTGGAAAGGGATGTTGAGCTTCTCTGTACACACAAGGCAGTGACCCAAGAGGGACTCCAAAGACAAAAGATTGGTTGATCATTATCTTTGTGTATGGACTGTATTTGATAGAAATATTAATTTATTTTTTACTTTGTGCGCATGGATTTCTTTTTGTTCATGCATTTTCATGCTTATGTAGATTGCCATCTCTGTCTTATATTTCTTGTTCAATTGCCTGTAGAAAGAGCTTTGTGCAAAATTCTGGTGAACTTCCTAACCTCCTTTATTGACAATGATGAGATGCTTTGAGAGATTAAATAAATTTCCTTTATTTTTAATACTATTAAAATGCAGATGTTTGATATTTCCCACTTTTATCCCCATTTCACAAAGTTAAATCCAGCAGTAGAACTGTTACGAGTATTAATGTATTCCCAAGGCAATCCATTCCAAGTGCATTTGGTCTGAAAAAAATATTTGTTTCCAGCTTGCTCACAAAAAAGCATGCAGTTGAAAAACTGTTCATATTTGTGTTGTATGATCATTTGACCTTTCCCACCCATGCTTAACTAGAGTATAGTTTTTAAATAAAAACCACTTATGTTACTAAAACCTCATGTTACTAATCCCAGATGCTGTGAACAAAACAATAACGTGTCAGTCCCTCAGAAATAGAGAGCTCGATCTTTATGGTCCTGAGAACAAAGCACTCAGCTTTAACTGACTTTGATGAAAATTGTGAAGTGCTTAGCTTACAGTCAAGTTAAATGGCTGTCAAGTTAAATGACAATCAAGTTAAATGGCATTCAGCCCCAGTTCTATTCCTGTAAAGCTCCTGATGTTTTGGTAAGAGGCAGGAAGAGGAACTGGATCAGATTGATGTGGTAAAGCATTTTTCTTAATAGGAAAAATTAAACATCATTAAAAAACTATTATAATAACAATTTAATTCTAAAGAGGAAGGATTCAAACACATTCTTGCACACCAGTTGTGTCAGGGTAATGTCCACATATATTCTACTTGTCTGTGGGAATGCATAGGAATTTATATGAGCTTGGCACTCTTTCACTAAGGCTGAGCTAACTGGAATTACTTCACCTAAGCCTGGGGCAGGGAGCATCCACATACACAGTTACCCCAGCTCAGCCAGCAAACAGCAGGTTCCTGATGAATGGCAGTGAAATCCAACTACTGATGGCTGTTTTTCTATGCAGAGCCACAACTGAATCAGTGTCCTTCCTCTATGAGAGTTTACTTCTGAATCGACCATTAGAAAGAGAACATCTGGCATAGGAGCCTGATGAGACCTGAACTATAAAATACCTTATAACCAGGTTATAGTGGCTTTGACCTGGGCAGTGTCTTTATAAAAATATAATTTCCTTTTTTTGCGTAGGATTTTATTTGTAAACCAAAAAACTGCAAAACTCAAGCCACTTTTGTGTTAAACAGCACTTATCTGATAGAGCTCATTTGAGCTTGATTAGCATATGACAGCAGTTAACGCACGGCTGACTGGGGACAGGTAAAAATACAAATGAGTTAGTATCGAGATATTCCTGATCTCCCCTACAATGTTTCTGTGTGGAGATGGGTTGAGCAGGGTGTGGTGTGCCTTGTAATCCTCAGCAAGTCTCTGGAGCTCTCTTCCTCCCTAGCCTAGCTGTTGGAGTGCTGTGGGCACAGAGCTCCCCTTCTGCTAGCGTGGCACCTGCAGCATTCCAAGCACGTGAAGGCTCCATGCTGCTGGCAGTGTCCCACTCCTCAGGACTCTGCACCATCCCTGGACACAGCACCATCAGCACTGCCTGAACATCACAGACTGCACTCCCTGGGAAATGTGAACTTCATGCTCCCAGCACAAAATGTACAATTTCCAGACATATGAGAAAAACTGCCACTGTCACACATATGTATTTGAGAGGCTTTCAGGTCATAGAACAGGTACCCAGGGGCATAGCATGTTAATGAAGACAGCAGCTGAGTAATCTCATAATAAATCTGCTGCAGACAAAACACAAAAGAAATCAAAGTTACTTGTTATGTAAACCTGGGATTTTTCTTGCTTATTGCTGGCTTGCTCTTACCCAGCTACTGCCTGGTGAAAGAAACAATCACAGGTGATAGTAATTTCTTCCAGCACATTCATTCATTATGCATATATTAAATATCAGTCTTAATTTAGATTCTAGGAAGTTGGTGTTGGAATTGAAAGCTCATGATGTTTCCTATCACCCACACCTAAATACACATGATCTAACCCAAACATGCACGCCATAATGGTGAATTACTTGTATTAAAAAGAGTTTGTTTTAACATACATCTGGTGGTGCTTTTTCCTTACATCTACCAGATGAAAGATTATGCACCCTTGCTCTGGAAGGAAAACCACATTTTCTTTATTTTTTGCCACAGTGGCTGGGGCTAAGGAGCTACAACATATGCACAGGATGAGTTTTGGGTTTGTTGATGTTGAATCAATACCTTAATTTGAGGTTTGCATAGGATTTGTTTTTTCTGTTGATTTTCATAGTTTCTTGCCCTTGTATTATCATTAATTTTGCCAATATTAGAAATAGCTGGAACTGAAAATGTTGAAAAGTTGGAAGGAAAAAACAGAAAGTGTGCAGAAAGATAAATACACCTGAAGGCATGCGGATAATTTTCATATCTCAAAATTCGAATCAACATAAATCCAGGTGTTTTCCAGCATGAGATGAACCTAAAAGTAGGAATACTCATCCTGAGTTTTTATGGTAACAAGAAATTTGTTCCATATATTGTATTTTTACCTCAAACTTGTTGGCAAGCTTAATAAAAAATACATGCCTTTAAATGGAGATTTTCATTAATTACTTTTGCGCTCTCCCTTTCTTTCAACTTCATTTCAGAGTCTCTTTAAATTTAAGACACTGATTTCCCTTAGTTCAGCTAAGTCAGAAAAACTAGTGCAGCTCTTCATCTCTCGCTGGTATACAAAACACCCTAAAACATACAGTACAAATCCAAGTTATGTACAAATGGCCTCATATTCATGACTTGAAGGTGCTTGGATTTTTTTTATTAAATTCTGTTTGCTAAGAAGTAGATCTCTTCAATTTGCTTCCTATACCAAACTCTGGGGAAAAAAAGTCCATGTTTAAATTGAATGAAATTTGCAACTTCACAGAATTCTCTCTTTGAAAGGCATGCTGCAAAATGTGTGGCACTTCCACAGAGAGAGAAACCCAAGAATACACTCTGTGATCTCCACAAAATATTTTATTTTTCTAAGATAGAAAGTGAGGAGCAAAGGATTTTCAGACACTTGAAAGTGTTATAATGACTTGGTAATGCAACCCTCAGAGTGCTTTAATATAGTTATAAAATGGATCTGTGTGTCTATAAAAAGAATAAGTTAAAAAGAGAAAACATCACTGAATGATTTCCAAGTCTGCATCACAATGAACTTAAGGCATTCACTATAACTACAAAGACAATCAAAGAATGATGATTCACCAGTAAGCTATCAGAGTTCTTGAGTTAACAGGGCAGTTAGCAAGTGAATAAATGATAGAGGAATTTAGGAACTCACAAGAAAAAAATTCGTCCTTCTTACCTAATGTTTTGGGTCATGGACTGTATAGTGCATCGTACTTCAAAATCTCACCTACACATACTTAGGGTTAAAAAAGTGTATATAATACTAAGCAATTTTATTCTGACTCAAGAAGTTTTATAGCTGAGTAAAGCACTGGTCATTCTTACTCTTCAAAAAGAATGTTACTTTTTTTCAGTAGCAGAAGTCTTTTATCCCAGAAAACACTGCATGTTTCAGCACTTTGCATGAAAGTTTATGACCTGTTCTGTTCAACTTCTACTTCACCATTGGTATAGCATCTCATGAATCTTCTCATCCCTTTTTAGAATTAGTACTGTGTCTGAAAACATCTCCCTGGTGTATACTTATCTCTGCCCTTCAGGCCTTTCTCAAGGCTTTCTGAGGCTTTTTCTTCCTTGAGAAAAACCTGTTTTCACTCATGTAATCTGTTTGTTGTATTTGAGGAACATATATGTTCCAGACACTGCATTGTTGAATTGCGTTGCTGCCTATTTAGTTTAATTGCTGATAACTCCTGTAATGAATGAAATAAATTTTTCACTAGTTTTAAAGAAGTAATAAAGAGTTTGAAATGCAAATTGAGATATTTGGTGCCAAAGTCTTTCTCTAGACACCTTAATCACAAGTGATTGTAGTGTTGAACTTAATCAAAACTGAAACCAATGCAGGCTTTTCAAAGTAAAAAATCACTGCAGTAATGGCTGTGGACAATTAGTATAAAAACATGTGTTCCCTCTTGCCAAATGACCCATTTACTTCTGTACAGTAAGATCATTAACGATAAGATTTCTTAGCTACTCTTCTGCAATACCACATCTACCATTATGACAAAGTACAGAAATATGAGTCTGCTTTCAGGGGACTAAAGATCTTGTATGATCAGTTGCTTAGGGATAAGCAGAGGGAGGAATTTCAAGACCCTTTTCCTCTTTAATTAGAGCTACTGAGCTGAGAATACTGTATCTAATCTGGTAATCCACCATCGGCTACTTCAGTGTTTCTGATGGTATTCTTCTTCCCAAACAGGACAATTAAAGCCTACCAAAGAAAATGGGCACTATTCACTTATTTCAGGCTCATGATCTGTTAACGGAAGAGACAGCTGGCCATCGTAATTCTATTTTCTTTCTGAGAGAAGTCATCAAGCCAGACCTAATGTCACTGTAAATCTTTCTGGATGGGTGGTCATTGTTTTCTTGTGCTTAGTGCAGAGTCTGGTGCGTGGGAGGCTATGGCTCTTAGGTGCTGTCATTACACTGAGTCACTTAAGCTGTAAGAAAAGGTAAAGCTATTTGGTAGGAGAGGTGGGGAATTAGGTGATGTGAGTGGTGCCACAATGGGGATAGGACATAAACAAGAAGGCCAACTCTATCTTCTGACCAGTTCTCTGTGACTAGTGCACTGGAAAGAAGCTGGTGTCATTTTGCAGCTGGGTCTGTCGTTCCAAATGCCTCAGGTGGAAGGACCAAAATGGAGGGCACAGGGCCAGAGCAAATATGGTGCAGTTGTAGCTGTGCTGAATATGTATGCTAGGAGGAACTTGTAGCCACCCACACACAAACAGACTGCTGGCATTTTTATAGTGGGGTCTATAATAAGAGGGTTGAAAGACATTTACTTCTTTTTGTATATGTCCAGAAACATATTAAATATTGTACATTCCTGTGATAATGTTGATCATTGCACAAAATTTCCCAGTTGTCTTGAGAAAGGGAAGGCTACTACTTCAAATGTTAATAGCCGGAATATCTTCTAACCAATATGACAGCCATGAGCAGAAGATGAAAGGAAAATATATTAAGAAATTAAGAGCTGACTTCAGGAGGTAGAATAATGAGTCAACCATATGAGAAATTAAGGTCATGAAATGCTTGCCTGAATCTTACTCAGGGAGCTGCCTAGAACATTAGCAGTGAAACCTGAAACTGTATGAAACTGACTTGGTTTTATACTGCATTGCAACTCAGAAAATCACAGCAGATTTCTCAAAACAGGCCACAAAAAGCCTGCAGGAAAGCTGTGTGGTGCCATGACTCTTCCATCCAGCAGCAACCACAGCTGTTGTCCAATGGCTCCATGGAAGCACGGCGTGGCTCTGCTTGCCATGGGCTGGCCACCAGAGAGCTGTGTCTGCACAGCTGGAGCCAGGAGCCCTGCTGATAGACCACAGTGCTCTGTGCTGGTGTCCAAAGGAGCCATGAAAAAGCACCTGGCAACTAGGCAAAAATACTGAGCAATGAAATGCTTGCATAAGTTTAGGTGTGAAGAAATAAGAAAACCTCAATTATTTTTTTGTTTGTGGGGTCCTACAACAACATCTTCCAGTAACCTACATCTGCTTTCTGGCACAGCTTTTTGGCACACTCTGTTTCCCTTTCTATTAATGAGGGTTTTCTTTCTGCTGAGATCAAAAGGCTCTACTTTGCTGAGACACTGATAACTGAAATAAAGCAAGCCCTTTCTCTTCCATGGTCAGAATAACCCTTGAAATTTTCTTGATCATAGCATGTCTCTTTTAGACCCATGTCTGTTGCCTTCTCCAAAAATCTCTGTTAGATCTCAACAAACTCTGAAAAGATGAAGAAGGGTTAATTTTCCATATGTTGGTAATTTCCAGCAAAGCTGTGTACCTCTAAACCTGTTTAGACTGTGCTCGGCAGGAAACCAGGCACTCTAATTTGGGAAAAAAACCAATTAATCCTAAAATAAGTAATCTGAAATAGGACAAGTGAATTGTGGAGTTGAAGCATCTGTTTTATTCATTTGACTACAGAGGGTTGCTGCCTCTCCAGCCTGAGAGATGTTTGCAAATGAAACCCACCTACTCTCACTCCCTCTGGCTGCATCTGTACTAGAAGTGTAGGAAAATGTAACCTGTCTCCATGAAAACCACATTTGATTTGAAATAGTATAGATAATATCTTGTGCTTCTGTTGTTTAAAGGGTGGATAATCTCTGAATATTCCACTGCCCCTGATTTTATTTGGTTGGGCACAGAACTGCACCAATTGACTTTGTTACAGGTGTACATAAACTGGGATTTTATATCACTCACAAAGTTTTCAGCACAGATTGGAAGTAGCTTGAGAAATCTTTTAAAAGAATTTCACATGTAAGTCATAAACCTAAATATCCTCTCACTCCCTTTGTTAAATGTCCATTCTCTGTAGGTAAATTAGAGGAACATATCAAACCAGGTTTGATTCTCCTGAGCCACCTTTTCTGGGCAGGTGTTTGTTACTGTCCTTCAAACTGGGCTTGGGAGTTTGTTGGTGGTAGTTTTCAGGCTTTCCACAGATATCAGTTCTTTTGCAAGAAGCAGAGGACCATTCTGAGCTTTCTTGACATCAGTGCATTATTTTGCTTTTTATTTCTAAGTAGATTACTTTCTTTTTGTCTCTTTTCTTGTTGCAGTAGTTAATTTATTAATAAATAATGTGTAAAGGACCTGCTGACAATAATTCCAGAAGGCACTGGTGAACAAAACATAGTGTCTTATCGTGTGCATACTTCCACAGATTTGGAATTTTTCAATATTTTTCAACTTACGCACTTAATTTTTCACCTATGCTAGTATTAAGGGAAAATGAAATCTCAGAACTTGGTATTTAGTTGCATTAGGAATCCTTTTAGTCCCTTGCTGGGCCCACTCACTGGGATGATCATGTAGAGAAAAGACTTCAACTGTCCCATTACCTTCAGCTACTTGCTCTCCATACTGCTCAGCACCACAGTCTGATGATATGCTGGGTTCCAGTGAGTGGGTTCTCCTTTCTAGGGACATCCAGGTAGTGAGTGGCTTTAACCTGAGAGGCACTGCTACATCTCTCCAGCTTTTGCTGCTGTCCTGAAGAAAGAGAGCTTAATAAGCCTGGCTGCAGTGTGACAGGCTAAACCTTGCCCCACCAGACCTTCCATGCTGCCTGCAAGGGGATAGGTGAATGGGATGTGCGTTACCTCTTTCAGATGTTTCCCTTCTGAAGAGTGGTCCATAAGATATGAGCTATAAATTCTTTTCCTTTTTGCATGATATTATTGCTCTTTTTTTTGTCTTACTATACTGAATATATTTTTATATTCTTGTTACCTCAGTATCAGTTTTCAAAAGGAAAACTTCAAATGTACTCATGTGCGTGTGTACATAATCATATAAATTGGTGTATTCATGTGTAGATCAGTTATTTTCTGAAGAAGAGCACCTAAGACCTGAGTTATCAGTACAGGTACTTAGATTACTTTCTACAGAAACTTCACTTCCTGAAGGTTCAAATCATTTAATGCCAACATTAAAGATAGTCACCATATTATTCCCTATTTTAAGAAAGAATGATGAATACATCATTAAAAATTTCATCTGTTCTTAATCTTTAATGTCCTTAATATGACTTGAACGAGAGTTCAGACCCTGATTCCCAGTACCAACCTCAGCATTTCTTGTTCTGCACACCACAGAAGGGAAATAACAGTGCCTACTATTAGCACTCATCAAAATTCACTTTCTAACACTAGTGAGGAGCAGCATTTCAGATTATGCACACCATTGCATTCCTCTTCTGTTGTGAGAATAGAAACTTTCTGCAACAGCTCTTTACTAATATCTGAGTAGTGCTTTCACATGACCTTCCTTGTATGTGTGAATTTCTATAACATTTCATATAAAAAAGAGGAAAAGATATAATCACACCCCCTGATGGTAGCCGACTTACTATAAATATATTTTTTTTTAGTAACAATTCATCTTGTTGGTAGTCTTGTGTCAAATATTTGGTGTTCAATTGCAGAAATCCTTTATTGCTGTGGTCTTCCCTGACTCCTTTGTGTTCCTTCTTTTTCAGAAAAATAGTCATTATGAGAAGCATCTTGAAGAATTTTTTGGCTATAAGTTTAGCCAATAAAACATCACACACACAAAAAGTTCTACCTTTGTTCACGTGTATAGCTGGGAAGAAGGCTTTAATTCCAGCATGGGGAGATTAGGATCATATGTTGTTTATGGAGCACAATGGCAAAAAAATATAGGAAACCATTTAGTTATTTCCTTTACTAAGTACAAAATATTGTATTTTTTAGTCATTTATTTATGATTTCAAATGAATTTTTAATGATGGAGGGAGGACAACATTAGCTAGTAATTAGGGAAATGAGAGACCTGTATTTATTCAAATAAGCCCAGCCCTTCTGTTTCCTGGATGACAAAATGTTATGGAAATATGATTTCATAAGGTATGCTAATTTATTTTGGAAATGTGGGAAAGTATTGTCCAACCAAACATGAAAAAAAAAAAAAAAATTGGCATTTTAGTAGGGATACATTATTCCACTCACAGAAATCCTGCATCCTGGAAAACACCTGCAATTTCAATTTTGACCATGATTCACTAGAGTACATGCTTTCTTTTTTACCTCGAAACATGTTAAACAACACACAGACAATGAAACAAATGGAATATAAAATGAAAGTGAACATTTCCTTGAATTCAGTTTCTAACAGTTAGCTAAATTACATATTTTCTCATAAAAAGAAACAATGCATTAGAATAATGTAGTTTCACTTCAGAGAGCTTTTGGTTAATATCTTAATGGAATATATTCTAGTGAACTTTAAAAATTTTCTTTTCAGTTCTACATCATATTCATGGTTTTAGTTTATGATACTGTTATTAATTATATTGTGCAATTATATTTTTATCTGATCCTAGTACCCAGTGCTTAAAGATGCATTTTATTTCTGCTTAATTTCTGTTGGTTTAAAGTTCCTATTGTTTATAATCCTTGATTCTACAAAATACATGTTATCCCAATTCCTAAGTAAAGTTAAAAACAAAAGGAATTTAAAATATTCTTGCTGCTATTGTTCTTACTTAAATAAGATGATAAAAATGATGTTACAGGTAACTAAATGTGTCACTTATCAACAAGAAATTATCTCCATAAAATGAATATAGCTAGTGCTGAGCTATAATTATCTGCAAATATGCATGAGGAAAATCTGCATAACCAAATCCATTCATTGGCAATCACAAGAAAGAATCCAAGCTGAGCAGTCTCAAGGGCTTTATTATTTCTACACTGAATACAGAAACAGGAAATGAATGGGGTGGTTATATAAATGAGTGTAATACTTTGGACAGAATGAAATTCACATGATTAGGCTGAACATTATACAAGTAGATCTACTGACTTCATAAATGACATACAGACGTAATTAGGATTTCCCAATCCTTGTTTATTAAGCTGTCCACAAAATAGGGATCTGTAGAACAAAACCCCACGTGGTGAGATGCAGTTTGGTAATATGTATATGCAATTTTGTGGATATATTATAAAAATTATGTTCAAATGTTGATTTTAAGTGGGACTTCTTAGACATTCTAGAACTCAAACATTTTTAAAACCCCACAAATTATGATTTTATGTAAGTTTAATTGCATCACCTCTACAAAATTTTAAAGTAGATTCTATAACCATATTTTTACCATACTAAAATCTTTACACAAATAGAAAGAGTACTAAATGAGGCAAATTGTAATTAACACTATCTTTGCTGAACTATTTTTTTTTTTCAGTTATTTTTTGTTTGTTCATGTTTTTTGGTGGGTTTGGGGCAAGGGGAGTGTTTTTTGTAAGGGTTGGAATTTTTTTTTAAATCCTGAATTTGTATTTTGGTAATCTAGTCCACAGAGGTATTTCTCCCATCTATGAACTCCACAGAAAATGTCTATAAAGAAATAAATAATTGAAAGAGTAGTCAGATTCTCTGTCACATCTGACTTGGGAACAAACAGTACAAAGTGCTTTCTCATTATGTGGAACACAAGGATTCAATAAAAAAGTGGAGTTGGCTGGTGGGTAGCAGTTCCAGTACATAAAAAGTTGATGTTTCAAAATTTGTTTTTATTCTGGGTTAGAATAGAAAAGAAACCATGCAAGCATTTTGAAAAGCAATTCTGTTGAAATGCTACTTTTTAAATTGAATAGGACTGTTTTCTTTATTTCTTTTTCAATGATAATGAACCTTGAGTTGAAAACTGTAGTGATCTATTGACATCTCTGCAAAGGGTAGGCTTTGGCAAAACATTATATGTCATCAAAAAATAAAATGTAAAAGTATATGATATCAAATTTTCTAGCAATTTCTGAGACAAAGTAACCAGCAGAAGCTCAGTGATTGTGCTTATCATAGCAATCATTGCACATTACAGCATCTTGCCTTAGGGTTTTAAACTAATAACTAAAAAATATAAATTTTGAATCCTTTTTACTTTAAGAAAAGGGTGGATACCATCCAGGTAGCACAAACATAGTCCATAATTTCCATTCAATTATTTGGCCGAAGTATGAATGCTTTTGTCATCAACTTTTTCCATGTGGGGAAGATACTACTCAAATATAATGACAGCATGATGAGAATATGTTTATTTTTTTACTTTCTTTAGTACTGCCATCCTTTTTAATAGACCAGAAGCTGTTAACCACATGAAGTTGGTCACTTAAACCTGCTCACCATTAAGTACAATTGCTCCACACCCTCCTGTAGAGAAGAAAGCTTTCTGCTAATATATACCAACAGTTTGAATGCTCTCCATGTAGTTATAGAATTTTAGTCAGGCTTCATATGTAATTTTTTCTGATAATTTTTTTTTTTTTTTAAATCTTGTTTCTGATAATTTTTGAACAATAACCTAAGAAGCATAGTGTCTGTATTGGTGCATTCAGCTGTAAGAGCCAAGATACGGTGCACTCCTGTGGTGTTTGATGTGCATGATTGCTCTCAGGGGTCTCATGCCAGAGGCCAGAGTCCAGGTGTCATCATGTAAATGGGATATTCCATGACATTGTGGTGAAACTCCAGCTGAACATCTCATAGTGGGGATGTTGCTGTCCTTGAGAGCACCATGGTATTCCATGAGCAGAGAAGACCTGGCTCAGTAGGGCATCCAGGAACCTGGCAAGACTTCCTCCTAGACTGGGAGTCTAAATTAGGTGCCTAAGCCTAGTCAAATAATACCTTTCTGTAATTCCTAGGACTTAATTCCCCTCACTCCTCTCAAAAAAATCCCAAACCCCACAGCAGAAAGACTGCACGCTTCCTTTCTTGTACTTATCCAGTGGCAGCAGCTGTTGGCCTTTGACTGAAACAGCAGAAAGGTAAATAAGACCTTGGCAGACCCTTGGCAGAACTCTACCTTTATGCTCCTTGCTGATGGACATATCTGTCTTCAAAGCAGGGCACAGAGTGTCTGTATTCAATCTGCACAGAGATCTGAGCAATTTGTCATCTTTGCATGCATCAGGTACCAAACGTTTCAGATCTGCAAGGTTTCCTGCTACCACAAAATTTTCATCCTTGCCTTTCTAATGAAAAGTGACCTTAGACTGTCAGGTGTACTGGGTGGTGGATTTTGAATTTTTTGACGGATTATTTTTTCTTTAATGAATCTCCTCAAATGATGTTGATGTTCAAATCTTGGCTATAAATCATTGTTTTCTCTTCAAATCCCATTGAATCTGTTGGCCTTAGTCACAATACCAAAGATACATGAAGGGCAATACAAGATTCAGCGTGATCCCAGCTGTGGCTCACAGCCTCATCAGCTGCCCCATAGAGCATTTTGCAAGAAGCAGAACTTTAGGATCATTTCCCTTTTATCCTCTAGTTCAAAGTCATTAAGAGAATCAAACCTCAGAGGTTCTCTCTAACCACACACTCTTAGGGGCTACTTTGAGCATTAATATTTCCCTCTGTAATTTGTAGCCTCCTCTGTATGCATTTTTGTAATTAGTAGCAACGATTAAGCTTCATATTTTCAAGACAGTGTTACTTTGAAATGGATTTTCATCACATATACAACATATTTCAATAACATTCTGTGAATTTCACAGTCTTTCCCAGGGCTCAACCAGGGAACAGTAAAGTAGATACTTTCAATATATGTGTTGTGGGTGTTGTGCTTGTATAAACCCCCAAAAGTATTTGATTCTGTCCGTGCTATGGAACAAGAAGATATAATTTCAATCTGTGAAGCGCTGAGATGAGCCACTGGCCATTGTGACCTAAGTGGTGCAAGACAAAAATCCTATCTGGGTGGCATCTGGCAAATGGAAATATATTTGTGAGCTGCTGCTGCCTATGTGGACTGCAAGTCACTTTCTGGTGAGAGTAAGCCACTGAGCAGTACTGTACAAAGAATAATCTGTTGTTATCTGACTACATTATGCTTTCAAAATGATATTGGTATCTAGTGAAGGTCAAATTCTAGGGAATTCCATCACTAGGCTGGATTTAGACTAATCTCTGCATTTAGTTGTGACTGACACTAGTTAATCATTTTTGTCAGCCACTGGCATTGCTGACAGTGTTGTATGTAATTTTGCTGCATATTTATAGTCATAAAAATATGATAAGGCAGTTATCACTGGGATTTTATAGTGCATTTCCAAAAAAGCATATACCCCATTCTCGGGGATTACGTGTTACCAAGAACCAGCTCCCATGCAGTGAAAATACCAAGGTAAGAGATTTAGGATATTGCCATGAAACCCAGAATCTCAGTTCTGAAGGAAGACTCTTGTTTACAGCTGTTCCAGGCAAGCAATATGAACTCTGTCATAAATGCAAATAAATTAGGAGTATAATGGCTGTTCTAACCCAGTCCAGGCTTCAAAGCAAGATAGTGCCAAGATGCTTCTTGAAAAATATCTATGAAGGAGAGAAGTCTGCCTGATCTTGAAGAAAAGTTCGGTGAGTATCACAAAGCTGTGGTTCATCCTGGAAAGAGATGCACTTGTTCCTCTCACTGCCTCATGCTCAAGCATATAAAAAAGAGGATTGGTGGACTTTCCTGGAAAAAGAGGGAAAAAATCCTCAGAAATACAAAGAATGTAATATTAACATATAGAATGAGTTGATTAAAATTAAACATTCTGAATTTAAACATACTATTTCAGCTTCCACTAACTGGTCTTTAAATATTTTTTCCCAAATATCATGTGAAGTCATTGTTTACATACTCAGAAATTTTAATCTATATGAAAAGGAAACTCCAACCTACGCCGTAGTATCAGCTCTGTAGGAGTTCAGTTCATCCTTCTTCTCCAGGTGATATTTGGTTTGACTTCATTTATGGTGGCTCTAGTTCAAGGTGGGAAAGAGAAAGCTTCAAATCAAAGATGTGACTGTATAATGAAAATCATTCCCTTGTGCATTTGTCTTATAACTGATAATACTTTTGGAGAGGGAGGACTGTTCTGAAGGGCACGTGGTGGTTGAGGATGACACAGGTTGTAGGAGGAGGTGGCACAGGTCAGCAGCTCTCTGGGTGGTGGCTGTGCTGCTGTGCCAGTCATGCAGCTTGTCTCAGAGGGGTCATGGCTTCTGAGTCACAAGGACTCAGTGGGCAGTGTGACTATGCTGTTCAAGCCAGGGTTGCATCACAAGACAAATGGTGGGTCTGGCACAGAAGCTGCTGAGGAATCAGAACTCTTGGCAGAGACAGAAGATGATCCCATCAGATCTGCTGAGCCAACACGGCTGGGTTACCCTGGGTATGAGCTGTCATGCCCCCTACATCATCTCCCCTCCAGAGAGCAGGGCTTGCTGAGACATGTTGTCAGCAACACCAACAGCAACCTCCTCCTACATACATACAGGGCAAAATTTTTGACATGAATTCATGGCCATTAAGACATGGCTTAGTATAGTTATAGTTTCCTTTTGGGTAAAAAAGAACATTTAAACCTATGCCAGAAGAAGGGAGCTAAATGTGGTCAGGAGCTGCCTAAATATTATGCAGGTTTTAAAATCAATACCTTTTTTTTTTTTTTTTTTTTTTTTTTTTTTAATGTAACCATTCAAAGTTTTTGGTGCTTTAAGCCCTGCTTATTGCAGTACATGACTATATGATATTGTAGGCTATGATCTGCATAAATTGTAAAAGAGGTACCACATTATCAACATTACAAGGTCTAGAGCATAGAAATTACAAATATGTTTCATACATGAGTATAAACTATATAGGAAATGTGCCTATACCAAAAGAAGGAAAGAAGAAATTATATAAGCTCTTTCTTACACCCACTCACTGTTCAGGAATGTCACAACAGCACTAGGCAAGGATAGTAGCTATGTAAATGATTTTCATAGCTTAGTTTAGAATTATTTTGTAATCTATGAACAAAGAGCTAATTACAATGATGTTAATAGACACATAAATGTCTGTTTAAGACTATAGTTGTTGCAATCTTTTAGGTAATCAACTTAATCCATGATCATTGCAAATGGAACTGGAAATGTGGTTAGGTCCTAATAAGGTTATGGATTCAGCTTCCCATCTGGAAGGAAAGCCAACACATTGCTCTCTTGAAGGCATTTGATTGAGCAAGGTTCCTGGTTTTCTGCCTATGCATGCTGCTAAGTTTCCCCCCAATCGTTTGTATGTATGTACTTCTTTAAATCCCCAAAGAAATCATTTAAAGTATGTATTCTACAAATGTTAAATCCTTTTTCCAAGAAATGTAAATGGCATTTTTAAAACACTTTTTTCATTCACTTTCCATGACGAAAGTAATTTGGACACGAAATTGGATGGCGCCAAAAAAAGACATAAATTCCCAAAGTAGGACTAAAACAGAATTATATGCCAACATATATCATCATGGCCTGGAAATTCCACATTTAATTGTCATCTAAGTTATTTTTTTTAACTCTGCAGTTATCTTGATTTTGATCTTAATATTGTTTAGTTGCTTAGAATTACAGCTCTGTTAATTTCCAACACCACAGTTGTGTCCATAGCACAAAGTACTTGGAACTTAATTAATACCCAAGCTTAACATCCCAAAGTGAAACATTTCTCTTCTTTGAGGCCTTAGATAGTTTTATCCATGGAGACATTGGACCAGCAGCAGAACTGGGCACCTGACAAAGATTTCTGAGACTGTCACTCTAAAACCTCCCTGATCATCAGGATTTCTGTTCTTGACTGAGCACTCTATCTGCTTTAGGGTTACACTGGCATATAATTTCTTTCAGGTTTGTGTGCCAGAAGAAATTGACAGCCTCTGATTAAGGCATATTCCCAGAGAGATGAATATGTAGAGCTAAAGAGCACCAGATAACCCCATGATGTTTCAGATCCATATTTTATACATTACTAGAATGTTCAGTAAAAGTGGTGAGGTAATAAACAATGAACAAAACCTATAGCAGTTGCAATGCTGTTACAATAATTGGTCAATAATATTCAGCGTGTGTGGTTTCACTGTCTGTTGTATTTATGTTACCACTTATGTACCCTATGTGACAATAAGGACAACTTATTGCAGTGTGAATGAAGGCATGTAAGAATTTTTCTTAATGTTGCACTGGAAAACAGCAGAATAAATACTGATTGACTTTTGGAAAAAAATACTAGCAATGCCAGCATTGGGCTGTGAATATGTGTAGGCTGGGACACTCCTAAGCAAATCTGCAGAGGAACATCTTTCATCACAGAAGTTTTCATAACATGCCCAGTCAGGGTGGCTGCCCTCTGAGAATAAAACTCTCAGAGGAAATTGCATGTTCTGAATGAAAGTTTTAGGCATCAATTCTTCTTGGATGTCATACAACAATGCCAGCAGTTCTGTGTTTCATGAAGAATTTCTTTTTAGAAAACTTGGAGTTTTTTGGTTTATTGGTTGGTGTGTTTTTGGATTTTTTTTCTTTCATTTAATTTTTACATCACTTGTAGTGAAACAAAACCTTGAGCTTTCTTTTACTTGCAATCTTAGAGTCATAAAATATTTTAGGTTGGAAGGGACCTCTGGAGGTTGTCTGGTGCAATATCCTTTCCGAAGTCATTGGAGTCAGACCAGACTATCCCACCTCCTGCCCCTCAAAGGGTCTCTGGCTCTGAACAACTTAGTAGCCCTTTGCTGAACTTTGTCTGTTTTGTCCTGGCCTATCAGTATCTACTGGGAAAATCAAAGCTGGACAGGGTGTTCCAGGTGTGGCATGAGAAGTGTTATACGAAGGTGATCTGCCTACTGGTTCCTCGTTCATGCAGCTCTATGTGCAGCTCTTCCATCCTCCAATGGCACACTGCTGTCCCATCCTAAAACTGTCATCCATCAGAGTTGCTCAGATTCTTTTCTTCAAAGCTCCTTTCCAGCCAGGTAACCTCCAGACTGCACAGGGGCTGATCCATGATAAGGATAGGACTTGTCTTCTGTTTTGGATGAATGTCATGAGCTTTTGGTTTGTCCATTTTCCCAGCCTATCAAGACCCCTCTGAAAGATAGTTCTGCCCTCCACTGTGTTGACCATGGTATGCTTTCTGGTGCCCTCTCCACCTTGCCTAGGTGGTGTTCTGTTCTAAAGTCCAAATAGTTCTCAAAATCTCGAAAATATTGTGCTCCTTAGTAGCACCTAAGCAAGACCACTCACAAGTGGTCAGTCAGCACCTGGACATCAAGTAGCTGACCACTACACTTTAAGTCTCATTGTTTAGATAATTTTATACCCACCTGGGTAGTCTACCCATCTGGTTCATATGTCCCCAGTTCAGCTACAAGGATATTACTGAAAAACAAGTTAAAATCTTCCTGAACTGCAGCTGATGTCCACTGCTGTATTTTATCTTGGAAAGTTCTAGCTGGCTTCTTGTTCAGCACCCTCTTCCTCTCAATCAAGTGAGAGCTAACTTTGTATTAACTGAATGTCTAGAATTTGGTTTGTCACTTGAAGACTTCAGGTAAAGTTTCCCCTCTAATTAGCTAATTTCTCTGTCTTGAGCTAATCTAAATGGGAATCGGGACTTCTGTGTGGGAAAATTCACAGGACACAACTGCACAGGCTGCTTTATCAGGAGAAGGTATGAGTTACATAAGACTACTAGATATTATCTGACCAGAATGGATTCATTTTGCTTATGATGTAAACAAATATGTAAGGTAAGGGACATTTGAAAGTATGACCCATAAAGCTATTTGCTACTTGATTTAATGTTCAAAATCAAAAAAGGATGAAGAAGCTTGCCAGGACCAATATAATTACCTATTCAGATCCACTAATATGCAAATTTGAAACCTGCAAAGCAAAGCTTGAAGACTTTTCTGAAGGTAATTCATGAGAAATAGGAACTGAGCAGGCTGAGAAAGTTCAGCTTTGTTCTGATAACTGCTGTGAAAAGTGCTCTTCCAACACTGGCCAGGCTGGAAATACTTTAAAGATATCAGTAGTGTAGATTGGCTGCAAATCAAACCATTTGGTGGCTCATTACCTTTACTAAATCACTGAGATATGTGCTAAGTAAATCTGTTTCTAGCAGAAAATGATTTATGAGGCAGAGGGAAGAAGGCTAATAGGACTAAATCCCCCTTAGTACAACTGCACGGTATAATCTGTCATCACAAAGTGGAGGAGAAGCTCTGCAAGTCCTTCCCTAATCAGCACTGAAACCATGCCCAGACCTGTCTGACACACAAATTTAGACATCTTTCTTGCCTATTGTCATAAAGAAAACAGATTCTTTCTAATGATTTTTATTTTTTCATGCAGGTAATTTGTAGTCGTTGATAATTTTTTTTCTCTCCCTTATAGATTAAGCCTTCCATTAAGAGTAGTACATCCTATATTTTATATATTTTCATGGTCTCAATCAATTTGAACCTCTCGTCTGCAATTTGCCATACTCTAGTATGGAATAGATGATAAAATCTAAATGCATTACATGTGTAAAAGTTACAAGGTTTTCTCAAGTTAACAGCTGAATGAAATAGCAAAGATCTAAGTGTTAACTTTGCAACTTCACAACTTTCTAATTCTTCTAATTTGATGTTCCTTCTGAAGATGAAAGAAGTTGGAAAATGTTTTACTATTTTGCTATGTGATTGTATTTTGCCCCTTGGCAAAAGAGAAGAGTACTAGGCTTGTCCAAAAAAAAAAAAAAAAGCTGCAGTCTGACAAAAGCTGTGCACTGAGCTGGAAAATACTTTACTGCTAAGGGAGGTGTGAACACAATTCCTTTTATTGTTTTGTAATATTAGTGAAGAGGTTGGTATGACAGGAGATGTGAAAGCTCTGTGCTACAGATGAATGGGATGTTTTAATTCAATATGATTGTCTTTACATATCATTATGAATCTTGATTTGATGGTATTGGGTAACAAGGTCAGCTTAAGAGGGTCTGGATTTATCAAAGTAGTTTATACTGCCAAATCAGTATACCAGCTATGGTTTAGCCGTGTTTTTTAATGCTGGAAAATCTGATAATTCAGTACTGGCTCAAATTAAATATTTATAAATTGAAGACAGGGCTTTAGTAGACCCAAATCATCTTATGAAAAACCACCCAGTGCCCCTCTGTTCAGTGGACACCCAATAGTACCAGGACCCAAGTTCACACATTGCTTCCTTTTACAACTTGACCCTTCCCTAAGTGTCACCAATGCTGCTCTTGAGCCTGTGTGTGTCTCTCCCACACTGGACAGGCAGGTGCCCAAGCCTAAGGGACATTCAAAGTGTGAAGGCAATTGTCCAACATGTGCTCTTGTGAAGAGTGCGGGGCAAAATCCATGAGGCTTTAGGCTGGTAGTTTTAACCTGCAGAAGAGGTGAGAAAATGAGTTTTGCTGTTTCCCAAGCTGGCTTCTGTAAAATCCCATGGCTACTGAATTCAGCAGAGATTACAGAAATGTCTGCCCTGGTCAGGTAGAGGTGAGAGGACTGGTCTTAAATCTCCCTGGGCTGGGAAGGCAATTGGATCAGGCTTCCTAGCTCTTCAGAAACTGTGAGGACCCTGCTATGACATGAAGCAAAGGCTAGTTCTGACTGTCCACCAATACAATAGCACATTCCATTAAGCCATTTGAAAGAAAAATAGCACAAGCCTTCACTAGAGGATTTGGGGCCACAGCTCCTGAGTGGCTGAACATGCAGCCTCTGCCAAATGTCTCAGGCTAAGGGCAGGAGTGACACTGGACAGACTCCTATGCTCAGTGGCTCCTGGTGCCAGTGCTGGCAGAGCTTGGCTCAGTCTGCAGGGATCATGTTTCCATGTCCTCCAGCTTTGCCTATGAGTGGCAGCAGCTGGGCACCTCACAGACCTGCTGGTCATGGCACTTAAAAGCTACCCCACCTATTTATTTTTTTGCTTAACTGGACAAAGCCTTTATGACCTCTGAGAATAGAAATTGCTTCATACAGTAAATTGCTGTGCATGTGAGAACGTTAGGACTTTTCATTTAAATAAAAAATGCCACAGGTTAATGGTACCACAGACAGAGATGAGGAAGCTTTGATGATTCTTGTGCTTGCTTCATATGCAGGGATAATCCTGATTCAGCAGGTAGTGGTGTCAAAGACTCATTTACAACAACTTCAATATGTTAAAAATCCTTTTTTGTAATTTTCCCAAAGATTATCTGAGCAACATAGGAGGTTGCTTGTTTTTCTTTCTCCTTCTCTAAAGCTGTATTTACTCTTTGCCCATTAAGAGGCATGCCCATTTGTTTGGGGCATGTCCACACAGAGATACAAACATCCCTGATTTAAGTGTTAGTCAGTAAAAACCAGGTAAAAACTTGAGACTTTTCTCATGAAGGACCAGTAACTGCAGTTACATTACAGTATTGTCTGACCTGGTGATAGTTTTTTAATATTGTGACCATGGGTATAAGCGATGAGTAACAATTACTGCAGGTAAATGCAGTCCTTGTTGCATGAAATTTAAATTGGATAATATTAAGTACTTTATAGCTCTGCTAAATTATCCCTTGTAATTCTTTGGAACAAAATAAGCAGAAGACTGTTTTTGAAAAATGCTTATTATAATTTTTCCAAACAGTAAATGATGGTGTGTTATTAGAAAAGTTAGTCAGTGATGGCAACTTTGAACAGATATTACTCCAAGACAGGCTATGACACTCAAAAAAAAAAAAAAAAAAGGGAGAGAAGTGAGGCTGTCAGGTGTCAATGAACTCCTTGCTATCACTGTTACCTTCCTTGCTGTATTTGATGCTGAAATACAGAGTAAGTGGCTGCCTATGAACCACTGAAGATGACCCAGTCCCTAACTAACATTGCTGAGTTGGCATTGACATTGTGTTTACCATCACACAGTTATAGCAACACATCTCCCAAGTCATGAGATGGCCTACAGATCACAAGATTATTTTTGAAAGATAGAACTTTCTATCATTAATTTTTTCTTTCTTACCCATGGCATTACAAGATTGACTCTAGCTGCAGAGATAGATTTTTCTTTTTATAGGTAAACCCTGTGATAGTAACAGTTTTGTGTGGAGACAAGGGCTAGCTGGAATGACAATTAAGCTATCTATACCTTGTGCTAATTTACTAATGAGAAAACCACTGTCTGAAAACACAGTGATTATTGTCCTGACCACACAAAACAATGTTATACTTATGATTTGGGAAAGTTTTTTATTTGTTTTGATCAGTGAAAATCATGGTTCCTCCATGGACAGGGGCCTGGAGTTGTCCTGCTGTCCTCAACCTCCTAGGCAGAGTGAGGGAAGGGTTGGAATGGATAATAAGGGAGATGTGCTCCAAGTCCCTGCTTCTTATAGAAACTGGGGGAAAGGTCTGAGTCACTGACAAATCTTGGATGGGACAGAATGGTGGGAAAGGAGAACAAAAAAGAGGACAACCAGCTTGGCTGAGAGAGGTGCACACATAAATATGAAACCAGGATAAACATTAGAATTGCTGGGTTGAAATTAGAAGCAAACCAAGAGAGAGTGAAAGGAAGAGGGCATGATGCATCATGGATGAGGCCATGCACTGACAGCAGTGCTGATGACTCAGCTAAGTACATGACTCAGGTGCTGGGAACTCTGACATTGACTCTTCACCATGATTCTGGGCGAGTCCCAGCTTTTCTGAGCTGTGTCCAACCTCTGAGTAAGCAGATTGAATTCCCACCATGCTCAATGCAATTATGTTCACAGATGTTGGCTTCATATGTCACAGGATGCTTCACACACATCTGTAAATGTCTGGTTTGTTTGAAGAGATGCCAAAATATCTCCTTCTATTACAAATTTTAAGCTCGAAATTCCAAGTCCAGAAGGGAGTAAGAGAGAATTGTGTAGATAAATGTCACTATCAGGACAAGCTACGGGATTCTTAATCCTGGTTAAGATCACTGATCTTGTTTGTGAATATACTGAGCATCAGTTTCCTACTCTGTGTGCCTCAGGAGCTCAGCTCCTCTCTCAATCACACTCCTCCCTTCTGGGATATTAAGAGGTTATTAAACTCTATTGTGCAGTCTCAGATCAGCTGTTCTGCTTTAATTAGTTAGTTCCCTTGAACACAGAAAACAATTTTTTTCAGTTTATTTTTTGGCTGACTGTTCTACCTTCTGATGATAAAACACAATTTTATTTTTCTCCTTCCAAACAGCTCTTTCCCTTATGAGGATTATTCTTCTTACACATATTGCCCTTGGGCCACTGAATCTGTTTGGATGCCCAAGGCAGCATTGATCCCAGCAGAAACCCAAATTTGTGTATGCAAAAGGGAGCTTACCAGTGGGACTATCTGCTGAATTGCTGGCATAGTGATGTGTTGCCATCTCATTCTTCAAAGCCAACGTTTATTTGCTTGTGCCAACCAGAGCATTTCCATGTAATTAATTCCTGTCTACAACTGGAACTTAAGAAATAAACAAAATTCTCAATCTATCCAACTCTATACCTGTATCTTATAGCTTTTGGCACTTAAATGTCATTAGCAGTGGTGGATATGGCTCCTGGCATGTGGCTCTGACTGGTGTGTGACTGTTTGGGCAGTTGTGGACACAACAGATATCCTCCACTCCTCCATCCTCCATCCATGTGATTAGCTTAAATTAGTTTTTTGGTGGTGGCAGTGGTGGTAGTAGTTTTTTAAAGTGCAAATTGCATCCTAAATATTAGAAATAAGTAAACTCCTAGCTTTCTGCATGTGACTGATTTACATAAAATGCTTCCCAATCCAGGGCACAATTCCACGGACATCTGAATTCATGTGCATGAGTAGGAGCAAACATATTACCTTGTGAAAATAAAGATTAAGGAAAAAAAAATAAACTAAAAAAAGAAATCAAATAAACTCAAATTTTAACCAGTTAGTATGCTTTCCACAGTATCTGAACAGCTAAGCAAGATGACTGTATTCCCAGAAACTAGGTTCACATACTTATAAGAATGCCACGACAGAGGTGAGTAAGTGTGTGAACATCACACACTAGTTATTCCCAAACTGACCATCAGGGAAAAAAAGGATATTGGAAAAGGGAAACTTGACAAAATATGAAAGCATGTAAAGCAGTGAGCTGATATGTTTGAGCCAATGAAATACTGAACACAGCTGACTACCATGCCCAAGAGACTATCAGGAGTCTGGACAGTTCTGGTGACTCACTCTGTGTATGTACATGGTTGGCTTGCTGAAGATCCAGCACCGTTAATGTCGCTCTGTCCTTTAATATTAAGATTTGATATTTTTCATTGCCTTCTGTCTCCCTTTAGCACTCTGTAAACTTCAAGCACTATATCCTAAAGATAATAAGAGCTAATTTTTTATCTTTGTGAAATTTTTCTTAATCAATCAACTTCCCAATTTACATAAACATTAACATATGCAATATTAATATGAACTGAAATGCTGTGCATTCCAGGATTTCAAGGTATCACACATTCAAAAAATCATTAAGTTTTCACTTTAAAAATGAGTCTTGCCTTCCCTCAATTTTGATAAAAACTGAAATTTGTTTGAGACTGTCTTAGATATGCAGTTCTTATTTGTTTACAATGAATAAACACTTCTTGGAAAGCTTCAAAGGGAACAGTGTTTTTAAAATGCATAAACTAATTCACAGGTTTTTAACAATCAGCACATAAAACTTACTGGTTTAACACAGGTTAATCTGTAACCATGAAAGACTTGCAATTTTTGTCTGATTTTTGAACTGAAACTTGAACTTTTTTCAATCAGTTTCACATTTCTACCCAGCACATTTCTGGTTCTGACAAAGACACAGCATCCCTTATATTGGTTGAAAGAGGGAAGAGGTAAACCAAATATGACAAGTTTACTTGTGCAGATGTTTTAGGAGCATAAAAATCCTTCTGTCACAGTGAAAGTACTTGTTTTATTTTACTTTGTAACATTATCCTTTAAAATTGAATTGAAAGCTGTTTTTCTCTATAAGTATATACTCCATGACTTTTTTTTTTTTTTTTTTTTTTTTTTTTTTTTAATGGCAATCATTCAAGACAGTGATTTACCTATCTAGATGCCCTGGGAGCAGTGTCTTTTACAAGTCTTTCTGCTCTTAAGATAATTACCTTAGTGGCTTAGGTGTAAATTGGAAAAAACCCACAAGAACAACAAATGAGTCAACAAATAGGGTTCATCTAATGTAAGTCTGAAGGATTTCTGATAGTTTTGAGGAGCCATTTGAACACCACAGTTCAAAGACAGCTGTTGTAATGAAGTTCTTGAATTGAATGCATTAGTCTGAAATAGTCTACATGCTTTTCCCAATGTGTTTAATTAGGAAGAAATTTGAGGATTAAAAGCAGCTATAGTCAAAAGTGTACTTTGAGTTTGACCTGTCACAGCACCCATCATCACAGAGCAGAGTCAGCCTTCCAAAATTTGTGGCTGACTAAGAAGAGAAGGAGAAGGAATGACACTTGTTTTAGACATAAATCATACAACCCCGACAGAAGACATGGGTGATCATAAAGCAAGCTGCAGAAAGGTCTCCAGAAAGTCTTACCTGTAGAGTCCTTTCTCCTCTCAGGTTTCTTTATCTTCTCCTACTGAAGCCACTACCAAGAATCATTTTTTGGCCTTTACTCTCTGCACAATAGCAGAATGTCCAAAATGCATTTCCACAGAGGTGTCCATCTTGTCTGACTCCTGGGATTTCACCCAGGATCTCCTTGGAGAAAATGTGGTCCAGGACAAGGCCACCTCAAAAGTCTTGGAAGTGATTGAATAGCAGAAGAAACATAGGCTAGTGTTCAGGTCATTTTCTGGACCTCTTTATTTATTATAAATATCTTAATATGTCCTGTAGATGATACGGAGCCACATCAGCCCATTTCACAATAGTGAAGAACATGCCCACAACAGTTTTTATCATTTCTTAGTTGAAGCATAATTAAAGTTAGAGGCAAAATAAATAATTAGTGAATCAAAAGTTTCAGCTAAAAAGCAATGAAAATTCCCTCAGACTGAAACTGGATTTGTATGCCATTCAATTTTTAAAGAATTCAAATTGCAACCTTCAATTTGGATTCCACAAATTCCAGGGATAGACTTGTCTATAGTGCCTTATTTCTAGTGACATAGAAATGTAATTTTAAGATACTTTACTTCTTTGTGTTACAACAAGCACTTCTCCTGTAGCATTATAAGAACTTTTCCTCTGTATAACGTTGTAGAAATGGCTGAGAGAAGAAAAATGCAAAGATATTTGTTACAAGCTCTGTGCAAAATGGTGAAAATTATAGCAGCTGTGGCTTTGATTTTCTTCTTGTCTGGAAAAAGAAGAAAGTGAGAACTAAATTTTGGCTCTGTATAAATGCTGAAAGTCTGTTCTTGCCTTTTTCTTCAGCTTCATGTTCCCTATTGAAAATGTATTATAATTCGATCCCATATTTAAGTGACAAAGGCCCATCATTTCCTGTGGTCAGGATATCTCATGGTTCATACTCATGGGATTTAATTTTAATTTTATTTTTGTTATTCCACTATTCGGTGAGGGTACAGATGGAAGCTAAAGTTGTTCCAAACACATGCACTAAAAACTATGATGAATGTGTCAAAGTACTTTCTAAAGGCTTTGAAAGGAAATTAATTTTGGAAGTGGGGTAGAATGACAGAACAGATGCACTTTTTCCAGGAAACTTTTAAATGAAAATGCCATATTTTTTTTTGGCATTCAGTTTTAAACTTTTATTTCCTTCTTATTTGCTGTATCTCCTTTCCTTTTCCTTCTCTCTTGTCCTCTTATGTCATGAAAAAGTAGAAGGGTTGGAGAAAGGAAGCCAGCAAGAATTGGCAGAAAGATTAAAAATGTCTATCTGGAACAAACTGCTGCGTGAATATTTTCAGTGGATCAATGCATTTATGGTTAATTATGTAATGAAAAATTCAACTTTGTAAAAGTTCTGCATGTTCCTGCCCGTAAGATGTGCAGTCCCTGTGTGTTCACCTTAGGAAAATCATATCACTGCAAGTGTGACAGTTTCCCCTTGCAATGTCTGTTCCTCTTTTTTTCCCTCTGTTTTCCATGGAGAAAGTCCAATTTTCAAAAGAGTAGAGTAGTCAAACTCATGCAAGCTTTTGTTTTGTAGCATCTCTCAAAAACCAGGCTACATCATGCCAGACACCAGACTGTGAATTTCCTTGTTCTTATTCTTTATATTTGAGGGCTCTTTTGGGCATAACATTATATTGGGACTATTGATGGTTAATATTCTACCATTTCTGAATCCAGCAAGAGACGTCATTTATTTGTATGGTGCTCTGTATTATTTGGCTTGGTAATTTATTAGTCAGCTTACTGTAGGCCTCAGCATTATGTAAGTGCCATAAAGTTTAATTGGGTGCTATTTCCTGTACACTTTCTCATGCTTGTTTATGAAAGGAAGTTCTATTTCCTTCTAAGTGCAGAAACATCCCTTGATTAGATAGCCTGTACAGAAAGCTGCAGGTAAGCAGACTGCAGACTCAGAAATTATCATGTGTCATGGTTTTCACCTCTATGTACTTTCATAAATAATTTTGTGTTGTCTCTTTTGCTTTCTAGAAGTTGAAAATGACCATATGTAAATTAGCCAAGAAACCAAAAATGTACTATTTTACAATCATTATTGAGCGATCAGGACCTCCTACACTGAATTCAGTGAAAGTGGAATTAAACACCCAAATGGAGGAACCTTCACTGACTTGCACAGTTTTAACAGTGCAAAACCAGTGTAAAAGAGGTTTGACTAGGGATTTGTCAATAACTAAAGGTGCTACCACATGTGGAGCAACAGGTTATCTTTAAAAAAAGAAGCAATTATGAAGGATGCCTTGGATTCTAAATGGAGCTAATTCTGCCCATGTTGTCACTTGAATATGTTTGACTTTCCAAAGGTACGTGAGATAACAGTGAGACAAAAGCCTCTGAGGTGAATAGAGAGATTTTGTCTCACAGGTGATAATAAAGTTTGTGCAGGAGCAGGTGGTGTGATGTAGACACAGCTAGACAAGAGTAACTGAGTCAGTTACTCCCACTCTTCACTGCAAATTAACAACAGCAAAAATCCTCTTGACACATTTTATATATCTGAAGACTTAGATGTCTGTGCTGCATCCATCCATCCACACAGGCAGTTTCTGGCCTCCTTCACTCCTGTTGAAATTCCACACAGCTGCGTGGCTGCCAAAAAGTCAAATCTACTTCAGCTTCCCTTTGGTTAATGGAAATACCTTCTCTGATAGGGTTTCAGAAGGTGAGCTGTCCAGTGAGAGGGAGCAGTCTTCTCGACCCTGCCAGCTCTGATGTGGCTCTGACTGCTCCTCCACTGCTATCATTATTCCTGATTTCTCAGAGGAGCAATGGGCGACTTGTAAAACAGTCTGTTGGCTCCAAACTTCTTGGCGTGGGAAAGGGTGAAAGGGCATTCTCAGCAAGACTGCAGAGGACTGACAATTCCAGATATCTCACTGACAACAAAAAGCGTATTTATGGACAATAAGCCTGTCTTAGATAATATATCAACCCTTTTCCTGATACCTATTCCCAGCACTGCTCACTTCAGGTTGTTTTACAGTAACTCAATGTTCTTCAATGATTTATTTTCATGAAATGCTCAGGAAATTCCCCAAGAAAATAAATATTTCACAGCTAGTGTGGAACCTGTTGTAAATCTTTTGGTCTGAAAGTACACAAGTTGCTTGTAACTGACCAAAGCATTATTGGAAGAAAAAAAGGGAATAGTGAAAATTATTAGCTGTCATGTTCCATTAGGCTGATAAGACTTGTGTTTACAGTGATTCTCATTGTTCACATCTCTAATTCTGGCATGAAATTTGGGGTAAAAAGAGATTATGTGTTGAGGTTATAGGAGGTTGCTAAAGGTGATTCCACATGCTTCTAGGTTTGTTCGTGTAGAAAAACCATATAACAACTTTTGATAAATTCTCTGAGGCATGGTAGCAAAATAAGGATTGATTGTCTCCACTACATTTTTTAAAACAAATGTCTGTGATTTAGGGGAAAAAAAGTAGTCCAAAATGATAATTTGTTGATGTTTTGTAACATTTCGAAGCATCTATCCTAATCCCAGTGGTTATTTAGTTTTTGCAGCAGATCCTGGGCTGGAAACAGTCCTACTTAGAGCAGGAGGTTGGACTAAATGCTCTGCAGAGCTCCCTGCCAAGAAAGATTTCTGCAACTGCAATTTTTTGCTCTCCCAAAACCACGGAGAGCTGTGCCTCGCTGTCTCACACTGGCTGTGCCAGCTATCTTGGCTGTGAAGAGGAAATCAAGCATCAACTCCCTACCCAATAGGCACATGGGGAGGAGCAGAATGTTTACTCCATGGTATGAAAATGTAAACTAGGTGTCAGAGAATGACACTGTGAGATTGCATTTGGAGGGGCTCTGTGTGAGGAAAATCACTGATCCCTTTCTTGCTCTGTACAAGGCCCTGTGATAAATATGATTGAACGATTTCTTTGTTTGGGCAAAAGGTGATTTGCAGCCTGAGAAGATGCTCAGGCACTTCTTTCCAGTTGTCATAAGTCCAACCCACAGAGGACATGAAATAAAGTGGAGGGGATCCTACTGTGTGGGTTGAAATGCAAGTCTGTGGGTGAAAACAAATCCAATTTTAAAGCAAAATCTGCCACACACCCATTGTGGATTTTGGAGAGCTCCTTCAGGTCTCCTGGAGGGAGTGGACTGTGAAATGCCAGGGATGTTTCGATAAATTTGGTAGAGTGGTTTGCCTGCAACAATTGTTCGAGACTGCTTAGAGCAAAGAGAATTCAAATGTTTCTTTTTCCATGGGATCTCCATTAGGAGAGGTGCCCTGGTTGGGGTCAAGGGGACCCTGGAAGTGGAAGCCTTGTCTCTTGGCTGCTCTGTCTCACCATGCTCAGCTCAGGTCTGTGGCCCAGGGGGTTCTTAAATCTGGGCACAGGCCAGAGTTACACTGGAAACCCAGGAGCAAGAGTGTGGTACTGACAAGTATATTTCCAAGTGTTCTATTTTGAAGTCTTGAATCTTGTTCACAGAACTCTGGTTCACCCCCTCAGTTTTTTAAAGTAACTGAACAAATACACTATGGTCCTGTTTGTTTTATCCCTTGCAGATGACTCTTTCACTGTGTCCACTGCTCCAGACAAAGGAACAAATTTGGCTGTGCAGGGGACTGCCAAACAGGACAAGAGGGTGAGACAGGTGTTTTTTTGAGAGCAATTATCATTGTGTCCAACAAGGAAATTAAATGAACATTCAGAGGACAAAAATTTAGTACGAGGTATGAGGAAACATTGTTCTAATAAATTCCAGCCTTTAAACCCTTCTTGACTCTGCTGTTTCTCATGATGGTTGTTTATTGCTTTTTAGACTAAAGGGCAAGCTCACACCATAAATGTGTTCCTGGAGTCTCCTCAGCTAAAAGCTAGTTTCTCAACCTAATTATATTTTAGTTCCCTCCTAAAGCAAGACCAGCTATAAGGAAGATTACTCCTTGGCAGTAAAATTTTCTGAGGAAATGTCTATATTCCTACCTGGATTATTTTTTGCTAGAAACAGAGAATGTTATTGTTGTATACATAATGTCTATAGAAACTTCCTATGTAATTTACTCCCCCTCTTCTCATTTTTCTATATTGCAACAGCACCCACAGGCCTTAACTGAGGGGAAGTCTCCATGGCACTAGACAGCATACAAACATAGAGGAAGATTCCAAAGACCTTGCAATCAAATAAAGCAATATTATGGTGCCTTTTCTTTAGCTACAGGAGAAGAGTCTTAGGACCTAATTAGATTGAGATCCTTCTTAGCCCCAATCTATGAGATTACATTTGCAGTCTCTTCCTGACACTCTATCTCTTAGAGAGCACTTGCATTAAATAAACCACATTATGGATTATGAGACAATATCAACTATGTTAATTCAAGTGGAAAAAAATCAATATGAAAACTAAATAAAATATTGTGATTGTCTCTGCCTTTTGATAAATCCAGTTATCTGCCTAACCTTTTCTGTGTTTAAAGGCTGTTTGTTTATAATAGGTTTTCCTCATGTAGATACTTTCAGAAAAATTAAAATTAACTGGAATCATCTGAAATTAGGTGGGGAGTGTTCTTGGCTCTGATGATGCAGAAATAACAGTGACTGTTTCCAGAGTTGTATCACTACTATTTTGGCTACATGTGCATCTGAACTGGTACTGACATCACAATAGCAATCCAAATAATTCACTTTAAATGTGTCTCATAATCAAAACAGGCTAATAAAAAAGGACTAGCTCTTCAGATGTCTGTGAGGAAGGGCACACACTGTACTTTAATTCACAGTAAACTTACCTTTGAAGAAAAAAAATCATAAATTCAACGATGACTATTTTTGGCACACAGACTATTAAGAATTGACTATTGTAAATGAATCAAAAAGAATTATCCATTTTACCCCAGATGTCCCAATAACAGAGAAAAATCTGTTCTGTGTCAGTGAAGTGGAAGAGGTACCATAGAGGCATTTTTATTACACACATCCAATAAAACTAAAATACACAGAAAACAAAGTGTAACCAAACAGAAGCCCTGAAGCTACAGTTAATTGTAATTCAAGTTACCAGTATGGACCTTAGAATCTTTATTCATTCAAGGTATTCTTAGCAACTTTTGCCATCAATTAGTAAGAAACAGGTTAAGGGAGATATAAAGACACATTCTGAACTTGATATTTTAAAATTAATAATGCAAGAAAACTATGTTATCCCAAAAACTATGTCATCCCAATAACCAAAGAGAACTAAGAATGAACAAACTCTGCCTGTCCTAATCCTTCTCAAATGGAAATAGAGGCTTTCAAGTTTTTGTTAAATTGCTAGAACTGGGAATAAGGGAGTTCATTTATTGTTAAAGGAGTTTAATTAGACTTAACCTTTTAATTTTGCTGCACATTTAGAGACCCACCCTGTCCACCCTGTGATCTCCTTCAGAGCTGATGGAGAGCCAGCAGAGATACATCCTACTCACCTTGGCCTCTCTCTCCTCTGTTGCTGTCTGCAGCCTCAATATTTGCCTGTGAGAGGTCTTCAGCTGCTACTGAGACATGAATGTCCCAAGTCTGCAATAGAAGCAAAAGCAGAATAGCCACAGCTGTTAGACAGGAGTGGAAATTATTTTTACAGCAACATTGAAGAGACATGCCTATTGTTTACATCCCTGTGAATGACAGAACCTGTATGAATTGCAATCCTATAACTAGAACTTTCAATATCTTCAGACAATTTATCACTGCTCCTGTGCAAAGTAGATGCTGTTACCTGCTCCAGCTGGAGCACATTGGTCTATGGGCTCTAAAGGTGTTCATCCCAGGGTACTAAAAGGTCAGGAAAACTTCATTATGGGACCTCCCTCCATTACCTTGCAATGGCTTTTAGAATATAGACAGCACACATTGACTGAAAACTGTCAAATGTTGTCCCTACTTTCAAGAGGGTTAAGAAGGAAGAGAGTGGTACTTACAAGCCTGTCAGTCTCACTTCTATACCTGCTGAAACTATACAGAATGTTATTCTGGCAGTTACTGAAAAACTCTTGAGAGACAAGGCAGCTTTTGGGCATAGCCAGCACAGATTCATGAGCAGGAAGTCCTACTTAACCAAATTAATTTTCTTTTATTACAAGGGTCAGCCTTTTAGTTTAAAGTTAAACCAGCAGTTGTGAGGTTTTTGATTTAGCAAAACTCTCTCTCCTTCCTCTCACTGTAGCCTTCTGGACAAACTGTCCTGACATGGCCAGACATGTCCATAAAATGTTGGGACAACAACAGGCTGATGGGTCTGGTTAAAAGTGTTACAGTAAGTGGAGTTACATCAGGCTGGAAGACAGTCCCAGGCCCAGTGTTAGGGCTGATGCTCTTTAATGTTTTTGCAAATGATCTGGACAAAGAAGTCAAATGCACATTAAGTAATGTTGCTGACATTACCAAATGAGAAGGAACTGTGGACTCCCTTAAGGATAAAGAGGCCTTATAGAGAGGTCTATAGGCTACAGAGCTGGGGAGTCACCAACCATAGCAGGAGCAAGAACAGTTTTGGGTGCCACATTAGAGGACATCAAACTATTGAAGAATAGCCAGAGGAGGGTCACCCACATGGAGAAAGATCTCAAGAGCAAGACTAATGAGGAGAGGCTGAGGTCAGTTGGCTTGTTCAGCTTGGAGAAGGCTGAGGGAGCACTTCACAGCAGGGTACACCTTCCTCATGGGGCAGTGGTGGTGCTGATCTCCTCTCCCTGGGGATGAGCTGCAGGACACAACCAATGGAATGAAACTGCTCTGGAAAGTTCAAGTTGAGTGTTAGGAAAAGGTTCTTCACTTGGAGGATCAATCTCTGGAACAGCCTCCCCAGGGAAGTGGTCATGGTTATCAAGCCTGTCAGGATTCAGGAGCATCTGGACAGTGCTTTCAGTGAAGCTCGTAGTTTCATCTATTCCTGCAGGGAGTTGGACTTGGTGATCCTAATGGCTCTCTTCCAGCTCAAGATATTCTGTCATTCTATCATTCTGTCTTTCTGTTTGGGAAGCTCACAGCTCAGTGCCACCACAAATAGCTTGGGGGCACTGATGGGCACAGAGCAGATTGAAGAAGGAAACCCCATCCTGACCCCCAAAGAGACACCCTGCAGTTTCACCCTGAAAGGAATGGGGCTGACTGTCTTGGTCTCTGCTCTGTCTGTCCTCACACCATCTCCTTGCAGATTTGCCAGGGTCCCTTGAGCTTCCCCCAGTGCTCCATAATATATGCAGCTTCTGCCAGTGCTGCCTGTATTGGATGGATAGTGGGGACAAAGGGAACCATGGCTGGGAACTGAAGAGGTGTCTCATTTCCAAATTTGCATGGCCACAGGAAGCATACTGGACTATAACTTGCAAAGTTGTAACAGCTGGTTTAGATCTTGTTTTCATGATGTTCCTTTACTGGAATTTCTGGAGTGGCATGACTCAGCAAATAATCTCTCTTTTTTTTTCTTGTGTATGCAAATATATAAAGCAAAATCAAGTTTCACCAGGGACTGAAATTTGTGCTAAAGTCAGTACACCTCTAAATCTATTCCAGTTTTCCTTCAATTCCTAAAAAAGTTTTTTAAAATGTGTATGAAAAATAGAGGATGATATTGTCACTCAGATTACACTGGTCTTGGAAAAGACACTGCTTACCACATATTTTTAAAGCAACCTTATTCTTCAGTTTAAAGTTTTCTTTTTTTACTAGAAATTATATACACGATCAGAAGGATGTTAATATCCTACATATCTAGTTATCATGTCAAAGTGCACGATGGATTTATTGCTGTAGAAGGGTCAGGTCAAAGCTAATCAGTTGGTAAAAGGGGATTTGGTTCATTTGCAGGAGGATATCTCAATAAGCTTTAATTAATCAGGAAATCAATGAAGAGCTATTGATTTATACACTCCCTTTTTTTCAATGTTTCTCAACCTAAAGTTTAGCTGCCACAGGCATCTAGGTATAAACAAGATATGGTAAATTGCAACAATAATTACAAAATTATGGGGAACTTCATCAATAGGAGGCATATTCATCTTGCACATGTCTGTGTGGTGTGAAAAGAGAACCAATTGAATGATTATGTGTAAATTAGTCATTATGATCTCAATCTGTGTGTTGGGCATCCTGAGCTAAGATCAATATGAAAGGTAGAGGCCAAATCCAAAGCAGAACACAAGCACCCCTAGTTTAGACACAGTAATGTAATCTCCCAGATTCAACACCTGGTGTTGACAGCAAGAATGATCTGCATCAGGACCTCAATACAAAAATCTGTGCATTGAAGAGGGAGCTGCCTGGAGCTGGCCAGCAGGAAGGTTCCAGGTCATCCCACACCCACCCCTGGTGTCTAAAGTACAGCCCAAACCTCCTCTCTGTGGAATGCAGACCACCAGCAGTGGGGAAATGCTTACAGGCATTCTTTGAAAGCAGCAGGCCAGAAGCACCTGCACCAATCCTGCCTGGAACTGGGGACTGTCCAGTGATGTCCAGCCTGTCTGCAGACCCACAGGGCTCAAGCCTGTTTTCCTGCACTTGAGAATATCCTCCATCAGCCTGTGGGGCTGCCTTAGTCCAGGGTCCTTTTCCAGGGTACTTTCTGTGCACTGCTGGTGCCTGCTGAGTGAACCCTCATTGAGTGCAGAAGGGAGAATTTGGGAGGAACAAAGGAAGCATCTGCAGGGAGGTGATGAATCCTACACATCCTCCAACCTAGCAAATCTGGTTTTAATCAGAGGCCTGCAAATAGGCACTGGTGCTGCTTTTCACCTGTCCCTCTCAGATTGCAGCCACTGCAGGACATAAATTTTCTGTGTAAAAAGCAACACCTAGGGCTCTCACTGCTCAGATGAGTGCCTCAGGGACCTGAATTGCACTAATTTTGCCTTTTTTTTTTTAATATGACCTATTATCATTAGCTCTTATTAGATGTATTCAGCACCCCATTCTCAGAGACTGAATTCTGTTTGCCAGCTTATCGGGGTCCCAAAAACTTAGTGTATCATTACTTGGAGAGAAAGGGGAATCATTTAAAACTGTCTGTGAAAACAAAATTAAAATATCTTTTTATTTTTGTCTGATGCTGCCAAATTTGAGGAAATTTCACTAATACTTCTTCTCAACCCAAAAATATACATTTTCATAAATAAAATTTTCTTTTGGATGTTCCATTGATTTATTTTTCCCTGGAAAACTCGAGGAAATGAGTAAGACTGGTTCTGAAGTATGAGGATTGCAGCGTAAAGTAGAACAAAACACCCACTAGATAGAGATGAGATGATATCAAATGTGAGGAAAGTAGTAAAGATATTTTCAATTTGCTGACATCTGATAGAAATGGAGATAAAATATCATCATGAATCAAGGCTGTGATAAGTTTGTTCAATGTACTCTTTGGTTTGGGGTTTTTTTGTTAAAAAAGATGTACACCAGATTTTGCAAAGATGTTTCCAGTTGCAATAGAGTATAGAAAATTGGACCAGTATAGTGATTATAAAATGTTTCATTCTATTAATACAAAGTAGTAGCTGTTAGCAGAAAAGCTGCAAAGAAGGAAAGATGAGAAGAAGAAAAAATCCACAAGCCTTTGCATTTTGTAACATGTGAAATACAAAAATCTTTTTAAGAGTCTCATGAGAGCAAAGGTTCAGAAGAATTTAGTAAGGTCATCCTGTGTGCAGTAAAGTGTTTCAGTTCACAATGTTACATTCTTTCTAAGAGCTAAAATAACAGAACTGTGAGGAAAGCTTGAATTGCTTGTCAGAGCTGCCACTGGAGCAAAGAGCATCTGGCTGCACTGGAGCATGCTAATCATGGCAGCACCAGGAACCTGCAAACCTGGCACAGACTAACACATAAAATCAGGATGATTATAACCCTTGACTGATGCAAACAATTTTTGCCATATTTGAAGCTTTAAAACGGGAGGTATATTTGAGGTTTATATAGTCCGTATTAAGGTTTATTTAAAACTCAAAATGTGTCTGCAGAAACAATAAGGATCTCTGAAGGAACCAGGCCTGAGTTTTGTCAAGAAGCTTCTGTCCATTAAAGACAGTACAATGGAAGACTCAGCTCAATTCCTCTATGGCATTTTTCAGTAAATAAATTGTGATAGTGGAAATTATTCCAGGTGCTAGAAAGGCTTAACAAGTGAATGAATATGAAATGGCTCTATTTGAATGGTTGTGGTCACTTTCCAAAACTACTATAGTAATTCCTGCAGATATGAAATTGTCTTGGTAGATGCACACAAATGTAATTTAAAAATGCACTTTTAAAAGATACAACATTCAGCTATTTAGAAATTGTTAACTCTGAGGTATGACAGCTGAATTTTACTATGGCTCCACAAGGATAGCAATTCCCAGTTCTTTGGGGAGGAATACCTGCCCAGTGACATTACCTGAGAGCACCACCAGAACAAAAAGTGAGAGTGGCTTGTGCAAATGCATCCCTGCTTGTGAAATATCCCCTCTGCCCTTCAGGCCCTACGTTCTGCTTCAGTGAAGATTCACTGCCTGGCTGGAAACATGGGAATCCCACCAAATGAAATAAACTTGCTTTAGTGGAACAGTGAGGGCAACCTGAACCTGGGATTTTTAGCTATTGTAAAGCATCCAGGGGCTCCATACTGAATTGTCTTTATTCAAAATTTGGCGCATGGTCTTTGTAACTTTCAAGAAAATATTACATGGAAAAGGGATCTAATAAAAATAATAAAAAATTGTACAGTCATGGAATAACATAATAAACTAGAAGAGAGAAATTGCAAAAGAGGAAATCTGAATTCTGGATATTTTGCAAGCAGTGATTTCCCTTCCCTCCTGCCCTTTGGTCCCAACACACAGACTCAAACACCCTCCTTTTCACTTTACCCCAGAACGAGAACAGATTTTGCAATACTTCCCTGCTGTAGTGAACTCTTACTGACACAAGGAATTCCACCCACTAAGATCTCACAAATATGAGGAAACTTTACACAAAAAGGGAGCAGGAGAGTCAAATGGATGGAGCTAAAAAATGTTTGGGGCCATTGAGTGCTTTTGCTCTGAGTGCATGAATACTTCATTTGCCTTCATTTGCCTTAATTTCCCATGTTCACCTTGTTTCTGAATGATTTTCTGAACAAGACATTGATGGCTATTTGGGCTCTATATCTCCATAGGTGCCTTCATAGGTAAAGTGCCACTTGATATGACTGATATGGTGAGAGACACTAAGCAATCTGTAGAATGCCTTTTGAAACCTTTAGAGATTTTGACCCATAGTCCTGACAAGACCTATCAAAAACCCAGAAGAACATCCCTTATTTCTTCTCATCCATGTGGTCACATACTGTAAGGTAACCAAAGACGTGCAGTGACCACAAGACCTGATAGACTTGGTCATTTTTGTCCAGAATTTATGTTACAGAATTTGAGGAAGCTGTCCTGGTGAAAAACAAGCCCAAACCAAATGAAATCATCAAAGAGGCACTTCTTGATTTTTTGTTAGCTGGTAACTGCTGTCCATGAAAAAGGAAACAAACAAATGGATTGACCAGACTGTAAACCTGCTAGACTCACAGAAATTTGAAGGAACATATCAGTATCTGCTGATAAAAATATTATTCAAAAAGATGTATTGTTTTAAAACTGATTTTTATTTAGGTAAATATTAAATTTACAATATAATGCTATACTTAATTGCTCCAGTCTTGGAGCAACATGAAAACAATAAGTTTTCTCAAGGGCACTCTGTTTAAGGAAAGGTTGTGCAATAAATAGGTATGACTTCCACAAATTACTTCTCAAGAATTTTAGTAGTTAAATTTACTCAAAATTTGGTATAAGAAAGCAATTTGAAGGAAGAATTTCATAGTTGAAGCTGTTTTGTTTCCTAGTCATTTAGTGAAGTGAAAGATTTTTTTTGCTGTTTTTATGAAGGAAGTTGGAAACCATCGCATGCTCTTCCCAGATGTAAAATAACTCTCTCCTGCCAGACAGTCCTGGCAGTTCAGCTCATGAGAACCTACAGTGGGATTTCCTGAGGTTTAGAGGTTTGGTTTTCCCCAATAAGCTCTACAAAGCCCTTCCCAAATTCCCCAAATTCTACAAATAGATAAAGCTAATGTGCTAATCTCATCATCCTGAGTCCTCCAAACATTTTTTTATATTTTCTGCATTTTACTGGCCTGAAAATACTGTCATAACATCTTCCTTCAGAGTTTTTAACCACATCTATGCCCAGCTCTTGCTACAAATATGCATGATAGATACATAGAATAGCAAAGTGGCATTTATCTCATTTTGGAAATCATTCCCCCCGATACTTTCATTCCTCAAAACTCTGATTTGGTTCAGGCTCTTGTGAAACACAAGGCAGAAGCTTTGGAAGCTGTTATGCAAAGCCAAGCTCTACCTTGACCTTTGCAGGTGGACACAGGTAGCTGAGGCTGGAGGATGTGGGTGCATCCTGTCAGGACAGAGCAGGGATGTGTGTGCTCAGGGCACTGGAGAGCACAGCCCTTCTGAAATTTACTGACTTGGAAGTGTGAGGGCATTTCTTTCCCAATCAGTGCCCCAGTTGTCCTGGTTCCATGGCTCTATCACTCTAAGATGTAAGGCTACGTCTTTGGTTTGTAGCTGGAGATGCACCTCAAGGTGCTCACTCAGTGCATGGTTGGGGTAGGAGTTCCTTCCCAGAATTGCAACAGACAACACAAAATAGCATTGCCCCAAAATAACCTCTCCTAGCTTTAATTTCTATCCCTTCAAATCAGAAATTTCCATAACATTTTTAAAAAACTACTATTAAACTGATTTTGTTACATCTGCGCATAATTATGTTTTTAAAGCTGCAGGATTCAATCCTTGATTCCTCTGTTAGAGATACAGATGGTCTGTTTTTAATTTCTTTGTTCCATCTAGTGCCTGACATGACTCATATCCCTCACCACTTGCGATATAATTGTAAGGGGATATAGTACATCCTCATTCATATTTGTTGCATGATGCTTACATAACTTGTACAGTGCACATGTAAAGAAAATCATGTCAGCAGCCAACACTGACAAGAACCAGTCTTACTGCATCAAAAAGTTGATTCATCATTTTCAATTCCAAGAAAATTCCATTTCTTTTGCTGTAGCTTGTCCACTCCAGAAGGAAAAAACCCAGTCCTTTAGAGTGACTATAAGTATCAGAAAAATCAAAATAACTGGTTGTTTTTTCTACTTTGTTGTTCATAAAAGGACATATACTTATCCATTGAAATTAAACAGTGATAATTAGTAGCTGTGATCTACAAAAAGTAGTCTAAGCCTTAAAGGATTAGTCTTGAGGTTCTTACACACGTAACATACATCCATTATGGGGAATGAGCACACAGGTTGTGCACAGTGACAGCTGAATCTGGCCTGGGGGACCATGGAGGCCTAAAAAGCTTCACTTAATTCAGATTACATATCTGAATATATTAATATATTTATATATAAATACATTATTTTAATAATATTATATTTTATATAATATATTTATATTTATTATATATAAACCTCATCTGCCCTCAGAGCAGGAGTTACTGGTGCTCTTTGTTGATGAAGTCATGGCCATTTCACAGTGCTGTCCTGTTACCAAAAGACTGGATGATACACGTGGAGTGCTAAAGCACTGCTGGCAGCTCTGCCAGGACAGTCTGCAGTGCCATACCTGCTCATCCTGACCACCCAAGGGAGCTGACACTGCCAGCCCCCCACTCTTTTCTTTCTCTGACACTTTGAACCACCAAGCCTTTGCTAACTATGACTCATTTTTGAGGGGAGTAAGAGGTAAATACTTCTGATCACTCTCTGACATCTCTCCCAGGGACAGATGCAGGCAATGGATTTAAATTCCCATAGACAATGACCAAAGCTGAAGCTGGAACTTCCCCACTGCAAACTGAAGGCAGCAATGCCCAGTTCTTTTTTAAAATATTCAAGTATTGTGACTTTTTTTTTTTTTTTTTTTTCCTTGTGATAAAACAGCTTTTAAAAATACATTTGACACCCAACCCTAGAAGGTGCAACCATAACTTTGTTTCAGAAGACTGCCCTATGATTTACTTTGGAAAATTCTGAAGGGAATTTTCGGAACAATTTCTTTTATTTTGCTTTAAACTGTGCCCAGGTAAAGAAACTGCTGCAATGGGGTCTGAAAGCTTCAGGGACACAGCCTCGTTATTCATTCTGATACCTTACCGTAAATAATTAACATATTTTAATGGTTTAAAAAGAATGCAGAAGCATCAGTTTTCATTCATCTGTAATAATAAAGGAGGAGGAGGAGGAGTGAGCTGACAGGAGGATATGAGATAGTGTGAATTAAAGTTAATAAATAATGCCTACAGTGTTAGTCATCAGTTTTGCCTTGTGCATCTCAACATCCCATATGCTGCACATTGCAAAGTCTTACAAGCATTTTGAAAGGGGCCTATTTTTTGTGGAAGAAAAATAATGGATTGTATTTAAGCAGATATTCAAAGAACTCATTTCAGATGGGAATTAAACAGAAGGAAATAAATCTAAGCATTATTTTCTCTCACAGCTTCTTTTTTTTTCTATTTTTATTTAATGTGATATGATTCATAAATATTTGATGTGCTATGACTCAGTAAATGTCATTTTCTTGGCTCTGAAGGGAATTTTGAGAGTTGATCAAAATGATATACAGTCTCTCTGGAACAAGTAAGACGAGTACTATATATCTGAAGGCCAGGTCTGTCAAAATAAAAGCCATGATTGTATGCCAGAATTAAAAGGGGCAGTTGTTGGGAAAATCTAGGTTAAAATTTTAGCAATGCTGTTACACTAGGAAATTTTCTCTGACTTTTCTTTAGCTTTTCACTTGCTGATATTGCAGAAGCAATAACTTCAGCAAATGATAAAGGTGTACCCAACATTATGAAAATCACTTAAAGTGACTATGGCATTTTTCATGGTTGTTTTTAAATTTCCTCCTGCCTAGGGAACAAATTTGTTTCCTCTGACCTCATCTATGTGCTGACTGTAAACCAGGACAAATCTTCCTCCATGTCCCCATTGCCTTCCCTGGACCTCACTCAAAAGGTGAGAATCAGCTCTGAGCTGAAATTGGAAATAGACACAAACTGTATTTTATGGAGCCCTCTGTGATTTTTGCTGGGCCGTGAAGCAAGCACTGAATAGCAGCAGCTGGAATTTAAAGCCTGTTCCCAGAGTTTTGTGGTGAAACACTTCACCTCTCTATAGATTTTGGAAAGACAACAGAGGAGGATGCAAGAAGATGCATTTATTACCTGTTCTGTTGCTTTCTTGTGTTTACTTGTGAGTTTTATCCCCTCCCCTCCCAAGAGATGCATAAGTCCTGAAGCATGGGACAAACAGATTATTTGAGCAACAGGCAACTGGGCAGCCTCCCAAACAGAAATTCTTGGTTTTCAGTGGAAATATTTTTGCCTCAAAATTTTCAGTTCACAAAATAACAAACACTGATGAAGCCTTTTCCCATACAACTACAAACTCTCTCACTAAGACAAACAATATGAGAATTCAGTAAAAGCAGAGGAAGAATAATAATGTCAGATATATCAGCTCCTACATACTTTAAAATAATTTTGCTCTGAGGACGTTTTTTTGTTTCATTCTATGAAAAATGACAGTAATTAGCAAAGGAATAGATTTATTTTCAAGCTCCTTAAGACATGAAGCTATCCCTACAAATGGGTAATTATTACAAAAAACCTTTTGATTCATGTTTCCTGGAAACTGGAGATGATACTCTGATACAATTGGAAATGCTGGTTCTTGCATTTGCTTTCTACTAATGGGTTCTGAAGCCATTTGCCCTGACATACTTGGAGATGTGAATTTAACACTTTCACCCTGAGTAGTTGAATCTATGTCTGTCCACTTCTTCTTATATGAATTCTTTAATTGCTATACTACTATCTTATTGAGGAATGAAAAAATAGGAAAAAAAATAGAGGAGTGGATTCAAGAATACTTCCCCTTTGCAAGCAGAAAAGAAAAGAAAAGAAAAGAAAAGAAAAGAAAAGAAAAGAAAAGAAAAGAAAAGAAAAGAAAAGAAAAGAAAAGAAAAAAGAAAATTACTGCCTTCAACACATGCCTTCAAAACCTTTTGTAGCAGAGCTAATTGGGTTTGGGCCTGTGGGTAGTTCATCAGGAAAGAAGCCAAGTTTGGGATGTGGCTGGGATGGGGTGTGATGGCTGTGCCAGCCACCTCAGCCCTGTCAAGATGCAAGGCAGTTCTGGACATGCTCAGTAGAAATTCAAATGCAGAGTGAGTTGGCTCTTAAAAACACAGGTTAGAGTTATGGTGCTTAAATTTTACTGAAAACCTGTTTTGGAGCCATAAAGATTTCTGGGAGTGGCAGGGAAGGAGAAGAAAAGGAAGATTTAATCCTCATTTTCCATAGCTTTTGGTTAGCCAAAGACTCTACTATCAAATTTATTGGTTGTTTTGCTTGGCATTATAAAACAATACCGGTTGGATTGGTACACTCCTGCCAAATTCTTCATGAATAGGTGATGACATAAGTTGATTTGGAAAGTTTCATATTAAAAGAAGGTGATTTTTCAAAACTAATTTCCTTGTGATCTTGTCCCAGCCATTGGTACAAGACAAAGGCCATTTCCATCCTCTCTCATGCCTTTGGCAGCAGGCAAAGAGATCATTATTTCAAAAGAGCTTAGCAAGCTCCAGAAGCTGTTTTGTTCAGTCATTAAACTTCAGGAGAAAATTTTTATCCCTGGAAACACAGAGACAGACAGCTGTAACTTGATTAAGGAGAATGTCTTTAGTATTGATTAAGTGCACAATATTTTTGAATTGTCTTTTTAGCTTTTGTGCAGCAGGACCATATATAAGAGTGCACTTTGTGATACTGGAACCTGGTAAAGAGAACCATTATTTTTGGTAGCCTTTGGCAGCTATTCCATGCCTCATTACCCACTGCTGTCCTAAGGACACCAAACAATCCCACATACTTACATCACCTGGAAGTCCCCTGGGGCTGGTTTTGTTCCTTTTGGTAAGCTGAACTCTGAGTTTTGGGTGGCATTAGCAGGTAGTGCAGAGCAGTTGCAGCCCCCTTACACAACTCTGATGACACCAGCTAAGCACTGCCTCTGTGCCAGCATCAGTAAAGCAGCACAAATGATTCTTTTCACCACCTCAGCTTCCTCACACAAGCTAGAAGAATGAAAACAATAGAAGCAGCCCTAAAATCCCATCCCTTTTGAGAAGGATATGTTAGTGCAAGCCATGTGGAAGGCTGCCACGATCCACCCTGCCAGTGGAGACCTCTCAATCCAGGCACAGGGTGTGTGCAGTGAATCCTTGGGCAAGGCATGACAGAGGCAGGACGAATTCACACAACACCACAGAAACCCTGGCCTGCCTTGAAACCTGTAAGGCAAGGCAAGGAGACAGCACAGCCCCAGTGAGAAGAGAGATGTGATGGGAATGCAGAATGCACACAGACTTCTCCAAAGGACACCAGTTATGTAAACAAGAAAATAACTGCTGTGGGGGGATGGACCTGGGGTGGAAGAGAAATACAAGACCTAAATGACTGATGATAACCTCTGACCTAAGAGAGGTTTAGATTGGATCATCAGAGGTTACTTGGAAGGGATCACAGAAGTCAGTGGCACAATGTGAACTAACATCAGCAGAGAGGTTGGTTTCCCATGTATTCTATAAAACTGCCTAAGGTATGCCCATGAAAGACGTGTGAATTACCGTGTGGCTGAAAGGGGTTATTAGTGTAAGGGGTAACTGTGAAACAGAAATTATGCTATGCATTCCTATCTCCAGCATATTTTATGCATTGGCTTTATTTGAGTTATATGTGCAAGGCAGTCTTTTTGTCAGGATCATCTTCTCACTTGGGTGTCAGAGCATGTAAAATTTTTATTTATTTTAAGGCCAAAGCCATGGTTGAAGAGTGTATGCTATTAGAAGAAATTATATGAGGAGAATGGAGGAACAGACAAGCTGAAACTAATGCATGGCTGACAGAGAGGCACTGTAAAGAGTTGTGTGTGAGTTGTTCATCTCTATGCAAGAGGAAGCAGTTCAGGAGAAAGGGGATTTATCCCAAACTTGGAAGTATATAATAGTGTTTAGCTAAGAGAGGGATATTCACTTTTACTGTTTTTGCCCTTCTCTGGCTGGATGAGAATCATCAGGAGAAGAAAGTAAATTTTGTTTAATGAAGTTTTGCTGTTATTTCAAGTAGTTACTGGTGATGGGAAAACAGAGAAGGACTTACAGGAGACTGTAAACACTGTCCTGGTTAGTAACCAGGGATAGGTGAATATGAGAAGACTTGAGGAGCCCCTCAGAACAAGGGAAAGAGCAGCACAACCTCCAGTGCCTCAACTCTGACAGGCATGCAGCAGAGCAATTGCTTTTTCAGTGGCATATGAGGACATTATAGTTACTGCTTTCTGAAGAGACATTGGAAAAAAATTTCTAGTTCAGACCTGCTCCCATGCTATGTACTCAAGCCTGAAGGTATTCTTTAGTTTAATTATATAAATTGTTTTGTAAAACAGAACATGGGAAGTGGTATACAAATGACTGACAGGACAAACTATGAATGACCATGTTGTTTTGATGGATTAAAGGAAAAGGAAAGTTTATTTTGGATAACACTTTGAGAATAGCTATAACTCAGTTTCAGGCAAATAAAGAAAGATGTGACTGCATCTTATTTCAGTACTGTTTTACAAACCAGTCCAAAGATGACAAACTTAATCCAGATCCCAAGAAAATTATCTCTGTGATTCCCATTCTTATCCAAATGCTTAGGAGAAGTTCTCAGGTCAGTACTATGGAGTGTGGTGGAGGAACATACATTATTGTGTCAGAGATTATTTCCAGATATGCGCCGGCTACCCGTGGTGGGGGGAGGGGAGCCCAGCCCCTGAGGCTGCGGGGACCAATCAGAGACCTGGGTTGGTGACTGACAGCCCAGAAAACCAATTGGAAGGTTGTTTTGCTTTCACAAATCACAGAGAAAAAGGGTTGGCTGGGTCTTTAGCCTTCCGGTCAGGGAGGTGAGCCGATCTGGGGCTCCGGCCCCGGCGTGGGGGCCGGCCCGGCCCGGCCCGGCCCTCCCGGCGGCCCGAGGGCCCCCCGGAAGGCCCCGGGATGGACCCAGCCCAGCCCTCGCTCTGGCCCCGGCGGGTCCCGGTCCCAGGTGGCCCCGGGTGGACCCGGCTCGGCCCGGTCTGGCCCGGCCCCAGCCCCTGTGGGGGCAGCCCCACGTAGCCCGGCTCGGCGGAGCCCGGCCCGGCCTGGCCCCGGCTGGGCTCGGCAAGGGCCGCGGCTTGGCTCCCCGGTTCCTGCTCAGCCCGGTTTTTCCCTCTCCATGCAGCATGGCCGAGCAGGGGATGGGAGAGCTACCGAGGCTCTCCTTTCCCCCTGTTCTGAGAAGGGCGGCTCCAGCCGAGCATGCGGCAGAAGGAGGTCCAGCCGTCTCCATGTGGTCCCCTTTGCGGCCGCGTTTTCCCCAGCGTGGCTTCAGCCTGGCTCCTTACTTTCTGGATAAAAGTTTAACTCTTAGTGCCTGGATGAAACTCTGGATTTTCCTGAGTTCCCCAGAACAAAAGGAATAAAACAAGAAGAATTACAGAAGTCAGCAGAATGAAGACAAGGTCCTTATAGAAGAGATTGAAAAGACGCCACTGATAAGTAGCTGAAAACTTTTTTTGTGGGTTCTAGGGAATTGTGATTTTACTAAAATTCCCTTAAACTGTGGAATATACTTGGGGAGATTAGGTGCTTGAGATGAAGACTTTTTTTTTGCCTATGGGAAATGAAGCCCTCTCTGTTTTGGGACTGGAATATTGAACAGAGACATTTGATGAAGAATGAAATGAAGAGACTTGTGTTTTCAGTAGCCTGCCTTTAAAATGACACCCCATGTGTTTCAGCAACCCATAACACAGCTCTGGAAGGACTGTGAGAATGGGGGGAAAAATCATAATTTGTAGTTTCCAGGCAGATGCAAGTTATGAGAGTGAGACACTCCTAAGCCTAAACTTAAAAAAAAAAGGACTTTTCTCTCTGGAGTCAACTGAAATGATTATTTAAGTAGATGACTGACTGAAGTGTTTTTCTGTAAGTTGCTGTTTTGAGGAAAGGGGGAGGAGGGAATAATCTGGAAATCTCATTCTGAATTGTTTTGTGTTTATTAACAAATTTCTTCTTATACCCTTTTAAGTTTTAAGCCTGCTTTGTCTTTACTCCTAAATGTGATCCCCAAGAGAAATTAAATATATTAAAATTGCCAAACCCCAGTCACACCTTGACAAGATAGCACATAGTAATTTTGCCTTGTGAATGGTACTGAACACAGGAGAAATACTCATATGAGTTGCTAAAAGTCTGTTGCAGAATACTGAATCATACAGATACTTTATCATTATTAAAATATTTTAGGGGAGACCAGAAATGTCAAGATTTCATTTCTTTGGGTGCTTCTCTTCAATCATAATAGGTGATATTCTTGTCAAGCTTGGAAGGTGCACTGCTTACAATTTCAGTTTTTGAATTAGGATGCTGAAAGATTTTAGCTCCAGCATTTTAAAAACAGAATTTAAAGAGTGGAGGAGTTGATAAAAATAACATTTTGGGCTGTCCCAAACCTCCCCCAAGAGGGAATGATTGTAGGAAAAGTCTAAGTCCATTTTTAGATGAATCATAAATTATACACTCTATCTAGCAGTTAAAGAGGGAGAAATGCAGAAAAATGTAACCTTTTGACCCTTCCTTCCCCAAACAGCTAAAGTTCTCAAGAAAACATGAACTACTATAAATATTAGTCACTCCCCTTAGAGTTTAATTTGCTGCTTGAAATCCTGTTACACAGCTTGGTCTTGGTGCATGAAAGAGAGTATATGTCACTTTGAGATCAGGACTTAGGGAACATGTTCACAACATGGAAGTCAATCTTTGCTATAGATGATTGCACTCAGAGGTAGGAGAGATGGCTTAATATTTAATTTGGATGTTGTCCCAAGAGATGCAGTGACAAGTTAGTACCAGTAATGAAGTGGAAAGAAAAAATAAATCCTCTTAGAACCTCAGGATTGTATTCTGAGTTCATAAAAGGAGCTTGGTGGGAAAAGAGGGAAGGATGACAATTCCAGTTGTGATGTGGAAGTATTTTAAATCAAACTGAACCGTGCAGCACACTTCATATTTACAGCTGAGACAAAGCCTCAAGTTAGAATCAATGTTGTTCTTAATGACTGTTCTCACATTTATGTAAAAATTGAAGAGAAAATTTCCATCAGACAGATGGAGGTCCAAGCTCTGGGATGAGGTCCCTGATGACTTGATTGTGATGGTGACAGCTGAAAACATGCCACAGGCATGACCAGACAAATGGGAAAAGATTTCCCCTGTGCGGGTGACACAGGGCAGCAGTCTGAACTGTTGACATTTTGGAGGACATTTCTCAGAGCACTTGAACTGGCAGCATGTAAGCTGTCTTTTTATGAACTACAGATCTTATTAATAGGGAGGGACTTGTCTTGACAAAGGACTGGTAGTTTCTTAAAACAAAGGTAGTCATGTAGCCACACCATAAACATGTACGTATTTCATCCAGATTATTTTATGGCTTAAAAATACATAATCATCCTTAACATTCTGCAATCTTTTCATTCAGACACTGCATATGCTTCCACCCACTACATTTTCCATCTGTATCTTTACCTTAGAGACTTGTCTCGATATAGTCTTGTATTTGCTATCAGGGTTAGTGTTACGCTAGTGACATTTGCTGTATTTTGTCAACAAAATATTCCTTAGTAAAGTATTTCTTTCTAATGAATATGGAAATTAACTGCTTTTTAGATCTGCTCTGTTCTGCTCCTGTAACAAGTTACAGGTATGCCAGAGTGGTGTTGTGTGGCACATGCAAACACCCAGATACTTCTTTTCTCAATGAACTGATCCCTTCAAAAACATAGCAAGCCACCTCATTGACACTGAAGTGTCAAATTTCTTGGAAATAGCATAGTCATATATCTCTCAGAGAAATAGATTCTGTCAACCTGCTGTCAATTAACTATGTCCCATATAGTTAAAGATGTTTTAAATATTCTTGGACAGAAACCATTAAAAATATTTAATAAATGGGCATTCAACACAAATAAAGCAGAAAGCTACTGGCATGCATTTATTATTGTTTGGAATAACTTAACTTGTCAAAGGAGTTGGCAAAGAATTTAAGAAATATTTATCTTTAGGGAGTAATGCATAATAAAGCTGTTCCAAATTTTTCATTGCTTTTTTTTTTTTTTTTTTTTTTTTTTTTTTTTTTTTAATTGGAAATGCTCAAATATAAACTTTGCATACTATTTAGTCCTAACTTGATGTTGCTGAGACTGAGATGCAGATTGATCTGCGTCTCAGTCTCAGTCAAAGATGTATTGAAATATGAACCTGAAGGTAGTTACTGAAAATATTTGGATTTCAAATACTATTGAAGCCCAAAATGATGATTCATGTCTTTGCCTTTGGTGAAGAATAATACTTATGAAAGTCTTTTGATTCAATGGTGGGAAGAAGTGAGCCAATTATTATGCATATCACTTTCTTGGGGTATTCCAGGGGACAAGCTTCACGTTCCTTCTTCCATGGAAAAGCTTCTTTCAAGCATTTTGAATACTTCTTTCAAGTATTAAAAAACCAGAAGCATAGATACCAGGAATTTCTGAATACAACATGTTTGCTCTTGTTTCCTAAGAATGATCCATAAAGAGGTGGAAATCAGTACTTAAACGTGTCAGTGGAAGCATCCTAAAGCCATTTTCAGCTGATGAATAACAGCACATGGATTAGAAATCTCTTCAGAAACTCTTCCATTCCAATGGGTCTAAGTTGCAGGAGCAGACATGGAGATAAACCACAAGCAAAAGGAAGGAGTTAACTTTATACCTGTCCACTAGCCATGAAACACTCAAATCTGAACCCAAAAATACATTCTAATACTCAGTTTCAGATATTAATACAGAGAGCTTAGTTCAGGTATGTTGGTAACATAAATAATATTCTTAAATTGTCTTATCTGAGAAGGTTTATATTATTTAGCCTGTTCTTATATGGTGTGTCTCCTTTCAGTCAGGCACAACTGGAGACTTGCAGCTAGACAGCCAGCTTTAGGTGAGTGGTGTACTGGGTGGAACAAAGAGGGCAATGTGTCATCTGCACAACTGCACTGTCTAGGCAACATCCCTGCAGCTGTTCTTGGTTTAATGCATGTAGTATTCAGTATTAATGCATTTATTATTAAAAATTCATAATTATCTGACAAAATTTATTTTCAAAAAATTTCATACATTTTAAGAGATCAGTTTAAATAAATGGGAGAATTAATGGCAGATTAATCTCATTCATCAGAATTTCAGATAAGGAGGGTGGTAGGGAAAGATCATTACAGTAAAAGGCACAGAACAGATTTTCACTCACTAGTTTATTCAAAGATACCAACTAGGACATAAACAATTAGTCATGAAGTAGTGTTACCAAAGGTTAACAAACCTAGCCAGCTATTAACAGATGAATGCATGGTTTGTGGTGTCCCCTGGTCAAATCCCTGCAGCAAGATGGAACACCAAGTTAGCCAGTACACTCAACTCTGCCCCTTATTGTAGAAATATCAATAAAAAGAAAATATATAATGTAGTAAAACCAGGGGCACCACAGACTAGAAACACAGTGTGGAGCTGAACCACACTCTGAGCATTCAGTTCACTCCTTTAGACTGGTGGCTGCAACCTGCAATGCTGACCTGAGCCACCAGCCCTTGAGGCTGGCCAAGACAAATGTCAGTGCACAGGTTATTAAAGTAAATAAAAGGAAATCTACAGAATAAGAGAAAGCAGCCAAAGTATTCTAGATTTTCCAGTGATCAAAAGCTTAGAATTATCAGAGCATAAAAAGGCTAGTGAGGCAATTTTTACTTTCTCTGTCTGGTCTGATGTAGAAACAATACAAATCAGTACCAAACATAGTACTATTTTGTTTTTTTTCTCTGCAGACTTGTCTTTTTGAAGGCTATTCATCCCAAATATCTTGACAGACCCACCACTTTCTCTGGTAAAGGGAGAAGATTGTCCACTCCCATTGCCCACCCTTTCAAAGAAATGCCTTTACCATCCCCTCCCTGTTCACCACAGAGACAACCTGGAACCAGATACCTGGCATGAGACAGCTTATGGTTGCTTGAATAGAATTTTATAATTCGCCTAGTCTAAATATCTGCTTTCTTTAGGGCCCTCCATCTGTTTTGGAAAACAATTCAACAACATATTCTGACAAATCTGTAACGTACTCTGGTCTAATGACAAGGGTAATGCTTTTCCCAGTTCTGTCAAAAGGCAACAAATTCAAGTCCCAGAGACAGGACTAATAACTACTCCTAAGCACGGAGCAGAAATTTGATTTATCTAAAAACCTATTGGCCAGCTGGCCCATACACTGCCCTTCTCTCTGCCTGCCATTCCTAACAGAATACTTTTGTTTTTTCCTCCCCAGTCCAGACAAAGCCCTCTGAGGCTGCAGGACTGCATGCTGCTGCTCTGAGAACAAATGGAGGGACTTAGAACATACAACTGGCAACTGACTACCCTGGAAATATCATTGTGACACAGCATTATATGTGCATGCACATGCATACCCTGTTTGAGCAGCATCTGTCTAGGAATGAAATGAGCATAAAGGGGGAAATGCATTGGAAGTCTAGACACCTACGTATTTTTCTGGCTCCAAATTTTTGTGAGTTTATTAGCACAGGATTGAAAAAAGTTTTCCACTACAAATTATCTACAATGAAAAAAAAGTTTTTAAAATGTCAAATAATTTCTCTTTAACTGACTCTTTCAGGAGCTAAATTCAATCCTTTTTTTTTTTTCCACATGGAAGGAGAAAGGGAAATGGAGGTTAGAGGATGCTCCAGACATTGTCACTGGCAATGAGGCCTGGCAGGATACATCCCAGACATCCTGGCCCCAGCGCAGCCAACAGAGCATCCTTGTCCAGAAAATAGATGCAAAATGCTTTATTTCAGTGGAGAGAGGCTGAAGGCCTGAGCACCCAAAGCACTGCTCCACTTCAGCCCATGCCTTTGCATATGGTGGGAAAACACGCTTACAATTCCTGTGCTTACATCTGTGCTCTAGCACGCACAACTGAAGGTGCCACCAGACTCAGCAAGTTCAGACTCCAAAACAGCAGATAACTGTGCAAATATGAAGGTCACTGACAAGACACTCAACTCTGGGAGCCAGCAAAAACATACCCAATATGCTTGTAGATAGTATGTGGAATATTTCAACCCTACCCCCAGACCTCAAATTTTGTATCAGTTCACAGAGAAGTCCACAAAATCTTGGACTTCTCCAAGAGCAGAGGCAAATGGCCAGATGGAATGTCCCCTATTAAAGCTGTGCTACTGGCCTAATTCCACATGATGGACAAAGGGGAAAGAAGTGGAAAAAACCCTCAAATTTAGTAATCCTACTCTTTTGTACCGGGCAAATTCTTAGGAATTTAGAACAAACCTGACAAAAACTGCTCTAAGCATACTAAATAGATAAAAGCAGCAGAGGTTGTAAGGTGTCTCAGCAGCATCATTTCAAGCAGGAACATATCCCTTCCACTGCCTACAGAAGCAGCCCTGCTAATTTTACATCTCTAATGGTAGATTCCCTCTTCCTCCTCTTCTCTGGAGAAATGTGTGAAGGGAGTTTTCACAAAACCAAGTGGGATAAGCTCTGCCTATCTTCTTGCCTGCAGTGCTTTCATGCACACTTATCTTGAAATGAGAAATGAAAATTTACCCCCCCACCAACTGTACCAGGAAGTTTTAGGTACTACTAGCCAGAAAACAAATGAACAAAATAACAGAAAACCTCTTTGTTTTGAGTAATTGGTTTAACAGATTTTATTTCCTAGTACTTCTGTATTTTGAGGTAAATTACAAGTGTCAACACAGGTGTGCAAATAAACTAGTCACCTTTCCTATGTATACATGATGAGAATCAAAGTTAAGAGAGTAATTTATATAGTTTTCTTTGTTTTCTTTCATTTAATTAATATCTAACTAAGATACAGATGCAAAAAATCTTACTACACATTCGCTTAAAAATAATTATTTCCTTGTTCCTGTTGTACATGTTTTTATTCTCATTTATTGGTTACAAAGGACAACATTAAAAGTGTCTACACATTTGCATTTTGCTTGTCATGCTATCTATGGTAAAGCTATTGTGTTGAGGTTCCTTGCCTCCTAATTGTTCATTGAAGTAGCTGTGAGGGTTATAACAAAAACAAACTGCATCCAATTATTAGTGCATCAGAATTAATGTTCCAGTCTAAAGTAAACTTTTTATGCCTCAGATATGATTTACAATTCTCTCTAAGAGAAACATATAGAAATGTCTGTTTGTTTGAATGCTTTTTCATTTCACTCTGAAAATCACAATGAGCAAATGAAACTTCACCTGGGAAAAAAAAACTGCTAATGAGCTCAAATGAGCACGTGGTTGATTTCATATTAAAGTGGTTGCTGATACAGATTTTGAAACACAATGAACATAATGCACAGTTTAGGAATCTTGACTGAAGTTTAGTCTGGCCTAGATTAGGAGAGAGCTTTCCTGCTGTGAACATTTTCTTCATTTTTTTACCTAGTGAAGAATTCTCTCTCTCTAATGAAGGTGGAATAATGAACTGTGGGCAGTGGAAGAAGCAAAGTGAAAAAGAAGGAACTGGCAAAATGAATTCATACAGGTTTCTCAACTTTCAGACAAGACAGCGAGAGAAAATGCTTTCATCTAACATGTAAAATATTCAGTACTTTTCTTGTTTGAGATTACAAAAACCCCTTTAACATAAGCAGAGCCCTGTGAGAAGCAGAACATGAGAAGCACTATGCAGTCAAGTAAATGCTTGCAACTGATGGCTTTAGCTTCTGTGAAATAAAAGTCCACTTGTTTACTAAGATGACCAAAAAAGCATGGAAAACCTGAATTATATTGTGTTAATGGCATATTTAATGTTTTATATATAGCCTTCTGGAGTAATCTTGCTTTGAGAGAATAAAAATATTTAATTTTAAAAAAGACTCCAGAGCAAATTCTGTAAAGTTATTAGTATGTTATGAACAGCATGGAAGAAGAAAAAAAAATAAAAAAGGAGTCAACTATTAATTTTATTTTAATGTTTGGGGTTTTTTTGCTTTAAAGTCTGACTCATGTTTTTATGATGTGAGTCTGGTCCAGCACATTGCTGTCTCTTGATTACTTTACAAATAAGTAGCAGAGGTGGATAGACCACATAAATTTATTGGGAGGGAAACCAAAGCATGGGTCTCCAGACAGAAACAGAAAAATAGAAACGAAAATAAAAAATGGTAGCAGCAGGATCCTGAGAGAGTAAAAAATTAATTTATTGGCACGGTCCCACATTTTTTGACTTCCTAAAGAACAAATATAGGATCCAAATGTTCAGTTCTTGACCCTAGTTAGTGTTTCTTCCATTCCATACTATATTCTTATTCTGCAGGTATATGTGAGAAGTGTTGAGTAGACAGCATAAGCTACATTTCATGTGATCATTACTGAACTCCCTGTATGCCATGTGGATAAAACCAGTTATTTCACAGTATATATAATATTCAGTGAAATATATAACATATATAATATCCAGTGAAACTGACACAATCTATCACCCAAGCAAACCAAGAGAAAATGCTCAGAACTGGATGATTTGATCACCCAGAGCAGACCAGGCAGCAGACAAGCTCCAATCAATCAACCAGGCCCTTAAAACCATCCCATGTGGAGCAAGTGCAGACATCCTGGCAGGCTTGCACACACTCTGCAGATGTGATTCTCCTATTGCCCATCCTGTCAGTGGTGTGTGTGTGCCACTTTGCTGCACTGCACTGTTTTTTTCTTTCTACCCACTCTGTAAACTTCAATATCCTGACCTACATGCCAAAATTAGGTAAGTGAGGAAACTGTCTCACATAATGGGGAAGCATATAGATAATAGTCCCAGTCTGGTCAAAAGGCTGAATTTATATATCTTACATGGGGTATGGAGAGGTACCTCTACACTGCCCTGGTGGATGTGCAGCAGCATCCTGATGAAAACTTTATTTTCAACCCTATTGTGGCAGAATTAGGTTCCTTCAATGTTCCTGTTGAACTTGATATCTGCTCTGTCTAGAAAAGAAATTAAAATTGACTCAAAATCACAATTTGTAAGGGAATTAATTTAAAGAGAAAAACAGCTGAATTCATAGCAAGAGGAGCTATTAATAGTGGCTTACAGCCAGGTGTTCCATAGCCTGGAAGCCTGGCTAGCCCTCCTGCAAAAAATGATCCCTCAGCATCAGAGTCTTTCAGTGCCCAGGTCTCTGTAAAGAAAGAGTGTTTGGAAGAGGTATAAAACATCATTTGTGCAGAAAACACTGAAGAATCCTGCTGTAATTAAAAAAAAATACTGCTGTAGTCACAGATACCCACCAATTAAAATGTGTAGAAGAGGTAGAATTTGTCACAGCTCCCTGTCAGCCCCAGAGAGTTTGCAGATGGTTTTGGCTGAGACCATTGGATACTATCCACCATCACCTCTACATTTTTTTAGAGGCAGAGCTTTTCAGAATTCTGTTCTCCATGAAATTAGCCAAGCAACATCAGCCATGAGATCCTGTATTGACTCCTGGATGTGGGTGTGTGATGGGGCTGACTGGTGGCTGTGGTCCACACTCAGCCTAGTCAAATTGTCTGTGATATTCGTTGTATTGCACACTCATGGCAGGTTCTAGCTTAGGCTGAGGGAAATATCTGGGGCTTTCTGAGTCTGCACATGGCTCATGGTACTTCTCAAAAGCTGTAATCTTGAATGCACTTTCAAAGTATCATGGTAGCTTGGCAGTGTTTTCAGAATCTACTTTGGCTCTGGTCACTGTGGTGGCAGGTGGATGATAAAGCCTTTTGCATAGCCTACAAGTGCATGTTTATCAAATGATGCCTTGTTTAGCCTATAGGTATTTGCACAAACTGAAATTTTCTAGGGTAGGCTCCAGGACAAGAACCTGGATAAACACAGCAGTTCTGTCTCTAACGAGCTAACAAACATCAGCATTGGAGATTATAGAACTGCCCTGCTGGTGCCAAACACAGTGTGGAATGTTCGTGCCCAATCTTGTACTGCATTCAATGTTTTGATGAATGATTGGTCACAAGGGAAAGAAGAAACATTTATGCTGCCCTTCAACTGACAAATGCTAACATAATATTTCAGAAACAAGTGGTACACTTAGTAGTAACAATGAATCCAGCCAGACACACAAAAGCAGAAACCACTCACTGACTGGACTTGGGAGTTCAGCCCTTTCTTGGTACGGACTCTGGAACAATAGAAACATTTTCTGTGTGTGATGATACTCTGCTTGTGTGCTGCATTTGGGATCTGAGGCATTCAGAAGAAGTCTTTCTCCTTGTTACTTTCAGTAAGACTTTGGCCTATTTTTAAATTACTCACTCAGGAAAACTTTCGGCTCAGATTAAAACTGAAATGAAGTCTGCTGCTTTACATCAGCATGCAGGTAGACTTCCCCTTTACAGTGTAAAAATGGAACTGTCCAAGAAAGCCTTGATGTCAGGTGTCAGTGCTTATAGACTTGCACACAGCTGGGACCCTGCCATCAGTTTTCAGATGCCTGGTAACACCTTAGCATTTGTCTAACTGCTAACAAAATCAATTCTAGTCAATTAAACAGAGAACCAGACAAAGTGCCCAGGGCAGTAGAACTTGCTACCCAGGCAATTGAACTATTCTGGTACAAATCTGTGTGGAATGAGGATTACCATCTCAAACAATCCCCAGATCTGTAGCTAGTAGAGAGTTAGGTGCAATGCACACATGGTTTGGATGTAGGTACTGTGCACTGAATTATAGTGACGTGGGAGCTGTGCAGTTGTCACTGGTGCTAGGCAAAAGTCCTGAGTGTGTTTTATTTATTCATATTGCTGAAAAAAACAAATCCCAAAGAATTTAACACTGTGCTCTACATATAAATTATTCTGTTCTTGTCCAGATCTCATAAAGCCCAGAGCTCACTGGCCATCTATACAGCCACAAGGATCTACCAGTGCATATAAAGACACTCTAAGAATGCAAAATTATCTTGGTAAATCAAAGGACTATGTCCTGAGTCGGGAATAAAAGGAAAAATATCAGCCAAACAGAAGCCAGATTCAATGAACTGAGCCTAAATACAAGATTTCCTTTGTCAAGGACAATCACCTGTACAAGTTCAAGGTGGAGTGTAGTTGTCTAGGGAACTGTCTAGAAAAAAGGGATCTGGAATAGAAGTGCAAAAATAGACATGAGTTAATGGTGTCACGGTCTTGTGAAAAAGGTAAACAGTGATTCTATGAACAGGAACAATGTTACTTGACCTTAGTAAAACTCTGCATTAAATTGTTAAATATGTTGTCTGTGCTGGGGAAATCCAGGGAATTTCCTTCTTCTTTCTCATTCTTCCGCTTTTCAAATCACTTTGAAGGAAGTGAAGAAAATTCAAAGAAAAATAGAAAGATTAGAACATAAAAAGATCTAGAAATATTATCAATAGAAAGATTAGAACATAAAAAGATCTAGAAATATTATCTCTGTAGAGAAATTGAAAGTGACAACAATATTCAGTCTAGACATGAAAGTACTAAGACCTCAGATGGAAAAGCCAGCAGGAGAGGAATAATCTGTTTTCCATATTGTCTTTAGACAAGTGTCTAAAGACAAGTGTCTTTAGATCAAGAGTCACAAACTTCCTGCAACACTGGACCAGAAAACACTGTTTTCTGCTGAATCTGAAGATGTGCTGAGGGGAGGAGGATGCCCATATTACTAGCAGGCTGGGCAGCAGTTGTAGGGACCAGCATGAGCACACTGATATGGTGATGATCCCTTGAAACATCACAGTTTATTTTCTGTGATTTCCATATATATTTCCACCTCATTGGCATATGTCTGAAATCCTGCAAGAAGTAATACCTGGCTATTTATTCAGGCTCTTTATTCACACTTGAAGCACCTCTCTGCTTAGCAGTGATTTCTTTTTTTTTTTTTTTTTTTTTTTTTTTTTTTCATGCAGTTTACTAATTAAGTTAATCCTTAGTGTTAACTTTTCCTGGTAGTGAATATTATGTGGCACTTTAAGTCACACACATATTACAAAATCTCTGGCATATAGTACCCATACAGTTACATCAGTTTGCTGCTTGGTTCCCAAGAGAGTGCACTCAGTTCTACAGACTAGATTCTCTTTTGATCCTTCAGCAATCAGAACCTTTTCTTCCTCATGGGAATGTAAGACTTTTTCCCTCTACAGTGCTAAGAAAGTTGCTGGTGTAGATTGTGGCCCTAATCCACCAGGGATTTATCAACTGCATTTTGACAGGTAAAAAGGGTTTAGAAATGGTGGGAACATCCTGAATACTTAGATGTGAGAAAAGCAATAGCATCTCAATCTGTCTCTCATACAAATGTAGGGAACAATTCTTAACCCATGATTTTTCTATGACATTCTCTGCAAAATCACCAGAGAAGAGATAAACATGTTGTGCAAAATGTTTGGGCACTGAAAAGATCAGGTTTCAATATGAGTTTCATAAAGAAGAGTGGAAGGACTGAGAAATCCTGAGAAGCAGAGAGAGATTTGTTCTCCCTCTCTGTCTCTCTCTCTATGCAACACCCTCCTTCCCTCATTGGAAATGGGAGTTGTGAACAGCCAAGTATATATTGAGCTGCATACATTTCAGCTATTCCCCAGGAAGAAATCAGTGTCCCCCTTGCTATGGGATTTTCTCTGCAAGTCCTACATAGTGTCTTTTGCTTAGGAGACAACAATATAAAGGAAACTACCCAGAAATAGATGAGCTCCAAGTAACATCTTTTAGTAACCATATTGCAGTTGCTCCTAATTGTTTCTATTCTGACTGGCTGCTATCAATTTCCAAAAAATAAACTGTTCTCTCCTAAACTAATGAAAGTGCAGTTTGCCCTTGCACAGATTAGCTGGTAGATGTAAATCCCACATGGATCAGCCTTCAGTGCAAGAAACTCATTGCATATCAGATACAGCGACTCAGTTTGCAGGTCCTCATGTTTCAGTGCCCACTCTATGGCTTTCATAAAAAATACTCTATTTTTTCAAGAGTGCTTTGTGCTATTAGTCTATTTCAAGTAAACCTTTTGCACTGATAAAGAGTAGAATGACTAATTTATGTCAAAATTCCCAGGAGTGACAGCAGGGCTCTCAGAATCTGCTTCTTGATAACCTCCAGACATGATGTATGAGCTGGGCTATATCATGAAATCTGTGATATGTGTACAAGGACAACACTATAATTTATTGGCAAAGTGGATTTTTGGGGATAATTTCATTAGCATTATGAAGTTCTGAGACAACAGAGCTCACAGCAGTATGAATATCTAGACTGAAATTTTGCAATAGAAACCACACAGCTCCCCAGGTAAACTGGTTCTTTTCTTAAGTAAAGGGCAGAACTGTCTTTTTGTTTGCTAAAAAAATTGGCCTTTTAAACCAAGCAGCAACAAAGTTGAAAATTTTTTGCTAAATTATGTTTCTTAATTTATTCTCTCTAGTTTTTAAAATATCAACAAGTTTATCCACCTTTCTTTGCACTTGCATTCTGATTTTTTCTTTTTTGAGATTTTCTAACAGAAGAGGCAGGTAGCATTTGCACAAACCAGACATATCCCCCTGTTGACAGTGATGCTCATTAGGTTAAAAATAACAGCTCTTCAGCTGAAGAGGAAGTGTTCTCAAAAGAACATAGATCTCTGAAAAAGCATTTATTTTTACTTAGTGTGCCTGGTTCTGATGTTATCTTGATCAAAAGGGACAGACACAGCAAACCACAGAAAAGCTTTTCAAATAATCTATCTTCACTATATAAGTAGGCTCAGAATAAGAATCATCATTGTTACATCACCAGTACTTTCTCTGACATCTTCACCCAACAGGAGTTTCCCTTGTTACTTCCTTGCACCTCCAGCAAACTGTCCATGAAAAATGAGCAGGCATCAATCTATGCTCCAGGTACTGACCTTCTCAAAACCAACTCACCCACATTTGACAGCACAGGAGGCTTGATTGGCATGGGAAATGCAACCCCAAGCTGGTTTCACTAAGTGCCAAATGGGACAAAGGGAGTTTTTGACAAAGCCTTAGAGAGATGGAGCGGAGGAATGGCCAAGGTCACTTTGTTTGAGTCATTGCACAATCCTGACATGGTAGCTACTTCAAATATATCCTGAATGTAACAGGAGAACATCAGACACCCGACACTCTGATAAACAGACCTCACCACATCCTGATTTGCATCCAGACTCTAGAGTTAAGCTCTGTTCATTCCTTTTAGCTGCGGTTTCTTCATACAGTTCTTGGAGGAAAGAAAAGAATTGTTCAATGGACACGATGTTTTGCAAGAGAAGTCCCCAAATAACAAGAAGTTGAGCAACATTTTGGCAAGAATTTTGGCATTTTCTTTCCTTCTTTCATGCATTTATCTATGTCCAAAGTAGATCTTCTCCATGACTCTCCTGTTGGCATAAACGACTCTATTTGCAGAAGGATTCTTCACCTACTTTTAATCCATCCTGAACTTTGCAGCTTCCTTTTTGTTTCTGGACTAGAAGATGTCATTCTCCACCCCCTTCCCCCAATTATTTTCTTCTAACTTTGAGGTTTTTTCCTCTTTTATTTTTTTCCCCTCAAGACATGTCATGGTTCCTCTATCCCTCCAAAGGCTTTAACATTTTTTTAAATTATGATTACTGTAATTATTTTTTCTTCTTAGCATGTGTCCTTAGACAGACTTTTGCCAGTAAATTTCTGTTCTAATGAAAAGACAAGCAAGCATGGACAAAAGCCTACAAATTCAAACCACAAAATTAGTTTCCAGTTTTTCCATTTCCAGTAGATTTTTTACATTATTGGTACTTTTGAGAGTGTAAAGGGTGATTTCCTTATCCGTTATCCTTTGAGAATTACATCAGTGGACAGCAATCTGAATTTCTCAGAAATTCTGTGGGAGAACTGCAAATGGAAGCAGGAATAGGAATATCATAGTTATCCTGAGCTTGTTCAGTAAAAGCTGAAATATTTTCATTCATGGGGTGAATCCATGCCACAGACAATGGAAATCATAAAGTGACACCTGAGTATAAAGAATATAAAGAACTGACCTACACTGAGAACTCTTTTCCAGCATGTTTGGACAGCGTGAGTAATGGCCACTATTGAAAATGCAGCTTATGAGAAAACAACACAATCACTTTTCCAAAGCAGCAAACTAGCTCTCTTCATTTCCAGCAGGAAAGGAGCAAAATGTTATTTGAAACAGAAAACAAGCTGAAAGCCCACGTAACCAAATTTGTAGAAATGAGGCAGAACTCCTTGTTTTGAGAAAAATGTAAAACAAAGTACTGCACTTCTGCAAGAATTCTTTGTGCTTGCAGCCATGCATGTCCACATGTACTTTTGAACATGCCTTGTCTTCAGTGACATATCAGGAGTCTGGGTAGCAATTCTCAGAAATATATTGACATTTTAACAGTTGGGCTTGATGTCTAATATGCTCAGCAAAAAAATTACCAGGCAGAGGAGGAATGGGTTTTATTATATCAGATAGATTCTTTAACCAATAACATTTAGTTTGATAAGATCAGAAACATTTTATATTTTATCCACTTCTTATACCTACCTTTATGCAGTGCATCTACCTTTATGTAGATATATTGAAATATCTACTCTCTTGACTGTTTTTGATATAATATAAAAACCTTTAATTAATTATATCTTTGGATTGTGATTTATTTGTGAGGGATTATAGATGGTACAGCTATCATTCAATGTATTTATTATTCTCTCAAGCCTTTATTGTGACTTTTAAAAGCAAGACTGTGGCGTGAGTAAACAATTCCATGTCCTCTTCTTATTTAATTTTATACTTCAACTCTGTATATGTGTCTAAAATGTTATTTTCTTAAAAAATATGGATTTGCTTTTGTTGTTTATAGAATTTTCCATGAATGTGACCCAAATGAGCATTTGTAATAGTAGTAAAATCAAAATCATATGCTTTGATCTTACTCAAACAGTAAGTTTCACAATTTAAAAAAAAAAAAAAAAAAAAGGAAAATAATCATGGAAATATTACAGTTTTATACCTATATGCATCAGTAGGGAATTTCTTATTCCAAGCTTTGTCTATTTTTTACCAAAAAGTACTCTATTACCATCACAGAGATACTCAGTAATCCTGTATTTCAGAAGCTTGTAGTACAGAGCAGCTTGGATGACAGGCTTTAAATAAGCAAAGTTCCATGGCTATTTAACCCTTCATTTTCTTGAAGCCCAGTGCATTCTGTGCAATTCCTACAGAGATATCACTGGGCATTTACTCCAAATAAAAGTTCCTGGCAGCACATGCTGCATAACACCTCAGGGCTAAGAGCTCCAAGATGTACAGCACACACCCTGAAGAGTCAAAAGCCCAGGCAGTGGTAGTATTGAAGGTGGATAACAGTCATCCTGGAGGTACCACCATGACAGGGTTGGGCTAAATGGCAACCAAGGAAACCTTGTGATCTGGGCTCCAGCAGCCCTTACTCACTTATTTTTTTTCCAGAGCTTGGGCTATGGATTACGTGATGGTCCTTGAGGGAGCAATCTGATGCTCAAGGCTTCCTAATGCACAGAAGTTGCACTCAATCTGCTCATAAGCTGTAAGAGGAGCCCCAGTGAGCACTCTGGCAGTGGCTACACGTATTTGTATGCTCACACATGTGTTCTGCCATGCATGGAGCTGGAGAGTTTGAGTTGTAAGGCAACAGGACTGAACAGCTACAAAGGAGCCCAAGGATCCATGAAATATCCTAATTTATGTCTGGGATAGTGTTCAGCCAAGAGGAGACTCTCCACAAAAAGACTTTCTTACAAAAGCCCATAAGTATCTTCCTGCAGCTTCCTGTGTTTGCTGAAAGACAATGACACTGTGTTATCTGTCTCTTGGATCTACTCATCAAAAGTCATTAATATTTATATAAAGTGTTTTAACCTACCATCGAGTAAATTAATCACAAACTCCCAAACAACTTTACTGCAGGGCATTTTTAGTCATCAGTGGAGGAACAGGAAGGACAATATTTCTGAGAAGTGCCACTGAAGTTCACCCTCATTGTCCTTCCAGGCACTATCTACCAGGTCTTAGTACATTGTCACTCAATTTAAAACATGACTATCCACTTAACCTAACCTTGGTTCTGACATAATGCCATGAAGTCGCCTGTTTAAAGCTCAGCATCTCTCATCCAACAGAAACAGCCTTCATCACCAATACCTCTGTTCAAACATATGTGGAGATTAAAAAAAAGGAACAGATTTTTAAGGGCAAAAAAATTCATAGCAGGAAAAGATAAGTGAGCTCACTGGCTTCTCATGTGCTGAGTTCTTTTTTAGCTCTGCTGTTTGAATCTCACGTGTTCTACCTTTGTTTCTTGTCAATGATTTGAAATATATCCAAAGAAATTATCCAGCCTGTGTAATATGTTACCTGCTTAGAGGTTTGTTTAGGTTTTGTTTGTCTATGTTTTTTTGTTTGTTTACTTTTTTATTGGAGTTCTTGTTTGGTTGATTGATTGGGTTTTTGCGATACTTCTCTATGTTTTTTTCTATGTGTGCTTAAAATTATGCAGAAACCTTTAGCTGAAAAATTGTGTGTTTGCTGTTATAGTGAAAGGCTGCTACCTTCCTTCTGTGTCACACCTTCAGAGCAGTATTTGCACTAGCCAGAAGAATCATCACATCATGCCTCCTCCCTTTTTAAGTTTTTCCAAATTGGTGGGTTGAAAACCCCATCACTGAGGGCAATATTATCAGAGGTACAGAGTGGGAAGAGATGATCACTAACAGGTACACACAGATCAGGCCTGGATTTCTCATATCCTTACAGCTCCACTTGTACCCCTTCAATATACAACAAAAGTTCATAAGGCCTTGTCTTCTCACATTTGTACAAAGGACAAGAGGCCATGGACACAAGTGGCTACAGAGGAAATTCCAATCAGACATAAGGAAAAAGCATTTCACAATAAGAATGATTCAGCAGAAGCTGCAGAAACTCTCTTCCCTTAGGCTAAAATAACTGTAAAAAGCCCTAAAAGGACAGATATGACTGAAGCATGCCTTGCCCTTGAACAGTAGGTTGAACTGGAATCCTCCTTTCCCACATTAATTACAATCAATCCGTATGGTTTCAGAATCAGTCTGTGCTGGTGGATTGCAGAAATAAAGGCAGACTGCAAGCAGGTCTCCAAGAATAGGGCAAGTATGGTCAAGACATGACACCTGCTACTGTAGGAAGAATGAGAGGTAATATTGCAAAAGAGACTCTGGACTGGCAGGAGACTGGGGTGCAGGAAGATAAAGGGAGACAAAGGTAAAGCAAACAATCTTATGACTTTGCCTAATTGGGGTATCAAAGCATACCATGAGGGAAGCAAGGCAGGAACCAGAAGGCACACTAATTACACATAAACTGATTCCACCTCAAGACCTCTAAACGTGAATGAAAGATTGGTGTTTTTTCACAAAGTTAAGAATGGAAATGCAAACTGCCAATCACAGAGAAAATACTGGAAGCATAGCAAGACAACATCTTTTTAACTAGAGCTCAGGATAAATACATAACTGTAGAGTATGTTTTTTTAAAAAAGAGGATGAATTTCAAGAAAAAGTTCAAACATGTGGGGACAAAAGCAAACACAAAGATTTAAGGACATACAGGAATTTTTTTGCAACCACATTTTTGGTAAGGAAAAAGTCAGAGGGGAAAGAAAACAGCAGTGAACACAATGAAGGAGAGTGTGTAGTGTGTTTTGAGCACAAAGACTGTGAGACTAAGAAAGCTGATATAAACCAGAACAGAGAATAACAGAATGGTTTGGGTTGTAAGGGATCTTAAAGAACATTTAATTCCAACTTCCCTGTCATGGGTAGGGAACCTTATATCATGTTACTCAGGGCTCCATGCAATCTGGCCTTGAATGCTTGGCCAGGGATGGGTTATCCACAACTTCTCTGGACATAAGTGCCTCACTACTCACACAGAAAAGAATTTCTTCCTAATATCCAATCCAATCTAAATCTACACTCTCCCAAGCCATTAAGATGAATAGCAAAGAGAGAAAACATTTTAGATAATGAAAGCAAGAGGCTACTTATATGGACTACGTGCTTGAATTGGGTTGGGCAGGATTGAAATCATCCCAGGGCACAATTCATGACTGGGTGAGGTTCCAGATGATTTGAAAAGAGCAAACGAATTTGAAAAATGGGATGGGAGCAGCTAGGACACTGGTGACTAGCCAGCTTAATATAAATTTTTTGGAAAATGCTAAAATAAAAAGTTGATCTATCATAAGCACCTCAAGGATAACACAGAAAAAAATAACAAATAGTGGAGATTTGTCAAAAGCAATTAAAAAATATAAAAATCTTGGTTTTACCTATAACAAAATAACATTTTTTTACAAAAGGAAACCTATGGTAACTCAGGGAGGATCTGTCTGAATCACCTACATCAGTAAAAATGTTTAGATTTAGAATCTGTTGGGTAAAGGATAGTTTGAATTGGAAAGCCCAGAGTGTATTTGTCATTAATTTATTGCCACACTATGTAGTTCTGTATGAGGCAGTATTTCAAGAGGGTCTGTCTGGGGTTTAGGACTAACCAGTGTTTCTGTTATTTGAGTATTAAGGATTCACATTTGACAGCAGTTCCTGAATAAATTATTTTTGTGAGTAAGTTATGAAATGTTATGCAGTAGTACACTAGAAAAAATTGGTTTCAGGTTTTCTGACAAGGTATTTGTTCTTAACACTGGTCATAAACTCTGCCCAAAGCAGAAAAAGCTTCCAACTTACTGCCACAGCCATATGAAACTTCATATTTGAGGCAGAAGGGATAATCCCTTCACTTCATGGGCTGCAGGCAAGTTCTCAGCTGTTTTCCAGGGGACAAGTAGATCAAGTGGAGAGTGCAAAGAAGAGCTACAAGCAGGTCAGAAGTCTAGAGAATATATAGAATATTTCCTGTAAGGAAAGAACTGTATTTGTTTGTTCTTAGAAAAGAGCAAATCTATGGCAAGACACGATAACATCTTTTGAAAATGCAAAAGAATATTTCAAAAGTGGAGGTATTAATTTCTACTCTGGATAGAACAAAAAAATAATGGTTTTAAACTGCAAGCTGATACATTTCAGATAGACACTGAGACTAATTTTGTAATGGTGAAGATATTTAGGAACGGGTTATCTCAGGAGTCTGCCAAATAACTCTGTCAGCAGCTATAAGACAATCAGGAATGCTTTATGACATGTGAAGAATGGTTTAGAAATAGTTGATCCTGGCTTGGAACAGAAATGTGGTCTCTTTAAATCTTCTTCAACCCTGTTTCCACACCTTTGCTTTCTCTTACTCTATGACAATCATACAATGATACAGCTGACAAATATTTTCAACAGACCCTTTCATTTGTAAAACAGATAATAACAGCACGAAAAGAAAGCACCATGATTATTATTTTTTGAAATCAGAGCCTCTAAAAAATGAAATGCAAAAGGTTCTATTTGCTTAAAATAGTGGGATATCTTTCAAGGAACGATCTTTCCTCAAACCTTTGTAATCATGAAACATCTCATAGTACACGAGGCAAACCCTAAATTTTTGAGCAAGTATCAGATTTTGTACAGCCATGAGTCTGGGCTTTTACAGAGGACACAGTTCACCTTCTCTACTGTATTTCAGGTATCAGAAAAGAGATCTGGCCTACTTGTCCTTGTACATGACAATTCATTTCTCTGAATGTCTTTTTATCTCACCTATTTACAGTGGTAATAATATTCAGTGTCTCCAAACTCTGTGCCATGTGTTGAAAGGTGGAAATCTATCTCTCCCCTCTGATAAGGAGAAAGAAGATAGGGCTAGTAATCATGTAGTCTTTGGTTTGAGAAAACAGTAAAACTCTAGTCACCTTCCTGCTGTTGTATTAACCATTGTTGTGATGCCAAACAGTAATCTTAAAAATTATTAGCTTCAAATTTAAAGCTAAGCACAATGGGTAACAAACAGTGTCTTTAATGAGTCCACTTAACAGGGTCTTCTCTACCATATAAAAATATCCTTCATGTCTCTGCAGAACTACTAAAACTGTAATTTAAAATCAGATAACCAGCTGCTTGCTGGGTTCTCTTTAATCCCAGTATCATGGCTCTTCCTGAGCCCACTTTTGTGCATATGCACAAGCACATCTTGCAAACTTGCATAATCAAGATGATTTTTAGATGTAATATAGATATAATTATAGTTTAGATAAAAGTAATTAATAATAAGAATTTGTTAGCACAAAAGCCACTGTCAGCCCTGCAAATGCTTTCTGGGTCAGTTATTCACTCCTACAAACTGTCTGTGGTTTTTGCTGAATTTTTTTTATAAGGCAAAGGCCTTATTTTGCAGGCAACAGAAATTAGGGTCATCCAGTTTCCTTCTGACAGGTTTTAAAGTGTAAGGAAATTCAGCTGAGATTTTAGACCAAAAAGAATCACTGCTATACAAATGAAGCCTGTTGTTTTGACAGTGGGAATTTGTGGGTTTGCTCTGTTTCATTGTTGACAATGGTAAATTGGTGATTTCAACCCCTCCCCCAATCAGAATTTTGGTCAGAAAATTTGAATTACAATTAGTTTTAATACGAGCTGGTTGGAAGCTTATGGACAGAGGAGTTGTATCTTTGTCCTGGCCTTCCTCTGCAACAACAGGTGTCTGCAGAGAGAAAAAAAACCTGCTCCTGTTGGGAGGATGAGCAGAGACAAATAGCAAATCTAAGTATCCCCTTCCTCCTGCAGCCTGGAACATACCTTCTGAAAACCTGAGAGGACAGGTGATTACCCTAAGGGGAATCCCCAGAGGGGAATCCTGTTGCCAAACAGAAATCTTCATGGACACCAAGGAAAGAAGGCTTAAAATTAAACAGATTTTACCATATTTTATTTGTTTGTTTTGATTTTTTGTTTGGTTTATATTTATGGTTTTTGGCTGGTTGGTTGGTTTTGGGTTTTGTTGTTTTGTTTGTTGTTTTCGGTAGGTTTTTTGTTTTGTTTGGCTCATATTTTTTTTTTAATATATGTTGTTTTTTGTTTGGTATTTGTATTGTTTGTTGATGGAAGTTTTTAGATGGATGGGATATTTGTGGAAAAGACCATGTAGGTTCAAGAAATTACCAATTAGCCGAAGATGACACCTCTGAGGAAAACTTCTAAAATATTTTAGAAATCAGCTTATTTTTTAAAATTTTCCTTAAAAGAAAATAAAATAAAGAATAGCTACATAATTTCGACTGGTATATGATCACCCCTTTTGAAGACCTGTTTGATGAGCAGGAAGATGAAGGTTTGCTGGGAGTAGGAGGGAGTTAAAAGAAAAATTCAGTTATCTTCTTAGTAGGACCATACTAGGATAATGTAGCTTTTACTCTTGGGTATTACCCTGAGCCCTAGAACTACTGCCACCAGTCCAGCTCTCTCCCTGCATGGAACATGGTCCATTGCTATTCCAGGAGAAGAGTTCAGCTCTTCAAGTAGCTTAAGTCTAGAGGTCCTCCTCCAGACCACAGCAGATTAACCAAGGTAATGTTAATGTGTTTGTCTTGTATGAAATTCTAGTGAGTTCCAATTGTAATGCCAAGATGCCAGGAAACTTCTCATAGCAATGTGTTGCAAACAACAGCCATCAGTCTCCTCCAGTGAAACTGCTCTGGTGGTGATTGTCACTACTTCCAGGGGAGGGTCTGCTAATTCAAATATTTCCTTGCATCACAGAGTGATGTGGTGTGGTGCTGCAAACGCAGGAGGCAGAGCACTTCAGTTTTCATCCCCTTCCTTTCCAAGACTCTGACCAGTCCTTGAAGAGGGCATGCAGCCTTTTTAAGCTAACATTTTATAATGTGACATTGTTAATCTTCAAAGTAAACCTTGCAAAACACTGCATCAGCTGCTCTGAAAAATGTTTATTTCTGGGGTTCAAATACTTGGCATGTGTGGGTATATAGACATAAAGTAAGTATTAAGACCAAAGCAGAAGGATGCAGATGATGCTTCACAAATCATCTTCATGTATAGAAATGCTTTCCTCTTCTAAAGTTTCTCCCTTCTGAGTATCTCAGACCATTTTATAAACAAGCCTTAATATAACTTCAACTCACCTCCTGCATTGGTTATGCACTCATATCAGGCTGAGTAAGTACAAAGCTAGAAGAAATGAAATGTTCTACAACACTGACCAAGTGTATGCATTAGAGATGGAAACACTGCTAAGAGGCTGGTAAGCCACTGGTAAGTTTGCTGCCTTGCTCTGATAGCATATGTTCTTCAAATGTGTTATAGTTTCTCATCTCAGCCTACCCTGATTTTCCACAGCTCTGTCAGTAACAGCTCTATTCTATCTGTTATACTCTATACTGAGTGATATCCCAAAAAACCCCTTGATTTTGTTTTGTTTTGCAGATTCCTACTAAAACACTTTGTAGTAGAAGTCCGTTCCAGCTCAAGTATAGCTTTTCTATTTTGCCAGAAGCTAGACTCCCTGTGCTTTGTCACTGAGCTGTCCTTGAAGAAAATGGTTTTGTGACCACCTGATCAGGCTATTTCTTCATTATCATATCAATTCAAATGTCATGGATAAATAAATGAAAGATCAAAGAAAAAGCTGTTTCAGAACAAAAAGGGGAGGTGTAGTTTTCTATTTGAGTAGTGATTTATTAATTGGAAAGATTATCAATGGGCACCTTGAACTTCAGCCTATTGCTGACGTTTTCCCACATCTGTGTAATTGTGATAAGACAGTGCACAGCTATCTTTGCACAGTATTTTTCTCAATAACAAGAAACCTGTCATGAACTGTGAATCTGAATATTTAAGCTGTTCCACACTACATGAGTTATTGCATCTTGCTTAACACAGCAAACCAAATTCATCTGGAAGTTATCTGATGTTCACAGGCAAAGCATTTTCATTAGGTTTCTTGGCTGATGTTAAAGATCAATTCTAGAAAATGAAGAGGTTTGACTTATCTGATCATTGTGTTATATGGGGAAGATGCTTTTAATATACAGACAATGGAGTTTAATCCATATAAACCCCATAAACATTAAAATTAGTCAGTTATATACTATGTCTTTAGTTAGCTCAATGAGAACTAGATACTATCTAGTTCTGTTACTTAATTCTTTGTAAAGAGTGGCAATTTGAAGTATATCTGATGAAAGTATATTACTGTAATATGAAAAGATTAACAACATGTCATCTGATACTTCTGTTATTACATAAAAAATATTCCCCAGTATTTTCGCATCTCCCCTGGGTCTAAGAAAGAGCTTCACTCTGCATCAGGTTTCTAAGAGCTGGGCAAGGCAATTGTTCTGGCTGTCTTGGATAAACATTCTGCCTATCAACTGCAATGAGACAGCAGATAGCGACTTGAAGGAAAGCTAATACTCATTTTAATTTTCTTTTTTAGCTGTGAGAAAATTAACAGGATGCAAAATGAACCAGAAGAAGGTCTTGCTAGAAAAGCGTCATGGAAGGTTTTATTCTAGGAAATCCTTATTTTCTGTCTTGCCAACTATCAATCTGAATTCCCTTTGTTTTGGAAACATCCGTTTCAAGTACCCTGGAAGAAATTCTTGGCAATAACAGTTATTAAGAACACATTAGCTAACAGCAATGTCAGTTCTTCTGATTTTAAAAATGAAAAAGTAAAAGGCAAAATAAAAACCGAAAAGAGTTTCCATTTGAAACAGATATCTCCCAGTCACTGAAGTAAAATCACTAGGAACTGCAATGATAAGAGATTTTTTTTTGTCGGCATTGTAAACACGTTTTTTTGTTGTTGTTGTTTTACTTAAGAACTCCATGTGCTACAGCAACAGAAGTTTTTCTGTCAATGATGATAAATATTATTTCAATCCCATAGCAAAACACAGAAACATTCCGTTTCATGATTTCAACCACAGGGGCACAAAGGCTAACAGAGATTTTTCCCACAAACAACTCTTGGAAGAAAATTTTAATCTCTGCTGATAAATCAGAGTGTTTTGATGATTAGCACATTGCTTTCAGACTGACCGCCTTCTACTTGGTTTTCTGGCTTGCTGCTGCACAGGACCTTTTTCTGGTGAGATAACTAGATATATGTCTGGCTAGTGAAAAGAACTGACTGCCAGGCAAATAACATTATGTTGAAATTATAATATTGCAGATAATATCTTGCACCCTTTGTGCTCTTTTTTTCATCCATGAATTACTCTTAGGATTCCTTTTCTATTTAAGAAGAAGAAATTGCCCAATTACAATAGGGGATGTGCAGTGCTGAGCCCATATGACATCTACTGAGCAGGAAGCCCTTGCCCAGCACAGATTAAGGACTAACTGTCCCAAGGGACTCAGTGTCAGGTAAGAAAGAGCACCTGAGGGAGGGGGTGGCAAGAAAACACCGTGGTTTTTTGATCTTCTAGAAAAAATGACCTGGTCAAAAAAGAGTGAAGTTACTCAAATGCCCACATTTCTCTCCTAGGCTATTTTCAGAGTGACTCTCATTTCCTGGTGACTGTGCTTCTGGCAGACTTTCAGGCATAGTCAGGCTAAGCACATACTTGATCTTTGCCCCCATTGAATAAGTGACAGGGTCTCCTGAGCATATATAGACTCAGGAATACCCAATGGTGATCAGGAATGTTCCCCAGCATCACAGATGAAATCTGAGTAAACGCCATTTGGAACCACAAAATATCAACTAATTTAGGCTATAGCCTTATTTGACTGCCTAAATGAAAAGGAGAGTCTCAGGTTTTTTCTTAAAATAACCTCTTCTGCCTTTTTCTAAACACTCCCTCAGTCACCTCATCTCCTCTTGCTCCCAGACTACATGGCATAATGCTTACACTTCACCCAGCCACCCAAAATATCTATTTTCTTTTGAACTCACTTCCCTATGTTTCCTCCTTATTTTGCAATGTTAATCACTGTGGACAGAAGTTCTTGCCACCACCAACCAGACCATTTTTTTTTGCCACGTCAGATCATTTTAATGCATTATTCTGAAATAGCTAAAGTCCAGTATGACTCACAAAATATCCTATAATAGGCTTGTCCTAGAAGGATTGTAATCAAAATTTTCTGATAAATACTATATTGAGTTGACTTCATGGACATATTAAATTTCTTTTTAAAATAGTGCTTCAACAGTGATATAATTTGAAATAAATTATGTATAGTTATTTCGCATTGCCCAGCCTCTCAGGAACATTTATCAAAAGTTTTACACAGATAGCCTGTTAAAAAGGATGAGAATTTGATGTCTGTACCTTCAAATAGATACAATTGCTTTCAAAATGAAGTAGTGTGATTCTGATTTCTGAAAGTCATGCTTTGCAATGCCAATGTCCTAGTGGGTATCCCCCTTCACCCTCCTGAGGAAAATCCACTCATTGGTGTTGTGGTGAACTTTTTGCAAAGCTTGGACAGAATCTCAAAAGTGTTCCACGATGGACATTGTAAGGGTGAGGCTACTCAAGATAAAGGACATTCTGTCCATATTTTGCACAAAGGAGAAGCATTTTGTTTCTCCAGGGCTTAGGGTACCTCACTCACAGCTGGATATGCTGGTGTCCTGGACCCTTTCCTCAACATGGATGTCTTGATGTCTTGCTTAATTGCTACATGGATATAATTGTCTTCATTGAATTTGAATGTGGCAAAAGGGGTGGTGACTAGGGTCATCACTCTAATGAGACTCTAAGAAAATTTGTTTTAATTTAGTGTATTAGTGCACATTTTGCCTTCCCATGGGGTGCCTCAAGCCCGAGCCAGCTGTGGCTAAATCCTCATTCAGCTAGGTCCCTGTGCCACCATGTCCAGGAAATTTATCCTTCTTTAGGATGAGGTGTATTACCTAGGAGAGCAGTGCCCTGGTTTTTGGCACTCAGAGAATATCTTTGCTGACTGTGTGATATATACTGTGTGACTGTATAAAATAACCTTGAACTTTTATCAAAGTTGTGCAAGGGTTAAAGACACAAACATGTGCAAAGGATATCTCTAATGTCCAGAGACTCTCTGTATAAGGTCTTGTATTTACTGCAGGTAAGACTCCTTACTGTAGTTTTGCTAGAGGTGACTGTGCTTGCTTGTTGTTACTACTGCAACCCCTTCCCAGAGAACACTGGAAGACAGGCTATGCCAGCTGCACTCAGTAAAAGCATCTTCCTTATAAGCAGTCCTGCTGGCATTTTAAAATAAAGTTGCTTGTACTTGCTTGGAAATGCCAATATGCCTTTTGAGAAGGCAGATGGGAAAAATATTCATCTGGACTTTGTGCTGTACTGATCGTATACAAAGGAGGGAATGATCTGGTGGCCGTGTTGTGCTTCTCACAGGCTGTTTCAGCTGATGTTGTGCAGAGCTCTCACTCCACTGGCTCTGCATGGCAGGTAGCTGGCTTTCCACACCATTCAGGGAAAGGTGGCACTTGCTCCTGGGGACCTGGCACAGTCACGCTGCAGGAGATGACAGCCAGCTTGTGCTGTCTACCATCCTCAATGCCTAAGGGACAAATTAATGTGGTACATGGGACAGCAGCAGATAAGAAGGGCTGAAAGTCTTGGCTATTCTGTGCTGTACTTCCCTCTTTTGGAGGGTGAAATTAAATACATGCACAGCAAGATCTGTGTTAAACGGTAGTTGTTTATATCATATGCAATAGATAAAGTCTTCTAAGGAATAGAGCTTACAACAGGATTGTATCAACAGGATTTCTATGAAACACTTACCCAATATATTCAACTCCAAGTATTCATAAAATCATTTCACTTAAAAAAACAATAGTACATTTAAGGACTCTCATGAAGTGAACTTTTATTCTGAGCTTTTGGAGTGCACATAGTTTGAGCTCTCAGTGTTGCAACATCAAGAGCTGGAACCACTTAAACAAACAAACCTAGATTCTCTCATGATCACCTGACTGCAGATGTGTATTAAGAAAAATCCCAGCTAAAGTATATCTTAAGCTTAGAGCCCTCCATTAATCAAAGCTGACTACCCTGTTGCAGTGTCTATATATATAGTAGATGTCCCTGCCAAACTTACACTCTAAACACTTCTTGCAAAATGCAATGTACTATAAGCATGGCCTTCTCAGTGCTGTTTCTTCTCTCCACTTGTTATTAAAGGAGAACATTTTTGTTTAAGTTTGAAAATAAATTAGTGTTTCTACTGCTCCCTGATGACTCCTCTGTATGCTAGGACCCACTGGATGGCAAAAGAGAGAAGTTTCACAGCAGCTTAAAGAGTCTGAACAGCAACAGAATAAAGAGCAACAAAATCTGCATACAAAAGGCTGATCTTCTATTTGACTTATCTATTTAAAGAATATATCAATCCCTTTGAATTTCTAAAGGTTAGGGAGTGGCAAAAATTTTCAAACCTAATTTTCTGCAGTCTGATAGATAAACTTCTTTACAATGACAGCCCCAAAAAAGTCAATTATCACATCTGACACCTACTGCATTTCTTCAATTATTTTTTAGTGCTAAGAGTGGAAAGAAAACAATTACCAATGGTCTTTGGAAGCACAAAAAAATGGATGTAACATAGCATTTATTATACAAGATATCTTTCCACTTACAAATGAAACCTGAATGAAAAAAACCCCAAGCATTAACTTGTATTGACCCACTTGCCAAATTATTAGCCCAATCTGAAAAAAACCACATAGGCTTAGAATATTAATATAATTTTCCTCGGAAGTTTTATACCCAAAGACTTTTGTTAAATTGCTAGCAGAATAGCTTTGAGAAACACCACAGGCTTCACAGGAGAACCAAGTAGGTAGATTTTAATTAATTTCCAGCTTCTGCCACTTCTGTGTTTAGGACAAACAGGGAGAAGCTCGGGAAGTTCGGTTGGATACAGCCTGACCCTGTGCCTCACCTGATCTTTATTCACTAAAGGTAGTTAAAACCAGGGAATTTTCTGTGAGATTATTGTTTGGATTGCTTCCTGAAATAATTATACAGAAACAGAATTCAGACCTGCACTTGCCAAACTAACATTTTTAGAGGTGAGCATGAAAGGCCTTGTCCTAACCTCTAAATTTACTTCTCCTCCTACTGAAATAATCTCGCGGTCCATAAAGCAAGCTCATGAGAGAAGAACAGTTCCAGACACCATAAATCAACTAATCCAAAGGTTATGAAGAATGAATCAATGGGCAATCTGGTTTCCAATCCACTTCACTCATGTTTGCAAATGTCTCAATATGCCTATCCATCTGAGGCTATAGAGGGAATACTACAGGAGACAATGCTTCAGGGATCACCTGAAATTACGTGACTCAAAGCCAAGGTCCATCAACTTCATACTTTCAGAGAAGTGTATATCCTCAAATCTTTCTCTTAAGGTTTTAGAGGATTAAAGTTTTATCTGTGAACACACATTGACCATTTTTGATGCTCTAAAATGCTCCACAATTTTCTTTGAGGTTATTCTACATATGCTCTTGTAAACCCAGCTTGACTGCAGAAAGGAGTCCTCTTCACTGCAAACTATTAAGAAATTTGAGAGTGGCTAATCTCTGCCTTTGAGCTTTCCACTCACTAGCATATTTTCGCTATCAGTAACTCTACAAAGTCTCAGAAATTATTTAGCAGTGAGCCAGATCTCACTTACATCTCTTATACTTCCCAGCCCCCACCTGCATCAGCACCAGCTCTCAGCCAGCTTGGCTCATCTCCAGCTGCTAAAATATCTTGATTGCTGTGAGATTTCTGCAGCTCTCAATAGGTTTTCTCCTCCTTCCACTAGAAGCTGGGAGATTCAAAGGCTTGTTTTTAAGGAGGCATATACAACTTCCAGGTTCAGTGTAATTACCAGTGCAAAAGTGCCATTGTATCTTAGTGGAAAAAAGAGAGAGATCCAGTATCAGTGCAGAAAACAATCATGGCTAGTGGCCACTGAGTTGTTTACCTTGATCTGTGGCTCTTCACTTTCTTTGTCACTTAGCTATTGGAGAAACAACTTTGACTTTTTTAGGCAGCTAAGGGTAGTCAGGTTTTCTCAGGGTAGAGCCTGTGCAGTGATCTACGTGCAGCTGGAAAACAGAGGACAAAGAGCAGTGTTCCCTTAACCTGGGATTCACTGAGCCAAAATGTGACAGAGCCAAAATGTACTGAATCTCTGATTATGATGCAAGGCTTGACTATTGGCATACCTTTCTGTCCAGGGCTGGGAAGAGCTCAGTCCTCTCAATACTTGTTTTTCATCTTTCTAGAATGTGTTCTTAGAGTCCAAAGCTAAAGAGCTGAATTTTCTCCCTTCCTACATTTTTTTTCCCCATTACTCTTTCCTTATTTGATTGTAGGCTTTGCCATAGCAGGGACTACCTTTATCTTGTGAATGAAAAAAAAAGACTCATCTTTAATTACAGAAAAGAACAGTAAAAATAAATCAGCAAACCAATAAAGATAAAAAGCCTCCATGTCATTCAGATCAGAACAAAATACAATGCCTGGAATGCTGAATAAAATTCTACTTCTGTTATAGGACATTGGAGACTATATCCTAGCATTTTGATATTAATATCTCTGTAGTTCAGTTAAAAGGAATAGTTCCTTTCTGGAGCCTCCAAAATTTACAGAGTTAAAGCCTGGCGCCTATGAAAATTCCTGTGGGATTTAAAAGTGCTTGGAGGTCATCCTTTTAATTTTTTTTCCCCCTAGACATTTTGAAAGTTCTAGTTTTATGTTTCTTGGGGCTGGAGTGGGTGCAGAGGTAGAGTAAGTTTTTTGGCACATGGAGGACATCAGTATGCCAAGAATTTGCTCCAGAGGCATTTTCTCCATTTCCCCTTAGGAGAAGCAGTCACATAAGATCAGCAGATCTTTTACCCAGCATCTCAGTGCCACAGCTCCCTTCATTCTCTCTGCTTGGGGTTAGCACAGTTCAGCACAGATTGTTATAGACTATCAGTAAAGAGTTGACAAAAAAACACTAATCTGATCACAGTGTCCAAGAGTTCTGGTCTTGCTGCTTGTTTCTGTCATAACCATGCACAGACAGAGAAATAATGTAAAGAGGCCTTTTCTGAATCAGACAGAGAAACTAAATATTCAAGTCCCACTGGCTTTCAGTGACATTTGGAGACACAGCTGTATTTTACACTTCTGGAAATCTGATTTTACCTCTGCTATCTTCCCTGTTTTGAAGAGAGACATGATAAGTATTTTCTAATTTCCATGTCTTTTAACTTCATTTTAAGATTAGGATTAAAACAGATGCCCTTCCTTGTCAACACTGCAAAAAGAACTGCTTTTTCTTGCCCTTCACAGTTTTCCATCATATCACCCAGGGCACCTCAACGCTACTGCAAAATAGTTCTAGGTATCTTTTGGTGACTTCTTTGAAGATACAATATATGGCACCAAGCTTCTTGGTAACATTTCAAAATAGGGGCAGACCAAAACACAAAGTGATTTTTTCACTAGACAGGTATTATACAATTTTAACTTGCAGTTCAAACTGCTTAGGACACACAGTCTATGGTGACAGCACTATTAGGGCTCAGCCTTGCTTTCAGCTGGAAGTAACAAGGTAGGCAGAAAAAAAGAAGGTGATCAGGTGTCATTTGTGTCTGTCATTTCAACAGTGGAACCATGCCTAATGAACCTCCCTGTGATACTTTAAAAATCCATGGTCATTTTATATTCATTCATTTGCAGTATAAAATCATTAAAAGAATTTTGGGCTGACTCATTCATACCTTTGCTGCAAACTTGTCAAGGCCTGCTTAATTTGAGTAGTATGAACAAGAAGTACAAGTTTATTAAAAAGATTCAATAGGCAACAACAAGGTAAAACAAAGGCATGCTCTGTAAAACAATATTTTTACATTCTGATCTAATGAGAGAGAGCACCATGCTGCTCAGCAGTTCTGCTCATTGCCTGAAGCTTAATTCCCATTCAGTCCCACTGACATCTGCTTGTGGAATAGGATGCTGATTGGTGTGAATAGAGTACAGAATTATATATTTCCTAATTGAGATACATAAGAAGAAGACACAGAGAACCTTTCCCTCCTGACATGCCAATTTTAAGTGTCTCAGGTTCTGTGCAAAATTTTATTAGCAGCTTAGCAATGATGTGGCTGTCCAGCCCTAAGGACTGTACTTCTCTCCCTAACAGATCTTCATTCTGGGAATTCAGTTTGTCAGTCAGATATAATAGAGAAAACATTCTAAGCCCTCACTATTTGTCAGATATACAACTTAATTCCCTGTTACTACATGTCTGTACATTTCTAACCTTCCCTGCTGCCCTTTCATTGTTTTGGCTTTTTGTTGTGTCAGTTTTACATAATCTGTCATGGGAGCTTTGAGGCTTCTGCATCAATTAGGAATTCTCCTTCTCAATTGAATTAAGCACTTCCTAGCAGAGATTTCCTCATTATTTCATTTATAAAAGCCTTATTATCTTGGCAACTTTCACCACTCAAGTGTCTGTAAGAAATTGTACAACCATTTAAGCAAGATTCCCTGCTTATCTCAGATGTAAACACCATGATTCATTGCATTTTAGATAAACATTGTTAATTCAAACCAAGTTTTACTTGGATTTGTGTACAATACATCCTTTAAAGCAACAAACAACTACAGCATTACTTTTATCCATGGATACTAGCCAGCACAATCTGGCTTTATCATGGTTACCAAGACTTTGTAGGGCTTTCTTTCACTTCCCCAAAATGCAGCTGAGGAGGTTAAAACAGCTTCCATTCAGTGCAGTCTTCTTTCATGGGAAGGAAAGAACATTTCTATGCCTTCAACTGTACCTCCTCATTTTCACCACATCTTGGCCTGCTCCCCTTGCTGCGGTTGAAAGAACTGTTACCTCCTGTCTGTCATAAAGACAGACACTTTGCAATGGGTTGGGAACCAGGAAATCCATTGCTTTCCTGCTCAATTATATGCTGCAGTGGATAGGTCAAAGGAAGTACCCAAGTATTTAGAAATTTACTTTGACTCATCTCTTAGCTAGTTAGCTAAAAGCTGACACTAAAGAAGGCAGTCTTTTGTTTCCCTCCCCATCAGCAATCTTGACAACCTCTAGGGCTGCTTCTGGTCTGTTTCTGTGCAAAAACTATCTCAGGGATTTCAAAGGAGTAAGTTCTGGTTTGTTTTTTTTTTTTTGCATAAAGATCAGATCCATGCATACATCCAGTAACACTGGACACTACTACCATTATTAAAAATTTAAAAGTGCTTCAGAAAACTAAAAATCTAGATATTAACTTGCTCACAAGAAATAATAAATCAAGATAAGTTTCCTACACTAGTGAAAATCCCAAGGACAGAGAGCGTAGCATAGGGTTTACTCTAAAATTTTGCATTGGTTGTTTAAAGCAATTGACTTGTCACAACAGTTTTTCTAATAGAGAAAAACTAATCTTTCTGGATAAAAAAATAAAAGTAGGAAGAACTTATTCAATTCTTCACACAAAAATTAAACTATGTATCTCCAGAGTACAAAAACAACTAACATTGTTTTCAAGTTACAATCAGAAATGCTACTGGAAACAAGATAAATAATAGAGTTTCCTGTGATTTTTTTTTTTTAATCCAGTTTTTAAAGCAAAGAGGTCATATTACCATTAGAGTTCTTAAAATGAGATAAATTAACAGTCTACTGTCACAAAAAAACTAAGACCCTGCTCTCTGGTCAGGACAAACTCAAGACAAAGCCAAATTCTGTATTTGGGATACATTTTACTGTACTCACAGAATAGACACTATCACAGAAATACAATAAAATACCACAAAAATACAAGTTTTCACAAGCTGTGTATGCAAATTGCAAATTGCAGCTGTGCTTAGATCTCACTGCTCCCTTTGGATGCAGGAACAGAGGATATGGTATCAAGAAGGAAGCTTTCCTTCCCCAAATAGAAAAATGCATGTCAGTCAATTCTGCGGGTAGGGATCCTGCCTGCAGTTTATTCTGTAAGGCATAAGACTGATGTGGTCCTGTGTTGCACATGTACTACCCAGTACAGCCTCTAAATTTTGTGAATTTTTGCCATTGAAAGGGGAAAGAAGCCCTCAAAAAACAGAGAAGGGTGGTGCTCATGAAATGTCAAAAGAATGAGAAGAAAATGTTTTCTGTGTAAATTGCTTGATGGGGTGAGAGCCTGGGCTAGAAGCAGGCACTGGTGAGGAGATAAAACATCCATTCCATGTCCTTTACTCCTGTCTGTTCAGCACAAATTAAGCTGCCTTGACTAGTACCTGAATATTTCTTAAAAGAAAAGAATTTCTACTATATCTTTAAAACAGGAAATGGTAGTTTTGGTTAATTTTATAGATGCTATAGTCTCAGGAAAACTGAATGTTCTAGTTGGCATTGTTTACTGCATATTTTTTTTACACTTAGGAAGAGAAAGCATTAAACACAAGGACCAAATATGAAATGTAAGCTTAGAGGGTAAAACAAGTGTTACTATTATCTGTAATTCTTGGGGAAAGGTTGAAGAGGAAAAAGGTTATTTTGAGACTTGTAAATAAACCATGTTTAATAAAACAAGGCCATCGTTTCAGGTCCATAAATTATCAGTAAAGCTATTCCCTCAGCCTGAGATTTCTCTGAGAGAAAAAACAGATAAATATTCATAGCACCGGTTATGAAATTCTTTCAGAAGCAAATTAAGCAAGTTGGCAATTGACTTGCTGCTCTCAGTAATGCACTCGCTCCAGGGAATGGCTGGGCTAATCCAATACTCAATTGATTAATATATTAGCAGCTGCCAAATGTGTTTTCTCAAGGCACTGGGACTTTCTCTACGTGTACCAAGCCTGGAAGGATCTTGGCATCTCAGCTTCAGTAATGAGAGGAGATGTCTGGGAAAAAAAACAGCTTTGTTCTCATCTGAAGATTGTTCTGAAGATTTTATATGTCCACTTGTGATTTTGAGAACTCATGGAAGTATAACACCTGCAGTAAATAGATGGTTGCATTTACACGTCTGGATATGTATTTGGCTGTGCTTAGACAATAAAACTATTAATTTATCCATATATTCTGACTAGTAATCATTGAATGGACACACATTTTATATGAAAAACTGTCCTTTAAGGGTAAACCTTAGTGAGGTAAGACAGTATCTGTGAAGACAGTGTTATATCCAATCATGTTTTGTATAATAGTAGTTTATTTCATGTTTTCATAAAAGAAATGCGCTCTTGTAATTAAGACTTGAAAATTTATAAATAAAATTGAATAATCGATTAATTAAGTAATTAAATGTGTAATTTTTATAAGATAATCTACCTGGGTTAACTTTCTGGGTAGCTGAAAAATCTTAAAACCAAGCTAGGCTCAACAAGAATAGTTTTCATTAATATTCCCCCTCTCTAATCTCCTTTTTAAGTATGTTAAAGAATAAGAATAAAGAATTTACTTTTCCAAATATAGTTTTTTAGTTTAAACAAATCAAAAGTGTAGATGGAAACCTTTCCTTTTTCCTAGTTATGGTCCTTTTTATATGCTATATTCATGGAACTTTTCATATAGTTAACCAGTTTTTAAAAATTCCAAAACCAGACAGATTTTTCCTGGCTATGGACTTTGTTAAAAAGACACCATGCAGCGAAAGGAAAATGGATAAAATTGTATTCCTACACCATTACCACCTTCCTTACGACACCAGCCTAAAAATCCCTCCATATATTTTGATATAATTTTTCATTTCTTTTGGGATTTTCCACCCAGTGCCCCACTGCACTTGCTAGTTTAGGCATCTAAACTTCTGTGTTTTTTCTTTCTTTTTTCCCCAGCACCATATTTTAAATAAATTATTTTCTGAGCTAAATAGCTAAATGTTATGTTTCCAAATGATTATACAATACCTAAATGATAGGTCTCTTTCTCTAAATGGAGTATTTTCAATCATTCAAAAATAACTGTCTTTAGCCATTTGAAAAAGTAGAGTCAATGTATATACTGCTGCTTTCCCACTCAGTACTCTAAATATGTCTATCTTTAGAGCTCTGCAATTTGCACTCCTTAGATCTGAAAGTAAAAAACCCCACCCAAATCCACAACTACATTGAGACCAAGTTAAACTGTATATGACATACATCAGAAAAGAGTGAACACTGGAATTATGAATTCTTTGGGAATTGTTGACACAAGTTCACCTCTGATGGCAGGAACACAAAAGAAAGGTAGAAACTTAAACAACAGTCTTTCTTTTATCTAACTTCCTTTGTTAATATTTGATTTTGGTCTCCATCTACTAAGAAACTTTCACCTCTGTTTCCTTTTTCTTATCTTGGATTGTGAACTCCTGAATGCATTTGAAAACTAAGAAGCCATCTCTCAATAGAGGGAGAGAGGACAAGTCACCGTCTGGAAGGAGCTGGCTTGGGTCCATACAAGGAAAGGCCTCGTATCAGGTGCTCAAACTGTACAAGCCCAGCTCCACAATCCTCACCTGCCCTCTATAGTTTGTAAAGAGGTTTCACACTCCAGTAGATTGAGCCTTACAAGATGAAAATTTGCAGGAAAATTTAAATTTCTGCAAAGGAACTGTTGCCATTTGATGCAGTAATACATCACCTGCTACAGCTCAGTTTCTAAAAAAGTGCTTACTGTTATACAACACTACAAATGTCACATAACAATGTCAAATTTTTAGGCAAGGAAAATTAGTGACAAAATTTGGCAGATTAATTTTGATGGTGCATGGGCCACTGAAATGTATATTACTTCCTATGAATGATGAAGTTCTAGAAGAATCTAAGAAAGAAAGTTTTATAATTAAATTCAACCCTGAGTTTGGTTCACAGGAGGTATGTCACAAACTCATGTGAATATTACTTGCCTCACTACAACTCTTTCCTACTACAGCTCCTTCCTACAGTGATTTTCACATAGAAGAAGGATCTATGTGAGTCAGGTCACTTAATGAATATGAAAAGTTCAGCTTGCTCTCATTCATTTCCACTGTTAGTGAAACCTTCAGGCTTTCTGTGCTCTTTTGGTCTGTGTTTAGTATTATTTACCACTGGCATATCTGATTGCATCTGTGTGCTTTCTGTAGGTCATTTCTGAGTTTTCATGTGGTTACAACATTTTCAGCATATGAGTCACTGCAAGAAGTAAAGTGTATGCACTGGACTCAAACCAGGAAAGGACAGCTGCAACTGATACAAGAGGAAGATACCAATTCTCATGACACTAAATGAACTAATATGGGGACTGTTCAGTTAATTACATCAAGATAAACAGAAAAGAGACAACATATGCAAAGATTAAGGCATTAGGCATGCTCATCTGTCACCATTCCATCTCTCTGGAAATGGGGTTACCATGGCTCTGTCTGGAATTTCAAAGGCTTTCTGGAAGCTGGGGCCTGTCAGAAAGGCTCTACATATGCAAACAGGTTTAGTGCTTGAGTTGCACAGTCAACATTGCCTGGAAATATACAACTCTCTCCAATTTTAGGTCAGCTGAATCGCCATATATCTATATATGAATGACAAGAGCAGATGCTTGGCAGCTATGGAAAAATTGCTCTGACATAACCAGCAATGAAGTGAAAACTTCAAAATCATGTAGGGGAAACTCAGACATATAACAACACTAAAAGGTTACACTAAAGTGTAACCCTATGTAAAGGAAGCAGCATTAAAGAGTGTACAGAGCTCTTTCTCCTTTTCAAACATACTTGATTATTCTGATGCAACACAAGTCGGTAGGATGTAACTATCTGGGTCAGTTGGAGGTGACAGCACACACAGAGCCTTGCTTGTCCATGCTGATTACCTGCTAGTGCTTTTTGTTCTCTCCAAGGCACAGCCTGGAAGGTTTCCTAATTGCATCTCACCCTAAGGACTGCTTCCAAGGCTGTGAGACTGTGAGATTGGCTCCCTCTACCACACTATCCACACTCCTTCAACTCTCTCTAGGAAGAATTTGAACCCCCAAGGCTCCCATGCTTTCTTATGCCAGAGCCCAGTTGCTAATCATGAGGTCATTTTCTGTGCCGTACCTGAAATGCTGCTCTCATCTTCTGTCAGACAGTTTGAACTGTAAAAGCACATATTAAATAATAATTTGGGCTGCAAAGCTGCAACACAGGTCTAGAACAGATCCAGAGGTTGTGTTACTTGGATGTGAGTAGCAGCTGCAGAAGGTGTTATCCCTAAAAGGTGTGAATACATGGCAGTTGTACTGCTTGGCCTTAGGCTCAGGGCCTTTATTCAGCAGGATCCTTTGGGCAGAGATCCTTTGAGCACTTTCATGCATTTTAAGGTCACCTACACCAGCACAATAATTTTGAACAGAATAGAGACCAGCTTGTATACAAAAGCTCTCTCTGATTCAAACATACGTCCCCCCTTTCCACTCTGGAAATTGCCTGAGCTATCCTGCAAATACTTTGCCAACACTATCACTCCAGGCATCGTTTTAGTGTCAAGAACAACATCATTGTGGTGCTTATACCTGGCTCTGTGGATCTTCCCTCTAGCCTGGGAGGGTATTTATAAGCCAGTGAAGGTGTTGTGCTGGGGAGAAGCCAGGAAATCCTGTGTTCTCTGTCTTCCAGAAAGCCAGTTGGTCATTTCCATCTTATGTGCAGGCAGATGTGGGTGTGCAAATTGAGTAAGATCAAAAATTTAATTGAGCATTTATCCCTGCCAGGAATGAGATGTGTGGGATGCACTTGTCATGTTGTCAAATTACAGCTTTAACTCAGTCAATCAACACCTACAATATTTGGAGACATTACAATTGTAGAACCATATGGAATGTGTTGATTTTCACTTGTTTGTTTTTACATTTTTCATTGAATGACTAATAACTAGTGTAATCTGCTCAGCAGAGTGCCACACAGGTTGTACCATGTGACTAGTCCAGACCTTTTGGAATCTATGATATTTTTCAAAGCATAACAGAAATAAATATAATCTACCTTTGAAAATTGAGTGCACAGATTCTGATCACTGCAGCATTAATTTTAGCCACATTAGCCAAATGATTAATTGACAGAGAAAGTCCAAGAACATAAAAAATACAATATGTTTCAATGTTTGCAAGCATCCCAGCATATTTTAAAAGCATTTGAACTGTAATGCCATTAAGTAATTAAGCAGTTTTAAAATTTGATATATTTGAGAGGCATCAGGCAAACTGTGGCCCATAGAAAAATATATAAGTTGCATTTTTGATATTTTGCAAGAAAATCATTAAAATTTAAGAAATCAACTAAACTTACTATATAACACTTATAAATACCTTCACTCAAATTATATTTGTGTCAGAGAAATATAGAATCTCTCTTCATCAACATAACATATATCACTAGTCATAGTGATCTATCATGTAAATAATAATCATGTAAACTTTCAATCTCTGTTATAAATACTGCTGTTTGGTGATTTACTTAGGTCATTCACATTAGGCCATCCAGCTGACAGTAATTTCCATATGATTATACTTAATTATTTTCAGTATTCTACAACTGAAGTTTTTGTATATTCTTCCCTACATTTTTCACAGAATAAATACTACAAGTTTATGCCTTTGTATCTCATTAAAAAAAATCTGTCCTTATCTTATAAATTTCTTCAAAGAGTAATTTCTCAGGCAGATTTAATCACAGTGCAGCCATCTACATTTAAGTTTTCTCATTTGATATTGGATTAAGTACACGTAGTGTTAGCGCAGATGATAATAATTAATTACTCACTCAGGTTATGGATGATGTGAGAGATTTGGAAAGTGTCCTGGATGATATTCACCTGCAGTGTTTTATAAATAAATGCACATGAGTTTTTGTTATAGAAAGGGATCTGATGCATTTGCCATGTGAATTTTAGTTCTCAAATAGCTCACTTTTGATCATGTCATTCCACCCTAAAAAGCCTTTGGAAGTAGAACTAATATAAAGTTTTGCCTTTTCTACCATACTTTTCCTATTTCATTATATTAAATGGTCAGTTTTGTCAGCTGCATTTGGAACCAGAAATGTTCCCGTTCAAAATCACATGACTTTTTGGAGTAATTTTTATGAAAAAAAATCTCATTTGTCCGAGACTAAACACAGCAATAGATTTAAATAATTTCTGATTGGGAGTGAAAGCAACAAACCTGTTCTATTTTTTTTTGCTCTGGGGGTTAGAGACCCATTAAAATGATCATCTCCTTCTCTCTATACATATATTCTTGACAGCTCTAGAATGAGAGGTCTGTCTTTAAAAATTCTTGTAACATGCACTTGGTTGGATAATTCTCTCACTCTTAACAGGGATGAGACATTCAAAAACTCAGATCCACTCCTTCCACATATGACAAAGTAAAGTAATTGCATGAATGGATAAATTAAAAAAGAGAATCCCTTTTATTTGCTAGAATCCCCATTTACTTAATAAATGCCACTGGAGAAGGACTAGATAATGTTATACCTTTCCTATTTTACTGTGGAACAGCTGTGCTTTCCTGAATCCATGCATGAATTGATGGTTATTTACTTCATATTCCCTAGCCATTTGGATTCTTCAGAATCAATCTCTATTTTCTAAGGTATTTTTTTTGTACTAGCATTGTGGCATACTTCATTTACTCTCTGGATAGGGGGGTTCAATGGGTCCTGCTCTGGTCCAAATCTTGCCTCTGCCTGCAGTGGTTCATACCAGCATTCCAGATTTAGAGGATATAGCCTTTTTGAAAACTGAATTTTAATTAACTGTTAATTAACTTTCCTTTCTCTACTTGAATTAGGTCTCATCCCAACAATAGCAAAACCACTAATTGTTAAAATAATATCCTCTTAAGCAATCTCATCAGTTTTCAAGAAGGACAAGTCACTATTTTCCTACTACCATTACTAAATTTCATCTATTTTTTAAGAAGAAAACACATACAATATTTTTTTAGTTGGCTGGGGGTTTGGAGTTTGGTGGGGTTTTTTCCTTTGTTTGGGGATTTTTTGTTTGTTTGTTTGCTGCTTTTTCTCACTTAGGATTGTACTGCTGCAGAAGTATTCTGTTCTAAATAAAAGGTAATTTTTTTCAGTAGGTTTGCACTAAATACAGTGTGTTCCAGACCCTGTTTTCTATGTCTTGAAATAACAGCCAACAGATTCCAAAACTGCAATGAAATAAATTAAGAAACTGAAGAATATTTTAAAAGACAGTTATTTTTGCAGGAGGGCAGTACCATCAACCAAGTTTGTACTCTATCCTTTATATAAAAAGATACTGAGTTATGCCCTAAACCAGTTCAAAATCTAGAAATATTTTACTAACATGTAACTACACGATAGAGATATAAAAATGTATATTTTTGGAGAAAAAAAAATTATTTTTCAGCATGGCCATGGTTTCTGAATAATACAGACGGACATAAATGACAGTGGAAGCAGCCCTGATGCATCACACAGAGAGCACCTGGGAGGGAGGTGGAGCAGGAGCTTCACCCACTGGCATGGTCCCAGGCTGAGGAGAGCTCCAGCTGGGCTGTGTCTGCTGGCAGGAGTGGCACAGGGGATGACACTCAGTGGTGCCACACAGGCACACTTCTCCTCTGGCTTTTAGAGCCACCAGAAGCATTCGTAGAAGACAGCACCTACCAGTGTGGACCATAAAATACCTAGTGCTGTCCAGATACATCATCATTTGTCACCAAAGTGGGTTACTAAAGCCTAAAAAACCCATAGGTGAAACACTTCCCCTACCCCCAAGAAAAACAAGCAACAAAACCAAAACCCAGATGGGAATAGTAGCAAATACTTATTTTCAGAGCTGCATTTTTCCTCTAGACCTGAAAATTATAATTGCTACCTTTCTCTGATCTGAAATAACTTTTTTCTTAAGAAACAACATGCTTTCCTCAAAAGATGATGCAAAAACCTATCAAAATAATTTGGTTTGTGATCCAGAAAAATGAGGTAAACAGAAACTGCACTGAGTTCACGACTCTTCTCTGATATGAAAATTTGTCTTAGATTGCCTTATAATTTATCAAACTATTGGCAAAGTGCTGTCAGCATACCCCACATGAACTGCAGGGCTGGAGCCCTTCTCTTACACAGCTTGTTGTTTACTATAGACTTCTCACTTCTAAGTTAGACTGTAACTGAGTTGCTTCTGAATCCAGAGTCATTCCACTCCTAGGGCTTTGCAAAACAGAGCAAAAATATTTTAAAACAATACATTTGATTATAAAGTGCTAACAGGAAGAGAGATCTGGGTATAAATAGCAGAGATTACAGCTAACATTCAAAGGTTAATTTGGCTTCAGTGTTCTTACTTGAATCTGGTGGGACTAGTTGAGTGCTAAAGGACAGAAATATTAAAGGTGTTTATCTCCCAGACAAAGCTTCAATGTTTGCTTCACATCTCAGGAAGGCTTTCAAAAGTGGAGTGTGGGACATTTTGGATCCTTTCCTTGTGGGTTATTTTTTTTTCATTTTGAATTATTACACAAGTATGGCAGTATGGCCTGCTCCTGGTTTTATTTAGACTAAAGGCTGAGGTAAAACCTCATTAAAAACTGAAATAATACTGGGTTAACATACTGAAATGTGGACAGGTAAGAGGAGAGAAAGAGGAGACAAAGAATAGATGAAACCACAGATATAAGTGAAGAGATAAAGGAAGGAACAATCAAGGCCAGGCTGGAAATTATCCTGGGCAACCTGGTCTTGTGGAACATATCTCTGACCATGGCAGTGGGTTTGGGAAAATAATATAAAAGGGAAAAAAAAGAAAAAACAGAAAAGATAATCAGGTATTTTTTTTGCATCAGACATAGCATGCAACAACATTTATTATACAGTGACTTTCAAATGAGAGACAGTCTGTCTTAATTTTACAATATAAAATCCTCTAACCACAGTATTGTGAAATATATCTTGCAAATATCTTTAATATTTCTCTAAATTTATTATCATCCTGTTTTAGAATAAATTTTCTGGCTCTGATTCCATTGTACCGAAGAGTGGACATTTTTTAGTACATAATTGAAATTGTGGTGCTTAAAGTTTATTTTAAGCTTTCTGATCTTTTCTGACCTGCTAATAACTGAGTGCTGTTGGCATGCAAATTTGGAATAGTCCCACAAACATAGCAATATAAGCAGTTTCTGCAAATAAGTTGGTTTGTTTGTTCCCCCTCCCCCCTGCCATATCCTCTTGCTAATTTTCAGTGACACTCAGCCATGAAAACAGCAGAAAACCAAATCTGTAGGTGACTCCAACTTCAATGGAGCATTGTCAGCAGAGAATATTTTAGTCCACAGAGAAATTGGAAAACAGGAAAAATGCAGTCTGGCATACCACAGAGGGGGCATTCAGTATCTTGTATTAAATGGCATGATTTTAGAAACCTGGCTGTGTGTTTTTACTTGCAACTCAGAAGACCTTTCTCAGGTCTTCCTCAGGTCAGGTGGCATCATCCTGTTACCAAACTGGACTGCACAAAACGGCCACAACTGCAAACAGATTTATTGAAACTGAACTGCCATTGTTTCATCAGCCTGAAGCGAACCTAAACACCTTCTCTCAGATGTGATTTTAAACTACTTCATCTTAATTTCTCAGATGTGATTTTGTATTGGTAAATTTTACAGAGACACACAAAGTATTTCAAAGTATTTTAGCCAACAGACAGCTCAGTGCCTTCAAGACATCTGTCACTTCAGGGCTGGAGTGCTAGAGCTTCTCTCCTCTCAAAGTTCCTCTAGAATGTACTTTCCAGAGGACAAGATTGCAATATTTACATTGGCAACCAAAACGCCTTGCCACTCATGGCAACACAAGGAAAAAGGGATAAAATTAACTTAAGTTCAATCTGAATTGGATAGGGTTGTGATTTTACGACAGATTCTGGTTCTGGCTTTTCTACTTTATAATCTCTCTGAAACCCTATTGAGCATACAGCAATCATAGCTAAATAAGTGGAAGTATAGTCAATAAAAAGTTTTCTGTCTTCACCTTCAAAATATGTACATTTCCATAACAACACTCTGCAAGGAAAACAAGGAATAGGGCTTTGATATTCACAAGAAAAAAGCAGTTTGGGATCTTAGAGATGTATCTATTGACTAAAGTTTTAAATCATATTAGCTATTAAAGTCTGTGAAACATTTCCACAAAGTAGAATTATCGTACAAGGCTTGCTCTAACACTTTTCATTTAAACGTAATAATATAATCTGTAAACTGCTGTTATAAATTAGTGATGCTTTACGTAAGTGGAGGTAATTTACAGAAATCCACTGATCACCACCAGGAAAAGTATCTGTGATGAGCCTGATATCTCCTACTTTGAAGGAACAACCATCATATTTTAAAGATGAGTGCTACAGGTATTTAAGTGTGACAGAGTGTTGATAGATGTAATAAATTATATTTTTAAAGGGAAGTCTTGGAAGCAAGAAAAATGTTTTATACAAACTTCACAGATAATTATGAGTGCTTGAGAACATTAATGCATATTCTTTTCCTTTTATTTAAGCATAGCTCATCAAGATAACATACTGAGCAAAAAGATCTGTCATGACTGAATAACTAATGTATTCTGTCTTTACATAAGGAAAACCCGAAAAAAGAGCAGAACCAGGTAATACGTTGGTAGAATCAGGCTATATAGGGCTGTCTGGCATCAAAACATGAGCCAGTTTTCATGTGTGACTCTAACCCCTACCTTGTAATAGACACGAACCAAAATATCCAGTCAGCGAAACAATAAATACTGAGGTTTTAAAATCCAGATCCAAAATCATAAGATATATTTCTTTTGGGGCACAGTAATTTTAATATGCTAATGAAATTAATTTACTTATGCAATGTAATTGACTTGATCTATTTCCTTTGCTACTGATATCTTGTCTGTGTGCCTATTACTTCCATGGCATAGCCAGCAGGGAATTCAAGGTAAACACATTACCACCGCAAATTGCCAAGACAAACTGAGAAAATAATTATTATCAAGCAAATTCTAGACCCTGTACATTTAAAGAACAGCCTCCAGGTTTGTACAAATTATTTCAGGATTAAAGCAAATACTTGTTCCAATAGAAATAAAAAACACAACGAGAATGAGGTTACAAGTCCCTGCAGAGTACTAGCACCTGCTCCCAGCTGCTGGAGTGCAAGAAACAGGAAAATTATGTTTATTTAAGTCACTATGAAGAGATTCAAGTGTGGCTAAGCTTCTAAATAATACTCTAATGATTTAATAAGATTCTCTGCATCAGGCTGGGTTGTACAATCAGGAGTAATACACTCAGCTATTCTCCCTGCCTTTTGTTGAGGCATTTAAAAACACTGAAAATATTGGAATTTAAAGAGACTGGTTGGGATGAGCTGCACTGGATGTTTGAAGGGACAGATGGCTTTCTGTGGGAGTCCTGGTTCTCCTTGAGCACAGCAACCCATCCTTGGGCCTGTGTAGCCACTTGTAAAAGCCCTTGGTGGAAGTGTGACTTACCTACATGTCCTCACAGATACTACAGCAACAGTTCTCCTGCTTTGAGAGCATAAATTCCACCTGTAGGCATTTTTCCTCCATTGGCTGTGAATGCTAATCAGGATTTCACCTGTTATATTGATGGGGCAAATGGTCATTTACCAGTCTAGCAAATTTGTTCTGGTATATCTGTTTGAAAGTCTTAAACACTTTTCCTTCCCATTTGCTACCAGTTCATCACTTTTGGCATAATTTCCTCCTGAATTATTTTGGCAACTTCCAAAATATTGGCATAAAAATCAGATGCTTCAAAGGATCAAATTGGTCATTTTTTGGCTCTTAATCTTTATAGACATATTCGTTTCCACTGTTTTTCTGGACCAGTAGCCAGCCTTCCTGGAATGCCCAGGAGTGACTACAGGAATTTTCTTCAGTAGCTAGCCAGCTCTTTTTATGAGACTGTGGATATTGCAACATAATTACTCTGTTAATAATCAAATTTGTTCCAAAACACATGACTTTCTTGAATTTAAGAGATGTCCATTTTCAGGATCTGAGCATAACATTCCTGTTATAGTTCTAACCATAACAATTTTAAAGTTTTAAAGAGTCTGTCTATCTAATTACCAAGTACTAAGTAGAAATCTTCATCTTGAAATGATCATAAGAGCATTATGATTGCCTGGTCCTGCCCATGACATCTGGCCAGACATCTGCCCAACCTGTTCTAACAAAGCTTCAGCTAGGGAATCTCTGCAGTTTTCCTGCAAAAACATTTCCATTGGTTTGGTCTCAAACACTTTTCCCCAGAGTGCATTGAGTCTCCTTTGCTTCAGTTCGTGCCTACCAATTCAGATAGGCACTAATAGGTACTTGGAACAGGATCTTCCTGCATCTCCCTCCACAGTCGTTTGCATTTATACATTTATATTTTTTCTCAGTCTTCTCTGCAGCAGGAAATCCCTCTTTCTCCCATTTTTCACTCATAGTTCAGGCATCTTTTCATAACTCATAAGAAGTTCAGGATCTCCTTGGGAGTCTCCACCTTGTTCTCCTATATTGCTTTAAAAACAAAGCCTGACTGGAAATGCAGGACTCAGGAGACCCTGAAATGGCTCTCTATTGTTACTGGTTTTGAGATAAAAAATGCAAAAAAAAAGGTTCTATGGGACTAGAAGTATGACAACACAGTCATTCCATGTTTTTTCCCTGATGTTTGCTTTTACTGAAGAGGTATTCTGGTTCATGATCTGTTACACTTGTGAATTGCCATTTATGTATTCACAGTTTTAAATTATTTGAGTTTTGGAAGTTAGACCACTAATTTAGTGTTTTCTTATCTTTCCTGCAGAAATTCACAATTTAAACCAAGCAATATAATCAGCAAAGTTTCAATGTAAAGCAAATCCTATAGGGTAACAATAAAATAGCTAATCGTGCTGGAGCCACATGGAGCAGGGAGGGGGCTGCTGGCCCATCTCCTAAGGAAGGCCCAGGCAACGCACATGGTCTTGAGACAAAGGGAACAGAGTCCTCTCTTGGCGCCTCCCCTGAGGCTGCGGGGACCAATCGGAGACCTGGGTTGGTGATTGACAGCCCAGGAAACCAATTAGAATGCTGTTTCGCTTTCATAAACCGCAGGGGGAAAAGGGTTAGGGGGTCTTTTTGCTTTCCGGTCGCGGAGGTGAGCAGATCTGCGGCCCGGCCCGAGCCCCGGCAGGGGCGGGAGGGCCCGGCCCCGGCAAGGCCCGGGGTGGGCCTGGCCCAGCCCTGGCTCTGGCCCCGGCAGGCCCCAGTCCCGGATGCCCCGGGGGACCCGGCCTAACCCGGCCCCTGGGGAGCCCAGCTCGGCCCCATGCGGCAGGGCCCGGCTCAGCCCGGCCCGGCCCGGCCCGGCTCGGCTCCCGGCCCCGCGTGGCGGCAGAAAGAAGTCCAGCCAGCTCATCACCACGTGTGGCTGCGTTTTTTCCAGCATGGCTTCAGCCTGGCTCTTTACCGTTTGGGATACAAGTTTAACTTTTAGTGCCTGAATGAGACTTCAGATTTCCTGAGCTCCCCAGATGGGACAGCATGAAGCAAGAAGAATTACAGAAGTCAGCAGAAAGAAGTCCAAGGTCATAAGAAGGAGAGAAGGAAAAGTCGCCACTGATAAGTAGCTTAAAACCTTTTTTTTGTGGGTTTTAGAGGATCGTGACTTTACTTAAAATTCCTTTAAACTGTAGAATATACTTGGGAAGGTTAAAGTGCCTGAAATGAAGACTTTTTTTTTGCCTCGAGAAATGGAGCTCTCTGTCTTTGGGACTGGAATGGACAGAGCCATTTGAGTGGAGAGTGAGATAAAGAGTCTTTTTGTGTTCTCAGCAGCCTGCCTTTAAAATGACACCCCATGTGTTTTCAGCAACCCATATACAGCTCTGGAAGGACTGTGAAAATAGGAGGAAAAATCATAATTTGTAGTTTCCGGGCGGATATAAGTTATGAGGGTGAGGCACCTTCTAAGCCTAAACAAAAAGAAGGGACTTTTCTCTCTTGAGTGAACTGAAATGATTATTTAAGTGAATAACTGACCAAAGTGTTTTTCTGTATGTTGCTGGTATGAGGAAAGGGGGAGGAGAGAATAATCTGGAAATCTCATTCTGAATTGTTTTGTGTTTCTTGTACCCTTTTTAAGCTTTAAGCCTGCTTTGTCTTTACTCCTAAATTCGATACCCAAGAGAAATTAAATATATTAAAATTGGCAACCCCAGTCACACCGTGACACTAATGTAAGACCATTAAATACCTTGTTTTGAGGATTGCTCCTTCTGGCAGTCTGTAGCAGGGGGCAGATTCTGATTAATCATCCAGGGGCTTTCTGTTATGGACAGATGATCAGAAATTCAATGAAACAGTTCCTACCCATAGGAAAGTGTAGTTTCATTGAAAAAAACATTACATGCTGCTTGATACTTTTAGTCTGATCATATCACAATAATGTTGCTGTTTCAGTAGAGGAAAATATATGTCTGACAATATAATTATTTTAAGTTGACTATCAGTTAATATTTTTATTGTTTTAATATTGCAAAAAACCCCACATAATTTAATTAATCTAAAAAATGAACAGCTTTTCCTGAAACTTCAGTGCTCGTCATCATCATCATCATCATCAAATACTCCATGAGACATGAACTTTAATGTTGAAAAGTTTTGTTTCACTGGACAGCTTAACTATCTGTTCTAATTTAAATGGAACTAATTACCTGCATAATGGAAATTTTAGCTTTCAGCCACCTCGGGCACTATGGTTTCATAAGAAAGTAGCTCATTAAAAATTCTTTGTATTGCTTCTTGAATGTCTAGTGTCAGTTATAAGGCATGATACACATTTTTTCTCAATTACTGTACATAATTAATTCAATGCACAACTAAGTACATTTCTGTAATCCAACTTTTTGTTGTGATGCTGAGAATATTTAATATCTTGACCATGTTTGTCATCATTACAACAGAGAACAGAGTAAGCCAAGCTAAGCCTGGACTGCAGCATGGCTGCACCCTCTCCACATGTAAGCATCAACACCCAGCAGCTGCATCTCAAACCCAGTTAAGGTGCTGGTTTCATTCCTTTTTGTTGTTTTCACATTATTTTTCAGCAGCTTGAATCAACTGGGGGAGGTGGCTGTATAGCTGTGTGAGACTACATCTGGTGTTATTGTTTGTATGTTTACCATTCTTATCCTACACATCCAGTCTTGCATGCAAGGCCTTTCCCTGCAAAACAACTGAGCCAATGCCCCAGAAATCAAATGTGTCACAAATACCAGGGAAGCTAGTAAAGTTTTTTTCTCATTTAATTTTTCAGTAAGTTATTCTATGGAACTATAACTATAAATACACTTTCCTTTTCAGCATAGTCTATCTTAATGAAACACAGATAAAAAGTGAGTTGTCAGCACTCCCTCATCTATCATAAGAGTGTTTGCAACCGATTTCATTTCCTATCAATGTGAGCATTTCTTCATCATATATACAGTCATCATGTGTTCAGATAGAAACAACTTCACATTTGGATTCACAATTCACACTGTGTGGTTGTACCAGGAGTTTTACCAGTCCCTTCTTCTAAGATCAGAGCTACATTCAGTCCCACTCTACATCAGCCCAATATCATCTTATTTCCTGCTTCCCCTTCAGCTTTCTTCCTGATTGCTCATAATCATTTTATTGGAGATCTAATTTGTTCAAGTTACCTGAGGGCTGTGGGTATGCTGTTGTACTCATCAGGATAGTTAAGCTGAAGGCAAGGAGTCTACGCCTGCTCTTGACTGTAGGCACAGGGCTGAAACAAGTCCAGAAAGCTCAGCACCTCTTAGGGCAAACCCTTTGTTACCACTAATACCTTATATGAATGTTTCATATCAGTAATTGTGGAAGGGAATAAATAAGTTCCTTCTTGTAGTCCATAAATGCCAGACTTTGCCCTAAAGCCTTTGAAGGCAGCACAGTACAGAATGTCCCTGCACCAGTACTGGGAACTGTTCTAACATCCATTTCTGACTATCCAACTTTTTAATGTAATGCAGCAGAGGAGCAGAGACATTGCTTCTTTCCCCTGTACCCAGAGGGAAAATGATGGAACATTCATTATGGTAATTTATGTCAGTCATGAATGCATTTAAATCAATAAAAATTTCTGCCAAATATTCCTCCAAAGCCAAAGTGTGTTCTGGAGGAGTGATAAAATGCTTCACCGGACACTTTTTTTTTTTTTTTTAAACAAAACATCTGTAGAAGAATCCAGGTATTTCTTTTGATGTTATATAATGCCTGAGAGTTAAATATAATAATCCTGTTGGTGTTAGTGTTTGTTATTCAGTCTCTATTCTGAAGGCTTCTAACTTGAGCGAATTTACATTGGACCAGAGCCTGACACAACATATTAGCTCAAATGTAAAGAACTTGTTTGGGTTTGGTGGGGGAAATATTTATTAAAAACAGAGTTTTTTAAAAGCTGATTGTGATCAGTATAAATTGACATTTAGATTATTTGAACTTTTTCATTCTAAAAGAGAATCAATCAAACATTAGGGAGCTTATCCCAATTTTCTAACTTTTTATATTTATCTCCAAGCTAGTTTTTAGTGCCTGCTATTTCTAAAGACATAGATATCATCAGTCTCATCACTCAAAAGGATTCAAAATAATATCTTAAAATCAATTTGACAGATTAACTGTTTTTCTTTAAGTAATATGCTCCATTTTGCCCTAAAAACTCTTAATCATTGAAAAGACACTTTAGAATATACTAAGCAAAATTCTAAGTGTTTGTATTCCTCATTGTTGGATTTTCTATAATTTATGGCACATAAAGTAAACTGTTAGCTGTTTTCTCATAGCTTTTCTCTGCTTTGGCAGTTCTCATTGTTCAGAATCAACAAAACATCTGCTAAAGTGACTCAGTATCTAAGGGCAAAATCCATTCCAACATGCATGATCTAAGTAAACAAGTCCAATACAGGAGGGCTACTCTACAGCCCAGGTCAAGAAACATGTTTCTTCATTTCTTGGAATACAAATGACCCATTAATTAAACTGCTATGGAAAGAGCCTCACCGTTGAGTCTCATCTCTATGGTATTCCTGTTCCCAAAACCACCATACTTTTGAGGTATTTGTTCTCATAATCAACTGGGAATCACTTGAATGGAGCCTATGCTTCTGGAGAGTCTCATCTGATACTTTTGAGCATGGAGGGAGACTTTATAAAACATTCAGAGACAGTTTAGCTATTGCAGTTTGATACACAGTCATTCACCTGCCACTTCTGTCAATATTATTTGCTCATATTTACATTCCTTATCTGTTTCATCACCTAAGTCCTTACTTGAGTAGACAAAGTCAGTGATGGTGTGTCTGAAAGGCAAGGAGAAGTTGGGATGTTATATACTGATATCACCAAACTGTAAGTAATAACTTTTCTATGCTATTAAACTTCAAATATCAAATTCTGTCTGCACCGAGGTAGATATTTTGGTGTATTATATTTTGTGCCCAGAGAATATGACTCCTCATCACCTGTACAGGCACCTTCCCAATGCACCCCATTCTGCCTCATTTGATGTACAAGAAAAGACAGAGAGAAAAGGCTGGGTTTACTCAGACTGGACCAATCTAATTTCTGTCTTCAGATCATTATAGAGAAGATTGAGTTGAGTCTTCTCAGATGTGCATGGTGAAAAGAAAGGAAATGGACATAGGTTTCCCAACATGGGAAATTCCCATAAATATATTTGAAAAAAAATCCTCTTCATTGTGGGTGATTACATGCTGGAAAAGATGATTTTCTAGTGATAATTTGTTGTATGTTTGTCATTAGCACATCCAATTTTTTCAGATCAATTATTCTTCCAGACTTTATCAAATGTGTCTTTACACAAAAAGAAGAAGTCAAATATTTTTCTAGTAACCCAACTATAAACCAACAGAACCTATGATTGGCACCTCTGTTTTCGAGCAGTCAAGCTGCAAATCTTTGTGATTGCCCTGAGCTTTCTACAGGAAGCTGGAAGGTCTTCCTGCAGTGCATCCCAACCACAGTAAAATAACCAAGATATTATGGAAGCTGAATAAAGGAGGAAAGGTCAGTGGGAGCCAAAATGGGCCATTGTCTAACCAGGGAAAGATGCCATATCTTGTATCCATTAACAGCTAGTTCCAGAGAATTTGTGAGCTCTGGGCTGAACAGAACTAGTAGGGGCAAGCAGTTCCACTAAAGGAGACAGTTATGTGAATTCTTCTTCATGTTATCCCTTCCCATTCCACCAATGGAATATGAAGTGCTCAGGCTCAGTTCTCTCATCTTTCTGCTCTGGATTGCTTTTAACCCAGCAGTAAAGACAGCAGTGTGATAGGATAAGTTTGTTCAGTGACTAAAAAAGCTATATTATGGGTTACATGGTTGCCTTTTAATGAAAAATACATCTTTAAGAGACCTCAACTTCCACTGATATGTAGGCAAAAACACGTGTGTTTGTCTCAGTCCTTATTATTCCTACATTATGAAAACAGAATATGCACTTTTGTTTCTAGACAGGTTATTTCTTTGAGAAATGAGCTTCCAGATTTGCTTTCATAGTAATAGTTTTCAATCAAAGCAAAAAAATTGCCTTCAAGAATCAGCTTTATACATTTGGTAACTTCTTGTCCAATTTTTCCTTGATGGTAGTAATTCCCAGCTGCAGAACTCAGAGTGCCTTTGTACTAAGACAAGCTTATTTTCTTCCAGAAAGCTTCTTTAAATTATCCCTTAGGGGACAACTACTTTAAAAAAAACCAACAACAGAAAAAGTACTTCTGGCATATAGCAGCTGCTAAATTTATAACTAGTTTAAAAACTAAAATAATTCTACTTAGTGCTGTCTTGACAGATGATATAGAATAACACCCTACATGGCAAGATGGAACACGTACTATGGAGAGGAATTTGAGCAGTTAAAAAACCATGCTGTATCCAAAATTATGTATGCATCTCCTATTCCCCTTGGGTGCACAGTTAGCTGTGAGCTCCAAAGACATGCCAGAAATAGCAGACCATCACAAAAACAACAGTCACACTAAAAACTCCCAGATCCCAAATCTGTCCAAATGGGTAGACACCACAGACCCTGTCAACTACTCTTCTGTAACTTCCCTCTTATGAACTTAAACTTGGAAGAGCTAAGAACAAAAGCTGCTTTTGCAACTCTCTTCCAGAGGCAAAGGAAACATACTCTAGATTAATCTCAGAGAATTTCTCTACTGATTTTAAACCATTGGTCACTCCAGACAGAACCCACGCACCCTAATTTTTCCATGTTCCACATCATAATGTCAAGGCTCATCTCACAGTTCAAATATAACCAGACGTGTTTATAAAAAGCTGATACTAAATCTAGAGAGCTACACTTCAAATCAGAATGTTTTGGAATACATATTTGCTGATCATAATTGCAGAAAAACCCTTGATATGTGAAATGATGAGTATATATTTACTGTTTTTCTATTAATATCTTGGGTTCTATTCTAGGAGCAATATGGAGATATCTGCACAATGCCTATGCTCCTCTTAAAGGTTTCCATGACATGTAGGAACACAGCAAGTGAGTTTTATTGCTATAATTTTTCACCCTGTTAAAGCACACCTTAAAGCAGAAATGTTTCACTCTGCAAGAGCAGACACATCACACAAACATTTCTTTTGTACTAGGAACCCATTTGTGAAAAACAAAATTTCGCCACTCCCTGAAAATAAGTTACATGATCTTCTACAAAGGGTTGTGGGAAAATGAGGGCTATATATTCTGAAAATGAAGATCACTTCACAAAACTGTAGAGGATATTCTCTGCCCTGGGAGTAAACCAGAAGGTGATCCTCCTGGATTTTAATTTGCCTGTATCCAACATATTTGTAAAATGAACTCACATGGTTTTGGACTCTATTCAGACTATAAACAGTGGTGTACCTGTTAGTAACATCTCCAATGCTCTGGACTGTAGCAGGCCCCCGTCCTCACACAGATGATATGAATATTCCTTATCAGCTAGGAAGAGACCCTCAGAGCTTAAATACCTTCCAGTCCGATGTTTGGCCACCTCCTTAAAGTATTGTGTGCCATACAATACAAACGGAAGAGATATAATCTATTCCATACTTTAAAGACTCTCTTATCCTTTTACATAGCCCATTTTATCTTCTTACACCCCTCCTAGTTCTGCTGTTCTGGAGTCCCTCTCCCAACACACATACATCTCAGGAACAACCCCCTCAGTTCCAAAACATCCTGTGCTATTAGTAGTACAATCTGTTACTATTGCCATGAATCAAGCAGAGATTTTCCACTATTCTCTTTCACTTGTTTAAAACAGCTGCATTGTTATCTCCTGATCAGAGGTATAAACTGAGCACAGCAGAAGACCAGGCTTGAAAACCACTCACAAGCCTTAATTTATGTGGACTGGTCTGCAAGGTCATTGCTTCCAAGCCAAAATGCAGTTCCCTGATAGAGAATAATTTATTAGGCTGTTCAAAAATAATTAAATAAGTGGTTTCAAAAAGTCAAAGGTGACTTCTAACGACTATTTTCTCAGCATGAATATGACTAATATTTTCTTATGTTTTATAATATTTTATTTAAAAATCTAACATTTGCTTGACGTGATGAGAAGATACAGAACAAGGAGATGGCAAAAAGATGTACCAATTGAAAAACGTCATCTTTATTGTAGTCGTTTGTTACAATTGTGTTAAACCTGGTGGATTCTACATATTCAGCCATTGTGGAATATGAGACACATACCAGATGAGTTGTCTTTGAAGGCTCTAATTTGAATTGAAGCAATTTCCTTTGCCACCCTAAAGTACCTCCTGTGCATCTTTATCAAAGTGCTCTTGAGGGATATCATGAACACTGGAAGTCTTAAAACCAGTGATATTCATCACTGCTTTAACAAACCTCCAGTGAGGTAGAGAAAGGATATGGATATCAAGTTTCTTCATATTGAGTCAATAGGTTGAACGTTCTAAAAGATAATTTGAGACAGGTGATCAGATATGCTTGAATCACCTGATGAAGCCCATTTGACTCTGATGTTCAGGAGCTCAAGGAATCCTCAGCATGGTCCCCCAAGTTGGACACTGTACACTCCCCTTGCTGACATTTCATGTGCACCTTCATCACCTCCTGGCCCCCATGAGCACCACTCTCATGCTGTTTCTTTGGCATATCTTCCCAGCAAGTGAGTGGAAAATCATTATTCAAAGGTAAGAATATCTGTGCTGGTTTAGCTGGTGCTGGGCCACAAAAGAGGAAACTGATGACATAAAGGTAAGTATGCCTGTAAGTATTTGTGAATTTGAAAATCAAGATACTTGCATAGTCCTTCCCCAGAACTTTCTATAGGATGAAAACAGAAATGTTGACTTGCTAAACTTAACAAAATGCGGCCTCATGTCAAAGCTAGAGCATTATAAGTTAGAAGAGGGGTTTGGTTTCTCTTCACCGTACCTGACTGCTCTAATCTTACTGTGAGAAAAAGTTAGATTAAAAACTTTAGCACAGAACTCATACATATATGACACAGGCAATGGATTGGATTGTATGAGCACAGCTGAAAGCTTCTATCAGTAAAATAAGTTTATTTTGAAATAGAGCCAAGATATCATCTACCTTAATTTTCTGTCTGCAGACAGCAAGGACAGGACAGCTATGTTTTAGCAGGATGACATTGATATTTAGAAATGAAACTTACATTTGTCTTAGTGTGATCAGGAGGCTCTCAGCATTTCAAATGTGAGTATAATTATGAAAAAGCCAAAGCAGAAGTGAAAACATATACATCCAATCTTAGAACCCTGATAATGCAGTTCTGACCTTCACTTAGCAGACAGCTTGCAGCAATTTTAGATGGCATCAACTTTATATTTCAGTTCCTCCACTTAAATTAAAAGGCCAACGCCTTTTCAAGTTTCACGTTGCAATTAAAAAAAACAAAACAACAAAACCTTAACCAAGTAACACCTCACTTATAAAATAATCTACTCAAAATAACACTGCCACAGCAGAAAGATTTCCTTCCATGATGGCAATTTGTATTTCCATATATAAAGCCAAGTTCTGCTATTTTTAGTCTACTGTTAGGTAGCCACACTAGGCATTAAGCAAGCACCAGGTTTCATGAGCCAGATTTTTTATTTTAATGGATCTCTCAAAGCAACACAGAATCTATTCCTCTAGCAGAGATGTCCTTTCAAAAAATAGTTCAAGAAAGGCTGCAACTGAGTACCAGCCTCTTTGACAAACTCATACTGCCTCTTGTGAATGTCATAATATGCTACTTTATTGTGAGACAAAAAATAGCATATATTGAACAAGAATTTTTTTTACCAAATAACTATTTTGGAGATTATTAAAGTGTCTTAGCAGGTAGCATTATAAATAAATGTGTTTAAAAGTCTATGTCTTATTTTCTGCTTTCTTTTAAATGCTCATCTGTGGTAAGGGATGGATCTCTAAGGACTTGCTGGAATTAGCAATTTATCAACAGTCAGATGTGGGGAAACAACAACACACAGTGAGCACATGCTGCTCTGTACTAGCACAGTGAGTATTGTTCAAGAACAAAACACACACTTTTGACAGGGACCCACTTATTCTGGACATTTATGTATTTACCTGCCATGACCAATCAATTCTTAAATAAACTTTTCATACTACAGTTATGAAATGTTTTCTGAAAGGTTTTCTCTGGGTTCTGATTCATCTGTGTTTTTCAAAGTTGAAAATATCTGAACAGTAAAAATCTGAACCGTGATTCATCTAAAGGCATTTAAAGATATGAAAGATATTTATCACTTTTTAAAGACACCATTACGATACATTTTCATAAAACTAAATTAAATTTCACCACATTACCCAGCTCTCATTAGTTTGCTTTTTTATTTATCAGATTAAGTATATTTTCCTGGATAGACTCGGATTGTAGAATCTGTAGAAACTGAGAAACTAACAGACCATATTACAACTGTGAGATTTTGACTTTCATCCTTTTTCATGCTGTGGGAGACCATTGTCCCAAAGCCAAAAATCTTTCATTGTAGTCAATGTGGTGACCTCGAGAGAAGGGCAGAAATTTCAAATGGCTGCATTCCTGTAATTCTGTAATTCCTGTAATTCTGTAACTCAGTATGGACAGCCGCAGGGGAAAGTGTGCATGGCTCTGTCTCACTGACCAGACTGCTTGCTGTGTTGTGAACTACAGGCCAAGAAGTTTCAAAGGCCAGTTCAACAGTCACAGACTCTCAAGATACCATGGCCAGAGAGCTGCCAGGGTAAGGTGCATTCCACCACTGCTGCCTAAGTCCATCATTTTTGCTCATGTGACACTTCATGTGACACCCCTGCAGGGTTTTCTGTAATGTTCCTATAAGCCTTTAACCAATGGAAAGAGTTCTCAAGAAAATAAATTTTTCAGATCCCTCTGTTGACTGCGAATTCCCATATGTTAAGTGAGGCACACTCAAGGTGGATACCAGTGCTTTTTCTGCACTGCAATTTCTGCAAGCATACACCCACAAATTCTTTGTCCCTGCCCAAGAAATATCCATTTGATTCCACTACTTACACTCAATAACATTCTTAGGCTGTGGGATTCAGGATGCTTACATGATCCCATTCTTGATTAGTTTTGTGTCTTTGAACAAAACCTCTGTTTCTATTTGTAAGGAAAATTAATCCACAAACACCAGAGGGTTATGTCCAAAAAGGAGACAGAGGAGTCCTTTTTGGTTTACTTGAATAAAGAGAGAGCACATGGGGCATTCCCCTGGGATCTCTCAAATTTTTGGAGGACTCAGCCTCCCTTTTTATCCTGTTTTCCCGGCCACTTTTCCCTCTCTCTTTCCCCATAGGCTGAGGTACCTGAGAGGCACAGACTTCCCGGAGCGCCTGACACCTGAGATTCCCCTCTAATGTATAACCCTCCTTTTAATTTTAAATTCTTATAGAATTCATAGTTTCTACCCCATTGCTTCTTTCATCTTCCATTACCCAATTTCATTTTCCAGCAAACCACACAGTTTGTTTGTAAAGGCAAATATCTTTTCCATTCATCAATCAGTGTAATAGCTCCCATTGTTTCTTTTATCTGTAGGTGCTAACTGTATCTACAGCTTGTTTGTAAAGACAAATGCTACATTCCTCTCATATTCTTTCCTCTTCTCACATTTAATAAAAGAAAATGCAGGATGAAACTTATATGATACATGTCTTTCTGAAATATCTTGGGTTCTGCAGCTTGATTCTGGTGGTAGGAAACGTGAAGAATCACAGAATGGTTTGGGTTGGAAGGGACCAGTAAAGGTCATCTAGTCCAAGTCCCTGGCATTCAGCTGGGACATCTTCAACCAGAGCAGGTTGCTCAGAGCCCAGTCAAGCCTGGCCCTGAATGTTTTCAGTGAAGAGGCAGAACCTCTCTGAGAAACCTGTACCAGTGTTTCATCACTGTCATTATAAAAAAAAATTATTTCTAATATCTACTTTCTATTTACCTATCTAGCTTAAAACCATTATCCCTATTGCTACAAAATCCATGAATAGATTTTGGAAATTCAGACACCCTTGAGGCCCTGATTGTGAAACCATCAAATTATTATATACACAGTCTTATTTGGCAAAGACTCAATGTTTAATAGAGTTTGATAATTTGAATGATGTAATCAAATTAAAGCTTGTCATGGGAAAATGCTCAACATGGCAAGAATTCAGTGGAAGTAGGCAATTATTTTGAAAAATTAATTCACCAGTAATCAGTTCCTGATTTGTGCTATAAAAAAATGAACTCTCAAGAACAGTTGAAGGTCATGGCTTGTGTTGCCCACACCCTTCTACTCCATATGATCTACTGCAATGATGACAAAAAATACTAAGGCTCACTCTTTGGCTCTGTAACCAACAGTTTTGATATTTTTATTTGGCATCTATATTCTTTGTGGGCTTTATTTTGGCTGTGATGAGCTTCACAAAGTTGAAAAATATTTTCAATTTCTTGAAAAAAGAAAAAGCAAAACCAAAACAAATGAAAGTTACTTGCCAGGCGTATTTCCCCCCCACCCACTGAGTTCCCACAGCTCTAATATTAAATCATGAAACATTACCTTGCAGAAATTAAACCAATTAAAAAGTGATGAGTGTTGCCCATTCTTACCACCTTATAGAGGATTTTGCCTTGCTATTATCTATATCCCTTCTGCAACCACTCTGGCTGCAGCATGCTGTGGCAGGGTTCAAATCCTCTGGCTTCTCTCCTTCATTCTGTGCTTGGAAACTCATGAAAGTTCACAGATTTTCCACAACACACAGCAGACATGAACCACTGCTTTTCACCCTGTAGGGTGCCCTGGCTCTACAGGAGCCTGTCCCAAACCTATGGTCCTCTGCATAAACCTTTTTATGGAAGCAGCCTTTAGTGAAGCTGAAAATGATGGCCTAAAAGACTTACCTTGAGCCTAATGAACATTTAATCTACTTCTAGACTCCAGTACTAAAGTTTGCTTTTCTAATCACCACAGAGGTCAAAGTGAAAATTAACTAATCCTTGGAGAACTAACACCAAAAACTTCTCCTTCTCTCTAGAAAAAAAGCCACAAGTAGCCTGTCTTCATTAGAACAGCCATATCAAATACTCACTTTGCTATCAGCCACTCTTTGACATCTCAAAAACTAAAGCTGATGAATATTTGTGTTCTGTTGATGCAGCCTCACAGATCAGTGGCTTCTTCAAGCAAAACAAAATAACAAATGCTTTGAATGTAAGGCTGGACCATGGGAAAGTTTAACTGCCTGGAAAGTAGACAAACTAAACTTTTCAAAGACTATTAATTTTCTGTTAAAAATAAAATAAAATACATCTATAAGACAACCCTCCTGCCCCCTGTCTGTGAAGTAAAGTAAAATAAAGGCAGTAGTAGCTCCTCATTCCTGCTCCTGGGGCTCTGTCAATGCCCAGAGTTCCCAGCCACAGACCTCTTATCTCCAGATATTGGCAGTCTTTGGAAGCTGTCTGGTTGCTTTCATGTGTCTGCCTAATACTACTTGGATTTTTACAATGTTCAGGTGGGCCTTTGACTCTCTGTTAAAACACAGTGGTAGACAGATTTGAATACTCAGACAATGAGATTTTACCTGCTCGTGCTTTGGTGTATTCTGTGCTCCTTAAACACAACTCCAGATAGCAAACCTGGAGTAGACACAGTACTTTTAAACCTGATCCTGAAGACAATTCCTGCCTTACCCTTTCTCCCCAGTGATAATAAAATCACTCAGCAACAGGTCTGCTGAGAAAGAATTGTGAGAAATCATCACAGTTTCTGTCTGTCTCCCCACTAAGGGCTGAAGACTCCTGTTTCTGTGTTAGAGAATCAGATGTTCTCCTTTCAGGTGAAAACCACCAGAAAGCATAACTATAAACAACATTATGGAAAAATAATATAGCAGATTTCGAGATGTATTTGGGTATACCTCCACTCTAAGGAGAGTGATACTGGTATCCATGATGGCAGTTGTTTTTCACCTCAGCAATGAAGAAAGGATAATGCTTATGTTGTCTTCTTACCTTTGCATATTGTGGCTTTAAATGCATTCATTAGTTTATTTCATTATCTAAAGTTGGGTAGTATGATAATATGCTTTGAGCCCCTGAAAATAATACTAACTTACTGAGGGACCTTCTAAAGCTAGATACATATTAAAAGCTTAGACAAGTTCTTTATACAGGTTATAGGATTTCTGGCTACATGAAGCTCTAGCTGTATCAGAAGGTGGCATCTAATACACAGAAACCTTATGTAACCTCAGCAATGTTTCCAAGATTGTTGTTGGTAAGACTGTGATGGGGACACATGGAGCAGAGAGAGGGATGGGCTCCCATCCCCCAAGGGAGCCTCCTGTAAAGAACATGGCTTGAAACAAAGACAACGGTCTCCTCTCTGGGAGCCTCCCCTGAGGGCTGCGGGAACCAATCAGAGACCTGGGTTGGTGATTGACAGCCCAGAAAACCAATTAGAATGCTGTTTTGCTTTCACAAATCACAGGAAGAAGGGTTAGTGAAGTCTTTTGCCCTCTGGTCGGGCAGGGGAGCAGGAGCCTGCGGGGCTCCGGGTCCCTGGCATGGGGCCCGGCCCAGTCTCAGCGCAGCCCGAGCCCCAGCAAGCCGCCGGGGTGGACTCGGCCCAGCCTCGGCAGGCCCCAGCCCTGGGTGGCCCGGCGGGGGACCCAGCTTGGCCCGGCCCGGCCCAGTCCGGCTGGGCTTGACGGGGGCCGCGGCTCGGCCCCCGGTTCCGCTTGCCCCCGGTACCTGCTCGGCCCGGATTTTCTTCTCCCCGCAGCATGGCCGAGCGGGGATGGGAGAGCTACTGAAACACCAAGCACGCGGCAGAAGGAGGTCCAGCCATCTCCACGCGGTCCCCTTTGTGGCCATGTTTTCTCCCAGTGTGGCTCCAGCCTGGCTCCTTACCATTTGGATGCAAGTTTACCTTTTAGTGCCTGAATGAGACTTCGGATTTCCTGAGCTCCCCAGAATGAAAAGCATGAAGCAAGAAGAATTACAGAAGTCAGCAGAATGAAGACCAAGCTCTCATAGAAGGAGAGATCGAAAAAGTCGCCACTGATAAGTAGCTTAAAACCTTTTTTTGTGGGTTTTAGGGGATTGTGACTTTACTTAAATTCCTTTACACTGTGGAATATACTTGGGGAGGTTAGGTGCTTGAGATGAAGACCTTTTTTGCCTCGGGAAGCGAAGCTCTCTGTCTTTGGGACTGGAATATTGGACAGAGAGATTTGGTGAAGAACGAGATGAAGAGACTTTTGTGTTCTCAGCAGCCTGCCTTTAAAATGACCCCCATGTGTTTCAGCAACCCATATACAGCTCTGGAAGGACTGTGAAAATGGGAGGAAGAAAAATCATAATTTGTAGTTTCCGGGCGGATGCAAGTTAGGAGGGTGAGGCACCCTCTAAGCCTAAACTAAAAGAAGGGACTTTTCTCTCTGGAGTGAACTGAAATGATTATTTAAGTAGGTAACTGACTGAAGTGTTCTCTGTGTGTTGCTGGTATGAAGAACGGGGGAGGAGGGAATAATCTGGAAATCTCATTCTGAATTGTTTTGTGTTATTAATAAATTTCTTCTTATATCCTTTTAAGTTTTAAGCCTGCTTTGTCTTTACTCCTAAATTCAATCCCCAAGAAAAATTAAATATATTAAAATTGGCAAACCCCAGTCACACCGTGACAAAGACTCACAAGCAAAACTTTCTTCAGTCCTTTGGATCCTTTCACCCCTCCAAAAAGAAATTCTAAGACACCTCCTTTCTTGCAAAAAGTGTATCTGGTCACAAAGACAGTAGAGATTGTTTTCATCTTTATTTTGATAATAGATTGCATTTTAGCCTCAGATACCTTGAACAAGGCACTAGCAAAGACATGAACCCTTGTCTTGGACAATGCAGACAGAGAGGGTAAAAACTTGGTATATGATCTAAGTCTGATTTCTTGGTCAAAACAGTAGAATTTTTGCAGAAATATTTATTCTTCTTCGTTAGCAATTGAGGTGGCAGACTTACTAACATACTGGAATATGCTATGAATCTGGCAGGAAGGTCTATGAAGTTTGGAATTTGTGAAACTTTGATAAAACCCGCTTACTAGTCCTGAATATAATGCAGTTTCAGAAGGATATGAGCAGTTTGAAAATGTTCAAATAACACGATACAACATAAAATACATCTTTTGTGTGATAGAGTTCTGCTACCCTGGGGATGACCTACCTTCCTGTGGAGAGTGGTGACTCAATTGTGATTTTGCTTTGCTTGAGTATGTGCCTTTTGAGTTAGCTATTAAACTCTCTTTACCTCAGACCATTAATGACCTTTCTGGCTCTCTCCTCTGTTCCTTCAAGAGGGTCTAGTAAGCAAATGTATGGGGCTGATTTGCCAGCTGGGATTAAACCATGACAAGAAGTTGATGACAAAGATATGGGCAGACAGAAGGTGACATTAGATCACCACGTGAAACCACTGCAGTGGAGTGACTGTTCTAATCCCAGAACTCTGACACTGGCAGCAGCTGTAAACATGGGTTCCCATATAAAGCACATAAGGTATTTCTAGATAGTTGTATGTTACTACTGATCCATAAGGTATAGGAAAGCAAAAATTCATTTTAAAAAAATGGAGAGAAGAAAAAAAGCCATACTTGGATAAATCTGTTTTTGACAGATTAGGGCTATAAGACATTTAGCCCCCCCACTAATGGAGTCTTGCCTCCCTGCATTCTGTAGGCTCTTTTTCTGTCCCACTAGCACTCTGATGTTGCAGCTCTCCTTGCCATTCACATTTCATCAGCCTCACGTCTCTCTCTATTCTTCACTAGCTTGCCATATGGAGAAATCTCCTGCACCCAGGTTTGCATTCTCAGACCAGCTTGGTTTGGTTGCTGACTGTAGGGCAGTGCAGTTATCCAGACACCTAAGTGTTTGACAGCTCAAATGCCCACCATGTATACACACATCATCCCTCCAGTGCCCATGCCATGAGGTCAGAAAGGTCCATGTCAGTCATGACACATGGATCTCACTCACTCACTCATCAATCACCTGTTCTAGGAGACCAAGGAGACTGTTTTTCAGTCTCATAAATTTATATCAACAAAACTGACGAGAAGAGTAGATAAAAAGGGATGGAAAATTCCACATAAGTTTTTGTAGATATTTCATTTTCAGCTAATCTCTCAAAATGTAGTAAAAAAGTAATTGCACAGGCACAATATGTATAAACTTTCCAGCCAACTCCAAACAGGTCCTCACAGGATTGATATTTGCCTTACATACGCAGGAAATATTTCTGTTTTAAGTGTGTTTCTATCTACTTCGCCTATGGGGCAGAACTAAAAATAGTTATCAAAGACAGCTTGTTAAGGCAAAACTGATTGCTTCAGCCTTACCACTGTGTGTTCACAAGCAGCAGGATTAAAGCTTTTTTTCTTTTCTTTCCCCAGTAGAAGTCTTTCAGTTAGCAGCCCACTTTCATTCACAAGGCAATTCTACATAAAACAGAGAAACTTTTTGAAGAGACTTCATCTACAAGGTCTTGATCTTTGAGGTGAAGCTTTGCAATTACATGAAGGAGCTGAAGAGACTGATTTATACAAGACTTTCATATAACTTTCAACTGAAACCTTGATATATAATTAAGTCTGAAAACTAAAGTCACATCCATTGGCAGCATCATTGTCTTAAAAGTGATAATGCACATAAGAGAATCAGTCTAACAAGAGATTCATGCAGAGCAGAGAAATAAATGGCACTGAATTCTGAATTCTTGCCATGAACCTCCTTGGTTCTTCCAGAGCATTGGTCAAAGAACATCTTACAATACAATGCAACTAAGTTGAGATTACTTTAATGTTAATTCCTTCAACATCTTTCATTTGACCATGATTTCCTCCCTTGTCATCCTTTCCATGTGTCACTTCATCCTGTGGGATGAGGAAGAGAAACGGCCTTTGCTCTTTGTGAGCACTTTCAGCACTAATGAAAACGTCCCTATATTACCAACACTGTTTTCAGGACAAACACAAAACACAGCCCCATAATAATTTTTCTTCTATGAAGGAAATTAACTCTATCCCACTCAAGACCAGTAAATCAGCATTAGCACAGAATCAAAGCACAAAATGTTCTCATAGGTGTAAATGTATAGCTAGTGGCACTTCAAAACACTGTAATTTTCAACTTTCAAGAGCCCCACTTTTCAAGACCTCTATTTTTAAGTGGATGATCTCCAAGTGCTTTGCCATTCAATAAAAAATTCTTCAACAAAGAATGGAGCACAGCTTAAGCCAGCTTTCCATCATTTTTTGCTTGTAATTGTTTAATAAATTATCATCTGGTAAACATTAAGCATCTACTTTTGCTCTTGAAATCAAATCAAATTATCTTGAAGACATTTTCTTGGCTCAAGAAAGTTTGGGCCACCAAGTGGGTTCTGTGTTAGAAGTGCAGACTATAAAATGATGTTTAATTTAACAGGGATGGTAAAGTCCACTGCCATTAACCAGTACAACTCATCAAGCATCTTTCTTGTATTAATTCCCTGGAAAGGGAGCAACTCTGTTACTCAGAATTGAACTAATCCTGTGTTTATTAGGTTTGTCTTCAGACTCAAGTGTATGCTAATAGTGAAACTTCAAGTCCTGCCTAACCTAGTGATCGCCTATGACAGAGGGACTGCATCAGTGAGCAAGGGCAGGGATACAACTGTCAATTTTCTGGATTTCTGTAAATCCTTTCACATGGTCCCCCAAAACATCCTTTTCTCTGAATTGGAGAGAGATGGCTTCACTGAGCGGACTGTTGGATACAAAAATGGTTGGATGGTCTCATCCAGAGGTTAATGGTTAACAGCTTGGAGTCATGAGGGACATCAGTGACAAGTGGTGCCCTCAGGAGTCCATCTGTGACCAGTGTAATTTGATATCTTCGTTAATGACACAGACGAAGGAATCGAATGCACCCCCAACAAATTAGCAGATGACACCAAGCTGAGTGGTGCTGTTGACAGCTCTGAAGGATGGGATGCCATCCAGAGGGACCTGGGCAAGCTCTTTAAGTGTGTCCATGGGAATCTGATGAGGTTTAACAAGGCCAAGTGTGGTGCTGCACCTGGGTCAGATCAACCCCTGATATCAGCACAGGCTGGGCATGAACAGCCCCAGCCCAGCCCTGCCCAGAAGGACTTGGGGGTGCTGTGGGTGAGAGGCTGGACATGCCCCAGCCATGGCACTCCCAGCCCAGAGAGCCAAACGTGTCCTGGGCTGCATCCAGAGCCCCGTGGGCAGCAGGGCAGGGAGGGGATTCTGCCCCTCTGCTCTGCTCTGCTGAGAGCACCTGGAGCACTGCAGCCAGAGCTGGGGTCCCTGCACAGGAGGGACAGGGACCTGCTGGAGCCAGCCCAGAGGAGGAATGATCACCTCTCATACTAGGAAAGGCCAATAGAATTGGGATTGTTTAGACTGGAAAACAGAAGGCTTCAGAGTGACCTAATTGTGGCCATCCAGTACCTGAAGAAAACTTCTAAGAAAGTTGAAGAAACACTATTTACAAAAGTATGTAGTAACAGGACAAGGGGGAATTTATTCAAATTAAAATACTATGTTTATATTAGATATTAGGGAGAATTTTTTTTTACCGTGAGGCACAGGCTGCTCAGAAAAGTTGTGGATGCGCCATCCCTGGAATGCTCAGGCCAGGTGGGATGGAGTTTGGAACAAATTGGTCTAGTGAAAGGTATCCCAGCCCACAGAAGAGAGGCTGGAACTAGACAATCTTTAGGGTCTCTTTTGACCCAGGCCATTCTATAATTCTAATTTAATTTTAGAGACATCTTTATGAATATATTATCTGGAACAAATTGACAAATATTATTGAAACATACATGTACAATTACTGCCAGTGGTTGATTCTCTCATACTTTCCCTATAGTATGTTTAGTGATAATAGAAGGAACACTCATTTTGGACATATTGTCCAGGATTTTCTCTTATTCCCTCAGAGACTTAAAAAACCCCAAATCTGTTCCAAGACATGTTCTAAAATGTTTATATCACTACGAAGGAGCTTTAAAACACATATATATATATAAAATTATGACTAGTTATATATGCCTAGTTACATATGTATATATATGCTTGTATGCACATCCCTAATAGACTTCCCTGGTATCTATACATCTGTGAATGAATGTTAGATCAGAAAAACAGATCATTTGTTCTTTGGCCATTTTTCATTGTAAGTACCATGCTATTTAAAGCAGAAGCAGCTGCAATTGTTTAAAAGATGCACAATGTTTTACAGGTACTGTGGCCTGCAGCAAAATATCAATCAATTGCAGGATAATAAAAGGGCATGTGTCACAACTGGCAGTTCTTCATTTGAATGTCTTTGAAATGAGATCTGAAACTCTGCTACTTGTCTAGTGGCTGCAATTCCCAGCTTGACATGGCAGTTGAAAATAATCTCTCAAATAGCAGTGATTAGTACATGCTCTCCATTTATCAGTGTATTTTCAAGGTCACTCAAATATTTACAACTGTGCCTTTTTTATTTCTTGAAGTGTAAAATCAATCTCCAAAGATACCCACACACATACAGTGTTCTCCATAAGAGAAAAAGAAGGAGAGGAAATTAAATATTAAAAGGTGAACTAAGAAAGGTTTCTACACCTGACACTTTTTTTGTCTGGGAGCATGTGAAATCTATTGAAAGTTTATCAGGGTTTTTTTTGTTTGCTTGTTTGTTTGTTTGATTGTTTGTTTTTTATTTTACTTTGCATGAATAGTCTTGTTTCAAAACAAAAACCTGTTTGGGTAGTACAAATTTCCTCAGACTTCCTTATTTAGTGCTTGGAAATACTTTTTTTTTCAGTAAGACTGTATTTTAATGAAAAGAAACATTAATAACCCTACCTCAAAATTCTCTTACAACAGTTTTACTAGCTCTACAGCTACCATGAAATCTTTATGTAGAAAGGTCATCAGCAAGAATGATATCCTCACCACACAGAAAATGGTCAGGAGCCCTATGGGCGGGTTCACTGAGGGATAAACATGGAGAAGAAGATGTTAGAAAGCTCATGAAAGAGGCAGGAGTCAGAAACCCCATCAGAGCCCATATCAGTGTCCTATTAGCAGCAGGCACCAAGGTTTTATTGATTTATTGACTTTTGTTGAAGTCAGGTGCCTTGTGCTTCTCAGGGTAAAGTGTTTAACTGTTGCAACTGAATCTAATGGCTTTCTGCCCCCACAACTAGAAAGCTCCTTTTCTTGCCCCTTTATCCTCTAGTTCAAGCCAAATGTTCCTAGTCTTTCCTGGCATCCACCCTTGCCCTGCTCAGTCTCTGGGTGATGCAGATCAGCTTGCTAACGTGAGAGAAAGTTAATCCAATGCAGAGGGTGATGTCTTTGGTCCCAGGGTAGACAGATAAATCAGCTTAAAGAGTGGCAACCACATGCCAAAATCTGTGCAAACACAGGGATGGGGCTGCACAGCAGGAGTTAGGGGAGCTGAAGCAGGGAAAGTTTTCCTTCTGGCAGCAGTGAGACATGAGGTTGGCCCAGCTAGTCAGCAAACACCTAATCACCCCAGGGGCTTTAATTGCAGTGCCATATTTCAAAAAGGTCAGACTAAAGCATGTAGAAGTCATATATCACTTCCTCTACCGTGACCTAAAAATCACATTCTAGTTTCAAAAATAAATATATTATAAAAACATCCATTCTTTTATTTGCCTTCTGAAAATGTGCTTTTCATTCTACCAGTTTTTGTTTTAACATCAGGAATGTGGTAATAGAAACACAAAACAAAACAAAAGCAAGCTTTTCACAAGCCTTGAGGAACCAGAAATTTTGTTTACTTTTCTTTTTTCTTTTTTTTCAGGACCAAGCCGAGTATCATGAGACCAATGATAAAATTCAGTTTGCAGGAATTCTCTTTCTGCCCTACATAGCCTTACATCAGATGAAGCAAGACTAATTTTTGTTGGGTTTTTTGGGGTGGTTTTTTTTTGTTTGTTTTTTTTGGGGTTTTTTGTTTTTTTTTTTTCGTGCTGGCCTTACACAATTACATCAGGCTAAAGAAAGTTTTACCTCCTTTTGTTGTCATTTTTCTAAGACAGATGCTTCTGTAGAAAGAAATTTAGAGGAGTAGGAATAAAAACTTGGTTTTATTGTCTCTTTCTGTCTTTTCATTTTCCATCTCTTCTGCACAGCCAGTGTGATACAAGTCACATTATTTTACAAACATATATCAATATACTGTTATGATGAGTATACAGTAGAATTGCTCCTGATTTACAGCAAACAAATGAAAATTATTTCTATATCTCTCAGAAAAATCAAATACCAGTATGTTTTCCTTTCCAGATAATCTCTTTGTATAGCATAACCTCTGGATGGTGAATGACTGTTTGCAAGGGTAAACTCGTCTTAGACATCAGCACTACTTTTTAATTACATCTTTGAACACAGTGTATTGAAGTGGAGGAAATGACTTAAAGCTGAGAGTTATTTATTGGATGAAGCATTTAGTATGAGATTGTAGACAATTACAGGAATGTTTGCTGCTGTACTGAAGCACAGAATTGCTCCATTAGCTCAGTGAAAGAGAGAAGGTCTGAGAAGCAATATAGCAGCAGTTTCCTCCCACAGCACATTTTTTTCCTTTAATTAGTAAGATATCAAGCACAATTTAAGCGTGCTATCAGTGACTTACATCAGTGAACCCTTGGTACTAGCAGTTAAGAAACTGTGCCACTGAACACAACACATTTTGTATTATAATTTGCTAAATACAGAAATGTATTTCAAAGCGCAGTGTTTAATAACTTTGGAGTTTCTAGGCTAAATTTTATGTAGATACTCAGACAGCAAAATTGAAATTCATGGTCTTTTTATGGCTTTCTGCACATGAAATCTAGTTTTCAAATTTCATGTATTTGAATTTCTGTATTTTTAATTCCTTGTGCACATCTAGTACACAAAATTTAAGGCTTATTCAATGTTCAGGTTAAGGAATTCAAGATAAGAAGGGATATGTGTAGCTACAAAGAGTAATATCATGCTACTTGGTTCATAGAGTTGTTAAGTTTCACTTCAAAACTGGTAAATAAATTCTTTCCACTCCTTTTTGGGATGCTATTTTAAAAGCATATGTCTAAAATCACACTTATTTTCTGGCCACATTAATTCACAGGCAGTTCACAAGTTGCATAATTCAATATTTAAAATTTACCAAATTTATTTTCATGAGTAGTGAAGTTGCATAAGCCCATGCACAAAACAAATTTCAATAGCACTAGAAAAAAAGCTTAAAGAATCAGGGGCAACCCTTAAATAACAAAATATACACTGGAAGATTCAATACACACATCAAATAGCATGAAGACAAGCTGTCAAAAATTATTTTTATTTTTTTCCCCATCTATTTGTAGCAGTTTTAAGAATGACTGAATCAAAAAAAAATCCTAGTTATTAGGTGAACCTGTATAAATAAGCATGAATATGAGCATGAATTAAATTTCTCACAGAAAATAAAAGAGTTTTGAAATTATTTCCGTACATATGGAAATAAAATATGCATATTTTATGTTTAAATGGGTCCTAGATACTTTTGTGTAGAGGGGTGTTCCAAACAGAGCAGATGCCATCTGATTCCTTCTGCATGCCAGGGCAGCAGGGTGGCTCTGGAGCTGCAGCGTCCTTCCCCTCAGCACATCTGTCCCTGTGCAAGGTGCTCCATCCATCCCCGGGCAAAGGCCTTTGTGCTGATGGGACTAGGGCCAAGCTTCTCTCAGCTGTCTTCTGCTCTGGAATAGACTGGGAAAGTGAGGATGGAGGCTTTGTTTGCCCCGGGGAGCTGCAGTGTATCGCTGCCCCCCGGCAGCGGCGAGGGGCTGCGCTGACCTCGAGTGCGGCGGATCCCTCCGGCCCCACGGACACCTCCAGGCTCTGCACGGGGTCACTGCTCTGCTCCCTCCCCAGGGACACAGCTGGCCATCCCTTCCTTTGCTTTTCAGCCTCAGGCTCCTCTCCTGCTGCCCAGGAAAGGGGGGATCCTTTCTTTCATGGGATAGCCTGAGTTGGGAGGGACCCGAAAAGACCGTCCAAGTCCAAGCAACCTGGGCTCAAAGTCACGGTGGGCAAAATTTCATCACTTCATTTTCTCGTTTAGTAAGGCATCCTTTGGAAAGGAGCACTTGTTCTCAATGTCCCTTCTTCAGGGACTGTCAAGGTTTGCAGATTCTCTACTTTTTTATCACTGAGTATCTGAGAGGAGGAGACTGGATGACAAGCTGAGATGATAAGCAGGGAAGTGGAGATTTATATTGTGATATAAAAGAAAAAAGCAAACAAAAAATCACACTCATGGAAAAAAAAGTGATAATTTTCTGATTTTGCTGGTTTGTATTTTTTTATTGTTCCACAATACACTGATCCAGTTTGCTGAGCTCTGCTGATATCCTTGTGTTTTAGTAACTGTTTGCAGAGATAATAGAGATGGAACTTCCATATTTTAAAGGATCATAAATTGGTTAATTATAGAAGCTGCCATTTGAGCAAAGGAACTCCGCTTTTAATTGTTTGGGTTTTTTTACCTATTTTAAGCATCAATTTGAAGTTCCCATTAAAACAAATACATTAGAAAATAAGCACCAAAACAAAGAAAAAAATTGGTACTGAACCTTTTAATTTATATATGTTTTCTGATTAGATATATCCACTTTCTGCTATCTACAAGCTGGTAATAATTCTGATGGGGAAAAAAAAAGCACAAAATATCACAGAGCAGCAGCAAAAGTCTGGTCAGCAGTGAAATGTGTTACAGCAAAGAAAGTACTTAACCATTTCCCTGTACTAGGGACAAAGCAGAGTACCATTCCACATACTGGTGCTTGTAGCCCTCGTCCTGCTGACTCCAGGTCAGGAAATTTGATACAAATCCTTTCCTTACTCGCTGGAAACTAGAGAGCCGTTAAGCATCAGGGAGCATTTCTACCTGTCAGTGTTACAAATGTGGCTGGAATTGTCCCTAGACTATTTGATCAGTTTATTTCCACATACTATATCTTTAACAGATTTGAGAATTACGTTCTCATAGATGTCACTGTAGGTCTGTGTCAAACACTGTAACACTCCTACTCTGTATCCCAGAGGATCATAAGACTATTGTCATATATTAAAATTCAGAAAGTTTTTCCTGCCACTGCTGTGTGCCATGTGAATATGATTCTAAGATTAATTTTAAAATCATAAAGGCTAACAACTTCCATCATCAAAACTAAATGCTGAGACGTTTCTGACATAAAATGCCCCCATGGCTCTGGAAACAACAGCATTAGGAAAATCCACACTTAACATCAGTATACTAGTGAGTGTGGGACACACTGCTGGAGTGACTCACAGAATAAACATTTCTGAGGCAACTTTCACCACTCATTCCTTCTGGCAAGCTCTAGGTCACTTCTCTGTCTCAGTTTATCTGACTACACCATGGCAAACGCGGTCTGCAACTCTGATGAAAATTAATGAGGACAATTTCAACTGTCAGCAAGAGCATTTGGCACATCCTGGAGAAATGAAGCTGCACAAAACCTTCTGCAGTGAACTTGCAGTCTAACTGAGGTGCGAGTGCAGTCTGTCAACATCCAGAAAACACAGTAAACTTAAATATACCAGACATGGTGCAGGAACCATACAGTGGCACAGTTTTTTGTTACGATACAGGCAGAAATTATTTAAGAAAGCTGCAGGGTACATGACCCAGGATTATTAAAAAATATTTTAAATACAGAAAAACCTGCTTCTTCCTATACCAGGCCTCACTGCATTTCCCAGCATCAGCCAGGAGCTCTGTAGTAGGTTGGAGTGCCTGCAACCAGCCCTGCCAGCAGACCTGTAGATTTCATGACTATAACAAAATGAAAAGGGGATAGAATACAGGTTTTTTCCATTCTACTCAGCTTTTACATAAAACTAAAATGTGGAATGTTTTTTTGCCTGTGCAGGTTAAACTAGAATAATTCAGAGATACTTTCTTTCCCTGGTATCATATTAAAATTTTAAAAAATCATTTTACATGCACTTACTTCTAAGAAGACTTTGACCTTATTCCAGCATGCCAGGTATTGATATATGACTAAACTTCTGTGTGACAGATATAAATGCAGTTAATGAGATTTTAAACATGTTTCCAAGTAATTAATTTAATTACATTCACTGGGTTAAAGCGACCTTTAAAGGCCACTCCCAGGAGATCCTTAGAATTACTTGGGAGCTATCTACCATTTTAAAAAGAGACAGCCTTACACTGAAAAAACAGTAAGGAAAAATTATCCTTGTCCCCTTGTTTGTTGAACATGACAGTAGAATTTCAGATTCTAGCATTCCCTGTTGAAGGGAGAAAGCAAGGAATTTTCTACAGGTTTCCATTTATGGAGAACAAAAAGCTTGGTATCAATATCTGTAGACAGACTTGGGGATTTTTTTCCTTAACATTTACAAACGTGTTACACTCAGCCTTAGAGCCTGAAATTTTCAAAATTACTGAACAGACAGGCCAAACCACTTGCTTAATGAACTATGTTTAGTTTTGTTTTATAATTTATGTTCGAGTGGGACCAAAGTTAAAGTCTTTCTTCCATTGAAACCCTCAGCAACTTCCAGGTATGACAAGGAACAGATCTGCTACACTGACATTCTTTTCTAAAATATTGGCATCCAGACAAGTGGAGATTACAATAGGTCCCCTGCCACCCTGCATCACAGGATACAGGAGTAAACATGAGAAATAACAAGATCAGAAAGACAATTTTTAATTTGTTCATTTTTATGGTTAGAAAGGTTCAAAGAGGTTGCCCCAAACACCGGACTAAGTATGTACTACTGAACAAGAGAGGACCAAGAAACCAGTTAAAGTGCTGTATGGTCCATCCTGGTGGTTATTGTAGTAACAGAATTTTGTCCCATGCCAGCTAGCACTCACCAAAAGAAAGCTCAGGAATGGTTTGGAGGGTATCATCCACAAGGGAACATTTCCAGTAGGTGGTATGGACAAGACTGAGACAGGTGGCTGCTCCTCCAAAACAAACCCCCACAATGGAGAGGGGCACTTGATGAATTGACAGTGTCAGGTTTTTCATTGATCTGCCTTGGCTTGGACTGCAGTAGAGGTACATGGCACTCTGGGCTCCTTTGGCTCTGCTGCAGACTGATTTAATTGAATACTGCATAACCTTTAGAAATAATCTACTTGAAGTGACGAAATTATTCATGGGGAATTATTTTTCTCTTCAGAGCATCTGTTTTACTGAATACAATTAGTGGCAATGCTTCAGCACTTCCTTTCTACCAGTTTTCTACACATCTTTCATCAGCTGAACTTGAGACTTGCAGACTAATAGACTATGCACATGTAGAACAGTGAATATGTCCAAGCAATTGAGCTACTGATTAAGTTATTTGTCTTTCTTCTCTTGATAGCAGATGGGCAGATTCCACCCTTTTATGGCAGCATTTCCCATTAAGCCTTAGTGATATTTGGATCCTCCTACCTCTGGATAATACCCAAAAATACATCTGTGTTTGATTATCTGTTTATGATCTGTTGACTCCAACTGAATTCTCTTGCTGTGTTTATTCTTTCCATGTGTGTTTTCTGCATGTCCTTCTCTTAGCAAGTTCACAAGCATGCACTACTGAACAATTTGTATAGATCTTCATTATCCTAATTTATCATAATTGGCCTGCTTTATGTAGTTAACAGAATCAAGCTTTTCAGAGATGTTTCATTCAGCCTCATAGACTTCGTTAAGAAGAGCAGGGATGAGGAAGCAGGAGAGTTCATATCCTCTCAAAAATGGAAGACACAAAAAATGGAGACTATCAGGCCAAACAAATGGATCAGGAGAGGATCCATCATTGTGGTTGCACTAAAGAAATAAATGTGACAGTATTTGACTTACCAGAGAGAAGATATTAAGACCTCATAAAGTCAAAGAAATAGATAATACAACTGCCAATCTACCAAAGGGAAGATTTGGTAACATAATTTCTCTTAGTTTAGACTATTTCTGGTCTACTGGCCATCTTGTATTCTGGATCAGAGGTCCTGCATGTCTCCTCATTTCAACATGCTCTGATCCTTTGTACTTTCATAATTTGTACCTATTACTTGGTGTTCCATGTGGCACCTCCAGGGAATTAATTTTTGGTCTTCTGCCTGATGTAAAATGGAACTTTTTGGAGGAACAAGTTATGAGACTTTAAAAAAAAATATTTACCCTTTAGTAATAATGAATTTCTGTGCATAATTACTGACAAGGCCTCTTGTTCTTAAAATTACTTTATTCATAACCTGTAATGCTGTCTGACCTAAAATGCCAAAATCAAGGGTTATATAATTCAGGCTACTTCAGAAAAGGATCAAAATTTTTTTACGGCTTATAATAAACCAACACATTTTAATCTAAAGACAAAGAAAAAGGAAAAAAATAAAAAAGAAAAAAAGAAAAAAGAAAAAAGAAAAAAAAAAAAAAAAAGAAAAAAGAAAAAAGAAAAAAGAAAAAAGAAAAGGAAAAAAGGGTACTGCAAATACAGAAAGAAATTTGCAGCAAGACATTTTTTTAATGGAAATGGCCACCTATTTTGCAAAAAATGACACTATTTCTAGGAAAAAAAAATAATTCTGTAGTGCAAGGGCCTACTTTACTTTGAGGTAGATGTAAATTAATTCTCTTGTCCTGGAAAACATTTTCCTACCCTATTTTCCTGTGCCATTTTTCCTTATGCATGGTGAAAAGAAGACCTTTGGGAGATTTTCATGGCCATGCCAGGAAGTGCATCCAGCCAAACGAGGCAAAAGATCTCTTGGATAAAAACCTAGCCATGAGTGCCCTCATCTGGCACTCGAAGAGTGAAGGAATGGCTTTGCCTTTATCTCATGTGCCAGATTTCTGAAGAGCCACACGAAGAAGGCCACAGCAGGTCAGCTATGCCTACCAGAGCTGTTCATTAACTATTCATGCAGAGACAGAATGTTTCAATATGCCAAAGGTCAATTTTCCTGCAACACTGGGTAACAAGATCCTTGTATTAAAAATACTTGATCATTCAAATGCAGAAAGGAACAATAACAAAAAAATGCTCTTACAGTCCCATAGCTCCTAGAAATATCATGTCTGTATTTTCCATGACAGATGAAATAGTAGATTGAACTTCTATCAGTGGCAACCTAAATTAATGTTTCAAGTTCTTCCTATGGCAAGCACAGAATTTTTGACCAGAGATGCTGCCTGAGATCTAAGAGTTGTCAGAGAAGTTTAAGCACCATTTTGTTGCCTTGTCATCCTCTGAAAACCAATAGAAATTTATCAGAAAATTACCAAGTACCTCAGCTTAGCTGGGATTCCTGCTCCCAGCAGTAGAGAACTAAGAAGGCAGTCTCCTCTCCCCTTGCAAAAGTGCTAAATTGAAATTTCACTGGCATCGACATGGCAAAATGAATTTTGCTTTATTTTGAAGAACTGCACCTAAGATTACTCTCACTAGGATAATCAAGCTTCTCTCTTAAACTAGTTTTACTGTGATGTCACACTATCAGCCACCAAGAGGACATTTTTGATTTAGGTCTAATAGTGAGAATAGCTGGCATGGCCAGACTGTTAAATAAAGATGGAATAGAATTAAAACAAGAGATGATAAATTTTACAGACTAGATGTACCCAATTCATCTGTATTCCTTTACCTATTCATGCACATTTTGAATGCTTTGATCTGCTCAAAGGGGGTGATTTTCCGAAGTAAGAGGACTTATACAGGTTCTCAAAATAAATTAATAAATTCTCAAAGAGGAAAAGAGATACCACCAAATCCACCACATTGTACCATATTTTGATAATTATGTATCTGCTAGAATAAACAGAATAAACAATCCCCTAATACTTCCCATCATACAATATACTCTGTCAAAAATACATATGAGCTTCTGACAAAAATCATCAACAAGGCTCTCAGTCTGCTATTAACATCTTCCCCAGACAGATCTTAAACAGGGTTTTGTGCCTGAGCATGGGGCTACAGCAACATTTAATGATGCATTTCAGAGATTCTTACCTGAGCAGGTCACATTATGCAGTAAAATCATAAACTAATTTCCTGGAGAAAATTCACCTTCAAAGTTTTATTACAATTTTGTAAGGAAATGTGGCTCCCTAGATCACCACACAGCTTTAGCCTTCTTTATTGTCACAATATGAATTATATGACCGTTATTATTGGTTCTGATAAACTTCTTAATTTTCCTTTTAGAGTCAATACTGTGTGGAAAGTGCAAAAAATATTGCTTCAAAGAAAACCTCACCAATATGAAAAGACCCAGAGAGGGCTCTTTTTATAAAAATAACCAAAAAAATAAAACAAACAAACAAAAGACCAACTAAAGAAATAACACCCTCCCCAAAACCTGATTGCATTTGCTACATACAAAGCCATTTTGAGAGCTGACAGTACATGACTAGATACAGCAAAACTAGAAATCTTCAAGGAGTAGAAATTCAAAACCTCCTTCTAACACTCCATAGAAAGGCAGGATGGAGAAAAGTGATACCTTCTTCCTTAATTTCTGTGCTAGGGCTTTTTCTTCTCAGCAGGCATGATTTGGCATCATACCAGTGTAAACAACTACTTTTCAAATGTCAAGTTTATACCTTCAAAAAAATCCACTTTAACAAAATCATAAGTTGTGTCCCTTTGTCACTGAAAAATGCAGATGTCATTATTCAGGCTTAGGCAGAATGATAGCTATAAATGACACTATGAGCAAGCTCTGGGGCTGTGACAAGGCAGGAAAGGGTCCACCCAGGAGCAAACACAAAACCTATGTCAAAATGGTGTTGCAGCTGGAACACTCATCTCCATCTCTTAGCTGGCCTGATCAGCTCAGCAGTGGTGTCATACTCTGTCTCCAAACTGCTTCCCATTTCCAGCCTGGGCTATTTCCACTACCTCATGTATCTCTGCTGAGTTATGGAGAGGCCCTCTGTGCTGTTCCAGTGGGGAAAGCAAACCAAGAACAGGGAATTATCCCATGAGCAACTGAGGGTCAAATTCTTCCTAAATTGTTTACAGCCAGCTAATCAGGGATACATCTGTCACTCTTTCCATCCAAATTGTTTTTTATAATGTTGCTGACAAGCACGTCTAGCTGTAACATAATGAACGGTCTTTTCCATCATTAAAAAGCAAATTTAAAAAGCACAGCAAAGTTCCTTTCTGGATGTGCTGTCATACAAGCATACAGCTTGTTTTTCAAAAGTGAGGAGATAAATTAGATTACTCCCTTTATGTTTTTTTTTTTTTTAAAGTCACATGTTTCTCAGGATAAGACTAAAATAAAGAAAAGTTTGCAATATTTTAAGAAGTGCAGAGCATGCCGATGAGGCGGGTAATTTTTTGTGCACAAGTTTGCCAAGGCACAGGCTGCAGTTACCAGAGAACACAAAACAAACTCCAAACAGAAAAGCACATCTAGTTAGCAAAATGCATTATTAATAGGAACAGCACTGGAATAGCAGGCAAAACCATATGTAATGGAGGCTGTCACTTGTGAAGTCACAGAAGTTCCCACCAGAAAGCTCTTCTGTTTTAAAATATTATACCAGGACAGCAGTCAAATGCAGTTTTGTAGAGAATTAGGATGATGCAATGTTAGAGTATTAGTTGTTTGCATTGTAGGGTATGTGTAACATACCTGGAGAAAAATGCAAGTTTATGTTCCCGTGTTCTAAATTGGATAGCTGATCTAGGCCCCTTGTGCTCTTCCAGGTCTGGTCCAAATGATGTCCAGCCACATTACCAGCAACTCTTCCCCTGGTAACATAACCCACGTATTATGTGAAGCACATCACTTCAAAGATCACTGCATAATGTAAGGAGGTAGATCTTCTGAGGCACGTCTTCACACTTATGGGCTGACAGCATTACTTTCAAGTGTTCCTCTTCTTGGTACACATGCTCTGGATAGTTGTGTCTTTAACTTGGAGATATTACAGTTGCCTTCCCTATTCACGTCTTTGAAGCCCTCAGTACAGTCAGTGCAATTTAGATCCTTCTGAAAGCATAGTAATCTTCTGCAGATTTATTTTGGTTTTGTTACTTGAATCTACTAATTTTCCATGAGTTGATGATGGTCAGTAAACACATTGCTCCATAACTTGCTCCTCTAGTCCACCACTATTCACCTGAAGCAAATTCAATGTATTGCTTTAATGATGAAGTTATAAGTGAAAGCAGGAACATGGCTGCAAACAGACTTGCTGAGGAACACCACTTGATCTGTATTGGAATTTTTTTCTCTACAAAACTGTGCCACTGCTTCTATCTTTCTGACTTTCCTGGTTGGCATTATTCAGAGCTGATTTTCCAGCAGACTCTCCCATCTTTGCTATCTTTTCAGAGTTGATGTATAATTTTTCAGTTATTTTAAATGCTTTCCTTTCTCCTTTCATCTCCCTGAATTAGCAAATGTTTTGTTTTAACTAAACCCAAACTTCTTGTCCAAGTTGATATGTGTGTCTTCCTCTTAACTGCAGCATTTCCCAAGACATGGGGTATTAGCATTCGTTTTCTTCACTGTCCATTCAGCTGTCCTTAACATTCCTGCATCTCATGACAAATCCTCCTTTGCTCAATCTTCTTCTTCCTGTATTTATTGCCATCAGTTTATAGAAACAATCTGCCTGCTTCCACCAGTTCTTTCACAGCTCTTGTTTTCTGTGCCAGATTCAGTGCAGGATGACCAGTTTCCAGGCAGCATTCTTCACCAACTCCTTAATTTTTTACCGGATGCCAGGAGTTTTGCCTAAGAGCAGGAACTCCTGGAGGAATTCTGATTAACTGGAATAAAATAAGTGTGGAGTTACAGAACTGAATGGCAAAATAATCTGTGTGGAAGCAAAAGAATTGTAAACATATCCCTAATTAAGGTGAAGTGGATCTACACAACATGAAAATTCCTCTTCCATTGATTAGAAGATAAATAATTACATTTCAACAACTATAAACACAATTTCTTGTCAGAATCACTACATAGGCACAGCTAGAACTATTTGTCTTTTTCTTTCTATTATTTTGAACTATCTACCAGAGTTGAGCGCATGCTTAATATTTAGCTCATGTTCTGAATAACCTCTCAATACAGATGAAAGATGATTTCCCAGCCATTCCACATTCCTAGCGAAATACTCCGTGTAACGGAAGTTGCAGACCCTCTCTGTGGAAGAGCTAAATCACCCTGTGTCTGAACAGTCATGATTCACCTTCTCTTGTGTTTCCTCAGCGCACAAGTATTCTGGTCCCCGCGCTGAGCGAGGGAACAGGCAGAGAGAGCTCCAGTTCTGGCACCAAAGGAACTGCCTGGGACGGCTCGTGAGTGATTGTGGAGTGGAGTCACCTCTGGGGGAAGGAGACTCACCAAGGTGTGGTGGGAGAGCTGACAAACCTCCCCACCAAGGCTGCTATTCTTCCTGGCTACCACAGCAAACCTTCGGGGCTTTGTCACTGAGGCTGTTTAAGCAATTAAATACGAGCGGATGAATTTTGAATGGGAAACTGGACCCATTCCAAGCCCATTTTTGAACCAGGGGTCAAAAAGATATGCCAAAGGTACACTTGAACACCTCATGAGTGCCAGATGCAGATTAGATAGAGCATGTGATGTTTTTCTCCTCACAGTTATATAGCACGGTTTCAAACACATCTCTTAAATATTTTTCGTAAAGCACAAGGTAATGCCTTGCCCAGAGACAATGTATGCAGATCATTAACAGCAAAATCCACATTGTGGCTGAAAGGTGATAAAGTATTTCAGGATCATCCCTGTTTCTAAATATACCAGGATAAATACATCACAGTGGGATACCCATATGTTGTTTACACTGTATAAAACATATCTCTTTTGCTGAGGATCACTTTAAAACATGATTTTCAAGAAAAACCTATTCAAAATGGGCAGAATGGTATGACATTTTCATTGTTTTCAAACTTCTGATATCTATCATATCAGGTAAAGGTATCTATACTTTTAGAGCAAGTCAATGTGGCACTATTAAAAAAGAATAAATTTTCACTTCTATGGCTATGATTTTTTACTCAGAGAAATTCAAAAAAGACCACTAATGAAAATCTTTCCTCTTTTAAACATGCTTTGTTTAATTGAACTCACTGGCAGTAAGCCCTCATTTGTAAAGGAATAGGCACATTCCTTTAGCACCACTGCAAAAAGCATTTGTAGTCACAAATCTATCTTCTATCTTCTGTCAATGGGTCACCCCATTTATGTCAAGTAGACATAAAGCACTGATGACTTTTCTCCCTCAAAATAAATTGGCTCAATACAGCAAAGCATCTATATGGACAGATTATAAAACATTTAGTTTAAACAAATCCTTGTGAAATTAAAAAGTGCATTGCTCTACCACTGGGGCAGGATTACCCTGAGTGTTGATGCAGGCTGGGAAGTATCAACCCCACTCAAAACAAGAATAAAGCCTTAACCAGACTGTGACTTTTCTGTAGAAAGCAAAAATAAAATAAAATACTTGCTGGCCATGTCATATCACTGAGATCTCTGTACTTTCTGTGTGGATGACAGAAAGAATAATGAGTGTCCACACAAAGGTTTCTTCACTGTTTCACCTCTCACAGTAATTATATGGAATGCCTATAGCATCGTTGTGCTCAGGGTTAATGAGGTTTTAATGTCAATCTCTATGCCAGAATAACTGAATCAAGTATTTTTGCCTCCATTATCGAGACTAATAAAGGATATCATGTCAGAGTGTCAGCTTTGCCAGGGCTCTCAAACTTCCTTCTGTTACATGTACTAGCAATTCAACTTATTTCTCTGATTCATCCTGATCTTCCACACACATTTTAATTTTCTAATCTCTTACCATTAGAAATGGCAATGTTTAGCAAATATTTAATTTTTGGTGAGCACTTCTGACTCAATGAAAATTTTTGTCTTGACCAAACACCTAGCTTGACTAAGAATATCTTTGTATTTGACATGTTTTTCTAATAGTCTGAAGTTTTTCTGCTAGTCTGAAGTATTTCTATCATGAAAAAAGAATTAAACAAAATTTGATTACAGCAAACCAAATCATGAGGTCCTTTCTTAATTCTTACCTGAGAGTGATTAAGTAGAAATTAAAAAAAAAAAAAAAAAAAGAAAAAAGGGAATTTAAAAGTTATATTTATTTAAATTATAGAAGGTAAGTTATTACATAAGCTATTTCTAATGTACAGCACTGCATTTTATCTGTGCTTGCATTTTATCTCTGGGTGATATGCATGTAACAGTGTGGCAAAAAGTTAGATAGGTGTGACTATACCATTTACTCTTGGTACTCAGTTGTACAGATGGTACAAAGAATGAGCTTTCGCTGCTTTGTAAAACTGCAAAAAGAAAAATGAAATTTAGATTCTGTTTCAGCTGTTTTACAATATGCATTTATTTTTGTTGTTCCAATTCAGTGACTAATGCATTCCTTGAGATGAATATGCTAAAATAGTACTTTCTTAGTCTTTCTCTAAATAAAAGGGGGTATCAATACTTGCTATGCTTCTGAGACAGTATCTGGTGAGATCTCCAGTGTGTAAAAGAATTATATGGTGTCTTGTCTTTCCAGTTCTACTTTCAAGTCAGGATGAACTTGAAAAAGTAATGTTGTACATACAGTCCACGTTCAGCAAGCATACAATTAGAAATACAGTAAGAACTACAGTAAGAACTACAGCAAGAACTACAACTAAAACTATACATCCAGGAACAATGCAGTAAAATGTACCACCAATTTACATCCACACACAGATCTCCCTTTGATCTTGACAGCACTTTGGCAGCATGGCCTATCTTGTGCTGAAATACACACTTAATACATTGGTCCCAGACTACAGCCCAAGAGCTGAGCTGGACACCCCACGAATGATCAGGTGTGTAGAGTTAGAAGCTACCTTAACTTTTTTTTCCCCATAAAATATTTTGAAATTTTTTCCACTTCATGCAGCTGAGTTTGGCCATTGCTGTTACACTTACAGGCATTGATTGCTCTTACACTTATTGACATGTGAGCTTGAGCCCTGGTCATGTGAGTTTGAAGAACCATGCCCACACAGCTCTCTGGGATTTGAATTTGTTGATGTCATATTTTCTTACCTTGGGAATACCTTGGCATAAACCCCCAAATGACACATTAATAGAGTCCATGTCCACATAATATGATTTCTTAGGGGTGTCTCCTCTAAAACAGAATCTTCAACAACCAATCCAAATATTGAGGCTGTTTTAGCAGAACTGGCCACTGGCTCAAAAAAGCTTCTGTTCATTGGTGGCACATTGGACATATCCATTCATGCTTTGGCATTTACCCAGTTTCCAGCATCACAGCACAGTGTAGCATCTCCAGCAGACTGCTGGGGATCTGAAGGGAGACAGAAGCTTTAAAGGAAGTTGATAAGAGGGGGGAAAAAGGAAGCAGTGGTGTGTGCACAGTTGGTTTCTCAGCTGTAGACCAGGCCAGGTATTAAGGTACCTGTTAATTTAATCTTAGTAATCCCTCTCACACTATAGAAACACTTGTGCAGTGCACCAGGCACAGAAGCACTGAGAGACACAGGGTGCCTCAGACACAGAGAAGGAGATGTACCCTCTGCTGGGAAGGTAGCAGCCAAGGGAGGAACTGTTTGGACATGCTGCTTCATACCAGCTACCAGAGAACTCTGACATTCAAGATCCCCACTTTGATGTCAGTCTCAGGAGTCTGGAGAGGAGCCCAGAGGTAAGAGCTGAAAACAACACACTATCCAGCCTTGCTGAACAAGGCAGACAGTGAATGAATCCTTGTCTCTGCTAATTGTGAAATCCTCTTCCCCTCCACAATGGTCCTCTTTTCTGAGTTAGTTTAGGTTTTATAACTGCTATACAAGTATATTTTTTTAGCCTTTATATGTTTTCCTGAAATGCTATTTATAGCTGGGAGCAGCTGCATAAACTTTGCTTACTTTCCACTCTACAATAATGCATACGTTCTGCAACTGCTGCTCTTCCTTTAATGCTCTTTTGTCCACCTGAAAGTGCAAAGACTGTTCAGAGACATGGCCCACAAGTATATTTACCCAGTTCAAACACAGGCAACTCACCACAGTACATCAGCTCCTGGGTGCCACAAGGCAAGACTGGGAGCAGCATTCCAATAGAAGCATTTGGTAGAAGCAGCAGCTCCTGAATCTCCAGAAAAATGGCTGTTTCAAACTGCAGTTTAGCAAAGGGAAAAGTAGCATTGATATTGTGATCACCTGGATTATTTGCCATGCTGCCCCTCTCAGCTCCATACAACTCTTAATCACATTTCACCTCTATGTTATATATAAAAAAAAAAAAAAAAAGATCCAGGAGCACCCTGAGGCCTGGTGGCCCATGCATTGCCCAGTACAGTACACTGACATCTTTCAGAAGTATAAACCTCATAACACTTCCAGATACATAAACTCAGCATTTTGATCCTGTTTATTATTTTTTGATAAGGGAAAGGGATTAAGATGATGGGGTTTGAAGGTCTGGGGATAGAGAGGGCTTTGGATCTTTTTAGGTTACTTTTCTAATTTAAATTAGTTCATGAAGACCTAATTTGCGGCAGAGTCATTCAGAAATAGCTTTTTGGAAGTTAGATATATGTATTTGGATTTCAGGTGCCTGCAATGACTCATTATTGAAACCTTCTAAAAAACAGAAACTCCCTGAAAACCCCACTGTCTTGTTTTTTTTTTTTTTTTTTTTTTTTTTTTCTTTTTTAAAAATAAATTAGCAGCTGCCCAGGAAAACCACAGATTCAGCATGCTCATATTTAAAAACAAAAATCATTACCCTCAAGCAAGTTTAATTAAACTAACAGAAGAGTTTACAATGAAGAAGAAATAGGTCAGGAAGGAGTAATATAAAACAAAATTACATCTTGAAAATAGTCCAGGAAAAGCAAGACAAGTCTGAACTCAGTAATTAATGATATCAGGGAGAAATGGGATTCTGAAGGGTAGAAAGTCATGGGAAAAACAAGGGCATTTGTTATCTAAACATATCTGCAGAGCATTTCTGTTGGTTGTTTTCTGAAGAAAGTTGCTTTTCCACATGGAGTTTGTGGTAGAAAGAAGATCTTAGGCTCCAGTCTTGGCCTTTTTGCATGTACTACTCTCTGATCAGGAACTTTGTGAATAATACAGACTATCCATACGCTCTTTTGAAAGCTTCTCCTTCTGGCACTTGAAGCAGAAGTTCCAACATAGCTGCTTTGCAGCGTTGACCACTCATTCTGTATAACATAGAGGTGTGAGTCTCACTGACTTACTAGAGATTAGCATCTAGAACTTTACATTTGTTATTTGTTATTTTCAGCAAATTCTTTGGGGTCATTCTATAACCAAGAACCATAAAATCACTTGGGTTTATCTTGTCTAGTTAGTCTCTGTCTTTTAATAATATTTCAAGAATTTTAGTTACATCATAGCAAAATTTCAGCATTTTACCTTGTCTCGGCACCTAAATGCAGATTTTATTATGTTGTCCCATCTTATGTAGCAAATATTCTTACAACCATTACTTTTACAATCAAACTACTTAAGATACTGGTTCTTGAGTGCAATAACATTAAAGCAAAAAGTGATCACTTCTGGGACAATAAAATCATCAAGGGGTACTGGTTAAAGAAACATTCGTCAAGTGAGCTCAGAAAAAAATCTGCTCAGCTTTGAAGAGGGTCTTTCAATCTTGTGAAGCACTTTCATAAATTCTATGAACCTCTATGTCAATTACTTCATCTTGGGTTCTATGGTAATTAATGTTTTCCACTCAAGTGAATATGGTGAATCTGTTCCCTCTGCAGCTAAACTTCCCTGTTTTAGGAGAGTTGAAACCTCCTCTGTATTTTCAGCAGGTGCAGGAGCTCTGCTTTTGGCTTCCTGGGATTTCTGTCCAGGCTGTGTGCTGTGAAACCTTTTCTGATACTTCTAGCTCCTTCCCTGGCTTCTGCTGTGATTATTAAACCACTAATGATATAGCTGCCAGATTATGAATGGGTATCTGGATTGCTTTACTCTTTGAACCTGCCTCATATAGTCCCATTTTCCTTCTGAGTTGTTTAAGCATGAAATGGTGGTTGTTTACAAAACAGACCCACTCTTATTTGCATGCTGATTCAGAGCTTTGCTGCACATCTGTCTCTGTGTCAGCCTGAGCCCAAAGTCAGAGCAATACTGGAAACAAGCCCTTGTGGCCACCACAGACCTGCCAAAGACAGGCACAGCTTTCCTGTGGTGCTTCAGCAACATGAGCAGACAGCTGCAGGGATTCAAACATTTGAAACAAAGCCCTCCAAGCTTCATAGAGGCATTTCCTCCTCCTCCACAGAGGTAAACAAGAAATTTGGGAAAATCCCAAGGTAGGACTGTATTTCATGGGAATGAACAGCAAGCAGGGAGCTGCAGTGCAGATAGAGTGAGGGTAATCAGCAAAGACCAAATAATCCAATTTATTCTCAGCAGAATGAAGACCAAAAATGAGCCTATATGTAGCAACTTGGGAAAGCCATGAGGCTGACAGGCTGGACTGAAACACCTGCCAGCTATTGGAAGAGTGGACAGTTTTCTCACAGTGGAATATCTGACCTAAAGGGTCTGGCCTTCTCTCACTAACTTAGGTAAAAGAGAAATAATACTGATGATATTTTTGTTTCCTGTGTGCTATATAATTGTCACAAAATAAAGTCTTTTTCAGCAGCAAAATGGGAAGTTCATGAAATCTAAGTACCAACTTATGCTCATAACTTCAGTCAGATTGTTCTAGCCAAAGCACTGCCAAGAAATCAGGTCTGCCTGTCTCTCTCAAACAGGGAATATTCGTGACTGAACCAGTACTGTGTCTTCTGAGATCACACACAGAATCACTAGATTGAAAGAGACCTTCAAGATCAAGTCCAACCCATGCCCTAACACCTCAACTAGACCATGGCACTGAGTGCCACATCCAGTCTTTTTTAAACACTTACTTTATAAACATCCAAAGATGGTGACTCCACCACCTCCCCAGGCCATTATGGAATGTGTCACCTCAAGGGACCATATCAATACTTTATAACCATTTTTGTAAAGAACTTTTTCCTAATATCCAACCTAAATTTCCCTTGATACAGCTTAAGACTGTGTCCTCTCATTCTGTCAGTTGTTGCCTGAGATGGCTGGTACCTCTCCAGGAAAATGTCCATTATTTCAGCTCCTTTGTGCTGTTCTCACACAGAAGAAAATGCCTATAGCAACTTGCCTTGATGCAGCCCTGATAGAACTGTTAGGGAGAAACCCTGTCCTGCTATGTGTTCGAATTCCCTGACTATAGTTCAGGAGCAAGCAAAAAATAACAAAAAACCCTTCCTTGCCAGTGTCCTATGACTTGGCTCCTGTGGAGACTTCGGGGCCTACAGGCATATACTAAATCAGAAAAATAGTGTCTGTGGCTCCTTTCATTCACCACCATTGCTGTCACTGCTGCCAAGGAGAAGTACCTGTTGCCTTTTCAGACAATCACAGAATGGTTGTGGGTGAAAGAGATGCGTGGAGATCATCTGATCCAACCTAATGCTCCAGAAGGTCACCCAGTGAAGGTTGCTCAGGACCATGTCCAGATGATTCCTGAGTGTTGCCTCTTTTTCTCTCACTGGGGCTCACTGGAAAAAGCCTGGCTTTGTTTTGAGGAAAAAAAAAAAAAAATCCTGGCCTTTGCACTTTCCCTTAATGTATTTATAAACATTGATAATATCTTCCATGAGTGCAATGGCTGCATGCAGATAGTTTCTTCCTTTTCCAAAACCTCACCAGGTGTTGAGATTAGTCTGCCCTTAGTGGCAGATAGTTTTCCCCTCTCATTAGATTTTTTTTCATATTCACTCACAGGAATTTTGAGGGAGTGTATATTCCAGTTTTGTCTGCTTATCCCATTGACCTCCTTTAATAACTTATTAATAAAAAGACAATTCTTTCAGCCTTGCTTTATTCAGTGAATAAACTACCATGACATCATCTGATAGGAACTGAGCACAGAACATAAATTTCTTTTTTCTCCTTAAGCTATCACCTGAAACACATCAGGTCTACTCAGGTGAAATATGACTCTACAGGTTCTTATTGTCCAAAATCACTTTCTCTTCCAGACCTTGTAAAGACTGCTTCCTCTCTCAGACCCAGTAAAGAGCAACAGCAAGGAGAACAATGCAAGAAAAGCCTGGAGCAGCAAAGAAATCACATGATGTACTCTGTGATGGCAACAAGGACAAGACTCATCACTGGGCCAGATGTGATTTTGAGGATGCTCAGCTAAGTAGTTCAGTTGTGCCAGAACTAAACCCAGAGGCACGTGGATGGCCACAAATCACACAGACATTTAAAAACAGGATGTACCAGGTATCAGATACTTAAGCAGTGACAAAAGCATTGGAACACCAGTACAGAGAGCTTTCAAAGGTACAGCAGCTTTCCTTCTGAGGTTGGTATTTATATTCTTAAGAGGGCAGGATAAATGAGATTGATCTCTACAAAATAATAAAATATCTTAATGCTACAGGAGAGTTTTACCTTCAGCCACCTGAATCACATGTCTAGGACATGTTTTCACTCTTTCAATACTTGCCACAGTTTTCATACTGAGGATTTGCTAAACCCAAGGCAATGCGCATCTTGAAATTAATGGAGAAAAGAAAATGGACCTTAATGATAACCTCTGGGATATAATAGCTACAGTTCCTTTCCTCTTCCAAATTACCATGCTAAGCATAATCACTCCTATTAATTCTGCTTGTTTTGGGAATAAATCAGCTTTCTAAATTCTCACAATTGGTGAGGGTTTACATCATATTGTATAAGGTTTGAGTAGTCAGGTCTATTTATTTGTTGATTTATTTCCTTTTGTTAAGTTCTTCCCAGCATGAACTCTTGTTCTTGGAAAGCTGAAATACTGGTGAGTGAAGAAATAAATTGTTACTTTCAGTCACCAGTGACTAAAACCTATGGCTTCTGGCACAATAAATTTAGGCAGAAACTTGACAATCACTCTTACTTCCCAACAAGAGATTATATCTGTTGCTGTGTGGAACAGAAATAAGATAACAAATATTTCTTGTTCAATATTGTTCATTTTCATCCCTTTCATGTATGGTTGTTGAGGCTATTTACAGTTAGTAAAAATACCCTAGTAAATAATTCTTAGGGTTTGCATAGGAAAGAATGTTCCTACTGTATCCTCTTTCAAATAGCTACATACAAACTTTACTATTTGACTGATGAAATAATGTATATGGTAAATAGCTACCATTAGAAATACAGCTTTGTTATATGTTTTAAAACTGTGCCCTAAAAATTAATTTAGTATATGCTATTTATAGTAATTGAGGAAATGAGCTTTTCCACTTCTTCCTTTGGACCTTACTTCTCTTGGTTACCACATAACAACCAATGTCCATAAACACATTTACTGACTTGGGCATGGCTTCCCTTCAGTTGAAGTGTTCACCATGGGAAGTGCTGTTTTGAGTGGAATAAACACTTGAAAAGTCTGCTGGAGCACAATTTTATAGTTACTCAGATAATCTACAGTAGAAAGGTAAATCAAGCCTGACAAGTGTTGTACACAGTACAAGTAATTATGTAGATTACTCTTGTATGATACACAACAAACATAAAAAAACACCGCCAGAAATGAACACTATATAAATAAGATCTCTTGCACAGTGCATTTCTTATATTTAATAAAATTTTCAGCCCTTCTTATTCCCCTTCCTCCAAGGATATCTAATCTTGATTGACAAAGGTACACCAATATGACTGGCAAGGTCTTCAAATGATTACTTAGTAATCAAAAGACTAAGTAATCATTGGATTACAAACCTTATTTTACCCTCTTTGAATGTCAAGATAGAACTTCCACCTCCTGAATTTTGTGTCTACTGGAATGAAGAGCTGTCTTTTACCAAATTAATGTTCCAGAATAAAATATTTATTAACATACACCAGTCCATTCTTCATTGTTCAACATTACTTAACAGATAAGGGACAGAATATCTTAAACATTTCCATAGGAAGGGTGTTTTCCAATTCCATCATTATTATGATGGCTTTTCTCTGTTGATTGATAGTCTCTTACACTGGTCCTAAAACTGGACACAAAATTCACAAATTATGTACTACAACAGCCAAATACAGAAGAAATCTATGGCATTCACAATTCCTGTTCACACCTTTCAGGACCATATTCTTCCAACTGCTTACAGCTTTTTTAGGGTGGGAGGTCACATTCAGCTGAATAGTCACTAGAATATCCAAGTTTCTCTCACATGTTACAGTTTTCCAAAATCAGACCCTTCTAATTTTGTACTGCCCATATCCCTTCCACTTAATTTTAAAATTTGAAATATAAGATACTTAGAGATAGAAAACTAGCTCTATCCACATTCAGTTAAGGTACCTTACCCAGATAAATCTTTATTGGTATTAATGTAAAGTTTTATTTTAGCATTGTAGGCACTCCATACCATAAAAATAGTAAGGGTCATTCCACTGATAAATGGAAAGATTGTCGTGGAAGGATTGTTGTGGAAGGATTGTAGTGGGCCCTTCTACCTTAAACATCAACCCACTGATGTCTAGGCACTCAAACACCTTTGGAAGTCTACATTGATCACTGAGTTCATTCTGAGCACTAGAACACTCAGAAACAGATTGTGGTACAACAGAAATAAAAGCAACTTAATGCAAAGAGATGGAAACCTTTTTGATGTCACTCTAAACCTAATTTTAGACTAATAAGTGCACTATTCTATCAAGCTAGCATTAATTATCAAAAAACCAAAAAAACCCCATAAGAATAGTAAATGAATACAGTTTCTCCTGTTTTTGTTAAATTGTCATACTTTGTACCTGAAAAAGTGATGATTGTGAACCCACATGGATTCTTACAGAAAAGAAAGTTATTCCTAAATAAAATTATTTCTGTGCATAAATGTGTAAATATATTTTAATGTGCAAATCAGATGAAACATTTTACAGGACAAGGAAGAGAAAAACATTTAGGTCAAATTTATCTCAGTATGATATTAAGGTTTTTCTGCCATGAATCTTTATCACAGAATGATTGCATGTTAATTAAAAATACATTAACATTGCAGTGGCATGTCTATTATGTGATTTCTATAATCTTCTTTCTCTCCTCCTGCCCCCAGCCTCTTTTATCTTATCTATTCAGTCTTTCATCTGTGCTGTCCCCATGCCTCAATACCCTGTCTTGGCTACCTAGCAAATAAATGAAATGTTTACTGTTGGTGTTTACAGTGCTCCAGCTGTCTCGAATGACAATGATGTTAATTGTAAGTGATGAATCAGAGATCAGATATTAGTCAGCAAATTTTCCTGCTATTTGCACAGCAATATTGGTCTAAAGTCTAACCTGCTCATTTCCTGCCTGGTGGTAATGAAGTATCTGAACCCTGGATGAACCTCAGGCTCAAATCCAATGGGCTGTTTGTAGAAGGATGATCTTCCCAAGTACATTAGAATAGAAGCCAGAATATCTTAAAAATAAGTCTTTTGGAAAGCAATATTCTCAAAGCACATTGAAAACATGTAATTTTCTCTGAAGTAATTGAGTGAAAGGCACAATAAATGTAAATTAAATAAGATTTATAAAAGGTATTTTTTTGTTTACTTGTTAGGAAATAACAAAAATCATGTTTCTAAACCACAGCTCAAGGAGCCAGTGTCAACTTTCTCTTTCTTACAGAATGTAAGGTCCAAACAAGCACTTTGGTGTTGCATAAGGCAAACATGTTATGAACACAGCAATGAAAAATCCAGTATAAAAACATTTGCTCATTTTCTATGGGACACATAACTCCATTATAGCAGGATGGATCTGTAAAGTACATGACAGTATGATCTCTGATGATTTTCATGTTCTACTACACACATACAACACAATACTGACAATACACCTCTACTACTACAACTGTACAACACATCATCTTCTGTGGCACTATGTCAAGACATGTTACTCATAAGAAGCTGCTGAAACCCTTTCAACATCATCTCCTTAAAATATTACTGATAAGGCTTTTTAGTAGGATAGTATTGGAGGAAATATTCCATAGGCGTTTGAGTTTTAGACATGTAACTATACTTTCTCTGAAATTTAACAGAAATTTTAAAAATCCCTGCAAACAAACATATTTTAGTTTCAAAATTTCGGTGTGCCACAGAACTCTTGAGGCATTTTCAAATATGCATCATAATACAGATTTTGGAAAAAACTAACGAAAAATCTGTCTAAACTCAAAATATTTTATTTGAAAATAATTTTTCTCTTTCCCCAACACATCCTAAATAGTATGATAAACTTTAATTTTGGAAAATACTTTTGTTTAATCTGAAATATATGATGACATACTATATAGCTATCAACATTTCTCTGATCCAATGAAATTTCATCTTTATGGATTATCTACTCTAAAAATGCTGGAGAGATTCTCTGCTTTCATCTGCATTTCTCTCCTTTCCCCTTAATTCCTTTATATCCAACTGCAGATGATGCCTAGATATCTTTAATTATAAATATTTATATTTAGGTTTAAAGACACAACAGTCACTTCATTTATAGGGAGTTATTTTTTCTGGTTACCATGGAAGCCCACAGACTAAATTCCTTACAGCTGCCTACAATAGCACAGGACAGTTGGAGCTGGTGTTACCTAAATTTTTCATTATTCTAATGAGAGGATATAGAGAATCACATGATTAGCTATAAAAGGCTATGATGTTTTAAAGTTGAAATAAAGAGGTGGAAATAACCTAGCCTTCTAGATAACTGAGAATAAGCAGAGCAAATTAAAATGGTATGCTAGGTGGTCTGAGCAGGAAGACAATGCTGCTGAGCTGACAGGTGAGGATGCAGCAGAGCTGAGTTGCTCTGGCATATAAGGGTAAAAAGCCAGTCTGACAGATAACACATCAGCTTAGAAACCACTCACCAAGTGGTCCCACCTTAGCAAGTCTGGGTAAATTTTGTGTTTGTTTGCATTTCTTTCTGGAGTTGTTGTCCCCAGAGTTATTTGTTCAAAAGTAAACTCACCAGCTATTGAGATTTGGAGATACAAACACATTAAGTGTTCACATACAAGTAATGACAATTCTTACAATCAAAATATTAGACTGATTGTAAAATAGTGGAGACAAATTGCCAACCAAAACACCAAATGGTTGTTAATTCTGATAGAGAAAAAGAAAATCTCAAAGTAATTGATGTTACCCATGTTTTTATAAAGTTTATGCCTGATGTTTCATTACAGAAAACCACTTCGAGTCAATTCAGCCACTATATATCTAAAATATTTAGCAGTTACAAAAAGCTTAATAAAGCCTCTATTTGTTTATAAAATGAACAAACACATCTTCCAGAAAACATGCAGATGCTTTATCCCTGGCTCTCATTGGTCCAGATGTCCTTTGTTGGTTTGACATGACACAAAATTATTTCCTTTTCCAGAGAGAAAGGAACAAGCATATGTGGTTGCTACATTTGTGTCCCTTGTGTGAGGGAAGAGGATAGTTAACACATCACTTCTTTACTTAGTCTGTTCTAAGGATGCTTTAAAATGCTATTTTTAAATTGTGTTTATTTATAATACATTCTTGTCCAGAAAAAGCTATAGAAAAACAACAAAAAAATACCTTATCGTTATCTTCATCCAGTTTAAAGAAAGCAGAGGAAGAAAACAATCTAGTAGTCTTCAAATTCATAGATGTGGAAATCCAAGGTTTTTTTATCAGCTTCTAAAAGAAGGGATCTTAATTGAAGCTAAGAAGGTGACATAGCTCCAGGGAACTGCATAAAACAAACCACCAGCTTGAAAACATCCATGGTGTTAAGTTTTATCCTATTTATTATTCTCTTATTTCTCTTCCAGTATTTCTTTTCCATAAGAGTGAGCAGAGTGGCTGCTACACGGGAAGGTCCTGCTGCCATCCAGGAGGAACTTGAAGGGTGGGGGAAATGAGCTGATGGAAGCTGCACAGAGCTCAAGAAGAGGAAGTGCAAAGCCCTGCACCAGGAGTCCTGGCCTGGATAGGAAATGGGAACTGATATTCTGGAAAGCAAGTCTTCAGGAACAGAGCTGGAAAGGAAGAGGAAAGGAACTAATAAAAGGAAGGGCCTTCCTCCAAAACCAGATATTCCCACCTAGCTGGACATCCCTACCCAAAATAGCAGGCTGCACACTGGAAGAATAGTATTAACTAATTTAAGTAGCCCAACCATTTATTCCATGAATAAAGAAATTAACAACTAACCCAGTGAGTTACTCTACTCTAAGTGCTACAGAGGCAGTCATCTGTCAAGGATATGTGTTTCAAAGGAGGTGTGTTCTGGGAGTCCACATGAGAGATGTCACTACGAGAATGCCAAGCCTAAGTAATGCCACTGATTATTCCACTATTAGTGATCCATGTAGATGTTGGTGATAGAGAGCAGCAGTCTGGGAGCTGCACATATTATGATGAACAAACTGGAGGAATGGAGGTGTGCACACACCTGAGTGGGTATGGTATCATGGGCATCACAGAGACGTGGTGGGGGGGGGGGTGGCACCTATGACTGGAGCATTGGAAGAGAAGGTTTTAGGCTTTTTAGGAAAGACAGGCTAGGGAGATAAAGAATGGGGTATAGACATCCATGCCAAAGACAAACTGGAGAGTATGGAACCATGCCAGGGAAAGGACAAGGGTGCAGCACAGCCTGGAGTCAGGATAAGGGGAGGGCAGGGACATGGAATGTTAGAGTGGGGATCTGCTCCAGCCAGGCAGGTGGATGAAGCTGATGAAGCCCTCTGTTGGCCAACAGGAGCTGCCTCACCAGCCCTGATCCTCACGGGGGATTTCAACCACCCCAATATCTGCTGGAGGGACAGCAAAGTAAAGCACAAACAATCCCGGGGTTTCCTTGAATGTATCAACTACAACTTGCTCAGAGAAGTGACAGAGGAGCCAGCAAGGACAGGTGCCAGGCTGGACCCTGTGCTCACGGACAGAAGGAGCTGGTGAGGAATGTAATGCTCCAAGGCAGCCTTGGCTGCAGTGGAACTGGAGATCCTTGGGACAGTGAAGAGGGCACACAGCAAACTCACTGCTCTGGACTTCAGGAGAGCAGACTTTGGCCTTTTCCAAGACCTGCTTTGTAGGGTCCTGTAGGACAGAGCCCTGGAAAACAGAGAAGCCCAAGAATGCTGGCTGAATTTGAAGGATCACCCCTCCAACCTCGGGAGCTATGCATCCCAGCAAGGAAGAAACTGGGCAAAATGCCAGGAGGCCTTCATGGATGGATAAGAAACTGCTGAGTAAACTCAGAGTGAAAAATTTATCAGAACCTGGAAAGGAGGACAGGTAGCCTGGGAGGAATACAGGGAAATTTAATGGGAAGCTAGGGTTAAACTTAAGGAAGCCAAGTCCCAGCTAGAGTTGAGTCTGGTCAGGAATGTCAATCATAACAGAGATCCAGAGGGATCCTGACTGACCTGAGAGATGCCACCATGCAAACCTCATGAAGTTCTGCAAGGCAAAGTGCAAGATCCTCTTGATGGATCATGGCAATCCCAGACACACCCACAGGCTGGGCACAGAAGTGACTGAGAGCAGCCCTGTGGGGAAGGACTTGGGGGTGGTGGCTGATGGAAAACTCACCATGAGCCAGCAGTGAGTGCTCCCAGCCCAGAAAGGCAAGGGAATCCTGGCTGCATCCAAAGGAGCATGGCAGCAGGTCAAGGGAGGGGATTCTATCCCTCATTTCTGCTCTTGTGAGATCCTGCTGGGAGCACAGCATCAAACTCTGGTGTTCCCAGCATAAGAGGGACACAGAGGAACAGTTGGACCAAGTCCAGAGGAGGTCACAAAGCTGATAAGAGGGCTGGAGCTCCTGCCCTTTAAAGTCAGGCTGAGAAAGTTGGGGCTGTTCAGGATGGAGAAGGTTGTGTGCAGACCCCATAGCAGCCTGCCAGTGTCTGAAGGGGAGCTACAGAAGACCTGATCATCAGGAAATGTAGCAGTAGGACAAGGAGTAATGGGTACCCACTGAAAGAAAAGAAATTTAGGATAGACACAAGGAATAAATTCTTTATTATGAGTGTGGTGAAACAGGCTGCCCAGGGAGGCTGTGGATGCCCCAGCCCTGTGAGTGCTCAAGGCAGGTTGCATAAGGCCTTGAGCAGCCTGGTCCAGTGGGTTTTCCACGTCCCTGCACATGGAAACAGAGGCTGGGACTCGATGATCTTTAAAGTCCTTTCCAGGCCTTAATATTCTGTGATTCTATGAAATAGAAATATTCACAGCTATTGTGTTAATCTGCCTTCTTCCTCTGATGTGAAAGGATGTAATTGAGATAATGAGTTTTTGCTAAACTTTTAACATAGAAGTAAAAACGAATTATCCAAATTCCAGAGGGACTCTGGAAAGGAGTTCCCACTGCTTTCAGCAAAGGAAAAATCTAGCTGCAAACTTGGTAACTGCTTTCTCTTTACCTTTCATGAGAGAAATCAAACAAAAATACAGTGAACTATCAGAGATAAATATATTTGGCCTGTCAAAATATATTCATATGTCCTGAAATTCCATAACTTATGACTGCACTATATTAAGGATGAGCTTGACTTTCAGAAGACAGTTGAAATGCTGATTGTTGACAAATCAATAACAAAATTCTTTACATTAGCTTGAAGATTTTTTTTTTCATGCAGCATAGTGCAACTGTGCTATCACAACCTTGATCTCTGCTTGAGATTTTCCAGTATTTTACAACTCAGAACATATAAATCAGCTTCACCCTAGATTAGCTGTTCGGCATGTTTATTTACCCACAACTCTTTAACCTTGACATGACAGATATCGTTTAAAAAAAGAACACATAAGAAACCTCACTGTTCACTTGAGAACTCAGAGAAAATATTAATCAGCAGAAAGATGACCTACAGTAATGACATTTGGTTAGACATGTCTTTCTGGATACAGATAAAGTAAGAATTTGAGCCATTTATCATAGCAGTGATTGCATTGACAGCCCTAAACACAGGAATCTCCCACAGGAGTTCTTTTGAGTTTCTTCAACCTTCTCTCCCACACTCTGCCCATGCCTCATATAAGAAGCAAATCTTTAGGAAGCACCATACTTTTCCCAGTATTTATCATTTTCTACACAGAGGGTGACTATTTTTGTATTTCCCAAAAGGTCTGCTTTAAGGTTAAGTAACTTTTTGAGGATAACTGCACCCCAGAGAAGAGTTTACAGTTTTTGTACTCAAATAGTTCCACTAGAAAAATCAGTGGCTACTCAGTAACTTCCTCCCAAGAGCCACTGTGCTTTTCATGGTTGGGCCATGTACTTACAGGCAATTCTGGGATTGCCAAAACTCCTAGCATATCTGTACGAGCAGTTAAAGATGTTTTCACAGATTCAAAGGTCCTGCTTTAAGATCACTAATCAGAACACTTTATATGAAAATGAGTCCACAAAAGATACACATTCCCACTTATATTTCATCTGTATTTTCATGGCCTTTCTGTTGACTCCTTGCTCTGGGCCACTGGGCCATGTTCCCTGCCTTTGGGTGGAGGCTGTGACCAACAGAGCAGAATGTGAAAAGTAGGAGCTGAGGACAGGGGAGTATTGGTGACACCCAGCAATCACATCGAGCTGAGTTATTGGGCTCTGATGCATTCAAGAGGGAGGTAAAGCTGAAACATTCTGGCCAGCCCAGAAGTAGACCACCAGTCCCTTGGAAAATTTATCATGGAAAAAATGTAAGGGTCTCAGGACTCTGGATGCCTCCTGGGTTAGATTCATGTTGCAAGTAGTTCAGATGATCTGGAATCTGGGCTTTGGTGCCCCTAGGTCTCATATATTAAGTGTCTGAGGCTTTTAGTCCCATCAAATTGTCTTAGCATTAAGTGTGTCTTATTATCTGGTCTCAGTGATGAACGCAATCTGACCTTAAAAGAGATACTTACTGGAACTTTTTTCCTTTTTTGCGTGACTGAAAACTTGGAATGCAGCTCTTCACAGTACAGTACACTTGTAGCAAGTTTAGATACTCTAAAGCTCCTACAGCTGAACTCATATTTTCCCAAAATCAACAGAAAGAGCAAGCAAAACATTAAGGAAGGTATTAGCCTTATTTTGACAAAACTGTTTGTTGTAAAGGACAACCTGCTGGCTATTTACATTTAGCTCAGAGGCCTTGATTTGGGTTTACATTACGTATCATGTGGTATCTTTATTTTTTCATCCTCTGAGCTCTCATTCCACTAAGGAATGCTACAGAAACCACTTCCCACTTCCTCCAGGAAGAGATTTATTGTTGGAGATTATATTCTTGAGTATTAATAATGAACTTTAAAAAATTAAATCCTTTATTACATAATGGTAGTACATAAAAGTCCTGTCTTTCTGTCAACAGAGCAAAGTAAAAAGAATTATTAAAGAATATTTAAAAATCACATAAACAGTTGAGTAACCTTGGACATACAAAAAAATTCCCATCCTTCACTTAAATTGAAGCTGACCTAGAAAGATGCACTCAAAGCATTCTAAATCTGCATTATTAAGCTCACACCTAAATAATCTGTTGGTTTTGTTGTTTTCTTGTTTTGGGAGACATGCTAATGTTGCATGGCAGATGTGGCATACTGCTTGTCTTAGCAAATTTAGAAATTCTAGAACTTCCAAAGGACACACAGTAAGTAGAAATAAAACCCTGCCTTGTAGATTTGTACAACATTTGGTGATTTAACCTTGCTACAGGAGTCTGCCATTGTTGATCCTAAGACCAATTAAAAAAAAGGAAAAAGTTTTTTTTACTTAGAATTTGTTTCCCAAAACAGTGATAGAAGATTTCTCAACTTACACAAGGACAAACCTAAACCCAATATGGTGTATGAAAGTGATGTGCATGGGAAAAACAAATGGAAAAAGTAGCCTATACCACTGACTTAGATTACATTTTCTCTGTTTACAGATAATTCTATAACATACTTTCTTATCTGTCTGTGTAGCAGAGTTATCCATGTTTTAGAATTTTTCCTATCTTGACAGTGTTACAATACACTCATATGGAACTGAGTGTACTTTGATAAACTCTAGAAATTAAGGGCATAAAATGGGCACAATTTCCTAAACTTACCATAATAGAAAAAGCAGAGTGAAATAAATTTAAGAAAACAGAACAACAAAACAAAACCAAAGCCATGATAGTCTGGAAAACTTTCTAAAGGCAAGGAGGTGGAAGCTTTGGAATGGATTGTGGGGAAGCTTATTGCGTCTGTCTTTGGAAGTCTTTAAGGACATCTCTCAGTAATAATTTTTTGTACAGTTGATCCTGCCTTGTGGCAGATGGATAATTTAATGAAGTCCTGAAGTCCCCTCTAGCCCTGATTTTTGTGATGAGCAATTTCCCCTACATACTCCCATCTTAAATACCACATCATATTGTGGAACTCTATCCGGTGAATAATTTTTGTAGTGTCCATTTTCTGCAGATTTTGCAAAATGTCCTTTGTAAATAATGCAGTTTCTAAAATATCAGGAATAAAATCTAAATTCACCCTTAAGTATGTATTTTTCTCTGTCACACAGGCAAATATAAGAATTCGGAAGGCAATTTACAATGAGTTGACAACAGAAAACACGTCAATCTTTTTGATGTAATCTGCTCTCAACTCTCCAATAAATCTAAATTTACTTTTATAAGAGATGTCTTTTATTATTTTGTATTTGAATTGCAATTAAACCCTCATTAATAAAACTAAAGACTATTCATAATCTCTAATAAGATTTTTTTTTTTAAGATTTATAATTTACTCTGTTACTTACCAGACCTATAGTCTCACTAAACTTCAGGTTTGAGAAAACCTTTGACCTCAGAACATGTATAGCAGGACACCTTTTTACTTCTTCCCTTTGACCATAACTTTATTTTGATTCCTTGGAAACATTAAAGCAAAAGGACAGTAGAAATTGGTTTGTATAAATACTGTGGCAGTAATTTTGTAATTCAAGTAGAATGGGGCCAATAGCAAACACAATCAAATTGTTGAGTCCTTTCAGATAGTGTGCTAATAAACTAACAGTTTCCAAAAGTTAATCACAAGAAAATTCTCAAACCTGATCATGATTATGAAAAAAGCAAAGGAAAACAATCTGTTATGAACTTATATTTAACTAACACTAGCTTTTGTCCCCAGATTTCAAGTGAGTATGTGTATAAGTTAACACATATGGATTGTATGCAAGAAACTATCTGCTTCAAGTTTAGCAATTTTGAAGATGTTGTTAGTGTTTTGTGCCAGTTTTGGAGATTTGGAAACCTGGCAAAACTATCCTGGGAACCAAGTGCAAGCAATGTGTTCTCTAGGGATAGAAGTTCCTGGTTTGACCCCAGCTTTTGAGCAACTAGGAGTTGGATTTTCTGCCAAGAAATGAAATACTGCCATGTACTTATTGAAGTTTCTTTATTCAATCCCAACTTGTATTTTTCCTCAGAATGAACATAAATGTGACCTTGGGATATGCTTCAAAAGCGTGTTGTTCCCATCCACATTAATGATGCTTTAGTTGCACACGTATTATCATTGCTTAAAAACAAACCTATTTTCCCAATATTAAAAATAGGAAAGGACTCATTGCCCGTAAAAATGAATTATAGTTTAGCAAACAAAAACATTTTAAATAACTTGATTTCACTTTTTAGCTGTTCCTGGCCTGGAATCTCTTTGCAATTTGACTAAGAATAAATTTTGGGCCATGAGAAATGTTTTTGAAAAAAATATACTATCTTAGTATTTACAGTAAGCAACTTACTCTGCTTACCATATGGCATTAGTTGGTCATCACTGAAGAACTCAATGAAATTTCAAACCAGAGAAGTCATTTGATTCTACAATAGAGAGAAGACATTTAAAACTAAAAACTGAGTACTCTAAAACTGGGTCTTAAAAGAGCACTTCACAAATATATTAAGAGAAGGATGTGTTTGTGAAACACTAACAAGTGTGCAAACACACAGAAATAAAATAAACTTTTAGAGTCTTCATCTTAAAGGAAAGGGAGGTTCCCAATCAAGACAACATTTTCACTGTTTAAAGTCTGAGAATACTCTATGCAGTCCACAGATTTTTGTGTCTGGCTCTCTGGCCACTTTTGGATCCTTCTGTTCCCACACCACAGTTGATTTACCAGAAGTTATCTGGCTTTGTCTGGTCCAGTTATTTTCAAACTTAGTCCTCTCCAGTGAAGGTTTTAGGCTGCTGGAAATTACCAGCCTTGGCCTGCTTTCTATATTCTCATTCTGAAACATTCAAACTTGAACAAATTCCCTAACAACATATGGGTTTTGGAAGAGGGATAGAAGAAAGAAGATAAGTTCTCTTAAAGAATTATTCTTTTTACTGCTATTGCATAATTCTCTTCTTTCCTGGAGGAAGGTAAACTGAGGAAAGGTAAGCAGTTGCTTCCATGTTTCAAAGGAAAAAAAGAATTATTAATCTACAAATCTCATCCAACAGGAATTGCTGAAAATTGACTCAGTGATCCCTCATTACTACCTTCCACTTAATTTAACTAGAAAAAGTGCATCAGTCACAGCTAACTTCATGTGGACATTCCATACATTTTACAAGTCACTGCTTAGCCCCCTTCCCATGTCTGATTCTGTGATATATTTTTATGACCATTTCCTGATGAGGGGCAACACCAGGTTCTCCCCTTCCTTACTAGTTGAATCCTGTGCAGTAAGTACGAAGAATTTCCTTTAGCAGAATGAAGACGAAGAAAAGAATATCTTGCAATTTTATTCTTCTACTTTCCTTTCAAAGTAAAAGTCTCTATACCACCCATTGAGTTCAGCATAAGTTAAGCATCTAAATAACTTTGACATTCTGGCCTTACACATGTCAAAAATCAAGAAGATGTAAAGCAGAAGCTCACAGATATACACAAGAATCATAGAAGCGTTGGCTGGAAGGGACTTCTGGAACCCATCCAGGACTAGCTGCTTGAAGTCAGTCCGTGAAAAATACCAGACTAGAGGTTTTTGAAACTTGGCTATTCAAAGCCATGACAGATTCAAGAGTGGAATTTCCATGGCCCTGTGCACAGCTCCCTCCAGAGATGCACCACCTCCCTTTCCATAACAGCCAGCCTCCCAGCAAGGAATGTGTGGTCACTGTCTTTTTCTATTCTGCCTGTCCCCTCTCAGAAGACTCCATCTCCATCATTTTTATAACACTTTCTCAAGTTGGCTGCTATAATATTGTTCCTTAGCCTCTCACCTGACAAATTAAAACTGTGCCAGTTTCCCTCAGACTGTCCTCACTGCTGGGGTTCTTTGGGCCACTCGAGAAAATACTCTATACTTTCTTCCAATACTTCTCATCTAAATTAGAATCTGTATAAAAGAACCATTTCTTCAAATCAAGAACTTTAGGATTGCATTTCTTATTTGTATTTTCAGACAAATTGTATAAGCAAAATAAACAGTTTCATCTGAACGTGCATTTTCTATGTTCAAATGGTATTTATGTTAGGAAACCACTTAGGTGAGTAAAGCTGATATGGGAGAAAGTCGAATTATACCTATAGCCTGACAAGAAATGTAATTTTTAAAAAAAGGAAGGCGTGGGGAGGATGGGAGAAAAAACATTTGGACCAAATACTCTCGAGTGACCATGTTTATCAGTGTCAGCAAGAAGAGTGGATGGGATTCCAAATCCTATTTTGAGTCCAAGAGTGTTTTAGAAGTCCTACTCCTTGCACCCTGTAGAAACACTTCAGAATCACCACAGCCATGAGACATGACTATATCTGAGCAAAACACACTCTTTCCTGAGGGTCTCCCAAACATGAGCAGAGTAAGTTTTACAAATGCAATTTTAAGAAGTTTTGGACAACAGCCCTTGAACCATAATAATGTATCTGCTACCCCAGCAGAACTGCAGTACAAAGTTGTCTACTCCCTTCCTGACACTCTATCTGTCATGTAAACAAACATGAATGTCTCTTCCTTTTTCCTTAATTGTGTACAGAACATTCAATTTCTAAGCCTTCTAAAAATTAATTTCATATAGCAAGAAAAACCCGTTAAGGTTGCAAGAGTTCAGCACTCAAAATTTAAAGTGACATAAGTAAATGCACTTGTAAATGATCAAAACATTTGTTTTACTGAGCCAGTAAGCACTTAAAACTAGAAAAGGACGGAACTACCAGCAGTCCTGAGTCCTGCTCATCATCCCAGTGATGAGCAGAATTTGCAAGCACAGAGCCTTGGATGGTGCAAGAAACAGGGAACACATAATGAAAACAAGGCATAAGTGAAGTCATCTCATACTCCTGCATGTAAGCAAGGAAGTGGCTGCAAGACACCATTGTGGGAAGCCTGGGAGACTTTTAAGGGTATCAGAAGCCAGGGTGTCTCTCCCAAAAGCTTGTATGCTAATGTTGCAGTCTGAAGGATAAACAGGAGGAGCTGGAGATCTGTATGACATTGCAGAAACAGGGTATGACTGTCCCATGGCAAGTGCTGCAATGGCAAGATGCAGGCTCGTGGATGAACAGCCTGGGAAGGTGAGCCAGGAGAGTTTCTCTTTATGTGAGAACAGAGGAGTGCACAGAGCACTGGTGGCCATGCATGACCCAACCTCCATGGGTGAGGGTTAAAGAACAGACATGAATGAGCAATGTGACACTGGGTGTCTGCTATAGGCTGCCTGCCCAGGGCAGACACAGATGCAATCTGCCACAGGCAGCTGGGACTAGTCTCACATTCAGAAGCCCTTGTCTCCATGGTGAGCTTCAACCACACTACTGTGGGCTGGAGGGACAATGCAGCGTGGCATAAGCAATGCAGGAGGGTCCTGGAGATCATCTGTGACCACTTCCTGGCCCAAGCGGTGGAGAAACCAATGAGGAGAGGGATTCCACTGGAATTCATAAGAGGAAAGGCTCATTAGCATATGTGAAGGCTGAAGTGAAACTGAAATAGTGAACAGGAAGGACCACAGAGAGATCTGCTTGAATGGGCCACATTCAAGGGTAAGACCCTAGAGGGAGGCAGGGCCAGGAAAGCTGGGTAATCAGGAATCTCTTTCTGAACATGAGGAAACAATTTTTTTTTAAATATGAATTGTAGAATGTCTCTTCTTTTAGGTCTTCAAAAGGGCAGGCTGCTTGAGCAGGGGCACTCAGCTGAGTTGAACTCCAGAGTTCCCTCCAACCTCAGTTGTTCCATGATTACATCTCAATTCTGAACCCAGACGAGCTGTAGACAGCAAATAAAACAGAGCTCTATAACTTGGTGGTACTCTCAGAAATGGTACACAGATTAGAAATCTGTTTTGAGATGAAAACTTGTCTTGAAAGTGGCAAAAGGAAAATGTTGACTGCAAAATGTTTTAAATTAATCCCTCCTTCACTTTGGCTTGCAGCTCAGGAAGAGAACACTTTCTTGGAGTGCCTTTGAAGCTTTCTTCCTTTGCATTCTTTCCCGGGATTTCAGTGCAGTTTTTATTTCCATATGCTGACTCTCTTACAAATCACTCCCAAAGATTATTATTTTTAACCTGGTTCCACCTTGATGTTGTCCATCTTCTCTCAGCAATTTCTCTTTAATCTTTGTGTCCACTTCCTCTCTGAAGTTATTTTCTTCCCTTTGCTTACCTTGTACACACAAAAAACAGCAGAGTTGAAATGTTGCTGTGTGGGCAGGCAATTTCTGGGTATGAAAGTATTTTAGTGAAACTGCAAGTCCAGAGAAGTCAAAACTGTGACAGACTGTCATTTAAGTTGATTTCAGCTGCCTAGTGCCAAAAAGTAAAATGCATGTAAATTCAGAGTTTCCAAAATATTATGTAAAAAATTTTCATAGGGATAGACAGGCATGCTTTCCTGACAGAAAGGCCACAATGCTCTGAACAAATTTCAAATATTTTCTCTAAAGTATGGACAGTACATATTTACTCAAAGAAAAGATTGGCAGGGCTGTTTTAACATTGCAACACAATGTATTTTCTCCATCATTTTCTTGGAAATGGCTAAACTGTTTTGGCTGAAACATTTTGGAAAAAGAAATTAAGTGAGCCTGATATCATGTCATGGTAAATTGTAGCCTAAAAGGCTAATATTTGGCCAAGTTTCAAGTAAGCTAAGATGAAGGTATTTAAAAAAGAGGTTTTTATAAGATCTCAATGATAGTCAATGCTGGCAACATTAGCAAAATGCAGTCCTATATGAAGGCCAGAGAACAAATGATCATGAATAACACTGAGGAGCTCCAGCTAATATACCAAGTTGGGCAGTAATGGAAATAGACACAAACCCTTAAATTTGAAACAGGACAAGAGCTGCTCAGTTGTATATATCTTCTATGTCACTGCACTAGCCTGTGTAATGCTTTATGTGCTCTACTATATGTGTACATAGACAGACACATTAAGTTTTTGGCTGACACCTCTTTCCAACAGATGCAGTTATTTCAGTCCTGATCCATCAATCAATAAACTGAGCACAATTAAGAAAAAATTCAGACTCGGCAATCATGAGATGTGAGTTAGCATAGCAGAAGAGTTGCTGATGTTTGCTTTTGTAATTATGAAGGTTTATTTAATACCAATACATTTAAAAATTTACCTGAAGTAATGTGGCACTAGGCCAACAAGACCCAGTTTATGAACTTTTTGAAAAGGACCAAATAAACAAAAAAAGCAGCAAGTGTGAGGTTTAGCATATCAGGTCATTAATTCCTCCTAGTTAAAAGTGAAATTGCCATGAAGAAAAGCATGTGTTTTATTTTAAAAATAAAACCACAAAATAGCTTCTTGGGAATTTTAAACTGTAAAAACCTGGAACAAATAATTTTATGGGTTACTGTAGTATGAGCTTGTCATGCAATGATACCTCATCTGAGTTCATCAACTCATAATGAATAAGACTATTAATATGAACCTAATTATAACCAATGTAATATAATAAATAATTAATTAGTCAATAGCTTTTATTATTTTTTTACTTGGAAGTCATAAACATGTTAATGTATACTTTAGTTTCTAAGCCATCAGGAGAATATATTTTACCCCCTTCTCACCCCCACAGACAACACCTAAATGTCACTACTTTGGGTATAAGAGAATGAATGGATGGATGGAAGTATATGCTTCTGTTATGCAAGATGTCAGGTTACTTGGCCTAATGGTCTTTTCTGACCACTGGATTTACTCCATTAGGCATTTAACTGTGACAGAGCACCATTTGCAATGGTATATCCTATTTCTGGAGTTCAAAGTTCTTGAAAGTGCCCACAGGGAAGGTAAATGCCAGGAATACTGTGCCTGCTGCATACAAGAGATGTTAACTAATCCCCATTCAGGCACTGCTTCAGAATTACATTAAATACAAGGTATTTAGTCTGCAGCTGTCTCTCTTTGGAGTACCAAGAGAGAGACCCATATTCAGGGATGACTGTTCCATGACTGGCCAGTGTTGCTGCATATGTGGGACACTCTTGGACAGCCAGGTGCTTTCAGAGCATAGCATGGCTCAACACACATGCTGCACCCACCATCCATGTGCATCTACCAGGACAGGCTCTGCATCCAAAGGGCAGAAAGAGTGGAGATGCTGTGTGGAGTAACCCATGTTTAAGCAGTAAATCCAGTTTGTTGGACCTGTAGATGGTTGAGTGCTGTTGCCAGGACATCACAGCCTCTTAATCAAAAGCAGACCTGATGCTACTGGAAGGCAAGCAGTAAAGTTCAAAACAGGCCTTCATTTATAAATGCCAAATAGTCAAAAAACCCTCGTCTGGGGAGGCTAGACATACAGCTGGACTTTGATACCTAAACACCTGACTGAATGTCTGTTGCATTTATAAAGCAATGGCAGTCTCAAAAACCACCTAGCTTTACAGGCACAACTTTCCTTGGTAAAAGTCCTGGAATAATTTAGGTAAAAATGGAGGCTTGGGGTCATCCCATTGAACCCCCATATCAAACTACGTTAGGCTGCAAAGGTAGATGAAGTTAATGCTTTAAGATGCTTTAAGTCCTGTTGCATTTCAAAAGCCTCAAAAGTGCACTTTTCATAGCCTTTGTGGGAACCTGGTAGACATCTGCAGGGGAAGAATCTTTCCTATATATTTTCATATGGGATGCCCTTGTTTCAATTTATGACTATTTCTTCTTAGCCAATAGCTGTGCATATTGAGTTTTGGCTCCATTTTTTTATGTACTCAATCAGGCAGTCAAACAGAGATCACTCCAGCTCTGACCATGCCTTCCTTCCTCCAGGTTAAGTGAACCTTTCTCCCTGAGCTTCTCCCTGTACATCATGCTCCGAACCCTGGTAACCATCTACTAGACTTTCTCCAGATTGTCAGCAAATTTTCTTGTACTCATGGCCTAAAGCTTTGCTTAGTACTCCACATGTGGCCTTGGGACTGCTGAATGAATGGGAATAATCACCTCACAACGTGCTGGCTACACTCTTACTGACACAGTCAAATATGTAATTAGCCTTCACAGCTGGAAAGGAACATTGGTGAGCTCCATTCCCCCACTTTTTGCTGCCGCCTGCTGCACACATGATGAAGTATTAAAAAAAAATCTAAACAGATAGGTCTCCAGCTTAGCCTTTGATACAGTTAGAGAAAATGAGAATTAATCTGATTATTTGGTGCTGGGAGAGTTGGTGTGGCAAACTTGTTTGATGCAACGCAACATAAACCAACAGGTTAAGGAGGAGTCCCTTCCTTGTGCATAAAATGCCATGGTGGTGAAGTCATTGACATGCTTTTTGGAGACCCAGGTTCGTATCTCTCATGTATATCAGGGATTTTGGACTTGTGCACCTTGAAAGCAGAACACCTCGCCTCTTGTCTCTTTCAGGCTAAGACCTTAACACAGGGACAGGCACTGAATAGTTTGCCTTAAAGAAGATTTTTGAAGAAATAGAAAGTGAAAAAAAAGTCTGATGCTGGGTTATCTCTGATCCCTACTCTCTACGGTTGTGCCCATTTTTTTCTCTAGAATGAAAACATAACTGAGCACTGAAAAATAGCCACAAAATGTGAGAGGAGGTAAGAGAAGTTACAAACTCTCTACCTCTCCATGCTCCGGTGTGAAAAAGTGTTCCATGCTAAAAGTGATTACACTTGTATGGAATCTAAGGATTCCATACCCAACCCTGACTTGGGGTGGCTGGGGAGATGGGGAGGGATGGTAAGTAAATAAAATCCCAAACCCCCCAAAATTGCTTTCGTTCATAGACATGAAAGTGTGCATGAAAGAGAAAACTCCAGAAGATGAATCTGTTTCTTGAGACGTTAGAGGACACAGGTAATTCATTGTGAATTTGAAGAAATTTATTATTTAAGAAAGTCAAGAAAGCAAAATAAATATTAGTTCTTTGAACATTTTACTCATCAAATGTGTAAGAAAAACTTATTAAATGGGAAAAGAGTTGTAAAATGCTCCCAAATTCCCTCATTTAATTTCTTTTTAAATTCTGACCAGAGATTGATGGTACTTTTCACTGCAGTGTGACCAAAACAAGAGAGACTTGAGAGAAAGGCTCCCTTCAAAGAAACAGAGGGAAAATCTTTTGCATATTCTGCTGATTTTTCAATTCATTTTGGTAGAAAATATCCAATAAGAGCTTCAAGTAAGCAAACAGATAGGAACTAAGGAAAATAATTGAAGTGTGGATTAGAATACAGGAAGGGCAAGGGCAGAAGGAATAGCAAAAGGAAGTTTTTATCAAGTATTTAACTTCATGTAGATCAGTCAGAAAATGTCAGCTGTGCACCAGTTCATTCTATGGAATCTAGTCCAAACTAATGAAGAAAACAGATATTCATCTTGGCAGCACATGCCCCTTGACATAAAGTCTGGCTCCAGAGATAATTATTTGACAGTGTCAGAGTGGGGCTCCAACATCCCCTGAGGACTTGCAGCCTCAGCTGAAGTCAGCAGTGAGTGCAGAGCTGCTCTTAACTAACCCTAGCTAATCCCAGTTATCTTTGGGAAAGGGACTTTCTCCAAACCACACACACCTCTGCTCTTAAACTGCAAAATTCTCAACAGAAAAGATAGCTCAAACAAATATTTCAATATAAATGTTAAGTTTTGTGCTGTGTATATTGCTGTATAGGCTTTTAGAATAGCTGTAAAGTTGGTAATTCAGTGTATCAACTGAACTACTGTGAACTACTCCTATTAGTAATTGTAGTATCAATAGTTATGCAATTGACTTGAAAAATATTATTAATTCTCTATGGTAATCCAAAATTAGGTGCCATGAAAAGCTCCAAGAAGCCACCAGTAAGAATTACCTGGTATATCTGGAATTTCTTATAGTTTATTCGGGGTTCTCTGCTTAGTGAAAAAAAAGGTGCTGTGCTTTACTTGCACTGGATAAAAATGGAAATATCTCTCCCATCCTCCCAAAGGTTTGCTCCCAGTGCTGTGTTTGGAGAACTCAGAGAGGTTTCAGGTGATTTCAATCTAAATAACCCTTCCAGCCTTTTCACTTAGTATTTGGCTGTAGACTGCTGGGCTCAGTCACTCAGAATAATGGCAACTGTTCTCTGCAAAGAAAGGATAGTCCTTCAGTGAGAACATCTGATAAAATGACAGAATATCCAGCAGGCCAGTGCTCAGAGCTCCTCAGTAAGAAACACAGACAGAGGGCAGCTTCCACCTCCAGGGAGACATTCCAGCTCCTTGTCTTTTGAAGGAAAGGGGCTGCTGTCTGTGAAGTGGTTAAGGTATTTCCTGCACACCCAAGACTTAGGTCCCCCTGGTGCTAAGCACCAAACTAGTCCAGCATTTTGTCACTAGCTCATTTAGGTGGCTCCTTACTCAACAAATGGAACCTAAAGAGTTAAGCCCTTTCCATGTGCTGAGGATCAGCAGAACCAATTTCACCCTGTGGGTCCCTTAGACAGCAGAGGTGTGAGAGCTGAACCAAGCCCTTTTTGTGTGTCCTCTCCAGCTCTGTGCTTGGGACAAGAAGCTGCCAATGGCAGCTCTGCTTCCACGAACAGTAAAACTGTCAGAGGCAGCAGTGGTCTCCTGAGAGAGGATCATCTCTGCATTTGGCCTGGTGAACAGAAAATCTCCCACTAAGAGGCAGCTGACAGTGAGTTTGGCAGACACTGTGACACAATGAAAGACATGGAAAAAGAATGAGCTACACTAACAAAATATGGAGAGAAGTGAATGGGGGACTGAAAAGTCACTATGTACTCAAAAAAACCATTGGTAAGTTGAACTAGCAATATGCATTCATTACCTTCTCAGTTTCTACCCCAAAAAGCCCCAAACATAAAAATACTGATCTTCATAAAAATATTGAACATAAAAATATTGATCTTCAAATGGGGGCTAGATGGTAGAGCTCTGATCTCACTGTGAAATGAGTACTATGCCATGAGCACACAGCTCTGAGCCCCAGTGCATCCTGCTGTGCATTGCAATGGCTTTTGCTGTGGGGAGGCAGAAAAGCCCTGGATAAAACCAATGCTGCTGGTATCTGGGAACTCAAAATAAGTCACCAAGATATATTCTAGGCTTTTGGGTCTGGGCCTTAAGACATCATGATTTATGGTTTGACTTGAAGGCAGATGCATTTCCATGTCTGGACTATGTCTGACATGCTGAATGTGCTCATCTAGAAACAATATTTTTAGGAAAAAAATGTTCCAGACATTTGGAATAAGGTCTTCTGCCCAAATTTTCAATAGTTTATTAGCAGGTTTTCAAGCTTTTGCAATGGAACATATTCGCATCAGTAAAACATGTCTCAGAATTTGCCATGCCTCAGAGTTTTTTAGTTTTTAGAATGCCACTTTTACCCATGGCAATCAGCATTTTCTAGAAGGCCAGACATCATTGACTAAATTAATCTGAGTCAAACAAATTGAGGTTACAGATGTATATGGTTCCGTAGTCAAACAACAAACATCAAAAACTGAAGACTTGAGAGTTTTGGAGGAGTTTTTAGGATATCTGTGTGTGCAGGCAGTGCAGGATCATCTGGATTCCTTTGCCAGGCCAAGTTGCCAACATCAGCTAAAGTTCTAATTTAGCTGGTCTGGAGACACCGTTTATATGAATAAGTGCTTGGTTCAGATCCTAATCTTTCTGTTCAATAAACAGCACTAGTTGTCATCTGCAATTCTGCTGGAACCTGGAGGGAGGAAAAATAAGAGAAAATAAAAATTATTTGGCAAAAGACAAAAAAACTCTGTCAAAAAGAAAAAAAAGATCCCAGAAACTGAATACAAAGAGGTAAAATACTGATGCATGCAAAACAAGGAGGGTATAAACATATTGAAAATAACCATTGTTGAAATAACTGAGAGGCCCAATTAATTATACACAATTTTCTCTGCTAGAAGCACTTATCTGAGACTTCTGCTTAACTTTATTCATTAAGAGGATTTCTAACCCTACAGTTTTCAGTTTGCTTAATGTGCCAGTGTTCAGCAGAAGCATTTGCAGTCTTTATTTGGGATAGTATTTTGAACAGGAACATTTTGCTATCCAAGTTCTTACAGCATTCTTCCTTCTGGACCAGTTATGAAGTGTATGTGTGCTTTTGAACAAAATGATGGAGGAGGGGAGGGAGGATGCCTGGAATACCTACTGCATTTGATGAGTTTTTGATTAATTCCTACCACTGTACCAAGAAAAAAATTAGAATGTTGTGATCATACTGCCTCTCATAGAAAAATTAAAGTTTTTGAAACTACAGGAAAAAAAAAGTATAGAACCATAATAGGGTTATTTCAAACTTACAAGACAAAAATAGCCTACCTTAATACTTCTCAAGTTGTGACTCCTGCATGGGAAGTCATTGAGTTCCTTACCTCCCTGAACAGTTTGCCAAAGGACTTTTCACAAATAAACAATTCAAGTTTTCTAAAACTAACTTTTAAGAAGCTATTTTAGTTCCCACAGCTATGTCACCATGAAAACTCAGTCTTGTATTATAAGCAAAGGAATGCAATTCATGTAAGTAAGGCATGTTTGAAATTAGGTTTGAAAAACAAAAATTAATATTTATAAAATAATTCCTGGGAAGGCTGTGAGTTTCACATTTCTATGCTGAAACAGCCTTCAATTCTATCTTTTAACCTACCCAATATGTTGGGCAAGAGCAGAATCATTTTCCCTTATAAAATTGCATATAGCACAAGCTAAACAAGAAAATAAATGCATTAGTTGGGTTTTTTTTTTTTTCAAAAGACATCTTTCTGCTTTTGCTATCAGCTAGAATCTAGTGAAAGTGTTAGAAACCACTAGTAACCACTTACTAGTAGTAGTAGTAGTTAGAAACTACTGATTTAATTATCTTGGATACGATGAGACAGTTTTAGCCACCATTGCATCTACATCAAGTGCAGATCCTACACCAGAGTTTGCACTGATTTGCTCCGTGACTTTTTGAGGTCTTTGACCAGACCTCCCTGTTCAGCCTGTTGAACCCATGCCTTCAGCTGTGTGTGAATATCTCCCATATCTCCCTTGTCCCTGGAGGCCAGCAGAGCCTACCACCCCTGCACTCAGCTGGGGGAAGGGAGGGAAAGGCTTGTTTTGTTGTTGTTCTATGAAACAAAATAATCTGTGAGAACAGTGTGGTATGAAGTTATCAGCTCAGATCTGCTTCTAACATGGCTAAAGGTTCCCCACTCCCTCATAAACCATTTACATAAGAGCTGTTTATGACTTCTCAGCATAGCTCATAACCACTTCAAGCCACAGCTCAGCCATTAGACCTTACCTCAGCTCAGCAGGTCTGGTCAAAACACACTTGGCAATGGTTTCTGGGGAAAATGGGGCTGCTGTAAGACACAGTGGTAATTTGGTTGCTTCCCTCACTCAGATTTAGTGCTGGCTTCCTCCCACAGGACAGCACAAAAGGATTCTGTTCTAATTCAGGTGCTCAGGTAGGAAATAGAACCCACGGTTTCAGCATGAGTGAACAGAAAAAACCCTGTGGCTCTGCCCGTTCCTTGCAGTCTCCCATTCAGCAAAGGGGGTTGTTTCCAGAAGTCAAGCACCATTTGACTTCTAAAACTTCTATTTTCTTGAAGCCTGTATGTGTATATGCACACACAAATCTCTCCTTGAGGATAGTCTTTACATCCCAAAGCACAGTAGCAAAACACTAATCTTTGTCAAGCCTAAACCTGAGAGACTGATGCCTGGAAACCCCAAACACTACCAACAACTCGGTGATGAGCAGATCTGCAACATTATCTGACAGAAACCATACTCTCTCATGCAGCCCAGGAGAGGAACCAGGCAGCAGCCAGAGTGGAGGGGTCATACCCAGCAGGGAGAGCTCGTTCCCTCATAAGATGAGATTAAAACAAGACCTTCTGTGGGTTTTCTCTGTGGCAGGCTGAACTCTGCAGAGCAGCATCACAGCCTCTCTGTTTTTCCTCAGTGCTAGATGTACACTGGACTGTTACCTCTGCCCAGCCCATAACTCCTGGGACCACAGGGCAAGGAAGACCCTGCTGGCTGGTGCTGTAGGCAAACAGTGCATCACTGGGACTGAACTCAGGGGGCAGGGATGCCATGCCCCCGTCCAGCACTCCACACAGAAAGTCCCCATGGACATGGCCATCACAGTGCTGAAGGAGAACTCATGTACAGGTGTTGCAGGGAGCCTGTCATCTGTGAGAGGAAGGAGACAGATGGCCCAGGGAGGTTTTCCTACTCCTGTCTGAGAAAAAGCACAGCAGTTGCTCCAGTACAGGGATGGCACCCTGTGTTGTGCAGTCCTTAACAGTGCTCCTTTCAGGGTTCCTCCAGAATTTTTTTTCAGAAGATTTTTCCAGCACTAACCAGGCACCTAAGTTTCAGGGGTTTTCCTCTGCATTTCAGGGGCAGAGTGGCCAAGTATGTTCACAGCAGTTTTACAAGTGCAAGTTCAAGTCTTGCTTTGGACATGACCAGAGTATATCCTGGGCCAGGCCTGGCATGACTCTTTAATAGGCTGCTGACCTCATTTGCCTTAATGCATCCCTTTATCCAAAGAACCTTCTCCTGGCCAAGGTTAAAGAGTCAGGCCCTGACACATACCTACTGTAATTGTTAATAGAGCTCTTGACACAATTTTGGCCTATGCCAGCCAGCATTGTCCCAGTACTTTGGGGAATGGGAGGTTTTCTTCTCCTGCTGACAGGCAGTGTAGACAAGGATACTGACATTTTCTGGTGCAGTGTGCATAGACAGGGACTGTATGTACTCAAACTCTGGTACCCAAGATGGAGTTCCAGCCCATTGCAATTTATTGATGAGGACATTAGAGGTAGAATGAGTGACATGCCTTTGCTCTGATTTTTCCTCCCCTCAGCTACTATAAGTCAAGCCTGTATTCTCCCCTTCTTCCTCCTAAAATTTTTGCGTGTTTTCAAATTTCTCTCCCTAGTAGATTTTAACATAAAAAAATTATGTTCCTTATAAAAGCAAAACAAAGTAAATTTCCTTCTGAGTTTTGTCTTTGGACTGACCTGCTTGACCTGATGGCACCTGATCCTCTCTATTCTACAATTAGTTGCTAGCATCATTATCCTCAGCACCCTATTATGTTTGTTTAGTAGGGCTAAATTCATCAGCAACTGGGTTATCATGATTTTCTTTCCTGTGAACCTGTCAATGTAAGACTGTCAGTATTCTCTTACTTCTGAGAAAATACACACTTTCCTGGGATGTAATCTTCTTTCCTCCCCTGCCAATCCTGTTCCCCAATGTCTGTCTTACAACCTTTGCATGCAGTCAATGCTTGGAAATTAGTACAAAATCTTTCGTGAAGAAATGGTATAAATTTTATAGTTGATTTTATGGTTCTAAGCCATAAGCTATATCCTCATCCCTACCAGCAGAATATCCTACCTGCAGCTTCTGTTCACCTCTGTTTTATTTCAGCACAAATGGCCTTTTTCAGTACTGGTAGAATGACATGCAATGGAACAACAGTGACATCCATTGGCTAAAGTAAATCCATGCTTGAACACTTCATTACACAAGAATTACTGCAGTGGACAAAGTGTTTGACATACATTATCCTATTATATTTTTTATGTGATTAATAATTATCAATGTTTTAAGAGTATAATAGAAGTTTCACATTTTTCCCTTGGGTAGTTCCTGAGAAGTGATAAGTAATCTTGTCTTGCCTGGGAAAACATCCACTGACTGCCAGACATCTGTAAATTAAGAGAGAACTCTTTACAGGATATTGCAACACTGAAACTATAAAAGCTCAAGCAAATATCAAAGATATCGGAAATTATTTGTAATATAAAATTATTTGTGGTCTTTCTAGCTTGAGAGGTATTATTCAAAGTTAGATGCTCAGTTTGGGTTTTTTTCTCTCTTCTCTTTGTTTTTTTTTTTTTTTTTTTTTTTTTTTTTTTTTTTTTTTTTTTTTTTTGTTTTTGTTTTTTGTTTTTTTTTTTTGTTTGTTTGTTTTTTTTTTTTTTTTTTTTTTTTTTGGGTTGGGTTTTTTTTTTTTGCTTTCACCAGAAGATATTTTCCTTAGTAGCTTCAGTAACTTTTATTTTTCAATCAGTTATACATCATTCTACAACACCCTCCACCATCCATCTTCTTCCCTATGCCTCAATCTAGATGTCATCAGCTACTTTTTTCAGTAGCATAGTAGCAATATCTTTTTTTTTTTCCGCTATAGGATATTAATATACCACAGGGTTAAAAAACAAAATGAAATTGTGACTCTTCACTGAGTCATAGTCAAATTTAAAAAATAATTAAAATCCAATTCTTAATCTACCTATACTAAGAAACTAGAAAACAGTAAACATAAGTAGATGTTTCAGACTACTATAGCAGATGTTCAGGGTCACAACTTTGTTATTGATCAAAGCCTCCATGATAGCAGAAGAAATGATAATTATTTTGCATTATCTTTTCTCCACAATCCTGCTTTGATTGGTGGAATGATATAATTTTTTTTTGTTGTTTAAGGCTCCATTACTCTACTTATTATCTTGGAAGCTCTAATTATCCTGGCTGGACTGTTAACCTGTCGCAGAGTTTGGTGCAATACTAACTTTTTTATTCTCCTTTGGAAATGCCATGCTGTTTTAAGATTTACTGAAAACTTAGAAATTAAGAGTAACATCCCAGAGAGTTTTCTGGGCAGCTTTTATCAATTTCTCCTATACAATTTTATTACCCACAGAAATACCTTTGCTTTAAATTTTTTTCTTTTTACTGTTTTTTTCTTTTTTAAAAACTTTTTACTTTTAATTTTTTTGATAGGAGAGAGGAAACCTTGCAGTAGCTGTACTTCAGTATTCCACAAATATAAATTTAAACAAACTCAATAATAAAATATACCTTCAATCATACAGTAAATTAATCTTATTTTTTCTTGCTTCCACCAGTTGTAGAATATCTCACTGGATAGACCTTTCTATCTTGCTTAAAATAATTCTAATTTCTGAACACATCAGACTAGCACAGAGCACCACATTCTCTCCATTGTTTGCTCCCTGGTTAATAATGATGTTTGCTCTCATGGTTCTTGAGCACAGTTTATTGTGCAGTTTTGAGCAGGCAGTTCATGCCTGCTAAACTCTTTTTGGGAGAACCTGTGCCATTCAAGTTCTTTACCAGGTGACTCTGTGCTTGATCTGTTTCAGAAATATCTTGATGACAGCAGAAGTATCATGATGGAGACACCTGATATAGATCACCTGAAAATATTGTTCTTAGAATTTTTAGGGACATTATATTGCATAAAATGACAAAGTGAATTCTCTTTGCAATTTTCCCTTTTAGCAATTTTTCAATTTCAAGTTTTATGAGTCTATAATATTTTTGCTATTTATCCTTGGTAATCCTTTGACAGACAAGTTTTCCTACTAATACCTTCTAGCAGTGGAGGTAAAGAAAATGCAAAACTATTCCTAAAACTATTCCAGCTTTTGTTCCAGGGTTGGTCTTACTCCCCACACTAGAACAAGAGAGTTGGAATTGGTGACATCTTAAAAAATAAATCTTTGTAGTGACTGGATTTTACTGCTTTAGCTTTTATTTTCATAAGAATTTTTACTGTTTCTTTGCTGGTGTTTTTGAGAAACTGATGTCAGTGTTATCTTGCAATCATTTTTTTTATTCTTCTCCCTCAATACAGAAAATTAAATGCTACCTTATTTACTCAAGTGTAGTATTGGTTCACCTTGAAACTGGCAATAACAACTGCGGTTTGTATGGGATCCTGTTAATCCCATTAATAAGTAGTACAACATACCTATCTGAAGTATGAGAGTCAGTGTAAGACTTGCTGAGAAATACAAGCTGAACCAAAAAATTGGCTATTATTTATAAAAACATCAGAGTGCTCTTATTTTTAACATAGGGTTTTGGAAGTTTGTATCTTGTGTTTGATTCTATGCTGTGAGTTTCAAGCAGGCAATTGAAGATTTCCCACTTAAATCTTGTCAACACCTCATGTATAGTCAGCAAGTTCAGCTAAATTAAGAAAAGTGGAAAGCAGGCTGTGTGAAATGCTCCATTATGCGAAAATGACCTCCTAGAGGATATTAAATAAACATTCTATTTACTCAATTCACACAGATAAGACTGACAGGTTTACATTATTAAGCCGAAGGTTTGAAGAAAGTGATAAATTAGAAGCACAGAAAAAAATAAAAATTTAAAGACTTATTACTTTCATTTTGGAAATATTTTTCTTTTCTAGAGAATTGTATCATAGCGTGTGTCACTTCTAAAGGAAATCTAGAAATTTAAAACAAATGCTTAGATGTCTGTAGAGACAGCCTGAAGCTTTTGAGATGTGGCTTTGGAGTATAAAATGCACAGGAGCAGTTTTATGAATCCCACCTATTCCTTCAGCAAATACTGACAGCTATTCAAAACAAGATGTTATAGCCTGTCCTGCCCAAACCTGTTTGTTTAGATCTACAAGTATCCTGGCTAGTATCAGGGCTGTAGCAGAGACAGTAAAAGAAACTTGCAAACCTTCCCGTTGACATTTCAGCTCAACAGACATACCAAAGAAATCAATGATCTGCACAGCACTATTTGTGTGACTGTCTTCCTTATGAAGTGGACTGCAGTAAGTGTTGATTTAAAACTGTCAGTGAGAGCATTACACTGGGAAGGACAAATGATGAGCAATGTCCTCCTGCTGACCACATGCAAACTATGCTGATGACACTTGAACCTGGTGTGAACCTGGATGTGGAGGTTTACAAATTACAAACATACTTCAAGGGAAATCACTGTCATAGTACCTCCTCTGGAATTTATTTAATTGGCACCAAAACTCAGCAGGCTGCTTGATTAAGGAAACAATATTCCAAACAAAGGTCATCCTTCAGATAAATCTTGTAATCATTCAGATCAAAGCTGATTCATTCCAGCTTTGCATCTTCACTTGAGAATGCATGTTAGTAACACACCTAAGGCTTGTTGTAGTGAAAGATAAGTGGTGTGGGCAATAAGAGCTCTGTGGGTCTACTTGCACAAAGCTTCTTTCCCATGTTCCACAAAACGTGCAGAGACCTAGCAGGCAGAACATTTTCGTGTAGTCCCGTGCTGTACCCTCCTTGCAAGTGCAGACAAAGAACTCCCCAGACTCCAGCACCATCAGATTCAAGAGGAGATAAGTGTGTCCTTAAGCATTTGAGTAGGAATGCTTTTCTGAATCAGAGCCAGAGAGAGCTGCCAATATCTCCAAGGAATCTGAGGAAACTCTCCTAGTTAAGAGAAATGTGCTTTTAAGTGCTTTTTAATTTCCCTGATGCTTTCTTTCACTCATCTATTTTCTACTTAGCAGGATATCAGGATGAGAACAAGATTTTTATTTAATGTGTTCATCTGATCCCTCTGATCCTCAGACTACATTACTAATCTCTGGTATGAGGAAAAACAATAACGTTTCCAGCAACTGGATGCTCTATTAGAGATAAGCTTGTGCAACAGCGGAAGAGAAAAAAACCAGATGTTTTCTAAACTACATGCCTAAAAGGTGTGAAAAAGCATCCTGAACAACATAGAAAAGTAATAGTTCATCAGCTATGTTTAACTGAAGCAATTATAACAAACGTTTAACCCTCCTTGTAGCTACACATTTAAAAGCTTTTCTTCAATACTTGGTAATGATTTACTTCTTCTGCCCTTTTTACATAGGAGAATGCTAAAAGCAGGATCTCTATTTTTTCTGTACATCTCTTTTTGTCCTATCTTTGCAGTGCTCTCTAAAACGTGGAGTGACATTGCTAGAACAATAAAAGCCAATATCCTTGATCTGTTTAATAGTTACATATACCACTGAGGAAGAAATATGGCTGAGAATCAAGAAGCAATTAAAGGAACAAAAATCTGGCACACAATAAACTTCCAAGCTTGGGGACCAAGCAACATTATCTCACTGCTATTATGTACCAGTGTACCTATGAACACAGAACCTCACTGGGAGCTCACAAGCTCAACAAAAAAGTTTCTTGCAGGGATCAGCAAATACTGAACCAGGCTTTTGGGCACTGTTAAAGCTGAACAGAACTGAGCATCTACTACTGTCATCAGTCCAGATTCTCAAACAGTATCTAGGAACAAAATTCCTACCAGATCGCTGTGAGAATGAGGAATCAGCAGAAGTAATATTGTAAAACTTTTTCTGATACAAGGCACAGATAATTTAATCTATCAGGGAAGAGAATTTACTTCAGGAAATCTAAATGCATAGAGGAGCACTGCAGGACAGACTATCCAGTGGTCAGAGCTTTCAGCTGCAGAAAGCACAAACAAAAATCTCCCTTAGCTCAAGGGCACACTTTTCATTTTCCACTGTTTATCATTTTGCTAGTTCATCATCACCAGTTACTTGTCTTTGGAGTACTAGGCTTGGGGACTTCCCCATTATGAGACTATGAAATAGCCAGAGCTGTTTCATTTCATCTGGTGAAAGAGCAGGTAAGAGTAATTACTTCAAGGAGAAAAAGGAAAACAACAAGGGGAAGGGAAGGGAGGAACTCCTCTCCTTTATACGTCCTCCAGTTTTCCAGCAATTTATGGCCAAGAGAAATCTATATGACTTCAGGGAAGGAAGCTACTTTAATGTGACTACGACAGACTTTTTTTGTTTTCAAAACCTCCTGCCTTGTGAAGCCCTGCAATGTACCCACATGTGTGATGTAAAGTGCATTTCTTTGTTGTGAGCTTGTTGCCATATCTGAAGACTGTTCTTGAACCATAAGAAGTAGCAAGAAGTTGCAAGAAGTAGCATGAGAAAGGTGAATTGGCTTCAATACCACCACTATCTTCTTCATTAGCTGTGATGGATCCACTTCTGTTTGAACAAACTCCACTTTGGTCCAGCCTGATGCTCAGCAGATAGGCTAGACCAAAAATCAATCCTATTCTGTGAGGTTATCATGAACAACACAGCACCCAAAAAAAAAAAAAAAAATCTGTTGGAGATTGGACTGATAAGTGAATGAAACGGCATTAACACAACAGAAATCAAATCAAAATTACTACAAATCAAGAACTTTATGCCATAAATGCCTGCACCATGAGGCCTTGTTAACCTGGCTGCATGGCAGTGATGTCCCCGTGAGCAGGGACACCAGTCATGATTATGTCCCAAGGCTGAGATCTCTTATATGACACCAGAGACATCAATGGGTTGGTCAGTGACATTTTTGTGCATGTATTTTGCATTTAAAGTCTGTAAAGTAAGCATACATAACAATATTTGAATCCCAAATTTAAAATGCAGTAAATAGTAAAGTATTGACCACCAAAAAAATTTCTACTTATTAAATATTTTGTACACCTAAATTTACTGATTAGAGTGCAATAAAATAACTACTAAGTCAGATCTGAGTGATCTTTTTATCCTCTTCTTAAACATTTGCTGCCCTAAAGGAGAAGCCTAAACTCTCTATTGTGTTGCTACTGTTTCCACAGCATAGATCTCAACTCAGCAGTTTTGTTAAACACAGCTCAGATGATTATTTCTAGAAGGCTTCTTGAAGGTCCACTCCTGCAGAGCCTGAAGAAATAAAACCTTGCTGTGTGCTTCCCTGCCCTCTGCTCCTGCAGCAATGGCTGTCACTGCCATGCCACAACCAAAACATAACTGCAGCTTTGGCACAGTGCCAGCCACCCATTAACAAACAGACACAGCTTTGAGCAAATCTTTTGCCTAACCCAGCTTTAGATAAACCCAAGTCTTGCACTCAGCATGGCCTTTGACAAGAGGTGTCAGGCACACCTCCTGTCAAATGCCACTTCCTTGGCATTTCTGTCCCCACTGACAGGTTCTGCTCATGAGCATACCAGGACAAACACCATTCACTGTAAACAAGGACCAGCATTATTTACACTGCTAGAACAGAGATCAAAGCGCTGCCTTCCCACCCACCACCACAGAACAGATACAGTGTGGTTTGTTTTGTCTGGTGTCAAGTCTTTGGAGTCAATTAGAGTCATTGCTGTTTACAGATGTCAGAAAAAATACAGATTGAATGAGAATGTTTGACAAGGTCATAGGAAACGAGATCATTTTCATGCTGATATGCCTAGGAAGAAGCACGTCTTTACTCCACAAAGAAAGCCCTGTCAGCAGTGTGATGGCTGATATGATGAAGATGCAGATGTTGCTGATGATTACAGAATGATGTGACCACAAAGATGGAAAGAAGAAGGTCAATTACACAAACCCAAGGGAGTTCAAAAAGGGCAAGGAATTGAAAGCAGTTTGTGCATGTTTACTCATACAGAACATTTTTAACTAAAAAGTCATTCTACAGCAGATAAACTACGAATTCTGTCAGTGGAAGGCTGGTTTTTCTCCAAGCCTGTTTCTCCTCCTACTCATCACACAACTGGTTATGGTAAAAAGGTTTTAGGAGGTTGGCCTTAAGGCTTCATATAATGAGTGAAAAAAGTCCTTCCATTGATATCAGAGTTTAAAGATTAAGTTCACAGAGTGATAGTACTGGCCAGGTTCTTTGCCCTTGCAACTTCACCAACTGGCCTTCATGTGTCTGCCCATGCAATGAGCTCCCATTGTCTGCTCATGTGAATTCTTTCAGCCACACACTGAGCTGGGTGGAAGAGCTGATTAACACATCCAGTCAGCAATAACTATTTTTCTGGCAATTTCTCAGTTTATGACTTGATGGAAAGCATCTCAGCCCTCAGTAGCATAAGAGTTAAATCTTGCAGAACTGTAAAGGTAACACTTCCTTTAGAGCAAGCATCTCACTTTAACTTCAACCTAACAAACTTCAGCCCTGTTATGTGAAGTGAGGAGGAGACTAATGAACAAAAGCTAGTTACATTGGTGGGAAGCATAAATATCGAGAAATCGAGTTCCAGTCAGGCTTTCACTGAATGTTGAGCAGAAAATTGTTCTTCACATTAAAAAAAAAAAAAAAAAAAAAAAGGGGAACTGTGATCCCTATCAATCCTGTTTCTACAGAGTAAAGAGGATGATTGTCTCAGCTCAGACTCAACAAGGTGAATACACTCAGTTCAAAATCATTGAGACTGGCATAAAGAACAGAGCCTGTTGAAGCTTCCCACTTCTGTTGAAGCAGAATTTAAGCACAAAATAGGAACATATATCAATTTGGACATAGTGAGAAAAAAAAGGTCTTCCTATGAACTTTGGTGGTACAATGCATAGAAAGAAGAAGGAAAAGTTATGAAGGCACTTCAACTTTAGCAGTAGCCAAAGGCAAATATCCTGTGTAGAAATGTAATTGAGTACAATGAAAACAGAAACATGCTAAGAATCTGAAATACCAGTGAGGGGTCTCTGAATGTTTCTTTCAAAGTTATTGATTTAGGACTGGGATATTTTTAAATTTATTTACTTTTAATTATCTCACAGAGATCCAAGAAGAACAGCAGGACCCAAAAATATTTAAAAGAACAAATTTTGCTTTGATAAGACAATGAACATTTGATGTTTCACACAGGAGTTATTTGAAAGGGAAACTGGTACAAACATGTAGTACATGAGGTCTGAACTCAGCACAATCCAGGCAAGTATGGGGGCATTCAGTCATTGAGACACCAGTTTCCTCAAGAGAAATATTTTTGTTATTTCTTACTGGAATTTGCTCCTCACCCTACTAGCCCAGCAAATCCCGTTATTACTTGAACGTCAGGGCTCACTGCCAGGCCAGCTTTCCCAGGCTTTCCTAAGAGAGCTCCTGCTCTCTTTGCCTCCTAACAAGCAGAAGATAAAGTGTTTCTGCTTAAAACAATTGACAACAAGGTGTTTTTATTATTATTGTTTTAAAGCTTAAATCTATCAAAGCAAAGTCAGGAGTGCATTTATTTTTTTTAATTTAAGAAAGCTTTACTTAGACACAGAGGAATGTTGCTCTCCATAGAGTTTACACAGGAGGTCAGACCACATGACAGTCAACCATTTCGACTTCTGCTTTTGCAAACCACAAATAACCATATCAAACTTACTGCTAAAATCAGTGGTGGGCAGAGTGGAGAGTTACTGCCCAAATGCTTGATCACAGGCACATAAATTACCCTGGAAACAGGTACTTTGATGCTCCCACCCTACCCCATTCCCAGTTAGATTGTACTCATCTGATTATTAACTACATAAATTATTTCACTGTGAACTGCCATGTAGGTTATCCATAACAGGGTCACGTAACTCAATAGGAAAATTCTCTATCTGCTGACAGATGAAGTATGTTATTTATTCATAGCCTTTAGAAAGTGCTGTATTGAAAAAAAAAAAAAAAAAAAAAACAAAAAAAAACCAAAAAAACCCAAAAAAACCCAAAAAACCCCAAAAAAAACCCAAAAAACCCCAAAAAAACAGCAAAACAAAACAAAACAAAAAAACCACCAAAAATAAAACAACCAAATACACAAAACCCCTCAGCAAACAAACTCCCATAACTCCCCCTATATACTTCTTTTTTTTTTTTTTAAGTTTGCACTTAGAAAACTGACTGTATGGATGCCTGTACCATTATTCTGTGCACCAACAGAAACAAGAGAATATATATTAGCAAACTTGTATCAAAAAGATCTTGCTGTCAGTCCCCTGATTAAAATCCCACCATAATGAGACGTGTCATCTTCAGGGCCAGCCTTCAGAATAGCAGAGACCATTACTTATTTGGCACTTAGCAGCACACTTTGTAATTAATCCATTAAGTACAAACTAAACTCTGATCTAGAGACAAAACTGGCCTGAGAGAAACAACAATTCATGTGAACTCCCATCTGTAATACATTAGTGGCAGGACTTAGACAGTTTATCCACACTGGATTCTTGCATTTCAGGATGCACTGCTATCAGCTCAGGCTGCTGTGAAACTTGCCATGCTGATTTAATCACCTTGCTGCTGTGTGATCCCTTGAAGACATTGCATCACCTCTCGCTGCCCTTTGAAGGCAGGCAGCAATGTAGCAAGATCTTTCAGAAACCCTTCCAAACATATTCTACTGACTCAGATTTGCAGAGCTGACCATTAAGTAACCATCCAGATTACAAAGAGCAATAGCTGTCTTTAGAATCACTGTATTTTTTTTTTTCCACAAAATCAGTTTCAGAAGCCAGAAGAGCTTGAATATTTGTTGTTTTCTGGTAATTGTGCTCTCTTTTAATAGCATTTAAGGAAGTTGATAAACATGTTAAGAGGTCTAAATAAAATACTTTGTCTTTTCTTTTTTAACCTATGCTCCAAAGGGCCATGTAAAGCACTTAATTTAGCAGAAAGTTTTAAATTTGAGAAACTTTTGAAAACAGCTATCATCTTGATTATGAATTTGGGTGAAATGCTAAAACTATCTCACCTAAATTATTTCCTTTCTAGCCTATGCTGCTGGAAGCAGCCACAATTTTGCCTATGATTTTCTAACAATGCAAGAGAATAAATAATAGGGATTACAGTTTGATTATGAAGGGTACTCCCTCTGCCCCATGCTGAAATTCTTTCTCTTGGCTATTTCATATTACTGGACAGAACACTATAAATGTTCTTACAGTTTATTCTCATTGCAATCTTTTGGCCCAATCACTTGAGGTCTGCTGTTTCACACTAGAAATTACTCCCAGTTCTCAAGCCTGCTGACTCACTGACTCATGCTGAATCATATCCAGTGGTTCCAACTGGTTTTTGTACTTTATATACATTGTCTTTGAGTCATTTTCCAAGCATTCTATCCAAAGAAACCAACAACTACTACACATGAACATGGCCTAGATGCACACTTGCCTTACCTGTCTACTTTTGTTTTCTTTCTGGAAAGCAGGCTGATTCAAATGCATGAAAAATTTTATATCTCATTTCTGATACAAGAAAATATATCCCACCCTTTTCCCTCCTCTTTTTTTAAATTTTATTTTTATGTTATCGCATCAACTGTGCTGAAAAAACACTGTGGGGTATGGGTATCACTACCTTTTGTGAAACACTTGGAGTTTGGGTGTTTATACAACGTGTGGCTTCAGCAACAAATGGAACCAGACAAGACTTTCTGCAGAGCATCATTACCCAGGCAACCAACTGCCCAGTCTCTCAACTTGTCTTCCCAAGTAGGTACTGCCAGATGTGCCAAACTGTGAGGAGGGAGGAGTCTGTGTTTTTTTGGAAATTCACAGTGGAGGTAGCAAAAGGGTAAAAAACATACTTCCTAAACTTTCGCAGCCCAGCCTCAATGAATCATGGTTTAAAGGCTCTCCATGTTCTGTGCTTTCTTCTCTTTCTCCAAGTGAGGGCAGAAGAACACGTCTGTGACACAAAAAACCTAATTGTTGATAACTTTGGCTTTTATGGACATTTCCTACTGATGAGATGTTCACTGCTCATGTGGGACCACCTTCTGTCTTCTAATGAACTCAGTTGGAAATGTTGAAGAAACTAAGCTGCAGCAAGTGACATGAACAAGTTTGTCCACATATCAGGAGATCAGAATTTCCTTCCTTTCTTGTATTGGAGAGAAAAAGAACTTGCTATTTCTGATAATATTTGTAAGCAGACTGCTTTGAAAAACCAAAAATTTCCTTTGATATTTGGTTTTTCTGGGTATTGCCCAGTTCTTTTCTAGCCAACATTAACCCCATTGCATCAAACACAGTATTTACAGCACCACTGACTCTCTGATGTCATGCTTTACATCACCATCACTCACATCAATGCTATTTATCAAAACCATAGTAAAGAAAGAAACAGAGACAAAATCATGAAGACCAGACAGAATACACATAGAGCTGAATGGAAAGGTACCACTAAGGCACCAGGCTGAGTCATTCCCTTTTTCCTGTCTCCTTACATGAAAATCCACAGATTTTCAGCCCAGTAGTTTTATCTGTCTAAATTCCTGGCACACATGTTCATAGACAGATGCAAGACACAGAGAGGATTCTCTCATATTACAAACAGTTCTAGGGATGGGAAGTTTAGAACCCTCTCCCCAGTCTTAAAGGCATATCAATAAAGCTGATTTCCACAGACATGGAGTTGTGCCAAAATATATCATTACAGGCAATTAGTTAACTATTTCAGGCATAATTTATGTGTTTTCATTCTTCTCTTTCCTTCACAGAGATACCTCTGCAATAACTATTTCCCCCTTCTAGCATGGAAATCCATTCCCAGGGAATTAAGGGAAACAAATTACTGCCTATTATGATGTTGCAACTTCTAACCACAGGGTTCGGCATCAAGAAGTAAAGAACAATTATTGGAACATTAGGGCTTAACTAAACATTTCAGTATTTGGCATACTCTGAACCAACAAGGAAACTGACAGCCATGTGCATGTGCGCTCACACTAAGTAGCTATAAAATCTTATTGGAACCAATGTTTTAGGAATTTGAATTTTAGGAACATTATACAGTTTTTTAGCATAGATGCTGTGATACTAAAACGAAGCAGTTCAATTTTTTCTTTCATTTGCTCTTGTTAAAGCACATGGTAATATAGAGTTAATGCTTTGCATGGATCTTTACAAGAGTTCTTGAGATTTTTTGACTAACCAGATCTTTATCATTTGCTCTGAAAATCATGCTCATTGAAAAACAGAAGCGTTGACCCAGAGACCACCTGATATCTCTGCATTGAACACAGCACCTGCAAGCATAAAACATTGAAGATATGCAATCCATTTGAAGATTTGGAGGTCAGCCTGCGCTCTTGGTAACCTCAGAATATGACAAGCTTCAGAAGTTAATTCACATTTTCTTAAGAGAAGGGATAAGCCTCTGCTGGAATGAAAAGTTTGGTGCCTCTTAAAAAGCTGGAATGTGTGTCCTTTTGGATACGAAGGGTCAGGGCTCTCAGAAAATAAATCAGTTTTGAAACCATAAACATTAAGACTACACAAAACTTGGAGTTATCAAAATAGGAGGGCAATTAATCTATATTTAGAGCTGTGAAGTTCCATATTGAAAGAATATGTAAATGTAGAAATCTTGTGTAAAATACAACAGATAAAAATTTCATCCCCATTACCGTGCTATAGATGTGTTATCAAATTTCCCACCTTTTTAAAATTTAACCATCCATATGGTAACTACAGAGACCATTAACCAGCAGCCACTGTGTTTCAGATCTGAAGAGCAGATGACATTTCTCAGAAGGAGTCACTGGCCCTGCAGCACTGTCACCCTCTTGGGAGACACAATCCTCTTCCTGCAGCCTGACTGCATGGTGTGGAAGATATTTCTAATACCCCCTGCCTTCTTACTATGAAAAACAGACCTTGAGGGCTGCCCAGCTCCTGCCTTCTGTGACATGGTGTCACAGACAGACTACCTCCCACTCACCACAAACCCAAGGTAGAGCAAACATCACACTCCATGCCAAAACCTTTCCTATGTTGCCCATTCAGCAATGGCAAGAAACAGGGTTGAAATCTCAGTCAAGAGCTGGTCACAGACCAGGCATTCCTGACCCCAGCACACCTTCCTTTGTGGAGAAGCTGTACCACAGCAGCAGAGTCCCAGAGTAGTATCTGCAGCCTCAGCCTCACACCCTGACCTGGCACACCAGCTGCTCTTCTCTTCCTGGCCAGGATCCTGTAAGGACAAACCAAAACAGTCTTTCTGGTTTGTCTTCTTGCCCATGTCCTCTTGTCCAAACTGAATAAAAAAATTGCTGTTGCATCCCTTTCCTGATCTGCAAGGCATCATCTCACATCCCAAGCTGAGTTAAACACAGCAGCTCCACCACCTATCAATGTGATCCACATTTTAGATCAGATATCAGGAAGAAGTTCTTCACTTTGAGGGTGGTGAGGAACTGGAATAGGTGTCCCAGAGAAGCTGTGGATGCCCCTTCATTGGTAACATCCAAGATCAATGTGGACAGTTGAGCAATCTGGTTGTTAAAGATGTCCTAGCTGATTGTAGGGTTGTCAGACCAGATGACCATTACAATATCCCTTGCAACCCAAACTGTTCTATGATTTTATATAATCATAGCAGTGCATTAAATCAACCAGCCTTAAGTAACACTGACACATCTCTCTCTAGTGCATAGCCAGATTTTTTTGGTGTCTACAGCAGCAAGTGATTAATTGACCATAAACCTCTCAAAACAGAGTGTTTCCAATTAGAGTAATTAGGAAAACAAACAAAAGAACAAAAGTATTCAATAAATAACAGCAAGCCATCACTGACATTGGTTTGCTGTCCCAACTTTGAAGACAGAGTATGCTATTTCTCCCACGCTGTTTCCACCAGAGATGGTTTATGCTGGCAAAAGGGTTAGTTAAACCAATTCCCAGGATAGGCATAGCCCTCTGCATTATTTGCCATCAGAACAATATTCCCAAGAAGCAAAGTTTTAAGCATAGACCACATGTTCCACCAGTTTTGTCACTAACATAGGTGATACTGGAAGACAATCAGATTTACAGGGCTTCAACTAGCAGTAAACTCCTGAGTCCACCAGCTTTTCCAAATCAGTTCCTACCTATTTCAGTGCTCTTGAAGACCAAGGATTTAATTCATTACAGCATTGTCTTTACCCAGGCCCCCCTTGCACCCCTTCACTGGTAGTCACTGGTTGGTTCTGAGTAGTCTAAGTGCAGATGCTAAAGCACTTCTGAGAGCCTGAGACTCTGACCATGGTTTGGGGTGAGTACAGCACGAAGCAGCTCATTGCCTCCTGGCCCTTCACAATACAGCAGCTGAGCCATTCGTAACTTACCATGAGGTCTCTTAGAGAAAACCCAGTCACCAGTTTTGGCTTGCCTCAAAATACGTCTCTGCAATTTGCAAACAGGACTCCCAACTCAGCTGTCTATACATTAAGGCTGAGCTGACACTTTGAGGATGTAATTTCACCAGTCTCTTCAAGGCATTTCCACAGATGAATCAGAGCACTAATCAAGCCTTTCAGAAAGCTGTTTAGAAACACACTTTGTTTGAAGTCTAAGATAAGCAAAGCTTGCAGCAGTCCCTGACATTTGTCCCTAACATATCTGACCCACAACCTAGGATTCATGTTTCCTGGCATTCAAATTAGTGTACTTCCTTTATATGGTGCTTTTCTCTAAAGTGTTAGTTTGTCCTTCTTTTAGTTTACTTATGATAAACTTACTATAGTAATTCTTGCTTCCCACTTTTTTTTTTTTTTTTTTTCTTGTGGGTATCATAGACTTCCTCTAACACAATAAAATTCAGCATTTAAGGAGATCTTTTCAAGGGATTCCAATACATTCAAAAGATCCCTTGAGACCTCCTGCCAGTTTAATTATTCTGTGATTTTATTTCTTTTTGGTCATGGTCATTTCCATGTCATCTGAGTGTTTTTACTCATGCACTAAGCAACATGACTAACATCTGTCACATATTGTTTGTTTTCTTCTCCTTCCCCAGGGGAAGAAGGAGGGGAGGGTCTGGTATTGATGAAGTGGTTTTCATTTGTTTATTTGTTTGTTTAGCATGCATGTTGCTATGTGTTTACAACAGAAAACACAAGGTCAGAATAATGCTTCATGGAATCAGAGTGGGAGCGTGAATGCACATAGAGGAATCAGGAACCAGAGGAACCCCTAAACTGCCAGGTAAGCCCTTGCCTCTTTCTCTGTGCAGCAGGTGCACAGATGGATATGGTTTTCACTCCTAAACTTTGTCTCAGGCTTGGGAAGGCTTTGAGTGAGAGCACACAGACCTTAAACCCAATGCAGAATTCAGCTGGGAGCTGGTGTGTGGAGAAAGGACGTGTCTGGCATGTCGTGGTAATGCCTGCCTGGGAGGAGCAGTGTCATGTTCTGAAGATGCCTGAGCACTGATGGTTTCACACACCTGTCCAAGGCTAACCAGGATGAGAAAGGGAAAGGTTCAAAAATTGTACATGAGACAGAGGAAGGAAAAAGGACTGTCTGTTACAAGTTCTTTGTGGTGATTTTATCGGTCTAACATCTTGATCACTTACTGGCTCAAGGACAGCTTCAGGAAGTTTTTTTTTTTGCTAATCTCTTATGAGATTATGACTGATACTTCCTTTTCTAGCAAAATATTGGGTTTTGGCTCCTTGTACACTTGCAAAACACCCCTGAGAGCTGAAATTTCCCATATCTATGATAAATATTTTAGCAAAATTTCACTCATGAAACATTGAAGGAGACAAGAAATTATATGTTTTGATGAAAAGATGGGCAGCTCGTCTGTGAAAAATCCTTGGAACTGTAAAAAGACTGCTAAGGAAATTGCTAGATGTTATTCAAGAGAGATTTGCTTGTTTCTCTGAAAACACATGGTTATTTGAGAAATTGTAAGCCACTGAAGAATCTCAATTCACATAAACACAGTTACAATAGGGTTTCTTAGCTGGCCTTGCAGTCTTGTTGCACCAGAACCCATAAACACCATTGCCAAAAGCCAGGAGTATAAGGCTCCTCCCAGCTTCTTTGGGCAAACAAATAGAGCAGGATTTTTTTTTGTGCACAGAAGAAACTGTCTTCTTCAGTCCTCTTTTCTTGAAAAATGGATGAAGGTGCCAATTCAAATGCCTAAGTAACATTTAAAGGTGCTAAAATTAAAAAAATAAAAAAGTACAGAATTCTTGGGTTTTTACAGGGAGATGAGGAGAAAGAGGCTGAGACACACAACCTGGGTGAAACTCAGAAAAGCATGAAATGTCCCTGATTCCAGATGACTAACACAGCATTTAGCTTTATGAGAAAAGGTGTTCTTAATAGATCTTCATCATCAGGTAGTTGTCTTTACGCACTATTTACCTAACTTATAAAAATTCTGGAAAGATTTTTGAACGATGATTTTATGGTTGCTTTCAAATTTTTGGTGGAAATGGCAAATGTGACTGAATTCACATCATACCACACTGAGTCCTTTAAATAAGTGTCAAGGATCAGGTGACATATCCACACATTCCTGGAGATGGTAATTTTGACAATTGTTAACCAATTTATTGTGGTTTTGATTAATACTCAACCGGAGTTTAAAGAATTGTAACATTGTAATACATTCAATAAGTCTGCATCCACACCAAAAGAAAATTAGGAATTTCATGGGAAAAAAACCCCTTAATTCTGGGTTTTTCTCTTATTTCTTCATAATTTCCAAGTAATTCTTCATTGTTGTTGTTATTATTATTATTGTTATTATTATTATTATTATTATTATTATTATTATTATTATTATTATTATTATCATTGTAGTTTGCCATGCCGTATTAAGCAACAGTAGGGAAGTTATCTTTAATTTCCTTTCAACAGAGAGACAATGCCTTAAAATTTTATCCTTGCTTTTTCTTCTGTTGGTTTCTCAATAAGCACAGAAGAAAAAAAAAATAGATTAGATTTTTAATCTTTTAAGATTGTGATTCTCACAGGTGCATGTTATTGTCAGTCTTGACCGTAGAAAGCTATGAAATGATTGCTAAGTTTAATTTACCATTGACAAAAGAAAATCAAAAACAAATCCATAACAAGACAATGTCTTGTTCTGCCATGCATGTAACTGTCTGATTTGAAAAACTCTGAAAAGTGTTTTGAGAATAGAATGGGCCAAAATACTCCTTACACACTCTCAACCAATCTTATGAAGATCTTGGATTAAGAAAAGCAAGGAAAACCACAGTTTTCTTATGCACCCTGAGAATTATTTTCTTCTTTTCCTGTAGACTATCTTCAGATAGAACACTAATAACATTTTAAAGACTAAATAGAAGAAGAAAAGGGAAGTGTAATTCAAAAATGAAGTGTGTCTTGGAATGCAGGTAGGACCAGCTAAGTTACACAAAGACAGAAAACATGAAGAAGCTGCTGGAACTTATGATGAACAAGTGGAGAGATATAAAATAAAGAGCAAGCAGTCAGGAAGTTAGAAGGAAATCCAAGATCAGCTTGTTGTTGTTCTGAGGTTTAGTTTAGAGGCCTCCAGGAATTTAGAACAGGGCTGATGGGGTCCCAGCTGCTGGACCTTCTCTACTCTTCAACTTAATGAATACAGCATTGATAGGAATGATAGTAAATGCCAGACATGATGATTAAATATGTGAATTCAATAGAGGTAAAAATAAAAATAATTCAAATTCAAGAACAGAGGATGCTGCTGAACAAGCAGATGTGATTACGAATGGACTTGGTTAGGAATATCTAAAAAGCTTCAATTGCTCTATAAGGCACTATCAAAACTGTGATTTTAGTTAAAGTTCTCATTTCCAAATCTACAACATGGATATACACCCTGGCAAGAGCCATATTGTGTGGACCCAAGCAATATCACATGGTTTAACCATACTGTGTTTATTTCTATGTCTGATTGCAACCCATTCACTGTTTAGGAAAATTTGGTCATTGCTCCAGAGAGATTTTCAGAAGAGTCATTGCAGGAATTGTAAAATGACTATTTATCTGTTTGATGACCTGTTCCAGCATCCAGTTACATGAAATGCCCAAAATAATGAAGCATAGACATTCCAAAGTTCACTTTCACAGCCTAGGCTATGGTATGAACTGCTGGTGCTCTTTGAATCAGAATCATCTGGATTTCCATTCTGAGGAGAATCATGTCAGAGGCTATCAAATCACAATGACTTGATGATTCAAACATCACCAATCAAAAATTAGAGGATATTTTTCCTTGCATTTCCCTGAGTTATTTCCACCCTTAAAAATTCCTGTTATCACTAAAGCCACATTCAAACTAAATCACGTTTAAAATTATAAAATTAATTACCAAGAGTATTTTCTGTGGAAATTTTGGAATGTTACTGTTTGTCATGTTATTTTACCTGCATAGCACAGAACAAAATGATTCTAGTCTTTATCATAGATTTGTCCCTGAAAAGGTTGGGTTTTTGTATAATATTTCAGAAAAACATACAAATTTCTAGATATTTAGAAAAGATAGATTTTTATGATAATAATATTTTATTGTCATATCATAACAGATTATATGACAATTGTAATCATAATTAGAGAAGATTTAAGTACAATTTTCTGATTTCTCAGGTTTTAACAGAAGTTACTAAGTGAAAGATTTTTTACTTTGTAAAATCATGATGGGTGTTCCAAAGCTTTGAAGGCAAAATATACAATGCATTATCTGAAATACCAAGAGCAATGGAAAGTTGCTGACCTGATCAGAAATATCAATAAAAATATAAATTTTACAACTAGAAAAAGAAAGAACAGATATAATAGTTTCTTACAGGAAGGTGAAAAGAATGGGAAACTTTCCAACATTGCTGTCACCAAGGCTACTTGCTGGGATACTGTATATTGTATTAGATAAGAAACATGAATATAGAAGAATTAATATCAGCTCTATGGGTTGTGCATGTCTAAACTAATTTTATACTTTTCAAAAGTCATTTTAAATAAGAATTTTTAAAGCTGAACAACTGCCAGACATTGGTGGAACATGAATAAAACTGCCATCAGTGGAGGCACTAAGGTTTCTTGCATCAGAAATATAGGGGTTTGAAAGAATAGCTGCAACAGAAGAGATCTTGTTAAACTTGATTTGATGGGAAATGCTGCCAAGGACCCAGTTCTATGTTCCATCTTGCTTTAATTGTAGGTCACGCTTCTGGAAAGATGCAAATAATCAGCAAGCCAAAGTGTTCTCATTGGCACACTTAACAGTCACGTTTTCTTTTCAGTTCAGTAAGTACTTGAAAGAGACCATAGAGACATAGGACATCTGCAACAAATATTCTTTAAAATATTTATGATTTGTGCATTCAGAACTCAGGGTGATATTTTAGCTGCATGCAAAGACAGGTGATGATTTTAGAATTATTACAATGACAGCAGTACGTTAACACAGTCATGTTTGTATTGTTTCTTATTCCAAGGAAATTTAGCCTTTATTTCACCATCTGCTTAGAAAGTACAGCCTAAAAATATATAGGACATTTTGTCTCTCTTCTGATCTGTATAAATTGGTTCTATACAACAGCCACACCTAAACCCATGCTTCTCAATTGTCACTGCCATGTTTAAATGTCATGGTAGTGTAAAACACATCTCGTGGCAAACATCAGAAATATTGTTGGTATTTTTTATTTATACTCACATAACCCACTTTTGATCTGCTTGTTTTTCTCAGAATGGGAGTAATCCTATTCATTCCCAAATTGGACCTCAATCCATGAACTCTTGAAGATCCATGGTAATTAAAAATGCTATGAAATACTGATAAGAAAATTGTAAACAAACATGTATACTTTTCATTGTTCCTCTTGGCATAATATGAAAGAAATCACGCTGCAGTCAGAATGACTGTTTCTTTGGCTAAGAAGTTAGAAAGATTGTTCATATAAAAGAAAAAAACCCCATCCTTTCCCTTCTAATACTGAATACAACAAAAGATACCAAAATACATTAAAATAGTAACCCTTATTTTTAAGGGAAATAATCAGATATGTATCTGACTAGAAAAACCCTGTTCTGCTGTAGAGCTGAAACTTCATTTTAACTTCAGCAATACTGCAGAACTGTGTGAAATGCAATCAAATGAGAGGCACATTCATAAAACCAAAAACTCTTCTTTCTCCAGCCAGAGTGGGGCATTACACTGAATTAAATTACAGGTATTTTTTTGACTAAATGGATTTTTTTTTCTCTTCTAAAGATTATCACTACATTTTTCATAATCATTTAGCATTACTAATAACCTGTGGAAATAATTTTGAGGTTTTAAGAGTCAGTATGCTCATGAGTCCCAGCTGAATAGAACTGAGAGTTGCTATTATAATACATGATTTTGCAGAAAAGAAAAATAAAGTAATTGTAAAAATTATTATGTTAAATCTTCACCTTATAAGGAAAACCTGAGACTTTCTCATAAAATTATAAATGTTTGGTGTGCTCATAACTTTATTAAAATCTGCAATGTAATTATCAGCAATGTAAAACTACAATGTAAACTACAATGTTGGATAAAATACTTCTTTCTAACTGTATCATCTGTTGCACTTATCTCAAAATTCCAAGCCAGACATCCTAAAATAATTATCTATATGTATTTTAAATTCAAAGTTTATCGCTTTTTAACATGTCTTACATAATATTTTCAAACTTTTACTTTGCAAACATAACTGCATAAAATCCATTTTTTTCTTATGCAAACATCCTTTCAAAGGCAAAGATTCAGGTCTATGAATTTTGGATTTAAGATGCGGTATTCAAAGGCTGACAATAAATACAGTTTAAGAACTTAAAGTGTCAATTCCATTGGAAATGTACACAGAAAAGTTATATTTTGACAGAGTTTTCTGTTCCAAAAGACATTATTTAAATTCTGTCTTCTTCTGAGTTACTGACTCTGTGAATATTCTCTTATGAATGCCCATGAAACACTAACAACTGTGTCAAAGACATAAACCTGAGTGATGTTTTGGCTTCTTTCACACTATTAGCCCACTACTATATTGATTCACCAAATTTACAAAAATCACAATCAAAATTGGGTTGTGATCATGCAGACCTCTGTAACACCCCCAATTAAGAGATCATGGCACTGTCACAGAGCTTGAAATGCTGTAGAAACATAAAACACTGCTGACTTGGGATGATGGTGAGACCAAGCTCTGGCTATACACTCTGAGAAGAAATTTCTTTTTAATCTTTTCCAGACTGAAACCATAATACCAAATGGGTCTGGATATGTGGATGTACATCTCTGAATAAAGTATCAATATGCCCTGAACCAATGAAGATATGCCCTGAACCAATGAAGTTAACACCATTTTGATCATGCTTTTCCCTTTACATTCTGTTGCAATAATGCAGTGGCATGTTTCTATCAGCTCAAGGCCAGGTTCAGCTGCTTCTCCTGCACGGGAAAATCTGTCTTGTTTAAAATGAAACACACTTACAGGTGTGTTAGGTGCTGCTTCATGCAACCTTCTCAGCATGCTTCTTCAAAGAATAGAAATGTCTTTCCTGAACCCTTTTGCAAGGGGATTTATGTCATCAGTTAATGACAAATAATCCCCTTTCACTCCAGCAAAACATCTGTTTTGCTAGTAGACTAACTAAAGTAACATCAGGTTATGTGCCTAGTGATCTGAAATACATTCACTTTGCACTTCACTTGCAGTGCAAACATCAGCCATCCAGACCCATACTTTTAATCAGGCATTAATCAAAATTAATCCTAAACAGAGATTAAATGTTATTTATTTCAGCCTTATTAGATATTGCCTGTTTTCTTATTTCTGTTGTTTCTTAGCTCCTAGACAAAACAATATGACCTCTAAGTTAATGGGCAAATGAGTAAGTGGTAACTGGATTTAAAAATAATAGGAAGTACCTGGAGAAAGGGAAAACACTATAACTCAGACATTACTTGAACCAAAGCTTACAACTCAGATGGCTTTTAAAAAAAGGAAGATAAAAACTGAAACAGAGTTCTGGGGCAATTTTGATGCTGCTATTGAAGTAAAAGAGTCAGCACACCAGGGAATAAACAGACTGATTCAGTGACCTGTCATGGCACCCTGAATATTCTGATTAAAGCCCCTCAAGTTATTGGAAGAAGTTTTCCAGGTGTGATGCTCATCAGCTATTGCTCAAGCTGGGAGTTAGTTAACAGTGTGCTAAAATACTCTTTTCCATCTCATCAAATATTCACCTTCATGAAGTTCACTTGCTCCCACCATATGTGCTTATGTAAGCAGACAATGCCTGCTCAGGTATCCCATTGTGAGAGTTTCCACTATTCCTATTTCCTCGTTTAGACAAACAGGTTTTTCATCCTCAGATTCACACATTCAGCAGCATTAATTCCAAATAGGTAATGCTAACTTTAAGCTTTAAGAGCCAGAACCATCTATCTCCTCTATCCTCAAAGCAGACTGTTAGCTTAGTGTGAACAGGTTTATTTCAGAAGTGACACGATAGGGTGACAATTTGGGCATTGAATCTGTTTTTGTTTTTTGTTTTTTGTTTTGTTTTTTTTTGCATTCATCCAACATTAGGTTGGTTTACCGCTGGAGATAATTGTTTCAGAAAACCAACCATTTTGTCTTCTTTAGCAGAGTAAGTTGGCATTGCAGTGGGTAAGCAAAAATCATGTTCAGTGAGGGTTCTGTCTTTGTCAAATCATAATCATTGCACAGACATACATAGTTTAGACTTGGGGACATTGAGGCAGAAGTTTCTACATTAGAAGCTCTTTACATAAAAAAATTGGGAGCACATGTGTTGCCAAGTCTCAGACCTGAAACTACTCCACTACAGTGGAGGTATTGTACTAAAGTACTTGTATCAGGACCTACTGCAGTGTCCCAGAGTCATAGCTGATCTATCATGGAGGTAATGACATTCCACCAGCACTTATAAATAGATAATCCATATTAAAGTCCACAAAATTTTCTTAGGCCCTGACGAAAAGGCTAATTTTGGTCCATAGTGGAATCAGTAATGCCAAAGATTGCTCTCTGTGCTCCAGGCAAGGCCTCTGCATGTTCACTTGCACTCTATCCATACTGCAGAGCTTCCCAACACACACAGTTTTCCAGGGCATTTAATTTCATGTCTCAAGCTGCTTGCTTCATGTCATGCCAGATCAGATGAACAACAGAAACTGCCCAAGCAGATAGTTGTTTGTGCAAGACTCTGAGCTGGAGCAGAGACCTTAAGGCTGGGATTCATCTCACTGATTTGAGATGTCTGCAACACAGATTATGACTTCTGAGATAGCTGTGCACAGCTCCCAGGTGGGGTGATTCAGCTGACCTATTTCTAGACATCTGCTTTAGGGTAGCATGACTTAAGTTTTATCTGTCCCTCAATTGAGTATAAAGGAAGCACATGGTGACTAACCCAGAGGGAGATGTTGACATTATCAGATGTTTTCTCTGACTTCTGCACTCAGCTCTGTCACTCCCATTTAATAAAAGACATTATGACAGGAACTCACAGGAACTCTTTTCTCCCCTCTTTCTAGAACAAGACACCTCTCTATTCAGTTATTCTTTAGCATAGCCAGCTCTCCCAGGCTAAACCAGATCTCCAGAAAGTGGCTAATCTCTTTTATTGGTCTACAGTATTCAGAATTATTTTTATTGAGCAGTCTTTTCTACCACTACCACAGGTTCATTGTTTTTGGTAATTTTCATCTCCTTTTCCAATTAAAAAGCTCACACAGTGATAGGTAAGGAAACTGTGAGTGCCATATTCCTCCTGTCTCCAGTAAGGTGAACTGTTCAGCCACACAGACTTTGAGAGAGACTATTTTTGTCCTGAAAAGGCTGCCTGTCATATTTACATTCCATATTTCAACTAGTGAGTGGGTCCCCAATTAACAGAATAATAGCCCAGCATAAATGATCACCAATATTCTGCTGTTAAGCGTTCATCCATCTAAAAGATACAAGAAGAATCAAGTTTATATGCTGTTACTGATCTCTCATATTCCAGTGTTAGGACTGGAATATTTTGGTTGAAAAATGGTGTAAAATTTTTAGATAAGGCCAAATTATATAGGTCCCTGAGCAACCTGGTCCAGTGAAAGGTGTCCCTGCCCATGGCAGGGGAGGATGGAAGTGGATGATTTCTAATCTCAGCATTTTATTTCTATGATTTTGTGATTCTCTGGTGAAAGCCAAACAGCCACAAAGCCTAACATTAATGCTAATGCACCCTAGCTCTTGCATTAATTCCCTTCTCTGGAACTTGCCAGTGACTACTAACTACACATTATTCAACCCAGACGTGGATACTATGAAAGGCAGATATATAGAGACTTAGAGGAACACAGACTGTTCTGATTGGAGTAGAAACATACATGCTGGGACATCGAGTTCAGTTTCTAGGAAATGTAGTCAATATATAATCCCCCTGCTATACCAAAACTTACTTGTTAGACTGTTTCAAGACTGAAGGGAAAACAAAGCTGAAAGCCCCAAGAATTCCTCAATTTCAGAAAAAATCCCCACCTACACTGATCATATCAGCCTAAATAAAACAAATAGCTCTTCATTTCCAGTTGCTCAAAATACTTATTTCAGTACATATTCTACCCAGCTGTAATACTGTATCCCAATCTTGACAGGATTTAATTTGTTCTTACAGATAGTGGTATAAGCAGATGCATAAAAGGCACAGCCAAACCTTGCCAAATCCCAGCACAAAATGGCTGGATCATGCTCTGGTGTTGGCAACATGAAATTTGCTGCAGGGCATGATTTTTAATGATAACAATTCATTACATGAGGGGAATTATTATCCACTTTCAATGGTTGTTACACTACATTTCTTTATTTCAGAAAAGCACTTAACATCAAATGAAGGCAAACAACTCATAAATATAGAAGGAAAGTTATGTTTCTTACATGCAGAAATAGCAGGTTGTGATGTTTTCAATAACTGCTTCCTATTTGGTTTATATTATCAATATTTTCCAAGAATTGATATGCAAAATACTTTTTTACTTTTTTAACTAAATATGTGATGTAAAATGGTAGATAAGGAAAAGAGGACAGATACCTGACTTATGCTATTGAACTTCACATGCATTTTAAGGGAATTAATTGCATATGAAAGTTATTTATGTTGAAAAAAGAGGAGAACATAGAGCATCTCAGCTACAGGTGAGAGAGACCTTAAGGCATGATCCTCCTGCTACTCATACAAGATCTTACTCAAGACTATATTTTTCATACAAGTGGAAGGTGGAAAAACACAAGATGGACATCACTTGTAGAGATGAAAACATAATCCAGACCTCACCCAAATGAAAACTAAAATTTGGAGATTTGGTAAGAAATTGCAAGAATGCCAGCATAGCACTGGGGGAATTCAATTTCAGAGTTCCATTGTCTTGCCTGAGTAAAAGTCTAGGTTCTCACCATGCTACATAGCCTTCTGATCTGCTTCTGCAGGTTGTTTGTCCTCTTTCATATTCATTATTTAAGAATGTGAAATTGCAGTTCCTTATGGAGCTAATAGTCTCCTGAAATGTACCTGACAAATATGCCAGGAAAAGAATGCCTAAATATTGTCTTGTGACACATCCCAAAATTCCAATTTTAAGGGTCTTGGTATTACAATAATTTGGAAAAATTTGTTGCAAGAAACATCTGTACTACACTTTGACACTTGGAAGGAAAAGTTATCACAACACAAAAATTACAATGTAAGAAGGAAGTTTTTAAATTAGTCCTAACTTGTGGTTTAGATTTCAGATAATATGTTATTTTCCGTTTATAATTTAACAGCTAATTTTTTAGTGAAAGAAATGCCAGAACATGGTAGACTAATCCATCTGACTGAAAACATATACACTATTCTGGGCCCCTCCTGATACGAAATGAATCCTCCTTATACCAGTTATAAGTCATCAGTAAGACTTGTTTTGGTCCAGATCTTTAACATCTTTAGGTAATAGACCCCACAAACATGAGATTTTTAAGATTTCACATTGAAGGATGGATTATTTAACATTTAATCTAATTATTTCATTTGAATTAATTCCAGTCCAATACTGATGACAAAATGTTGTGTTATGGATTTTATATTTTTAAAATTGAATCTCTGTTTCAAATAATATCAATTTTTTTTTTTAGCTTAATTCATAACTGTGATCCAGAACATCAGAGGACCTAATAGGGTACCACCTCCTATGCCTACATACCCAGACAGCTGTTAATAACTTACTCTTGGCTCATTTCTGAGAGTGGGAGAAACCATCCAGTAAAGATGACCTCTGAAAGGAGAGGACAAGAAATAACATGAAACAAGGAAGAAAACACTAAGGAAACAAGTAAAATCAAGAGAAAAGATCTGACAATTGTGCAACAGAAATTATGGATCTGAGAAAGAAAAGAGGGATTGGTTAATCATTAGCAGCACAGTTTGAAGTTAAGCAAACTTTGTAGATACCAATATTTCATGCACTACCCAGCTTCTCCTCTGTGCCACTCCTCATTCCTAGTGCAATCTCATCAAATATCATTCCAGATAAAGAGCAGCTCTGGAGTCAGGCATGAGAACATGATGAAAAGTCAAACAATGGTAAACAGAGACTCATCTATTTTGCCAATATGACACACTTCATCTAATTGAACTCACAGGCACTTTATATTTAATTTTCAGCTGGTAAACTAAGACAGTTAAAAAAACTGCTAGAGAGTTTTTTTGACTTGATAAACTTTCCCAAATGTTTTTAAATTTGGGACCATTTTCTCATGGCCATGATTCTTTATAGTGAGGCTGGCAGAGACCTATTCTGAAAGTCACAGCTACTACAGGAGGTTGTAAAATGTGACTAGAAACCACATTTCACATTTATGTAAAACTATCAGGTCTGAAGAACAGATGCTGTATTTCCAAACTGAAGCAGACACACTGTCACTCTCATTGCCACACTCCAAATGCTGGGAACAGCTGTTCTGAATCAAACTGGACAGCCTCCAGAAGCAGATTTCGAGAAAATACACAATAAAAGCACAAATACATTATGAATGCCTTCCCATGCATTTATAAATACTGCTGCTAGTGTTCCTGACAACCTGGCAGCTTCTTACTGCACACTTTGTTAAGGGCCCTGATGGCTGGAAAAGTGTATGTCAGCCTCAGATTAATCAAATTTGGTTATTCCAAATTTTCAGCTTGTTACTTTTAGAGCAAACACAAACCTGTTGTTTCTAAGTGTCTCTCTATCAATTAAGAAACTGGTTTATTTATGTACATGATCAACTTTGTTCATATGGGAAAGAACACTTAATGGAAGATAGGAAATATTATTTATAGTATTATTATTATGCCTTAAATATGCTGTCAAGGAAAGAATATTCTATTTGTTTTCCTGTACATTCTTGTTGCCACAGTATTCAGCGGTCAACTTAATCTCATTGTTGCATATAAGATGCAGTAAATACCATATGCTGAAATTTACTATGCTAACAGTGGTCCTGTGAATGCAACAGAGCTATATCTGCCTAATATTAGGCAAAATTATCACCAGATTCTGGCAGGGCAGCTACTTAAAACCACCAAGTAAGAAAACACCTAATTCCTTTATTCTTACTATTTTTTTATCTTGAACCTCATGAATTTCTTTTCCAAACTTCCTCTAGTAACACACCTGTCCTAGTCAGCACAGGTTACCAAAGGGTCTGTGTTACACGAAGTAACCCACAAGTCTGCTTTTGACCTGCCCTGTTCCCCATCATCTATGAAATGGATTTACCCAGTGTGTCTGCTGACTATGCACTGGCTCTCAATGGTGTTTGATGGTGTACAGCAAATACAGTTTGATGGTGCCTGTGCAAGAATGGAAACTGCCACCCACTGCTTAACAACTAGCCAAGCCTTTATTTACAACCAGGTGAGACTCCAAATAAAAGAAATTGTTACTTCTTAGGAGCCTTTTCTGTAAGAAAACCTTTGAGAAGTTCAGAGAATAGGACAGGACATAACCAAACCTGGTCAGTGAAGAAAAATCAGTGGCACTGAGTTTTCCTTCTGCTCACATAATCCAAAAAGATTCCAAAAGGGTTAGTGCTGGAAAACAGAAGGGAAGAAAACTCTACACTCCAACTGCTCTAATAATTCCTTGACTAGGGAAGATAGCACTCATGATGAGTAACATATTTCTCCCAAATGTTCAAAAATACATGTTTCAGTCAAGACCTGACACTGATCTGGTCAGTCTGAAGCCAGTACTTTAATGTACTGAAGCCAGTACATTAGACCACACTACACCACTTTAGCCCACTAGGGCAGTTTTGAATCTGATCCAAAATAAAAGAAGGCAACAAGAGTCTTTTTCTTGTTATAAGTGGCCACTGGGTGCTCAGCCCTATGGTCACAGAATTTCACAGTTGCAGAAGAAAGGTGTTGTACTATTAAATAAAGGCAAATATTACCTTATTTGGAGGCAAGTTTGAGCAGTCCCATTAACTAGTGAATATGGAAGTTCTCTTAATACCTTTAAGTTGCAGAGGTGTCCCCAGTTATAACAGCACAAAGAGGAGAAGAGGCTGCACTCATCCAGTCTCTGGGCACATATCAAGTTTGTTTCAGATTATTTTGAAACATTCTTCTGCAGTCATCAAGCCTAGGTCAAATCAAAACAGCTTTTTACAACAATCTCCACAGGTATGTGGATGTTTCCAGGGTTTTAAGGGCTCTTTTCCTCAAAACCAAACATTGCTGCTCTTATCTGACTACTTTCAGAAGGTCCTGTTTTCTTCTTTATTTGTCTATAAACTGTTGCACTCTCAGTCCGTGTTTGAAACTTTGCCTCTGGCTGTGCAGTAGGGATGGCAACTTGTCATTAATGGACATATTATTTAGGAAATTAGTGGATACTCTTAGGATGAAAGAAAATGCATACCTCATTCTTGCAATGTTTTCACAGACAAGTGTGTCTTTGAGGTTTGGAACTGATGTAATTTTCTTTTATTAAACAGAGGAGTGATATTTATATATATCTGGGAAAATGCAAAGAATTTGGAACCAGAAAGTGCTGGAGGGCTTTGGAAGCAAGGAGGCTGTGCCAATGGTGTGTGCACACAACCAGCTCCTCCTTCAAAGCCTCCCATCCTGTGCAGGGAGTAATTGCAAGAGGACAACAGGATGAAGAGCCCATGTTAATGCAGGTTTGGACTCTGATGTCACTGGAGAATTAACAGCTTTACGATTTTTTGGCTGTCCTTGCCATCACTATAAAAGTTAGCATGAATTTCACAACAGAAGCAAAATGGCCCCATTCAGATCAAAGCCAAAATCATATAAAACTGGAATAAACTTGTGCCAGATCATCTTCACCTACTATAAGCAGATTATCTTACATTTACTCCATTACTCATTATGTATGAGGAATTTTGTCTGCTTTTTAACTGATGGAAATGAAATAATGAACTGCCCTTAATGTGAATTTTCCAGGAAAAAAAAAAGTCTTTTTCCTTCTGTAAAATAGTCTATTTTTTTTTCATAATTTTCTTTCTTTCTTTTTTTTTTTTTTTTTTTGTGGTCATCAGCTGAAACAGGCAAAGCTAATGAAAACCACAAGAATATAATTTCAAAATTATAATTTTTTATTGATATTTATTTGGAATATACTAAAAGTAGTACTTTTTTATCTTGCTTCAGAATTGTTCACACTCATCACTGAAATTATTGCTCTGTACAACACTCTTTCCTTGCAACAATCTATTTTTATACAATATAGAAAATGGTACTGATGGACTATTAGAACATATTAATCAGGAATCAAGTACTAGGATTGCAATTGTAATTGCAAACAGTAAATGGGGTCAAAGGCAGCCTGATGTAATCTAATCCTTACAGGCCATTCTGTTCCCCTTGTTCCCTGAATGTGTTTCATGCAACTCAAGCCAAGGGGCTTCCTACCTTTGATGGTTGATGCTAGTGTCACCTTATGACAGCTGGAATATCTTCATTCAGTTCTACAGTGAGCAGCAATTTTAACCCTGTTAGCTCTTTAGAGCTGAAGGAGGCTGTGATACAAACAGCATAAGAGAGGTTGCTGCTACTAAAGACATGTAAAACTTTTGATGGCATGAGTATGGAATATGCACACTGTGTAAGCACAGTAGCAGGAGTATTTAAATTTTCTTGGGTTTGGGGATGAATAAAAATAGCACAGTAGGAGTTTTCTTGGAGTAACAGGAAAATATTACTTGCTACAGAAAAATGTTCTTGCACCAGGAAGGGATTTCCTGGGAGCTGCTCTGCATTCACAGCCATAAGGCTACAGCAGTACTGGTGCAGTTTGTTTCCAGCAGTATGCAACCAGGGGTGGCATTGCTAGCTGGCTGAGCAGCTTGAAGGACTAGCAGCAGATGGATGTCTGATTCACCATGTTGAATGCAGGCAGAATATAATTTCAAAGGCCTTGAAATGGCATTTGCAGGTTTTTGGTGATGGAATTATGTTATAATGGGGCCTTGTTTAAGCTCCAAACTTAGAAGTCTCAGCAGAGGTTACTGACCTGAATGAAAGCCTTTCATTCGGAGACTAAGCTCTTTATTTCCATGGTAAAGAATGATATGTACACTGAATGCATTTTTGACTGTATAAAAAATTAAGCAATTCACTGTGCTTACAGAGAGTAGCCTAGAGATGCCCTGTAGAAAATAGCAGGTGCTATGCATCTCTGACTTGGGATTTGGTGTGCTGAGTTCTGAGGAGGAAGAGAACAACTCTTCTGCAGAGTATGCTTGGGGTTACACATCTTGGTTGGAGAGAGGCAGATGTAGGTTTAGATCTTTACTACTCAAATAGGTTTGGATCCAGTGCAAACTATTTTTGTGAACCCAGACTGTTGATACACTTATGTCAAAACCCCCCAAAAAGTCTACCAAGAGAGTATAGAGGAAAATAGCTCAGAAACAAGTCTCTCAGATTATTAAGGAAATAAAAATGTAGGTCTACCATAAGGTGAGTTTAGGGCATCTTGTATTTTAAAAATTAAAAAAAAAAAAAAATCTATGAAACATGTAATAATCCCCTTATTAGTTCAATTAACATTCTTGGTACTGAGCTAAGAAATATGTTAAAACTTGTAGGTACTCTGGCTGTAAGACAAGCTTTAAAAACCACTGACCCAGTATAATGATAAAACACAAAGATATCTATTTGAAATAGTACATTCCCTGAGGATATTTCATTAAGATAATTATGTCTGGCTGTAGCAAAAAAAAAAACAACAAGAAAAAAACCCCAAAAAAATCACACTACATGAAGGTGAGAATGCTACTCTGCCAAAAAAAAATCACACTACATGAAGGTGAAAATGCTACTCTGCCAACTTGAAGAAGAGTGTGTTCACATGAAAAACATAGAACATCTGATATTTATGTTTGTATACAGTATAATGAGCTCTGGAGACAGATGGTCTGATTTTGTTCAGGGTGCTGGGCTTCCTGGAGGTATACATATAGATACAATAAAAAACAGAAAGAAAAGAATTAATACAAAACAAATCTTCAGCAATATATTTTCTTCTAAGGAAAAGCTGAAGTCTCAAAGAGGGAATTTCTTTATGTGAAGAATTTTTGCCTTTTGGAACTAGATTAAATGAGATATCTGTTACGAGTTATAAATAGGTTTTCATGAATTACAAGTATCTGCAGACACAAAAGTAATCAATTAAGGCTGTAGGTTTAAAAATTAAGAGATGAGGAAAGAGAAATTTTAGCTCTAATAGGTGCCAAATTTTTTTCCTCCAGTCAGCTGAACCCAGTTTTCCATCTCGTGACACACTATAAATCTATATGTCTTCTCATGAGAGTATATTTTCTCACTTCAGCTGTCAAGGAGAAAGGGGGGCCAGAGGGCAGGGGGTGTTGGAAAATAAAAAAAGGAGAAAAAAAGGAAAAAAAAAGAAGTGTTTTTGAAAAATTGTAACACTAGACATTTCATGCTTTATACTTTGCTAAACAACTCACTGTAGAGATTATATAGTCAAGGAATTCCCACTCTAATTCCCATGATAGAGTCAGCAGATAAACTCCACTTCCTTTCACATTTAAATAAATAATTTTGAGGCCAGAATAATTATCTCTTTCACTCCTGGCTGGGTGAGAAGAGTGGGAAGGTTTGTTTATTCTAAAGGTGTTCAGATGTCATGAAATTCCATTTACTGTGGAAACTAAAGTACTGGCTTTGATACAGGGTAATAATTGTAAGTGCACAGTTTTCAATTTTTTTTTTTTGTATGGATAAGGCATATACAATATTTCAGGCTCGGCCCATTTAGGAGATCCATGTGATTCATAGCTGTCCATGGTCCCAAAACTTAACTTTAGTATTGCTTTTACACATGTAGGTGATAACAAAAGGAGTACTGCTAGTACTTTGCTGCCTTTTTTTGTCATAGGCAGAATTTCCCAAATGATCCCTCACTTTCAGTTCTACTGTTCCTCTGTTTGCAGAGCTATTCTTAAATAAAAAATACTTCCAGACGGAATATTTGGAAATCATACTTAAGAAGAATCGAACATTTGTCTTCAAAATTTGCATAACTTGGAATAGAAGTAGACAGTGACTGGGGTCTCATACACAGATGCAAGAGCAAAAATGTATTTTGTTTGCAAGAACAAATTGTTGAATTAATAAATGTGGATTTTTGTTTGTGGAGTTCAAGAACATCACAGAGCTGTTAAAATTGCATTGCAATTTTCAGATGTTAGCAATACTATCAGAGTTCATCACTGTGTTGAGAATTTATTCAAGAAAGTGAGCTTTTAATCTCATTTCTCACAGTAATAGTGAATTTTAATCTAAATTAAGAAAATAAGTTACAGTAAAACTACAGAAATATAAAAAAAATAGGAACTTTCCGATCAACTGGCTAAGTCAGCACTTACCAAGTGTAAAAGATAGAAAAAGGGTAATCAAAATCGGTGGAGAATGTTGATGGTTAATTTAATATAAAATTTGTATTCATATTGTTGCCAGAAAGTGAGCGAGTTGGTCTACATGCAAGAGAAGGCCTCAAGAAGATACACAAGAGCTTCTAAAGCAGTGGAAATTTTGACTAAATGTTAAGATAACATGAGCTAAGTTTAATAAATAAATTTGGTTTATTCTGAGAGCTATTTCAGACCCTTGACACTATTGTTGATGTGGAAAAATAGCGTTTATGGCTACAGATAGATGCATTTTTTTAGTCCATGCAATTCTTTTTAATATGAGGGTGTCCCTGACCTAGCTTATGATGTCAATATTCTATAAAAACGCACAATTACAAGAACAAGTGAAATGGAAACAGAGAAAGGAGAAATCAAGCCTACATAGATGGTCAGCAGTTTTTCACATCTCCTAGGTCAGTCAGGAGTGAACAAATATGTCAATGTGCAGTTGACATAGAAACTGTCCAGCTTTTCTCTAAATAAATTGCTCCATTTTGCTTTATTCAATAACACCTAGGAGACCTATTATAACTCCTGATCTTAAGTAAAGAGAATGCAGCTATTTTCAAAGTTCTAAAAGGTTTTTGAGCAGATGCTTAGGCAAGGATAGATTCAGATACTGTTTCTAAGGGTAAATTTCAAATTTGCATAAGTTTAGGGAAAGTCTTGAACATACAATTCACCAGTACCTTCAAGTTAAAACAAAAAGGACCAACTAATGAAATAAATAAAAAAACCCCAACCAACCAAACTTAGCTACACAAATAACTACTTTTAAATATTACTGAGAATTTCTGGAATTGGTCTTTGGGTCTGGAGGGCTTAAACAACAAAATGCTTGGGGTAAGCTATTACTAGGCCCTGACTACCAACTAGGAGATCAAATGGAAACAGGAAAGTTTGACATAGAAGCAGATCTTAAAGCTGGATGTGGATGTACCTTTGGCAACTGTAACACTTACTTGGAAGTTGATTTCAAATGTAGATTTGAATTAGAAGTTACTGTCCCATTTAGAAGCACCTCCATGGAAATACAAGGAGGCAGCTCTGTTCCTCCATCCAGGCTCCTCTCATCTGGACAGAGCTGTGAAATCAGGAAACAGGCAGGGATTTGTTAACTAGAAACTAGGTCGTAAGTACTAGCAAGAGAGAGGAACACAGCCTGTAGACTGATGATTTGTTGTGTTTACAGACTGAGGCTTCTGGAGGAAAAAGTGCAGGAGGTACACTCTCCTTGCTTGTTTTTGTTATGGCTGAAGCTGAATAAAAGTCTCTGTGAATAAACCTGAAATTCTGGGAGGACAATGCTGAACATGAGTCTCCCACTGAGTTTATGTCTAGCTGAGTGGCCCTGACTCACACATAAGGAGTTTTTTCCCTATCTACGTTGAAAAGTCCCGGTACCTGCTAAGGCAAAAAAACCCAAACAACCACCACTGGCAGCTCACCAAGAGCCAGAGAGCTACATACAACAGCAAAACAGAAAGGATAATCCACCTCTCCTTTTCCTTTCACAGTCTCTTCCCTGAAAAGACAGGACTGTATGCTGGGAAAAGAACTGTGACTCACCAAGGAGAAACTTGTGGCATTGCACGGCTGCACAGGAGACCCTGCTGGAAATGGGCAGCACAGCCTGTCAGCTGACAAATCCTGCACTAAAGAAGGCAACAGAACATCACCAGAGTTAAACTAATATGCTGACAGGAAAACTGGCAAGTGAATAGGAAAAATTATTCATTTTATCTTTAATTTGCTAAAGTAATACCCCTAAATCTGATCAACCAGGCTGAGGAAATCACTGTGTTGTTCTTTGTTGATAAATTCTTCCAGGAAAATTGCTTTTTATTTACACCAAGTTTTCCAAGGTTTCACAAGGCAATGATCAGAACACTTCTGGTAATTCAATCTAGGAGCTAAATCTCTCCATTTATCCTTATTTTCCTTTATTCTTACATTCAATTTTCAATTGCAATTTGAGAGATAAAATTCTATTATTTAAGTCTATGTTTTATCCTAATAGTGCCAGTCTTAAACTGGAAACCCCTAGCAAAAGCAAAAAGAGTAATAACACAAGTACATTATTGGGACATACCATACACCAGAAGGCTCAGACACCTGGAGAGGAGGCAAGATAGCTTTTGTCAAATAAAAAGATACAGAAATATAAATACTAAGGCAGGAAGTTTAAAACAAAGTTCATTTCAAGGACAAGAAGAGTCTTAAAACATCTAGATTAAAATTTCATGGCCTCTTTTACTGTTCTGAGTGCCAAAGAGGAGACAGGACAGCTAACATTCAGGTTACGGCATTGGCCCGGGGTGCTGTGAGACTGACATTTGGAGATCCACATAATCAGTCACTCTGTGTTTATGTTTGTTCAAAAGTACTTCTGCCTGGGGTCTGCCTACTCTACAGTGGCAAATTTATTAGTATGTATGACATGGATCCATGAAAATACTGATGACCTTCACACCCAAATCTTGGTCCCTGTTCCTTGTCTTCACATGAAGAGTTGAAACACAAAATCTAGTTTGAAATTTGATTGTTTGGATTCCAGCCTGAGTGTAATAGGTTACTTAAACAAAAACTCAGAAGTCAAAAATCAAATGCCTAAAGCTAAATAAAAATAATAAAACCAAGTGACAATTGAAGGCATAGGTTTCAAAATTAAATGAAAGAAAATAAAGAAAAAGTATCGTCCTCTCATGGGAAACCAGATTAGGAGATTGAAAGCAGAAATTAAAACTGAAAGAAGGAGTCCTTAGCCCTGACAAGTTAGGAGGAGTGATAATGGAGAAGAAAAAAATTCAGTCCAAAAAGCTCAAAAGTCAAGAGTAGAACCCTGACTTGGAGGGATAAAAAGCAAGTGAAAAATTCCTGGGTTGGTGGAGGGGGAGGGCAGGAAACTGAAGTAATAGTAGTATTACTAGTAGTAGTAGTAGTAGTAGTAACAGTTCAGTACACTGAGCAGGAATTATGTGCAAATAGCAGAACAGATTGTATTTACTCTGTGATTTCTTTTTTGTGTCCTTGTGTGTTTAAAAAGCAGCAATGCACAGGAAAGAAAAAAAAAGTCCTGTCCAGCTCATGGGTTATTAAAAAGGATGCTGTATTCATATTTTTTTTAATATTATGAAGACTTTCACTCAAGAATCCTAAAAGAGATACACAAGAATATCACACTAATACTACTTTTGTATATATATCTTAGAAAACTAGGGACAGGTTGACAGTTACCAATCAATTATTGACAACAGCAGGGAAATGACCTAAATACTTATCACTCAATTAATCCGGGTGAAGCAGGAGATGAGTTAACATGGAATGCAAGAGATAAAGATGAAAGGATGGGAATATAATTAATACTTGTTAACATTGTGTTATAGAAATTGGATCTTGTCAAATAAAACTGCTTTCACCAATCAGACTGCATGTTTGGTGGAGATACAACAGAGAGGCAACATGCTTGTAGTTACAATAAGCTGTTTGACTTGGTGCTGCATAACATTCTGGTTAAAAATAGCACTATGCAATATCCTTAACATGCCAAACAAGCAGCTTCAGAAAGCTGACTGATAGACATCAAAGTTAATGCCACTGACAAGTAAATATGGAATGGGGATGTTTTTAGGTGACTACAGGGACTGTGGCTCTCCAATGATAATCATAATTTTATTGATAGCCTCGATGTAAATATAAATGCTTCTGCCAATAAAAGCATGTCTTCCAAAAGATGGGTGCACTGGTAATAATGTTAGCTCTGATCCAGCAATGGTTTTCTCTGCTTGCCAAAGTGCAAGCCACTGTGCCACCCTGAGACCACAAACAATGAGTCTTGGAATGAGATTAACAGGATACAGGTCAGAAGAATTCATCCTTCAGCTCTTGCAAGTTTGCAAGTCACAAGGATACCATCCTGCAAATTATTCCACACAGCAACATGTGTCAAGTCACACATCTCCGTTCCTGCAATTTTTTTAGGACAGGAGAAGCTAATGTAAGGAAAGCCACTTTTCACACTGTAATATATGGGAAAAATACTCAGCAGTCCAGTATCCCTCCTCAGATCAGTCTAAGAAATTTCCATATATCACTTACATTAAAATTCCAGACTGTTTTGAAAATCCAGAAGTTCAACACACAAACAAATTATCTCAAGGGGTAAGAAGTTACTGCACATTAGCTGTCTATGTCCTTTAAGCCACAGTCTGAACTTTCAGACTTCTATCGGCAACTATCCTATAGTCAGGATGGTCTTTAGGCCAGCAATTAAGCACTGTCATAGTTTAAGGGCACATTATCATTATCCCATGACAACTGGCATTTTTTGTAAGCATCTTCCAAAGATTGTGCCTTTTAGTTCTGGAAGAGAAAAGGCATTATGGGAGAAAAAAAGCAAACCACATGCCTTGTTCCTTAGAGGTCAGTAAAAGTAAAGATAAACATAATTTTCTAGATTTTGCTGTGAGGTGTGCTTTCTGATTGACTGCCTCCTTCTGAAGAGTCAGATTGTAACCTCTCCCAGAGGCCATTCCTCCTCCCTTGCTTTATGAACACAAGAATTTGCCATGAGCCTTGCCTAGCTATTTGTAGCACCAAACTTCCTAATTGCCAGATCTTTTAAAAAATGCAATACTTCACATCAACTAATTAGAATGATAACTTCAGTTTATCAAGCATATCTAATTGCTCTCTGTGTCCTATTGTTTGTACTAAACAGTGTGTGTGGATCTCTTTCAATGCAATTTCAATAGGTGAAATTGGAATTTCTTTATTTCTTTCAAGTTAATTGCCACATCATAGTCTGAACATAGATTAATCATATTTTACAACACAAAGTAATTATCTGTTAGTTTTAACTTCTATTCTGCGTCATTTAGACTAATGGGTGGTATGGCAGGACTGTACAGCTGCATTTGAAACTATTGCCTCAGGAGTCTGCTTCTCCTTTAAAATCAAATAAAGTTAACAGGGAATAAAACTGAAAATGGAGGCAAAGTAAATCACAGACTTCATGATGGCAAATGCTTGCCAGAACTCTTAGTCAGTGCCTAATTGTTTTCCTTTATATACAATGCCATAAGACTTCAACAATCTTTAAAAATTAATTTCTGCTAATCCTCGTAGTATTAAATAATAGATCTTTTAACTCCATTTTTACAAAGTAAATAGCACAGTACACTTCAATCAGCAAGTAGTCATATCAATTATAACAAAGAAATTTCAAGTATTATAGATTTTATGTAATCTGTTTCCCTTTCAGGAAGAAACTTGGATCTAAAAATTGACTTGATGTCTTTCAACAAGAATGGGGATAGCAGCATTAGGAAGAGAGAGAAAATACCTCTTCTGGTTTCACTCACTCTGCCTTCCACACTGTAGTCTAAAGGCTCATTAACTGTATTCATTCACAAGTTTTAAAATAAAAGATTAACAGGTGAAAAAAAGATTAACAGATTAAAAGATTCAAATCATGAGAGAGCAAATGGAAAGAAATACAATTTTTCCCACTCCAAGTTACCTAAAACTTGTATTGATTTTTCAAACTTTACTAGATGATTTCTATATAAAGTGTTGGGTTGTTAGGGAATGCATCTTACTATCATGCTGCAGAGCAAGTTGTAGTCATCACAGGGAAGAAATACTTTTGATAGCTACCTTGCTGCTATCACTTTTCACAGCAGATATTAATGTGATCAGTCTTCCCTGTTTTGCATTAAAGCAACTCCCATTGATAGTGTGATTCATCTGTGATGCAATTCCCAGTATTGCACCCACTTTATGATAATCACTCTGTCTTATGGCAATATCCGTGCTCATTGAAATGTACAGCTGAGCTTTGATCACAATGGTTTACCTACAGAACCAAGTTATCACCTCCTGGTTGTCAGCCTTTTGCTCCATGTATGAGATTTTTCTAACCCTCACAAAGGTAGGTGAGGATGCTGGAGAAGCGTGAGTAATGAATATTGGAACGTAAGATTCGTGTTACTCATTACAGCAGGCTCTGTGTGGGTTTGTGGTCACTGACTGTGTGTGGGCTAGTTGGCAGGGAAAACAGTTTCGTATTTTGGACAAGATTTTCTAGATATAGCAAGGACCTTACAGGCAACACAGTCCAGCACAGAATCCATATGAAATGTAAGAAGCTATTCTCTTACAATGATAAAGAGCACTTTGCTGGGACTTGCACCATTTTACACCATTGGAGCACAAAAACACACTGTTGCCAGTAATGAAAGAGGCTCCAGACTGAAGAAAGTTTTCTTGTCCTTCTCCTGCTGTTCTCAATCACTTTTCTTCACAATTACTTGGTTTAAATAACGTAAAACTAGTCCCTGCAACAATTACTAAGTTACAGGAGATGGGGAAGGCTCTGCCTAAACACGTTAGATCAGTGCATGAGAGAGTAAAAAGGCTGATGAGGGTAAAAAGGACTGAATTTAAAGACTTTAAAATAAATCTTGTTATGTGCCTGAATTTCAAGTTATCACTGTAGACTCCATAAGACTGAATATGTTATGGACAAGAAAGTAGAATTAATGCTTGATGTTACGATCCTTTTTTCTGAAAAATCAAAGTGTTGCAGTTATAATCAAATGCATTGAAAAATTAATTAACCTAATGAGCAGTGTAAGCATGGAAACTTGTTACAGAAGACAAAACTCAGAGACAATTTATCAGGGATTAAAGGATAAAAGCTGGACATTGAAGTTAAATGTAGCATGCTAATTGTCAGAGTAATTAAGAATTCTAATAGCTTCCTGGGGAGGAAAAAGATTTCACTTCACTTGGAAGTTTCAAAACAAAGGAACTTAATTTTCAGAGTCGTAAGTTATTGATCATTGTTAAATCAAAAGCTAAAAGAAAAAAAGTCTCCTGTACTTCAGTGTCTCACAATATACACCTCCAAATATAGGAAAAGTAATTTAATAGATTAGCATGGAAAAGTAAATGCAGAAACAATTAGGAGTAAATAAATCTTCCCCAAAAATCTTCTCAAAAATCTTTCCAAGTTCATATCTTCAGATTATCAGATCAACAGATTAACGAACCAACAGCTGCAAAGAGTTTATTTTTAACATAGAGATATAAAGATAAATCTAAAAAGCATATATTATTGGAGATTTTCAATGTATCTGCAACTCATAAAAATATTCAGGTGACTATTAGCATACAAGTCATCCACACATGAGGCATGTTTGCATACCAGACCTATCAGTCACAAGCAGGGTCTCCCAGTAGTGGGATACACTCTCCAGCACCTCCATAAGTGAGCTAGTTTGCTGATAATGCCAAACTGGTTGGTGATATCAGCATGTTAGAAGGTAGAGCTGTCTTACATGGAGAGATTTGGGCAGGCTGGAAGAGTGGATGAGCTAGAACTTCATTAAGTTTAGCAAAGATGTGTGCAAAATCCTGCTCCTGGGGTGGCATAACAAAGATCCCAGAGCGGTGTGGGGTCTGTGTGGTTGGGCAGCACTTGCTGAAAGGGGTCTGGGTGCCTGGTGGACAGCAAGCTGACCAGGAGTCAGTGCAAAGGCAAATCAAATCCTGGGCTGCATCCATAGGGCATTACTGTGCAGCAGAGTCTAGACCAGGACTGAACACAATTCCACTGGTCATGCTTGGATGAACAGGAATTACTGGGAGAAACAGTCAATGGGTGCAATATATCAGCACCTGCTGTGTGAAACACATAACCTACTACTTCCTTTTGGCATTACAGTGAACAGGTCTTTCACACCTCCTAAGATATTATCAGTTCTAGCTCCCAACATTCTCTTCATTTGACCTGCATATGCCTACTATGTCTACACAATGTGTTAAAAAGCAATGCCTCACTTAAGGAGGTAGCTAACAGATATAACCAGGAAATCATACAAAACACAATCTATGGGGTCAACACTTGACCTTTTAAAAGCCTCAAAATGAGGAAAAATTTCCATAGAAATGCAAATTATTGGAGACCTACAACATGGTTATTTAGGTTATTGATCAGAGAACAGCTTCTGACTGTCTTGGTGGACAAAGTGACCAGAGGAACTTGATTAATGTTTTTTTTGCAATCTTTCATGAAAATACTTTTGACTTTTCACAAAAGTTTTCTGCCTTGACCATTTAAACTGCTCCCTAGTAGATTAAACAATCAAAAAATTTGCTGATTTTTTTTGTACTGAAGGATTACATTGATGCATATGGGAAATAGCAAACTAAATCATGGTCAAGTCTTTGATTTTTTAAATTAATCATCCTGATTTATAAAGGAAAAGCACATCACTAAGAAGCAAAAAAAAATGAAGATATTTATCTTTATTAAGAGTCTAGATGCTTGACATTGCATCACTCCCATATTCCTTGATCCTCTACTACTAAAGTTGCTTCCTTTTGAAATCTTCCATATTTGCAGTTAGCACCCAGTACAAGTGTCTGGTATTCCAAACTACAGGAAAATAAACTCATTCACTTTCTGACAAACAGAAGTATATATACTTTAAATCATATTCTTCCAGATGCAATACTCTAAGGAGTGCATAACCTACCTATTCTGCTCATTCTTTTCCTGCAAAAAGCACAGAAAGAGGGGTGAACCCAGCACAGTGTTATTTAGCCTTTTGTTGATGCAGTAGAGGCCCATCTGGTCATCCTATGAAACACTTCTTTAAGCAAAGGTTCTTCCTGTTGAATTAGATCATGTCAACAGGGTGTGAAGTGCTCTAGAAAACTTTTATTAAAGGGTTGACGACAGTATGAAAATATATTGCATCATCTAAATTACTACTCTATTTCCTATTCTTTTATTGTGGTCTTGCAGCAATGTTTTCTTTAATAGATTGGTGGCTTGAGTGAAACATGCTAAAATGTTGTGGTGTCCCATCCTCAAAGAGAAGAGTGACCCAAGATTCATTTATGTTGGTGGTAGAAAGGAATGACAGAAGTCAGAGGTTCTGCAAAAGCTTACAAAGTTTTATTAGTAAATTACACCCTGAGCATGGGCATTGGTATAAATCAGCCCCTGATCTCCTTGTCCAAGTACGCAGAGGGGGGCTTTGAACAAAAAGGTAGGGTGAAAGGGAAGAGAGAGAGACATGGATTAAAGAGGGGAAGAAAGACAGATGGAATAGAGACCAAGAGAGAGAAGAAAAGGAAGAATGGGAGAAAGGGAGGGAGATTGCCAATCCTGGCTGCAGAGCTGATCCAGCTGATGGGGTGTCCTGTTACCCAGATTGGTGGGGCACCTTTTTACAGATAAGTTTTCCCTACCTTGGAGATAAGCTTCTCTCCTTCTATGCAAACCAGTTCTCCTGTGCAGTTCACTCTTTCAGACCTTTCTGGAAATGGGTCAGAGGCTTTGGGTGTGTTGGGTGGTCTTGATACCTCCCACAGTCCATGCCCACTTCTTGGCCTCATTCCTGCCATGCTGGGTTGTGCTGCCTATCTCCAGGAGCCAGAACAAGGACATTTGTCCCAAAAAATGCTGCCCTACCTACTGCAGAGTTCTACAGAGACCTACATGTGTCTCCTCTTGATTCCTGTTCTTTTTCACAGTATGACCTTACCAACCATCTTTGGTTGGGTTCACAGCCATCCAGCTACCAGTGACATACACATTACCCCCTAACCTTCAGGGCTTCTACAGATGTTCCCCAAAGATTTTTACTGCTGAATCTGCTTAGACAAAGAATAATTTGGTTCCGTCAATTGATAATCTTTTGCTAAATTTATCTCTTTGCTACTTTATCGGAGAAAATATCAACTCTATCACTTGAAAAGTTGTAATAGATTATGTTAAATAAATCTCATTAATAGGCTTTATCCTTTATACTTTAGGGTAGAAATAGGAGATAGAAGAGTCTTTCCTGTGTACCATATCATCAGGGTTTCCATTTGATAAGGATGTGGCATCTGGTGATTCTCAGCTGCACACACGTACCCTTTCAGGTAATTAGCAAATACCACAGCCAAAAACGTCTCAGTCAACCTCTAAATATTCTTCAAAAGAAACCTACTTGAAATCAAGCTCTTAGGAGGTCGATGTGACCTTTCCATTTACATGAGATATCAGATTTCTCTTCTACCACAGAATTATCTTCTCATTCTATGCATTTCTCATTGATTTTCAGTACCTTTTGGTACTCAGACCACAGTAATAGCATTCTGGAGGGACATTTTGGAAAACATAAATAGAATGTTATCACTTCTTGCATTCTTACTGCCACAGAACAAAGCTGGGAGGCCAGTCTTGAATTTGTGTTTAGGAAACCCTGCAATGGTCTTTGAAGAGCAGATGAAAATATTCAGACACATTTAAGAACCTGATGACTTCAAGGCTGCTTTTATGAGAATAATGCAATCTACTGAGAGCAACAAGTTCTGATAGTTACTGAAGAGATTTCTGCTGAACTCAGTGTGTTAACACAGACTAAAGAGAGAAGGAAACGAGGTCAGACTTGTCAAGGTTTCTGTAAGATCTTGTTTTCAAGGTTTCTTTTGAGGTCTTGTTTTCCTGGAAGTGTAAATACTATTAGCATAGGATACACCCGAGGAGTAAAATTCTGATTCTGTTATCAGCTGTGTGTGTTTTGTCATTAAGTTCTTGATGTCTTGAGGCAGATTATTCATTTAACAAAAATAGAAAAGTATGTGAGGTCACAAGGGAAGAAGTAGCAAAAGAAGAGTTTACTCTTCAAACACTTTTTTCAAGCTCATCTACCACTCCACTCTCTTTAGCCACAATTCAATAACCTAGATATGGTGCAATATAAAACACCTTTATGGGTTTTCTTAGATAATCAGATTCCCAAGGACTTACTTTCTTTCAGCTGTTATCCCTCACCCAAGCTAACTTACTGTGCCCCCCATGTCCCTTACTGCACTATGGCTTTCACAGCAGGTGCCCTTCCCAGCTGTGCAATCCCAACCACACCATTTGCTGTTGAAGATCCACAGAAATACTGTCCAGAAATGCTTTGCTCACTTTGTGCCACTAAGCTGGCCTGGACGAGGCTGCAGTTTCACAGACCTTTGGCATTGGTGGAATGAGGCAGTTTCATTTTATTATTTCTTATTTCTTCTTATTTCTTATTTCTTATTTCTTATTTCTTATTTCTTATTTCTTATTTCTTATTTCTTATTTCTTATTTCTTATTTCTTATTTCTTATTTCTTATTTCTTATTTCTTATTTCTTATTTCTTATTTCTTTTATATCTCCTACAGAATTTAAAGATCTTTCATCAGACATTGCACACTTGGCAGCTCTCTATGCTCCAGACCACTCTTAAGAATTTTTTTCTTTTCCCTTGGGGATATAAATAAAACCACTAGGTGTCTTGATGAGTGAGATTTCTGTGAACATCTGTAATACTTCAACCAGTTGTTACTCCTACTAGCTTAATCACGCTGATTATAAATTTATCTCCATGCACAACCAAGTTTAATAATATAAAAACCTGCTATAAGAATTGAAGTCAAAGAATACTTTTTTCCAATACAAATTTTATTAAGATGTATGTAAAACCATGTCCAGACAAATGTATCTGTCAATAGCAGTGGTGAGTTTTCATGGGTGTGCTTCAGTCTTCTGCAAAGTTGTGCACAAGTGCTATAAACAGCATGAGGCACACATGTAGAGAGGCACAGGTAAGAATGCCAGCTCAGATCACTGAGGCAAGGCAGGAGCCTTGCTTGCTCCAGAAACACCCACAAAGGCCAAAGTTACTATCACTGCACTGCATGTAGGTGCATACACACGGCAGCAAATGCTGAGAAAGAGGAAGTTTAAAAGCCTAAGAGTGAGGCACTACCAGGTTGAAATTGCACTTTCTGGAATCCTCCATACTGACTCTGCATTGTGCCCATGACACCACTGACTTCACAAAAGTGAATTGGGCCACTGAACACCAAACTTTCCTGTGACTTCCAAATTTACTTATACCCATATAGTGGTAATAAAACACAGAGGTCAGGTTGACTGGTTTAGAAATCTCTCAAATAAATCCAGAACTTGGAAGTGTTTTAATGCACTGAAAAGCAGACGATTATGGATTAGCCCAGGCTAGTTTCTATTGCTTTTACTGCTTGTCTTATTTTACTTTCACTGCTATTTTTCAGGTTATTCAACTTATTACTTCTTTCCACTTCACATGGATTTCTAAAGCAGAATGGATGGATTATCTCTCCTTAAAAACAAAATTCTCATTACTAAATAATGCACCATGTAGACTCGGGATCTCTCTGCAGCTGCCAGGTGTTTGACTCGAACAGACGTTTTTTTCCAAAGTCCACTCTTTGGACATCTGGAATCTCTCTCTGCATCAGTTTTCTGATGTATTTTAGACAATTATACAAAGTCAACAATAGTGTACAAAGACAAAAGAGCAATTTTCTCAAGAATGGCTATAATAATTAGAATTTTATACAGCTGTGAGTTCATTATGTATATCAGAATGATGATGTCTCTAGATGGGCTAAGTATTTAAAATTCCCCAGAGCCTGAGCATACTTATACACTGGCAAAAATAAAAAAGGTAATTTGAAGCACTAGAAAGAGGCCAAAGAATAATTATTAATTCCCTCAGCACTTGAGCTAAATGTTATGGACCATGCACACCATAAAGAGAATGTGATTACTTTCCTATTTTTCTTCTTTGCAGCGAAAAGTCATCAGTCTAAATGTACTTCTTACCACTTTTGGTGAAGAGCTCTAGATGTATGTGGTTTTTGGATTATGTGTTCCAGAATTCGTTACAGTAGAAACTCACTCACTCTTAATTTTTGATGTTACAGTGCAGAGGAAGTGAAATCCATCTTTGATATTTTTGAACTAGAATTCTGACTATGTATTCCAGGTTTCCAATATTTAAAGATATCAAACATGTTTTAAGTTATCTAATATCTTATTAAAGACATTTAAATTGTAAAAAAAACCTGTTGTTTTTGTTGTTATTATTATTACTATTAGGCAGCAGCTTTCACCAAATGTTTTTCTTTCTCGATGTGATATCACTCTTACGATATCTTGGTTTCAGAAATTCACTTTTTATATAATTCTACCAGAAGTATAATTCATAAACCTTGTGGGTATGTTACAAATTCTCACTTTTGAAAGATGCAAAGGGAATAAGCAGCCAAGTCAGATGGTTTAAATGCTAAATGTTTATAGCATTCATTATTGTTAATTTAGGGTTATTATCTTTAAGGAGATGGTTCTGGTGAAGCAGCTATTTGGTGGTTTTGAACTTTTCTACATCTGTATTTTAATCTACTTGCCAAAAGTGGTAATACTTAATAAAAGAGATAATGAAGGCGAACAGGCCAAGCCAACATGTTAAAAATATACTAAATGGGGAAAATTGATTTGTAGCAAACCAAATTTTTCAATCATCAGTGGCCTCTTTCCCAGCCTGTCTAAATTCAGTTGACTTTCTCTGTGTTGTGCACATCCCAGAACCACAGAACCACAGCTGGCACCAAATAATAAAATTTTTGTTGGAGAAATACAGGTCTGAACACTGAGTAATCAGAAGTGCAGTGTATGTAGCAAGCCTGGGAAGACTGCATGTCTCTGCAAGGTTTTCCTTTCAGATCCATGTTGTCCTGCCCTTTTTTTAATTACCCCTATCATATCTGTCTGACTTAAGATAAGTTGCTTGAAGCGAGAGCCTGTTCATGTTATAAAGCACAAAGCCCTCTCTAAGGTGAACTAGGAAGAGTAACTACTCTGGTCACTAGCTAAGCTTTCTGTTTAGTTCAAAGGGAAATAAAAGATGGGACACTCCCAACAGAATATCTGAAATAAATGGGTTTTTCCTTACCCCTGGGTTGCTTTATGATGGCTTACGTGAAGTAAGCACAATTCTTTTGCAAATGAGCTGGATGGAAAAACAGGGCACATGTTGCTGACAGGCATCACAGGGTCTGGACACTGTGTGTATACAGCTAAAAAAAAGTGAAGATTAGAGACAGGTGAGCCATTGCAACACAGTTGCTAATATTTCTGAGCCAGGCTGCTGCCTTGAGCTTCCCTGCTAACCGTGGAATAACTCCAGTACCATCCTACATGCTCTACAAAAATGTCCTCTAACCCCCATGAAATTGCACTTGGTGGGAGTTGTGGGTTAAGTGTGAAAGGAAATTATCCAACAATGCAGAAGTAGGCATACTAAATCAAGTGCAACCTATGGGAAATTGCAGCAGCTAAAATGAAAAGAAGTTTAGTTTTCCCTGCTTTCTTTAATGAACATATTTTATATGCTGTACAACAGAGAGTAAGATTGATGCCAAAACATTACAAAATGTACAAAATAACTGAAAGATGAGATAGAGATATTATAGAAAAATAATCAAAATATAAATTTCCAAGTTCCCATGTTAATGGTTGTGTTCAATTAAAACAATGCACTTTATGTTAAAACAAATCTCTGTTGGTATCTGTGTCTGTCTGAAAGATTATATGGGCAGAGAGGTGCATGAAATTAATGTTAGCTGGAGACAAAATTATGAGGAATAATCCCAATACTAGAAAATTTCCTCATAGGCAACTTTATACTACAAGGCTCTGTGACAATCTTTAGTTAATAATACACAGACTATAGTTATGCCCCAAAATCTTCTTGCCACAGAGTTGTGTCTACATCAGAAGCCAAACTAAGCACAGTTGTTCCCTGCAATGCACGTCAAGGTTATTTGTGCCCTACTGCTCTTTGTCCTGCTCATTCTGCCAAGCTGTATTTGCTGCAGGCTGTTGGTGCTCATTCTCTTCCTTCTGATGGCATCACGGGTGGCATCATCATCTTCTCAGTCCCGGGTTTTCATTACAACTTATCTATCACAATAGCTACCAACAGAATTCTGTGCATTGGCAGCTGCACCTTGGAAGCACTTACAGTTATTTGGGGGCTCAGTCTTCTGTCTTCTGTGCTGAGAAAAATTAGTATTCCTGGTGCTTGAACAGCCTAAACCATAGCTAGAGAGATACTGTGCCCCAAAGGCTGGCAGAGACAGGGAAAAGTTGAATAAAAGGGGGCTTACTTGTAAATTCCAGAGGCAGACTTGGCCTTTAATGTGTAGAGTCCAGAGGCTACAGGTGGGAAAAGTTTACCTGGGAGTCCCAGGGAAACATTAGCAGGTGTCAGGAGCACCTAAGGGTAACCAAGATGAGGAGACTACTGGAAAAGCAGTTTAGTGATAAAACTGTACCTGACACTACACAATATATATTTGTCAGGAAGGAAAAAGAAAAGTAGATGGGAAAACTGATTTTCTCATCAAGAACCTGGAAAAGCTGTGAAAGAAATTACACAGCAGTTTTGAATTCTTAAAATGTTGTCTTATGTAGTAAAGAATTATTCTAGTAAAAATTGTGGAAGGAAGCTTTTGAAAACAAAGTCCTCTGGGAATATTCATCTTGATTTCTCCAGGTTTTTAATAGTTCTTCCATCAGAACAATTAGGTTAGTGCAAAGGATTCCTTTACTGTAGTGTAAATACCCAGTCCTGACCCTATCCCTTGGGGACAGGATAGAACTCATACCAGCAGCCAGTAGTAAGTGCACTATACTAGTTAGAAGGCAGAAGGAAGACCAAAATTAAGTTTCAGTGGTATAACTCTGACAGATTGTAAGAATTTCAAAGGAGCTAGGAGGGTGGCCTGTAGTCTTAGTTTGAGTCCTGGGCAAGGTCTTAGGAAAAACAGTTTTCCTTATACATCTGTCAGACACGAGCAAGCCAAAACTTTGGATTGCACTCTGGAAGCAAAGACTTGCAGGAGCTGCTGTCCTTCTTAGAAATCGAGTGTTAAATACCAATTGACACATCTAAACCCTCCAGTAATAAAAATAATTATGAGTATGATAATTGCTACTCTCCAGTCTTTCTCTAACCTAAAGCTGCTTTCCCCCCTTCCCAGATGACAAAACAAATGGTCTATAGTTAAGATCTCTGGTTCAGTGAAAGGAGACAGAAAGAGGGTTTGATTTGGCTACCTATTAAACATAAGATAATAATATTCTGCTGCAGATCTGATTAGGACACTAAGGACACTGGTAATCTGAGCGGTTTATTGTAATTTCCCAGTATGAAAATGTAAGGTGCTCCTAGGATTAGGGCCAGAATTTCTGGTGCAATGATTTGCTCTTTGTGTTTTCTTTTGCTTTCTGCTTTTTAGATAGATGGACAAGAAAAAAACCATAAACACTAACACTCAGTTAAATTCCAGGTCTTTTATATCACTGAACTTAAATTAATAAATAAGAGATAGATATGGAAAACTTTCTTAAGAGTAAAAGTTTATCCTCTCCATGGACAAACTGTGTTGAGTCATCATCATTATGGTAAAACAGAACATTACTTCAGACCTAAAACAATTAGTGTTATGAGTCAGCTCATCAATTGTTTTAGACCTTAAATCCATGTTCCAGAATTGTCATATAATGCAGCAGGCTTAACTAGCTGAGGAATCAGGCAGAAAGGTGGGACCAGGAAACAAATACAACTGTCATGGGTATTTCTTCTGAAAAAGAACAAATACCAGAGCCATATGATTCCCAGTTCTGTGTCATAACCAAGTATTACAGCTCAGTTAAATACCTCTGTCTCTTTCATGAAACAGGGTCTCCTGCCTACAAGCAGAAGTCAGGATCAAAAAGAAAAGCACAGTTCCTACCATAATATACACACTCCCACTAGCTGTCCAAATAAAACTGGAGCCAAAATTAAAAATAAGATTTGGGAAGTAGCAGCTTCTAAGCAGAAAACCAGTTCACAGCTTCTTGTCACTGGCATGTATCTGAGTCCAGCAAACTTTAGCAGGTACAGTGTTTGAGGTTTACAAACCCATAGGGTTTACAACCCCATGATTAACAACAGCTGATTTGAAGTACAGATTAGACTCTCTTCAAGTATTAAGCCATGAACAAAGCCTTATTTCCAAGACTGTTTCAAGGCAGGAAAAAAGCTCTTATTCCAACTGCCCTTGAAAATTAGGCCTTTTCATTGTAAAAAACACATTTGGGATTCTGACCGTTTTTCTGTTCTACTTGAGAAAAAATGTTATCAAATTACTCATGAAGTTTAATGTAGCTATTTCAAACATCTTTGAATACTTTGGCAAAACCATAAATTTGCCAAGCGCCCTGCTTGAAGAAGAGGGCAAAGAAATGGGCCTTTCCTAAAGAGCTCAGTACTCCAAATCTGAGGTAGCAACAACTACAAATAAAATAAGCATATGAGGAAGAGTATAACATAAACAAAAATATTTAAAGGCTCTCAGTTCACAGACACTTCATACACACAATTCTTGATAGACAAAAGTCAAGTAATCTTCTGATTAAGTATTTAAATTTTTACCTTTAAACCAGTGCATTTCTTCTAGCTGGACTACACGGATCTCTGAATTGCACCCACTCGTGATTTCCATTGCAGATGGCTGAATTAAGGCAATTTAATGTATAATAGTATACACTTGTCAAGCCTCTCAAGATAATATTCAGCAAAAGCAGGAGCAACTTAGTTCTCATTCATAACTATACTCCCACTCTTACTAAACCTGTAAGATTATCTTTGCAACATATTTTCAGTCATCTGATTCTTAGCTATGATAGTAAGGCAGATACCATTCTCCTTGGCCCCTTTTGCATTCACTTTAAAACAGGATGTTTCAAGTTGTTTCCTCATGAGTGAATTCCAGTGTTGGCTGCAAATCTCCACAAACTGGGGCGTGTCTCCAGGTGAGGCTAAAGATTAAGACAGGAATTTGCCAGAGCCCCAAGGCAGCAGGATTGATCAAACAAGAGCACATTTCATTAGCTGAGATCAGAGCACCACTCTCTGGACAAATGCTTACAGCATTTTCTTACCACCACATGGTAGTTATTCTTCTGCAATTGTTCTTTAATGGACTCCATCATTTCCAGAATTACTGATGAGGGGATGTCATCTCTTCAGCACTGGCTACTTTTCTCCCAAATCTGCTTTGTTTGTGTAGCAATAGTCTTGAGGCAGAGATCAACAGGACTATGAGAAACCACTGACTTCAATTAGTCACCATCTATGGAAAACAATTGTATCATCTGAAAGGTTTGGCAGTTGGAGCACAAATTTCAGAAGAATGCTTTTTCCTCTCACCCTTGCAGAATGACAAGTTGTCTTTAGTAGAATCAATACATTTTTCTTTCTCAGCCTGCTCGAAGGATGTGTTAAAAGCAGATTGTTCTGCAGCTATGGCATACCTATGATGTTTAACTCTATATATACATTTGCTGCTAAAATGTCTGACAAAATAAAGGATGACTCCTCCAATGAGAAAAATCAGAAGATAATAATAAGGGAATAGCACAATGTAGACTGGAAATCAGATCAAAACCTTGGCTGTCTGTGGACTGATTGCCGCACTGGGTGCAGCCTCTCAATGACTTGTGCATGAAGGGCAGTGGTGCAGCAAGCATTCCATGAGCACCACAGCAGGGTTTTGGAGCAGAAACTGCCCTTTCAGAGGTGAAAAATGTGTTATGGTTGCAATGCATTACAGCACTATGAAGAACACACAACATGAAGCGTATAAAGGAGGACATGAAAATAGGAAAGTTAGTGAGAACATCATGGGTGAGTTCGTAGGTGATATGGGATGGTTTGGGAACAAAAGAAAATAACAGGCAGCCCTTTAGTCACCGAAAAAATATACAATCACATTACAGTCAAGGGAAGTATAACAGTACTCATCCTCCTCTAGTGATCTCATCCAGGTTGTAAACCAGATTGTAGAGGCAAAGCCTCGAACACAAAACAAGGAACTTAGACTTGAGGTCGGTGAGCAGGGAGCCAACAAGCCTGCTGGAAGCAGGGAGGAGGCACGTGCAAGCACCAAGCCTGTCTCTCCCTCCAGGGACAGCAGCCTTACAGCCCCATTCTAGCACATTCCTTTGTCACACAAGCTGTACAAAAACAGGGCTGCGAGTGCTGAGCATCAATGGCAGCAGAGCAATGGGAGTTGTTTTCCACGGAGCACGGCGGGCAGCAATATGTACAGCTGTAATTTCATTTTCTCCTCCCTTGAGCACAAGAAGGCTGTAAAAACATCTTGTAAACCAAGAAGCACTAACACATGTTCAGTAGGAACTAGTTGTTTATTCCAACTCCTTATGACTACCACCCCCAAACCCTCCCTTCACCTCATCACGCAACTACTAGAAAATTTATACACTAGTTTCATGGGGAAACTTTTGAAGTCTGACTCACCAAAAAAAGCAAATATCTGCTGCCAAATCATGGCTGAGCATATGGGTAAAAAATGAAGGAAAAGCAATCTACCTCTGAAGATTATAAATTAGGATAAAATGGTAATAAATTGGAGGGGAGAGTGTTGGGGCTTTCAGTGTGGATTGTTGATTGGTTTTGTTTGTCCACTTGCTTCAGTAAAATTAAAACTTATTCAAATCTATTTGACAGTGTTTTATTCAACTCAAAATTAATGAAAAATATATTTATTTAAATGTGTACCAACTGGTATGCTTGTTTTCTTTTAAACATAACAAAAAATTTTATTCAATCCTTCTGCCTCAATAATGAGTTTAGACATGCATGTTGTGCAACTTTTTTTCCCTTTGTATGTTCATAAAGCTACATTTTACTTTTGTCTCAGACCTATTCTAATGTTCTGAAGCTGTATGTGAGAAGTGACAAAACCTCTTCTGATTAAGTACCGTTAACCACTTCTCCTCAAGAAGGAGGTAAATTCAATTATTACAGGTCTTATAGGACAGGTATCAACACTCCTCTCTCTGTGCTGAATCTGAGATAGTCTCAGTGCCCAGCCCAGAATTGATGAATACTCTGCCTCTCTTCCCTTGCATAGCTACATTTCTGACTTCTGCTCCTCTTTATAAGCGCTGATAGACCAATTAAGAAACCTTCTTGGAAACAAGGTAGCTTCATCCACACCTTAAACCTGAGGCTTGGGAGAAAGAACCAAAACTATTGTATTGAAGATGCACTAATAGAAACAGACTGCAGCTGGAGGAGAGCTGTCTAATAGAGCAATACCAGCTTGTCCAGCTGAGATTTCCAATGGCAAAAGTTACTCCAAGAAAGCCTTTTCAAAGCTTACCAAGAAAAGAGAGGTTTTTCATGAGCATGTGTATGGAAATCCATGCTGCAGTGTTGTTACCTTAGTGAACCATTTCAGGGCAGTGTTATGAAGTCATAGAGCACATGGTCTTGTGGAGTTCACATTGTCCCATGAAAATCTGGATTTTTATTGTAAGACAAATACAGATTTGTCTCTTAGAAGACATTGATATTATATTGTAGGCAGAGGAAAATAAATACAAGGTAAACTGTTGTTCTCATGAACTCTAACATTGTCTATTTTTTCTACGCAGTAGTTAAATATATTTATTATTGACATAGAAATTGAGCAAAACCTGTAAGAAAATACAAATTAATTAAATGCAGTAGAACTCTTTTCTACCCATATTATTGGTGTATTTGGATTATTGTGTCATAGCTGTTAAAAATATTTCATCTAGCATTTTTGATTAATAAAGTTTATTTAGTCATCTTTATAGAGTGCAATTCCTAAAAACAAAGAGAAGCAAAGAGAAATATAATTCTGAATACTGCCTCACTAAGAACAGTTTTCAAAATTATTTTATTTTTTTTTTTAAGGAAAAATTACCTACCAGAACAGCAAGCAAATTAAATGAATTTGTTGAGCTGCTTACGGCAACCACAGTATCTCTGTGAGTCCACACCAGCTATGGATGCTTATGAATCATTTTAAATCTCACAAACTGAATTCATAGAAGGTTGGCACTGGCAATATCCCATACCAGCATCCCACTCAGCCTCCCATTTCCTTTCATCAAAAACTCAGCTCATTTAAAATGTAAGTTCCTGGCTACTTTGGCTGCAAAGAAAACCCATGAACTATGATGATGTGCATTAAAAAAATCCTCTTAATCTATGAACACAATTCACACAGACTTTGGGAGGTTTATTCTGCTGAATATGACATTGATGTGTCAGTTTAGCACAGATAAGACAGGAAAACAGGGCATGTGATTACACACTCGGCCATGAATATCCCTCTTTGTTACATGGGAGGGGCAGGGTGAGATGCAGTAACTTCCACAAAAAGAAACCAAATCTAAGGAGGCTTTGTAGGACCACAGGACTATTCAGCTCCCATCAAGGAGAGTCATGACAGCATGGGATAAGAATCCCAACGAGATACACTCAGTCTTACTTGAAATACTGGCTAAAAAATTGACAGAAACATACATGGTTGATGCGGGGGGACCTGCGGGGGCGCGGAGCCACTTACGGAGGCATCGGTGAGGGGATCAGCCAGACACAATCAATGTGATTGATAAAGCATAATCCAACTTTATTAAGAGCCTCAGACAGTTTTTATAGCCCAGAATAACATAAATCAGCATTATTCATATTAGTACAATCTTATTGGTTTTTGCTATGTATGCCTCCTATTATTATTGGTTATTACAAGTGTGAGATAATCACGCCTACTGAATTTCTAGCCAAAAGGTATATGTGCTACCTCGCTGCTAGTCTTGGCTGCTACTTCCCTTATTCTTATACTTATTGGTATATTAGTATCCATCTCAGGGTTATGCCTCGCTTTCTACGTGCCTTCCTAACAGCTAAGGCCTTGTTTGAACAATGGGCATATGTATTGCTTATCGACTAACTCTGCAATTCTGCTAGCTCCATTGCTTTTGCAAAAGGCTCAAACACTGCTCTCAGCAAAATCTACTTATGCTTACAATGAGGCTTTTAATGTTTGCCTAAAAGCAGGGCCTAGCTACTAGCAGGAACCATTCCCCTGCAATAAGGCCTCTGCCGAGCCATATCCACAGTTATGTCCATGGCTTTCTAACCAACCCTTCAGAAGATATATTCCCTGGCAATAAATTTTATCTGTGTTACAGACCTCCTTTGACACTAGGTATAAATCTGGAACCGCTCATATTTTCTACCTCTGGGAGAAAAACCCAGGCCATGGCAAGGTAGCCATTCATCATTTCTATTGAGTGTTAAACTGCCATTAAAGATCAGTTTCAAACTGGTTGCCTTCGGAGAAAAATAAGCAAGAGGAATGATGTGATGTGTCTTAGAGAAAGGAAGCAGTGCTAACGTAAAAAGTACAGTCTTGGTCTTCTCTAACTGGGGAGAGGTACCAAATACAGGCTGTTTTGTGTAAGTTTTACAGAACAAAGCATTGGCTCCAACACTGAAACATTCCTAATACTGTAGTATTCTTACACATATTAAAAACCTGACAGGACACAGACCTGAGCAATCTGATCTAGTTAACCCTGCTTTGAGCAAGAGGGGGTTGGACAATACAGCCTTTCAAACACCTCTTATATTTCAATAATTTTGTCATTCTGTTAAAATACTGTTTTAATTGACAATTTTCTTAAAACCTGAACTACCTGACCACATTAGTATTTACAACATGTAGTTATAAAAAATTCACAATCTTGGCCAATATGGTTCTCATATCCCTAATAATGCAGAATGGTTTGAGAAAGAGATTAATTTTCATGAGTCAAGAACCTGAAAAAAATATTAATCAAAAATAGTATTTTATGATCCAAGATGGAAAGGTTTTAGACTTAAGATCTCTAAAAATCTTATGGTTTACTACATTAATACCAAGCTGAACCCTTCCGTGACTAGTACAGACAAAAGTCAGAAATTTTACTTGTGACTGAATAGGGAAAATAATTACATTAAAAAGTGTGTAAAATATATGTAGGATGCTCCAAAGCCTAAATGGGAGCAGCTGTTTTAAACAATGTCTGATTATATGACATTTGTTGTCTCTTCTTTGAGACTGTCATCTGTCCTTGGACAATCTGCAAGCACTAGCCCTCTTTCAATGTTAACTTTTAAGAAAAAAAAAAAAAAAAAAAAAGAGTATATGTACTAATTATTATGGCCCAAACAATGGCAACACTTGCTTTGGGAACTCTGGATATGGAAGTTCCACATCTGTTTGACATCTGTCTTGTACTTCTGTTTACTTGGAAAGCATATAGGTTTGACAGACTCTTGCCTAACACAGATCATTCTCATGGAATTTCAAACTGAGTCTTCATTCTGACTTTGCAATCCTTTGCAAGCAGGATACCTCAGCTTAAAGCAACTTGTAAATTGTGTTGAAAAAGGTATCTTTTTCTTACACAGGTACCACAGTAAATCAACACAGGAGGTCAAAAAGGCTTTGTGAGAAAAATTTGCTATGAGTTATAAAAAGCATGGAAGCTTTTTTGTCTTAGTTCCCCTCAAATTAAGTAGCACAGAAGCTACAAAACAGCATGAGAGATAGCTAAAAGAGGAGGAGTTTCTTTTCAGTGCTTGGAAGAGTGGCACTTAATCTTTAGGTAGAATAGAAGGCAGGAAAACTGTGCACACCATCTGCTAATCTTAAATGTACAAAAATGATATGACCCCTAAAAAAAGTGCATACCTTCCAAATTTAAGCTTCTGGAAATAACATTTTTGAGTTTCTTTCACAAGTCTTGTGTTATAGAGGACTTTGTGTTCTGCTTTTGCTTTTTTTTGTTACAATGACTATGTTACTCACTCCTTCTCCTTTTCTTCACTCTCAGCCACTGAATCTGAGCTGCCCAAGGAACAGAACCCTTAGAAAATTCATCAAGGTTGAAGGTAAGACTGTATCAGGATAGATTCCTGTTAGTTCCACCTCCTCAAGTCCTCAGCCTATTTTTTTAGCCATGAGCAACAAAATATGTGCTAGACATTTGGCCCAAGACAGGCCAATGTTTTTTTCTCCTAAAGGCCACAAATTATGTTGAGTGCAGTTACCTCAACAATAATATTTACAAATATGTTAACAATAACAACATTAAAAAGTTTCTCTTATTCTTTTCTCCCTAAACGTTGCTGCTTCAGTTTCCTTTCTAGAGTACTTCAACTACTTAGATATCTCCATTTTGCATTTCCTTTATAGAAAGCAAGATGTCTTCAAACAAAGTGGTGCACTGTATTCTTCTTAGCTAGTAGCATCATATGTATGGCATGTAGCATAATTGATTAAATTATGCTCAGTATCAGGACTATCGTATCAGGAATCTAAAAAATAATCCTATTATTCAGGTGTCATTAGGACCACAACTGAAAAACCCAGTGGTTATTGCAGTTTTGTATTTCTGTGTATGAAGCATTTCCTAATTCTTCCAGGAGTCCCTACTCCTGGATCCAACAGACACCTTCTGCTCATACAAGGCCTCTCCCACTGTGGCATTGCTTCTCTCTCTGGGAAACAGGATCTAAATCAGAGTAGACCTGGGAGCATGCAGGAATCAGCTGTGCTCCAGGGACCCACCTTAGTACCTTATGCTTCTACCAGTTTTGAGGAGAATAAATGTATCAGGTCTTTTTTTATCTTTTTTCAGATTTAGCAACACTGAAGCTCTGTCTCTGAAAACAGAAATACCAGATGAACCACCCAGGTCACCAGTATACTAATGAGAGCCCACCATGTAGAAGATAAAAGATGCCTAGCAATCCAGATGTTTCATTTGACATCCCACTGAACATTCAGATGAATCAGATTAGTCTTGGAAGTCTGATGTATTAATTCAGATAGTTCTAGCTTGTGTGAGTTTTGATTAAAGAAAAAAAAAAAAGAGATAAAATACTGGTCACATCACATAGCATACAAGTTTGTATGACTTGGTCATAAAATAAATATATTAATCATTCAATCTCCCTATACCTACTGCTCTGATTTCATTTCATTATTTAAAACAATTAGAGCAGTTGCAAAACATTTCTTGTAGCATCAATCAATTAATAATTATAATCCTTTACAAATGATGATGCTAAAAAGTTAAATAGAATATTAAGGTTAGCTTCTTCATTCCTTCCCAGAAAGATAATGAATAAAGGGATTTCAAGAGTTAATAAAGAAATCAGAGAGGGAAATTGTAGCTTTGCAAGCTATTTCACCATTTCCCCTCCCCTCCCTTCATCTGGATTGGATCATGATAGTGTATGAGTCAGCTAATTATGAAAGACTTCTCTGAAATGAATTAGATGAACACAACATCTTTAACAGAAACAGATCTTGTGACCTGGCAGAGTTCCCATCACAGTCCAAATAAAGCCCACCCAGATGTGACCACTTCCTTTACTGTAACTCAAAGAACAGAGTGAAACATCATTACAAACTTCCTCACCTAAGCATCTTTTCAGTATTCTTGATGGATAGAAATAATAACCATTTGCTACTCTGATTAATCAAATCATATGTGGCACTATACCCAGGGATAAACCAGTTTATATTATTGAGAACCAAGCTATAGTTTTCAATAAAATATGTTCATTTACTCTTGTCTGAAAAAAAAATATTGGGACCTATGGACTAAGTAGGTATTTTAAAATGGCAGTTCTGATAAACTTAAGGACCGTAAACTTGTTCAAAGGTACTATTATCCCAACTGTGCTTCCAGATTGTTATTGGAACTGGTCTGATACATATTTCTTTCATGTTAGTGTCCAGATTCAGTTCAGTGGTGACTTCAGTAACCATTGCACTGGAATTGTGTTATAGTTCACTGTCTTGATAGAACAACTGAAAAATTATGAAGCTTTAGTTGCTTTTGTCTCTGTGATGACATCAGTAAACCAAGAGATTAGCTTCATAATAATACAAGCTATAGCTCAGTCACAGATTTGCAAGCCTAAACCCTGCAGATAAGAACAAGACAGTGTAAGTTGTAACCTGCACATTAAATGAACATTTAATTCATTTAGTAAGTCAGATGTGTCAGTTGAAGTGGCCATTTACCTGTTTAGACAAGTGATATCATTCACACCTGGCCAACACCAACTAAAAGAGCTGGGGGAAGAAAAAAAATCAGAAGGCAGAAAGAAATTCCAAGCATCAACACCCAAATCAAGTCACCTTGACATTAGACACTCCAAAGGTATTAGAGCAAAATCAGATACACATCACTATAGTGTACAGCTGCTTGCACTGAATTAGCTATATACCTTAATGTGAAGCAAGTGGTGGTTGGTCCAATAAAATTCCAAGTAGACAAGGTTACATTGGTCACATGAATCTCTGCAAGTCTTGCTGTGAAGTTCAGTTTTTCATTTCCTCTTCTTTTTAAAGAAAATGGTTTTTTTTAATGCACTGGTTTTTTTTTTCCAATGGGACACAAGAGTGTGAGAATACCAAATTAATCTGACATAACAAACTGAGTTTCAAAGCCTGAATGACCAGCTTTATTTATAGCACAAAATACATGGCCAAAACCTCTTCTTTCTTATGCTAGTTAAAATCAACAAGTACTATAAAGGAAGGAAAAATTTTAGTTCTTATAGGACTCAAAAATAAGAGCTATTAAAAAAGATTCTGTCTAGTCTTATTCATATGTAAACTTGATCACCCCTACTAGTATGGTAAATCAGAATTTCTGTTTGTTTTTTAAGCATAAACATTTCATAGTTTTCTTGCCATTTTTGACTTTTTCCCCCACCTAGTGACTTGAACTACTCTAATTAAACTTTCCAGCAGATTTCACACATATTTATTGAACTCTTTGGTTACATTTGTGTATATCTATGTTTCTGTTCTTTTAAGCGAAACCCAGTGAGATTTGTTGATGTGATAAGTCTATTTCCTTGTCCTTGAAGTCACCCAGGGGAATAATGCATACTCACTTTTAGGTCATGATTTCTAGTAGACACTGAATGATATCCATCACCATTTCATTTAATTAACTTTTTACTGCTAAATCCAAACCAATGCCTGTTAGTGGTCTCCAAAGACAGTTGGAATCAAGCAGTGCTTTCTGACTAAATGTCTAACCTTTGCTATGTGCAATGAATTTACTGTTGCACTTTTTCTTAATATGAAATGTCCTACTTATTCTCTCTGACTGTATTAGAGCAAGTTCTTGTGAGAGAACATTCTCTAGCAAACCAAACCAGAGAACTAAAACCGGTTCAAAATCTGATTATATCTCTCTCACTTTCACTGTTAAGCACTGTCAGCCTTGTAAACCATTTATTGTTTTTTTCGTTTTCTTTCATTACTAAAATGTTTTTATTCAATCTAAAACTCTTTTCTAACAAACTATGAGAAAAAAGAGGATTACTGCATAGAAGCTATACAAGTAGTCCCACTTTCAGGATTTTTCTGTGTGAATTTTCAGTTTCCCATGCGCTCCTGGAGGATATATTTGCTGCATTCAGCTAATGCCACTTAGCCTAGGGGTTACAGCACTTTCTGAGCAGTGGGATATACAGTTTTCTTGCCTCCTCTGATTCAGAAACTTTGAGGTCTCTTGGAGTCCAAACTGAGGACACTGTTAACCACAAGCGTTCTAGAGCTTAAGGTTGATAAGAGAAATCCCTTCTTTTTGCTGGCTTTGTCAGCAGTTGTGAACCTTCTTCATAGCCAAGAACCAAGAATCTAAATGGAAGAAAAACATTTCAGGAATGCTGAAATTTCAGGGTGGTTGTTACGACAAAATTACTACACAATATCAATTCAAGAATTTATATAATTTTTAGTGAAGTAAAACCACATTTTTCTATAAATAAACACTGCTCAGAAAAATCCTGCTAATCCTGACAAACACCTGTGTCTGCACCATGCCATCCATCCAGATAAACACCATTCTGCATTTCAGTATCATTTTTTTACTTGAATTGTCATGTTCTTGTACAGAAGGGAGATAGTACAAGAATCACTGTATGATGCTACTTAGAAAAAGAAAGGTTTCCCTTTTCAACTAATTAATATTACAGAAATTAAATTACTCTATACTAGCAATAAAAAAGCAGTCATTTTAGCATTTTGATAATGGATTTTTTTTCAGTTTAATCCAGATCCTTGTTGTTTCATACAATATTTCTTCCTCTTACATGATATATTTTTTACAGCAAATCCCTTTTCTTGTTTAAGAAAAACCTTCTGAAGTCTTCTGTAGCTCTGCTCTTTAAACTATATCATGGAGTGGTTATTTTCCTAGAAAAAAGTCCTCTTACACTGCCCTATATTTTTTAAAATTAACATTATTCAAAAGTCACTTCTCTGGCTAAATCATGCTGTCAAAACAATCACTACCAAAACAATCATGATTTCAATCTCGTCATATGTATGCTGATTTTTCCCAGTATCCCACCACAATTTCATTATCAGGGCACAAAGAGCTGGAGGCTCCTTTGCACAGCAGACTGCAATGCACAGCACAACTCTGCATGCACATTTGGGTGTCCAGCCTGACCAGCTGCCCACATGCACAGCCCCTGTTCTTGCTCTCTTTTCCAGACAGCAGAATTTGCAGCATTTTTCAGCTCCCAAAAGAGACAGCAGCTGTGGCAAGGGTAGGATAACTAAGTTTGGTTCTCTAGGACTTCTGTCCTGCTGTGTCCCAGACCAGCCCTCTCTCCTATTCCACAAAAACTCCAGGGAGACCTGCTGGAGAAAGACAAGGTGAATGCAGGCACTTTTGAAAGCCAAAAATAGAGAGAATGGGGATGTGGGCAATGAAGCAGCAGAAACAAGAAACTCACTGAAAAGAGAGAGAATACACTTTTATTCCTTTTCCCCAGGCTCCTCAGTTTCTTCAACAAAATCCACCATGGCAAAAGCACAGGATTCATAGACTCAGGGAATCATAGAATCTCTAAGGCTAGAAAAGACATCTAAGATCATCAAGCCAAACTATCAGGCTATCATGTTCATCATCAAAGTATGTTCTCACATGCCATATCCACAATTTTTTTAACAACACAGGGATGCTAACTCCATCACTTCCCTGGGCAGCCTCGTCCAATGCCTGAAAAACTTTCTGTGAAGAAATTTTCCTGAAATCCAACCTAAACATGCACTGGCACAACTTGAGACCATTTCCTCTTGTTATGTCATTTGTTACCCAGGAGAAGAGACCAACCTTCACCTCACAGTACCCTCCATTCAGGGAGCAGAGGAGAGCAACAAGGTCCTGACTGAGCATCGTTTTCTCCAGGCTAAACACCCCCAGCTTCCTCAACAGCTCCTCATCAGACTTGTACTCCAGACTCTTCCCCAGCTCCGTTGGTCCTCTCTGGACATGCTCCAGCACCTCAATGTCATTCTTGAAGGCAGGGCTGGACAGGGCACTCAAGGTGCCAGTGATCACATGCTGCAGGTACACCCACTGTCCATCAGCAGCCCAGGTCCTTTCCTGTGGTCCCAGAGCCACTTTCCAGCCACTCTTCCCAAGCCTGCAGTGCTGTCTGGTGTTGTGACCCAAATGCAGGAACAGGCACTTGGCCTTGCTGAACCTCTCACAGCAGGCCTTGGCTCATCAATGCAGCCTGTCCAGATTCCTCTGTAGGGCTTTCCTGCCCTCCAGCAAATCAACACTCCGTTTTGATTGATTTTACCTACTGAGAAGTTTTGAGCCAGTTCTGAGCAGGAAAAAGGAGAACATGTCTTGAACTTGTTCCTGTCTTCATACAAGTGATACTGGCTAGTCCAGGGTCTAGAGTCCTCATTGATAAAGAATCAACCAGTCTTCAGAAGCAAAAATGACAAGGGTCCCAAAGAAGACTGACATTAAGAATCTGTTCTAAAAAAAAATTATAGTACAAGAAAAAGCTCCAATATTTCTATTTAGTTCTATTCTACTGCTCTCCCCCTGAGTATGATTTATGTCTAAAATGCTCACAAAACCCATTCCACACTGTGAATATGAATGTGGATGTTAATAATCTTCTCAGCTGAAATAGATCTGACCTTCTTCAGAGCTGTCTACGGATGCAGGCATGTAGGGTTTGCTCAAACTAGACTTGTTTGTTCTCACAGCAAAAACATAACGACTTCAGATTTGCATTTTATTAAATGCAAAATAGGGTTCTGATGCAATTCAGGTACAGCGCTCCAAACACACAGCTAATATTTATGCATGAATCTAAAGTCAACTCTGAGCTTGTTTCTGGAAAAGAGCTTCTCCTTAATCTTACTTGATACAAAATATGTTTTGGCATGAGAACATTTAACTATGCACCTAACATCTGTTCTGTACTAGTAATTTCTTGTCCAGTTTTTCATGGATAAGACATTAAAAAAATGCACCACTATCTATTGATGTTTATAGCTTTGCTGTCATGGCCACCTTCAAAACAACCACCCATGCCAGCCACAAGCACATAGATCAGTATTAAGATGCTGAGGTTTGCAATAATGGAGCATACTGAGCAATCTGTTCATCTGTGGCCTCCAGGCTCCCTTCTCATAAACAGGGAATGCTTGGGCTGTGAAATTAACATCAAATTTAGGCATGTGCGTAAAGGCATGTTCAACCTCAGTTCCAGAACCCATCTCTAAAGTTTCAAACCTCAGGCTTACCACTCAATAATATTTAGTATGGAAAGAACCTAAATTACCTGAGCATTTATTCACTTGATACCCTTATTTAAATCTAAAGGTTCAGGCAGTAGTGATGTCAAATACTGAGATCAACAATCTGCTCAGGGTGCAATAATACATTGACTTACGTTTCTTACAAATATTGACTTGTTAGTGGAAAAAATAATAGGTATAATCCACCTTTTACTCAACAGCTCCTTTAATCATCTGCAAAAGAAAAAACATATTCAAATTATCTTTTCCCTAGCAGAACAGTCATTTAACCTTAATTTTCCCCACAAACAGGAAAGGTGAGCTAGCTTTTATGCTATCTAGTATTCAGGTATAGTCAGTCTGTCCCAGCCATGTGGTTCCATTTTACATTAAGCTTATGAAACTTAATAGATATATTAAGTAACTATAACTATAACAAACAATTATACATATATTAAACTTATATTAAGGTATCTACAGAAGAAATTATGACTGAATGGAATGTTTATTAGGACATAAATCTACTGTTAACTGGAAGATCTGGAAGTCATTGAACAGATTTTTGTTGGACTACCATCTCCAACACAAGGATATAAAGGAATGAACCCACTAAAGGACTAAGATATTCAAGGGCTAAAACATAGAAAATACAAGAAGTGGAGAGAACAGTGCTCCTTCAACCTTGAGAAATGAAGGCAAAGGAGATTTAGCATCACTATCCATAAATGCCTGATTGGAAAAAATTAAGTCAGAACCAGATTCTTCTCATAGCTGCACAGTGGATAAAAGGATAAGAGACCACAAACTCAGGTTGAAGCCCAGCCACCCTGGGGGACTCTGCAATCCTCAGGGACAACCCAGTCTCTGCAATACCACAACAAATTGCAAAGAATCATTCACAGAATCAATTTACCAGTTAAAATAACGACAAATATTACAAATCCTATATAGTATATAAGCTGTGATCATAAACACACATAAAACCCAAGGATATTTTCTCCATGTTTTGACTGCCAATACATACAGTCCAAAATGAAACACATTTCTCAAAATTTTATTACTATTTTATGCATTAAAACTATTTTAAGATTTCAATATTACTCCATTAACTAGCTTTGGTTGCTTCTTTCTCTCATTGACCATGACACTATTCTGGACTTTTCTCCTACGGCCACCAGCAAGTGTTACAGGATATAAATTACAGAGTTTGTTCCCCCAGAAATTTTCGCTCCCTTAAAATTACTATCTAAAAATAATTTTCTCCCTCTTGAGACTCACTGAGGGAGAATTGACTTGAAATTAATTTTTATCAGATTTCACAGAAAAATAAAATTAACCAGATTATTTAAAACTGTTTATAAAAGCTAAAATATAAAGCTAGTGAAAAGAGAGCACAGGGCTGTTGGGTTATTAATGCTCATCACACAGTTTTTCTATAGTTTATATTATTTTGGACACTTTGCCTAATACTCTCAAATGTATTTCAACAAAATGTTTTTGCCTTTGCATTTTCACCTGATTCTTATTGTCCTAAAAGCGAATTACCTCAAATAGGAAGCTTAGGCTGACATTTAGAAAATCATAAACAGAGAACTGAGTTTTTCTCATAAAATAAGGAATTACTGTAAAGCCCAACTCAAAGCCAGAGCAAAGGGCAAATATCTTTGACCCGCATTCTTAAGACAAAGCAATAGGCATAACACAATGTTCCAAAACAAAACTGCCATAAATAAGCCTTGTCTCCAGAGGATGGCAGAAAGAATACACCATATATAACACTTTCCTTGGATCAATTAAAGCACAACAGTTTGAGGATTAATAAATCTGAGGAAAGTGCCTGAAAAACCACAAGAGAATGGATGCTGTGGTTCATGTCCACAGCCTGGGGCTTCAGAGTGACCCTCCAATTGCAGTCTTCTGCTTTCCTCCCTGCTGAACTTCCATTCTCACAGAAGAGACTCTGGAATCAAATCCCCAGTTTCAACATGTCTTGACTAACTCCCTTTTCACACACTAAGCAAGAAGCAACTCCCATATTCTGCCACTTTAAAAGATGGGATAAAGCCCACAAAGAGTATTTATCAACCCTTGTTTTTCTTTGCAACCCTTCCTTTTTGTAAGTGCATATTTCCATCATTGTACTGTTAAGTAAATTACGGATTTTTAGATGTCCAACAATAGTTGGACATATGCACGTTTTCACATATGCATCTTTAAGTGAGGTTGTATGCATGGTTCAAACCAAACCACTACCACCTAAGACAAGCTATTATTTCACTCACTGTTATCAAGGGTGTGAACAACCAGACAGGATTCCAAAAAGAAATTATAGACTAGCATGATCATCTGCTAGTCATATAAAATCTTCCTTCATATCACCTCTAGCTAATACTCACAACCCAATATTGGATGATAGGACTCTTTTGTCAAAACCTTCCAATATAAATTGACTGACCAGGGAGACAAAAGTAAGTGGTTGTCCTTCTTCCACTCAAGCAAAATAAGAGTTCAGGGCAGGAACAAATGGAGAGCTTTCTGCCAACTGTCAAAATAAAGCCAGGGTAAAACAGAGATAAGACATGGAAAAAGCTTCTGTCAATATAGTTGAATTTGGGCAATGTGAAGCCACCTAAAATAAAGGCTTCCAACTGGCCCTAACTGTAACTGTAATGGCTTATATTACAAACAAACATCCACAACAATAAACCTGACAGGAATATCTTATGATTATGCACGTATAAGCTAATAATATTCCCTTTGTCATGATCATAAAAGAGTCAATTCTGGATGGAAAATGATGAAACTAAAGAGGCTTGACCTTGAAGAGGAAAATTTACTAAAATTAAATATTTTTCCTTGTTCACAATGGAAAAAAAACATGAAGTGGTGGGAAAAGTAATTCTCAGAGTCCATTTGAAGGTCTACTGAGAACTAAATCACTGGGACTCTAGAATGTCTCTCAAGCCATATCTTTTGGGAAAACACAAGGCGAAATAGTATGCTAGAGCAAAACCATCTGTAAATGTCAAAGACATTCAGAAAAATCAAGCTGATTAAACATAAGGTAATACAGTGAATCACACTACCATAATTCAACTCATTCAAGGAATTGAGTACAGTACAGTTACTGTCATATTAGACAAATTAGTTAATGTTAGAACAATCTAAACCTCTCAGCCATAGTACTTCATGTCTGATTAAATTTGAGTGATTTAAGCTTTCATTGTTGAGCACCTAATTACACTAGGATGTCATTAGCCTCTCTGAAGAGGATATAAAGAGCTAACTGCCATAATAAAAATCACTGTGAAAAGATTCCCCTGATTAGCCACTTAATGTGATGAGACTCTGGTGTTTCTGATTTGACTTCAGCAGTTACTGCAAAAACTACTTTAGATAAAAAAAAAAGAAGCTGTATTTCTGGTCTTCACCAATACTTTTAATTTCTTTATCCATCCCTAACTGTTGATGTAAAATCCTTTCTTATCTAATAAAGAAATAAAATGTCATTTGTGTGCAGTGATAAAAGACTTTATCACAGCTTTATTACCAGATCACAAGTAAAGGCAAATAAATTATGTTCATCTATATTTCTTGTGCAATTTTGAGATGATAGGATAATTTTATTCTTTATTTTCATTTCTACATAGCCGAATGACAATATTTACCAAATTTTTATTCTATAACTACAAGAATCCCTAAGCACTAAAAATCATTCAGGTGAACAAAGATTAATACTTCTTCAGAAAAAACAGTTTTCAAAACTCATTTTCAAAGGCCAGACAGCTAATTGTCAGAAGGGTCTCATTTGCAGAGGGGAAAGGAGGCCAGATGGTAGAGGATAAACAATCCAGCCATTTCCTAGAGTAAGAAAATGTATCCATACTAAAGGGAAAAAAAAAATCACAATAGCTGTATTAACATGCTTGAAAAGGAACTTTGGATTTGGGTTTGGTTGACTTTTGGTGAAAGGTCATTCTTACACAGAGATGAGGTAGACTTTATGGTGCAGGTTGAAGTTGCTAAACAGCCTAGAGATTACTTTATGAAAACCATTGTGATGCTGTGAGGGGTATTCCATCTTATTTTAAATCTTTGCTTGCCATCACTTGTTGAAGGGCAGCACTTACTGTAGATATTGTTAAGCAGACAACCATACTTCAGTGTGATGCACTGGCAGAGAAAAAGTCACATCTCTAAGGTTTGCTGGTTGTTTGTGCCCTGCAGAAGACTATGCAAGTCTGAAGAAATGCAATCATCAATTACAGTGTTTCAAAAAACTCCTTGGATTACAAAATGCATTCAGAAATGGTAACACTTAATAAATCATTCTTGAATAAATGAATTAAGTAAGTAAGACTTAAGTTAAGTTAAGTTAAGTTAAGTTAAGTTAAGTTAAGTTAAGTTAAGTTAAGTTAAGTTAAGTTAAGTTAAGTAAGACTTAACTGCATTTTACTACTGTCTCTGTTGTGGTATGGTAAGTATTCTTTGATCTACTGACTTAAAAATGTAAGTCAGCTGAAAGCTTTGTAATAGTGCAGAGAGTATGTCCCAGCATGAGACAAGAGCAGAGTGTGGCAGGGGGAAAAGGATTACTAGAATGATTGAAGTAATCACAGAGCACCCTCAGAAGCCTACAGGTCACCCTGAAGGTGACTGTGAGCCAGTGAATGCCACCTAATGTAACTTTGAGCTGAGATGCACCAGACCAAGCATCTTCCCCTTAAGACCTTCCCCTTGCAGTGACAAATGTCCAGATTTGAAAAGGTGAGGAAGAGGTCCCATTGTTGGTAGGGTACAAGGGGTAGGTTTAAGTCAAAAGGTATGAGAAAAAGTTGGCAAGAATCTGAATGTAAAGTTTTGGAATCTGGTACACCTTGTACTTTTGTTATGTCAACTCAGTGGACTGAGAGGACATATTTTACATAACATATGTGAGAATTGTTAGCTTCCAAAAGTGATTTTTGGTTGTTTGGTGGGTTGTATTTTTAACTAGCCTTATGCACAAAATAGAGGATCTATTCAGACACTTTGTTGTCCATTGTCAGTGTTTCAGAATTCCAGTGACAGATTGAAGAGTACATAGTCACAGAACTGTAACTGTTGACACATGTACATAATCACAGGTACTGAAGACAGGGAGCACAGACTATATGTGAAGGAAACATTGACATAAACGACTGTTACTGATTTAAATTCTAATTCATCTCTGTATAAGGATGATATTTTTCAAAAATTACTCAAATGCAGAATCAAATATATTTGCTCATATATCTCATACATGTATGCTGTATCTTCTAATCAAATTAAAGAGCAAGGCAGATGTTTGATGTTTTGTTTTGGTTGTTTATTTTAGAAAAGAACTGTTCCTATTTGTTTTCTGAATAAATCTATATTTGCAAATTACCAATTAAATCAAATGTGCACAATCCCAGGACCTCAGAGTGCATTTATGCTCTGAAGAACCCTTTTTATACTTTTTTTTTTTTTTGGCTTGGTGATTGTGGGTGATATTTCCTCAGCAGGCAAGATAAAAATCTATGTTTAATATTAGCTAGTGGCCCGAGTTAAAAAACAATAGGGGACATTTTGGTCAAGCTAAGCTTGGTTGTTTCTGCTGAGTACAAGTCTTACCCAGCCTGAAATGAGAACTCCTTGCTCCATGTTTTTGTAACTCTGACATTCCTAACTATATCAATACCCTCAATCTGTCACATACACAACAGACAGATTCCATAGGATTAAGCTCTACAGCCTCCTCAGCTTTCCCAACAGCTCTTACTCTGTATACCTAAAAGGAAAATGCTAAAACTATGAGATGAGGGAGCTATTCTCAAATTACAGAACAAAAATGCAGATCCCAGTGTCTGCAATGATTGTGGTACCATCTAGTGGAATAACAATAGTTTTACAAAAATAATTGCAGCTTATAAGTCATAGGATAGAAGGAGAATTTGAATCTCAAACTGTGCAAATGTTTCCATCCAGCACGGAAAAAGTAGATGGCACACAAATATTCTGGAAACTCCATGGGGTCTCCGTGGGGTCAGCAGTCACATTATTAGTGGCACCTGAGAGAAGAATGGTTTCCATACCAAAGTGGTGTTGAGTTCAAGAGAGAGAGGAGGGAAACAATCATCCCCACTGCACCCCAAAAATATTTGTTTAAAAATGCAGCTGAAAATACTAAGGAACTGATGAATGCCAAGCAATGAATTACAAAATGCTAACCTGCTCTGCTGGCTCAGTATCAGAAGTTTTAAGACCTGTTTCACTGTTTGAAAGAGATAACTGAAAACCAAATTGAATACTGTTCAATGTGGAAGAGAGTTGTGCTAAGCTGATCTGGTAACTGAACTTCCAGGGGAGAAAAAAAATCAACTATAAAAAAAAGGCAAAACAAACAAAAACCAAAACCAACCAACCAAAAACCCCCACCAAAATCCATAAAAAACCCCAAAACAACAACAATAAAACAAAAAGAAAAGAAGAAAAAAGTGGGGAAAAAAGCAAAAAAACCCCAAACATACAAACAAACAAAATTTAAAAATTTATATTCAGTCAAAGACTGGAGTACAATTATGGCAAGTAACGAAATAGGTATAAACCACACAGGAGCAGTTTTGAGCTGCACAGGTGTCTAACCCTCCAAGGCCAGGGTCTGAGGACAGCCTGCCTGGAGACTGGAGTGAGAAACAAGCTAATTAGCTCTAAAGTGCTCACTCAATATACCTGTCCATGACTGATGGGGGTTGGAGCTTCTCATCCAGGAAGTCTCTTCTCTTCATGTCATATTTCATCTTTTAGATCTTTCATCTTCCTTCAAGATTTGCCATAAATTGGGAAGCAACACCTTGGGAGACATAATTTCAATTGCAGAACCTGTGTCTGGACTGGTCCTACAGTGAGCATATGAATCCCTGCTTCTGCTTATTAATTTTCGAGCAACTAGTTGTTTTTATAATGCATTTGATTTTCTTTCTGCTGAAATTGTTTTTCAGTGATGTTTTTCAGAGGTTTTTCAGAGGTGATGAACTGTCTCTTCAGACACTTAATTTCAGTCTTGAGGGAACATCCCTGTCTGACCATCAGGAGGCACTTTGTCACATTCACAGCACACAGAGACTTTAATGGGACCAAGGCCCCTCCACTGTGGGCAGCTCCAGTGACCCCACAGGTGCCCCTCTCACTCCCTCCTCACTTCCCTCTCACGGCCAGACCAGGTTTCCTTACTGGCTAGACCTCAGATTTCCCATAGCGGAATTTTAATTCAATCATGATGGATAAAAATAATAACTTGAGTTGGTGCCTTAAACAAAGGACTGCCTGGGATTTTACCCCTCACAGTCTGTGTGCTCCACATCTCAGCTCTTCATGCTGAGTCCTCAGCTTCTGTCATATTTTCTGTGTGTCTGCTGCTCCATTTGGGACACAGGTCCCAGGTACCTCGATGTTTCAGCTGTTCACATCCTCTTGCCTCTGGCTTCTGCCAGGCAGAGCTGAACCTGCAGCCCTGCTGCAGCTGCACCCAGAGCCACCTTCACTCATTTTGTTCTCAGATGGAGCTTCATGTGTTATGCTCCTGTGGTACAGAAGTGACTTGTATTAAAATGATAGATCATCACTAATCTGTCCTGATTTTCTTGTCCATGTTAGCAATAAAATTCTTCTTACAGACTATGGTCAAAACAAGGAGGTAATAACCTCAGATTACACAGGTTTCATCATTATAGAATGTTTTAAAGGATAGCAGCTTAATAACATCTGGAGGCCTGGCAAGATAGATTTGTACAAAGGGAGGCAGAAAAAAGTCTCATTTTCTGATCTCCTACAAAGATTAGCTATACAAACTGAAAATAAATATTTGCATTTCTCACTACAACAAGCTGATTTATAAAATAATCAAATAAAAGTGCGTAGGTTTGAACGCTCATGGATTATTTTGTAGAAATTAATTGCTACAATAGAAACACCAGAGTTTGCCTGGTTTTAGCACAGCAGTGGGAGCAGCCTGCAGAAGCTCACTTAGAGAGAAGTGACTTTCCAGCCCCTCTTGAAGGTGTAAAAGGGCTCCCAGCCCTTCTCTGGGGAGCAGCGCAGGGATCTGCGGGACACAGGGAGCTCTGCCAAGCTTCAGGAATGCTGTCCTTTGCAATGCTCCCATGCGAGCGCCGGCCGCGCCGCCTCTGCAGTTCCGCAGCGATTCCCACAGAGGGAACTCACGGATAACCCAGCACGGGAGGATGCCAGGACTTCTGTCCTGGAGAAACACGGGAATGTTACTGCAGTTTGCAGCCTGTAGATTCGCTTTGAGGAGGATCAGACAGATTTATCAGCACTCGTCGAGATTTTTAATTTTTAATTCTGGACTTACAGTAGTGTCCCCAAATCAAAAAATGTTTAGATTGGAAATGTTGTTGCTGTATCTTACACAGAACTAAACAGATTGAGACTTGCTCATGCTCCTTATATCCCCTCCACCTGCTCGCATCACCTTCTTCAAACGAGCCAAGTGCTGAATCTTTTCAATTCAGATCCTGAGACACTTATATCTCAGAATATTAAACGAAAATAAACTTAATGGGCTATCGTGCCAAGCCCAAGACCTGTATTTTACCTCCCACTTTCCCCAGAATCTCCACAGCACAAACTGATTTTTGACTCTCCAAACATCCTCATAACCAATATAGCATAACCAGGGAGAATATATTTCAGAGGCTCTGCCAAGTACTTTTTGAACATATACTTGTGTTAATTTGTTTTAATGTTGATTCTGTGAAAAGCAACAAGATCTCTCTAGTCCCGTCCCCTGGCTCCTGGTTGATACAGCCAGGATAGAAGAACCTCTTTTCTGTGTTTTTTTTGTACAGCCTGTAGGTTGTCGTCCTCTGTTTCAGCAAGGAAAGCTTGCTGTGCCCTACTACAAACAGCTTCTAAAGCAATTTCTGCTACTCTGGAACAAATTAATGGAGATGGTATGAAACAGTAAGTTGTTTCAGCTCAAATACTCTATCCAGAATAGATAGCCTTTTGACTAGGGCTGTTTCTTATTTCCTCTAGGAATCTATGAAACCTTATGTGACAGAGTCCACATTAAAAAAGGAAAAAAAAAAAAAAAAAAAAAAGCTGACTGAATTCACTACAAGAATTATATAGTTCATTGTTGCAGACCTGAACCTCACTACATCAAGAAACTCGTTCACAATGGCTACTGCTATACACAGCTTCAACAGGGTCACTGCCCTATATGTTCCCACTGAACCTGCTGAGGCAAACTTCCAAACCACAGACAGCTTTACAGGCATGGGAAAAGAGTGGATCAAACACACTTGCCTTTCCTCAGGCATTCCCGTTGCATGGAACAGATGGGACTTCAGCATCTGGGTGACATATCCTATGCTTTCATTTTTCTGCAAATAAATGAATGCCAAAATGAAATAGAAACAAGATATTTACATAATTATTCAAGATCCAATTTCTTGAATAAGTAACACCCTACCTTCAGTGTTCTAGTTATTTCTCAGACACTAACAACCCTGACCACAAACCTTTCTATCCTTAAAAAAAAACAGGGTCTCAATCTGCATACAAAGCACACTCTTGAATTTAATCACTGGGGGAAACAGTAAGCTCAGTGAAGTCTTTGTGTTTTTATTATAAGACAAAAACAATCTCTATCTGCAACAGTTAGAATCTTTAAATTAATTATTTCACAGGTGCCACAGTAGCCCAGACTTAAAACAATATTTAGCGACCATGAGAAAATCTCCAAAATAACAGAAACTATTGTATTTACCTAAAGATACACGCAGTGAGGTAAACTCTCAAAAGCCTTCAGATAACTGAGCATCCCCCTACACCATTCCCACAGGAAGTTTAAGGGCTGCAGAAGTGAGGGAGTAAGTAGAGAGGTAGTATATCTCAGCTTTCCCAGTAAGCAGGTAGAAAAGGACATTGCAGGGAGTCTTTGGCCTTCAAGCACTCATGTTTGGTCTGGGAAGGGCTGATAGATGCAGCACCCGTGACCTCTCCTGCACACGGACCAGACAAGGCTGGAGGAACATCAGGTGCAGGGTTAGTGTGGTACTGCTGGTTTGAAGGCATCACAGAATGAAGCACAGAGGTTAAGGTGGACATGGGGGCCACAGACACACCACGCAGGGCAGCCTGCCTGCCTCAGAGCTAGGCAGCTGTCAGATGCTGCAAGGTTTCTTGTCTGCTCTCCACAGGCACTCTTGTGGTCAGCATCCTTTCCCTGCAGACAGGGACAAGTAGTGATGCTTAAACTCTCCCCTGAGTACAAGCATCCAAACAATTTAGGCTCGCCCCATTGTTAGCGCAATGGACAAAGAACCAAAACCTCCCATTTGGTGAGAAGTGCCTGCTGCTGAGAAACTGGATATCCCCTAAATCAGTAGTTTGAAATGTTTACTAAATATGCAGAGGAGGAAGCTGGAGTTTGCAGGCAGGCAGTTATGTGGGTGTATATGCAGATCCTTGTTGCTAAAGGTCAGCTACAAGCAGATAAGCTCAGCAAGTCACACTCCTGGTTGAAAATAAAACAGTAGAACAAAGAAAGCTATTCTTGTAATGTGAACACTGATTTCTAGTGGAATAGTCAATTACTTTGATTTTATAATCAGACTACTTCACTTTTGAAGCTGTCAGGAGATCCCACATCTTGCTACAGCTGTGTCTAGACAAATGCATTTTCATCCTCTTGGTAGAGCACCTTAGTGGCTCCTGTATCAACACAGGACATAATAGCCTGACTTCAACTTGCACATATTTTGTAGTTCCTTTGCTGTTTAAGCACCTGAGTTAACAGGATGAGGGTTAGATAATAAAAAACTTCTACTTTTTTTCAAGTCTAGACACCTAAAACATTAAGCAAATCCACTGTTCCTGCAAGAAGTTTAGGCCTCTTGCAAGTCAGCCAGAGAGATAACATTGTGGATGGTTTTGCAATCCTAAGCAAAGACTGGAAACACAGAGCTTGGGCAAGCCAGGTCCTCAGTGATGTCGCTTTTCAGGACAGAAAAAGCATTTGTTGGAATCAAATCTGGCCTTAAAATTTGTGCCATCTCACAGGCCCTGTACATTACTGAAAATTTTGACTCCAGCCCTAACTATATCTTAGGTGAGCAGCCAAAAGCCAAGTCAGTGATTCCAGCCACTGACTGAAAATTTGGGAATAAGCAGTTAACCCAAGCTTTCCCTACCAATCTGATAAAACCAGAGTGAACACAGTCTTGTTCTCTGCCACAATTCACGCATAAAGCAAATGATCAAGTTGAGAAAATTCTCATGAGACCCATACATCTAAAATATGTGCAGAAACAGAGTGGCAGGGATTTTAAATATGCTGGTGCTGCATATTTTCATGTAATATCACACAAACTATTGACATACTGCTTGAATAGGTGGATAGCACAGCGTGTTAGTAACTGGCTGCACTGCTGGGGCGAAAAGTTTTTGGGGGTGATCAGCAGCACAAACTGGTGTCCAGTCAGGAGTCAAGTTCCTTAGCATTTGATACTGTTTAGCATTTTCCTAAGGAGCTGGACAGTGGGAAAAAGAGCAGTGTCAGACATGCTCACAGTGTTTTTGGGAGAGAAGTTTAGATACTGGCAGAAAAGGATTTCTACTCAGAGGGATCCAGATAGGAGAGAGCAGCTGATGAAAACCTCATTAATGAAGTGAAATGCCAAGTACTGCAGCTAGGACACAACAGCCCACACAGTGGCATGGGAGAGGATCTGACTGGATGGAAAAGAAGTTCTCAGGGAGTTGGGGAAAAAAGAGCAGGACAGGGCCAGTAGTGTGCCCACATGGGGAAGGCAGGCTGTAGGCTGAGCTCTCTCAGCAAGAACACAGTCACTAGGATGAGCAGGAGACTGCTCTCCTTATTCAGGCTGCATTGCAGCACTGACAAAACTGGAGGAAGCACAAGACAGAAATTGAATGCTTGGAGTAAGTCTGGAAAACAAATTCAAGAGGATTGGTGTCTAGAGCATATGGCACACAAAGAGAGGCTGAAGGTGTATTTGGTGTCCAGCCTTAAAAAAGCTCATTCTGACTCTTCATGCTCACTGCAGGTCCCTAATGGCAAGGCACAGAGAAGGTAGGGTTTGACTGTTTTCAGGGATGGAGTAAAAAACAAAGGACACAAGTTAATGGGAATTAACTTATATTACATATAAGATACTGGCAATTTTGGTCTCATTGGGACCAATTTTTCTAATTGTGTCTCTTCAAAATTAGCAATTTTTATTGCTAAAAATTTTATTATGAAGATGCCACTCAGCAAGACAATCAGAGCCTGATCCTAGATTGAAGAATGATATTGACAGTTAGCTTATATTTTTATGAAGCATGAAATCAAGAAAGAAAATTTTTGTGCAGGCTCATGATAACACTCACATACAAAGGACAACTTAGTCCAGTTGGATCTACAAAGTTATCAGAGTTTGATTAATCTCTTGTCAAATGTAACTATTAACCAAATGTATCAACCAAATTAAAGGGTAAATCCAAAATTTTTTTCCTAAAAATTATTGGTTTTTTTCTGCTAGAAAGAGGCCTTGCTAAACAATAATGGGCTTGTGTATAGCAAGTATATCTGTATTACAAGGATGCTATTACTTTATGAAACAAAGCAGAAAAGTCTGCTTTTAAAGCCACATCACATATGCACAAAGAAGTGATGACCTTTAATATATCTCTGCTCAAAAATAACCTCCAAGACCAAGAGAACACTGCTGAACTGTTTTACTAGGAGCTCCCATTAACTCCTCCTCAATTAACAGAAGGAAACAGGAAGCACATCTAAACTCTTTGACTCTCTTGACAGCTGTAAAGATGTGTTGGGTACCCCTGGCACATAATGAAATGAGGTTTTGATCCTCAGCACTAGCTCTGATCATGGGTTTACTCTAACATGATCCATTAGTTACACTTCTCTCCCCCACAGCTAATACATGCCCCAAAGAGCTTCCTCCTGAAAATAACAGATCTTTCCATGCAGCAACACATATACAGAGGAGTGTTGTACTTCTGTATTGTATAAATATCTTCCCTAAATGCTGCTATTCGCACAAGGTGTTTCACATCCAGTTCCTTCCCCTTTCCATTTATGCAGGAGCAGTGAACAACACACCATGCATGTGGTCTGTGCTGCTGAGCAGAATGACATTTTTGGTTTGTTGTTACTAGTTGCTGCAGTTAGAGTGCTTCAGAACTTCTGCATGGTATTCCATAAACGACAAAACACACCTTACTCATCCCATCACGCACACATACACACATTCTGCTTCCCTGGGCCTGAGGAGAGTCTGCACAATATCATAGGAGCATCTCTTCCTTCTCTTCACCACCAGCTTCAGAATCCCTGCTGCAGGGTGGTAAAAATCTCATCTTTGTATGTCTTTGTATGCATTTAATTATTGACATATACATGATTCAGCATGTATCAAATCAATTTCCTTTATGAGTAGATTTGGTTGAAGAATTTAGTTCTGTTGCAACAGTTACCTACATTCATAACACATCTAGAAAGAGTTCTGAATTCAGTATCAGCCCCAGTGAAATGAAGGAGGAAATAAAGAAGCCCAAGAGCTTTGACTGACCACACTTACAAGCTGGAAGAGAAAGTCCTTTTCCCCAAAGTGTCAAACCTCCTCAGTACATAGCATATCCCATATGTTCTGTGCTTAGTAAAGTAATGTAAAACTCTGTAAAAGCACAGCCTTTTTATACATCTGTAAGAAACACAAAGTATATCTAGATTTTCTGTTGAAGCCAAAGTACTAATGTTACCAGTTTTAAGAAACTTACTCACTGGTTTCTGGAAGAAAATGCAGTTATTGGTGCCCTCCACCAGCTCCCTACAACAAAGTCAGCTTCTAACTCTCTGTTTTATTAAAAAATAGCAATTTCTGAGTTCTCATTTGGAACAACATTTGAAAATACCCATTTAGCAGCAAGAGACTTGAAACATGACCAGGCATATGTTTGAATTCCATTTTACTGAAATTCAAGTGGGAAAAGACTGTTATTAATCCCAAGTCATCAGTCTGGCTATTTTAAGACATGTTTGTCTCCTTGTTACTATAACAAAATTTTGTTTTTGCAAGGGGTTCCTGCTTCATCTACTCAAGGCATAAATTGGAAGTTTTACTGACCATATATCCAGGTGGGAAGCTTCATCTTTATACCACAGAATACTACCTGCCATAAATGAAAATATACAGAGGTCAGGCACAGGCATGTGTAGCTTCCTACCTGTATTCAAGCCCCTCTTGTACTTACCTATGCCTCAGGGTCAATTCTACTGGAATGTAAATGTGGAGATTTAATTTTATTTCAGAGAAACTACTCCAGAAAAAGATAGACACTAGGGCTGCTTTTTCTGTGAAGGTAGAAAGGGTGACTTTTGGGCTATTTCCACCTTTGTAAATAAGGAAAGAACATGTAGTCTATCCAGAAGAACTTACAAGTACAAATATAAAAGGACTGAAATATCAAGAACCAGAATGAGAAAAACAATATGGTCCTAAAACCATTCTGAGACTCTGGGAAATTCAAAATACAAATTTAAGAAAATATATTTAAGCTAGCTGGCATTACTCAACTGCGGTGGTACGACTCACATGACCAGATACTAAACTCATTGGTTACAGACTATTTAGGAAAGACAGTGGGGATATTACATGATTTAGAGCTACAAAGAGCTCAGCAAAACAGAACCTTGATTGCCTACTAATTCCCATACCAAATTATAAATCACAAAATGGGATAATGTTAAGACAGTATGATAGACTATTGAATAGCCTAAGGAAATAAAATAGCAATCCCCTTCCTTCTTAACATATTGAGGGGAAAATATGTTCAACTACAGACTGTCAATTTAGGATGTTTGGGTGCTCTACAAGTACAAATACAAGTAAATCAAGTAGATGTAGTTACAATTATACTTTCTTCACATGGAAATAGAATACAGTTATGATGAATATACATACTGGGTGCTTTAAAAGATCAAGTCTCTCAAAGCTGTCTTTTTTGAAGACAAAAATTGAACAGAAATAGGTCTTTAAATACAAACAACAGTTAGGAATTACTTTTACTGCTACATGGTCTTTCCAGCAACCAAGTTCTTGAGTTAGTTGGGTCCACTTCACACAAATGTCTACTCCTCCTACTCTACATGCTACAGGCAGTGCAGTGTCTGCCAATCTGATGTGTATGGAAATTCCTTCTTAACTGGTCACCTGGAGGAGAAATTAATTTTTAGTACTTGAGAATATATTAAACATCTATAAGGTCTATAATAATAACAACTGCACGTTGCCAAATATAACTCCCACAGTTGTAGCCATTTAGTAAGTATTTGAATGATGACATTCTTTGCCTCTTTCTGCTGCTCATAAATGATCAAGAAAGAAAAATTGTCTCCTATATCCCAGGATGATCAGTGTAAGTCCTGTAGAAATCCCGAGACTGATACAATTTTGTTTCATAACTAGAACAGATGCTGATCAGGAATCTTTCAAACCTTTGGGATGCCAAAAGAAAAAAGTAGTTGAAACTGGCCAAATAAGGCTTTTCTAAATACTCCAAACTGATAACGATTTCTGAAAGTGGCTGTAATTATAAAAAAAAAAAAAAAAACATTAAGAAGAATGAAGACATTTGTAATGGCTGAGTATGAATGTGGTGTGGAAAACATGTGGCCACTAGAAAGGATAATATTGACTAAAAATACTGATAAAAGAACAAGGAAGTTAAAGAAGTCAGTGAAATTCTACGGCCATTAGAATTAAAAGGACAGAATTATTGAACTTGCCACAGAAAAAAAGTATTTAGCCAATAGTTATTAATTTGGTGAAATTATTGATAACTGGTGATAGCCAGCAACAGAATAATTTATATATCAATGTACAAATTCTGCATCTTTTGCATTGAGCTTGGAGTAAAGTTGAGTTTGGAATAAGCTCATATTCCAGAGAAAATTGCATCCTTTATGTTCAAAATCTGGTCTTATACAACTCTGCAGATTGCATTTTTGTGTACTTCCAAAATGTCAAGCTAACAGCAACCACAGGTAAATCAAGGAAATTCTGTTACATCAGAAAAGTATTACAATGGTATAACAGAATGAATGAAAATAATCTTGGTTTATGAGAGACTTGAGTAGCTGACATATCAGAAAAAAACTATCAGAGAAGAAGAAATGCAATTAGTCCTTACTGAGGAAAATATAAAAAATCCTAACATTTATCTAGCATATCCTAGCAAAAATATATAGCATTTATCAGTATAACTCATTGGAGGTGTAAATGAGATGTGAACAGATCAGTTATATAGGCTGGCTGTGTTACTTCCTAAGGTACATCTGTTTCAGCAGCATCACTTCAACACAGCTAAATTCTGAGCCAGATTCCAAGAAGCACAGCTGCCAGGTACACTGTTAGGGTAGGAGATGGAATCCTGGAAAGCAGCATCACTGGAGAGCACATTGGAACCTTGTTGCCTGTGCTAGAAGCTAAATGCAAGTCACAGATGCATTAGCAGGAAGCCTGAAGGTGGGAGTAGGGAAGTAATTTAATACAGAAATTACAGAGCCTCTCACTGCAATAATATTTCCAGATGTGGTGTCAACACTTTCAACCAGTACAGAAGCTGACAACTTTGAAAATTTACAGAGAGGTCTGACATAGTGATCCAGTGAATTACAATAAGAGACAGAGGAAGTCAATTTATTTTGCTTGTTCATAAGATGCTGTAAAATAGGCAGAGCAGAAAACTTCCCAGTAAAATCAGAGTGTGTGAGGGCATGGTACATCATGAAACATAGAGTCTGTCCAGGCTTATAGCACATGGAAAAATTACTTGAAATCCAGACTCGTGAAAACACAACTGCTGAACCATCTATTGAATTCTAAATTTTATAGGAAACTCAAACTCAACTATGAATTTTTCAGGAGGCAAATTCTTCACTTCCATGTAAGTATCAAAGGAAGATCCTTCTGATACACAGTGACTCTGCAGTTCAGGAAAAAACTGTATCCTTTGATTTAAAAGGAAATAATATCTTTTTTCTTTTGGCCCAGATTTTAAAATACATAAAATTCTTCCAACCCTCTACCTTTTGAAAAGTTCCCTGTCACATGTCTTGAGAAATGGAAGAAAATTTTAGTGAACAGTTGGGGTATAACAAATCAGTTTATAGATAGAATATTATCTTCATATTAAATTCAGAACTTCCATTTCTAAATACAAAGCCCCATATTACCTGAGTTAAGGAGAAGTAGTTGCTATATCTAATATTCTGATCCTCCAGAACATGCCATTAGTAGATGAAAAAAAGCACATTTGCTTACCAGGTGAGTCCTGTTACCTTTCCTGTAACGATGAAATTGTCCCACCCCACCTGTGTCATTACTTCATTGAGTTTTGGTGAGCTAAATTTACTTCCATTGTTAAAATGTCTTAATTTTCCCTGGAGCAGAATTAAAATGCCTATAGCAAAAGAATTGCAAAGGCATGCAGAAAAAATATGAAGCCACTCATTTTAGAGCTTGTAAAGGAGCCCTAGGATCTTGGATTTGCAGTCAGATGCCTGGAAACATAAGTAATCATAATCCACAGGGGGAAAACAGGAGAAAGCAGTCTTTTGTGGATATCAAAAGGAAAATCTTGTAAGAAATACTTTCTTTCATGATTTTTCCACTCTCAGGATCTGAAAACTAAGTCAGGAATTAATGGTTTGAATTTGCTTATGTATGTCAGAAGCTGCTCATTTAATAACCACTTTTACAATAAAAGAGTAGTGAGTACATATTCTCAGAACAACAAATTAGCTTTAACCAGAATTTTTATTTATTGGAGGCCTTTGTTTTTCATTACAGAAGTATTTAACTCATGCAGTTGATTTTGTTTCAATACAGGGAAGATTCACTTCTTTGTAAAAACAGGTGATGTCATTCAAAAGTACGTGTGACAAATTGACTATGTCTCTGTATACAAAATATCCATGTTTTTCAGACAAAATCTGAATTGACATTGCCACTGATTCCTTTCAACAGTGAGGCATCCAGCTCATGTGGCACAACAATTCTGAGTGATAGTGAATCAAAGTCTTTTGTCAGGGACAGCAGCCTAAATTCTGGATTACTTCAGTGACAAGTCAGAGAAACTGAGTTTATCATGGTTCTGTTTCTGAGAACTTCCTGTATATCATGAGCCTTTGAAAACCTGCTTGAATTGTTTTCTTAAGAAAATGTTACTGTGGAAATGTAAGAGTCTATGAAGGCATATTAGGTGTGTCCTTGTGAGGGATTGCACAAACACAAAAACATAAACTCTTCCTGAAATCAATGGTCTGATACTACAAAATCTTTTCTGTAATGACTTTAAACTGTGACTTATTTCTGTCTGGGGAGAAAAGCACAGATTTTCTGTTTAACTATTTCTCATTATATATTATAGTGAAGTTTCTTGATTAACAGCTTGTTATCATATTTATCATAGTTTATCTTTTGTCCTGTGGGGAAAAAATACATCTGTGATCCTTTCTTGCTTTTTCTAAAGCATATGGTTTTAGAAAAGCTGAAAGGGAAGAAGACATATATTTTAAAAATGAACGTGAAAATACTCATTAGTAATCTTTTAAAGTGAGATAACAGGACGGTTTTCCTCTGTAGGAAATACCATAAAAGAATCCGTAAAAATTATCTGCTGAGAGTGCAATCACATGATTCCCATGGGGAAGGAAAAGGCCTGGTTGTTTAAGGTCACAGTTCAAGGGACAGAGCAGTTGATTTCTATATCCCATCAAATCTGAGAGCTTGAATTGCATTTATAAGACTCTAAACTTATACCACAATGACAAGGTGTAGCTGCATGATCAGACCCAAGACTAAGGAGAAATACTGAGCATTTTGTATGTCCAATTGCTTCTGGGGAAAGCAAATTATTAATAATATAGTAATTATTTTTTCTCCAAATTTCAGCTGAAATAAGTTATTTAAGCAGTAACATTTGTGCAACTGGCTCTGATAGCAGTCTCAGAGACATTTATCTCCACTTTTCCTAATGGAGCATGCTAAGAAAATAGATTCAAGTGTCAGCATCATAAAAACTTGAATAACTCTTTTGAAATAGTAGCAGTCTGTAGAAGAATTTAAAAAAAAAATACGGAAGTTATTTCACAAAATTTCCTAAATATACATTTTCGATTATGCCAAATCTTCATTTAACTATATATTATAAAATTTAAAACTGAGGACAATGTGGTATTATCATCAGTTGTTTAATAGTATAGAACATCTACTTGAATAACAAAGTAAAATCATGACAGTATGTTCCCTATGAAATTTAGTGAACAAAAAATTATTTCCACTGAAAATAAACCATGTTCAGCAGATCCATGGCAGGTGGGCTGGAGCTCATTTATATGGAGGTCTCTGGCACATGTTTTCTTGGACCAAAGACCCATGATGATTATTTCTGTAACTCTACAAAGCAAAGGCAAAGGCCTGGGGGAACCTCCACTCCCTCAGTCACCTCTTTTCTATCTCACAGCATTCATTATCTCAGAGAATTGAAATATCTGAAAGATGAAGTTCAATTCATGCTTATTCTCTTAACCTGGTACAAATTCCTACCCAATGCTAAAGAAAAACAAATTTAGCAGTAGTAATAGTAGTAGTAGTAGTAGTAGTTATTATTTATTTATTTATTTATTTATTTATTTATTTGGTATTTAAAACTTATTTATTTGATTATTAACAGTTCCTTTCTTAGCAATGTAAAAATATTTATCGAGGAAACTCAGAGTAACCAGTGAAGTAAGATGTTCCATGCAGGAACAAGTCTGAGTCCAGCCAACATCTCCCAGACACCAAATGCCTGTCTACACAGACTCAAATCTGCAGGCAGCAGTGTCCTTTGCCATGCACTCTCACCTTGATTCCATTTCCTCTGAGTGGCTGTAAGGGATTGATAAAGAGAGGAAAGAAAAAACCCCACAACTAACACCTGGAATGAAGGATGTTGAAGGTCAGTCTTTGACACAATTAAAAAGGTGGAGATCTTGCCTATGTAACCAGTGTGTCTGTCTGACAACAGGTACATTAGTTTGCTGGTTTCAATTTTGGTTTTTGCATAACTGCTAAAACATTGTCTTTCAATACTTCCTGCCAGTTCTCTCTCTTCTACACTGCATCAATCCAGTGGTTAAAGTAGCAGCCAGGGTGCAGAACGAGAGATTCACAACTCCTTTGCCCAGCTTAAAGGAAAGTTTTGATATCTTATTTTTTAGGCAAGCATCCTAAATTTTAAGTATGAAGTATGAAGGCCTACCCAAGTCTTCCCTACTGAGGGGACAGAAAAATAATAGGCTGAAGTAGCACTGATGAAATTCAGAAGAGGTATGAGAGACGAAAATGGAGATACCAGTCTGAAAATTCAAATTCCTCCAAGCTGTGGAAGACTTGGCTGTAAAGACTGCAAGGTGACAACTAACACCATGGTGACATTGACACTCATGCACTTAAACACATTACTGATGAGCTGACCCAGTGGGACATAGGGGAAAGACATTATCATGGGTGAAGAGTGAAGACCATATCCATTCCTTCTGTCCAGCATCTGGATCTGGTCTTTAAGCTTTGTCTTTGCCTCTGACCATTGAGCCTCAAATCACAACTGCTTAACTGTAGGAAATATAGAATAATTAAGAGAAAATATTTTTCACTGTGATCTGAAAAACACAACACTGCCAATGAGGAAGGACTTATCTAAAAATAAAATAATCTAACATCCTAGAATAACTTCCAGACTGTTCCATTTTATAAATGGGGACTACTGGCACAATGTCTGCATCTCAAGGCATATTGTTTACTAAACACAACTAAATAAACATCAATAACCTCTAGCCTGACAGAATATGAATAGGAAAGCCTATGCTGGAACACTTACTTGATATATTGTTCCACTTTATATTTTTTCTGAGGGTGATATTGGCAGCTTTTCTTATTCTGAAAGGAAAATTTCCAAAAGTCACTTTTTCCCTGCCAGCACAATGTTTATATTCATGCTACAACTTGTTGGCACATAATATTGAGTACTTGGAATGGTTATGCAGTATTGCATTTTTTCTTAATGAATGGGGCACATTCACAGAGGATTAATACTAAAATTTAATTCATGTCCCAAAGTTATTTTTAATTTTATTTCTGCAAAATATAGAAAATTTAGTTTTTACAGCAGAATTCTGCTTATCTAACAGTAGCCATCTCAAATCAGAAATTTAGTATGAGGCATTTGTATAGTTTCTCTTTATAATCAGTGATTCTATCAATCTAAAAAGGCATATGAGCTGAATTTTCTTCCAAGAGGTCCCACGTATCTCCAGTGTAGGAAGAGGAAGCAACTGGTTCTGAACTGCTTAAGTTAGGTGAGACAGATCCCAGCCAATGGCTGCATAATCTGTACCAAGAGATAGCTGCAACATACAAATTATATCTATTATTTCAGGAGAGGATAACTGATTTTCTTTCTTGAGCGTCATCAGTCTTTGTTGGGTAAATTCCTACAGAGTGATAGAATTTAAATGGGAATAAATATTTTTTATATTCATGGAGCAAGTCCTCCTGAATTCAACTATTTTTTCAGGTGATTGAAGAAGCAATGGCTGGCAGAATCACTTTTCCTGAAATACAACCACTGAAGAATTAGCATTATATATAGAGTGAAACAGCCTATGGAGTCTTTCTAGCACTTCACAACAAAAACAGTGTTTCCATCACTGAGTTTAGAGAATACCAATATATTATTTTAGAAAACACGTGGCTGGTCTGGATTTTTAGCTCCATAAATTACAGAGAGCAATGGGTGATGCTGATTGTTAGATTCTTTTGTGGCGGCTCCCCAAAAGGAATGATACTACATGGGAAACTAGAATATTTGAGGAATAATTGATGTTAGGATGCACAGAGGCAAAGCAAGTAGTGAGTGGGGTCCACCCAGCACTCTGCCCACTTAGCTATGAGTTGAAATGGGCATTTGGATGTGAAAACACATATGTAGAACCAACTGGCCCTTTTCATGTTCATAAATAGTAGGCATCATGTATTTTCTTGATAGCCAGAGCTCAGTCCCCTGTCATACACTGTTCCTTTACAACCCAACAGAAGTTGATGACATAAACATATCCTTTTCCTAAACACTTGTGTTGTGTGTGATTTAACCTTTAGCTCTCAGCTAGTGAAAAAGGTTAGATGTCAAATATTTCTTGCAAGCCTTTGGCAAGGGATTGAATATGTTTTTGTCACTCTTCCCCAAAGAAATGCAGGCTGCAGTTGCAGAAGCATCATAGGAAGGTTTCCCATCCCCCCATCCCTCTGGCCACTTCCTCCAAGCTCAAACAGGAAAGCAGGGACAATGCAGAGGGACCAGCCACAGGCTCACAGTAAATCTGCAATTACTTGAAATGTCACTTCCTGTTTTTGAAGCCTACAGAAGAGCAAATGTCCTTCTGGGCTGTGCAGTGAAGCCAGGGGCCCTGGCGTGTGCGCTGCCGGCGCTCTGGGCTGGGGCAGCAGGAACACGGGACGTGCCGCTCGGCCAAACACTCCAAAGCTTCCAGAGGTGACAATCAATCTTCCTCTAGGGACTTATAAATGCTATTTGACCTGTGTAAATGGGACTTTTTTCCCCACTAAAACTGCTATTTTTGCCTCAGGAAAGAGCGCTTTGATAAGGAAGGAGTTTTATATGTATTAGAGGTCAATTTTCACTGCCAGTCTATGGAGTTTAATTTGCTTAATTTACTGTTTTGTCCCTCAGAAGCATCTGTATAACTGTTTTCAGTAGATCCTGCTGAAAAATAACCCTCCACACAGTTCTCCCCCTAATGTTTGGGGTGAATTTTTCCAGCCAGTATTTTGGTCAGGTTTGACAGCCCATAGTGGGCTTGAATGTAGGCTGCAGAAAGGGCTGGAATGGGTTAAGTCAACAGTAGCTTAAGAGAAAGCTACTTATAGAAAGAACTGTGGTGTTAGTGTAAAGGATATTTCAACTCTGTAAGCAATATTCAAGCTGTTGAATAAGAATTTGCAGTAAGTTTTGGCATCACATGAATGCTTTCCCAACCCTATGTGTAGACCAACTACTGTTCTTCTGGAATATGCAGAAGAAAGCTCTGTGAAATACCTGACCCCTCTCAGAAATACAGCAAGGTGCACTCCCTGTCTAGCTGATCACGCTTTTCCAGACTGAAATATACTTAATTCACAAAGCAACACATTTGAATATTTAGTTGTATCTCATGACCTCAGAGCACCAGTTTGGGCACAAAAGGGAAGCCAGTGCTGCTGGTTTTGAAAGGCTGACAATGGAAAATATGTTCCAAAGTGAGCAGATGTTGCGTAAAGTCAGAAACTGTGTTCTGTGAAATAAGTACTGCCTAAACTGTTTTCAGAGAAACACTACTTCAAGAAAATTGCATAAAATTCTTCAGAAGTATTTAAAAATGCTTTCTTCATGTTGTCCTGGAGAACCATATTGAACCCAGAATTTTAACAGAGTTTTTAATTTCTTTCTTTTTCTACGTTTATATTTACCACATTTTCTTGCTACTTTTTTCTAAATAGTCAATAAAGAAGGAGAACAAACAGGGATCAGATGAAAAATATCAATTATTTTGTTTTGCTTGGGGTTTGTTGTTGTTTCAGTGATTATTTGATATCAAAACTGCACAAGGATGAGGGGCTGGAAAGCTGTCCGATGGAAATGGACTCTGAGAGACTGAAAAGTTAATGGTTTGCAAAAGCATTGCCTACACAAAAGCACTGCCTACTTGTGGAAATGGCAGGGTGCTTTGCTGAGGCCAGGTTTGCAGCCCCTGAGGAGGAGGAGGTGAGATTTTGGGCATGTAAAGGCAAGCCTCTGGTGCACACAAGAGAGAGAGGGTGAGAACCCACCACAGGAGACTCCAAGACAGGTAAGAGGCAGACCCTGCAGAGAAGGGATTGTGCCTTTTATCATTCCAGTTGCTTTCCCTCATACAAACTCTGGCTCAGCTGTAAAACTCCCACCCTGCAACATTCACTGGAGGCTTTCACATTCACAGGCTGGCCTGAGAACATCCATCCTTCTGATGGATGGAAGCCATAGCTGGCTTAACTACATCAACTGGAGAGGCTGCTGTCATGTCCCAGGAGGAGTCATAAACCACCAAGTGCCCCAAGTTCATCCTCTAGGACTTCAACAGAGAACTGAAAGGTGCCCTCACCAGGGGAGGTACATGGACATTCCCAAATATACCTGAGCATATATTAACCCATTGGACTTGGTGTTCAGGGGTTCCCCCATCCCTGATGGATTGAGACAGTGACCATCATTTCAACAAGACAGTGACCCTCACTTCAGCCAATTAAATTGCTACAACCAAGTCTTGTCACTGGACACACAGGTGGTGACAGTATACCTTTCTACTCTTACCCTTCCTTCCTTCCTTCCTTCCTTCCTTCCTTCCTTCCTTCCTTCCTTCCTTCCTTCCTTCCTTCCTTCCTTCCTTCCTTCCTTCCTTCCTTCCTTCCTTCCTTCCTTCCTTCCTTCCTTCCTTCCTTCCTTCCTCTCTTTCTTTCTTTCTTTCTTTCTTTTCTTTCTTTCTTTCTTTCTTTCTTTCTTTCTTTCTTTCTTTCTTTCTTTCTTTCTTTCTTTCTTTCTTTCTTTCTTTCTTTCTTTCTTTCTTTCTTTCTTTCTTTCTTTCTTTCTTTCTTTCTTTCTTTCTTTCTTTCTTTCTTTCTTTCTTTCTTTCTTTCTTTCTTTCTTTCTTTCTTTCTTTCTTTCTTTTTTTCTTTCTTTCTTTCTTTTCTCTTTTCTTCAATGAATTTCCTTAAGTGTGAGTTTTATGCTTTTGTATTACTATATTACTATAGATAACAACCAAAAAGGCTATATGTGTGGGTGTGTATATATATACACATACACATATGTAAATAAATATATATATAGACAGATATATGTACATATATACATATATATACACATATATATATCTACATCTACAAAGATATATATACATATATATACATACATATATATATATATATATATAAAACCTGGGTTACCTTTGCCTTCTGGGGTGATTTGGGAGTGCTGATCAACAGCAGCTGAACATGAGCCAGGGTGTGCCCAGGGGGCCAAGAAGGCCAATGGCATCCTGGCCATCATATTGCTTTCATTTCTGGGCCCTCCAATTCAAGAAAGATATTGAGGTGCAGGAGTGAGTCCAGAGAAGGGCAATGGAGCTGATGAAGGGTCTGGATCACAGGTTTGATAAGGAGCAGCTGAGGGAGCTGGGGGTGTTTATCCTGGAGAAAAGGAGGGTCAGGAGAGACCTTACCACTCTCCAAAACTGCCTGGAAGAGGCTGTAGTGAGGAGGGAAACAGCATTAGGTTACTCCAGGGTGGGTTTACATTGGATAGTACAAACAATTTCTTCATGGAAAGGTTTTTGAAGCATTGGAACAGGATGTTCAGGGAAGTGGTGGAGGTACCATCCCTGGAAATATTTAAAAGACCTGTAGATGTGGTGCTAAGGGACATTGCTTAGGGGTGAACTCAGTGCAGTGCAGTGCTAACAGATGGATTTGATGATCTTTCCCCACCTAAACATTTTATGATTTCATAAAGCTTGCTACAAACCCAGTTTGGTTCCTGTTCCAAGGGAACCCAAATAAAAACATAAGAAATTCATTGCCTTAGGGCAAGTAGTGGAGGATTTCACCCAACTCCTTGGAGATCACCTGCCTACTCCAGAAAAATCCAGCAAAGCACTTGCCAGGGCCTCAGAGCTGCCAAATTTCCAAAAACATTCCCTGTCTCTCCAGGACAGGTTGGACAGGCTGGTGACCTGGTGCCAAGGGGTGAGGTGAGGGGATGGTCAGGCAGGCAGGACCATGGCTCTGCAACAGCTGTGCCATCCCACAAACAAAATGGGCAAAGAAGGGACCTTGGGAAGAGCATTTAGGAAACTTCAAGGCCTTCAAACACAAGCATTCTGCCATAGCAGCTCGATGGTTTTGCAGGTAACCAATGTAAAAAAGTGAGACTTCCATGTCCTCACAACTGGAACAGCCAGGTAGGACTGGCACTGGCACTGGCACTGGCACTGGCACTGGCACTGGCACTGGCACTGGAAGGCCAGGGCACTCTCCTTCACTGACAGTTTTGGCATCTAGGGGTTTCATCCCATGCTTAAATTGAATTTCAAAATACTAAGTCCTCCACATCACAAATGTCCTGAATTATATAGCACTGTAGAAATGCAGCTCATGCTGCTTGGAAATGTACCCTACACCATGTTAGGGATTCATATTTTCATTAAATATTTTCTATCCTACTATCATATTTTATTCCCCATTTTCAGATGCACAGTTAATTCATTCTACCAGTACTCCTCTGATACTGTTAAGAATAAGGCCTTTTCCTGTAGGATAAATTTTCATGTCTTGAACATATCCATGCTGGGAACTCAGGGTGAATAAGGCTTTACTTAAATGTCTGTTTAGCTTGTGACCACAAGCTTAATAACGAGAGCAGAGATTAATCTATCAGAAAATCTTCAGTATTGTGTGTTTTTGAAATTAAAACAGTCATTCAGAAATACAAATCAAAGTGTTGAAGATATACTAATGGTGCATCATTTTTTTACTTTTTTTTTTTTTTTTAAATGGTATAATTTTCATGAACAGATATTCCCGCCAAATATATTGGAAAGGTTTTTGTTGGAGCCTGCATTGTTTCATGACAGCTTGTCTGCTGGCTCTGGAGGCTCTGTGCTCTTAGACAAGATCGTATCAAGGTTAGGGATGCCAAGTTTTTTATATTATTAGGGAGCTGGAGCCGTGTACTATTGAGGGGTCTCAATAGACCCCCTGTGGCAGAGTTAACTAGGTACCCTAGGGTTTGGACACTTCCCACACATTAGCTGGAAACCTAGAAAACTATAAGATTCATAAATTAAATTTGAACCTTCATCATGTTAGAAACTTCTGTTTCCATTACAAGATCCATCATCTACAGCCTTTCAGTTCTAAGGTCACTTATTCAGCCAGGACTCCAAAGCAGTAGGAGATCTGAGGGACACCAATTCTTCCTGGTTTCTGTTAAGAAAAATATTTAAAAGACAAAAATATTTTATATTTTTCTATAAACTCAGATATTCCCTTTCTGAAGAAGCTACACAAATTTCAAGAAAATTATATGTGTATCTTTCTAATTATAATAAATTCCTAGGGTCAAGAAATGCTAATTGACTTCTTCATAGCTGATATGCTTTTAGAACTCCAGGGAAGTCTTAAGATTTTGGGGGTTTAGCTTGCTTGGTTCTTGTGGTTTTGTCTGTGTTTATTTGGAGGGGTTTTTGTTTGTTTTGATTTAATTTTTTTTGTGTTTTTTTAAAAATTTGTTTGGTTTCTTTTGTTTCGTTTCAGTTTTTTAAAATTTTGTTTATTTTCATTTTTTTGTTTCTACTATTTAGTAAAAATTTAAAATTAGCCAAGCCTACAAAAGCAGATGCTTTGATACCCTTAGATACCCAGTGTGGATGTGCTGAGACCCAGTGGGTTACATAATTTTAGGCTGTAATCATTCATGTGATTCCACAACAAAAACTGATACTTAGAGCAGTTAAAAATCAGACACACAACTAAAACTAATGACTGGAAAACTCACAGGAGATATAATTTGACTAAGCACAAATTATTCCCACTAGAAAAAGACATGGATTTTTAAGAAATGACAATTAGTGAAAAAAAGTGTAAATATTCGCTGGAAGTACAAAGTTTTCACTCTAATTCTCATCACTTTAATAAAAGTCTACCTGTCCACAGATTATACTCATTTGCATAAGTGTCTTTGAAGAACTTTTTATAACTTATTTCATTGATCATGTTTGGGTTTTTCAGACTCAGTAGGCCAACCTACACATATTTATTTATATCTGGAAGTAAATGCAGAGATTTATATTTAGACAGACATTCACCTCTGGGGATTTGATCAAATATTTCCTTAAGACTGTAATATGACCACCTTTCAGAACCAGAGGATTTAGGAGACTTGTTGATTTAAGAGGCTTACTGCTAGTTTATAGGAATACAATTAATATCTGCAAGGAAGGTTAATTTTACTGAGTACTTCTATGTAAGTAGAAATTCACTGTAACAATTTGTAAGACCAAATTCACTGTAACAATTACTGTATTTTCACATTGGTTCTAACTAATGGATTTAAAACTGTTCCTTTCTAATACACTGCCCCAAGTGCTTTCTAAATGAATAGCATAGTTTCAGTATAATCTCATAGTAATGTTCAGTTATCCTTCGATTTAGGCAAATATCTGCATTCAGGAAGTCATTGACATAATTAACTTTATTTTTGATTATTCACCAAGACAGAGGTCTCAGCTCATGCTTGAGCTGATCTACTAAAAGAAAAAAATCTTTAATTCAGCATTTAATTTTAAATTTTATTGATGCAGCCTGGAAAATCTGTACAAATAATCAGGTGGAAATAAATTCCTTTGCTCCTAACATCTCTGACTGCATTGGACTTTCTTATATTATATTATGATATATATTATAATATCATGCCATAGTTTTTTTAACCAATATCCTCAGTTAAAATGTATCCATTTCTTGATATTAAGGATATTTAATTTCTTTGTGAAGGCACAAAGATTAGTAATATTTTCGTACTGTTTTGTATTGTTTGCAAGTGGATAGGAGTGGTTTCTCAGATTTCAAGATATTCTGGAGAATATCCAAGGCCAATCATAAACTAGAAGATTATATGAATTCCATAAATCATTAAGAGTTATCATTGGCCAACCTTTCTTCTCATTTCCTTTTGAGAGGAATAATGACTTTGCTATTAAATCCTTTCAAAAGTATAGGAATGTGAAGAATAGGCAATCCAAATCTGTTTAATTAAGAAAGATTAAAGTCCAGCTACACTGTAAGTTATGGAACAGACTGAATAATATTGAATAAGATTTTATTGAATAAAAAACAGCTAAACATAGGAAATACCAATTTCTGGTAATTTCAATTTATTTGCCATTCATACTTGTGTTAAACATGAAGTAACTTAAGAAATATAGAAGTGATATGAAACTTCTCCCAAAGTCGGTTTTCTAGGAACATGACTTGTCTATTTTGCAATATCTGTCACACAAAGAAAAAAAAAGCAAACTCCAGCTAAAACTCTCTTTGAGAAGTAAAGGACCTTACTATTTTATTTGGCTGCTAGCTAGGTGATCCAGTAGTCATTAATTCACTTGATAACTTACTACAGAGAAAGCAGACAGCAAAACAGGAATTATCATCTAAGACAAATTTTGACAAGTTCCTGGCAAGACAGAATAGGAGGAAGCCCTTGTGCGGTGTAACTCAACATGGTTCAGCTGAAATCACAGCTGAGAAACTTTATAGCTTGGCAAAGATTTAAAACAAATGTCTCAAAATGCATGCAGCCTTTATAAAGACTCTCATGTCTAATGCCACTCTAGTGTAAAGTTTCCATTTAAAATCAAATATCACAGAATGACAGAATCACAGAGAAAGGGACCCACAAGGATTATGGAGTACAACCCCTGTCCTGCCCCACCATGTGCCTGAACATTGTCCAAACATTTCTTGAGCTCTGCCAGTGGTGCTGTGACCATTGCCCTGGGGAGCCAGCTCCAGGGCCCAAACACCCTCTGGGAGAAAAGCCCTTTCTTGATATCCAAACTAAACCTCCCCTGACACAATTCATGCCAGTCCCTCAGGTCTTGTCATGTGGCTCATACCTGCATAAAATGATTCAGCCCCCTTTTTTTCAGGCATGACAAACAGCTGCTGCACTCCTGTGGTCACTTGAAAGTGCTGAAGTTTCACCCAGTTAATTCTGAAATTGCTGTTGTTATTTTATGCCTATATCTTTACATGAAAACACATTGCAGGCTTTGCCATTGTATCAGTTCATTCCATTCTTGCCAGATTTCATTTCATCAATGTAACATGTAAATTACATGATCCTAGAAGGGTGTGTGAAAGTCTGTGTGAAATCAGTGGGTTTTCCTGGGCTTTGAAGAGATGAACAGAACAGTATGGATATGTGTCCCACTGTAAAAGAGAAAAAAATATTTAAAAATACATATTCTACTTGTAGATTTTATTTCCTCAATTCTAATATTGGTAATATTCTTCAGGAAGCTAAGTGATGTCATTTCCTTTCTACAGGCAAGTTACATAAATGCTGGAATATAGCCACTTCAAACAGTGTTCAAACAGATGGCTGTGTGTATAAGTGCCAGAAAAGTGAGAGCAGCCACTTGCAGTAAAAAATGTTACCCCACACATGGTATAATGTTTATTTTATAACCTCTCTCATGGACTTACATGGCTCATTTTTCTAATTTTTCCAGGCACAAATCCCTTTGGAAGTAGCTGCAGAATACCAATATAAAATAAATTAAAATTATATAAACGAAATAACTTAGACAGAACAAAGCTTAATGTCTCAATAGATACCAGTCACAACAGAGAACAGAACACAGACAGATCTCAATATCAAACATTTCATTTGTTTAGTTATTCCAGGACTGAATTTTGAGTACTAAACCAATGAGACTTAAGAAAATCCTGTTTGGTTCAAAGTATTCATAAAGCTTGGTAATTTAAGTAGAGGTGTGACAGCCAAATCCCTTGAACATGAACCCATATTTACTGTAAAAAGAGAAAACCTGTCCATAAGGCAGTGTCCTAAAGCCAGATGCTGTACTCAGCACACGCAGTGAGGAGGAGCAAACAGCAGTTTTGTTCTTGGAAACACAGCCATAAGGACAAAACCCAGTACTGCATGACTAACCTTCCCAGGAAAGCTCTCACAGCACTGCGAGCACAGCGTTTCTTGTCAGAAAGGAGAAGGGAGACAACACAAAGGAAGGGACCATCCTCCAGCACACACTGGAAGCCACCCCAGGAGACCTGCAGGCAGGGCAGCTGCTGGAGGTAATTCTGCCTCTGCCTTTCTGCCACGTGTCCCTCCTTACATATTACCACTGTGAGATTCAGAAATAGGAAATACCAGCAGGTCAGCTGTAGCATCTTACTGTGTTAGGGAGAGAATCAAGGGCACCCTGGAAGTACAGGGCTAACATGAAAAAATCAGAGAGGCCACCTCCTAGATTCATAAAACGCCACAATTCTTTCCGGCACCAAAATCTTCTGACTCAATAAAACTGTGCACTGAAAACAGTGGGTAAGCTGTTTTTAAAGGAGTTGAAATTGTTCTGACTCTGTTAAAATCTAACACAATAGGAGAAGTCCCTGACTTCAAAAGGAATGGCAGAAGGCCAAAGCACAGCACTTCTGAAGTTTCTGTCCAGGCAGCTCTGGGGCTACTTTCTTTCATGCCTGTGTTATCAGAGAAAGCTTTGTCCTGACTGCAGAACTGTTCCTCCAGTGCTATGCTCCTGCCATATGAAGATTCAGTTCTTGAATATGGCAGACTGATTTTTCTTGGGTGGGAAAATCAGTGGCAGAGAGATCTGAAATTATATTTTCTTTTTAACTTGATTTACTGATTCACTGCACAGCCTGGTAAAGGAGTGGAAGCAACCACAAATCCATTACAGGCAATTTCCTTTTCCAGACATTTCCACACACAGTGTCCAATTCCCAGGAAACTTTTCTATCTCAACAACCTCTTTCAAATGCAGAGATAAAGTTGGAAAAAAAAAAAAAAGCTGTGGATGCCACAGCTTATTTCAAGGACCTTTGCATAACAAAACAATACAGCTTATCTTCAGAGTAGATAGGGGCACTGCCATTTGAATTCCTGGTAGTAATGATAACAAATTAAGTCTCATGATATTGCCTAGTATCATTCTAAGCTTGTTGGCCAAGGGTCACTGAAGTGTCCAGGGAGCTGTGCTTGAAGGCAGAGATGTTTCATTCTCCCTCCTTGCTCTCTGTTCCCCATCTATTATGGTCTCTAATGTCTGAGACCTTTTTCTGGAGTGATTCTCTGTTGCAGAAGTTATTAAAAAGCAGCACTTACAATGTTAGAATCCTTTCCCACAGATTCTGCATGGCTTGCTAGCACAGTATGGCATGAAGTCATAGCCCATCACTCCTCTAAAGATCACAAACTTGCTAGCCTGCTAAGAGCATAATTGTGAGATTCTGTATAGCAGCACCACAACTGTCACAACATGCTATGCACCTTGGTTCTTGATTCAAACACTGGCAATAACAAAGACCACTCTATACCACAGCAGCAAAGGTTACCACTTTACCTTTCTTTAAAGGGTAACAATCAATTTTTAATATTTTGGTATGACTTTTTGTCTCCTTGCATTACAGTCACGTAAAAAGAGAAATATGTATTTGTACTCCTTGAGTGCAGATATATCAGCAAAACAAAGTCTCAGACTTTAGCTGTCCATCTTCTGTACAATTGTATGAAAGAAGCTACACAAGATCAGGATGTCCCTTTAATTATTTTCAGGAGTGATGAAAGCTAGCAGCACAGTGTAAATACCCTGCACAGGCCACAGTTCCATGCTCAGAGGACTGTCAAAGCAGATGAGAGGAAGGGAGAGAGTATAGGGGTTGCACAGAGTCCTCTATCCTCTAATTCTGTCCCCAGAGAAGGACACTGCGTAACAGTCTGCTCTAGGAACACCCATGGAACAGCAAAATCCAGTGTTATCTCTTGCTGTGGCTGCCAAAGCCAAAATTTAATCTGAGTTATTTGTTCAGTTTCTCTTATCGTTCAACACTGTGAAGGAAGATCTGCTCACTCTGGGGTCATTCTGTTCTCACTGCAATGGAGACAAGGAATCATTTGGAAGAAGGTACAAACAGGTGCTGGAAAATGGCAGCTCATTTGTGTTTCCCATCTGCAGCACTGACTTTTTTCATCTCCAAGGAGACTGATTGACCCTCTCTGCCAATGCACCAGAGGCACAGAAATCCGCGGCAGTGGAACCTCGGCTCAGAGCTCATGATACAAGCTGAACTGTTAAATAGCCAAGGATCAATGCACTCTGCTGAGGAAACAGAACCAAACTTACCAACTACTGCTGCAATCAAACCACTATTTTTTTTTTTTTTTTTGGCTACTATTACAAGTTCTTTACTTAAGGTCTTGTGACTGTTTGGAATGTAAAATGTTCTCCATTCAGGATGTTTCTCCCCTGTACTCTGTATGTATTTGATTGCAAAAAACAGTTTAGAGATCCTATTACCTTAAGGTAGAATTGTGTCCTCAGATGTTTTTATGCTTCTCTTGGGCTCTGCTGCCTGAACTCAACCAAATTGTCTAATAAGTTCCATATGCCCATTTTTTGAAGAGCACATTTTCAAAGCAGCAAATGTTTTGACGGATTGGCTCACAGAGAGCCTGAATGCTGTTATACACATCGTTTAGCATTCCACAAGGCCCCCACTGTTAAATTCTGGGAATGTGGCCAGAGTGACCTACCTAATACTGCACTAACTAGCTTAAAAAAAAAAAAAAAAAAGAAAAAGAAAAGAAAGAGAAAAAAGAAAATAAGACATTCTTAATCATTGTGCTTTACTAAAGCATATTTGGAATTTGAATGTGTATTTGCTGCCCTGGTAATTTTGTGTCTGAGGCATGTGGGAATGAAGCTCACACATATCTAGAGCCACAGAAAGAATGTTTTGCATAAAAATAAAAATATTTTTTAAAGTAGCTCACACATATCATCTAAAGCAGAAGCTGGGGCCCCTGTCTTGCAAGAAGTTAAACACCACCTGAGTGGCTGAGCCTCCCACACAGAGTGAGTCCAGGCAAACACAAACCTGTCCAACACTATTTAGAGAAAAAAACAATTCGCTAGAGTGCTCAACACTTCATTCAGAGCAGAAACAAAAATATTTATGAGCATGCATCAAACACATATTTCCTGTAATTAATCTATATATTATGAGTGGGGATTGGAAAACCAACACTAACATTTATTTTGATTAAGAAAATGTTCTAATATTTTTTCAGAGACAACAAGTTTTGATTTTTCTATCTCCTTTTACTATTGGAAACTTTATATTTCTCTCTTATTCTCAGGTCAAAACATTCTGGAAAGCTGATTTAGTTGTGCTGAATTTTTCACATATTAAAGAAAAGGCACTTGAGCAGACTGAGAAATAAAAGAGACCAGTTTACTATGCAGCCTCTTATCTCCCTTGGTGAAGCCAAAAGATGCTTGCTTCTTCTTCTTCAGGCATAAACAAATTTAAAAAAGGAATTAAAATGCAATTGTTTATTTGAAAGGAGAAACCTCCTGACCTAGCATGCTTATTCTGTGTATATAACCCAGAAAAAATTCAGTATCTAACATTAAGCCAAAGAGAGAAGAGAGAAAACGGTAAGGAGGACAGATATATGGATGAAAGATATTCTGAATCTCTGCACACATGATGAAAGGCAAGGCAGAGTTCATGACTCAGGAGGGTTCATCAAGATCTAAATTTGGGAGCAGCAGTTATTAGACCTATTCAGTAGCTGGAGTGGAAATCAGGTATGTAGTTATCACAGGCCCTATATAACATAATTACTTTCACCCAAGCCACTTGATTGCAAATACAGTAAGAATGAAGTGCATTGCATATGTTTGCATGCAAGTCTGACTACAAAAAAGCAACAACTTAATGCAGGAATAGATGCACCTACAGTAGGAAACTGGATTTCAAAATCTATGCCACTGTTGCAAAACCAAATTAGCTTCATGCCTCTAATCTTAGTTGTTGAAGACAGATTTCATTGATGTAATGCTTGCTCCAACAAGAGGTGCTATAGGAAGGAAGTAATGGAGTATATGGCCACAGAAGACTAAGTGGCTCACACAAAATCTGGCAATATTTTATGGGCTGATCCTAATATCGGCTCCATTTCAAATACAGATTTCTGTTGTCACCAGCAGCTATGCTGACCTGTTACCCCAGAGTGTGGAATGCTGATAGCTCTGCCTGTCATCAGGATGCAGGAGGACTGGAAAAAAATGAGACCTTTGCAAGCTCCTAGCAGTCTATAATGACAAATAGAACTCGTCTGGGACATGCTGTCAAAAATAAGACACCAGTTCTGGACAAAGATCAGTGAGGGATTTAAGTACTTCTGCTAAAGTACAAAGGTATAAATGATGTTGAAACAATATATTTAAATATATACAACAGCTACAAACTGGAAGAGGGAAAATGAGCAAAACCAATTAACTGGCAGTCCAAAAAGTTTTTGTTTGTAAGATCTTTACATTCTGCCTACTGTCTTGCAATGCCTCATACAATTTACTGTATGGTTAGAAAGGACAAAGTCAGACTTTTATCTTTTAAAAGATGAAGTCTTTGTCGTCACTGCCAATGTGAGATACTCATATCCTTCCCATACATTCCTCATTCCCACCCTTTGCCACTCAGCTGTGCTGGCACAGCTGCTCGTGCAGCAAAGTCACTGTTAAACAGCTTGTAAATGGATCTAAGTTTTAGAAACCCTCCCAAAAACCTGCATTTTCTGAAGTTGATGATGCCCTCATTCTGATTCATCAACAGCTGCACAAACTATGCTGTTGGAACATCTGAAGGGGTGATGCATTAAATGGTATAATTAAATGAGGATTATTGCCAAAGACTTCATCTTCTGAAGTCACAAGCTGCTTTCTATGTGTATTATATTTTTTTCGCCTAAGAAACTCATTAGTATTTCTCCTTTGAGAACTGTCTAGAAATTACTAAACCAAAATGTAGAGCATTCTAAATATATGCAACAACTATTTTATTATCATTTATTTTACTGTACTATCATTGCTTTCTTGAAAGTCCTGGAAGACACAACTCCTATTGCAGCAGAAACACAGGGTTTAGAAAGTGTACCTCCTCTGAACCACTGATCACCAAGGAATGCAGTGTACAGCAAACTTTGCAATGTCAAGAAAAATAAATATAGGGATTGTTCTAGAATTAAATTTAGGACTAAACAATGGTACTGGGTTGCTCTGACCTCATTAAGCCAAATAAGTAGCAAACGCTGATTTTCAATTGGTTCTTCTGCTCCTGCTACCATCACCCCTTCAGAATAATTCTGCTTAGAAATTTGAAATTTTAAATTATTTCAAATCTGTTTTACATTTTGTCAGAACATTGGTTTCTAGAAGAAAATCTCAATGTGTATTTGAGCAATCTACATTTCCAAAGCAAGGATTGCTACAAGAAACTTTTTACTTATCCAAATGATGATGTGAGCCCAAATTGTTTGGATTTATGATGTTCTAGAGTTAGGCACACTGGAAGGAAGCTTAATCACATGTTTTATTCATTCAGCCATCTGCTCACTTGTGTACAGCAATGAGCATTTTTTAGATCACCCCTTAAAAGGCAGCTTTCTATAGGGAGAAGATCAAAACAAAGTTATTCCTATGTAATTACAGAAAAGACTTAGAGTGCTTTTTTCATGTATACAGACTGCACACACAAAGCTCTGTATTTTGGATTTCTGGCTGTGGTTTTAGCTGACCTCTCACTTGTTTATTGAAAGTCCTGCATGCCACTGCTTGAAGATTTTTTCATTGTATTTTGGATTCAGTAACCAGAGGTCTCCTTAATCACTGGGAAACCTTGAAAAGTCACAGATTATGGCCGGTGATAATCCTGGGATTCATGAACTGCCTCAAGATGAAACCCCAGGATCCTACACTGTCTCAGCTCTTACTGAGGCTTGGAATTTTCCTTGTTAACTCACCTTTGGCCAAAGCCAAAGTCTTTCCTACCACTAAGAGAGTGCAAGAAGAAAAAAGATAATCCTCCACTGAATATGGACAATGTCCTAATGTCACATAGCATAATTTAAAGGGCAGTTTAGCACCATCTGCTGTGGAGTCCTACATCCTGTGACAAAACCTTCATTATGGAACATACTTTGTCTAAGTCCAGTTCTGATTTTTTCAGCCTGGTCATCAAGTTAATCCTCTACAACAGGCCTTCCTAGGAGGTGGAATAGGGGCAGGGATGCTATTTACATACACCTTCCTGTCCATCAAGGTTCTGTCACTAAAGGGTCAGCAAAGACCCTCAGCTCAGCTGTGCCCTTGACTGCTACTGATTTTGGGACTTCCAGCAGGTCCTTGGTTATGCAGTTGGTACCAGCCCTTCTATGGTCCTTGCTCTGAGCTTTGCTCAACAGAGGTGAAAATGTGACACAAGTTTAGTAGCCATGCATGAAAGTGTGCAAGATGAAATGCTTCTTTTTTTAAAAACAAAATGAATTAATGCAAAATTGTAATTAGGATACATTAGAGTATTAGTACAGAACTATATGGAGCAATTATAATTTTAAAGAAAAGAACTTCACAAGGTGTTTAATTGCAAAATCTACAAGACTTAATTTTGCCACAACAAGGCCCATTATTCCTTCAGCAAATTCCTAGTTGCCTATCTAGGAAGCCCTCATCACCTTTGCTGTTGTTTCTTGCAGTTATTTGGAATAAGCCATAACATTATTAACAGCCAATGGGCTAGTAAAAAGTAACACATAAATCTTCACTATCTCTTCTCTCTGGTACCAAATATTTTCTCTTAAAATAATTTCAGACATTAATTTGAATTTGTCCAGGTGTTTAAAATGTCATTTGAACATAGAAAGAATGGCATAATTCTAAATGTCCTGTACAGCAAAGAAGAGAACCTGCAAGGAAAAAGTAAGGAGGTTCTGTGTCCTCTGTGACCTGATTTATCAGGGTATTCACTTGGTCAAAATTTAATGTAAATAATGGTGCCTTCCTCTTGCTGACAGCCCAAGTTGTTTTGCTTGATCAGCACTAATATGGAAAAGGGTCAGAAAAAGATTAAATGACCAGGCCACAAAGGAAAATAATGTGCAATGCTGCAGTGCAGCAGGGACTTATCAGGGGTAGTATGTGCCTATTCCTTGAGTCTATTTAGGACTGATGTGATCTTGGAAACAAAAGCACATGGAATTAGCTGCATTTCTCAGCTGCCAGTCCATTACATTGCCACATAGTGATTCCAGTTGGGAGATAATTTTGAAGTGCAGGGAAAGGGAAGAGATGAGGACCATGCTAACCAAGTCTTTCTGGAGGCCCTTCAGGCAGGAGGATCTGTTGGCTGAAGGGGCTGAGATAGCAGGACAAGCTGGTGGACCCTGGATCAGAGGTTGATGGCTTGTTTTACTTCTGCCTGGAAACCTAGAAATTCAGAGAGCAACAGCAAGGAAAGCTGTGTTCCTGTGGGCACCAGGATGGATTTATTCCTGGGAGGAGTCAGGTTAGCAAGGTTGACCCACTTGCAACGGTTTGCAGTCATGCAAATTTCATCCTGGGGACTTTGATTTTTATAAGATGCAGGTACTGGTCTTTAAGACCGTTTTGAGTGCAGCATAATACTTCATTGCCTCACTGCAGGGTAACAGTCAATCACAGTACCTAAATTTGTATAAGCCTGAAACACCCACAATTTGTACTAGAGGTGTCAGTGTTTAGTTTTGCTGTAACAACAAGACATCAAGGCAAGGGAGCTTTGTCGTAGAGGGACAACTGGTATGTGGTGAGTTCTGATGAGAAAAATGGTCTAGAAGGGATCAATATTATTGCAGAGGCTGTTAAAGCCTGGAGCTTTCTCCCCTGCCTACATGCTAGTGCTTTTGCTTTTGAACTATAAAGTAAACGAAGATAATTAAAGGAAACTAGGATATGGAGGAAAATATTCTTCCAGACATAGGAAAAGTAGTACACTTATCCAAAAAATCTGATCACATCTACATAAACAAATATGAACATGTTCTCTTTCATATGTTAAATATATATCTATCAGAACTTGGCAAACCAAGGTAAGACATGTGCCAAGGTACCAGGATCAAATATAATGATCTTGTGACAGGGGTTGAGAAAAGCCTGTGCACTAAAAACCCATCCCCAGAGCACAGGTGGCCTGAGAGAACTGACCATGCACAGGTACATCCAGCCAAGAAAAGCTTTGCACACAGGAGATCAGGACACAAAAAAAAGAGGCTGTTGCCTACTTTTGTAAGGAATGTGTGAGAGAGGATGGACTGTGAGATGACTTTCAGAGCTTAAATTGCCTCACAGCCTCTTCTCCCAGTGCAGCCCATAGCCCTTCCAGGTTCCTGTGTCTCCTTCCAGCTCCTGAGGACTCTCCTATTGCCCAACTCCTGCCAGTTTCCAGCCACTTCTTCCAGCCATTACCCCCACAGGCCTGCCAGGCCCCCACCTTGGATGAGAGATTTTCTGATACTCATCACCTCCCTCCCTTGGTGAACGTGGCTATTTTTGATGAACCCAAATGCCGAGCACTAAATGAGATGACCACCACTTTCCCATTCCTTCTTCCTTCCTTGTCTTTCTCTTACTGAGGACGTCACAGCCTGCTCTGAATCCAGTCCACAATAAAAGCCGTATCTGTCAGAGAACCCCATGGTGAAAAAAAGTACTAAATTATTTATTTTTAGTATTTCATTTGCATTTCCAGCTGGTCATCCAACAACCATATGCCCTTGGTGCTAATAATTAAATCCCTGTATTCTTACAGCCCACCAGTAAAAGCCACGGGACCTGAATAACAGAGCCAGTCACACAGCTCCAGCAAAACTTGGCAGGAATATTCAGCTGGCTCTCTTGCTTGTCTTTTCCTCCTCTGCTTCCCTGCCCTGACTCCTCTTTTGTTAGTTTTGGAGACACTCATCGACATATGTGAACATGCCACAGAAATCGATACTGAAATTCCTCAGGGCTCTGGAGGACCTGGAAAGAACTTGTAGTGGTGCTAAGATGGGCAGTGTTACTCAATCCCATACCCCTAGGGCTAATTGCAGCAAAATATAAAGTCAGCTCTATCCAAAGGATGAGGCTACAGCCAGAGCCATCATTCTCACTCCTCACCAGTCCCACTGTCCAATCCACCCCCAACACTGAGTCATCAAACTCGCCTTTAGCCTTCTTCACTGCTGGCAAACAAGCCAGATGTAGCCAGGATGTTGCAACACTTCCAGGACTTAATACTGCAGCCACCCAATCAGTGGAAAACGACAGGAATGAAGAGGCAATCATGCTTCCTTTTTGCTAAATAACATTCTCATTTAAAGTGACAGATACAGAAAGCAGATACTGGTATCACCTAGTGCTGAAAGAGGTTTTGAGGTTACTACAGTGGTCTGGAATATTTTTAGTAGGAGGAACAGTAACTGGCCAAAATAACAAAACAGAAGTGCAGGAGGAAAGTCGCTGGCCCAAGCCTCCTCTTACTTTTGTTGACAGGAAAGTTTCCACTGTTTTCTGCAAGGGGAGTGTTATTAAAACAGGCATGAAATTACTAAAACACCTTTAGATCTCATAAAATAAAAGAGACTTCATCATTTGTGATGAGCCAGAATACATCCTGAGTCATGAAACAGAGAGCAGAAAGAGTAAGGCATTTCCATTTTGTGCCTGCAAAGCGAAGTGTGAGAGCAACCCAGGAGCTAGCAGATTTCCCTGCCATGATGGAGACAGGATGAAGGAATGCTGTTCATCTTGGCAGGACGAGGTCACCCTTCCAGTACACAGCACTCTCCCAGCACGCTGCAAGGCACACAAGGAAGCAAGTGCTTTGCTCCTCTTCCTTCCTGGCAGGAGCAGGACACAGACATTACCTCAAGAGACGTCTCTCACAGCAGGGTGAGATCCCAGTTTAGCATGGCATTGAGGAAACAGAGGCAACCAAGAGCTTAAAGCTGAAATGCTAGCTGGAGGCTCTAAAATGAGGAATAAATCCACATATCTCCCCAGGGACACCATCATTTAATCATATGTTGCAGTAAAAAGACCCAGGATTCAAAAGTTGCCAGGACTTTGTTTTGTTCACCTGGAGTAGTGTAACTTAACAGAAAAGAAGTAAGCTACTGAAAGACTTAAGCAGGTATTTTATTAAGAGAGCTACCACTAGGTTTTTTTTCTAATACTGAAAAAGAATTACATTGTTATTTGCAGTCATTTCCTCTTAAAAACAGCAGTTTGCACCTTGTTATTTTGCTGCTTTTTCTGTTTGTTGATTCTGCCAGGAACTTTTAACTTTATGTATAGAATCCTTAAGAATTACTGAACAGCTAACATTAGAAAAACCTATCAAAAAGTACAGATATTCACCTGCTATGCAAATTATTTGAAATGAGTAAAAGGATTTTTAGTACTTTTGCTGTCATGAAAAGGATCCTGTGACTCAGCCAAAGTCGTGCAAAACAGAGATATTTGTCTTACTTCATTTGATGTTATTCAGCCACATTATTATGCTGGCTGCTGAAAAATAACAAGGAATGTCTTGGGAGAGCTGGCACAACATGCCCTGCAGGCAGTGTTCTTCCTCCTGTCTACTGGAAAGAATCCCTGTTTAAATATTTAGAAGAACAAATCTTGTATTATTAACAGCTGTAGTTAAGCTAGCCTCAAGAGAGAAGGAGAGAGCAAAGAGGGGAAAGAGATAGACAGAAAAAAGGAAAAAGGATAAAAAAATTTAAAATAGAACTAAGAAAAGAGGAAAAAAAAAAAGAGAGAGAGAGAGAGAGAAAGTTAAAGGAAGATTAAGATTGCTTCAGATTACCCAGTGTGGCTTTTTTCACATTTTACAGTGCTTCTCACTAACATGATGGGGAAAAAGTCACTTTGAATAGATATCTTTAGGACACAAATCATTCACATCTCAGTAGAAATAATTTAAAAACAGGAGAGAAATGGTTCAATACCTGAGGAAAACAAGGCTGGTGCTTCAAACAGCAACATGATAATGTTGCAGTAATGTTCTGTGACTATGCCAGGCTTTGGGTCTATACCTGGAAGGCAGGAAATGCTCTCAGTGATGTACTCACATGAGTCTTTGGGTAATTTAATTGATCTTCCTCCATTTTCCCATTTGTGAAATGGAAATATTTACACTTGTCTCCTTTCAAACATCATTTTGGATTTTAAAGATGAAGACTGAATACCTGATTTCAGCCAAATTCTTCTCTGCAGCCTGAATAAAACCATAATTTTCACAAGGGCAAAAATTGCAGCAGATTTTATGGAAATCCATGTCTGAATGAGCTGATTCACACTACAAGTGTGGCCCCATATGTTTCCATTAGTACTGTCACAAAATAAACCCTTTCCAGAGTTATCTGTGGTTGAACAAGTATTTGTTATATCTATGGGTACAATATGTTTCATTGAAATATGCTTTATGTTGACAGATTTTTGTTCCCAAACATACAGTACCGAACATACAATGGTGGGGAACTGCATAAAATGTTAAACAGTTGCGTTAGCTTTTTTATTCTTTACTTAAGAGAGTTATACACAGATCCCAAAGGAGATAAAGCAGAATGGACTCTAAAGGCTAATGCATATTTTATGTTTCTGTGCAAGTCTCCAATCAGTTTTCTTTCATATTTACTTTCCTATAAATGCCTTAATTCCTATTGTGTTTATCCATTATGTTCTGCTATTAACCTAAACTATGACTGCCTTCTTAGTTCCATTCTTTCATAAACTCTTTCTTTTAATTGCACATAATTAAGGGCAACAGGGCTGGTGGCTGAATACAGCTGCTTACACATGTGATGCAAGAACATGCATCTTTAGCAGGCTTGGGCCCTTGTTTAGCTGGCAGAGGTATTGGAATGGGTATCCAGGAGCTGTCTGCAGGGAAGGGCTGTTTCAAAGACTAGGGATAGCCTGAGATGCCCAGCTCACACTGTGCCCTCCACACCCAAGAGTGAGAGCAAAGCTGTGGTTCCATCTCAGCCCCACAGTCAGGGTCCAGCTCTCCATGGACTGCAGAAAATTATGGAGGCTACAGACACTAAAGTGAGGTTGGCCTTGGAAAACACCCCTCAGACAGGCACTTGGAGCTGTAAAACCCTAGAGCACAGCAAGAGTCCTCTCTACGTATCTTTACATCATGCTCCATCACTTGCAGAAAAACAAAGCTGGCAGAACAATAATCATACTACTAATGAAGCCTTCTTATTATAAACCTGTAGCATGCACTTGGAGAGCAATTGTAAATAAGCTCAGCAAATATTTGTTAACATCGCAGCATTTCAATAAAAAGGAGATTTTAAATTTACTCTTGTCAGTAATCGTATGTTGTATGAGATACTGAACAGACATTGGCTTAACAGATGTGAATAAACATCAAGGTTTATAGATATAAAAAGGAAATATTGGTGCAGGATGAAGTCAAGGTTAATTTTTGCCCCAAGGGACAATTAATTTTGGTTACTGACAAAATTTCAGCTTAGCCAAGGCATCTAACACCTCCAGGTTATTGGTATTAATACATTACCAGTCTGTGAAGTAAACACAGTTGTACCAGTTTGAAAAGAAACTCACATTAGTCTAATGTATTTTCTCTTTTTCCTCAAAATAATTGCCTGATATCATGGGTATAATTTTTGAAGACTCTTAAAATCCTTAGTCTTACAGTAGGTATCATTAAATAGAAAGAGAAAATATGGAAGTAGATCTACTACAGTGTGATATGACTGAAGAACAAATGTAATGAAATTTCTTTTTCAATTCTAAGATGGCAGACAAAATAAAATATATTAATTTGTAGCCCAAATGAGATAAAAACTTATTAGTTTGAATAAAAAAAACTTGCATTGAATTTTGATATGATTCTGCCTTGAGAATAATCACAGCAAACTCATTGTCAAACAAGGTAGAATTGTATTTTTAAAGTGCTTTCCATCTGGCCTTTCCTACCTCATGACTAGTGGTAATTTTACTTGCATATAGTATAAATCTAGATTTGTTATAATTACCCAATCTGATTAGCTATTTTGTTATTTCAGTGCCATATGGATGATTTCAACAGTATTAAACCAGCAAAACAATGAAAAAATGCCATTGCAGATGAAGCAAGCTCAACTCTTTTCTGAAGTTTATTTTTTCTGCCAGAAACATTCTCCAGGTCATGTGACTTAAATTCTAGTTTCACAAAACAAAACAGAAAAAAACCCAACCCAAACACTTTAAATGTCCTTTCAAGACTTTCTCAGAAGCAAGGATTTCCCATCATCAATACATCAGGTTCTTGTGCAAAGGGCAGCCACGGAGGATTCTTGCAACATCAAAAACAAATCCATCCTTGAGGGATCTTTAAAGCATTTCAAAACATGTTCTCATCAAAACAAGGAGCACACACATGGCAGAACCATTTTATTGTCACTTCTCAGCCATTAGGCATTTCTGTGTGTAAATGATTTCTTACACTGTTATTCCACTACCTGAATGTTATGGTGCTCTCCTCAGTTCCTTAAAAGATGTAAAAGAGGGTTTATTATGTCCCTTTCTTTACATGTGATACTGATAACCTGATAAAGGTTTTGCAATCGCTTTTCCAAGGACAAACAAGGAAGAAAAAACATCCAAATTCACATCACCAACGTGTATGGGGGACTTTGACACCAAACTAGTTTGCCCGATGTAACCTCAAAGGCACAGCATAAGAATGAGAAAAACATAGTTCTGAAAGTATATGATGTTGGTGTTGGCATTGAGTACTGCTGAACTGCTGAGAAACACAGGATGCTTCTGCTGTTTCCTTTTTGCAGAATACATTTGTTTTTGGAAGAGTTCTTTTAAGGCATTTTCTGCAAATATAAACTACCTGATGTAAATGGGTTCTTTTACTAGTTTGATTACTTCTGACATGTAATTTATATTTGCTGAATCAGGAATAATTGTGTTGTACAAGGGCACGTTTAAACTTGCCAGCAATTGTAAAAGAGTTTGTTGGGTTTCTTAAATCACAAAAGTTGAAGTAGTTTGTGTATAGAAATTCAGGCAGCTTGGGCACATGTCCACATAGCCTTTAATTAATGTTTATTTATCCTTAGAGAAAATAAAGTGGCAATATTCTGAGCTGAATTCAGAATTCATGCTTTTACTTTTGGGAGGGATTTGCTCAGTCCAAACCCACAGAATTGATCCAGAACTCATTGATTATACTTTGCTAATGACAAAGCTAGTTTGAAAAAATTAGTACATCATACTATGTTCTAATTATTGGGTGGTTTTAGCAGTTTGAGTGTAGCAGCCAGTCTTAAAATAGCCCAGCAGTGTATTTCTCTATGGAATAATTTAAATGGAAAAATGTCACGGAACTGTGTACTGAAGTGAACTTAAGCCTCACCAAAGATGAGATTGTTAGTTCATGAAAACTGCAAACATTTGTAGCTTTGTAGCACCTTTGTTCCAAAGTGAACTTCAAATGCTTGAATTACCTCTGCAGCTGGAAGATTGACTGACAGAATCTGCAGATTTTTTGTCTTTCCTCAGCTGCGTGGTGTGTAAGCCCTGGATGCACACACAGAGCTTGTGCAGATCAGCCAGGTGCAAGCAAGAGGCACAGCTGGCACCTGAGTTACCTCAAACACCAACAGATGGACCTGCCTTCCAGGAGGTGCTAGACCATCTCTGTGCCTCTGGCATGAGCCTGATGTCCCAGGACAAGGGCAGCAATACGGGAAGTTTGACAGGAAACAGTCACACTTGCCAACAAAACTTAAAAGTGCCACTTCCCCTTCCCGTCTCTTCCTGTGGCTTTGCAAAGGTCTTCACAAAATCTAGGACTCATTGTGCACATTCTTCTGTGCCTATAAACAACAATCAGTTTTGGAAATTCCCAGAGAAAGAGTGGCAGCCCTGTATAGAAAGTTTTGAGTCAGCTTCCAATGTGCCAGCTGTATGTCTTTGACAACCAGAGTGGAGCCACCAGCTAATATGCAGGAGGTCTGCTTTGCACTATCTTCTCTGCAGAGAGGACTTCCAATGCCAAAACTGGTTTTCTCAAAATCCATAGTTAGTTGCTGCCAAAAGAAGAACCATCTGTGGTTAATCTAGTTTCTCACACTGATGCACTCCAGGCAATTAGAGTTCTGCTTTTCCACATGTCTAAAAACACTTATCTCAACCAATGTGAGTAATTCAGCTCTCTACCTTCCCCACGAGCATACATTTCTTTCAGACACTAAGTTAGTAACCTCTGAATGCAGCAGAGTCTGCATAAAAGGTCAGAAAGAGATGGGACAGGGGTACACTTTCAGTCAGAGGATCCAAGATAGAGTGACCTGGCAGTAGCCTGTCACCAGACTTCTTCTCTAGACCTGGGAAATCAAAATATTTCACCCTTATTTTCCACAGCAGACAGAAAACCTTTTTGCCAGCCAAGAGATTCAAGTGCCCCTACTTCTCCCAAGAATTTCATGTTTCCACAATGAGTGGAATAATTTTATTAGAAGGCAATAAACCTGATTTCTCCCCTTTTTCTCCACTGAACAGTCCCTTGTCCTCTACTAAAAACATATTCCTGCAACAAGAGAGGTGACTCATGCCTGAAAAACAGAGGATCTCATAGCTGCATGTCTAGCACCTGGGTGAAAGTCCTGCCTAATTTTAGGGAGAATTGCTGATGTTTTCTCCTCTCCAGGGGCATTTTTATAAGAAATAAAGAAAACAACACAACCCACCAATCAAACAGAAATCAGAAGAGCCAAGTACCTTTTCTGCAGAAAGACTGTAGGCACCTAATTTTTGAGATGGGAATCCCAAGGCAGTTCCAAGTGGAAGCAGGATCTTTGTTGCAATCCAGCACAAGTTAACTAACTATGCCCTAAAGAAAAGCAGCATTCAGTTCTTGAAGATTTTTAGCCCCAAGTAGTTTACTGAAAAATCACTTCACATGTTTTGACTTGATTAGATATATTAAGATCACTTCCAGACAAAAAGCAAGCCAACACAAAAGAGGACTCGGGAGACAAATTCATGAGGAGCCCTAAAGGAGCCCAGAAGCAGAGGGCTTTCAGACCTGTTCACCTTGTCTAAGTGTCACCCTGCAAACACTATTCTGTCACTGTTTAAGGATAGCTCTCTCAGGAACCTCTGCACTGTCCCTAATTCAGAAAATGGATCTTTGGCAAAGCATGAATTGCAGCCCCAAAACTGATTTTTGTCTACCTACTACAGCTGTCAATGGAAACATGGCACTAATTTCAATTTGTCTTTCACTTTCTAAGTCAGAGCCTTAGTCAGAGGAATAGGCTACACACAGAAAGTTAAAGTTTCAGACAGTTGCAGTTTTTCAAAAGAGACTTGAGGCATTTACAGAAAACAAATATTGAGACAAAGATGAAAATTTCATGTTTAAAACTGAAGCTTCTTTCATTTTCTATAAACTGTTATTTGTTATATTATGCATGTGATATACCTCTTTACAATTTTATCTTATCAAATTTGGCCCTGTAGAATAAACTTAAAATTTCCAAATCCTTAAAGCCTTTTATAAGTCAGTCTTTTATGCATAAGCACTTCTATTACAAATAATGAAAATAATTCTCCAAATACAGACTAGCCCAGGGAGTAACAGTATAACACCAAGTTCTCTGGGGCAGATTGTGCTATTAAGACACAGTTTTGCATTGCTGCAATATGGACATGACTGATTCATTCCAGAGATATCTGAGATTGTGTATCAGAGACCACAAACATACCCAGACAGATTGATTTATGCCATATACTCTGACTAAAGGAAACTGCTGTGTCACAAGCAATATGGGTGTCTATAAGTAATGTTAACAATTATCTTAAGTGAGCTTTTTGGCTTTTCTAATTTATATTCCCTTCTATGAGTACACACTTTAATTGTAGTTGGATACTAAAAGCAGGGGCATAGGTTTTCAGAGAAATAGGAACTTGGATCTACAGTTAACACACACAAGCTAGTCATTTACAATGCAAACAGACAATTAAATATCAACAGGATGGCACAGTTGCTGGAGAGATACTTGTATCTTTTTTAATCTTAACTAGAGTGGAGTTTTTCTGGTATCTCAAAAAACTCTGGTGGGATGGTCATTATTTACCAGCATCTGAAAATAAAGAGACTATGACTTATGGCAGATGTAGGACGGTGATATTATATGAAAATAATCATATATATTTTGTCTATGACCTGTCTCATAACAAAAAAAGGCCATGTGATGAAGCCCTGAAGCACATCCCTACTTCTCTTATCATCCTTCTGCATTTTTGCCTATCGTTACCTTAATTTTAGTAGAAGGATACAAAGGCCTTCAGTGTATATCACCATTTAATGGTGAATCCACACTAGCTGAAAAGGAGAGTCCCTGTTGTCTAAGAATTTCTGGTGCTTTATCTGATAGTGTGTTTGGCAGTTTTTATTCATGTGGTATACTGGCCAGTTATTTTGTGTTGCATGACTAGACATAATGTAAAGATCTCAGCTTCATGGAAAAGATAAGGTTTTGATAGACGTTTGAAGGAGGTTTTTTCTGTCGTGAAATAAAGCCTAGAAATTTTGGAAAATGTCTATGGGAGAGCTAGGAACGAAAACTCTGCAAGGGATTGACACACAGAAGTTGGTAAATCTCGCAGTTCAGCGGTAGAGGGAGATTTAGGAGGAGAAAGAGGCTACCTAATGTTTTCTATTTCCCAGTCCCTCCTCAGTCTGCATTTTGCAATCTGCTGTCCCTGGTGGTATGGTCGTTTCTGCTCTATCAGACCCCTGTGCATAACAGGGTTTAATCAGTAGTCTGAGTTACTCTTTTACTGTAGCAATGAAAGAAAAGCAAACAGTTAACAAGTGACTAGGAGTCTTTATAATTGCTGACCTTCAATAGTCTATATAATGTGACTTTAGGCCACTGAGTAATAAATAGACTAGTGTAATATTTACAGACATGTCTGGAATGCAGTAAGTTCCTCTCTTCTCTTTCACGAAGTCATTAATGGCTCTGTGAGGAATCAGACTACTGCTGTTCGCATTCCCCCAAAAACACTCTTTATCTCTTGACAGTTTGTGCTGACCTTTCTACTTTGTTTTGATTTGCTGTTCACAAATCCATTTCCCAAGTCCTGGAGTTTACAAACCTTTGTGAGGGGTTAAACATTTTCAGGAAATCATTCTGTGAACTCAGTTCTAACCATGGATTCCCCAGCCCAGTGATCAGTAGACCACTTGGAGACAGTGTTTCTCAATCAGTTCCTTTCAGGTGGAAAGGACCACGTTGTTTGTACCAATAGAGTTTTTCCTGCTGAAAGTACACAACTCTCCCTCTTTCCCTAGCCAGCAGCCAGTTTCCATTGCTTTGAAATTCCGAACTCTGAGGCAAACCAGAAAAATAGGAAATGTGTATGGAGAGAAGAAATTAAAACATATTGGAGAACATATTGAAGTTTCTTGCTTCCCTTCTTTTCTTGCCTCTAAGACAAAGTCTGAACATAATGGTGTCTTCCGACTAGTCCAGCCTTGCAGAAAGAAACTGTGATCTCAGGTCTCTGAGAAAACTGGGTACACAGGATTTACTTACAAGAAGAGGGAAGGGATTATTTCCAAATAATAACAATCAGTGCTTTTGAAAAAGTAGAGCAGAATCGTAACATTGTAGAGTTCTATTAAAAAGTTTAGTAATTGTTTGCAGCTGCCCATTAAATCTATTTCCTTTAAATCCCATGGCACTGAAGGCAGAAAAAGTTTTTATGCCAATTTTTATGCATGCTAGTGTTGGATGTAGACCCCTCCACTGTGGTACCCAAATAATTTTTGGTTTTTTTCTGTTTTATTCCAAATATAGAAAATACACACTGTCACTTCATGTTCCAAACCAAAAATAAAATAATGAAGATGTAAAGGAATGTATAGAAAATATATTCAAGTCTTCACAAAACAAAAGATAAGTAGTTGGAAGTCCTGAGTACTGGATAGTTCATTAAATGCTCAATCTGTACTGCATTAGGTCATGCCTATATTACAAAGGTAGAACTAAGCTTGTTTAGACTCCTTGACATAAAATACCACAGTCTGAGTCAAATCTGGTGTTTAGTGTTCACAGAGATTTGCATTCTAGTGCAATTAGCTTTGATTTTAAATGTGCATTTTTTTTTGTTGCATTGTTACTTGGCAATTAATTTGTCCCATGAGTGCGTTAAAGAAGTGTTGCCCTCAGCTAAACTCATTTACCTTGTAATATTTTCATTGTGGAGCTAAGTTTGGCTTTCAATACAATGATTTATCTTTCACACAACTATTCCATGGCCTAATTACACATCTGAACCTTACTTCCTTGGAAAACAACAGCATTAGTTTAGTAAAAGCCCAAGGCATTTTTAGCATCACTCAGAAATGATGGACCCAAACAATATCTATTTTCCAAGAACTATATGGAATAAAGAGTGAATGGAATTTTTTTGGAAGGAATTTCTCTATGAGGTCAATACAAAAACAATTATGAACATTTGATTATTTTTACACAATAGCAAATAAGGAAATATGAGAAATCTGTCTCATGTTATCATCTTCCTCTGATATTGGACAAGCTATTCTTGCATTTGTTCAGCAATTTTTTTCCCTTGCATTTCCACCCCCTCAATTTCTGCACATGTGCAAAAATTATCTCTGTTAAAGCAATGACACATTTCTCACTTTGGACCCATTCCTTTCCCTTTTTAGGGAGAGTTGTTAGAGTCCTCTCTAGAGGGCTCAACAAGTGGCAGCATTTTAATATTTATTTTCACTTATTATAGAAAATACAGTTTTTCAGCACTAAAACATCACTGTTTGGACAAGACTATGAGATACAGAGAGGACTTAGACTACAACAAAGGTCATTGACCTAAAGCCAATTCACTTTGCCAAATATTTTTGTCTGATAGAACCATTACAGATGATTCAAGTAAGGAGGAAAAGAGCAAGTAGACATATCTGATGTAAAGATATATTCAGCAAAGGAAGGGAATGAACTGGAGTCTTCTCAAAAGTGCTGTGCTGTTTGTTGGGCTAGTCAACACCTGGAGTACATTTCACTGATGCAGTGATTGGGATTATACCAACAGTAGAGACTCATTTAAATACATTTTTCACAAAAAGGATTTATCATTGTGTCCCATACAATTTGTGCAATCTTTTTGATAACTGCTCCTGTCGAGAAAGAAGCAATCTTTCTTTTTCAGGTTTTCCAACAGTGGTCTCATTTCCCTCTTACATTTTATTGTAACATCCCCATAAGAAATACCAACACAGGCATTTGTAAATGAGAAACACATACAATCCAGCTTCTGTCTCCCATAGACAAAGAGGTTACTTTTGCTGCACAACTTAGTATTTCCCAATGGAATATTTTTACTTCCTTTACCATAAATACTACTATAAAAATAAAAAATTGTTTTTTTCTAATATACCAGCAAGGAAATGAGTAGTTCACAATGTAAGTGCTTGCACAACCCAAAGAGACATAGGACATGAGACAGAAAAGCAATGTAAACAATAAGAGTAGAGAAGCAAGAGAATAATTGGGGAAACTGGCAAAATGAGAAGCAAAATGTAAGCCAAGGCTTACATGGATTCCAGTGTATTTCTGCTTTGCAAAATGTATCTGCTTTTTTACCTATTTCATTTCTTTCTAGGCTTTCCTTTGCTACTCTTTTCCTCTTTAGCAGGAAAGACGAAGAGCTCTTCTGCAGCCTGTGTCCTTTTTTTGTGGTACACATTGGCCCATTGGCTGAAAGCACCATTGTCATGTGCACAGATGGCTGAAGCTGCACCTCCATATCCCTGTCACAGTCCTACAACAAGCTGATTTTTCTGCATCAACAACCCCTAAGGCTTTTGGTTCATTTGTTCTGGTTTTGCATATTCTCGTTTTACGTGCATAATCTGCAGCAGGCAAGGGCTTCCTTCTGGAGCTGAGCCACCAGGACTTCATCCTGTTCACCTTCAAATTGACTATTGCTTTTGCATGGTGACATGGCTTTGAATATTTTTATTGATTAAACCCTGGCTGTTTTTTATTCGTTCTCTTCGAACCACGGAAAATTAACAGTTGATGCACAAGCGCACCCAAAATCAACAAATGACTGTCTTTAATCTATCCAGACCTTTCATATGCTGTCAGTTGACAGGATATAATGGAAAATTGGGATCGTTTGAGATAAATTTAAGAAATCTGGCTTGTGAATTTGTACTATCTCATTGTTCACAGTAATGGTTGAAAAGATATCTCTATTTCTTAGTTTGCTTTCTGTATTTCTTGCCTTTTTTAAAAAATACTTGTAATCAGAAGTTGAATCTTCAGTTGGTTCTCCTAAATGTTTTGCCAATTCTATCGTGTTGAAAAGGATTTTTGAACACTCACAAAATTACTTCCTTTTTCACTTGTTTGACTGAAGCTGCATCAGTTTGATCTGCAGTCTGCTAAACCAAGACAATTCTAGAGACACCACTGTGTTTTTCATATGCAGAAATCAAATAGCTTTCACAACAAAACAAACACTCTAAAGTTTCAGGTCATCTTCACAAATCATGCAAAGATGCATTTTCTACTGCCTCCTAAAAAATAAATAAATAAATAAATAAATAAATATTAAAAAAAAAGGAAAGTAAGAAAGGCAAGAGAAGGCAAGGAGAAAGGAAAGGATAAAGTCGAGGATTTATCAGGCTCCCAGAATTCTTTTTACTACCATATTGGCCGCTCCATGAACCATTTGTGCAACCATCATCACAAGAAGAATCATAGTGAATAAGCCTGAAGGTCTGGCTAGTCTGTCTCCCATAGTAGCACTGAGATGGCTGAGGAAGTGCATAAAAGAACAAGTGTACACTATTAACTTATATGACTCTCTGAGCTTCCCATGTTTTCACCTCAGGATCTTCCTAAACAGGAAACTATCCACATACTTGGCTATGCTTACCGTATCCTTCCATCCTGAATTTTCAGTCATCCCTTGAGCCAGGTGAGCTCCTACCTGCCATACCATGCTTTGGTCAGGTGCTCTGTGTTTTAAAGAGGCATTTTCTCTCTTCTGAACCGGGACATTTGTCATTTTATAGACCACTTGTATATTGCCCCTAGGCATCTTTTTTCTACACAAAAGAATGTTGTATTGCTAAGAAATTCTCATACTTCTTGGCAAGCGATTATCATACTTTTTAGTATTGAGTAGCCCTGATGTCTGGGAATGGTGTTTGTCCATGTAAATGCTCCGTAGCTACTAATGGAAGTTCATCACTTTTGCCTTCTGACTCCGGAATGTTTCTATTCAATTTCCTTCACTCAGTGTGCATACTTAGAATTGGTCTATAAGTACCTGTGTTCGCCCTGAAAGCCTTGCTGAATAATAAATACACCTACAGTTTTCTAGCAGGCAAATAAAAAAGCCTCTGTTCTGTGGTTTTGGTGTAAATTAACTTTATTTACAATTTAGAATTTAATGCTTTAAAATAAACCAGCAATTTCCAGAATAACAGAGTACAGAGTACCTTATGAGCTATATTAACTCACATTCAGCAGTTTCTCATATGCACAGGCAGATTGATTTGACACTCTATAGAAAGCAAATACCCCCAAAATTACATCATTACAGCCTCACAGAACAACACTCTGACTGAGGACAAAATTTCTGCCATTTTCAAATGGTGGGTCTTCTGGTTGAAGGAGAGCTACACCCAAACTATAGAAGGGCTTAATTAGACATTTCTTGCCTGCAGGCAACAAACTGGGCTCCACACTAGTCCTGCAGCTGTGCTTGCCAGCACCTCCCCAGGGAAACAGCTTTTCAGGATCAGGAAGTACTGAGTTGCAGAATTTTTTCTTACCACATTTTCTTTTAGTAAGCTAAATATTCGCATGTAGTAGTCTAATTAACCCAGATTTTTTGCAATCAGAGAATTATCTGTTCCATTTATACACTACACCCTAGATAACACATTTTTATCTAGCTATAGAAACAACAGAAATTTTGGAATCATTCCAAGTATTATTTGATTCATCCAGTTGTACTCATCAGGATTTATTTCCACACTTATCTCAAAAAGGCTATCTCTCATCTACTTTTGAAAACTACTCAGATGATGGCTGTCGCTGTCACTGTCCAGGTTGCATGGCACTTGCAGGTAAATCTTTGTTAGTACCTCAGAGACACTTCAAAGAGAATGCTGTGTGTGCCATATGATACCTGCCTCTTTATACAGTAAAAATAATGACAATCTTAAAAATAGCCATTACAGTCTTTTTCAACATAGTCCTGCCATCAAGAGAGCTGTGTAGGTTGGGGTGCAGCTGCAGGTACCCACCATGCTGCTGTGACAGGGGACATTTTCCTACCCTGCCATTGCTCCCAGAGGGTTGTTGCATGGGCTGTGACACATAACTGCAAACCAGCCAGACAGCTGGGAGATTCAGCCTTAGCTTTGCAAACTGTGGACCATGAAATACAGTATCCCTACATCTCTGCTACTCAAGACAGAAGTGGATTTGCAGCAATATCTAGTCTAAGGAGCTGGATTTATCATCCTACACCGATGACAGAAAAATTTTCGAAAGATCTCCAACATGCCAAGAAAACCTGGACATTTGCAGCCTTTCTATCATAGTGTTGCAAATCCCAGCTATCCATGAAGAACATTCCAGGAGATTCCACAGGCATGCAAAGCCCAGAAGCAGCCACAGGTAAGCAGGTGTCATGCTAACACTGCTACGCTGTGGTTGTGATGGATCAATGGGTCCACCCCTGCTTTTGGGAGCACAGCTCAGTTAGGCACACCCTCCAGCTGAGTCAGACCCTCCACAGACTGCAATAGGTTCCTCTATTTCTCCCAGGCTACAGATGGCTTTAACTGTTCCTTTACCAAGAATGTGTCAATTTGTCTTTGGTCTTTAACTGCAAAGATTTTGTCGGGGGACGCGCAAACAGTTAAATCCTGACTCCAAAAAAAAAAGAAGCTGTAAAGATGGCCCTCTCTAACTTGTGCTCAAGAATTGAGAACATCACTGTGTTGGCAGACAAATGCAGAAGATATAAATAGATATCCTTATCTTCCTAACCCCATTCACTTTTGATCAGTAGGGTTTTCTTCCTTCAGTGTCACAGCACAAACCAATAAATTTTTATGAGGTCTATTTATGCAACTTCTGCATTATTTTCCAATTACATGAGATTATAACAGGATTTCCTTGAAAACCCTGCCAATTACTCCTATGCTTGTATGATTATCTGAATGCAGATTAGATCTTCATTGTCAAACAAATGAAAGAACACCCTGACAGACTATGTCCAGGATGAATAACACAATTAACAAATTAGAATAAAATATCAAATTAAAAGTCATAACTGGTGCTACTGATGCAATTAAATGAAAAACCCTAATTAGGATGTATCTTGGTTGTTACAAAATTTCACCCCATTAACTGTTGAATTTCAGTCACTAATTAAATACATCAGAAAAATTACTTTCCTATTATACAGGTAGAAGTTTCCCATACATGTTTCTTATTAAAATATACTATCAAATATATCTTCCTTGTATATCTATACCAACTGTCTTTTTTATTTCTGTAAGGGCACTACAGTTCTCTACATGCACATGAATTCATGTATACTTGTACTTAAACAAATCACTTTAAGTAGTATAAGCTTACAAGTATATAGTTACTTTATTTGAGCCTTTTTTTCTTGTTAAGAAAAACAAAGAGAAAAGCAGAAATGGGATTTTCAACACACTGAAAACAGCCACTCAAAAATCAATATAGTCTATTTGCCTTGAAAGAAATGGGATAACTTAATATATAATTTAATTATATATTAGATGATTAAAATTAGTTTATAAAAAATTAGAATTAGACAATTCACGAATTAAAAACACTCAGTTCCCCATACTGCTGCAGCTGTAATGTCAACATTAGCTGTTAAGGAAAAAATACCCTTGTGTCATCATTATCTTGCTCAGTTTTCACTTCTCCATGAGCCAACTTTAGTCTCAGTCCTGGAAGTGGTACATTGAGTCACTCTGCACTTTCCAGGGCTGCTTGCATTCATAAAACTGCAAATTTTGGGATCTAAGTAGCCTGAATCAAAATCTGAGGTCTGTCCTCACTGTTGCAGGGAAACATTCAAGCAGGACTTTGAAGCTCCTGGCAGTAACATGGCAGCAGAATTCTAACAGGAGGCAGGTAACCCGTGTCCATTATCTTATCTGGCAGATTCCTGTGGTCCTCCAGCTCCCCAACAGAGAGATCCTACCATGCACATACCATCCACAAAGCCCAGACAAAGGGATAGGCCAAGGAGGAAGGTGTGCTGGGAAGGTCTGGATGGGAACCCCAGAAACCAGATAAACAGACAGTGGAGTCCCTCAACAAAATCAGCTGTCTTGAGAGCATGGAAATTATGTGCAATAAGTGAAATAACGGAAAAAGTCCTCCTTGCCCCTACCCACTGCCTCCCCTCACCCCAATTATAGCCCATTTAATGATTTCACAATACTCTGTGGTATTGCAATATTTTCTTGGTGTTGCTTTTGAAAAGAATTCAAGTATATCACTCATCATGACTATGTACTGATTTAGCAGAAAATCAACACAGAGTCTCACTGAATTTCAACTTCCCCACACAGGCAAGCCACAAGACTCCAGAATTTGTACCCTTGGTGGAATTAAGTATTAAAGAATTTAATAAAAAATAAAAGTTTAAAAATTAATACTTTTAAGGAGTTGAACAGCAGTAGAGAAGTGCAAATGTGTCTCTCAAAGGTGTAGACTGGAAAGAAGTAGAGGTAGTAAATGGAAGCACACGTTACTCCTCCTTCCTTTTATCTCTTTAATTCTGGCATGGGTTAGGGTAGCTGCAAAATTGCCATGTAATGAAGGATCTTGCACTTCTAACCTGACACCAAGTAGGAAGCAGGCAGAGGTGGAAGAGATGGGCTGCTCTTGAGTCAGTTCCACTGTGTGAATTTGAAATTTAGTTGGATAACACACTTCCCTGTCTTATCTTTATTATACTTCTGAACTTTTTGCCGTGTATGTGGAGTAGGAATCCTGTCAACTTCTGTTCCAAAGTCTCCATTTCAGTTACATACTCCTGTTTTCAGAAGCTGGTGGTTGGGTTCCAGGATATTTTTGCTGCACTGAACTAGAGTGTGCTTTTTTCACCTCATGCAAGAAGGCAGCAAATAAACTGAAATCTTTCAATACTCTTTGAAATATGTTTTTGTGTTATGTTGCATATTCATGCTTCTGTAAGTGCCAACCAAAATGTGCATTATTTACAGAGCAGATACACTGGGATCCTTTAGCACAAACTAGAGGTGAACATCACCCCTCACCAGGAAGAATGATGCTGTCATCATGGTCCTCCTGTGGTGCCACCTTCTGAGGAGCTAAGCTGACTAGTGCTAATTCTGATAGAAATTTGGGGTGTACCTATTAGACTGAGACCAGTCACAGTGTTTGTCACACAGACCACACAGCTGACAGCAGCAATGGCAGGCAGCTTTCAAGAAGGATCTATTGCCAGCCTGAGTCTGTGCTGGCCCAGCACATCTGCAGGGTATCTGCAGCGAGCCCCACGAGCAGGTGTCTGATCCTGAACACGGTTCCCAGGCTGGGAGCTGCCCCAGACCAGACATCTATCAGCTGTTTTCACAACAGCTCAATCCAAGTTTACGCAGCTGTGCTCTATCACAGCTGACCTTGAATGAATCTTCCTAGGGCGAAAAAAATCACTATTTTTCTATAAAGGCTACATTCATTTTCCCAGACAACAGGAAAAGGGTTCTTGAACAACAGAAAAAAAAAAAAAAATAACCCAAAACATGGCGATATAAAAAAATTGTTTCAAAACTTCTCTTTCTCCTGGTGTTCTTTGTTAAGAATAATACAGATAGCCTGTGACATGTGAGCAGCACAGAAACTGACATGGAAAATCTTTTCTAAGCTGCAAACAAGACACTCTGAACAGTATAGTCTCTTGGGATTTAAGTAACATGTAGCAGGATAACTTCTAAGAGCAAGTGCTGTCTTGTATTCATATTGTTGGAATGTATTGTGAAATTTCAGAGCATAGAAAGGCTTGGAAAGAGGAGGTAAAAAACGTGGGATAGATTAAGACAGGGTATTACAGCACACAGTTGCCACCTCTTTTGGAGCATACCCAGTGAGGTGTGCATGGGCAATGGGGGAAGATGCAGCACAGGATTAACAAGTTCAAAATGGGGGCTAATAAGATCAGCTTAAGACAAAGTTTGTGGCCCTTTCAACAAGCACTGGGAATATTAGTGTGCATTATCACTAGCTGTCAGCCCACATACTTAAAAAATATTCCTTATGACGTCTTTATCAGTAGACTATGCTACCTTGCCATCAGTTTTCAAGTTCTGCTTATCAAGTTTCTCCAAATTATGGAGAAATTCCATCCTTGTAGAAGATGGACAGGCTTACAAATTTTTTTTTTTTAGTCCAGTCACTAAAACAACATGTGTTCTGTGTAGGATACTGTTGCAGCAAACTCTTTGTGCCCTTCATTATTTCCTATGCTCTGATTCACAAGCCAATTGCCTTTGTGAGATCTTGAGAACAGGGACTTTTGGTATTGGTACTTGGCTCAGATGGCCTGATGTAAGGTGATGGCTTGGTGTAAGTCTTTTATATTTATTTAAATGGGGAATTTTAATTTTTAAATATAATGAGTTTTTCCCCCCTTTGAAAAGGGATTTAAAAAAAGTTATTTAAAATCTGAATTTGCACATTTTCTATCCCATAAACAAGACTGAACAGTTTGTACCTTCCAGATTTGGCGAGTCTCAAAGCTGAAGTGGCACAGCTCTCCATTAAGTCTTGTGAAAGGGCAGTGCAACATAAGAAAAATTAAAGGGCTGCTGTATTTACAAGGGTCCACACACAGCAACCTCAGCAGGGGAACACATTTCACCCTTGAGATCAATTCTGTTGTGAAAGAAAGCAGTTTCCAGAAACTCAGAGCTGGAGAGGACCATAAGTCCAGGCTCATACAGTCACAGACAACAATGTAAAAGAGTTCTTTAGTCCAGAAGGGTCCCCACAAACCACAAAATACTCCCCAACACCCTGTAACAAGCCTACAACCTGTGGTGCAAAACACCAAAAGCCACAAAGACTCCAGTGTGGCACAGGAAGAGGGAAGGAAAGCTCCTGCTCACCACCACCACCTTTGGCCTTGACAAAAGCAAAACCCTGGGGAGATTAATATTTTTTTTAATTTGTCTTTGGTAATGCCTTTTTGATCTGATAATTGTTAGTCAAAAAAAATTCCAATTGTGCTGTAAAATGAGCCCAAATAGTGTATTTAATTTGGGAGAGAAAACTACACAGTCATGAGTCCCTAAAAACTATTTACCTTCTCACTCTGTTTTGTTAACTGTTGCTCTGTTTCTTCCCAGAGAGGAGGTACCCAACAACTTATACTGATATGTCTTTCCCAGTAAGCAGAAACTGAAAACAGCACTCCTCAGCCCTCTTTCCATTTGTGAAAAACAATCAGAAAAATGCATTCAAGACACAAACCTGTGATTATCTTTTTTCTATTTTAAAGCTCTCAGATTTGGAGTGAAGCCCAAATCTGGACTTTGCCCTCTCAAAATATCCTGTGAGCATCTAGTTGGGTTGGTGGTTGTTCTGTTTCTGTGCTTTCTACACGATAAGTTATATCCGTGGTCACATGTAACCCAACACATATTTTTACTGCACTTTCAGAAGAAAGGCCACAACAACAGCAACAAAAGTTTCATTCCAGAGGGATGTTGAGCCAGCTTGGACTTGGCAGGAAAATGTTGCTTTAAACATGGCTTGACAGACCTCCCAAAACATAATGAATATGGCATCAGAATATGCTGAAATGGGAATTTTGGTTTGTTGCAAAATTAGAGTGTATTATTTTCCCTTCACTGCAGTTTTGCTGTCTAGTATATAGACTATTTTCTTCAAAAACTCAGAATCCTGCTGTTCTCAGTAGGAGTTGCATATTATGGCAGTGCTGTTGGAAGTCTTACTTAGAATGACTGAAATGTTTTTGCAGGGTGTCAACTTCCAAGTCATCATTAATGTTTACAGTCTCAATAGCAGTTTGCATTGCTATAGTAACTCTTAAAGGAACATTCCTACATTCCTAAAAGAAAACTAAAAGAAAAAGAAGCCAAATTTTTACCAAACACTCATAAATAGGTATTGTTCCTGGGATATTTAAAAAACATATTTTTTAAACAAATGAGACCTAAAGAAAAAGAGAGCCTCTGGTATTAGCAAATCATTTTCATACACTGCCAAGTAATGGGATGCAACAGAACTTGGATAGATGCCCTCTCTAAAAAAATAACCTCAATCTGCTGTGATTGAAGTAAGTATGGGAAAGAGGTTAAGGAAAGTGAGGATTCTTGTCGGTAATTTTTTGTGTTTGTGAAATTCTGTGGCTATTATTACAAAAAACTAAGTCTACCATGATTTTTCTATTTCTCTCTCGGCCAATTTATAGAAAACAAAATTGTATTTTGAGTAATTAGTGTCATGCACTGCAGAGAGATCATTGATATAGTAGTTTATGCCCTAGAATAATTCCTCAGCATGAGCTAAAGCACATGCAGCAATCATTTTCCCAAAAAGAAACAAATTGTGCTTAACTCCATTCATTTTTATAGTTGGATTTATGTAAATGAATTTGTTCTATGTTTCTCTAATATTTTACACTATCAAAATCCAAATTTCTTTCAAAGAGTTGTAACCTAGTAATCTGCATTTATTAGGAAAATACTTTGTCTTCCAGTAATGACAGTGTGTTCTTATCTTCCTGACTGCTTAGAATGCTGCAGCTGGGGAGAGACAATAAAATGTTCTCAGAGAGACAATAAACGTTCTCAAGTTTTTCAAATCATAATCATCTAATGACACTGCAAATGTTTCTCAGCATTTTTATATCAGTTATGAAAAAAGGAAACACAAAATCTAATTTGACTTGCAAAAATATCAAACTCTGAAAAACGGCAAGAGAAAGATTTTTGGAAGAAAAGTTTTGCAAACAGGAAGTTTACAGGAATGAACAAAGTTCAAGAAGTAAGAGTCATATCCTAATGCTGATCTTACAAATAACCTACAAACTTCATTTAGTTTGAAATTACCAAATGGCTTCACACTAACTTTCCTGCTAGTCTGAGTAAGACAAAGACCAATTTATGCCATCAGGGCCACAAACTAAGCATCAAAACTCCAAGACCACAGTTGTCTAAGATAAAAACATTTCAGATTAAACAGGAATCATAGTTTGTTAAAGATCACTATCCTGCAGATTAAGTCATAAGAGACCAGTTCAGGCTTTCAAGAGCTAAAATCATTGTTTTTATCTCAGAAACGAAGCACCAAAAGCCCAGCCTCTGTTCTCTTGTGTAGAATAAGAACACGTAAAAGGAGTTTGCATAATGACCTTTCTGTTAACTAAAACCAAATAACCCTGGGGGATATACAAAAAATTTTAGATGGCAGTAAGGATGGGCCAACCTGAGTAAAATATTATTAGCCAAACTTCGCAAATTTAGGATAAATGAAATATAATGGGAGGGATGGGTCAGTTTAGATGGTCCTCAAATGTGTCCCTCTCTCTGAATTGAAGATGTGTCAGCTCACAAACACTAGTAAAAAGCTGACATTTCATGAGCTGATGCCAGAGACTGACAAACTAAAAAAGAACAAAAAAGGAAGAGGCAGTAGTTTCACTGCATTCCTCACGACGTGCTACTTACAAGGTAGAAAGGGAAGATCCTAAAATAGGGTCCACCGTTAGACAGTAAGGCTACTAAGAAGATGCTATTCTGAAAAATTATGATCAAGGACAACTGGAGAATCCTAGCTTAAGATGTAGTTCAGAGATTTAGAGAAACAAGAAGCAGGCAACAGGCAAAGGTGATATGTACTGCCTTATGAGAAAAGTGCAGGGATAACTCCAAGGAATGCTGAGAAACAGATAAAGTGAGAAGAAAGAAAAGGGCCCAAAGATGATTGATTCTTCTCCATAGAAAACATATCACATGACCAACGTCTAAATACCATAAATATCCTGTTAACTTTATAGAATTTATCACCTCTGTTACCTTGAGGACATTAAATGGGATTCAAAGCATAGAAAAACAAAATCTGGCTGGGCACTCTTAGCAAACAAATGAAAGCCTTTGGTCAAGCAGGTTAATTTCAGTACTTTTATAGGAGATCTTGAGCTCTAATATTATTTTAAAAGTGAAGTTACTCTGTAGCATAAACTACACCTCTGAACTCCACTCTATTTAACCTCAGTTAAGAAAAGCAATTTACTTGCAAAGCATTTTGTGAATACATAATAGAAATGTTCTATTTTGAGAGGTTCACAAAAAATATCTTTTATTATGTTTCTGACTTAGAGGAACAAGGTACATGGACCAGGAGAAGAAGATAAGCAGTTAAAAAAACTGTTCAAATCATATCTGTGCTGAGGTCTGCACTGCATATTTTCATCCAAAAATGTTTTTGAAACTATTTACACTCAAAAGGTACCTTTTGGTACCTTGGCCTCTCAGAGCAGTGTGCTACTCAAGGATGCACTAACTGAATCAGGGTGAAATAACCTACATAGTAAACACCATTTGAGGAAGATTTCTGAAAGTACATAAGCACAGAAAGGCTGTAACCCAAGAAGTTTCTGTATAAAATTTTGAAGAAAAAACATCTGTGTTTCTTCTTTTGGATGACTTATCCCAGCAGTGTTGTTTCCTGGCCTTGACTGTTTATGAGCTAAAAACAAAAATAATGTCACAGTCTCATGTAGATTAAGCTGACACCTTTCAGGCACTGGTTTGTACTTGTTTGTACTCCTCAGTTACTTGCTCACTTACTTGGACAAATTCAAAGTTGAGGCTTAATTCCTGCAATTTCAGATAAATGTATTTGGTCTCAGATTCCCTTCTGCTCAATCTACATACATCATAACTACAGAGACAATCTTTGAAAATGTGACAGAACTCTTATTGGCAAGGATGTCTACATCTGATTATGTTATATCAAGTAAGACTCTATGGATTTGAATACATTTTTCTAGATTTGTTTAGATTTAAATTGTGTATAATGTCTAATTTATGCAATTGTGCTTTACAAATTACAAGGATTGAGGACAAACTTTCATACTGACGCATATAGAGAGGGAATTGTGCAGCACATCAAAGACAGGTTTCAATTAACGGAAAAGAGGAAGACAAAGTTTGTAAGAGTGGTTTGTAAAACTATCTAGATTATTAAAAATCAAGGCATTTTAACCAGAATTTGCAAACACAGCTAAGAAAGTCAGCTGTCAAACTCCATTTAACAGGTTAGGAATAATGAGCCAGACCCCAGAAGAGTCTCACTGTTTGGATGCTAAATATTATGGAGCCCAAAAGTCAAGCACCAGCTGTGGACTCAAAAAAACGAGCCAGAGTATGTAATACACAAAAACAGAAGGAGCTGCAGCCAGCCAATGGGAAACACTGCCAAGAAGAATGGTCTGAAATTCTCCCTCTCTTCTGGACATAACACCTCTCCAGGGAAGAATCACACTGTGGCCAAGATCCCTTCCTGAATGCAGGAATGTACATGCACATGTCCTGTCAACCAGACCACAGATTCTGGCCAGGTTTTGTCAAGAGAGAAAGAAGTCACCTCCCACTATTTACAGAGTAGCCTCACAGTCAGAGAACATGGCTTAGGTATTGGCCTTTCTTGACCTTGATGACTGCCAAACAAAATACTGTGTTTATTTATCTAACCTGGGTCGGGGTAATGCACTTTTTCAAATGAGATAATATTGCCTACCAATGTATTTTCTGCTTGGACAAATTCATCGTCCTGAGGAAAAACATGGCTTCAGATGAAAGAATATGGAAAAAACTGCTGAGCAACTCAATGTATCTTTTGTTTTGGAAAAGCTGGAGGGCTGCAGCACTGGCAAGGCATATGCTTCTTGTCCTAAAATTCACCATCTCCTCCTCAAGTATTCCTGCTTGGAGCAAGTCAGACAGCAAACCAGTGCTGAAAATTATCCACTCTCAGCCACACATTAGTAGTGTGAGCTGGTAGCTTCACCTGTTAGCAAACACCACTGAAAGCAATCTAAAATAATTGGATTTACCTCAGTGGTTAAGGCACAGACTGAGAGCAGTTTTACCTCCTTTGAGTCTCAACAGCTCTTACACTTCTACAACTCAATCACTTCTGAACTGCTGAACATATTACCAGTTTAAAGCCATGTGGCAGCCTGAGTCTGAAACACCCAGATTTGGGCCTCGAGAAGCAAGCCTTCAATTAAATAATTATTCAAGTCTATCCTTGATTCCAGGATAAAATATTTTCAAGCCAAGTCTGAGGTCTTTTGATGAACCAGCATTAGGATATTGAGGTTATCAATATGCATTTCCTGGAAACATGCCTAGAGCTGTACTAAAATGAACTATAGATTGTAATTTCAGATTTTAAAACAGCAAGGATGCTTTTTGCTTTGGATATTCTGTGGACTTTATCTTTAACTGAATTTATAAAAAGAAGTGGTCAGCAAGTCCAAGTCACATGAGAAACTTGGCTGAGAAGTCCAAAGGCTGAAGTACAAATTCTTCCTTCATGTTTCCTTTGTCATACTTCGCCTGTTCCAGTTGTCAGCAGTGAAGCTTCACTGAAAATGTACTTTCTAGGGCAGGTTTCCATTAATTTTTTCCCCACATATTCCAAAGTGAGAATACTCTAGGGATAACATGAGCATCTGAACAACTGCTTCATTCCTGTCAGCCTTTTTTCAGTGGTAAGACACAAGTTTGCAAGTTCTCTTTCATTCAGTCATTTATTGTGTGCCTGTTGCAGGGTAGGAAAGTGTATGGGAGCAGACAGTTTACCTTATGGCAAATTCCAAGGAAGTATTTAAAGTTCAAATGAAATTCCAGCATTCAAAGTGGGAGGTTTAAGGAAAAAAAAAAGTCCCAGGTCTGTCAGTGAAAAGTTTAATTATGAACAAGATGACACACACATAATAAAGCACACAAAGGCAAAAACATCTCCGTGGAAGCACATTCCAATAAAATCTTAAAAGATTACTTTAATAATAAACCATGCATTCCTGAGCAAGCCATCGCAAGATTAGCTACCAGATTGCTTTGCTGCAAGCAGATTTTTCACAAACTGTTATTGATACCACTTTCGAGGCATTCATGAAAGCTGATGTCTTCCAAAAGTCTCTGCACTTCGATGGGGATTTTTGTACTGCTACCACAGTTTCCACCCAGACTGGAATCCTGCTGATCCTAATGACAGGCTGTGGTTTGGGCAGAGTTAACATCCGGAAAGCTATAGAAAAACTCACTGAGGTGAAGGGTTCCAGCTGCAACTTCAAGATAATTTTAGACCTGACAAAAAATGGCTTGTGTTTGGGAAGTGCTGAGGCTGATACTGTTCTGTACAAAAAGCAGTTAACTTACCCAAAAAATCCTTATGTGGAGGCTGAGCCTATGCCAGCTGTAGTAAAATCAGATGCAAAAAATATAAGAAAAAAAGTCATCATCTTGAAAAACAGCATTCCCTCTCTACTCTAGCCTTTAAATGGTCACTCCTAAAGTCATAGCAGCCATTGTGCATGTGATTCTGGTTTTGCTGTAGAGAAATATAAATAATTTTACTTTTCATGAAGTGTAGAACATGTCCTTATGCATTACAGTATAGATTAAATAACTGTATTCCTGTGAGGCTTTCTGCCTGGATTCTTCCTGCACTTAGAAGACAAGGCAATCCTATTACTTACGTTTAATGTAACAGTTCTGAATTTTAACATTTAGCACAACAATGTGGGGCATCAGGGGAGATGTTCTTAGCCAATTTACAGAAGAAAAAAAAAAAGGGCAATCCTTCAAGTATTTTTTATTTTCTAAGAAAACTGTAATTTTCCAAGATAGTTATAAACCAATTTTCAGTTAAAAAAAAAGTCTTCCTGTGAGGCTGTTAGTGATATTCAAAGTGCTGGTGCATGTTGGACCTCTTGCCATTTCTGTACTAGATTGTACTAGATGTAATTTCTTTTCATCTCAAAAGGGCTCTTAAACTGCTCAATTTTAGCAAAAGAAAAACATTTTCCTTTCTTCCAAATTCAACAACAAATAGTGCAAATCATATCTGCAATCATTAGTGTGACTAGTCAAGGTACTTTGATGAAATGTGCCTGGAGTTTGTTTGGGCAAAACACAGATGATAATCCTGCTTATGCCAGCTCCAGGCTGGCCTGCTCCACAGAAGTTGCTTTGTTACTGCACCATGTTTAAAGTAGGGACAACGTCAACCTTCAAGTCAGGCAGCCTGTGGGACTCTCATAAAGGATGCTAAGTATTATTCTCTAAAATACATACTGCCCCAGGACCAAGAAGCTCCAGTCCTGCTGGCGGGCATTTAGCACAAGTTGTTGAAAACAATGTACAGTGCAGTGCCAGCTGTATAAAACCAACGTTGTTAAACATGAATATAACTGTGTCCCCAGGAATCCAGGTCTAATCCTGCAATGTGTGTGTAGCCAGAAACCTGCTAATGAGAGCAAAAGCCTCCTTACTTGTGCGGCGTGCACTTCCTTCCGTGAACACTAGGTTAGGGTATAAAAAGACGTTTCTCATGTCCTTTTCGGTTAAAATTAGCACTTCTCCAATGGGAGGCTGATACAGACAAGTGAGACACAGCTATCAGCTCCTAGTCACCTCAGGCACAAAGAGGAATAGCACGCTCTAGCTATTCATGAAAAAAAGAGAATACCATGCCATATCCAGAAAAGCGCTGTACCATTTAGTAGCTTTGGATGAGGATGTTTGCCAAACGCACCCACCAGTTTGGAGCCTTGAACTTCCCGGTAGTAAAAAAATAAGTTCCATCTTTTAAACACATCGAAATATCTATCAAATGTATTTAACCAGCAGAGAAAAAAAAAAAAATACGAGTTTAAAAAAATTAAAAAGGAGAAAAATAAGAAAAAAAGTGGAAAAGTGTTGCTCTCTTCTTTCATTTTTTAAAATTGTATATTGGTGCAGAGAAAAAAAAAAACAGTTTTGAACAGAAATTAAAAAAAAAAGAAGAAAGAAAGAAAGAAAAAGAAAAACTTAAGCTAGGTTTACGGCCTTGGGGGAAAAAAAAATAGAAAAAAAAAAAAAAAAAAGCATTCTGCTACAAGGACAAAAATATGTTTGTTTTTTTTTTTATTAGAGGTTCTTTCGTACAAGTTGGAAAACAGCTACTACTCTGGGGACGAAAAACCAAAACATGATAGATGTTTGAATAGAGATGAGTGGGAAGTAGAACAGTCAGGTCTGGATATGATCCAGAAACTGAATTGCACTGACCCAATATTTCGGTTCGGCTGGTCACAGTCTGGGGAGATGGAGGACGGAGAGGGCGGTACAATCTGTGGGTGTCACGCGATTCCGAGCCCCCGCAGCGCCCACCTGTGCCCCCAGCTCCCCCGGCCTGTCCCCGCGGGGCTCCATCCCCCCGCGGGGCGGCGCGGCCCCGCTGCGGGGCAGAGCGGAGCTCGCAAGGGTTAAACTTGTGAGCACCGACACGTTGAGGGGGAGTAGCCAAGACCAAGCAGCAAAAACATCACAGCGCATTCCTGGGTAGTCCTCAGCTGCCAGCATCTGATTAAAACCATATCGCTCGCTGTGAGTGGCTAACTAATCCGAAGGCGAGAGCGCAACCGAATATTTAACCGGGGCCCCTGTCCCAGCCAGGCTACCGGCTGCAGTCATCGGATCATGCACGGAGCGGCACGGATCTAGTCCGTAAGGAGCTTTGCGAGCGGGGCTCGGCTCTCGCGCAGCCGAGAGGGGGTTCGGGGGCCGTGAAGGAGCTGTCACCGGGGGAAGGAGCTTTTTCTGCTGCGAAGGGATAGCCGGAGCCTGCGGCGGGAACACTGCGGGGTGGGCGCTGACACGGGTGGGGCTGCGGCGGGGCTGTGCGAGTGTGTGTGTGTGTGTGTATGTGTGCGTGTGTCTGTCTGTGCCAGAGGGGGCTTTGTGTGTGCGTGTGTGTCTGTCTGTGTGTGCCGGAGGGGCTGTGTGTCTGTGTGTGTCGGAGGGGCTCTGTGTCTGTCCGTGTGTGCGTGTCTGTGTGTGTCGGACGGGCTCTGTGTCTGTCTGTCCGTGTGCGTGTGTCTGTGTGTGTCGGAGGGGCTCTGTGTCTGTCTGTCCGTGTGCGTGTCTGTGTGTCTCGGAGGGGCTCTGTGTCTGTCTGTCCGTGTGCGTGTCTGTGTGTGTCGGAGGGGCTCTGTGTCTGTCTGTCCGTGTGCGTGTCTGTGTGTGTCGGAGGGGCTCTGTGTCTGTCTGTCCGTGTGTGTGTGTCTGTGTGTGTGTCGAAGGGCTCTGTGTCTGTCTGTCCGTGTGCGTGTCTGTGTGTGTCGGAGGAGCTCTGTGTCTGTCTGTCCGTGTGCGTGTCTGTGTGTGTCGGAGGGGCTCTGTGTCTGTCTGTCCGTGTGCGTGTGTCTGTGTGTGTCGGAGGGGCTCTGTGTCTGTCTGTCCGTGTGCGTGTGTCTGTGTGTGTCGGAGGGGCTCTGTGTCTGTCTGTCCGTGTGCGTGTGTCTGTGTGTGTCGGAGGGGCTCTGTGTCTGTCTGTCCGTGTGCGTGTGTCTGTGTGTGTCGGAGGGGCTCTGTGTCTGTCTGTCCGTGTGCGTGTGTGTGTGTCGGAGGGGCTCTGTGTCTGTCTGTCCGTGTGTGCGTGTCTGTGTGTGTCGGAGGGCTCTGTGTCTGTCTGTCCGTGTGCGTGTCTGTGTGTCGGAGGGGCTCTGTGTCTGTCTGTCCGTGTGCGTGTCTGTGTGTCTGTCCCAGCGCGTGTGCCCGGCTCGGCTCCGCTCCGCTCCCGGCGGAGGCTCCGCGGGGGTCCCGACCCGCGGGGTCTCGGCGCTGCCCGGGCCGGGCTGCGGGAGCGGGGAGCGGGTCCCGGCTGAGCTGGGCTGGAAGCCGCCCGCATCCTGCTCCTGGCCGCGGTGAGGCGGGCGGCCGGGGAAGGCATGGGGGCAAAGCGGTTCGTTACGAGCATTTTCGGTTTTGTGTGTGGAGAGGATGAGGTTAAAATCATTAAATAGATTAACTACATAAACACTAAATTTCCTATAGCTAATTAGTTATAATAAATAACTAATATGAAAGGATCTCTCTAATAGCAGAGATAATGAGAACACAGGCTAAGATGCTGTGAGGCCGGAGTAGGGTTTTGTTCTGTTTTTGGATGGAGTGTCCTTGCTGCTTTTGATGGAGCACTCCGGTGAATTTCTGCATGCTACTTCAGTCTGTGGTAAACTGGGATAGCTGTAGATGTTGACTATTACCTGGAATTAGTCTTCTCCCATGACAGAGAAACTGACTTCTCAGGTGATGATATATAAAGTCTAATGTCCATTATATGGTGACACTTAATGCTGGGACAGTGCCAGTGCAGTGAGCTGTAATATAAATGCAGGTGTTACCAACATAGACAGATTTCCTCAGCTGCAGTTCTATGTAAAAAGGTTTTACCCCTCAAAAATACTGAGACTGGTTACTCGAATGCTTACTACAAATTAATTGGTCAGGCTGACGATTTTATTACTTTGAGTGTTGGGAAGTTTTAAGTCTTCTCCTAATTAAGCTAGTGTGCCTTAAAAGGGTACATTCTTTTCTTCAGAAGTCTTCTGTAATTTCCATAAACCAAATGCCCAAAATTAATCAAATCTGAGAGCGTGAAGGCTCAGATTTGCACTCTGTATGCTAAAGAATGGCCAGAGGTATGCTCTAGGATGGCAACACCTCTGCAAATAGACAAAATTAAAGATGCAGATTGAATTAGAGAAAATTAATTATGAAGGTGTTGTTCTAGTTTGCTCTGAAGACTTGACAATGTTAAATTGAGAGGAAGAATTTTGTCTGATACTGATCTGGTAGGCAGTTATAATGCCAGCAGGTCTTTGTGTCAGCTTCCACTAGGACCTTCCTGGAGGTAGGTGAGGCTAGAGACATGAATTGTAATCCAAACAAAATCTTTCCAGCTGAGCATTGTCGGAGGGAGACACCCACCACATCTGGTCAAAGAATCACTGCACTTGCATCCAGCACCATGTCTCTGGAGGCATAATCAGCTTTTCAAAATTCCCTGGATGGTGTGAGGATGTGGTTAAGTCTGAAGCAGAAATTTTTATTAGTAGGTTTGCACTGGGAGGAGGATAACCAAGTGGTAGCACAGGAAAGGAGGATGGGAGTGCTAAATGAGTGTCAGCTGAGTCATCAGAACAGAGGCTTAACTAGCAAACATCATGATTTGGTGCTCAGGAGAGCTCAGTGTAAAATGGACTGAATGCTGAGTCCTTCAAGCTTTATACAGCTAGCATCAGTTTCCTTTTGTGAAGGCAAAGTTGATTGCCTAATTTACCATATGCCTTCTACAATGCTGCTAAGTATCTCTACACAATCTGTTTTCTCACTGAGAAGAGCATTACTTGTTAAACTACGTGCACACTGCAGGCCAGTAGCTGCTATGGATATACTTCTTATACTTCTTGCTCAAGGCCTTTATTTCTCAAGCAGATATGAGAAGAAACACTCTAAGCAGGTGGTTATAACATATAGAAAGGGCAGATTTTTGTCTCTATGGGAAAGCAAATAAATGCACTTAATGTCATGGAAGGGTGAATCCAGTGTGGATGCTCAAAAATCAAAGTAGAAAAGCCATAGCTTGAGATATGATGTAAAAGTGCACCAATATACTGTAGTTGTTGGGTATTGTTGCCAAACCTGCTGATTTTTTGTCTCCTATTGATGCACTCTTTTCCTAGTAAACCTCACATTTCTAGGACATTTGTGTGACCATCTGGGTTGTGAACCCTGGGAATGCTTGTGGAATTTGTTCAGCAAGGTTAGCATATGTGGCCGCTATAGATGCATGAATTTGCCTGTACAAAGCAATAAATTCCACACCTAGAGAAAGCCAGCTTGATTTGGAAACAGTGCTGATGCAAATCTGGCTTGCTGGCTAGATTCTGTCAAAAGAAATGACAAAGCAGCATGAAGGTAATTTATAATCTGCAAAGATTTTGAAGAAAAACTTTAGCTCTCGCATGTAGATTAATGGATTGTTAGTAGAATCAAGATGATACCACTGGGATGGGGGATTGCCAAGAGGTCTTAACGAGCTTCTGCTGTGTACCACAAACAGGCATAAGCCACTCTCAGTACCTCAGCATGGACAACACAGAAGTACAACTTGGGGTTGTGTTGAAGCGATCAAATAGAATAAGATGTACAAGGATTGTAACTGGGAAGAAAAACTGGCATTCAAAACCTGGTTCTGAGGCTGTGCCTGGGTTCAAGGGTCTCAGGGCTGTAAAGAAGCTGGATGAAGCACAATCAGGCCTAGTCAATAAACAAGAGTTACCTGTTTCAACAAGATTACTTTGTTTGTACAAGTTGGGCAGCTGAGTGCTGAACAAAGCATCTTCTCCCATCCAGGTCTTCTCAGCCCTGGCTGATGGAGACATAGACCATCCTAGTCTCCCCTCATCTCAAAGACTATGCCTTGCACATGCTCTGAACTGCTTGAGGATGAAGTGTCTCAACTGAAATGCCCTGTAGATCTTTACCCTTAATTATGTGTGCGATTTTTAAATTAATTTTAAAAATTTTTAATATAGGTTCATATCTGGTGCATATCCCCTTAAATCTAAAAGCCCAGACATTACAGGGCCACTTAAGGACAGATTATTGGCCTTGGAGCTGAATTTCCTGCTGTTCTGTCGGTTTGTGTTGTATCCTTAAGCAATAAGATGAGGATTATCTCTTCAGCAGAAAAAGTAGGTCTAAGAGACATGATAATATATCTTCACCTTGACAGTCAGGAGACTTCATGTGAGCTAGGAAGTTGTGCCTCTAGCAAAGTCTACTCAAATCCTAATGCTGGTATACCACACACCTAATAATTTTAGCCCTGTGGCTAAAATGCCTATGGATGAAACTTTCGTCTTTGGAAGGGACAAAAGAAGTTGGGAGCATTAAGGATGTAGTTTTAATATTGCAACCTGTTTTTCTGCCTTACAGATCTCCTCTGTGCACTGTCAGAATGCAGTCATTTGAGCTTTGAGGCAAGGGACAAAGGTCACTGTATGAGTAAGGACTAGTTTTCTAGTAGCAGATCTGTCAGCAAATTACAGCTACCCTGGTTGATGGAAGGTAAACTCCAGATCTGACACTTCTCCTTGTATGCTTCTGAAGGATGGGGATATCCTTATAAAATGCTATCAAGACTATCAAAATGCTATCATAGAGATGGGAAATTAGAGAGACCCTGGTCAATATTGCTTTATAGTCTGAATTTATGGATAGTAGTGTAAACTTCCTCTAATATCTGTAAATATAATTACTGGTAGGGGAAACTTGAAAATATGAAAACTCTATTAGCTGTTCAGTAAGACATCTACTGTAAGAGCTGTAGTGGAACTCTTAAAATCCCTGGTTAATCCTTTCTAACCTCTGGTATAGATCTTTCTGTACCAGCTTTTTAGATTTGAGTCTTATGTCGTTATTCATTGCCTTTCTTGCTGCATGTACAAGGGAGAGCTGGAGGCCTTGGTAATAACTAATCTTGAAGGCAAATGTAACCCTTATATTAAGCAGAATGCCTCATAATACTTAAAAAGACTGGAACTGCTGTAGAAGAACCTACAAGAAGTAGGCTCTGCAAGCAGAATTTTCATCAGTCTTCTCAGAATACATAATGAACGTAATTTGCATCTCTTTCAAGAGGCAGTATGGAGTGACAGTCACTGCTACAACAATTTGTGTATTGAGAGGCACAGTATCTGGGGGGTAGGTGGAGTGCTCTTCAATTACTGCTGAAATGAATGTTTAATGATGGGCTTTTGGCTGCTCATGGGATAACCAGGCTGGGTAAGCAAACTGCAGTACTCAACAACGAGGCCAGGATTGCATGGGTTTAGGCTGTGTGAATGCAAGAATAATACAGGAAAATCCTATTTGTCATATAGATAGATTTGTGAACTGATAGGGAGCACAGTTAAGAGTAAACTGTGCAGAACATATGCAATTTCTCAGTACAGCTTGCCTATACCCAAACTGCAAAGAAGGATAACTGTGCCAGCAGCAGACAGTTAACTGTATGCAGCTGACATAACCTATGATAACAGCTTCAATATGTGTCAAGTTCCTGCTCTGAGAAGGAGGGGTGAAAAGCCTGGTTATTGGCAAGAGTCCTTCACTATACTAACAAGCAAGAAGATCAGAAACAGGCCTTCTAGGCAGGAGGGCTTTAGGAGTACAGTTGAAATGAAGTTTGATTTCTTGTTCAGTTCAAATTCAGTTGCATCTGAGTAAACACTAGCTGCCTTGAATAACAACTGCTTTGCTTCCATCTTGTTTGGTATATCCAGCAAGTCTCAACAAGGAATATTGATAAAAGGTTGAGCTGTAGGCAGTGCAGCCACATTGCTTGAGACTCCTCATCCTGTGGGCAGGTGATGCTTTCCTTAGCAGTAAGTGCAGCAGACAGCTCTGGCTCAGGTGCCACTAACTTGTGAGGCCTCAGAACTGGCAACTGGAGAGAGGTGTAGAGGAGTGCTCCCTTAGCAGGTTGCAAAACATGCTGTCTTTCTTGAAGGCTAGGATGGGGAGAAAATTCTTGTGGATAATTCAAATATATAATCTATTTAGTCTCTTATTCAAAAATAATAGCTCTCTGTCAAGAAAGGTATCCCCATATGCCCTTTCTTTCTAAGGAAAGAGTTTGAAGTTCAGATATTGGTAATGCTAGTACTAAAAGTGAAGGGATTTCTTAATTCAGGAAATTGATGAATAGGTTACCATAGCTAATGAACAGAGATTGGAAAGGCTGCTCTCAAGACTTGTTGCAACATGCTGTCATATTCCTTTAACAGCTAATAATTGGTGGACTAGCTAGAAATCTGGGCACTACCCTTGGATACTGAAGTTCCTGGCTGAAAAACAGCTCTATAAAACTATGATAGTGCTAGTTTCTTTCACCTTGTGATCAAGTCTTCAGGGAACCAGATATCAGCTCATTAAATGCTTTTCTCTCATTGGTTGATACTGTTTCATGTGTTCATCAGGTACAGCTTATTTAAACTTGTCATTACTTCCATTGAGTCCCCTGTTTAATCTTTCTGCAGAAGACATATTTATTTCTGTGACAAGTGGAAGAAAAATCCAAAATGGAGCCACTGCTGTAGCTGGGTTGACAAGTAACAAATTATTTTATGAGAAATTATGTGCTTAAAAGCATAGTAGAATGATAAAAAATGTACCAATCCAATTGCACCACTTGAACCGTGTGACCTGTTCAGCCCCAGCTGCTAACTTAGTGATACTGGCCATGATTCAAGTGTGTATGAAACACTTTCAGGAACTAAGTTTGAATTTCTATGTTCTTGCTAAAAACCAAGAGGTTCAGAGGAGACTGGTGTGATGAGAACAGGCTGTTCTGTTCAACTGATGAAATAGCAGCTGGCAGGCTGGCTGAACGGTGAGATGTCTGTGTGGTTTCATGGGCAAGATCCTGCACCAGCAATGCTACTTGCCAGCATCTGTAGCTGACATGGCTAATTGGTGCACTAAGACCTTTTTCTACTTTGCAGTAGGTACTAGAGAAGGGAGCAGCACAAGGGAGGTATCCCCTGGTGTATCTAATGCTGTACTTCTATCCCACTAAGTAGATGAAGGTCACCCTTCCCTGTTTCTCGTTACTGGTTGTACATGATGAAGACAGCTGGGCTATGTTCCACATCCTGCAATTTGTAAGTACTGTTGCAGTTTATTCCAAACTGGCATTCATGTTGACAGAGGAAGTCCTTGGCATAAGTCTGCCTTTAATACCTCAACAAAGTATCAATCCACCTCTTGGGTAAGAAGACAAAACATCAGACAGGGCTTGAAAAGCAAGTTGCATGTAAGAAGTTCCCTAAAGTAAAATCCTATTATTCTATAAATACTTGGTCCAGGTAAGGGCCTGGTTTAACTAAAGTCATAATATCAAGCAAATGATTTCTTGAACACAAATCACATTTCTACTACTCTACAGCCTAAGCAGGGCAGTTCAACAGGATTTTTGAACTGAGTGATGGGTGCATTGCTAATCTAGGAATTACTGAATTGTGGGAATGACAGCTGCAGTTGCCAGGCAGTGCAGTTTAATATCCTATTCAGCTGTCTCTCTGACAAGACCAACCACAGGACCTTTGGTTATAGTCTGCAGTATAAAAGTATGTATTCAGTCATCTTTCTGACAGGTAATACCGCTCTTGCATTCCAGACATGGCTAAAACTGGAGGTGAATAGTTCCCAAGCTGTCTATCAACTTTATTCTATCACTTGCCTTCAAGCAGGTGTTTGTCATGTATAAGTGTGAAGACATCAGGTATAACCTACCTGTAGGTAAGACAATTACTTCTCATGGATATTAGTTGCTGGATAAGCTGGTTCGTAACATAATAGTTTGATTGCTTTAATAGAGAAAACAGACTAATATTAATGCTTGCATAAGAGCAAGCATCTGGAATGTTCCATCTAAATCATTGTAATCTTTTGTGAGGTTTATTCAAATTGAACTCTTTAGACACTGTCAGATACCAGAGCAATGGGTGTTCTAGTAATGAAAGAAAATACTTAAGATTATATTTTATTTGACTCCTCAGCATGAGTGATCCTGTTTAAAAAGCAAGAGTCTGATCAGCACTTTAATGTTTTTGATTTATTAATGCATGCCTAGGGCTTCTCAAGGCTACTGCTATTGAAGTAGGAACTAAGCTGAAAATGTGTTAATCAAATGGGGAGTTGTTAGATGTAAATGTCAGTCAGCCCTACATGGGCTCACAGAAATGCGCTATTACACTCCTGATGTGAGCAGAAGGCTACCAGTCAAGATAATTTACTGGTAACAGACGACCTGGCTTTACAGCTTTGACTCTTGCTAGTCATTGTGTGAATTGGTGTTTAGCCTTTAGTCTATTTTCTTAGCCCGAAAACGACTTGAATTCACTAACACAGCCTTCTAACCAGAAGAACCTGACTTCAAGAACGGAGGGGGAGGAAACGACCTGCCCCAGAAGCATGTTCAGCAGCTGAGCTGTTTCTGTGCTTCCTGTCACTACTTCATCCTAACAGGCTGTATTTCACTTGGCAGTAAAAGCTTCTCTCGTCCTCTCCTGGCCTTGCAGATTCTAAGTCAAGGTTAATATTTACACACAATAGCTCTTTAAGCTGAATCATGTACTTGTAGGGTCAAAGAAGGAGTACAGGCTGTGAAGAGGACAAAGTATTGGGCTTCTGAGCAGATGTTTAACTTATCTGCCTCTGACTTTTTGGGTGTCCCTAACCTCTTCTCAGATAATCTCTCATCAACTTTGAGACATTTATCTTTGCCTGCTGAAGGGGGAAAGCTTGTCTGCTGGTGAGGATTCTGTTCAGTCCTTAATTCTATGACAAACTACAGCCATAATGAAGATTCTCTATTGACTTGAGCACAGGACAGGAACATAATCATTAAGGGTATCTATCACATTGCTACCCCTTTCTCAAATAAAAGATATCTGTAAAAGCATCTCCAAGGGAAACTAAATGTTGCCCAAAAGAATTGTTCAGCATGTTCTTCCAAGTCTTGCTAAGAAACAGGTATTTCAGGGATGACTTGTCATTGCTGACAGCCCTCCCTGCAGAGTTCAGAGAAGACACCAAGAGAGCACTATGCCAGAAGTTATAAGACTGATTTTCCTAAGGTCACTGTAGAAATGAAGTCTTGAATGGAGAGTGGCCAGACATGAGTCGTACATCAAGGACTGTGTGTTGAGGCCTGATCTGGTGTTTATCTGAGGAATCATCTGTATCTCCTGGCTCTTCACAGGACAGTTCCTGAAGGAAAGGAGAGATACTGCTGCTGGTCTCTTTACAAGCCCTGTCTGAAGTAAATTGAAAAGTGGGTGAGACAACTGTGTGTGATATGTGTGTGAGGTGATAGAGGCAGAGTTCGGTGCACTTGCCCCAAGGGGGCAGCATCTGTAAATCTGTAGTCTTTGGATTTTTGAAACAGTGCATTAAGCACAGTAATGAAGATGGACCATATGACTTATTAGTGAATAATTAAGGTGTGGTGATACCAGTGGACTCATCTACATAGACAATATTCAAACTGCCTTAAACTAAGTGCTGACATAGTTGCTGAGGGAATGATCTTGTTCTTTACTATGCCAGTATATCTGAAGGCTCAACTGTCCTTTCACCCTTGCATAAAATCACATGCATTTCTAACCTTCCCACGCTTGCTGGCGGACTCTTTTGAGATGACCTCAAAATTAAAGTGCAAGAGAACAATTCTAGTCTTGTTGCCTTCCACCTGCAGCTAGAGTAAGGAAATTCCATGAGGCTGGATGTCGTGGAGGGAAGCCCCCAAGAAACAAATGGAAGATTTTAACTTTTAGTTACTTTCATGTTAAACACACCAGCACTTTCCATTATGATAACACAAACTTAAGTGTGATGAAGATGTTGCCAAGCTGTAGCTTGAATGTAAAGCCCAGAATCCATATTTTCTCATGGTTGAGGCTCTGTTCCCCCCCACCCCAATGAAATTTTAAGGTGAAGCCAGAAACAATTAGAAATGTGCTAGGCATGTGGCTCAACTCGAGTACCAAGATGTCGTTATTTAAAATATGAACATGTATTTAGTTTGCCTTTGTCTATCATTGCATTCTTAGTTTCACTAATTCTGGTGTTTCTGAGATGATTTTCAAAGACACCAAGTTCTCCAAATGTATGATAAAAGACCATCATGTACTGTGAAATCTTGCCAGGGAACATGAGTTTTGCAGGATCTCAGATATGAGAGTAGGTCCTGTAAAGTAGCTGGAAGGCCCTCACTAACCTAAAATTGCATTGCTCTTACTAAAAATGAGCTTTTCTGTAGTATGACTGGATATTTGCAAAGGTTCAGCCACACTTGTGTGCATCCCTGCCCATCTACTGTGGGTTTTTTTGCTGTCTGGTTCTATAAAAATTAGTGGTCTGACTTCCATACAATGGAGGCAAATGGCAATGATGACCAGGCATGCCTTGAATTCAGAGATATAGTCAAAGCTGCACATATGTAGACCGTTTTACTGTTGCCAGAGTGAGGCCTTACTTGTGCATATTTGTTCCTTCATAAGTAATTTCTTTTTTTATTGCCTCTTAATTTTAGTTCAGCATGTGATACAAGTTATAAAATGCCACAGCTAGGTGTAGCCCTACTAATTAGGGGAAGAAGACTGACAGGCAGGATTCAGTGCCTTGAGGTTCTTATTTCTTCTTTCCAGAATAGAGCTAGGCAGAATATCCTAAAGCTAGAACTCAGCTTCTTGAAAGCAAGTTTTATTTCTCTCTTCTGGATCTTTTCCTTCTATTCTCTCAACAGTAATCTTCCATATAGGAGTAGGTGTTTAACAATGATCCAACCTTAACTAACTCTCTTTCCTTTGTTATTTCTGAAGGACTTGATAAATCTAGGGAGGGGTTCCTTATGCTTATGTCTAAAAGCTATCTCCACCCAAAACTATACTATCAGGCAAACTAGCTAGCTTAGCTACTTTGAAAGAAGAATTCAGTTGACTTCATTTTATCTGATTAAAATGTGGATTTCAATAGGCACAATCTGTTTTAGCACTTTTGCAAGTATTCTGCAAAATCCCTGCAGGCTTAATAGTTTTCCCCTTGACCCTTTTTCAGAATGGACACACAAGCCACTCTTTCAGTGAGAACATTTCGTAAATAACCATGGCTTGCTAAACAAACTCTTCCTCTGACATCTATTTCTACTCAGAACCACTTGAAACTTTCACAGCAACACCTTTGTTCCCTTGCATCCAATGTTCCCTAATTGTGGCCAGATAAATTGCTTACAGAGGATAACAGGTATAGCTGACAGTTCTTTCCCATTTGAGCACCCTTATCTCTGTTGATTTACCTGACCAATGCTGACCATCTGGTAAGAAGCTAAGTTTAATTTTGCTGAGATTAGCTAGTTCCATAAAGGCCTTCCTACTGGTTAAATGGAAGTTAAAGCTTTCAGGGTGAAATTCTCTCTAAGATCTAGGAATTTGTGCTCTCCTGGGTTAAGAGTGAGTTAAGAATCTGCATCCATTACTCAGTGAGTGGCAAGCTGGTTGAGTCAGTCTAGTTATCAACTTAGCAGGAGGAAGGGAAAGCGGGAGTGAGAGCAAAACTCTGCAAGTACATTTCAAGTAATGGGTAAAGCATCAGCTATTACTAAGGCAAATGAGGAATTTTTGGGAGCTATTGGGAATAACAAACTTCTAATGCAAGGGGCTATGCAATGCTTCAGCACTTGTATCTGCATACAAATTGTGTCTCAAATGCTGGATAAAAAGGGTGGCTTGATCTGTAGCAGCTGCCTGGATGTAGGGGGAATTAGAGGAGAGCCCAATTATGTAATCACCTAGACAATTTGTTGACTTCATTTGTCATCCTAAAATTTGAGGGACTAATTGCAGCCATTGCAGTATCCCAGACTGAAGACGGATAGAATGTTTTCTGGAGCAGATGTGGATTTCCAGTTTTTTTCTGGCTTGGTTTAGATCTTCATAACTCTGTAAAGCTGCTCTGAGTGCTTCTGTTGGTAAGAGTGAATGCTTCAGCCATGTTGAAACAAAACATGGTGACTATAAATTTTTTTTTAAATATGTGTCTCAGAGGCAAAAGGGTCACATGACATAGAGATAGTGTCCTAAAAGTCTGTAGTTTCTTGTCAAATTGCAGCATTTTTGAAAATCTGAATGTTACTTGATTACTGTTAAGACAAGCTCGTGGGGGCGGGGGGCGGTGCTTGAGGTTCCATTATGTTTTTACTGGAACAGTCTGTCTGCAGCCTGAGGAAATTACTTGATTTTACCTGTTGGGCCATGTAACCTCTGACTTTTGCTGGTTAGAGAAACTTTAATGATATCTACGGGCATCTCATGGATGTTTGGAACAGATCCTAGCAAATGTTTCTTGCATTCTCTCCTATGTTACTTCAGAGATGCAGCTGGCAATGCTGAACGAGAATAGATCAAAATACCTGAGGTTCTATAAATAGCATTAAAAGGTAAAAAAAGCTAAAGGTTGACAGATTAAAACATGTTGGTGCAAGTACAGCCTGTTGATGTAGATCAGTGTGCCCTATGCTTAGGAATTACTGATGTGAGGGTTCATCACATCCTGGCTGTAACTTCATGCTGTGTAGTCTGACTGAGTCAGACTTGCCATATGATCACCCTTTACACTTTCAGGCTTTGTCAAGCTTCAGTGTTCAGGAGAACTCAGATGGACTAACAGCTCTAATAAGAATATTTCCTCTTCAAGGTAAAATATTATGTCTGCCTTCTAACTGTTATTTGAATTTTTAAGTCTACAGTGAACTGGCCACAATCCCATCATGTCTACTGAAGCTGAAACTACTGCTACCAACAGCCAGCCTGAACAACAGACTCCACCAAGGGCACAGTCTTCAAAGAAAGAAAAAAAGAAAGGTAAGAAATGCTTGCCACTCAAACACCTCCTTTATTCCATGTCCTTAATCTTTTGTATTTGCCTAAATCACCCTCCCACTATTGCTGAAGTAACTCTGAGTTTTCCAGCTGACGAGAAGAGTAAACATGCCAGTATAATAAACTTAACCAGAAGGTAGGCTTTTAGTTCTAAAAGCTTTTTTTCTAGCTTTAAGTTCTAAAGCTTTCTGTTCCGCTGTGAAATAAGTCATGTGCTGAGCCTGACAAGTAAGCAAGAGCCCAGAGGAGTGAGAGCCTCCTGAGGAGGTGACCCGAGCCTGGACCACCATGGTAGCTGTTAGTCTGAACTTCAAACTGACTCCTTCCCACCCTCCAGAAAGGAGATACATGCTGGATACAAAATTCTACTGCAGGGAAGCTAGGAAACTCAGTTCATGAGAATTATTGTAGATGAGATAATAATTTTTTTGATACATTAAATCATGTAAATATAGTTGCCTTGTATAAGAATACATATCTAGGTGCATACTTGAGCTATGTTGAGCATGCAGAGAAGAAAAGCAAGCAGTTCCTAGTAGCAGGAACAGCAGAAATAGCAAATTAACTAAAGTCCCAAATGCTTAGAAGGACACAAGTACCAGGACTCATGGTAGAAATGATGGTGCTGATACCAGGTTCTAGTACAAGAATTGGGAGATTATTTTTGCACTGCAAGAAGGGATCTGCTTACATCAGAACACAGGCATAACACCTAAAGACTTACTGAACACCCTGTATGGCCATGGGAAGTACCATTTCTACATGGTGTTTTTTTCTTAGCACCTATATCTATGTGACTACTGCTTATCCACATTTTCATCATTTGTGTGGTGAACAATTGTTCTGAAGCCCCAGTCCTTAACCACTGGGTTCCACTCTTTGAACTGAGGCCACATTCTGCAAGAGGACTGTGGCCTAAACATGGATTGTTAATCAGCTGTACTCAAGAGAGTTTTACTGTGTACTTGGTGCATACTTACATGGTATATATTATTTTTAAAGATCACAAATCTCAACATAGTCATTTCTGTCATAAGAAAACAGACAAAACCAAAAACAACTGAAAAAACCCTACCAAAAAAAAAAAAAAAAAAACCAACTCACCTAAGCATAAAAATAACCTTAAAAAACAAACAGACCCACCAAACCTTTTCTCTATCTCCAGGGCCAGAAAAAACAGATGAATCCCTCTTGGCTAGATTCAAAGGTGATGGTATAAAATACAAGGCTAAGCTGATTGGCATAGATGATGTTCCTGAGGCAAGAGGAGACAAAATGAGTCAGGATTCAATGATGAAGCTGAAGGTAAGGGCTTGATCTGTCACATAAGGAACAGTCTCTGATTAGCCTTCAAAAAGCAGATCGAACTGTCACTTTGGCAAAACCTCAAATAACATTAATGGTAGCATTATTAGTGACAGCACCATCCAGATGGATGTTGCTTCCTAAACTGTAACCTCTGGCTCAAATTTCCCTGAAAGTCTGGGTACATTCCTTTGGTTCTCTAAGCATCCAGTGTGAGTGCTGGCAGTATGAATTTCATCACAAATTATGAGCTTGGGTTTTGGAGGGGAGGGGGGATTGCTGTGCAATTTAACACCGACCTCAAAGCACAAGTTGGCATCGTGTGTCAATGGTGACACTGAGAGATTTGAACAAATTAAAAAGTAAAGTAACCCCTGCAACAATGAAGACCATTGCTTCTTTAGTACAGGACATTCACATACCTTTAATCAGACTGGAAAAGCAGGTAAATATGCTGCTACTGCAGCAGTTTTGTGGACTGAAATCTGTTTTACAGCCCTAAAAAAACATTTACAGAGGAAGCCATCTAGATCTGTGGTATCAGTTTAAATCTAAGCAGTCATACATTACAAACAAGTTAAAGCTCAGTCCAACAGAGGTCTCATCAATACTTTGGCATTTATTCTCTTTAGGGAATGGCAGCAGCAGCCCGTTCCCAGGGTCAACACAAACAGAAGATCTGGGTAAACATCTCCCTCTCTGGTATCAAGATAATAGACGAAAAAACTGGGGTAAGATATATTTTCCTAATGTGATTCTTAAAGCTAGCAAGGCATCTGCAAGTTAGACCAGTATGAACTAGATTCCTCTTTGGGCATTATACCTCACTTCCACACATAAAAATTGGCTTGTGGAATGTTTGTAATGCTGAAGACTCCTATCAGAAGACAGCTGCACCCTGTTGTGGTTAGTCAAAGGCTGATAAATCTGAGGTTTGGACTGAAGGTTTTTAACAGTCTCAATCATTCTAACTACAGAGAATAGCAGCTATTGTATTTCCAGAAATTCAAACCAATAGTTATTTTTTCCCAATTCCAGGTTATAGAGCATGAGCATCCAGTAAACAAAATCTCCTTTATTGCTCGGGATGTAACAGACAATCGTGCATTTGGCTATGTGTGTGGAGGAGAAGGCCAGCACCAATTTTTTGCCATAAAAACAGCCCAGCAGGTATGAATCAGACATTTTCTTTCACATGCTATGGAAAATGCTGTTGTGTAAACATTTAACATGTGATAAGGGTCTAGTATTTTGCTGGTAATCTACAAAATTCCTTTGGGGAATACCAGCATGCATGGATAGATTCTATTGAAAGAAAGACCGTAAGAATTGACTGTGTCACCACTGGCTTCTGTCTTGTACAGTTTCTTTGTAGACCAAAATAAAAGCACTCAAGTAGTCTTGGTTACTATGATTAACAATGCTTAACTTGTCTATGTACCATGAAAGCCATTAGTGAGATGAATAGAGCCATTAGCACAGGCTTCCCACTGTGAAAGTACTATTTCTTAAGTAAAATGGCAAGTGCTTTGCTCTGAATTAACAGGAATATAGAACTACATTAGTCTAGTTCATGTGATGCTTTGCCTGTGCAGCAGGAAAATTACTCAATTGCAACAATGATTCTGGGGCCTGTAAATGACAGGTCCTCCTAGGACCTCCTAACCCTAACTTGTTGGGATGGATTCTGATCCTTCTGTGAGAAGTTCCTCACATGCAGAAATCCTGTGTGCAAGATTAGTCTCTCTGAGGGGAATCTTTACGTAAGCAATACTGGAAAAGCTACTTAAAAATACCACTGAAAATTATGCAGCTTCATAAACAACCTGAAGTTAGGGGTTTTTTATAGATTTTCTTTATAATGGCTTTGTAATTAGTCACTATAATGATTTGATGAGCCTAGACTTCAAAGCTAGAAATATTTTACCCATTCCTGCCTGCCCTCCTGGAGAACCTGTTGGCAGCTTTGGACCCAGTACAGATGGGACTGAGGAGCTCCTTGTTGGAGCATGTTATTACTTCAGTAACAGCTATAAGGCCTTTTTCTGAGTCTGTTTTATTGGTTTGTCAGCATTCTGACCCAAAATTGTATTGATTTCAGTGGAATTGTAGATGAACCACAAAAGCCTTTTTGTATGTACTCTGGAGTCTATTCTTTTATTTCACCACAGGGTGCTGCTTGCCAGCCTCTAAGCTCGGCTAGGTTTTAAACAGCTCTTAACTTGCTGCTGGATGTTTTTGTCATAAACTTGTCTAGCTCAGAAGTGAGGACTTCTGCAGCTCTAGTCTGCTGCAGCTGTACTCCTTGTCAAAGTAGATAATTCTTGAAATGACTCTTCCCACAGCTGCTTGTCTAAGCCCCTTGGTTAGAAGAGGATGGTGCTCAGGTGTAAACAGTGAGACCTGTTCAAAGGATTCTCCTGCCTGTGCCAATGGTAGTGGCAGAAGATGGGGATGTGTCCTACTCTAGACCCTGACAAGCTGCTGTATGCCTGACACAAGTGTTCCAAAGCAGTGTTGATGAACTCATCACCATCTCAACAACAGCATTATTGTTAATGGATTTGCAAGGCATGCCATGCCTTTCTAAATTACATTAAACTGTCATCATGTCACAGATCCCATTTAAAGCTGGTCTCTGCTTTACACATCTGACGTGATGATAATCTCACCTTATGCTTGCCTTGCTCATTTGCTGTTTGTATACTGTTTCAAATAAAAGTAGTATTATATATAGAAGCTTTCTCCACATTTGGTGCTAGAGTTGTTAGCAAATAGACAAATGCAAAATGTTCTTCCTCTCAGGAGACTACCAGAAAGCTGGGATAAATTTTGCACTTCTAGGACTTGCCATGCACATAAGTATTGCAACCAGCTTTTTAGCAAAAATATAGAAGTTTAGTACAAATTCATGTACAGACACTTTTGTAGAGTTAAACAGTTCTACACTGGTTGTGTTTCATTCCCTTTGGATGCTGCACAAGCAGGATCTTGTATGAAGACTAAATTGGTCTTTAAACTCTTGTTTTTCCTGTTGTCTCAACATAAGTCTTGCACCATTTAGGAAAGTTTTTCTTGTTGCACAGATTGCAGCAGCAGAAGTCCAAGTAAAAGTAGTATGTGGCCTAAAATCTACATTCTTTTCCAGGCTGAGCCTCTGGTTTCTGATCTTAAGGACCTCTTCCAACTAATTTATAATATGAAGAAGAAGGAAGAAGAAGAAAAGAAAAAGGTGAGTAAAAACATAGAAACTGCATGACTCTGCATAAAGCTTGTTTCAATTTTGGCTGAGTTTTGGGAATTTGTGGGGCTTAATACTAAGTTCTGCCTAATTCCAGAAACACTGGAAGCTGTTGGTTGGCAGTTGTGCCAGCTGTCTGATTGGCTAGGCTGGTGAGCTTGTCCAAAGTGAGAGACTTTTGATATTCTACATGATGTTTAGGTATTAAAAATCTTCTTTTTTCTTTAGAGTGAAGAAGCAAGTAAGACTGAGGTAGGTCATTCCTGCTCCACCTCTTTTGATTAGATATGCTCCTGACTACATCTACCTTTGACTTTCTTTATGCTGCTGGCATTCTGAAGGCAATGTCAGATGCCAAATTGCATTGAAATCAGAGTGAAAGGGCACTGTGGAGCTAATACTGAGTAGTGATCTCTCTGATGCTTCCCTTCTCCATCACTTCCCTTTTTGAAAACCACAAGTCGCTTGCTTAAGGCGAATTTTGAAATTCCAATTATTTCTGACACAGTTATCCATCTATTACAGAATGGTGGTGAAGAACTGCCTGCTGATCAAGCTGAAAAAACGAAACTGGTAGGTTAAATTTTAAAACTTTATGTTGATGCCATTAAAGAGTTCATAACTGGCTGTCTACATATTATGTAGGAAGTGCAGTGTTTATAGATAAGGGTTTATAGTATTAACTGCAGATTTTAGAGGAAATCTGTATGATGCTTGATTCTTTTTCTTGTGAGAGCTCTAACAGATACCAATTCTTTCAATATTTCTGGCTTCAAGGGAGTTGACCAGATGGACTTGTTTGGGGATATGTCAACACCCCCAGACATGAGCAGTCCCACAGTAAGTAGCATCTAGCTTACTTGCCTTGGCTTTTCCGTTAAAGCAAATTTAGTCTTAGTAATTAGTCCTGGTTTTACTGAGATATCTGCCTAGCAATCATCACTGTACTAGTGGGCTAGGGCTATAGAAGTGTCCACTTAATCAGCTAGATGTCATTCTAGTACTTAATTCTACTAATGTCATTCCAGTAGCTCTGGCTCAAAATTTGGCCTAATTGCACAAAAATAGGCATAAACCTTATTGTACTCAGTATGACCCCAAAAATAAGCCACCATTGGTGTGATGCAGTTGGTGCTGTCAACCAAGCCTTACCCTTCTCCTGCATGCTTGCTGGAAAATTAGCATGTTACCTTCCACTGGCAAATAGCTCTTCAGTGTTATTCTGAAGCTGAGACTGCAGGTTAAAGTCATACTGAGGCTTTCACAGCTTGTCAAAACTTAGGTCTAGAATTCAAACAGGGGTCTTTGACTCATGTGAAAGCTTAGGTGTAATTAGTTCCTACTGATTCTACTGTCTACTAGATTGAAGAACAAGCATCTGAGATTTAACTATAGGGTCTAAAAACGGATGTTTCAGCATTGGGTTTCAAAAACCAAATAGCTGTAATTTGACTATAGGCAGCAGTGCTTGCCTGTGTGATTTTGAACATTAATTGATGTAATATATTGGATACTAGGATCTCGTCTTTTGCAGCTATTTTCCTTGTGCTTTTTCGCTGTGCTGCAAAATCTGTGTATACCTAACTTCATTTTTTCTCCCTGAAAAAATAGGAAACTAAAGAGATTCTGTTAGTGGATTTTAATTCTGAAATTGAGACCAAACAAACCTTTGCAAAAGAGGATCTCTTCCTGAATGACATCACAGCCTCTCTCCAGCAGCCAAAGGCACAGACATCCTTCTTGCCTGAGAGTTCTTTCTCTACCAATCTCAGCTTCTTTCCTACACCTAATCCAGACCCTTTCAGTGATGATCCTTTCACACAGCCAGCCCAATCTGCACCAAATTCATTTGATTCTCTAAAATCTGATCAGAAGAAAAGTCTGAGTCCCTTGACATCAGTGGGTAGTGGTGCTTCACATGATGATATTGGCTACTTTGATAAGCAATTTGACCTGATTTATAATAGAGTTGGCAAACTAGAAGCACTATCATGCCAGTGGCCAGTTGAGAGTAAGTCACCTGCAGCAAGAATTCCCGATGAGATACCAGAGAGAGAACGGAATGGCTTTCTCGAAGTCCAAGTAAACCTGTCTGCGGAATTTGCTTCCGAAGAAACATCTTTGCAGAATGGAGTAAAGCTGGATTCTGAAAACAATAACCAATTCATGCCACATGAGCATATAACAATTAGCCCACCACCACAGAGTACCAAGCCAGGAAGAGGAAGGAGATCTGTCAAGGTGAACAGTTTTCAAGTAATTTATGGTGATATGCTTGATTTTACTTGGAGAAGCTGAGTGAAAGCAGCTTTTCTTTCTTCTTATATATAACTGGGTACCTAGCTTCACAACACATACTTCTGCCTGCCCTGCTCATACTAACTTCTCTGCAGCCATGGTACCTTCTAATATTTCTGAATGCTTCATAGTAGCTATGGTCACTAAATTCTATACTCTCTTCTTTAATGCTGCCATACTCCTGTAAAGGTCTGGTAAGTATGTGCTATGCATATTAACACTTGATATAATGCCAGAATCTGTTATGATAGCAGTATGCCCATCAACCTAAGGTTTCATAACAATAAGTTACTAGTACTAGCCTACCAAAACCCATGTGGTTTCTCAGTATTTGCCTATTGAAGGCAATTTCAATGACTTGTCTGATTAGGTACAGGGTGGCCCTGGATCAGCTTCATTTTTCTTGTACTCATATTATGCAAAACTCTTCTGGCCTTGCCACAACCACAGGGATTTCTGCAGACTAAGCAGTAGTGTTTAAAGGGATAGAGTTCAGAGGGAAGCACAATTGCAGCAAATAATTCAGTCATTTTAAGTCCTGCTCTTCTGCTGTTGACTTGTGACTACTGCATATTTTACCTATTTGATGTCATGTATCTCCTTAGGCATGACAAAAGGGTGATGTTTGAAACTCATATACTCTAAATCATATCAAAACTCTCTCCTCTGCTTTAGATGAAAAAAAGTCTTCTAGCTCTGGACTAGGGAGCCCTGGTTGTGCTAGCATGTGTTCTGCCATGGCATCTCACCTTTTTTTTTTTTTTTTATTTTCTAGACTGTATCAGAGGACTTATTCAGCTCAGAATTCTCTATGTCACCTATGGAGAGTCCTAGCTTGAGCTCAGGGGCCCAAGCAGGAGCTCGGCCAGCTAATCCATTCGACCTCTTCACGTCAAGTTTTTCTACATCATCTCCATTGGTTGTTCTAGGTTAGTTTCAAAAGTAAAGGTCTTGTTCCACTCCAAGATATCTGCTAACACCTAAACATGGATTCTAGTTTTCCTTTACTTCTTGTGTAGTGCTATACCCCTTAAATCCATGTGCTGTTTGCCCTAAACTCTTAAGTTCTGTGAATAGAGAGCTAAACTCTACATCATCAACTGAATCAGAATTAATGCAGTTAACTGCTTTAACTTTGACTGCAGATTCCTGCTTCAGGTACACAGGGATCAAGTGAGCCAAGCACAACTTGTGAGGTCAGGGTAACATTGCTGCACAGTGTCTCAATAATTATTTAAACAGAAGTAACTATATGGCAAATCCACCTGTCACTTCCGTGCTAGAAATATGTTCCTCCTTCCCTTACAATGACCTCAATTTTGTCCTTGCAGCACTGAAATGCAGCAAAGTAAAAATTTTAACCCTTTCTTGGACCCCCTCTCCCGTAGATGATTTGATTTGTAAGTGTAAACCAAGAGATTTTTTGCAAACAGTACAAAAAATATTTTGCTGGTACCCTTTATGGAATTGCTACACTCCTGCTTGTGGTCTTCAGATGACTGAAGTGCTGTGTAACAACAATTTCCCCCCAGGTTGCGTGCCAGTAACTTCATCATGGACCCCACAGACATGTGCCCTCAGTCAGACTTCATCAGTCTTCCATGCGTCTCCCATGATGACTACTCCGTCTCCAGGACTTACTCCATCACTTACCTTTGGTACTCAACCAATGCCAGGCTGGAATCAATCTTCATCTTTTGGCGCCACACCCACTCAGACTTCTAGCTTGTGGTCACAGTCAGCGCAAGTTTCATCCAGTTCATGGCCAGGCAGTGCTGTCAGTCCCTTCCAGAGCAGTGTGTCACCAGTTCAGCCAGCCCCGGCACTGCCCGCCGTGTCAGCCGCAGCCAGCCCGCCGCAGCCGCCACCCAGAGCCCCGCTGCAGAAGGAGCTGTCCAAAAGAGAGAGCGATGCCTTCATTGCTCTGGATCCGCTTGGGGATAAAGAAATGAAAGATGTCAAGGAAATGTTCAAAGACTTCCAGCTGACGAAGCCACCTGCAGTACCAGTGAGGAGAGGAGAACAGCAAAGCCTTTCAGGTGCTTCTGGAGTTTTCAGGAGTTTTACTTTAGTAGTAAAGTAGGCATTTCTAAAGATAGTACAGATCATGATGAAATGGAAGCTAGCAAAGTGTCTGCCAAAACGACTGGTAACATTTTGGAGTTACTGTTTACTGAAGTAGAGGGTTGAAGGGTTGTCTCAGACTAATTGAAGACTTGATCAGCAGCAGTGGCTGAACACTGACACCTAGTGCCTAAATAACTTGACTAATGACTAAGTCGTATAGACGTTAGAATTTCTGCCTGATTTAAGCTAAGTGAGAGACAAGCAGGAGTTAATATTGTGACTCAAAGTCACTCCAAGCAACTTCCATGTAATTATTTTGTGTTTCTAGTTAGATGAGCTGTGGTGTTGCTATACAGGCAGACCTGCATTCTTGTTAAATCTGATTATAGCAGTATGTCTCTCTCTTTTAGAGCCACCAAAGCCTGTTCCTCAACAAAGTGCGCTGCCAGCTGATGGCCTGTTTGAAAGTCAAGACAAAACAAACCCTTTCAGTGCCTCATTGGTAAGTAGTAAAATAACCCAACAAAACAAACTACAAACAACAACAAAAATAAAAACCCCAAACACCAAAATTTGCAAATGATATCACCACCACAAAAAAAAAAAAAAAAGGCATCAAAACCCCTTTTTTTTTTTTTCCTTAATGACTGTGGTCATCTTTGGCCTATGTTTGAGCAGTAGTTTAGTTTTGGCTTTAGAGGCCATACAATAAAAACTTTGTGCATCTTTGAGGCTAATATGTAGTCTAGCAGAGGGTATCTATTGCAAGAAAGTTAACAAAGCATTATTTTCTTTAACGTGGCTTAATGACCAGTTTCCCAGGGTGAAAAGTTCTGTAGTATTGGCACCCTCCACAAAAGAGTATCAATTAATGTAGCTGCAGAAATACTCCAGTTTGGTGCAACATAACCCTTTTTAGAGCAGACTGATCAGTGTGGATTGTTCAGCTCTCTAGCTGAACAAATGGGAGTACCATGTTCAGGACTCTGTGGGTCAGAAAGTGGCTTCACCAGATCACTCCATTTGAGACAGTGCATTTGAAGCCCTCAGTGAAAATTCTGAACCAGTTCCAAGAGTGCTGACTTCACTCTTCTAGCATTTGATTAAAAGATATCTCACCATGACTCCACTGGCTCCAAAGGAGTGTTCAGTAGCAGACATGGTTTTCTAAAAATGCCTCGCCATTGACTAGCATAACACCTAACACAGCTTAGAGCCCCCTTCTTTGTGAAGCAGTACAGCAAATGTGTGTTTAGCAGGACCTCTGAAGTATTCTTTCCAGGTGTTTGAACAGGAAATAGCTCATAGAGCCATGAAGTGTAAATCTGGTGAAAACTGTAAATCCACTAATAGCTTACTTCTCTTTCCTTAGAAGGAATCTCAGAATCCACCTTCTGCTCATTTTGGTGATCAATTTGGCAATCCATTTGCATAGATCAGGTAAGTCTTCCACTAATAAGCCAAGCTACTTCATCCTCTGAAATTTATTGAGGAAATGATTGGTAACGAGGATGATTAGATAGATAGATAAATGCAGTATCTTAACACAAATGCTCTCTGAAACAGTGCAAACAGTGCTTGGAAGAACTTCTGCTAGAGTATCTCTGTCTAACTTGTACATAGCTGCATTCTGTCTAAGCCTAGTTAGATTTACTTTCTTAGAAATAGAGACTTTATTTTTCCACAGACTTAAATCCCAAGACCACAATAGATCTAGATTTCCTTTCCTTGAGGAAATTAAAGACTGTATATATGCTGCAGAACTCAGATGGGCTGACTTTAATGCCTTCAGATATCTGTGTGAGAATGTTAACATTGAGTGCCCATATGCAGCATAGAGCTTTCTGCAATTGAAATTGCAGCAATCAGCTCAATAATTGTGGGTTTGGACCCTGCATAAATTGGAATAAAATGAGAATAAGGCTGTTAGACTTCTACTCTGATTTTTAATCAAAAGCTGTTACAAGCACTTTTGTTGCTAGAAACTGACATTTGAAATTTCATACCATTGGCTGAAGACCATGATTTACTGATCCAGCAAATCTTCTGCCATAACTTTGTCTTCCCCTGAAATACTGTCTAGCTTCTGATAGAAGACAAGTGTTGGTATTTATTGCTTTAGTTTTTTTCTCAGTGGCTCTGTTTAAGCAATAAAGCCACAGCTCATAACCATCCTAACATTTATTCCTTTCCATTATACTAGGTGTAACAAGAAAAGGACAAATGGAATAACTGGACCTCTCCTCAACGTGATTTTTCTACAAGTTTTACTTTGCTGTCTGCTATTCTTGCTGTTGTTTCATGTTGTCTGCAATATCCAGGTGGATTGAAGCATGGACCCTCAAAGAACATGCTGTGAAGATAATTCAGGGCAAAGCAAATGGGGATATTGACTCACGCTGAAAACCCAAATTCCAGTTGGTGGATGTTACCTTTACTTTAGTTCTTTGCGCTCCGTTACATAGAGGTTGGCAGCACTGAGTAATTTGTCTTGCACCAATTCCCTTCAGATAGCACTTACTGTCCCAAAATAAAGGAACTTAATGTACCTAGGGGAGAGGTGTTGCCTTTGCTTAAGGGTGTTGAATTAGTAGCTAAAACTCCGCCCTTAAAACAGCTAGGTCCGTTGCCTATTATGACAGGAACAGCCAGTTGTAAAGTTAAGGGGATGCTACTCAGTTCTAATTGGTGACTGGACTATGACTTGGTTTCTTAGCCATAAAAATGTAACTATGTGTAGAGGAAAGTAATCTAATATTAGTCTATTTAATTAAAAGTAAAAGTATCATTCTGCCATAAATGTGTCATTAAGGGACTGCGGGGTCTGTAACAGCACTGCTGAAGCCCTGAATACTAAAGGCCTACACTGTAAGCTGAAAAACCTTCTTGCAGAACATTTAGGTAGTTGTGGACACTAACTGTTGTCTTGGTGCTAATCTGGCAGTTTTCAGGGAGATAAGTCTACTAGGATTATTTTTCTGTTAGGATGGCTTGGCAAACGAATGAAACATGCAGGTAGGATTCTTGCTTGTATCTCAGTGCATCCCTGATGTGCTCAGTTTGATTTGTCACAAGGTGCAATGGGATATATTTCCAACATGCTAAGAAAACAAAAACACCAAAATGGCTTCATTCCATGCCCAGGTTCCTTGTGAACAGTGCAGCATCTCTGTGCCATTAATGAGGTAGTACTCTACCTCTTGGAAAACATGCCTTTTCTCAAGAGTCTCTTTACTAACAAGTTTTTGAACCAGTAACAACTGCCTGTAACAGCTACATTCTTGGCCAGTGGTGATGATTGATGTGTCAGAAGTTTTTCTTATAAGTATAAACTTGAAATGTTATTGTTAAATCAAATGCCTAAGCCATTGCTAAACTGGAGAGCAAAGAAAGTCAACTTGAATACAGCCTTAGTACCCAATTCTGCCAGTCATGCAATTAGTCTTGTATATGAATTTCTCTTGCACTTTCTGTAATGCAAATAAAAGAAAAAATTAAAAATAAAATCACAAATTTAAGTATTTGTCTCAAACTGGAAATGTAGAAACTTATTGATGTTACACTGTTATATAAAACTGTAGTATCTGTTACTTAATGACATTAAAAAGAAGCAACTCTTCATACCAAATAAACATCAGTGTGGCTGTTAATTCTGTCCTCTGTGACTCTGTCTTGTGATCTAGTTGACATTAGAAGTTCAAAGCCTGCTGAGAATCATTCCTCACAAGTTTTGTAGCTGTCTGATGGCAGAGTGTCTTTCTGTCACTTCTTGCATTGGACCTGTTCAACAAATGCTCTGCCATATTATAAAATAAAATCTCCAATTGATTTAAAAATTTTGTCCCTTTGGCTGCTCAGCCTGAGCTTGTTGCTGCTAAAGATGCTTTTGTACTTCTTTCTGCAGGACCATGGGGGCTGAGTACTTAAATTGCCTTGCACTCAGAAGTTTCAATAATTCAGGTTGTGTATTCCAGCTTTGCAGGAGATCTAAACTCATGCTGGGAAATCTCAGTTAGAATATGTTCTCATGTTCAGAGAAAATCATATAACTGCTTGAACAGAGATTGCTAAAAAAATAATAAATCCATTAATAAGCTGCTCTTTAAGACTATTCTGCTTATTTCTAATATCATTTGATAGTTAAGGGTCTAAAAACTATTCATTGCAAAAGATTTGTTGTCCAGCTTGAAATATATGTCTTAAGGGGTTTACAGAGTCACAGTGGGGCTTTTTTGGTTTGTTTGGTTTGGCTTTTTGGGGGTTTGTTTGTTTATTTTTGGGGGGGTTGGTTAGATTTTTGGGGCTTTTTGTTTGTTGGGGGGGTTGGTGGGGGTTTTTTTGTGGGTTTGTTTTGTTTTGTTTTTGCTTAGTTTTTGTTTCTTTTTTTTTAATCCTCTTGACTGCATGGCAACATACAATTCAGTATTAAAACTAAAAGGACAACCGACTGCCTTAATGCCCATATGAAGGAATATGTTTACCAGCATTTGAGTTGAGGATTCAAATCACTGCTGTTGAGATTTTGAAAGGGCCATCAGGATGCTCATTTAGAGCAGGACCTCCTGCAAGCTGGCCAAATATGCTTGCTGATCTGCTAGCTAACTTTGAAAAGCTGTTTATTCTGAGTCTTTGTCTCACAAAACCATGAACTGTGATAGCAGATTTGATGAAACAATACAATATTACAAGTCTCCATGTCTTGCATTCTTGCCTAATAAATGAGTTTATTGTAACTGGACTCATCAAGCTGGACTGAGGCTGCAGCAGATGAAAATTTATTTAACTGAAATCATCCAAATTAAGGCTTGAGCAGGGGGGAAATTTGCCTGCCTTGCTTTACACACTTCTCTCACCCTGTCACAAAAAGCAGGGAACAGAAAAAAAAATAAAACTACTTTTTTTTTTTTTTTTTTTTAATTACCCATGGTAGTTTGGAATATCTTTACCCTGGATCATTATTTTAAGATTGTATCCAGGTGTGTAATTATTAATGGCTTAACAGCAGCTTATTTATGAGTGACTTGTGACTGTCTGACACATGATGCCTTAAATCTGGATTACAGCAACCTACTGAAAAGGAATGCTCTTCTAAAGAGCTGGCTTGTGGTTTGGGTTTTTGTGACAGAATGAAAGCTTGAAAGAGTTTTAGTCTCATTCAAATCCACAAAAAATAATGTGTTGTTCTTATGTATTGGCTGGGGGAGGAATAAAAAAAATCTTGGGACTTTAGTCCTCTCATACTCCAAATGAAGATGCCAAAGCTGTTATAACTGAACTTGCTCTTGTAAACAGCTCTGCTTTAGTAACTATTTGTTCTTTACATGGGTCACTGTTATGACAGCTTTTTTACTAGGCAGTTAATGATTCTCTTAATTCAATACATAATGTCTTTCCTACATTTAAAAGATACTGTTAAGCAAAATTGGTTTATTTTTAACCTTGCAAGTGCTTCACAATATTTCCTCATTCAGAGAAAAAGTAAAATTTTCTGAAAAGTGGACTTTAGAGCCCTTACAGTAAGGCAGGTTGGCCAGTTACTGGCATTCTTAAGTACACATTGCTTTTTGTTTGTTCTCTTGGTAATAAATAACAAAAGGAGCAAATAAATTGCAAATTCAGTCATGACAATTCTAGACTGTTCACTTACAAAATGAGAATCATGCATGTTATTCTGCAGCTTATAGCCATACTGTGCAATGTAGAGATGGCTACCTCAATTTTGGGGGAAAGCAAAAGGTAAGTGTTCTTTTACTTCTGCAGCTGTCTTCATTGTTTTGTTTCTCTAACACAGAGCATAAATATCCAGTGTGGACACTTCTAATGGTGCCTGGCTCAAATATCCTATGAAAAGAAAACTACTTCATGCTGTATTTCAAGGGATCAAATAGCAATGATTTATTTTTTTTATTTTGGATATATGTGACACAAAGAAGGGTGCATGATAGCAGTTGAAGGCATATTTTTCCAGGCAGGTAAAGCCCAGGTACCTTTTTTCAGTTGCATGCTGTGTGAAAATACCTAATCTCTATCTAGTTCTTTCTGAAGCTGCACAATTTTATGCTGATAGTGCTTCCCTTAATATTTAAAATCTCCTAGACTGCCTATTTCTAATATTTGAAAATACAGCCTTTGGAAGACAAGAACACAGAGTAAGACTGGAGTATCTTCCCTACAACAACAGCTGAGAAAGTTTGGGCTGTTCAGCCTAGAGAAGAGAAGGTTGTGTAGAGACCTTACAGTGCCCAGACCTTCCAGTATCTGAAGGAGCTGACAGGGAACCTGGAAATGTACTCTTCATCAGGAACTATAGTGATAGGCTGAGGAGGAATGAGTGCACTCTGAATGAGGGGAAATTGTGGTTACATATTAGGAAGGAGTTCTTTGCTGTGGGTGTGGTGTGACACTGGAACAGGTTGCCCAGGGAGGCTGTGGGTTACCAGCTCTGGGAGTGTGCAAAGCCAGGTTGGGTAAGACTTTGAGCAACCTGGTCTAGTGGGAGATGTCCCTGCACAAGGCAGGAAGGTAGGGACAAGGTGATCTTGAAGGTCCCAGCTGTGCACAGGGACACCTTTCACTAGACCAGGTTTCTCAGAGCTCCATCCAGTCTGGCCTTAAATGTTTCTGTGGATGGGGCATCCACAGCTCTTCCTGGCAAGCTGTGCCAATGTCTCACTACCCTCAAAACTAATAACTTCCTCCTAATATCTGATCTAAGCCTACTCTCTTTTAATCTGTTCCCCTTTATCCAGTCACTCAATGCCCTTATAAAAAGCCCCTCTGCATCTTTCTTGTAGGCTCCCTTCAGTGAGGTCACCCCTAAAGCACCTCTTTTCCTGATTGAACAATCCCAATTCTCTCACCCTTTCCTCACGGGAGAGGTGCTCCATCCCTCCTATCATCTTAGTGGATTCCCCTTGACTCTCTGGACTCTCTGACAGGTCCCTCCTGTGCAGGGACCCCAGCTCTGGCTGCAGTGCTCCAGGTGCTCTCAGCAGAGCAGAGCAGAGGGGCAGAATCCCCTCCCTGCCCTGCTGCCCACGGGGCTCTGGATGCAGCCCAGGACACGTTTGGCTCTCTGGGCTGGGAGTGCCATGGCTGGGGCATGTCCAGCCTCTCACCCACAGCACCCCCAAGTCCTTCTGGGCAGGGCTGGGCTGGGGCTGTTCATGCCCAGCCTGTGCTGATATCAGGGGTTGATCTGACCCAGGTGCAGCACCACACTTGGCCTTGTTAAACCTCATCAGATTCCCATGGACACACTTCTTGAGCTTGCCCAGGTCCCTCTGGATGGCATCCCATCCTTCAGAGCTGTCAACAGCACCACTCAGCTTGGTGTCATCTGCTAATTTGTTGGGGGTGCACTTGATTCCTTCATCTATGTCACTAATGAAAATACCAAATTACACTCGTCAAATATGGACTCCTGAGGGACACCACTTTTTACAGATGTCCACTGGGACTCCAACTCATTGACCTTCAGCCTCCAGATGTGACCATCTAACCCCTTTCTTATGCATCTATCAGTATGGAATTACATCCATCTCTCTCCAATTCAGAGAGAATAATGTGAGGGACCATGTCAAAGGCTGTACAGAAGTCCAGATAAATTACATCTGCAGCCCTTCTCTTGTCCACTGATGGAGGCATTCCACCACAGAAGACTGGTCAGGCTTTGCTCTTTATTATATTATTATTATTATTATTATTATTATTATTATTATTATTATTATTATTTTAACATTCAGATCCAATAAAAGCATGGGTTCAGCATGTTCAGTTAAAAATGGTGCAGACAGAGGATATGATTGTTAGAGAGAATACATAGCTGGCAAACTTTGGCCAGCAGCTTCACTTCCCAGCACACTAAAGGCTGTGCAGTTTGAAGACAGTGCTGGCAACTACTGTTGGCAAAGTTATGCTCTCATGTGATGCTATCATGTCTTCAAATTCAAGAGAGATGTGCCTTATCTCTTGGTCAGTCATCAAATCAAGACTTTTTTTTTGAGTCATCCATTTTGTAACTGATGAAGTCAACAGCTCTCTATTCTGAAGTATGACTCAACAACAAATCACCAGAGCCACGTGGCCTGCAGGTGTACAGCTTACTGTGCAAACCAAGACAAGGTGCAAACTGTTCTGTGTACTGATTGTGAAATGGCTTTTGCTTTCCAAAGGGTGCTCTTCTGTCCCTCAAACCTCTCAATAAAAGATAAAAGATAGCAAAAAAGGTATTTTGAGTTCCATACCCACCTCTTAAGTTTGTGCTCTCAACGGTTCACCTCCAGTGATATTCTTCAGTAGCTTAACTGTTTTTTACCTTCTCTCCTATATAAATTGTGACTTAGCCTCTGCTTCTATGTGTTTTTTCAGTAACACTTTTTCTTCAAATTTAATGTGGAGGTGACAAGCTTGCGACTTTTTAGTTAGTATCTTGATTCTTTTGAACAATGTTGTTGGATGTATGTCCCTTTGTTTTTCCAGATAATCTGAATAGTGGATGCTATATCATCTGAATTAGTGGTGTTTCACAGTTTATTAATAAATTGAAATTATATTTTTCTGATTTTTTTTTTTTTAATTTCTGTAACCTGAAGTAAATTCAAAACCCTAAAGCTGAATCTGCATCAAATCATGTGAACCTCATACACTCTGCTGGAGAAGGCCTATGGGTCTGTGTACATTACTCCATGAATATTCTTGCAAAAGTTGCTCAATAGTGATTATCAAAAAATGATAGAATCGCTTAGGTTGGAAAAGGTCTTTAATTATATGAAAGATGTTTCTACGTGAAAGTCAGTCAGAGACTACCATTAGCTCTAATTTGCAGAGAGTTGATGGCAAGACTTCCATTTGCACTGGAGACTTCAACACATCCTTTTCTGGTTTTTACTTTAGACTCTAAATAATGTCTTACAACAATCTCTAGGAGAATCTTTAGGACCTGAAGTAGCTTGCATCTGATTTCTTCTTTAGGCACATGGCTTCTTTTCATGATTAATCCTTACTGCCTTTAAGAGTTTTTGGGTCTATTTTTACAGCAATTATGTAACAGTTCAGAAATATATTTCAATGTAAATTTGCTTAACATCAGAATACTTGGTAATCCCATCAGATGCCTCCAATATATCTTACAGGTTCATTATCTAAATGTACTGTCTTTAAGAACAGCTTGTCAGTCTTCAACTCAAGATTCCAGAATAGATGTTTTTACTCAGAGTTTGCAGTCCTCCATCAGTAAGAAGATGGAAAGGCATCAGGCAGATACAGTAAGGAACAAACTGATTCTCATCCATTTACCACAGCAGCAGATTTTAATTTTTTTTCCCATTATTGGTTACTATCATGCTGAGTGGTAGGAAATATGTAGAAAATTCTACAGGAACTTTTTAAGAATTACTTAGTATGAGGCACCTGTAAGATGAGCTACTTACAGATGAAAGAGTAGGTTTTGAAGAGGCTAGTGAGCTACACCAAATTTCAAATGCAGCACAACTTTCCATAATATCACAGAACTGCTGAATACGTTGAAAAATCTAGGTTGAAAGGAACTCCTGGAGATCTTCTGTTTAAAACAGGGCTTTAGATTAGGTTATGCAGGGATCCTGACAATAGTGTTGCATATTTCCAAGGAAGGGCATTCTACCATTTTCCTGGGTAACCTATTTCTCTCTTTAATAGCTGTCATGGCAAAATGTCGGGCAAGTCTGATCCCTGAGCTGGTTGAAGCTTGATAGCTGAAAAGAGGTCAATTTATTTTCTCAATAACAACTTAGTACATATGTAAACTTAACCCAGAATAAATGGCACCAGAAAGTTGGACCAAATTTGTCATCATAACTGCAGATTTCTTAATCTTATGGAATCAGGTTACATTTGTTTGGACTCCTGTGATATTTGTATGATATAAGGAGGTCAAAGAGCAAAGGGCAAAGCCCAGCCTGCAATGAAAACCCATAGGTACCTCATGCCACAGGAGCTGCCAACCAGCTGGGCTCAGCAAAGGAGGTCCCATTGTAGGGCAGAGGCAAGAGCATTAACTTGGAGAGATGCAGAGAGATAATTGTTCCACAGAGAATGAATACTCATCATGTAAGACCAAATTGGAATAAGTCACTGAGAGTAAAAAAGGCACATCAGACTTCAATGCTTCTTTATTCCTCTGCTATTTACCATTGAAGATGAGGTCACCAGTAAACTACTAGCCATGGCTTTTAAACGTGATAAGTCATTCTATAATGAATCAATTTTTAATATCTATCAGTGGGTGCTTTAAAGAAATTTGATTTCTGTTAAGAAATGGTCTTACATGTATTGAGAACTGGAAGCTTAAAGATACTTAAAACTGAGCACCAAAATGACAAGTCACTCTAAGGAAAAATAGGCCTAACTGCAAGAGTATTCAACTTGGAAAGCTGAAGAATAGTAAGATAGCTAAACATATCTGTTTTTTCTAGCAATGTAAGTTATCCTGGTACCAAGAAACACCTTTATTTATAAGTCTTCTTTCAACTCTGGAAGGCATTTATGCTTTTATCCAGGGTTAAGTGCAAAACCACCAGAGTCAATTAGCTAAAATCACAAAGATGTATTGAATTGCTACATCCATTTGAGCCGTGCTGCTGTGTGTTAGTCTTTAGCTTTACATATTGGGTAGCACAACCACTGTCTGAATAGAAGACTGCAGATGTTCTCTGTGTATTATTGTTTCATTCTCTTCAATAACATGACCAGAAGAGCATTTGTATGCACAAAGATCTAAAAAAAGAGGAAAAGACCTGGCTTATTAAGACTTCAAAGTTGTTTTTAATGTAATTTTAAACCACCAAAGAATTTAATATTAGGCAGCTGTTGATACATCTAAGTACTATACTAAGTACCTTACTATGAAAGTGAAACAGAAATCAGCTTGAAGATGCTTCCAAAATATTGGTCTATGGTTTAAATACAAACTCACATGTGATTTAATGTACTGCCCAGGACTGTACTGGAATGTTTTGTTTGACAGCTCTTCAGAAAAAGCTTTCCACAGGGGAACGAGGGAACTGAATGCTCCATCTCCAATAGACTGCAAACTGAGCAGCTGGAGCGCGTGGGGGCCCTGCGACCCGTGCACCAATCAAAGGGTAAGCTGTCCTTGGAAGTCTGCTCCAAAGCCACAGCCAAAGGGATATCTTTCTGCCTGTTGCTTGTGAGAAAGTGTCAGATTGTAGGTCTTAATACTGTGTGTTCATGATTTGATGAAACCCGTAATGTCAGATAATAATAATGTCAGATTTGAAGTCATAGAGTAAGAGAATAATACATCCAGGGCAAAACACTGCTCAAGTGTTTTCATTCAAAAAGTTTTCTTCATAGAAAGTATCTATTTTGGCCACATGTGTGTTTCTGTTTAAAACATTATTTTTCAATGCATTTTTCCCTTTTTAAATTAAAACAAAACAAAACAAAAACCACAATTTCTTTTCTAAAGCAAATTTTTATTTTTTTAAGGGAGTCCTTTTAAGGCTTTAAAAAATCAAAGACTTGAAAACATACAAAATATAAATGATTCCTTTCCACACTGGAGAGAAATAAACAAAATAGTAAAGTAAATTAAATAGAGAAAAATTAGCATGTTTACATATTAGCTAAGTATTATTAATCATAACTATTAATTCAATGTTATTTTATTCATGAGTTGTGCCTGTGGATTTTCAATAGTTTCATGAAAGATGTTTAGTTTTGAAAATCTCTACATTCTGCTGGAAGCCCTGAAGTTCTGGTAGAGCTCTCTTTTCTCTCTGAGCAATAGTTATAGTGTTGTTTTTCTTTGAAGTTTCGCTCCAGACGTATTGAAAGATTTGGGCAGTTTGGTGGAAAAGCATGCCTGGAGGCCCTAGGAGACACACAGACCTGTAAAACCAGTGAAGTCTGTCCTGAAGAACCAGAACCAGACTGTGGTACTGACTTTCAGTGCAGTTCTGGTAGGTTTTGTCTTTGTGCCATAGCAAGTAACTCAGAAAACACATTTTAGTTCCGTGAATAAGTTACACCAGCTTCATTCTAGCATTTAAAAACAGTCAATGGACAGGTGGGTTCAAAGCCACAACACCAAAACCACATTCCTCTCATCTTCCATTTTAATTTGCACCTGGTTTTAGTCCCTCTGCAACTTCCACTCCATGGTTAGAAGTTGACCATACTGACCACATCCTTTCTTCTAGCTTAACTGCCCCACTTTTATAAAAAATCACCAGGAAAAAAAGTAGGACTAAAGGAATTTCAACAGAATGGATATGGAAGTTTGCTGATCTGGTATAATAGATGCTAGCTGGGGACCAGCATGCATCTAGATCCAAAATAAGATACAAATTTGTAAAGTGATACAAGGAATATAAATGTAGTGCTCAAACTTCATCAGAAATAAAAATAAAGTAGGAAAAGTTAATAGTAGTAAAAAATAGCAAAAACAAAAACAGAAAGATGGTCAACGAATTTTAAGTTCCTAGTAATTTTTTGTATTGCTTTTAACTCAAATACAAGTGCAAATAAAGCAATTTAAGATTAGAAAGTACACCTTAAACTACTAGTTCACAGAGATTGTGTGGCATTTGCAGGTGAGGTTGATGATGTCAGTGTTGTTTTATTATGCTGCATCTAATTTACCAAAGTCTTTAAATCCTATAGAAAAAAAAACCTGAATCTTTGTGTAACTTGTGATATGTAAATTCAGGAAAGTTACTGCTTCCCTGTTACTTTAGAATGCAAATCACGACAGTTTTGGACTACCTGTCCATATAATTCATCTAATATAGCCCAAATAGCAGGAATTTAAATTATTTTGAAAGAATTTTTGTTGATGTTGAGTTGATATTTCCATGTATTTTCTTAATATGAATAAAAAAACCCAACTAAACTAACCTAACATTTGAAGTTTACTATAGAACAGTCTAGGATGCAACAATTTTCATCAGATGGTAGCAGTTCTCCAGTCATTTACTTTTCTCAGTAATCCTACTAATTTATAGGTAACAGTGGAATGCAGATTTTTTGTCACTTGAAAGTGGCAGACCATGGGATTTTAATCCTTCATGACAACAGCAGAAATATACATAGAGGAAGACCTTAATAAAGAGTCGTTGAGGGCGCCATTTAAAGTCCATCTTGACAAAAATGCATTCAGGCAATGTTTTATTCCTTGATCAGGTCGATGCATAAAGCGAAGACTTGTGTGCAATGCAGACAATGACTGTGGAGACAATTCTGATGAGGATGACTGTGAATCTGAACGACCACCATGCCGAAACCATGATATTGATGTGTCTGAAGTTGGCAAGACTGCAGGACATGGGTATGTAGTAAAAGATAACACTGGGCTTAGTGAAGAGTTTGGGAATGTCTCCAAAGCCAGCTGAAAAAACTGGGGCACAGTGACATTCCCGAAAATGCAATCTGAATCATGGTAGCGTTTGTATTCAGATGTACTAAGCAGCCTTTGCATGAACATTTGACTACCATTTTATTTTATACTTGTGTGGATAAAAATATGCAGATAGTGTAAATCAATCATAATGTTAGTAAACAGAATCATACATACATGTCACATGAATAAACTTACATTTCATTTAAATGTAAAGTTTATAGGTGTATAGATTAGTTTCTAATGATATTTCACAACCAACCATAAATTGTCAATTACTTTTCTAAAATGCATGTCTAAAAGGGAAAAACTATCTCTTGACTATTTATACAATGGGATGCCTTACTACAACAACACTTTATGTACAGCTTTCTTCCAGTATTGCATTGTCCACTTCCTGGACCTTTGTTGTTTACAGGAGCTTTCATCATTAATCTAAGTTGAAAAAAAATCTTTCTGTTCTCAGACCCTGCTGCATTTCTTTCATCTCTATGAAAAAGAAAATGTGACATATTGTTTACCTACAAATAGAGTTAGAAGGCAGCAATCCAAAATGAACAGAAAATAAAAGTATACTACAGCACCACTGTGTGTTTAATGGAAGTTACATATCCGTTTCATTTCATTTCTTACTATGAAAGAGCAAAAATGCTGCTTTTTTTGCTTGGGGAAGTAAACCAAGTATGTAGGCAAATTTAGAAGTTTCTATTATAATCTGTAACTAAAATCTTGCATGAGAAAATGTTGTACAGAGATGCAGTAATGACATTGGTGACTGGGATGACTTGTTTACCACTTTGTACACTCAGAAAGCTACATATACATTTGCCAGATGTAAATATTCGAAATAATGAAAAGATTGAAATTTATGAAACAGGCACAAAAGGGCCAGAAAATGATACAGAATACTCCAAGAAGTTATTTATGGAAGTATTTCTTGTACATCAGTATATAGATATATAGAACCATACAGCTGATATGCCTGCCTCCCTGGTTTTGTAATTATTTGGATTTCCACTCTTATGCTCCAGGAAATGCTGCTATTCCACTAGGTCACATCCTGCAAGAAGAGACAATGCTAGGAGTAGCTGTATATGCCTTCTAAAAATTTGGAGGATGTTGTAAACACTTGATAACCAAGTACCTACCAGCAAACAAACTAATAAATTAAATTAAAATATATATTATATATATATATATATATATATAGTTGTTGAGATGTACATTTTAAATCCACAAGGAATGCTTTCTCGCAGATGTATGTGTCAAGAACAAATAAATGTTGGTCAAGCAAAAAATGTTTTTTATCTCCTTTTATGCCTAAGGTTTTCGTGTGTGAGGTTTAATATCTTTTATTTGTTTATTTCTCACACATGATCCTTCAAGAACTTACAAAAGATGTACCTATCTCCAGTACACAGATGAGAAACCACAAGAGATGAGGCAAGCTGCTTGGATGGAGCAAGATTCAGTTTCACAGCTGTAGTTTCCAGCTCTTACAGAATACAGCTTTTCCAGTCTACAGGTCATGTGTGCTGACAGCCCCTCTGTTGAAGTGTAACTTCTCTTCTGCTTCTCTTTTAGAATCAATGTTTTAGGGATGCAGCCAATGGCCAGCCCATTTGACAATGAATTTTTCAATGGTCTTTGTGAACGGGTGCGTGATGGGAACACACGGACGTACTACCGCAAGCCGTGGAATGTGGCTGTCCTCACTTACGATGTAAGTTTAGGTCTTTTGCAAGATAGGATATGTTTAATTAAAAGCCAGGCATACTCTCAGAAGACTCAGCATATCTCTTGAGCCAAGTAGCAGCTTTTTAGGCTCAAGCTTGTGCTAAAGTTCAGAGGAAAAGAGGTTATGTTATCATTTATTTTGGCAATTGAGCTCACTTATGCCAGACAAACTCCCACATCTTCATGCTGCACCTTTGCACAATAAATGAAATTATCTTTCTGGAAAGTTTAAAATATGAGCAGAAGAAAGGAACAGAAGATGCACAGAAAGGATTATGGCATCCAACTTTACTAGGTAGAAGAGCAAATAAGCTACATTTTCAAAGATATGTAAAAGCCACTGATAAAAAAGTAGACACAATATTCTGGTGCTACTTGTTTTTCTAACCAGTGATTATTTTCTCTGTCCCACTGGGAAAAAAAAAAAAGTTAGGCTTTTAAATTTCAGACTAAGACTTTCATTGAGGTTTGAACACCAAAAATGTTGATGATTGTTGAAAAAAATACTAGATACTTTTCAGAAATCAAAGCACAATTTTGCCTCCTAAATTACTGTAAGTAGGAATTGATAAATACAGTTTAAACCAGGTCCTTCTCAAAATGAATAAATCTGACCCAGACATCTCTGGTTATGTTTGGTTTTGATGTATAACAATTTTCAATTGTTAAAATGTGGTGTTCTGCTAAAATAAGCAACACTGAAACAGGTGTTCTGAATTACTGTTTGTTGTAAGAAAAGGAGACAGAATCATAATTCAGACTTATTTCAGAAGTCAGGAGCTTTTAGCAAATCTTAACTGTATTTTAAGAAAGAGGGACTATCATTCTTCACATGGAGTCATTGGATCTCCTGAGCTGGAGACCCACAAGGATCACTGAGTCCAGATCCTGGCTCTGCACAGGACACCACAAGGGTCACACCTGGGGGAACTGTCCAAACACCTGAGCTCTGTCAGGATGGTGCTGTGACCAATGTCCTGGGGAGCCTGTTCCAGTGCTCAACCACCCTCTGGGGGAAGAAACTTTTTTAATATCTTAACTAAACCTGCCCTGACACAACTTCAGGCCATACCCTTGGGTCCTGTCAGTGTTCATCAGAGAGAAGAGATCAGTGTCTGCCCCTCCTTTTCCCTCATAAATAAGCTGTAGACAGTGTAAAGGGACTGTTGACACACATAAATTACTTTGACAGTGTTGCATGCTGAGATTTAATAGTCACTAAATTATTCTCAATGCAGTTTTCTGTTCGCTTTTGAACCACTGAACTCATGCCGATGAGATAGTTTGTGGAGGGAGCGTTATTTCCACCTGTTTTCATTAAAAAGCAAAGAATTGTAAGAAAATGCATTGATATGCTCTGCAACAAGTGGAGCTTTAAAGTGCTACATAGATTTTTCTATTACTGCCTGTTGTTTTGTCACACAACCTTTCTTCTATCTTTTTTTCAGACAAAAGCAGACAAAAGTTTTTCATCTGTGTACTATCATGATCGTGTGCAAATGTTACAAGAAGTTTACATAAAAAAGGATAAACACTTTACTGCTGACATCTCTCTGAAATACACACCTACTGATGGAAGTAACGAAAATGGCTTAGAAGGAAATTTCAAATATGACTACAGAAAGAATTATACATTAAATTCCATCCTGCAAAGAGTCACAGAAAGGGTGAGATTAATTCTTCTAAAGGTTTTAATGTAACTCTTTGAAATGGTATCATTTATGCAGTGTTAGAAATAGGCAATAATAATCTAAGTATTCTAGTCAGCTGCTGCTTTTTTTAATTCTTTTTTTAAATGAAATACTGGTGACAATGAGGTTATGATTTCAGACACAGCCAAATGGCAACTCAAAGTATCTTCTTTTTCCCACTGTATTGTTTGACCCCCATCTTCAGCATGTTAGATCATCTCCAGGGGCTTGGAGTTAGACAAGATCAAGACCTCTGGCCTCATCCTAATTAGAGTGGCTCTGATCTAGTGCAATATGGGCAAATCAGATCAAGTCCTATGATGAAAAATTGCCACTGAGTAGGCCTACATTACATACATACAAAATAAATGTTAGGAATAATCACCAAAAGGTCAGATCTCAGGCATTTGGGTACATGTCTACTAATGAACTAGCCAGGACTATAAGGCATGGACACTAGCACTGGCACACAGTAATCCACAGTTTTACTTGCATGCTGTCATGACTTTAGTCAGTGGTAGTTCTCATAAGCAATGCCCATCCTGCACTTGCCTACAGCATCTTTGAAGTGAATGTTCTTGCAGTTTGGAGAAACACAAGCCCATTCTGAGATTGTGCATAAGCCCTACCTCTACCTGCCCTTTGAAACAGTGTAAAGACCCTACCACATTTTATTTGATAGCAAAGAATTAGCCTTAGCATTTAGTGAAGTCAAAAAGAGATAGACCACAAAAAGTAATGCTGGACAAGTTGTGGTTGAATCCTAGACTGTAAACAAGCCCCAGGCAGCTGCTCCTTCACTCCCCCACCAGCAGGCCTGGGGAGAGAATGGGAAGGGTAAAAACAAGAGAACTCGTGGGTTGACATAAAGATAGTTCAACAGGAAAGCAAAGCCCATGTGCACAGGCAAAGCAAAACAAGGAATTCTTTCACTGCTTCCCACAGGAAAGCAGGTGTTCAGGCATCTCCAGGAAAGCAGGGCTCTATTATGCATACCATGTCTTGGGAAAACAAATGCCATCACTCCAAACATCCCCCCTTTCCTCTTTCTTCAACTCAGTTAATATACAGAGCCCAATGTTATATGGTATGGAAAATCCTTTGGATCAATTTGAGTCACCTGGCCCAGCTGTGTCTCCTCCAACCTGCCAAGCACCCCCAACTTTCTTGCCAGCACAGCAGTACAAAAAGTAGAAAATATTTTGGTTCTGTGCAAGCAATGTTCAGCAATAATAAAAATATGTCTGTATTATCAACCCTGTGTTCGGCACAAAACCCAAACACAGTCTCATGCTAGTCACTGTGAAGAAAATTAGCTTTTGCCTCAGCTAATATGAGCAGAACATGACATTACGGCCTAATCCAGCAGCTATGTGCGAATGAAATTAACTGATAAGGTCATAATACCTTTCCCACACTTTATACCAAGGTCTATGATTACAATATGCCATCATATACAAAGGCATATCAACTCCACAGAGCTGTGCATCATGTGCAAGGAATACTAGATTTGCCTCAGCTAATTAAAATTTGCAAGTTTGTCAGTCTTCTTGTCTAGGACCCATTCAGAACTCTGGAGGTCAAGTAGATATAAGGGAAAGCTAAGCTAAGTTTTATCACTGATTAATTAAGGTAATGCTGAAGACTAAGATCTGCATTACAAGGATAAGTTGAATCCAGCATTGCCTTTGTACTGGTAAGAGTTTTCTTGGGATGGAAACAAGCCATTTAAACCTCAAACCATGAACCTTCACAGACATAAAAGATCAAGCTCTATACCTCAGGAGGTTTTAATATCTGCTTATAGTCTAGGGACTTGTGATAGGAGTTTTGGTCTCAAATTCTTGCTGAGAGATCCATTCAGAGAATGAGTCACAATCTGTCACAAGTCAAGGTCTATCACACAAAGTCATGGGGCTGTAGGGTGGTGGAGTGACAGTCCCTGCATGAGATCCCTCCAGGGCCCACCTGAAAGTTAAAGTCAGAACCCTGGAGGCGCCTGGAGGAACCTGGAAAGAAACAATCTGTGTATGCTGGTTGGCAGGAATATTGCACCTATGAAAATTTCCTCACAGACATATAGGTGCCTGAAGATTTCTGCAAGTCTTAAGCAGCATTTGAGTCAGCAGTTTAAGATCTTTTAAATTGTGCTGGATAACGTGATGGTCAGGTGCTAGGTCCCTTTAACATATCTCTTCTTGGGCACTTCTGTTAAGGGAGTCACATAAATACTACAAATAATAATGGGGTTTGGAAAACATGTATTCCCTTAGAGTCTTAAGTGCAACCAATTTACAAGATGTTATTTCACAAGTTACGGGCAGGAGCTAGGTCCTAATTTAGAATATGATATAAAATCACCTGAGTGTAATTTGCAAAAATATCAGTTGCCATACCTAGACTTACAATGTATGTATAGCTCGAATACAAAAAATGCAATTTTTTCCTCATTAATTATCCTTTTATGATGTTGATTTGGGGCTTTTTTTTTAATTGGATCTGTGTCCTTTTTTCCAACAGTCAGGAGGGTTTTATTTTTAATTGGAGCTGTGCCCTTCCTTCTGACAGTCTGAGAATAACAGGGAAATGATCCAAAAAGATAGAGTACTTAGGTCTGCTCTGACTATTAGCAAAGAAGAAACTCCATCTGACCTGAGTGGGCAGCTTCTGCTATTTAGCAAGCCATGTAGAACTACTTTTCAATGTTACAAAAGCCAGAAAGCAACATTTCAATAGGCATTGTGCTTCAAGAGACCTGATGTCAACTAGATCACAAAGGCCTTGCTAAAATGCATAGAGGAAGAGTTCTACAAAATTGGAAGAACTAAAATAAGTCTCTTGCTGCTTCCTCAGTTTAAATCAGAGAGCTTTTTAATTTTTATAAACCAAGTTTTTCTGGTTTCCATAACACTAGATTGAATGCCATGTTGAAAAGTGCTGCAGCTTCTTTAGGAGTAAAATAGAATAAATGTTCACGCTGTGCTGCATACCAGAATGGCATTCTCTTATCTTTTCTTCTCCCTGCATTCAGAACCAAACATTTCTGCATGTCAAAGGACAGATTCAGCTGGGAAGGTTCCAAATTCGGAGTCGTGATGTCCGTCTCACAGATAGTTTCCTTGATGATTTAAAATTTCTGCCTACGGAATACGACAAGGGGGAGTATTTCAAATTCCTGGAAGATTATGGAACTCACTATGCAGTCTCTGGAACCGTAGGAGGAAGATACGAACTTGTTTATGTGCTGGATAATTATGCTATGTCTCAACTAGGTATCTTTCTGCTGGCCTTGCTATGACAAAGTACCCAGACTCTCAAAGAGATGTGTGATGTTAGATCTGTGTATGTGGGAAAATATTGAGAACAGCACAGTTCAGTGCGTGCTGCTTGTGGCACACCTTGCATTATACAATTACATGAGTTAACAGAGAAAAGAGTCAACCTTTATAACTTACAGAACTATTTGAAATCTCTGGTTTAAGTCTGTGACTGAGAAGGGCAAGAAAACCTTAAACAAACTTTGTGAATACACTAGCAATAATTGCATGATTCACAAAAGATTTCCAAAATTATGAAAACCCACCTAAACCTTAAATCCTTTTTGGTAGCTGGTGCCTTTTTGAGGTACAAACACTCTAAGAATATTATGGTGACAAAAAACAAGGAATAAATTGAAGTGCTTGCTAGAAACCACATGGAGCACGTGAATGTGTTGAAATTGATTTCATAGCTTTCAACATTCACACTGGAATATTCCATGCCCTGATTAAAATAAGAGAGTTGAAATTTAATCTTCTCTCGTGTACAGTTCAGATATATGTAGGTTTGTGCTGGATTAAAATGATCACACTGAAATTAAGTGAGAAAAAGTGATTCTCACATTGATTTTGGAGATCTGAAAATAAGCACCTGCTACTTATAGTACCAATAACTATATTACTATCAAATATTCAGGCTATGAAAAGGGACATGGGACAAACATGTCACTTTCATTTCCCACTATTAATCTGTTCAGCACCTTGCGATTGTAGCTCTGGATTTTTTAAATCCCAATTTTAGGCAAAATTCTTTCTGAAAACAATGCTGAAGTTGCAGATGATATGTTTGGGTTCAATAAGGAAACAGTAGTGGGTAGAGGAGAATTAGAATTAATGGAAGAAGCATACTTTTAAAAGATCAGTGGTCTTAAATTAATTTTATGGGGAAAAAGAGTGGAGAAATATAATTGAGGTTAGAAGAGGAACTGAGAGAATTTAGTAATATAGTATATAAATTGTACATATTTACTTTTTCGTAAATATTGAGCAACTACAAAAGACAAACTTTCAGTATAATAAAAGGAAAAAATGGTTCATAAAGGAAAACCTGCTTTGAGCTAGAAAAGGAAAACAGAAATCCATTTTTGGTATTTTCCTAGTCACCATGGATCTCATCTGCATCTGTTCAGGCACTTCAATTACAGTCAACCTTATATTCATTACATAGATAAGGAAAAAGTAAAAGATGAATGGGAAGAAGAAAGCCACAAACATTTCCAATAGGCCTTAAATGTATTCTGTAAGAATAATAATGTCTCGTTATTTATGCTTATTGAATCTATCTAATTACCTATTTCTACTTCCAGGAGTCACTGTAGAAGATGTGAAAAAATGCCTTGGCTATCATTTAGATGCCAATATTGCATACAAAAGTATACAAGCCAATTTTAATGTTGATGGTGGTAAATGTGAAAGAATTCATAAGAATGAGAAATGTAAGTATATCCTTGATTTACATTACATCTTTTGCTTAAGGAAAGATAATACCAGTTCCCCTGAATAATCAATATAGCTGTTAGGGAAAAGCAAAATCCAGTACAGCAATACAGGTGAGATTCCTATTCTTTCATGCTCCCGAGTCAAGACAACCTGAGAATGTGTTCCCAGCATGCACAAACATGAACACACCAGCATGATGCATACATATATACATACATACATACACACACACACACACACACATACACACACACATCACTGGCCACAAATAAATACAGACAAAATACAGACAGCACTCAGGCAAACACAAATGGCACAAATGGCTTCATCCTTTTCTCCTCTCCATCCGATCAGGGACAAAGCCTTTTAGTGGGCAATATCACAGAATCAAAAGATGGTTGAGGGCTGGGAGGCCACCTTGTCCACTCTGGAGGCCGTCTTGTCCAGGGCAACACAAGCCTCAGGTATTTCAGTCACCCCACAATATTTATATATAACCAGAACAGAAAACTCCAGCAGCTGACCTTAAATATCCAGTTGACCCACCAGCTGCATTGTTAGCCTCCCTGTTAGAGACAGAGATATATAACACCAGGCCCACAGCTCCATTCTTATTGTTGGTGCAGACACTCTGATGCACACACACTGTGAATGTCACCAGCCTTAGATGCTCAGTCGATTGAGCAATTGGCCCTTAGATCCTCTTACCTCCAGCTGCCTTAGACAGAAACACACTCATATGCAAACAGATCTCAGTCAAACCCAGAACCTTGAGATCTCTCCAGTATTCGGCCTAGAAACCCAGCTCCTCCATTTGTCTCACTCTGGAGACAAAATTATAGAATGGTCTGAGTTGGAAGCAACCTTAGAGATCATCTAGTTCCAGCACATCATTTTGGAAGGTGGTTCAACACACTAGATCAAGCTATCCAGAGCCCCATCCAACCTGACCTTGAACACTCCAGGGACAAGGCACAGTTTATTTGGGTAATCTGTTCCATTGCTTCACTGCACCCACTGAGTAAAGAAATTCCTTCTATAATCTAATCTAGATCTCTCCTCTTTTAGTTTAAAACCACTCCTCCTTGTTCTGCCACTATCTAACCAAGTAAAATTATTGCCCTCCTCTCTCTTTATAAGCCCCTTCAAGTACTGGAAGACTGCAATGAGGTCTCCACAGAGCCTTCTCTTTTCCAGACTGAACAACCCCATCTCTCTCAGCCTCATAGGAAAAGGTCTTCCAGCACTCTGTCCATTTCTGTGGCCTCCTCTGGACTTGCTCCACAGGGTTCACATCTTGTGCTGGAGGCCCCTGAGCTGAACAGAGGTAGGATGAGATCTCAAGAGAGCAGAGGGGCAAAATCTCTTCCTTTGCCCTGCTGCCCACGGGGCTCTGGATGCAGCCCAGGACACGTTTGGCTCTCTGGGCTGGGAGTGCCATGGCTGGGGCATGTCCAGCCTCTCACCCACAGCACCCCAAATCCTTCTGGGCAGGGCTGCTCTCCATGAGCTCTTCTCCCAGTCTGTGCTCAGGCTTCATATTGCCTGACCCAGCTGCAGCACTTTGCACTCGCACCTGCTAAACATCATGAGGTTTTTGTGGGCTCACTTCCCAAGTTTGTCTGGGTGTCTCAGGATGGAATCCAATCCTTCTGTTGTGTTAATTGATCATTTTGTGTCATCTGGAAACTTTCTGTGGGTGCAGTCTCTATCATTCGTGATGAGCATCAGTCCCAAATAGAGCCCTGAGGGACACTACCTGTCACCAGCCTCCACCCAGATATAAAGCCATTGACCACAACCCTGGCTGGGCCCATCCTGCCAATTCTTACCCACCAATAAGTCCATATGTCAAGTCCATATGTCTCCAATTGGGAGATAAGGAAGTCATGTGGGATTGTAGCAAAGGCCTTGCAGAAGGCCAGGTACCTGATATTTTTTGGTTGTCCCTTGCTGACTGTTGCTGTCACTGCATCATGGAAAGCCACCAGATCTAGTCCTCAGCAACAGCTGCTCTGGTACTTGGCTTCCAAACCACTTATCTCATATTCACCTGCTAGTCTGGCTTGACACCAGCTAGTCATCACTCACTGGCATATGCATATGCATTGTTCCAGTTGTTACCACCACAAAAAACAGGTGCCTATGAGCCCTTGTCCAGATCTACCTGCTGGCACACAGGGCTTTATACACATCTGTGCACACAAAATAGAGTCCCTTCACCCTAGGAAAGAGTTAGACTGGAATTTGGTAAATGGTAAGCCAGCACAGACTGCAAAGATGAAGGACAGTACACAGCAGAGAAGCTCACAGATCAGTGATTTTTCTATATGCAATCAGCCCCCTTTTTTTGCCTTTATCCCTTTATTTTCTCAATTTTGTTCCTCCCAAAGCCACCTTGACCCCCTCTTACCTTTTCAATGGCATTCCTGCAAATACATGCTAAGTATTTAAGTTTGTGCAATCTGTGGACTCACCTTGTTGCTGATTCATCCTTAGCCCTATCCTGAAGGGCTAATGGCTCTGCTGGAACAGACTTGGCTGCTCAAAGCAGGGCTCCCTTTCTCTGATTACCTTGTTTGTGTTCCCCTGCCTGTCATTGCTGCCCTCTGCTTCTTTATGAGTCTGGAGATAGGCTTTGTTCCACATGGAATAAAAATTGCAAAAGGGAAGTATATTACTATTAAGCACATAAGAGGCAATTATTTTCAGTGTTCTGCTCTTGTATTTTAATTATGAAACAAAAGCTCCTACTATTCTAATTCCTACTCTATTTCAGCTTAACTCAGGGGATACAGTAGAATTATTCATTATTGTCTGCTTGTCATCAAAGGACTGTGATCTCCATAATGTGTCTCAGTTTGTCCTATCCTTTCTTTTCCTTTCAGATCTAGGGTTTTCTAATTTAATCAAAAAATAAAATATTTCATCCCACATAAGAGGTATGACCAAAGAGATATTGAATTCTGCTACAACCAAGAGTTCTCTCTATAATCATTTTACAAAGAGGGATTGGGAGGACAGATGTTCTTCCAAATGCATGGACATTAAACATCCTTCTTCATACTTTTTTTTTTTTTTTTTTGCAGCAGAAATGAATGATGATGCTGTCATTGATGATGTCCTTTCCTTAGTTGAGGGGGGCCAGATTGACTTTTCAGTTAAAATCGAAGAAATGTTACTACGAGGATCCAAAGCAGTGGATGTAGAGGATTACATACAGTGGGCTAAATCTTTGATTGATGCTCCAGTAGTGATACAACAACGGGTAAGTACAGCTTCTTCAAAGCTGTGGGTTTTTACAGTTTGAAAGCTTTTGTTCTAAGATGGAGGTGAGACTCCAAGTTTATCATTAACTTTTATGCCATTGTCTTTATGTTAACTGTTTCTTCAGAACTTTGTAAAAGTGTCTTATGCATGGGCTTTTTTATGTTCTACAGCCTTCTCCAATACATACACTTGTTCCAGTTAAGATGAGAGATGCATATTTAAAGAAACAAAATTTGGAAAGAGCAATTGAAGACTACATCACTGAATACAGTGTGTGCAAATGTGAACCCTGTAAAAACGGAGGCACCCTTGTGCTGGTAGATGGAGTCTGTACATGCCTGTGCTCAAGTTATTTTAAGGGAATTGCTTGTCAAATTCCCAAATCTACACTAGTGAAAGGTTAGTAAATACTCCAAATAAACTAAAACGAGCATGTATGTTGTAATATGCTGACAAAATGAGCCTTCGTAAGAACAGAAGCATTTCACATGAACTTCCTTATACCTACTACAGTCAAATCTCAGAGGCAAGATGTGGAAGTTAAAGCAAGTTACTGGGTTCTTTCCAAAAATTGGGTGCTCTAATCTGCACTTCATTGTCCAACATACATTACTTTGTCTTGGAATGACACAAAGTTCATTTAAGTACACAGGGGTATTATTGAAGCCTGGTGAATACTGGTAAACTGATTTCAGGCAAAAGCAATCTCACCACATCCTAAACAATTTTGTCTTTGGTTTTCTGCAAAAGCTTGGTGTCTGCTAGCACGTGATCATGTTTCACAATTACTATGCTAGTTTAATATTAGGTTGGGGAAAAGAGAAAAGAATGCAGTACCACAACTGACAACATAAAAAATCTACTGTGCAGTAAATTCATTCTCTCTGGCGAGGTTTCTAATGCACAGGTGCCCAAAATGACCTTAGAGCTTGTTTCTAGAGCATGACAGAAATGTTGAAAGCCCAGGGCTCTTAAGCATTGCTATTGACAAACAGATTTTTAAAAGCCAAATATTTGTGATGGGTTGTATTCAGGAGTCTGCAATGACCTGCAGAATCACCATAACTGAATTTAATAATGGTCTACTTTGAAAGAGGTAGATGGCCTAATCCTGTATGATGTTTTAACACTAGTTGTGACTCATGGAGGCTGGAGCTGTTGGAGTGCCTGGTCTACCTGTGTCAATGGAGTGAGCACTCGAACTCGCCAGTGTAATAACCCTGCACCAGGACCTGATGGCAGACCATGCCAGGGAGAAGGCATTGAAAAACGGCCCTGTGAAGAAGGGAAATAGTTTTCCTGCTCAAAAACAGGTAAGCAGCCTCTTTAAATGTGCTACTGCAGTTTAGAATAAAAGCTCAGCCAATATTTGGGTCATTTCAGAAATGCAGTTGATGAAGTGACAGGTAGGTTCACTTATGTATTTTACTTAAATCCGTGGTTTGATACCACCTTTGATCAAACACTGTGTATTGATTTTATGAAAGGTTAGATTTGTATTTGAATGTTTTGACAAGTAATGTTTTATTACAGAATTTGAGATTAGAATAGAATTCTGGATAAGAATAGACTAAAAATACAGTTCACAAAAAACCAGATATCATCTCCAGTAAGACTATCCATCAAAAAGCTTATGACTTAAGGAGAAGGAAGAGATCTATTTCCCAGGGGAAAAAATACTAAGACAGTTTAGGCAACTGAAGTCTCTTGCTTGATAAATAGAATGCTGAAATCCAACAAAGCTAATGTAACAGCAGATTTGAAATTTTCAGCTTGAAGAAATATATTTTTAAGAAATGTTTAAATATGGTTTTGTCGCAGGCTCTTGGTGGGTTTTTTAGTTTCTGGGGTTTATTAAACTATTATTAAATTATGGCTGCTGCTGTTGTTGTTATTTACTGAAAAGCAAAACAAAAACCAAGAAACAAACAAAATAAACGAAACAAACAAAATAAACAAAACAAAACAGGATTTTGAGGATGTATGCTCTGCTCTCCATAATGGCAAGTCAGACCCAAATTTCTTTACCTGCTGAAAACCATGATAGTTTTTATGCCCAGAAAAAAATTGTTTGAGTTTTGTGTTTAACAAGTTGCCATAAGATTCTTAGCTTCTGAAAGGCCACAAGAAGAAAAGAGGTGGAAAGATAGGGAAAATGCTGATTGTTTCCCCACTGAAACTACTTCATGCTAAGTCTTGCAAGATGTCCTCTACCTGCACCAAAAATATGTACCAGCAGATTTCTACTGCCCTCTCTCAGCTTCAGTAGATCTCAGCTACATCTAGTATTTCACCTGTGAAGCACTCTGAAGAAAGAATGGCCAGCAAGACTTAACAGCCCCATGTAAGGAAATTACAACATCTTCCTACAGCACCACATCTTAGAGCTACTTATTCCATAGTTATTACACAGGTGGAAAATATAAAATTGAGAGAAGAATATGATACAGATCTGGAAGATCAGGAGTAATATCTCAAGGACAGGTATAAGTAGCATAAATTTAAAAAAAACAGCAAATGGTAGATTTTAAACAGATTGAAGGCTTGTCCTTCAGACAATAGGCATACCAAAAGTAAATATGCATTTTAAAACCTCAACACAAAAAAAAAAAAAAAAAATGGAAGGTTATTAAAGGTAGATCATCAGGTTCACTCAAGAAGTCACTGAAGAATCAATTTTTGCAGGATTGGAAACTATTCTGGGAATGTATTTCTATGTGTTTCCCTACTCCTGGATATTCCCTAGGTCAGTGCTATTGCCCTCTTGTTAAATTCAGGGTATGAAGTTAGCCTTTGCTTTATTCAATGAAGCTAGTTCTATTAAAATAAAAACAAACCTCAAAAGCAGCTTGATTTTATTCCTGCACTTGTACCAATAACATGTTCCTTTTCAGCCATGAGAGCAAACACCCACAATGATTATCCATGACATGCACATATTCACGAACAATTCCTCTGCTATGGCATAGAAAAAATATTAACCTATTAACATTTGGCTTCTAATACTTACATGGTTTCAGACATGTGGAGTCCACACTCTTGAAGCAGAAGTCTGATATTTAAGTCTTTGGAAAATCACACTATAAGTTTTGATTAATCCTTCATAGAATCACACAGAGTCTCAGAATGGGTCAGGTTGGAAGGGAACACATTGGGTTATCTGGTCCAATCTCCCTGCTCAAGCAGGGTCATCCTAGAGCACATGGCACACAATTGTGTCCAGATGGTTCTTCATTAGAATTTCTTTACAGTACAGTCATAGCTGGGATACAATAAAATCATGACCTTAGTGAGCTATGAGAGTAAAATTTCTTTTAAATTTTGACCAAATATATATGTTGTATCTACTACATCCTATCACTTCTTCATTATTTTTCATCTTTTTTTAGAAAAAAAATGAATGGATTTCATACTGGTTCCACAAATCAGTTTCTGCTGGCCAGCTGGCTACACCGGAACAGTGGAATGGATTTAAAAGTACCTGCAGTTTAAATGATCTGTAATCAAAACAAAGTAATAAACTATAAACACATTAACAGTAATGCTCCGATAAAGTAGCTGTGATCAACCTTTTATTTGTCTGTGGCTGTCATTATAACATGAATACTCCATACATCCATGGAGTGTCCCTTTATCAACATTTTTTCATAATTATTTCTTGCAAGTTTTCAAATTTTTTTTCAATAACTCAAATCCAGCACAATTATAAGAATAGTGCACATAACATCATTTGATTGATAGTATGTTGTTAAAGAAGAACTTTGAAGAGTCATTATCTTCAGCAAAATGCCCTTGGAGATTTATATCACCCCTATGTTTTACATCTAATTCATGGCACAGATCACCAGGATGTTTATGAAAACACACAGCTTCACTAGACCTATTTTGCTTGTTCCTCGCAATATTTGCAGAAAAGTCCATCACTATATCTCAACTATGCCAATGGGTTAAAGTTTTTATGTGAAATCAGAGGCACATTAAAAAGGGACAGAAGAATCATCCCATTACCCTCCATTTTTTTAGCAGAATTTCCAAAACAAGGAGATAAGGCTGATGCAATTGTGTTGTCACTGAACCTACCTGTCCATCTCTCTCAGTGCCTTTTAAATGCAGAAGACAATTACTGGAAAATTTGTTTGGAATGAGGAGAAAGGATAGTTCTCAAAAAAGTATCATTTTAAAAGGCAGCTAACTTGGAAAAAAGAAGAGAAATCGCATCCTCTTTGAGGAAAAGGTAACCATATTCCCCTTGGAAGCAAGATATAAGGAAACAGTTAATAACAAAGATATATGAGGGCTGAGTGGTTTGGAAATACAGGAATAGTAGATGCTAATCAATGAGATTAGCCCTTTGCATAGTGGCCGCACAGATCTGGAAGAGTCCCCTGGAACATTCTTTACCTTCCTCCTGCCCACCACAAGTGACTCTAAAGACTTTGAGCATCCAAGATTAATCATCATGAAAGAAAGCATGAGAGAAAACAGTGAATGACAAAATCTACTGTGTACAAATATTAGACCAAAAAAAAAGGCCTTTCACTGGTCCTGCCACCACGAACTGTCCCTTTAGACAACAGGAGTGGTGACAGGTTTCCACTAGAAGGCTTCCACTCGTTAATGTTCCTAACTGCAAGTACAGGATATTCCCAATGGACAGAACACGTGCACCTAGAATTCCTGCAGTCTTTCTGGGACATTTCAGAAAGCCTCAAACCTGGCAGGCTTTTTACTGCACTGTACACCTGTAATAAAGCACCTCTTGGTGGAGATCTGGTATTACTGTCTCACAGTGGGAGAAGCAGAATTCTCTACCAAGAGTAGAGCTATCAGAGATCAGGAAACTTCTAACAGACAAAGCAAATCCTAAAGAGCTGGATGTGAAAACATTCCTGCTTTTAAAAAAAGTACAAAGAGGGTACTAGGGTAACCTGCCATAACCTAAAATTTAATACGCAGTGTGAGCAGACATGGTGACCAAGCATTGTTCCAGTTCGTAACAGTTTGTAATCTGTCTCTGATAAGCAGATTTTTTCCCAAACAGCAGAATTCTCCCTGTCCTGTTATTAAATGTCTTGGTCAAGTAGCACATGCAAGCCTTTCTGATCTCCTTCCTCCTCTATGCTCTTTGGAAGATCACCTCTAAATATGAATGAATATATATGAAGATAAATCATAATATAGTTCCCACTTTAAATGTAGTCACAACTTACTTAGACACACTTGATTTCAATCCCACATTTTTTACTATAAATACTCCTTCCCTGATACTTACAGACCTTATCATAACCTTTCATCTCCACTTTCTTAAGTTACCCAAGGTAAGCTACTTCAGCATCTTTTCAGAAGCCAGGAAGTCCTACTCATACTGTAAGCCTTCACTTGGTCACTCAGTGTAGTTGAACAGAGCCACACACAAGGCTCTAAACAAGCCCTCCTCAGTTCTCTGCACAAATTCTTTTCCTGCCTCTCCCAAAAATCATTTGACTAATCTGCACTCAAATTACATGTATTTTCCACATGTGCATGGCATATTGGTGACTCATTGTGTCCCTGGCACAAAGCCAAAAACTTTCTTTCCAGGCTAAAGTATATGACTTTATTATTAAAATTTAGTTGAGTTCTATCACTCCAATACACAAACTCTTCTTCTCCTTCCGGTATGACCACTTGATTCTCCTCAGAATGAGAACCACTCAGTTTAGAACACCTTCAGATAACATTAGTATAGGCCCAGCTCTTGAACCAAATTCCTGACCCAAATAATGGATCAGACAGGATAAGTCCCATGACTGATGCCTGCAGAACACTGCAAGTAATCCCAGTTAAAACCAGTAATTCCCTTTCTGCTAAAGTGATGTACCTTTAACCACTTCATGTATACCTTGCACTCTTTCTGATAGGTCACATATTCTCCCAATTCCTGTCTCTCAAAATTCAGAAAAGGACATCACATGAAATACTCTGTTGAAATCTAGACAAATAAAGTAAATTGTATTACCTTTGCCTTAAATGCCAACTGTACTTTGTAAAACAGGTATTAATTTATTCAGACGTAACCCTGCTTTAATGAAACCTACATTAGATGTAGCTACATTTATCTACTTCCTCAATCAAATCATTTTTTCAAAATTGTTCTTAGACTTACATAATGTTGTGCTCAAGAAAATAAGCATGTAGATGACCTGGTGACTTCCTGGTTTTAGGAAAATAGGTAGGATGTTTGCTAATTGTCCTTATAAGTATCTGTAGTTGTATTTGCTGTTATCTATATAATAGATAGTATTGATATATTCCATTGAAAGTTTAATAGAAAGCAAATGGTTTGGGACTTAGAGCATTACAATAATCTTTTCAGTGCTGTAGCACTGAGATTTTAGGGAAATCCTGATTTCACTACAGAATGTAGTTTAAGCCTTGCTTCTGACACAGGTACAGTACTTTCTGTTGTTTTACAATCATATTTATTTATCTGCCATTGATTCATACTGAGAAGAGTGCTTACTGAAGACACACCTGATTATTATTTAGAAGTTAGACTCACCAATATATACTAGTATCCTCTTTCCTGTACTAGCCAGGACTTCACTCGCCTTCCTCCTTCTTTCACCCATTTTAATTAAGCCCTTTGTTTTATTTTTTGGGTTTTATCTAGATTGCTGAGGTTTATGGCCATATGCCTCTTCTTCCTTTAATTTTTGTGCACAGGAAGGCTGCAGCACTACAGAACTTTAATACCCTGTCAGACCAGGACAATCCTCTTTTTTTTAAGAGTATCAGCTATGAAGAGCTGAATAATTAAAGGCTAATTGATAGAAATACAGTTCTGCTACTAGAGACAGAAAATTCCTTCAGATATTAAACATCCATGAAAGTATGGGTCAGAGGGAGACATGCATGGTGTTGACTATGACGCCTAAATATATGTAAATTCAGGAACCCTGAGTATGAAAAACAAAACCAAAATACATTTGCCTTTTTAATTCAGTCAAAGATTATTGAAAAAATAACTACATAATTTTATCACCAGCATAGACTAGTTTTCATTAAAATCTTGGAAGTAATTAAATGAATGAATAAAACCTATTCATCCCTCCCAGTGGTGCAGCATAACCCAAACAAATATTGTTTAAATATTTTTAGGTCTCTGATAATGTGCAAAACAAGAACATTGCTGATATCGTTCTGTATGTATGCTTTATAGATCACATAGACTCTCTAAAAAACACGTAAATAGTGAAGGACAAAGAACATCTTTTACTGTCTCTAGTACAGTGCATACATCTCAGCAGACTTGTAGGGACCACAAAACTGAAATTATGGTAAGTACAGGACTCTCGTTCATTTGCTTTTACTACATGGACGCATTAGCACTAGAACTGCTGTGGATGGGACTGTAAAACTTCAAATTTATTTCAAACAGTTTTCAAATCTTTGAATCTGGTTTCCCTCTTTTGAAGGCAGGAGGAAACTTTTTTTTTTTTTTTTAGGTCCTTCATCATCATAGGTGGTTTGTATATGATTTACTGATTTTGGCATGAAAAATTAAGGAAAACAACTTCTTTCAATGCCAAACTGCCAAAATAGTTTGTATCCAGAGGAATTCTGCCATCACATGTCAATGTAACACTAACCAAGAAATAGGAAGGGTTTACAGCTTCTAATTAAATTTTTAAAAAACAATTCTACTATCTTATTTTGATTCAGCTGGACTTTGTAACTAAAAAGATAAGGGAATTTATCTGCGTATCTTCAGTATAGTAGGATGGGGAGCATGGTGTTGTGTGTTTAGCAAACCTATAGAATTTGTTTCCTAAGAAAGTCAGTTTCTTTAAACTCTCTATATGTAGCTTTTTATAAGTATTTTATTAATAAATCAAATAGATAATTTCAAGATTCATGATTTTACAGATATGTGTTAAAAAGTAAGAAATCTTCATCACTTTCCAGGCCATCTTTGCTCTTGGAAATCATTTAGAATGCCTGGAGTAACTTGAATATATTTATCATGGTACCTATGTCCAAACAATCATCCCCCTGAATGCAGTACTACTAAAGAGGTACTTACTTGAAGCTGTCAATCCTGTTTGAAAAAAAAAAAAAAAGGTGTCTTGTGATACTTAGAGGTGAAAAAGGTTGCCATTGCAAGTGCCACTTGCATAGAAATAGATTGAATAAAGAACATGGTTCTCACTTAATAATGCTTCACAAAGTTCTGACTGTTCAGGTTGAATTTGTCTCTGCTTTACACTGTGAATTCTTGAATCCTAAGGAAAGTGTTTACATAAGGAGTAGTTTTTGGTTTTAAAGCATAAACTAGGTATTTTTACTCCGTTTATTTCTGTTGTAATACCACTGTGTAGAATCAAGTACTAAAGATCAAAATACTATATTTTTTTACACCAATAATTCAAGTCACTTGACTTATTCTAGATTTACATATGGATAAACAGGATCTGAATAAGATGCTACCAAAGTAGCATCTTGCTGTGCTGTTGCCTGCTGATTTCTAGCTGCCACAGGGATTCTTTAACCTGTTCTAGAGGAGACCAACTATTTGTAAAATCCTACATTAAAATTTGCACAGCAAGTGCACAGTTGCTTTTCTGGCATGATTCACGCATCTAGCTGCTTTCAAAACAAGTTTGTTTAGAAACAATATGCATGTGGATATGTTGATCACTGAACTTTGCAACTATGTTGCAAAATAAAGCTTTAAAATATGCAAAAATTTACAGTTTTACTATTTTGATTAAATCTTTTAAAATTTCCAGCTTTTTTCCTGAATCCAAATATGAATGATAATTCAAATTTATGATAATGATATGATATAATAATAAATGATAATTCATTAATTTATTCCTTTAGTCTATTTTCTTGACAATGCTATATAGAACTATGGGGAAGGAAGTGCTTTTATTTTTGCATCACAGGCAATCAAAAGTTTCACCAGGGAAGAAAATTACATTTTTTTGGTCTTTGTTTGATGCTGCAAAGGTGGAAATTTATATTACAGCAATATGAGAAGAAAACATTAGGAGGTGAAAAAAACAAGTTAGGAAAATAAAGTGGAGTGAGGAGCTCTCTAGAAAAGTTTGATTTGTTGCAGTTTTACACCAGAAAACAAAATTGTGGAAAGAAAATGTATTCGTACCAAAAAAATAGTCAACAAACCTTTTGAACACGAGATTAGGTATAATCTGGTTTTAGTGCATACAGGAAGAGATGTAGGGAAGAAAGTTAGGCTTGCAGAATGCTGAAATCCAAATGAGGGCCAAAGCATAGAGTTCATTGTTTCTGTTCTGACCATCACCACAGAGGAAAGTCTCTGGCTCAGAATAATAAATTGTTCAGGATACCACTGTTTTTGTTAAACATGAACAGGTTTTCTGTTTGTCAACCTGAACTGGAGCATAAGACATAGGGAACTCTGAAAGATAATTTTTTTCTCTCTGACATTTATGATACTTTCAAAAATGCTGCAAAAAACATCTTCCCCAATTCAATCCAAAAATACTCTTTTTGCTCACTGTTTAAGACAATAGGAAAAACACAGTAACGGTAAAGCCAGAGAAGCTGCCGGGCGATTGCCTACAGCACCCAAGGACAGCTCCGTTCTGTGAGTGCATAATGCCCTCTGCCGGCACAGAGGGACAAGCTGCGCTCACAGCCTCACAAATACAGCATCCTAGTTATCCTCTGGTGTCCTGCAGCCAGCTTCAGAGCCTCATCATACTGCTAAGGGAAGCCATTGGCAAGCCAGGAGTACTACTGCACTCACCAGACTGTTTGCACTAAAATCAGGCAGTATTTCAGCTTATTTAAGATATGTTGAATGAATTGCAACCTTCCCCCATCCCTGTACTTTGCAACTTGGGCAAAAACACATTTGCAGACACCCCTAGAATGCAGAACAACAATACCCTTCATATGATCTTTATTTGTTAAAGCTTTTCATATTTGTGGGGAATAGGGGGGAGGGAGGAGGAGGGAAGGCTAATACAGGGAAAAAGGAAAATATGTTAGGTATGTAAATTAGGCAAAGACAGATCATATGCATAAACAAATGTAAATATGAAGCTGATAAAGAACATATGCGAAATTGCTAACATCTCTAGATAGCATAATACAGGTAACACAAGGATATTTCAAGGTGCACTTTTAAATTGTTTGTTACAGGAGCAGTTTTTGTGTTTATCTCATCTACACTTATCAACATTCTAGGATCAGAACCTGCTGGGATTTGTGGGTTCATTTCAACAGAAAGTCATCTTTCTGAATATTTTTTCTTACAAAACATTCATACTTGTTTTTATCATAGTTAAGAAAAAAAGCAACTAAAAAAGAATAGAAGTAGTTCTTCAGCAGAGTTCAGGACTCTTTACAAGAATATCTGCCTTCAGCCTCTATGTAAAAGATGAAGTACACAGAAAATTAAGAATGGAAAAATTACACAGAAAAATACAAAAAGAAAGCCACACCTATGTCCCAGCACTGAAATTTTGAACAATGGTTTCTCTAACTTGCAATATCTTCACTGGAAGATTTTGAAAAGTCATGAAAATTATTTATTACACATTTTAAAATGGGACATGTAATAAATGTACCAAATTCAATCCATAATTATAGACAAAACTATTTTAAAATTTTAGGGAGTTAACATTTTCATAGAATGAAACAGGGATCAGAGGATCTTGTGCATCTTGTATTTTCAGCTAGGGCTGGGTGTTCCTTTCACTTCTGCTGATGCATCTCTAACAGCTTTTCTTCCCATTAGTCACTTGTTTAGCTAAGTCTTAGAGAAGAGTCACAACCTCTACAATACCACGATTCTTCTCTAAACCCCTGAGGGCATCTGCATTTTGATTCTGAAACTGAGTCATAGGGATACCTGTATTATGTCTTTGAAGAAGAAAAACTTTCAGAAATCATGTCTCCAGGCTCTCACTTACTTCCTTTATAAAAAGCCTCTCAAAACATCAATTTATTTATAGCCATGATCTCCATCTCTTAGTAATTTTTTAAGCTATTTTCAAAATCCTTTCATCAATCCTTCTTATATCTTCAGGTATTTATTCCCCAGTGGTCCTGTTTCAATGATTTCTGTGGTCTTATTTTCTTTTGGATCTCAGTCTTTAATTCATTATTCCACACCTAATTTTCCAGGGATTATTTTCCTCATATGACATGAGGTTTTTATCAAATCTCTTTTCATCATCCCATAAGAGACTCAAATTTATGCAATAGCTTTCAAGAATGAACAGTGTGGTTCTCCCCAAGCTGACTACTCCTGCATTTCTGCTTCCTGCTGCTCTTCACCCCAAGACAGTCTGCAGCTGTCCTATGCTCCACAATAAAAATATTCTGTTCAATTGATGACCTACACAATGGTCCAGTCTTTGAAGAATTCTCAGCAGACTCACCTTACCTTTCAGTCTAGCCCATGCAAAAGGTTGGCAGTGTGATCTTGCACAACAACAAAAACAACAACAACGGAATTTTTTCTTCTCCTTACAATTTAGCATCTGAAGCAAAAAAGCTGGTATATGTTGCCTTATCAGTCATGGCCTGTAACTTCTCTGAGGCAGCAGCAAAACTGAGTGACACTGCTTAATTTCCCCTTCTCATTCACACAAATAGTGTTAATAGCAGATTCAAGTGCCTCTAACAGTTCAAATAACAGACTTGGTAAGTAACTAAATTTGCCTGATTAAAGTTAAGAAAGCAGCCATAGCTTCTCTACCTCTTAGGTGAGGCAGCAGGCATTGAGTAAACAAAACAGCAGCCCCTCAATTCCCTGTGCTCACAGGTGATCAGGGAACTAGGACACATGACAGACAAGAAGTTAAGACAAGTAGGCAAAGCAGAGACTTTATTGCTGTTTTCAAATGTCTAGTGGAAGTGTGTCATACTCATCTCAGAGGTGCACACAAAAAAAGGCATTGGAAACAATGCAAAAAATAACCCCAAAGAATCCAGTTAGTTTCCTTTTTCATTAGTTTGGTTTTGTTGTTGTCAGGGCTCTAAGGGCTCTGTTTGGTTTTTCTCCTTTTATTTTTCCTTCAACGGTGATGGAAATCAAATGCTGGTACAATTTCGAGGGTCAGCAGATTTTCCACCCTCGCTCCCTCTCTCTCTAAGCGATGCTGGAAGGTCATGACTCGTAAGAGGAGAGGCTCTTCCATTAGAGGTCACTGTTGTGCCAGCAGCCGGGAAAGGTTCCGCGTTAAAACAGGTACGGTATTTGTACAAGAGAGTGCCGCATGAAAGGGCTCCCTCCCGTGCATGGCTGAAAGGTGAGACCCATCCGACCGCAGGACAGGTGTGTGATAGAAGAGGGGACACACAACTCGCTTACCTCTCGTTTTCCAGGTAGCACATTCCAAATACTAGATAAAAAGGGGAAAAGTGAGGCTAGCAGAATAGAGGAAAGTCTCGGGAAACGACAGGATGGTAAGATATGAAACAAAAAATGTTCTTTTTGAAAAAAAAATCTTAGCATGCCAGCAAGGCTTCAGAATATGGGGATCATGTACATTCTCTAACCTGACTTTACCAAAAGGACCCTTACCAGATGGAAAATTGATCCTGGTTTTCGGCAGTGATTGCCAGAGGCACAGGTGAACGCATCCTCACTTAAGCTAACTTCTCATCTCTTTTGTTTATGGATTGATATCACAGGCTAACCAGTTAACCAGAAGGCTTTGTTACCAACTTGCCACTACCTGCTAAAGATAAGGGATCAGGGATTGTCAAAGTTTTTTAAAAGCCTGAAGGATAAGGACATAGACAGGATGTCAGGCATTAAGCAAATACTAAGCAGAAAGACTTGTGAAATTTTTCTTGAAACATTCTTCTTAAAGACTTTTGGATTAAACAACATTTTCATTTTTAAGCTTTATTGTGTTTGATTAAAACTATTTCTGAAGTTATTTTGTGTTTTGAAATGTTTATAATGTGGGAGCATTCTCTTTGTTGTTTTTATTTAGGCCACATCATTGTCTTCTTTTTTTTAAACCTTCCCTTCCCTCCTTTTTTCTTTAGAATGTAAAAGTAATTGCAATATGGCATACATGATAACTAAAAAATTGACATTTCAGCCCACAAGAGAAGGATCTACAATTATTAGATGTAGTTCTAAGACTACATCTACAGACTACATTCTGTGACTAATTATCACAGAAGCACTTTCAAAGGATACAGAAGCACTTTCAAAGGATACAGAAGCAGAAAGGTGAACGATTCCTGGCAATTGAGAATTTAACTTGAGCCTTAACTTTCTGTTTCTGATGTATTCAAATTTAGCCTCACTCGTGACAGCTAACTTCTTTAGAGCATATGAAGTACAGAAAAGTGTAAGTCTGCATTCATTAAAACTCACTTTTTTCTAAACTTTACTAGGCTTCGCTTGACAATTGAGATTGACCGTGAAAATCTCTGAGATTGTGTTTGTTTGGGGTTTTTGAGCAAATATATTTCAAAAGCAAAAGCAAGCATGACCCCTCTAATATTAATTGGGAATAGCTAACACATGTAAGTCTGATCTTCCACTTTTTAAAATGAAAAGACTGAAGAGCTGCTATTAAAAAATCATCTGGCATTAGCAGAGACTAAACTGCTCTCACCTGAAACCCTTTATTCAAAGGTTTAAGGAGGATACCTTGAAGGGTAAATGTCCTTTATTAACCCATTCCCAAAGAAAGCCTTAGATACCTGAGCTAAGTGATACTAGAAGAGGCACAGATATCAGCTGCAAGGGAAAATGTCACCATTAAGATTGGTGCAGGAGGCTAAACAGCTCAGAACAGGACCTTGCCTGCAGCTTGGATGCTTTTTTAGGAAATATGAGTTTCTCTTTTGCTCCTCCGTGCTAAAGGCAGGTGGACTTGATGAGCTGATGCACGTTTAATATATGAGAGGGCAGGAAAGGAGGTTGCTAAATTTGTGTATGAAGGAGCAAGGTGTCCGTGTCTCCCTCCCACCAGGCTAGACAACTTCTGGTGAGGTATCTGTATGGTTTTTGTGCACACCTTTTTGCTTCTCAGGCAGAAGCAGGGAGGGACATGCTGAAGAGGAAGGGAAGTCAGGGAGAGTTTTGCTAAAGCTGTCCCTGTTGCTTTCCCACTTCCTCCTGGTATCAGCAGCTGAGGGGGATGCTGAAGGGGAAGCCAGACCAGCTGATAACCCCTGCCTAGCCATTCACATGAGGGTATAGAGGGTGAAAACTGAAGCAACTTCTTCCTTGAGAAAGTTTCCCTTCCTCTCCGACACCCCAGCCTGTACTTCCCGCGGCCCGGGCTCCCTCCCTTCTCCTCTCCCCGCGCCGCCTCCGCGCTCTCGGGCGTGCACCGGCTCCATTCAGCCCTGGGTCCCTGCGGGATAGCCTGAGCCGGGGCGGGGAGCCACGGAGTCGGGGCTCGGTGAGCGGAGGGTGCGGGAAGGCATGGCACAAGCACAGCCATTCCTGAAGGGCACGGAGGACGGGGTCTGAGGGAGCAAAACATCACCAGGGCAGACCCTCGCCCGCTGCCAGAGGGCCTTTCCTCACACAAACTGCTCGTGCGCAGCCCCCAGCAGCCCTGCCCCTCCATTCTCTCTCTTACCCCAAGCTCTTCTGATTTCCTCTCATACACGGCTTCTAGCAACTTCCCAGCCAGCAAGTCTCCTTGCCTTGCAGTGTCTGAGCGGCTGGCTTGCCTCACCGAGATGGCCTCCAGGTCGTCCCCACATCCCCCTTGCCTCAGACTAGGAGTTGGTAGCTGCAAACTCAGCCATCAAAGCTACGCTCACATCAGCTGCTCATTAAATCGTCTAACCCAGTTACCCCTGGTGATTAGTGGTGGCCCGCAGTGAGGCAGAGCTGTGGGGGGCGAGCAGTAGTCGTGCTGTGGCACACTCTGTGAGCCCCCACACACCCTGTTTCAGGGGCCTGTGCCTGCATTCATCAGGGCTCTTCACGTCATAATGAACTCTCTGCCTTCCAGAGGGGTTTCCCTGGGGAAGGTTTAGCAAAAGCTGGTGTTCCCATTTGGTCTGTGTGAAGTTCGTTCCTGCTGTGGTGCTGCTTTCAGTTCCCCTGAGCTCCTGCTGCTGAACCCAGGCAGACAACACAGTGAGCAGGACCCACACGGCCTGCGGGGCGAAAAGCCTCCTTCAAAAAACACCTAATCCGAGCCCCGTGTGGGTGAGCTCGGCAGCCAAAGGGGCAGGGAGCAGCCTGTGACATGGCCCTGGGCACTGGGGGTCAGCGCAGGGACAGGCATGGAAGGGGGTGCTGGGCAGTGCAGGTGAATCCTCCGGTCGAACATGAAAGCTAATGCCTGAATATGAGCTTTGTACTGAAATAAAAATGGCTTGAGATCTGAGCACTCCTCAAGTCACAAATATATATATATTTGCATCAGCTTCAACTGTCCCCAGAAAGGACTCTGACTTAATACATACAACCCAGCAGAAAACCAGGATCTTAACACACACTTGATTGTGATTCCCTGGAGCGCACTGGGGTCTCCTTCTTTACAGAAACATGTCCCTCACAAGGCATAGTCAGAGCAAGGACACTGCCAGTGTCCTTTGACTTCTTTCTTGAATTTGTCAATCCTGCCTGTCTCCATATAGAAAAATATAAATAGCAGAAACAGGTTTCTGCACTCCCTGTTCAGGCAGGTATAAATATATTAATAATGATTGTAAGATTATAGATATTGAATAAAAACAATTTAAAAGAGCCATGGCACTGAGCTGGAGCTTCCAGGGAATTCTGCATGCCAGTAGTCTCCAAACAGCATCTGGAGAGCCAAGTTGTTCCCAAAGCCATGACAATGCATGTAGACACAAGGAAGTGCTGTTTGCTCATGACCAAACTTCTGTCAGAAATACTAAAACTGCCTTCAAGTGCGAATGTGATGGAAATGCAGCAGTATGTTTTTAAGGAAGTCTATCTCTGTCTGCAGACACAAAGATAACAAGACTGACCCTACCAAAAATGTTAGTTCTCATAGTGCACTGCAGCAATTGCAGGCAGAAGCTCCTGCCACTGTTCAGGAATATAAAGTTTATTCTGAAAATCAGGTAATTTCCAAAGTGATGCTGTAACAGGGTCACTGCCATGGCAAGATGGCACTTCACCCCAGAATTGTGGCGCAGCATTGTGAAGCAGGACTCTTTGCCTTGCCCTCTGGTGAAGTTTATGTACACAAAATGTTACCCCAGAAATGGCAGGAAACCAGGTAGTCTGAAACTTTCAGTACAAGTATGCATAAAGATTATTTATAAATATGTTATTTCTGCTCCTGTGCCAAGTCTGCCCCCATGACATTGAAAACTGGGAAATAAACTCTCCAACCAACTTGTTGGTTAAGAAAAACATTACTTTATTAACAATACTGGGTGCATGAGGAATTCTCCTTAAAGCATGCATGTTCAGTAACCTAACAGATCAGATTATATTCCTGAAACTAATACACATCTATCATATTTCCTGAATACATGTATATAGACTAATTATTTCAATTTAGATGTTTGGATATGGTTGCAGATCTTCTGATGAAACTTTTCTCCTTTAGACTGTCAGGTCATAATGTACTTTTCTTATCATTCTTAGCTCTGACACACAATCCTTGTTCTCAAAACTGAGATATCAGCTAGTACATATTAATCACTGATAGAAGTAAACAAGGAAGCATTAGCTGGCAGGAGACTTATTAGTCGCAGATGTAGGGAGTTAACACAAAGCCACATTAATCTCTGGTATTTGTACTAAGCACTGTATGGTACAAAACTTAGCATTAACTGTGAATACAGGGATCATACCCTAATGCCCTAAAGTTAAAAGAATTTTCCAATATCTTCCCTCACTGCTGCGTAGACTACTTTTTACAGAAATATAACCTGTTCAGTAACAGCTAGGAGGCAAAAGCCTTGTGAGAGGGAGGAGGAGGAGAAGGCAGGAAGCAAAGTTTCAGTGAAAAATGATGCTTATGTTGACTTTCTCTTGCTCAGTGCTCCACATATTTGCATGTGTTGTATATTACAGAGCAACTTAGGAAGGTGATTTTCAAACTGTGTTAATTATATCAATGCACCTGTCCAAAGGTGTTCTCCCACATACTGCCCGCCGCAGCCCTGTCTCCCCTTATATACACGTGATTAAAAGATTAGCAGTCCCAGCCAATCATCTTTGCCTTTTTCTTCTCCCACCCTCCTTCACGACTGTTGTGCAGTCTCTCCTTATCTGGGATCATACAATACACCTACAGTTAGTGAAATGAAGCAGGTTAAAAACAATGTCAAAAGATAAAGTTGGGGATTTTTTTGTATCATGTCCCTTCAGTTTACAGCAAGTCAAACAATAGCATTGACACAGCTGTAGGTAAAATAATCCTGTGATGTTCTTTGTGACCATTGAATTGGAAATTCAAGAGATGTTCAGATGAAAGGTCCTGACTTTTTAAACCATTTTGGAGCAAATAACATGAGTAGATGAAAGGAAAATATCTTAGAAAGATGGACTAGCATTTACAGTAGAAACTCACGCAATCACAGAATCATTAGGGCTGGAAGGGAACTCTGGATTCCAGTCCAGCCTTGCTGATGAAGTTACACAGGAGGGTCCAACCCACATGTCCAGGTGAGTTTTGAATATCTCCAGAGAGGGAGACTCCATGAGTGCCCTGGGCAGGTGTTCCAATGCTCTGCCACCCTCAGGTGAAAGAGGTTCCTATTCACATTGAGGTGGAACTTCTTGTGTTTTAGTTTATGGATATTGCTCCTTGTCCTGTCTCTGGGTACCACTGAAGAGACCCTGGCACCATCCTCTGAGCACCCACCTTGGAGGTATTTTTATGCATTAATAAGATTCCCTCTTAGTCTTTTCTTCTGCAGACTGAACACACCCAGCTCCCACAGTCTCTCCTCATAAGACTGATTCTCCAGATCCTAAATCATCTTTCTGAATTTTTCTGAACTCTCTCCCGTATCTCCTTTTCTTTCTTCTTATGAGTAGCCCAGGACAGGATGCACCGCTCCAGATGTGACCTCACCAGAGCCAAGTAGAGGGGGAGGATTACCTCCCTTGGTCTGCTGCTGGCCACACTCTTCCTGAATAGCCAAGGTCCCGATTCTTTTTCTACCCTTTCTTCTTTCCTCTATTTTTTCACAAAATGAATTCCTAAGTAGTCACTTTTGCCAAAGTTATGTAGAAACATCTAAATAAATGCTCTGATAAAAAAATATATGTACTTAAGGTTGCAGTTATAGCATTTCCATATAGGAGCAGTGACACACCGTTGGTGTGCTGGAATTTAGATGCAAGGTTTGGCCTATACAGAATGTAATGGCATGTGTGTACATGAGAAGGCATTATCATTATTAGCATCCTTGTCTTGCTTGAATATGAACCAGTGATTTTGTTGCTGCTGCTACTGTTGTTTTTGTGAAAAGTGAAAAAGGCAAAAGGGCAAAATAACTTCCCACTGCTTTTGGGTCCTGTTCCTTAAAATTTTAATTTATTCAGATTCTTTCTTCACCTAAAAATAGCACAAACAAACAACCTTCACAGAAACAAGCAGAAAAAAACAGAGAGATTTCAGGAAGGTATTGCACCTGCAAATATAAAATGAGGCACATGGTGGATATTGCAGATGGGCAAGCTTCACAGAAATTTCACAGTGTAAATTTATTTTCATTGTGTTTGTTGCAATTTATATTCTCATCAGTATTCTGTCAGGGATATACTTATTGTGTGTATTGGATGAAAGAGAAGACAACAGGAACTGTCTAGCATTCAGAGCTGTGAAGATAAGCTACTTCTTTGATCATTGCATGATTTGTCTAGAGCTGATACTGTGAGCTAACCCTTGCAGTGGTGTTTACCCTCACAAAACTACTGTATTGCTACAATTAGCATCTTAAAACTGTGACGAAGGCTGATAAATACAACAGCAAGGCAATTCTAATCTGCCATAATAAATAATAAATGCATAATTGTCTGTGATTGTTTATTTTCACAAATAAATACAATTTTATAAATAAAATACAGTGTTTAGCTGAATTAATAGCATGAAGAACTGCATTTCTCCCACTACAGAAAACAATTATTATATATTACAAAAAATCAGTTATCCTTGGCATGCAGCAGTGTCTCTAACTCAAATAAGCTCCATCCAGCCCCCTAATAAACTTCTGAAGTAGCTAAGCTACAAGTTTTTGAAAAATTCAGCTAGAAATATCAAGCACTATCAAAGCTTTACTTTAACATCGCAAAATACTTCAAAAAACACTAATAAATTTGTGCAGAAGGAGAGTAGTAGACCATGAGGAAGATTCAGTTAACTTTTAATTAATCTCAGACACACAACTTTTCTTCTGCAATCTCCTCCCCATGCACTGCTCCAGCAAATTCACTGAGCTGTATTTTGTAGAGGGTTCCGCGTTTGTGGTTTTGTTTTAGCTTCAGCACAAACACTAGTTTAGAATTTCTTGTGAAGCTTATTTAGTCAGTATTGGCTTTCCTATCCTGTATCATCCTTCAGACTTAAACATTCAAAAGGAAGGACAGAAGGTATGTATGATTGTAGTTACTGAGGTTTTTTTTTAATATCTCCACATAACAGAAGCTTTAAAAAACTGGTCAGCAGAATCTCAAGATCCTACTGGCAAATGTGATCCCACTGGCAGCATAGGAGCATGCTAGCTGACACCTGGGAGTGGGTCGTGTAGGCAGGGTTCTCAATGGTAGCAGGGCACTGGACCTGTGGCCAGTCCACCTTTTATGCCTGTAATTGCCACACACATTTCATTAGCAGCTATTCTGTAATGGCTCAGGCTTGTATGCACTGAGGCAGTCTCATAGGACAATGCAATATGGGGTAAATGCAATACTTTTGGATATCACATGGTGCTTACTGCTAATGGAAGCAACCAACCAGCCTGAACACACTTCAGTTCCCTTTTCCTCCAGCACTTCTTGCCTAATATCCTGTGGAGAGCAGTAACTGTTCACGATAATGAAACCCACAAGTGTATCTTGTGAGAAGCAAGAACTCCTCTGTGAGAAGCAGAACTCCTCTTTAGCAAAAAGACCAGTCTGGTAAGTTGATACACCCGTGGATTGTTGCATTGAGGGAGCCAGTTTGTCTGTTTGTATCAAAATACTGAGGAGCTTTGGGATATCCAGGTAAACTGTACATGTTGTACGTGTTTGTCTAACAAATAAGCATGGAAAGTTCCAGAAGAAATAGAATCAGCACAAGGTATTGGATAGAACTTAATTAACTGGAAGTCTAGTTGTGGATTTTACTTAGTTTAGCAGCTGAAAAGATGCTTAACTGACAAAATGGACTTTTCTCTCTCAGTGTTTTGTGTTTAGTTCTCTGAAATTTTACTAAAAGTAGTCCTAATTAAAGCAGCCTTTGCATTTTGAGTAATAACAGAAATGGTACCACTCAAAGGCAGTTTTTTTTAGTTATCCCCTTTGCGTTATTTGTTGTTTGTTAAATTATGGGTAGGGTATCAATTAATATGCCATACTGTGGGTTGAGATGTCAGTGTATGTATTTTGTTAGTAGTTGGTCATGGAAAGTATCTTCCTTTCCAGGTATGAGTCAAAATGTTACTCAATGTCTTAAAATAGCACAAAATTTCCTTTGAAATCATATGGGATCCTGAAATTCTCAAAATAATTGTAGAAACTTTGCAGAGACAGGAATTCAAACTTTTCTTCCTTGAGACTTGGAACATTCACTTTAGTGGGATAACCAGTCAAACAAGACATCCATAAGACCGTGAATGTATACACTATATATAAATAGGGTTCTGAGTGAAAAGAAATATATTTCATTTCTGGGCATATCATGAGAAAATTTACATTAATCTGAAAGAAAAAATTGATAAAGGGTATTGGAAGGCAGATGAGAAAAATAATTTTTAAAACAAAGTTATTAAGTATAATGAAATTTTGTGTATGTACAAAAACCCTGTTGCAAAAGAAATTGATAAGTTTTTTTTTTTATAATCTGATTATATCAGATTCAAATTCTTGATGGAAAATTTGAAGACACCAGGCTTCTGTTGTTGAAGACCAAGTTGGCAGTGGTTGATAGCTTTTATTTTCACTTAAAATGGGTACCCAAAAAATCCATTAAGATAAAACCTTTGTCAAGAGTCTGTTAGGACATAGGATGATCATGCCTCTGTTGATACTTTGACTTTGTGCATAGTCTCTGACAGAAGCAGTTTGAGAATAAGATGAGGTGTAACCTGGCTGTTCTGGTCAAGCCCTATGACCACACTTTCCTGGTCTCAAACTCACCTGGAACTGCCCTTTTATTTTTCTGCAGTATGAGTAGCTGGTCTTATGATTAGATAGAAGGTAAGAAAAAGTGGCAAGAGAGATATAAGAAGGAATTTAAGAGGAATGCACAGTGGAAAAGATATAGAATACACTGTGACCAGGCTGGAACACTGCCTTGTCTGATTTTGGCAACCATGTGTCCTCATGCGTGTGCTGGTTTTTTCTTGCTGATGTTAGAGGGATGTTTGAAATTATGCTCTTAGGGTAACATACTGGGACTTAGGGACTGTCACTGGGGAATCCCTTAGATTTCTCTCTATCCTCTCCATCCTAGAGGTCTGCCTTTCATAAAAACCCCAGACAGAAGGATAGCCTGTCTCCTCATTCTTAAGTTTACCTGATGAGGGCTCATTTCTCTTCTATACCAGCCATTGTATTAGCAAGTTTTGTATGAGCAAACTGTGTCTCTTTGTCTTCTTTTCATGCTTCTGCTACACACATTCATAGGTGCAGAGCATTGCAACTTCCCAACTTCACTTTCCGAGTGCTACACCTACTCTTAGAGCGAGTCTTGAACTAGTAATTACAGCTAGACTCAAGGGGAAGAAAAGTAATTTGGAAATCTCTTCTGAAAACAGCGAAGTTGAATAATGGTAATTCTGAGGTGTCTGGAAAAGAAAGTAGTCAAGAAATAATTTATCACAAATTCAGAATGGCACTGGCATGTAAACAAAAAGGTAGACTGCCTCATATCTACTAACTTTAGTAGAAGTTATATCAGACTTATATAAAGTTGCAAAATAATTTTCAGATCTGTATAATTCTCTGTGTAATTTTCCTTGTCACTTTTGTCCATTTTCTTATTCCTTATATCCTGTCCATAGGTTAGAGCTCAATTCCCTTAGTGCTTATCAACTTCTGTGGTTATTTCACTATCACAGAAATCATGAGTAAGCACAGTTTTCTTCTTAAAGGGATAGCTTTATAGTCTTTATTTTATTACTCTCTAGCAAACTCATCCAGATCTGATTTTGAGTTTTAAAGGGTATATTTAGACACCATCACTTGGGAATAGAAATGTAAACGTTATGGTTGAGAAGAGAAAAGGTGGGAGGTTTATCCTTTATAAATCATATCTGCATGAATTTTGAATGAATTCTTTGTATAGTCAAAAGTTACATACTTTTCATTTGCCTTATTAATGACTGTATGCACACACATCTGCTATTTCGTTCACTGATCCAGTTTTGCTGTTTGAAGAAAAAGTAGCCTCAAGGGGAAGTTGAAGTGAAATAATCTTTTGGCTTCACCAAGACAGGAAAGTACATAATAAAGCTATATTTATGTAAAGGAAAAAAGCTCCAGAAAAACAAAAACCCAACTTTTTGTTCAGGCTGCCAGTTGAGACTAAAATATCCATACTAAACTCAGGAAGAACACAACTGAATTTTTTATGTACTTTTGTGTTCTCATTACAGTGTACTTCTGTACAGAAATGTGCAGCCATATTGTAAATTATGGGTAATTACTCTTGTTAACACTGAGGTGTAACTAAGGTGTAGTTGTGGAACAATTCTGCACAAGTGTAATTTGGTATCTGTGTGAGTTTGCTGAAGGCAGTGGGAGGCTGTGAAAACTCTGTATATAAAAATATATCTATGGCATGGGAGCTATAGCCTAGGTATTGATCTAGATTTGAGCAAACACATCTCAATAATGCAACCATCTTGTATCAAAGGAAATCTTACTGTGCTTCTTATGTGCTGCTTGCAGTTCAGATCAAAAGTTGAAAAGCTGAAATATTTTGCACTGAGTTTCCAATAGAGATCAAAGAGAAAGTTCAGAAAATAACCCAAATAGCTTTGGATGAGACTCCTCTTTTGCACAGACACTTTTCACTTTAGAGGGGAAGGGTAGGGGGAACTTAATCTCTCTTCAGAATCTTTTCAAGTTCCTATTTCATGATTTACAACCTACTGTATGTGATAATGAAGTAGGTAACTGCTGTTGCTTCTGGGAAGGGAAGCACAGAAACTGTGGTGATTACTCTATAAGCCTCAAACAAAACACTTTCTTTTTTCCCCAGTCCCCCTCTGTCTAGCTGACCAGTCAGGCTGTGTATTAGAATCTTAATTGCTTAAAATGTAACACAGTTTATGAAGGCAGAAATTGGTGTTGTACATTAAAGAGAAGCAGAAAGATTTCACTGAGTTTCTTACTCTCTTTTGATTCTTTCTATTACCTTTACTGAGTAAAATAAAGAGGCTTTATTGTAACTTGTAAACTCTTCCACATGCCCAGTAACTTCTTCTCTTGCTGAGCTTGTAAATATGCATGACTAGGGCAAGGTTTGTTCACAGTGTTTGGAAGAAATTTATTTTTAAAAATTCATTGACACTCCTAACATGCCAATAATGAGTGGTTCATTTGAATAATGAATAGTGCATTTGAAAGCATGTATGAATGTAATTCATGTAATTCATGTAATCTTGCTATTGCAAGTGTAGAAAACTTTTCAGAAACTATATATCATAATAATAAAATTTTCTTCAAAGTCACATTCCCAGCTTCCTAAAGGTCAACATGCTGAATGGGTCTTGCAATACAAAAGTATTGTAATTTGCACAGTACATTTTCTTGTATTTCAAATAGAAGATGTAGCAAAGAAATCAGTTTATTGCTATGACTTTCAAAATAAATTAGTTGCTGAGTTAGCAAGCAGCCTATCAAATCCTAACTTCAAAGCTCTGAAGCCTTCAGACAAAAACTATAATTACAGTATTTCCAGTGGTCTAGATTTCATTACACACCTTAGAAAAAATATTAAATTAATACAAAGTCAAAAGAGATCAGAGAAAAAAAGGCTTTTTTATTCTCTCTGGCCCTGCTATTGGCTTAACTGTCTAAGGTGGTAAAATCAGTGCCTTGTGAGGTATTGTGGGAGAAATTTTGAATGATTAGTGATACATATACATACCTCTGCAATTTAATTGGGTGTGTGTATGTGAGTGTGTATATTCATCAAATAGCAGTAGATGGCTTAACCCTGATAATCTCCATAGTAAATGTGTACTTCCTCCCTTCTCTGTATGCATAAAAATACCCAACAATGTGGTCACTGGGTATAAATTTTATTATGTCTACCTTGTTTTAGCTGCATTTAATGTTAGCAATTTGTAGCTCAACACAAACAGTTTGGAAAGATTTAATTTTTTGTCAATGCTGAAAGACTTGGGATAGTTACCCTTAAGTTGCAGAAGTGTCTCTCTCTTTACATATATAACTACTCCAACATAACAGGCTCTTTATGTAATGAGATACGATCAAATGGAAGGCAAAAGGAGAAAAAGCCCAATTGAGAAGCTCTTGTTATTGAAGTAAAAAAAAAAAAAAATCACCGAGCACTTGCTGATCCATAGTAAGTTAAGACACAGTTCATTGTTAAACCTCTAATTTTTTTCAAACACCTATTATTATGTTTTGTAGCAATAGTCCTTTGTTTGCAAACAGATGATTCAGAACCCTACCTAGTTATAACATTCCTGCTTTATACTGTAAATTTTACATTTTAACTCACATAGGAAGTCCAGGTCCTAATTGTGAATTTTATGTATCAATGTATCTGCCATAGCTGCACCCCTGCTGCCACTGTCAGCTGGGAAGAGGACTTCTTGCTCCCTAGGGCTCCTGAACCCAAAGGCGGCCTGTGCCCAGTGCATGGGATCACTGCCTTTTGCTCCCATCCTGCACTGATGTATTTTATTTTTCCTGAATTAAAATATATTGAACTTTTTATTTCAGTTCATAATTAATACTGGTCCTGAAAGTTACTGAATTGGGCTGACTAATTAAAACATCTACTTTTTTAAATAATAAAATATAATATTTAAAAATAATAAAATATAATAATTTTAAATTATAAAATATAAGCTTTTATAATTTTGGAATTACTATACTATTTTTTAAACAAGAAATTTAGTAACTTTGACAATATCTGGGGGTGTTGATCGTCATTTCTTTCACTTTTACTTCACATATTTTCATTTTCTATCCACACATGCACAGTTTTGTTCAGATGCAAAATGGAGAAGAGAAACAAGGAAAAGTGAGGGTGGGGAGAGCAGAAAGTAAAAAAATTCCTGAGAAAGGAAGGAAAAATTGACACACACATTTACCAACCAGAAGAATTTGTTTGCACAAAGGAACTTGCAGTTCTCCGAATAGTTAGCAGGAATAACAGAAATCTGGTACGTTCCCCCAGGTTCCAGTACAATCAGATTTTTAGGTAAGTTGATTTTGAAGTCATATGCAATTTCTTACTTTTATTATGTGTTCAGTTGACAATTTCAGAAGTAAAGAGAATTTATGATACATCCAAAAGGACCTGCAGTATCTGAAGGGCAGCACCTGAATGAAAATTTTAAAACATCAAATGCTGAAAGGATACAAAGAAGTGTTCAGCTTCTCTTACCCTACAGGAAGATGAGCTATAGCATCTCCTCAGCCAATCAGCAGTACTAAAGCCTCAGACCAGGAAACTCTTCAAAGTACAGTATTTGTGAACATTGCAACAGCACTTTCCCATTGCTGCCCTTTGTTTTTCTCTTTATAGAGTTGGAAGCCACGTGTGAAGTTACTCATGGAGAAATATGAGGCACATAGCAGAGAGACTGAGGATACTTCAAACAGCCGACCCATGAAAATCCCAAGACAAGACATCCCTACAGGATTACAGACAAGGAAAGCAGCACTTGAGAAATTAGCAAAAAAAGGAAATTTTGAGTGTTCTTCAGGACCCAGTACCCCTCACAAACCTGTTCAGCCTATGCCTCCTCTAGCCGTCAAGACTTCAAGTGATGATAAAACAGAGGAAGATCCAAACCCACCACATTTGAACACAGTGGCACAAAGGTTTGGTGTTCAGCTTCAGCCCACTAAGAGAGGAAATGATGAAAAAACCGGGTGCACTAAATTCTCTATCAAAACCAATGACCTGACAAAAGAGGACCCAAAGCCTTTGAACCCAAAACCTGCATGGAATAAATTCCTTGCTCCTCCTGATAAAGAAAAAAATCCTCTGGGACCAAAACCTAATTTAAATTTTGCATCACAGCAGAATGAGGCAAAACCAGAATTTTTAAAAGTATCTGCAGTTAAGGGAAAATTAAGGTCTGCAACACAAGCAAATGAGCCCAAGCCTCCTGCTTCTAAGCCGCCTCTTGCACAGAAACCTTCTCTAAGCAATAATGTATCTCAGAATGAAGACACTTCTAACAAAAGTGGTTTTCTGCAAAGGCAGTCAGAACCTACAACAGATATACATGCACTCCAAGAAGCAAAGGAAATGGGTGAAAGTAGTAACTCTGCTGCAGAAGCTGCAGGCAGTAATTTTCCTAAAAGAGTTCTGAAGCATACTTGCCAGAGATCCAGTTTATCAAAAAAAGACCCCAAAACTGTGGAAGAAAACACTGAAGAAAAGGGAATAACTGCTGCCAAGAAAATCTTCCAAGATAAAATCATCCAGGAACAATCAAGGCCTTCTCATAAAGTCCATAAGATGAATCCAGCACTTGCTGCAGGAAGATCACCAGGTGAACCTCAAGAGAAAGGGGATAAGGACAGGAGTTCTGGAATGCCCAAGCGGCAAACCTTGCCCCCATCGTTCAGGCTGGGCCAGCCCCCAAAAAAGCCCAGCAGACCCCCCAGTGTGCACCTGGGAAAATTCCAGCAGAGCTGCCAAGAAAAGGGTAAGTCCACTCTGTTTTTACTTCCTTGGGTATTAACTTTTTGATACATTTCGAATCAGGTTAATTTCAGATGGAATCTCCTGTGCTGTTCAGAAATAACATGACATTTGTGCATGAGAAAACCCCTTAAAGCTGTCACTTAGGATTCCATACAGGACAGAAATTAAAATTATATTCTCTATCCCTCAGCAATAAAGTTCAAGTTTAATGTTTACTGTGTTGGGCTCACCTGTTTCACAAAACTACTCAGATGCTGCTATAACTTGTGTGAGGGAGTATTTCCTCAACATTTAAGTCCTGATTTAATTAAGCAGATCCAACTTAGATTCTTCAATTTTAAGTTTAGTTAGTGAGAAAGGGCAATGCCCAGTGGTGTGATCCTGAGCTCTAACGTTGCTGACAGTGGATGCTCTAACTCCACATTGTGCATGTGTGGTACATCAGGTACATTCATGTAATTTACTGGATACATAATTTTTCCTTGTACTTTCTTGTCTAAAATACAGCATGGCTTGTTTTTCAGTAGTTCTGAGTACACATAAGGCTGGTCTTCCTGAGGCAGAAGAGGTTCAGAGAGGCTATGGCAGCATGAGAAAGCTCAGAGCTGATTTCTCTCAAGAGCCTCACTAAAAACAGTGTCTGCATTCAGCTATACGTTGTGTTGCTATTAATTCCACTCAAAGAATAGGATTATATCAGTAATTTAAAAATGTACTTTCTTGTCAGCTGCTGTATTCTGGTTTTCCTCTACAGTTTTGGTTTTTTTTTTTTTTTCTGTTTTTACCCTACAGTTAAGGAAATGTTCTCACAAATCCAAGATCAGGCCAAGATCCTCAAATGATGCAAATGTATGTAGGTCTTTAAAACAAATATGCCTATATGCAATCTCAATACTGAAAGACAGCATTTTCAGCCAACTACACCAGTAGATGTTTTGATTATATAAGAAGAGTAAGTGCTTTGCTAGTTAAAACTTTTAAAACTGACAAAGGCTGGAAATACATAAAATGAAAATTTATTTTAAACACATTTTTTAATTTACTTTAAGTAATTCATGGAGGAATTTATATTTGTTGTTCTGCTCATTATTTATTCAGGTTTTTTTCTGGTCCCCATTAAGTTACAGACACAAATAATTTTTTTCATCCTCTTTTTAAAACTGAGCATAAGAAATATTTATTCTCTGCATTTTAAATTAACACTGTGAGCTGTGAAAATTATATCAGAATTTTTAGAAGGAGGGTACCCAGTTGTCACTAACCAGGGGTAAGAGCAGCGACCACCCTGACAGTCATGGGAACATGAGCTAAGGACAGAGCTGCCCAGCATGGTGGCACAGGTGGTTTTCCAATTATATTGCAAAACTCACACACAACTAAGTAGAAATGGAAGATCAGACTTGGTCTTGTCTATCTCACAGTCATATAGGGGCAGGTCAAGAGTGAAAGATTCAGAAACCACATCCAAGAGAAGCTGTCCATAGTGTCCTTGTACTTCAGCCTTCCCCCACATGGCTGATGTGTAGACCTTGATATTCAGTTTGGCTTTAATTAATGCAGCCCATTTCTTTGTGGCCAGAAGTCTACACAGAGCAGTTCTGGTGGACAGACAAGTTATTCTGTCCTGTTGTGAATCCTGAGCAAAATCTTTTCAGCTCAACAGTTATTCATTGTTGATGGGTTTCTTGGAACATAAATAACAAAATCTACCTGCTTTGGAAGAACAGTTAAACTGAACTGTATTTTTTTTTAACTGTCATTTCAAGAATCAAAGTCATGTCCGGAAGACACCACCCTCACAGTACAGATTCTTCCTGTTCATTACTTTGTCCTGGTGTACAGAAGCTTTCCATGGTTGCTTAATTTGCTGCTGTGATTCAGGTGCTGAAAATAAAGAAGACTAAGCAAATGAAAATAACTTTTTCCATTCAACAAAGCTTTCTGAGATCTACCTTTGGAGCTTTTGGTCTGTAATTGGGCAAAAGTTAGGCTTTGCATTGTCCTTCAAGAAAAGAAAACTTCCACACAGTGCTTTTTACACTTGCGTTTGGAGCATGTGCCAGCACTATAGAAAACCTTGTATTGCCTGATTTAAAACAGGAGTTTGAATTCTGCTTTCTCAGAAGTATCAATTCACCCCTGGTTATTTAATTATTCTTTCCCATGAAACCTGTTTTGCTGGTTTTTGAAAATAAGTATTCACTGGGCATGAAATTACATTAAATGTTAAAGGCTGAAGGACTTAGCTTTGACAGACCAGTCTTAGTTAAGTGTGGGAGAAGGATTTCAATCATCCACCACGAATACTAAGGGATATTAGTTCGATGTTGGCCTTGCTGTGGATTAAATTTTCACTAGTCCTGAAATCTTTACGTGTAAAACTTCTGTAGGTACAAGTGTCTTTTTCAGGCAGACTACTAAAGTCTGACTATTGAAGTGTTACTGTTTTTCAGTGCAGGCAGACTTTAAGAAATTCCTGTCTGGGCCTGCAAATACACAACAGGATAGTAAATTCTTGTGTTATGTCCCATTACTGTCTGTTTTCCAGACAGATTATATTTACTTAGCTAAGAATCAATTATATGCATAAGGCTTCTGTGTTCAGGAAAAAAAATACCAGCTGTGTTGTTTTATACTGAACATCCAAGGTGTTAGAAAAAAGAAGCAAAGTCATTTTGCTGGCAGCTTTCCATGTGAGGACATAACTATAGAGTTGCTTCCTGAGGAGAACTGCACTGGGCACAGGGGGATCACACAGGTACAGGTGGCCACACACACAAAGCAGTCAGAGGCTGAGCCCCCAGTGCTCTACACACCTCTGCACGACTCCTGAACAAGAAACACTGGGGCTTCAGTTTTCCAATGAATAAAAAGTGGGCACATGTTGTCCGTCTGCTTCAGTCAGAGAGAAAATTCCTCAGAATTTTTAAGAGCCTCCACAAAAAAGAATATTAAGGCTATGAAGAAAACCCTACTACTCTGGAGATTTTGAAACATTACCTTCAAAGGTCAAGGTAATGCTTGTCACATAATTCCGCTAATATACGTAGACAAAACCGTAAATTAAATTGGCAGTATGGCTTACAACATTGAAAAATATGAAACACTGCAATTTAAAAATTAATTCAACCATCCTGAGAGAAATATGAATGAGACAGTTATTTATCTGTCTTTAGTTAGTTAGTTAGTTAATCTACCTAAGAAAACAGATAAACCAACATTGTTTCCTTGCAGGTGCTTGCTCGGAATGCAACTTGCTGCTGTTGGGTATAAGGAAGCAAAATTAGATAAAGCCCATTGCAAATCAATATTTAAACTCATTGTACTTGATTATTGCCTTAGCTACAATAGTCTGCAACATTTTACAAATGTCTTAGAGTATATTTTTATTTTTAAAGGATTAAATTGTATGCATTTAACATCAGAAGACAGCTCTCCTTTGTGGACTGCCAAATCTTCTGCAACTGGCAGAAGATCTTCCCCTAAGTATCTGTTTTTGTTTGTTATGGCTTATGTGCCACACTTATTCCCTTAAAGATTATCTGACTCTAGTAAATTAACAGTAAGATGTAGGTTGTTTTTTATCACAGGATGGAGGCACAGGAATCTATTTTTCTCATGTATTCTGGAGTTGCAGCTGACTGCTCTAAGTCCCATTGAGTCAGCTATAGTCACTCCTGAGTGGAAGCTTCAGAAGCTAAGATGCAGAATTTAGGAGTCAGGAGAGAAACCATGCGAATGCACCTGTTAATTCTGGTAAGAGGTTTGACATGTAGTTCGAATGGCTTTGAGGCCCCTTCTATTTTGAATCAAAGCATATGCATAACATATTCCCTCAGTAGGTCTGGACGCTGCAAAGGACTGAATGAAGCATATGAAGTGTTTTGTTCTACTTGAAACCATTGCCCACCTTCCAACAGGGTCAATGCTGGATGGATTTGACACAGTGCCTTGAGGATTACACTGCATACAAGAGCAGCCTTTGAGAAGTACTAAGAGCAGTAGCTAGAAAAGAAAATTCATAAGGATGAAGTAAAAAGACGGCCATGAGTTTCTCATGGAACATGACAGAAAGGAAGCTGCTGGAGAAAAATAAGTAGAACTGATGGAACAGATTAATTCTTTCAGCTTTGTAAGATTTCCTTAATTTAATTTCTCAAATACTGTTATTTTGTATACGTATTTTGATTCACAAAAAGAAACACCTATTTATGCACCTTCATCATGTGGTTGCATTATATGGGTCACAATACAGAAGCATCTCTGCTGTATACGAATGCTTCAAGTGCTTTGAAACCCATCAAGATTCCAGAAAATAATGTGAACACAGAGCATATCAATACATTTAATTTAGAGATTGATAAAAGTGATAAGAACTGGGTGAAAGTTTCTCATTCCTTAAGTTAACACATGGATAGATTTATGGCCAAGTTAGAAAGTACCTTGTTTTCCCTGATACACAAAAGTACTGTGGTGATGGAGTTCTGGACACATGTTGCTGGTACCATTACTGGAGAGTGCATCTTGTACCCAAAAAGTGTTTAGTTAAAAAAAAAAAAAAAAAAAAAAAAAGCAAAAAAGCAAACTTTGTAATCACAAGAATGATTGGCATATTCTCTCATATTTGAAGTTTAATAAGTATTGAAATTTCTCTCTATGCTAAAAGTTCTAATTTGTCTGTTCTTTTAAAATATTTTCTTAGCAGATCAACAGAGGTAAAACCTATGCAGCATGCATAATGTTTGAATTTGAAACCATCCGTGCCCTACTGATGCAAGTATTTTCACCATTTAATTTTCTAGACCTATTTTGACCCACAGGGAGAAATGGTCTTAATGAATCTTCATCATTTGGTAACATACCTGAGTAATAGCACAGTACAAATTAATATATTTCATTGTCGAAAATATATTAAAAATCATAGGTCATTATAGTTCATATATAGAAAACTTCCAGTCATTCTTGAAAGTTTTAATATTAAATGCTACAAAAAATATTCAGTATGAATAGACACAAAAAACCCCAGCTTTTATTATTTATTTAATAATAAAGCTGTTAGGAATATTTTGAAATTGTATCTAACAATTTTTTTCTATCCTAAAAGGTTCATTTTAGTAAAGAACATTCCTGAAGTCATTGGTTTCCTCTTGAAATTGAGCCTTCCTCAGATATGTGCATTTGGAACAATGATGTTCCTTGTTTGCAGATTCTGAAGAGAAAATTTGCAAACTTTCACTATCCAAATACAAGACTTTGAATGTGATTTTTAAATGAAAATTATTTTTATATACCATAGTATGTATGATGTAGTTATTTTTCAAATTGAAAAATTTTAAAACCCCTCATCATTCTTTTAGTTTGGAAAGTAGTCACTTTTAAGAAAACTTTTCCAGTACATTTTCTTTTAGTTGCCTTTGCATTATTGTACACATTTTGTTTTGCCTTCTCTTTCAAATATTAATTACAAAATATTAGTTTAAATTACTGCTATCTTACATATCCTCCACCTCTGAATGCTTTCAATTTTTATTCTTTTTTCTTGCCTATGAAATGATACTATGCAACATAAAATTAATTTACTCAGGTTTATAAATATTTTTAGTAGAACCAGAAGTAGTCATTAAGGCTTTTTATCAGATAAATGAAAAGTTTCAACTGCAGTTCAATTTGGAATTAATTTTATGTTCCTCTTTAGATAAGGATAGGCTTCTGTCTATGATAACACATCTGCAGTTGGAAATCATTTTTCTTATGCTAGTCAGCACTGCCCAGGTGAAGAATTAGGAGTATCAAACCTCATATTTAGTCACCACAAGGCTTGGTCCTACTAACTTTTCCATACTGAAATGCATTGGGTGAAACTGTGAGCCTTCTTTTGGGAGTGAAACTGTGTGCATGCGTAATGTTTTTCAGCCATCAACCTTAAATGTAGATTTAAATGCTCATTTTCATGCGCTGTATATTCTTTATCTGTCTCTACATATACATAAGGGAAAAAGTCCCCTACCAGGTATGGGGTCTAGGACTTAATATGTCTACTCTATGATGTTTTTGAGAATATATGGGTTAGAATAGGTGTTAAATGTTATGTAAAACACCCTTAATGTAGTCTGTGCATCTGTTGTGGAAAGGTTTTCCAATTGAGACCAGTGAGAAGTTTGGCTTTAAAAAGAACAAATTCTCTACCTGCTTTGGTCATCTTATAAGCAACCATCAGCAAAGTGATCTGGTAAAGGACGGAGACTTAAGTCTTCACTTCCCCCTTTTTCACCTCGTCTGAAATTGCACCCTTTTGGAATGTAGTTTTGTTTGCATGCAGGAGAAAAAAAATGGCTTAACCACCTAACTGGGAGAATAATCAGGAGAGATGAAGAGAAAAAAAGAAAATTCATAAGGTATTTTTAAAAGTAAGGTCTAGATTCAAGGACAGCAACAACCAGAAACCTGTGCTCTTTGTTTTGAAGGTGTGAGCAGGGCTGCAACTGAACCTTGTTGCTACAGTGTGTGTAACAATAGCCTAATCAAAACCACTGAGCTTCAGCGCTGTTTTAAGTTTACCTGCTCACTCTGGGAGCTCCAAATTAGTGTAATAGTGAAACCTGAAACCATGGTTTGTATCTAGACGAGTATGTGGTTAGGGAAGCAGAGCAGAGCACAGCTCTCTGCACATTACAGATGAAGTAGGAAGTGGCTGATCAGCTGCTGCAAATGTTGTTGCAGGTTCTTAGTAAACCCTCTGTAAAACTCAGAAAGCTTCCCAGGTCTTTCATGTAGAAGTGGTGAAGTGCTTTGCAATAGAACTGAAAAGTTTGTTGGGTTTGCAGAGTAGCCCAAAAGCATTTTGCTTTATAAAAGGATTCCTTTAAAGTGCAAGACTTTCTGATGTGTAACTGATTCAAAAATCCTGAAGTAATTTTATGATGAAAACCATAAAAATTCACTAAGAATTTTAAAATTACAAGCATTTTTCCTGCATAATAGTCAAAGTTTCCTTATAGTACTTGCTCATTGTCAGGTTTTCTTAATGTTACTAAAAGCAAGAGTCAGCAATACACTAGGAGCTCACTGCATCAGGGGTCAAACGGAATAAGGTCTCACCAAATGTCATAGTCTAGGCCAAAGAAAGAAGGTGTGGTTTTCTTAGAATGTAAAGTCAAAAATCAGTTTTTTTGCTTGCATCTGCGAGAGACTATTATTGTTACAGATAGGATCTTCTTACATACTTATATGTATTTATGCAGTCTATTATGAAGCAGGTATGATGAAATCGCTGTGCATTGCTATTCATCTCCAGTTTTATTTAGGATGCAGTCTTGGACCAGAAATTTCTAGACTGAGGCAATGGATAGGTTGTTTGCTATAGCCTGGTACCTTAAATATCATTAACAGTTCAGTCTCTGCAGTTAAGTCTGGGCTGGTTGGAGACTGGACACCAGGCTAATGCATTTGCAAAACAGTGTATTGCAGATAAGATCAACACAGCTGTTCTGAGCTAACTGGGATTTCTAAAGTACTGCTGGCTTTGGGAGCAGGTATGCTTTGCACCTGCAGTCCGCCAAGGGTGAGAAAAATATGAATAGCTGAAGCCAGACCATCCTCTGCTAGGACAGGATATTTTCTTGCTTCAAGGGAGATTATCAAAATTATTATTTGTCATTGTTGCCAATTAAAAACTGTGCCAAATAAACACATTCTGTTGCAACACTGATTGCATTGAACAGACAGATTTGTATCTTCAGCTGATGGTTGTAGAACTGCATGTGTGAGTGCGAAAAAATGTGTGGGTTTTTTTTCTCTTTGACAGCTTCCATTCTGCTCAGGTTGATAATTGGATGTTCACCTTCTTCTGTGTGCCAATCTCTCACCCAAACACTGAGATACCCTGGTACTTAGGGAGGCAATAAATAGAGACATGTCATTTAAGCTTTATTAGTACTGGAGCCAAAATCACCCTTGCACATGAGTCCAATTCATTTTACAATTTTGAAAAACAGAACCATCTGTGACCAAACTATGGGATAGGATTCCCATCCAACCTAGTAATGCTTGTTCCAGGTGTACTCCCTTCTGGACTTTGTGCAGTGCTAGGACTTCCATTCATTTTGCCACCTATTTATGGTATTATCACCTCAGGACGCAGTGATAAAGGACAACACTAAGGGTTTTAGTAGGGTGAGAATGGCTTTTTCCCATTCTGTCCTGAATGCTTTTGCCCACATAGAATTCACAAGTTCCAAAAGAGCTGGACTTCTAATTTCTCTTTGAGTTCACATGGGAGAGACATAGAAATTATGCTCTTTTATGCAGGTTGATTTCTTCTTCTGTTGAACACAGAATATCTGGACATGAAGGGAAGCTGGGATCTTTCTCTCAATGTCATACTGGCTACCAAAGATGAATGACTGTTTCCCTTTCACAAGCCAAGAATGGCAAGGGTCAAAGTCACAAGTATTGCATCAAGGCAAATACAGTGTCCTTCACTTCCCGATAAACAAACATTCCCAAGAATGTAAGTGACCTTTTGTCCACTGCCCATATGGAAGCTGTTTGAGAAGGTTCTCCAAGAACACAAGATAGATTTTTGCAGTGTTCTATGCATGCTATACTGTAAGTGCTGAAGATCTGGGCATGATTAAAGAAGTTTAATGCCACAAGGAGTTGTGCAATGGGATATTTGGGACATTCTCTGGACAGTTTTTATGGCAGGTTTCTCTATACAGCTGCAGTCCCTTTTCTTCTGTTCTTTGGGGTTTTTTTTAAGAACTTCAGTTTCTGCCTCTGTTCATTCAGTGCAGCACAACATGTGAAAAAGCTGAGAGTCCTAAGAAGAGAGGAGAGGCTATTTGGAAACCAAGGTGTTAGCTGCCAAAGCTGCCACAGTGACCACCCCTAACACTATTTACTGTTATCAGAGTGCTTTGGGTGTATGTGAAGCCAGCATGTAGTTTCAGTTTAATTTCTTGGTCTTGAGTGTCTGCAGCTGACTGCTGTTCCACTACCTCTACAGAGCTTTTCATAGTATTCATAGTACCAAGTGTCCCAGATTATAAAAAAAAAATTAAAAAGAAGAAAGTAGTAAAAATTTTAAAAAGCAGTAAAAATTAAATGCTCCTCTAAAGTAGGAAAAAAAACCCCCGTTATGCTAGCTTTGGCTCAGCAGGCCTCATTATAACACCTTTTTTTCCAAACAGCTTTTCAGCATGTCACTTTCCCACCTAAATCATTCCACTGTTTCTAGTATTAGAATTAATACCTAGATCACTCTCAGTCATAAGGGTAATTATTTAAGCTAATTAAAACTCTAAAGGTGGAAAAGAGTTAGTTCTAACTGTTGGAAAATAAAAAGCAATATTTCCATTATTATGATGATCATTTAGTTACTATTAGATTATAACAAACTACAAAAATGAAAAAGGACGGGTTGTTCAGCCTTTATATTTAAAAATAAGCACTTAATCTAAAATGCATGTGTTGTCCTTCCTGTCTCAGTTTCCTATTGCCTGGATTTGGCTCTCAAAAGATATCAGATGAAAGAAGTATTATGCACAGAGACTTGGGAAGAATTTTTACCTTAGTCCTAGAAACTTATCCCAAGAAATAATACAGTATGATGACAAAAGGTTCATATGCATGGTGTGCACATACACAACATTGAGCAACATAGATATAACCACAGAAAAACTGATATAGAATTCCCTATTAAAATACAAAAATAAATTTGAGAGTATCATTACTATCAATTAACACAGCTTTCAGGAAAACAAAATAAAACAACATCTAAAAAACCCCAATCAAACAAATGGAAAAATAGACTCCTTTCTGGTTGCTTTCTTTGATTAGAATGTAAAATTCATCTGTTATAGAGAGATACATGTTGTCAGTGGTATTTTTCTTTATAAGAAGTTTTAGGGCAATGAGAAATTATAGCTGATAGTCTGTGGATGAATAAAGAATGTGAAGAATTAAATCCTAAGATATAGTCTGCAGGTACTCAGGTACAACAAGAGCACAATCATGTGTAACCTTGGCTCATTTAAGCAAAGTTTGGTTTTATTCAAATGCAATTTTACATATATAATGAAGAAATGTAAACCATACCTCTGAAACAAGGTTATGTGATGATTTGGGAGAAAAAATCAAGTTATAAGCAGCTCTGCAATTGGGTAAGGACTATGATGAAACAGAAGAGTGTAATGCATAAAGGTTATCAGCTTGTAAATTCTTGTCATTTTATCCTTACAGAATTTTCACAAGGTTTTGATTAAAGTTTTTGCTCATGGGAATTTGTTTAATAGTCAGGAGTCAGCACTTCCAAAACTGGAGGAGAGATGACAGTTGGAAAAAATACTGAAATCCTCTGGATGCAACCAGTAGAGATACGGCCAGATGAAGAATGACTTGCAATTTTCATCACTACATGTGGCAGACAAGTTCATGCTCTAAAGAATTGCAGTGCTAGATTTTCTAAGTGTTGAAATGGTTAGAGAGATAACAGAAATAGGTATGCATTTCCCCTACACGGGGAAAAAACCCCAAAAACACAAAACAAACAAAACAAACAAACAAACAAACAAAAAGAAGAAGAAAAAACATTAATTTTAAAAGTTTACTCTTTAAAGTCACTGAAAAGAAATCTGAGTTATGTATTAATTCCAGGGCGTCAATACCTTTTGGGTACAAAACACTGGTGATAAAAAGGCTTTTGACTCTGAATGCTAAGGTAAAAATAAAAGTAATAGGACTTGAAGCCTGAGGAGCTTAGAAAATGGTAAGATGCAGATTCTAATGGTAAGCAAACTTAAATGAACAAGTACCACTACAAAACTCTGTAGTATTCTTTGTCTTTTCAGCACCCATCAAACAACTGAAAGACAAATTTTAGCCAAATGTTACTTTAGTATATCTCTAGCTGTTGATCTCAATATGGCAGCAAATATTTCAGATGTGATGTAATGCACAGGATAGCAATCAAAGGATGTCATCATTGAATTGGAAGGGACATAAATAAGTGGTTTGTCACTATGTTATGTCCATCACAAGCTATAGGGTAAGAACAACAGTACTAGAACTTATTCATGCCATAAATTAATTCTTCAACATGGACCTCAAGGCATGGAAATTCCACTTTCACTCTTAGAAAGTGCCTCCTAACAAATGTTGCTGGCCTTTAAACATGTTTCTTTTTGCATCTCCACTATGGAAAAGAAGGGGGGAAAGATAAATTAACCCTTTTTTCACTACCAGAGACTTAGGTATTAATTTTGTTCTATCCTAATCTTACCATGGCTCCCTGAACAATGACCATTTGTTCAACATAATCAGGAATTCATTCTCACTATTCTCCTTTGGGTACTCTCCAGCTGGTTGTTTGACATTGACTCTGCTGTAGCCTCATCTGTACTAAGAGAAAGGATTCTTTCACTTGACTTTTGGGCTATATTTTTGAATAAAAGGTAAGTGGTACAAATTTAATCTCGGCAAGTCTTATATTGTAGGGATCTTCTTTTGTAAGATGCATGTTCCTTAATACATAAACCATAAAATAATTCACCTGTGGAATCATCTGTGTTTGGGACTATCAGTATTTTGCTGTCTAAGTAATGGAGGAGCTTAACAGATTTAAAATGTGCCATTGTTCATATGTATGTTTAAAAGTTGGTCCAAGCATCCACAAAAAAGTATTTATTCATAAATTTTTGAGTTCTGTGGTAGTAAGTAGAAAAACTATCAAGGCTTGATAATTTCACTTTGGTTTCCATGTGAGATATGGAAAGGTCCATCCTAAGGTTATCAATTCCCCTCTTCCTGTCTATCACAAAGACAGAATTACAGACACCCAATAAACTAAAAAAGCTCTCCCAATAGATTGTTGCATTTTTCAGTCTTGATATTTAACTTCAGTAAGTATTTGTCATTGTTCTGTGTTTTGAGTCACTTGTTTTTCCTTGTGGCTAACATTTCCTTTACTTGACAAGATTTTAATCTCTCACAGGTGTGAACTTATATAAAATCTCCAGAAGACAAGGGGTTTCTTCTCAGCTGTAATTTATTTTAACAGAACTCTGAATTTGCTTTTTCCCTCTGTTCTCCTCTTGCTTGGATTTTTCTGGATTTGTCTCCATGCAGCTAGGGACAATTATTTTTGGGTAGATTTTAATCTACTAATGATACTTAAAAAAAAAAAAAAAAAAAAGATACTGCAAAAACATCTTGGCATCCAAACTCAGACCTAATTTGTTTGTGTAGAATAATTTCTCTCAAAATTGAACCTCAGAGCAATGGTTGCTATGGTTTGGTTGTGGCTTGTGAGGGAGCATGAATTCAGTGCAGCACACTTACACACCAGCTCACTCGTGTAATTGTGGCTTCTCTGCCTGGTGCACAGCACCATCAGTTTTTAAGGCTACACCTGCCCTCTGAGGGTGTAGTTTCTGTGCAGTTTCACAAACTGCCAATTTTCTAGTCTGAGCTTACTAGGAAATTAAATCTAGACTTTTACAACTGATATTAAAAATGTATTTGAAGATGTTCAGAGACCTGCACCTCTGTTTATAAAGGCCAAAATATATTTTCATCTCTTATCCCTTCCCTTAAAACTCTTTCTCTGAGCAAGAAAAACTCAGCAAGACTACATCAGTGCTCTTATAAAACTCTGCAGCTGGTCTTTTTAAGCAAATTGTGGAATTAAATTATAATTTAGTTTTAAAACACAGGTATTATTATATTGGATGAATTGTGATTTTTTTTGTCTTGTTCATGTGTTGGCAAAGACATTTTCAACGTCTTGTACATGGAGAACATTCTTGAATGCAGAGTCTCCTCTCTACTCTGATAAGATAATGCGACAAAAATATCTAAGAGCAGGTTTAACAAAACATTCTTTCTCCTAGGTGTATGCAGTACTGATATCTTATCCAAACTTCATCAAACACAGCAAAATTACTTCTTCAGATGTTTGCTTGATAAATTCAGTCAGTTCTGCTTTATTTCAGATCCTAAAAACGAAGGTTGGAAAAAGAAGGCACCTTCCTCAGCAGCACTTGCCCCACCAATACCTCCATCACATTCTGCTGTGCAGTTGCCACCTCCTCCACCAGCCTCTCACCCATCCCTGCAGGTGCCAGCTGCTCCCAGTCTGCCTCCCAGGAACATCAAGCCCACATCTGAAACAATGTGAGTGAACATAAGCTTTTATTTTCTCACCTTTCTCTGCCTATCACTTTCCTCCTCCAGGCAAAGGCTGCATAAGCTCGAGGTTTCTGAAACGGGTGTCTCACACTACTTTTCTTATCCTGCCCTGTACCTAACCTGTCTAGAATTAGCTTTCATTAGTTTGGACTCTCCGTCTGTTCAGTTGTTTCCCTGAATTGTCTTGTCTATAACAAAAATTTTTTGCTTTTGTTGGTGAGGGAAGGGGGAAGGGAACAGACTCGGTTTTTACTCCAGAACAATCCAAAGACTTTAAACACTGATAGAAAATCAGTTGCCTCAATAGCTAAAGTTTTTCCCTGAATTTTTCTGGACAAAGAGGGCGAGGAGGGTCAGGTCTATGAGCCAATACCCCAGGTAGCAGCTCTGCAAGCTGGAGGAACTGAGCTCATCACTGGTTGTGAAACTGCACCGGGGCCGTGTCATGGCCTTGGTGATAACCCTGGGAAGCTCTGTTGATATGGGGCTCCTTTCTTTACCCTTCTTTGAAGAGCAGTATACAAAAGCAGAACCTCTGCTGACAGAGTTATAAGTACTTGAGTCCAGCATCAAACTGACCAGAATCAAGCTCAGCCTGAATAATGAGCTGCTCTCTGGCCAGCAAAGAGCATCAAACAGCAGGCAGGGAGAGCTGGGGAGGAGTGTCCAGCTCAGTGCTGTGTGACAGCATCAGCCCTCCTCTTTACCAAGGCATGGGAGCCAAGTTTGACACCAGACACCTCTGAAATATATCTCCAGATGTCCTGGATGTCTGCTCTCCCATTCCTGTGTGCCCTGTAAAGTCTCCCCTCTGCTGAAAATTTGTGCCTGGTATTGACACCTTTGCTCTCACCCGTCTCCATGCTTTCCCCATCAAGCAATTTTAGAACATCCCATTCTGCTTTCAAGTCCTTTTTTTGGTTGCACTTCTTTGATGATGACTGTTAGCCCTTGTTTTCTTTCTGCTGTTATAAGGCATTATAAAGTTAAAAGTACCTGATATTATTAATTATATTCTCAATTAAATTTCTTATTTCTCTTATTTGGACAACATTTTAAATCTAAGAGTACCAGTGACATTTTACCTGGCCTAACCTTTACTCCATTTTTTCTCTTGTCCCTTATTTTAGACTTTAAGCCAAACAAATCAAAGCCTCAGAGCTGTATTTAGCATTGAGCAAAAGTCTGATGTTGTACTTTTGCCCTGTGTAAGAAGCCTGCACCTGCAAAAGTGGTTAAAAAGCCCAACAGATTCTTTCTATTCAGTCACCCCATCTGCCTGTGATATTTTCATACGATGCTCATCTTCATGGTATTCTGAGTGCCTTTATCTCACTTTGGTGTTTTTTACTCAGGATCAAGGTGGCCAGACCTAAAACACCGAGTCACAGTTAGGGAGAATAATTTAGAAAATCTTGTATGTACTTAAGTAGGATATAGGGCTCAATAGACTGTTCAGGCTTTGCATAAAATAGATAATAAAAAGCACCAGAAAAATTGTGAATGAAAATGTAATCATAAAACCATCTTCATAGGTTTCACATGTCTATATTTTCATACTTACAGAAACCTAGACAATGAAGAAAACTATGATGACGTTGAATTTGTGTCATCAGGTAAGATGCATACATTTTATACATTTTAATTACTGGCTGCTGGGAGAAACTGTAAGCAGTTGTATTAATAAGATAAATGAAAGTTCATTGTATTCAGGAGTGATTTGTATAACTAATTATACTGTTCTGCAGATTTATGGGTGAAGATGGTTGTCTCATGACACTAATGGATCTACTATTTTGTGATTAATGTGGCAGACTGAGAAACTGCTTTAAATTTCTTTCTTCCCCTTCCCTGCTTTCTTTTTATTTTTACTTCTTTTTTTCTTTTATTTTCTTTTTGTTTGTTTGTTTATTTGTTTGTTTGTTAGCTTAGAAATATGCTGGGACCATAAATCTCCAGATTTTCAAACCCGAACTGAAATGAATGCTGCTCTTTCAGAGCTGATTTTATGTAGTCTGGTGATGGAGGCAGTGTCCTATTCTTGACTAAAAAAAAAAAAAAAAAAAAAAAAAGATGGGTTGACTGTCCTCTTACTGTTGCTTTGTGGTCTGAGGCAGTGAGAGGCAGTGAGTTGTACCAGGAGCTGCAGAGAAGCAGATTGTGACACAAAGAATTTCAATCTGCCTTCTGATGTCTCCTTGGTGGCACTTGGTCTGTGCCAGGCACACTGTGCATTTACTATGCGTGTCCACAACTCACAGCACTGCAGGCTATTCTGCTGAAATGGAGCTTTTCTTACTTACCTGCCTGCAGAGGAAGAAGGAAGCAGGAGATTCACAGAATATCTTCTCCTGCTGCCCAGGGCAGAGGCTGACTTAGCAAAACAGCCTTTGGGCTACTTATTCAGCTGTTGGGCTGGTACAAGCAAGCTCTTTGAGGTTTGTTTGGATTTATTAGATTCTTGACAATTACTTTTCATATAAGGAGTGATTTTGTAAACAAATAGCATAGGTAAATTCACCAATATAATTTAAGATTTTTTAAAACAAATTTTCCACTTTAAAAATACATAGTGAAATATGCTGTTTGTAGATATTTTTAGTTTGCAGTGTTCTACAAAAGCAATCTAGAAAAACTGAATTTTGCATTCATACCTTCATCAAGAAACAGGAGCCTATACATATTTCTGGTTAATATCACTGATGTTATAGACAGTTTTAAATAGCTAACACTAGAAATAATTGTTTTCTGTAAAAGAAAAAAATAAATATCCTGGTTTTATTTTTTTGTTCCTGTAGGTCATAGAAATACACAGAGGGTAAGTACTATCTACAGACATAAACCTATCCTTTTTCAGCAAAAACTTACAAATTTAGTAAAACTTCTTCATTACATTAGACAATTACTACCAGATTTAACCCAGTATATTCACAGTAAGTTGTAGAAGCAATTATTTGTTGTGAAGGATAGTAATAATATCAGGGAAGCTGAATAAACTGGAACAAATTATTAAACCTGCTTTTTAGACACAAAAATTGATTAAAAAGAGAAGATAATGCAATATTATGCCTTCTACCACCACTGACATTTCATTCCACTGGAATTTTCCAGAAATAATAGAAATAATGTCCCTGTTCCATTCTAGTAATAGAATACATCAGTTAATATTTCGGTTAATTGCAGATTTTTATCAGTATGTTTAAGCACCTGGCTACATAAGGGCTAGGACAACCTCTTAGACCCTAATCTGACTCACATTTAAATCCTTAGCATACCAGTTTAAATAGGACTAACCCTGACACCTTCATATGGCAGTGCAATCATCAGCAGTGATAAAGACTTTATAGGACACACACTGCAATTAAAACATCCACTTTGAATTAAGCAATATGTTAGTGTGATTCTAACAAATCAAGGTTTCATAGGTGTGATATTGTAAAAAAAATAGCAGAAATAATAGAATAGTGTGCTTGAATAATGGAATAACTTGTTTTGGGAAGAATAAAGGTATTTTCATTTTGCTATAAATGCTTTTTATATAATTTGTATGAAGTATGAAGTTTATGTAGCAGGCCAAGTTTCTCCGTGTCTTTCCAATTGTACTCAGACCATTGATAATGGATTATTTTTTATAGGGCCAAGAAAGTGATGGAGAGATGTATGAAGACATTAATGACATCAGGTAGTAATTCTAAACTCTATAACCTATTGTATCTTTATTACTATGTTTTCTAATAGGTGTATTTCATCTGGCAGAAAAGTGTTATTTCACTGTAGTCCCTGCCAGGGATTACTGTCTGCATTCGTTTCCCCTGGAGAAAGCCTGGCTATTCACAGGTTCTTTCCCAGTTAGATCTGCCATACTCTGGCATGGCAAAATTCCTGCAATTAAATAATGTAATTACTGGGATCAAGGTAACAGAACTCTGATTTCTGATCTAAGAAGTATGTCTGAACCACTGGTTGGAACTACAGCCTAGGAGGAGAAATAAACTCAGTCCCAAGGTATTACGGTCCCAGATAGATTTTTGCTGTGGTTTTTTTGTTTTTTTTTTTTTTTAATTTTTCAGATAAATGTTCTTAGAACTCCTATAAGAGGCTAGATTGACAATTTTCATTGCCTGAGTCAACTAGTATAGCTACAGAGACAATACAAGCTCTGCTTATTCTTCTTCCATTTAGACCTTTCATTTGATGACTCTCCTGCCCCAGTAATGTCTAAATCTATGGGATTTACTGTATTACAATAGCCAGAGAAAAACTCTAATTCCCTCTGAATAAGTAATTTAGATGCATAACAATTTTCAGCAAAAATTTATTGTTTAATTCCCTGTGATTTATAGCCCAAGTGAGCCTCATTTCAGACTTTTTTTTTTTTTTTTTTTAAAGCAATTTGAGCGTATCTGTTTGGCAAAAGTATTTAAAAAAATAAATAAATAAGGGAGTCTCAGTCAATCAGTTCCATAGGGTTTCTAAAACACAGGTCTTCCAGCCAAATGGGAGAGCTGGAGATGTGTGACTAATTCCATCCCAAGCTCCCAGACTTTCCAGTCCACAAGGCACAACAGGCAGTATATCCTGGTGAGAAGAAATGAGTGCAGAAGACTGACTCATTTGTGTAAACTGCTGGAATAGGTTGCAATCAGGTTTTAAAATACAGTCCAGTGACAGCTCAGGCTTCAGGTCAGCCTACATCAGCCACTGGTGGCCTGGGTAAATATTTATCAGCTGCATCCAGTAGAACACCTAGACTGCTGCCAGTTTGCAAGCTTGGTCAAAATTAGCTCAGAGACACTTGGTCACACACGTGTGGAGCCAGATAACCTTTTCTGGTGTGTTGCCCTCATGAGGACAGGTGCTTTAACTTACATATGTAGTAAAGAGCTGCTTACTCTATCTGTTGCAGCTGCATTATGGTTTAGAATCTGTAGCTTTGATTTCACTTGGAGAAGTCTTTTTTCATCACCTACAGTTTTTTGTCAGCCTTGGGTAAGGTAGCTCTAAGGAAGATTTGCTTCATACATTCTGTCCTGGCAATGCACTTTCAGATCATCAAGGGGAAAAGAGAAGAAGCAAGGCAAAGAAGATAAGAGAAGAATGGACCAAGAGAAGAAAGAACAAAAGGAAAAAGAAAAGAAAGAGTATGACCTGAGGAAAAAGTTCAAAGTAAGCTTTTGATTTGGTAATGTGGACAAAGGTATGCAAGATGCATTATTTAGCATTGTCAAGTTCAAAATACACTTTTCACCTGGCTATGAAACTATTTGTTATGGCAGGTAGTTCAAATGCCTGCATAAATTCTGAATAAGGATTTAAGCTACCTTTTATTTGTTTGGCCTGTGTTTGAATACAACCTCTGCGCTGATGGATGGCAAAAACTGTGTGATTACAGTTTTCATTAAATTACTTTCTTACCTTTTTTCTATATAAGTAAGCCTTAAAATAATCTGTTTTCACTTTTCTATTTCTAATAATTTACTTCATTAGAATAACATCAAAAGCTCTTAATAAAAGTGGGAATTGTATCCCATACACATAGTGTTGTTTGCTTCACTGTAGTCAGACACAAAAGTATTTATAACTTTAAAGATTTCAAATTGTATTGCAACACATTACCCTTGCCTTGGTAGAAAAGGACGTATAGTAAATTCCACCCTAAATGAGAAGGAGGAAAATAAGACTTGTAAAGGAGAGTTACAGTCATTCTCTGGGGCCAAATGATGAGTTCTTTCTGTTTTAAATAATTTCTGTATATCTGATGGTCAGCATGCTCTCACAGTTTACAAGTCTGACAGTCAGTTTTTCTTATCTAATGCCCATTCACAATTCTCCAGTGACAATTTCAGTGTGACTGCACACAGGGAGAGCTTTGTTTTCCTTCCTGTTGTGCTCTGTACAGATAAAGTCATAGTGATTCACATCATGGCCTTGGTCTGCTGTGGGGAGCCTGACATGAGTTAAGAAGCAAATATTAAAGGTACATACAGTTAATAATAGTGAGTTAGCTTTTGTTTATTAGGTGCCGAGTCTATTTTTTAGACCACTCACAAAAAGTCTAGACGTTAGTGCATAGATAGCTTTTAGCTTATAGACTTTGCTACTGCAGCCATTAAGGTATTTTATTATTCTTAAACAAATATATTTTAGTGCACATTTTCTTTCCCATTTATTGGCCACTTATACAGGATAGATATTCCTGAATTAGTCTATAATTGGCAAGAGCAATATGCCTCTGAAATACATATCCTAAAGTCACAAATACTAAATCCCAAAATGACTTCTTCGTAACATACTGAAAAGACCTCACAAAGTGAATCCTGAACATCAGTAAACAGTGTGGTCATCTCTTGTCAGTACTTGCAAAATCATTTATGGAGTAGAATTGTAAACACAAAGCATTATGTGGCAGACTCATTAACCTTAAAGAATATTTACTCATATGATTTGTATCAGGAATAGCGTGGCCAGCAGGATCAGGGATTGTCTGATTGTCCTCCTGTATTTGGTACTGGTGAGGCCACACCTCAAATCCCATGTCCAGTTTTGGGCCCCTCAGTACAAGAAAGACACTGAGGGGCTGGAGTGAGTAGAGAGAAAGGCAGTTGAGCTGGGGAAGGGTCTGGAGCACAAGTCCTGTGGGGAGCAGCTGAGGGAGCTGAGGGTATTTTGCCTAGAGAAAAGGTGGTTCAGGGGGGACCTTATCATTCTCCACAACTGTCTGAGAGGGAGTAGCCAGGTGGGGGTCAGCCTCTTCTCCCAAGTAACAAGGGATTAGAAAAAGAGGAAATGGCCTCAAGTTGTTACAAGGGATGTTTAATTTAGATATCAGGAAAAATTTCTTCATGGAAGAGGTTGTAAAGGGTTGGAAGAGCTGCCCAGTGAAGTGGTAGGATCATTATCCATGGAGGCATTTAAAATGTGTGTAGATGTGGGGGATGGTTATGTAGATGTAGATGTAGATGTAGATGTAGATGTAGATGTAGATGTAGATGTAGATGTAGATGTAGATGTAGATGTAGATGTAGATGTAGATTAGATGTAGATGTAGATGTAGATGTAGATGTAGATTAGATGTAGATGTAGATATGGATGTAGATGCTTAGGGACATGGTTTAGTTGAACTTGGAAGTGTTAGGTTAACAGTAGAGCTCAGTGATCTCAGAAGTCTTTTCCAACCTAAAAGATTCTATGATTCTATGAGTAATTCTGCTAGAAATAAATGGAGATACCCATTGGAATTAAATACATCTGTTCTGTGAATACATAAAAGGTGTCATCGGCTAGTCTATAATCATAGCATTAATCTTAGTATTTTAATCTTGGTATTAATCTTTTATTCTTGGTCTTTTAATCTTAGGATTAATCTTAGTATTTCTGTGATTTTGCCAGTCAGTTCTTTGATTGCTCTATTGCCATGCCATTCCCCTCTTTTAATCTCTGATTCTTAATTTAAATTGTGTAGTTGGGGCAGGAGGAAGCCTTTCTGTTTATTTGTCCACATTATTTTAAATGTCAATGAAACAAGTAACCATCATTATCATTATTTTTACTTTTTTTTCTGAATTACTGGTAAAGACCTCCATTTTTATACGTCTGTGATATCTTCTGTTTCTTCTTCAGTTAACAGGACCCATTGAAGTCCTTCATCAGGCACGAGTTCGCGTTGACCACAAGGGAGGGAAGAATGAACTGACTGTCAAACAGGGGGATAAGATTGAAATCATTCGCCTCACAGACACCCCAGAAGGAAAGTGGCTGGGCAGGATAAAAGGAAACTGTGAGTTCTGTTTCTTCACTGTGCTCCTGAATGTTTTCACTGCATGACAGCAGACGTGAGCATTACACCAAGGACTAGCCCTACCATGGCTGAGTCACTGGCCACCAAAGTAATTACCCCAAGTTACCCTTCCATCCTCAGCTGGCATACAAGGCTTAGTTCATAGGAGGGAGTTACTGCACAACATAATGTAACACCTATAGGCACTGGAATAAGTTAGGCACAGTATGCTGGGACCTTCACTGACATGCTGAGGGTTATTCCCTGTCAGCAGCCTTCAAATAGCGTCAGAACTCAGCTCCCTGCAAGTAGCAAGTATCACCTTTCTTCGTGTCATTGCATTAAACATAACACAGGTGATATTAAAATAGAACTAGAGAATATAAGGGCTTGTTTTAAGTGTTTTTCTTGTTCCTATTCCTATGGGAAGTTTCTAACTGACTTCTAGATTTTACTTTCTCTGAAATCCAAGATATTTCTCATATTTTATAAATACCATCAGTGGATCCGTGAGTATAAAGGGGTTGATGATCTGGCTCCTGGGTTATAAAAGGTTGATCTGTAAAATCTATCAAAATTATTGAAAGCATTTGCTTGATCTTTAGGGGGACTAAAATGACAATAAAATTAGTAAGACAATTCACACATGTAGAACAGAGTTCTACAAAATTGTACATGATACCAGCTGAGCAGTTGCAGTGATAGATATATACAGATAGTAAGGAGCTGGGTGTATCTCATACAAAGAGAATCTGAGAAAGCTGGGAATGTTCAGCCTGCTGAAAGGAAAACCAAGGGGTATAATTGTTCATAAATACCTGGTGGGAGTATGTAAAGAAAATGGAGCCAGGCTCTTTCCAGTTACCCAGTGACAGTGCAAGAGGCAACAGGCACATACTGAAACATACATGTTGTATTCAAACAGCAGAAAACACTTCTTTTACTGTGAGGGTGACCAAGCAAGGGAAAAGGTTGCTCAAAGAGGTGGTGGAGTCTCCATCTGTGGAGATCTTCAAAGCCTGACAAGACACAGTCCTGGCCAAGTTGCTGTAGCGGGGGGATAATGTTTGTTTAGAGGGATTGGCCAAGATGATCTCAAGAGGAAAGTTCCAAAACCAGCTTTTCCACAGTATCTTGAAATTGTGAAAATAAGTCAATGGATCATTTTGTGCACAGAATACCAAACTGGTGAGGGCTAGGAGAAGCATATTTTCTAGTTCACAAGCAGTACATTAATTAATTTAATTTTCATCAATTAATTCTTCCATCAGCAAAAGTTGAACCTGTACAAGGCTTCTCACTGAAAAGTTTCAATAATACAGACCAATTTGTTACACCAGTGCTTCAGCCTTCCATGTTCACAGGCCAGGTCTGTGCAGAAGACCAAACCAAAGGGGAAGTGAGAGGAAAGATCAATGTCTTAAATTTGAGAGGAGCACACTAAAAACTACATTCACTCAGAAGAAGGAGAGTGGTGAATTTTCAAAGAAATGTATGATGATTTTTCACCTTGGAGAAATCCATTTGTGCACTCTTCTGTATATGCAGCATATGTCCAAAATTACCCTTGGGAGAGACAGAGTACCTCATCTCAGGTCAGCTGCTCTGGTCAATGCAGCTACAGTGTGTCTGCCAACCTGAAGAAAAATCAGTGCACATGATCCTCCTAATGACCTGTCAGGAACTTTATGTCATGGACTGCCCTAAAATATGCCACAAGGCTGCAGTGGTGTTACAAATGGATGTGGGAATCTAGACTGCCTCTTGCCCAGGCCTCTGGCAGCAGGCAGTACCTTTATTGAGGTGGCCAACTCCTCAAACCCCAGTCTTGTTTGCAAGTTCTTTAATAATGGCTGATTTGGTCTATTATTGAATGAATTATTTATTCAATAGGCATAAAACTGACAGACATAAGACTTCAACTAATACTACACAGAAATAAGGACAAAAAAGCTGCTAGTAGGTATATACAGTGTGAGATTAAAGGTACCTGTTAATGTTACAGATAGAGAAGAAATAATATAACTTAGGATTCAATGTATCTTACCATCCAGTTGTTGGTGAAGCACATATTGAGATCCTTTCCCTCAATGCCCAGGGAAGTAACCACAGTACCTGCATCCAGACTCTGAGGAGAGGTCTCCCCCACTTTCAGGGTGTGTATGTAGAAGGTTTCTGCCTCTGTGATAACTCATTTGTCTTTTATAGTTTGTAAAACAGGGTCTTAGTCAATAAGATTTCTTTTATGTGGTCTCTTAGTCAAGAATATTCCTTTTATGTCTTCCCACATCAGTTCTCCAGACTAAGATGTTGATTCTTAGCTGAGGCCTGAGCCCCTTTGGCACCAGAGATGCCTTGCTGAGCCATTTAGCCTGGTTTATGTCTTTATGCACCAGCTCTCTGGAGAGGGAGGGTAGATGTCCTGCCACAAGCGGTCCCAAAGCCAGCTGAGAAAAGGAGTCTGCTCCATGATTCCTGCACAGAAAATTCTTCCGCTGTAGCTGAGAAGCAAATAAAGATGAACTTAACATCAGCTGAGAAGCCTTACCAGGGGGATCTGAGATAGATCTTTGTATTTGTGTCAATAGATTAGGCTACTTGGAATGAGACATTCCTTTGAAACTTTTCAAAAATTGTACAAAACAATTCAGCCACTGGTTCTGAGCTTCTTGTTAAAGTTATCCCTGCATCATTACACTTAAATTGCATGGTTTCATTTATTTAGATGGATACATTAAAACAACCATTGTGGAGATTGATTATGATTCTTTAAAAAGAAAGCAAAAACCATCTACCAGAGCTGCTGTGAAACATATAGAGAGCGACCAAGAAATGTATGATGATGTTGGAGAGCAGGACACTACTAGCAGGTATGTATAAGGAATGCATGAAAAGAAGCAAGTGATTGATTCACTTGGGTCAGGCTGGACAGGGGAAGTTTTATAACAAACCCAGCCCTTGTCATAAAACAGCCATTTATATAAGAAATGTGTAGCTATTATATGTAGCTGTTCAGACTGAATTTAAATGAATTCTGGAATCCATCATCTATAAGCACTCATACTGAGCATGAACCTCTACTATTGGATAGGGACATACTTCATTGAAATCCAAAGGAGAAAAAAAGTGCAAGGCATACAGGATTACAAATCATCTGCAGGGAGTCCAGTTTTCTTCCCTCTCTCTCTCTTTACTTGCTCTGTCTTCTGGAGTCACATGCTCCCTTTTCTAAGATGCAAGAATAAAAGACTCAAAAAGTAATGGAAACCCTCACTGCACCAGGGAACCCCTGATTACCATCATTGCTCTCATGAGCCTTAGCATGAGTCTTTAAGCTTAGTAACTCTTTCATTTTGATGAGAAGGGACTTCTGGAATCATGTCTAGTGTAACCCTTCAGAAAAGAGTGCGGCTTACAAATTTAACCCTGAAAACAAGGCCTCTCAAATTCCATGAGATGGATATGAGCTATACTTTTTTGATTTCATCAGAAGCTTCTCCTTTGCAGCACAGTCTCCATGCATCTGCAGTGCTACACTGCAGATTCTCCACTTCAGTGTGTCATCTCTTCCATGTCAAATAGATCTGCAGCTAGAGAAGTGACAGATCGGCAGCAGGTCAGACTTGCTGGCACAGAAATACCCAAGTGGTCTTGTCACAAGAGTCAAGGCTATCACATAACCTAGCATGACAGTGGTACTTATGTTACCAGACCTCACAGGAAAGTTTTGTTTCTTAAATGAGATTCAACAAACCATGCTCCACTAAACATCCTAATGTGCAGAAACAGAGCCTGGGATTCAGATAAGAGATCTGCATGTGGGTGTAATGTAAGGCAACCATCTTGAAGCACTCAGCTATTACACCTAATTTTACTGCTTCTCATGAAACTCCTTAGCTTAGAGGCCTGCCTGGAATAAAAGGAGTGAGGCTGGCTGGCTGCTAGAATATTCCCATGAGCTCCAGCAGCAGCAAATGGAAAAGCCTGCCTTCAGGCTGTCACTTTTCGTGCAGACAATATAGCTTTGTCTCTGATATTTTTCTAGGTTGCTCAGTATCTGTTTTCCTCCCTGCACATTGGTCTCATAGCATTGTGACCTAGCCATGAGAGTCATGTTAGTTGTTCTAGGTTTCAGGTAATCTCAGCTTTAGTTACTTCATTGCAGGGGTATCTTTAGCCAATCCTTTTCAGTAGGGCAAGCATTACAATTAGTCACCTCAATGCAAAGAATTTAGAAAATGTATTGCATTCAAAAGCAAACAATTGCACTTACACTGTTGCATACTAAAATATCAGTGTATTCCAAGGAATTTCAATGGATTAATCATTGACTTAGACTCATTAAATCCTTTAAGCTGTATTTTGACATTTTTTTTCTTCTCTAGTGATTAATAGCACTCTGTTCCATTCATGAGCATGAAGTGTTGGAAGGTCTGACATATATCAACATGTTTTGAAACCACTGGAAGAATGCCATTTCAAAACAAAGCTCTTGACCAAATAGTACTACCTCATTATCTGTAGTGTTGTTAATATTCCAAAATTAATAAATTACTAGGGGTGTTATATTTCAGTATTTCTTGGCACAAGAGTTTAACAAATATCTTGTTTTGGTATATAATTTTAGGAAAGGCTTTGACCTGGAAATAATCTCTGCTACTATGAACCTCTCAGGCTTTTTTCAACTTCTGTTAGAATGTTGGGTGAATATGGAATCCTTCCATATTGTTAGAAACACACACTTACACCCAGTGAAAGCTAGTTCAGCAATAAATTAGCTTGTTTACCATTTCATTTCATGAAGATCGCCTCATAAGTACTGAATCTAAAGGATCTTGATCTGCTTTCTAGTGCTCAGTCAGATTATATTTTTTTATTACCATCAAGTCTGACTGCAAAACATCCCGAGATCCCCTGCACACAAATTATCCTATGATTCAAAAGTATATTTCATACTTTAATTTAAAGATATCAACAGGAATATAAAATGCATTCTAAATATTTTTGCCAAGCCCAAAAGCTTTAGAATTAATAATTGCACAAGTGATAGGTGATCATGGTGTTTTCTTTTTCTGAAGGATGACTGCTTTTCTCTAAAATGTCTTTTGTTTGCTTTTCCAGTCAAAGCGGTGACCAAGGTGGAAGTGGAAGTAAGTTCTACTTACGTGTTTAGGGGGGAGTTGTTTCTATGTGTTTCTTATCCTCACATTCTGACTTCTTCAGCTTCCACATAATGCTGTGATTATCTATAAGCAAGTTAAATGTTAGCTAGCAGGCAACAAACAAGGAAGGGTGGTGGCTGACTAAACTTCCCCACTACCTATGGGAACTTGGGTGAGACAGAAGCTTTGTCTTCAGATACTGTGAATCACGAGATGCCAGATGATCAAACTTTAATTTTTTACTTGTGTGTGAAGTCAAATCATCCCACAAAACAGCACAGATATAATTGGAGAAATATCAACATGAGCAAGAGGTTTTGTACAGGAGAAATCCAGTTCTGAAATAACCAGCACTACTATAAATTAAAGATTAATTTTGCTGACAGAATTAGGGGGAACTTCCAATTGCAGCAGCACACTGGAGGCCCAACTGCAGTAGCTTCATGCTGTCAAGCTGACACATTCAAACCCAGTTTCCTCTTTCTTAGCATATATATTTATGTTGCATTCTCTGTTAATCACAAGAGCACAGCTCATCTTCTCAGCTTCAAGTTTAGATACTAGTCATGGCAGAAGCATCCTCTGACAGTACTGAATGGAGCTTCTGCCAGCTGAGTACAGATTTCAGTGTGTACTCTGGCCAGTGCCTAGAATTGGACATGCAAACCCTACACTGAAGGAGGTGGGGCCAAAACTGAAACCAGAATAGGGAGCTTACATTGCTCTTGTCTCTGACTTCTCTGGATGAAAACAAGATGTCAGCTGCTGAGAGTGTTAGTCCAATGTGTTCAATCATCACTTGAATCACACATGAAAACTTAAAAGTTATCATAAGGTCTGGGCCAAAATCAGCCATTTAGAATTTCATTGACTACAGTGTAGAAGCTTTCATTTTCAGCATGCTCTTGTGATTGACAGTGACACATTTAAATGCTGTGGATGGCATTCTAAACTGGATAAGTCTAAATTTCTGTTTTAATAAAGGGTCTGTGCTGGTTTACAGAAATATTCAATTTGCAAGGGTAGTACATAAACTGCACACACATCTGATGCAGTAAAGAAGCCTATAATGAATACCTTATTCAACAACATAAAATATAATTGCATTAATTCGCTATTTGATCTGTTGAAGACATGTTCCCACCTCCTCCTTCTGATCAAGATATTTATGATGGAATTGATGATGAAGATACTACAGCTAGGTATGTTTTAATATATTTTAAATAATTTGCTTCTTTGACAGAATGTTTTCAGTTTCTAATGGTTTTGAATCAAGCATAACAATTAGCAGGTATTAGGATGATCAGTAAGTGGGTATACACCAAATGGATATGTGAAGCTAGAGAAAAGGGTTCTTTAGTCTTTTGAAGAAGTTTGGTTCTGTAATTTTGATATGTCAGCAAAAGAAATTTGCAATCACAAAAATCTCCCAATCTCCAACTAGACAGAATAGGTCTGAAATTAAAATAACAAACTAAAATTTTAGGTTGCTGAGTAACAACATGAAAACAGTAAGCCACTAGATTAATATCTACACTACAAATATGTGTCAGTAGCTACAAATGGCCTAATAGATATATTTCTAGTTTAGCATGTTAGCATTCGGGTAAGCAACTTTTACTTTGGGAATTAATGATAATTATGTGCGTCAATGGAGAATTTAACTGGGCCTTTTAAGAAGAACATTACATTTTACATTATGATAATCACATGCATACTCCAAAGGTCTGTATCACAGGATGAAGATAAGAGTGGTATCTGGCCCTGGGAAATCTTGAAGAGGCTAAAGGTCAAAGATGGCAAAAAGAAAAGTGTACGAGAAAACACAGCCAAAGTCAATGAGGCAGAAGAAAATGAAAATTTGTTGTAAGAGTCTGCCAGGAAATCAAAGTGCACATTAACTAATTCTAATAAAGCATTGATCACATGCTACTAACATAACCTCACAGCAGCCTGATTCATTAATTGTGCATCAAATTGCAGCTCAAGAAGATACTTTTCTGCAAAAACAATGAGCTTTCTTTTTACCTGCATAATTATTCTCTTAACAAGCTGCGTTTATTGCAAAAATCTGGTAATCAACATATGCTGAATTCTTTTTTTGGTGAAAAGCATCAGAATAATCTACCATCTTTGTGCCACTGGTCATGTAAATTTGTTGCATACTCAGTTAAAATTTGCTTTTGTCACCAGTACAATGTAGATGAGATAAACTGGTAAATCTAGTCCTGTTAATCAAAATTTTAGACATAATATGCCAAACAGAAAAATGTAAAGATTGTCTTCTATCCATCATACCTAGAGAACAAATCAGCAGGTGGTGCTTTTGCCACATTCTTCAGTCATTTGTTTCTAAACCAGTTTACTTTAGTTAGATAAAGATATATTTATTCCCTAAGTATTGCTGGTGTCAGTGGCATTTCAAAATGTCTGGAGATTACTTGGAGCCCATGTGTTGCAAATTTTTAAAATTATTTAGGATACAAAATAGGCTATTAATGTGATATAAATGCTTAATGAGGTTTTTTTTTCCCCCAGCACGTCTTCTTCAACAAAGCAGTCTGGAAAAGGTAATTAATAGCCTATTGTTCAGTCTCCATATTGATTCCTGATTCTTTTTCTGTACATTGCTCTGTATCATGCTAGTCACAAAAATACATCCAAGGAAGGAAACAGGACTTCCTATTGCTTACCCAGTTCCAGTAAACAAATTTCAAATATTGTGACTGATCCAGCTGCAGACAAGGAGATACATATACATTGCAAGACCCCTGGTAAACAACTTAATGTATTTAATGTGATTTTTCTACCTGAGATTTATGCTAGTCCATTTTATTTGGTTTAAATTTTAACAGGTACATCTGGAAAGAAGCACTTAGTGAAAGATGTCAAAAGTAAAGAGAAATTATTTTTTCTATTTTTATCACTTGCAATGTGTCTGTAACGGAACATATAGCATTAGCTCAGTTGTAGAATAAAAAGCAAGTTCTTATAATTTTTGAGTTTTCTTCTGGAACTGACTTCTAGACCTTCTATATCCTGCTGATTTTTCTAGCCATTGGTTTGATGAGTCAAACAATTGCTTCCTCTCTACAAATATGCTGTACATGATTGAAAAAGCCTAAGAATTCACTGCTTTGGCATTGCAAGATGGCCTAAAAACTGACATACCCATGATTCATGCCCACTTCTAAGCAATGTTGCGTTGACCAGGGTGCTATAGAAGTTATTGAATTATGTGCATTAAAATCAAGTTCAAAAAATACATTAAAAAAAGCAATAGAGTGGGAATTTAATTAAAATTAAAGGCTATTTATGTGCTAGAAATTGCTTCAGCTACAGAAGAGTAGAATTTCAGTGAATATCTGTTGTTTTTGATAAAGAATCTTAATCTGAAAAGGCTGGATGGTGTTGCACAGGTTGTGCAAAACAGAACCTAGAGCTACCATAGACAGTAAATGGCTACAGTACTTGCTGTAATTGCTTATCAATTTAGCTAAGATACTGTACATTGTAACAAGATGTATTAATTTCTCCATTTTCACATAATAACATTTCATTCTTTTAAACACTATTGTTTCAGATTATGGAGACAATGTTTATGATGATGTAGATTCTTCAGACTTCCCCCCTCCACCATCTGATCTCAGGCAAGTGAAAAACATTACTTACCTAATCAGAAATCTAATACACTTTAAAAGTATTTACTAGAGGGAGATTGCTACAAATATCTGCTTTATTTGGTGTTTTCAGGTATTTTAGTTTCCACAAACCTACTGCTGATAATGGCAGTTAAATGCTCTTTTCTCCATTACAGATTGAAATAATAATTAGACTATAGAATAAGTAAGCATGTTTTGCATTCCAACATATTCAGTCCCTGATGGAAAAGAGACAGAAAATGATGCATGGCCTAAAGGAGCTTAATCATAGATTGTAGTTATTTTTCTATCAAAATTTGGGGACTGTTAAGATAGATATTTTATCTCAGGTGCTGCAGTACTTTAAGAAAAAAGTAGACAATGCCTGTGTTTAAAGTATGAAACATATTTGGAGGTGTAAATTCATCTTGAAAAACTTTTATCCTGAACCATAAAATTATGGTCATCTCTGGAGCATAATGTTGCATCTGTGAGGATGACTGTGACATGTCACATCCTGTTGTCTCTTACTCCACTCACATGGAGTGAGTGTGCAGTACAATAACGTAGTCTGGAGACAAAAAGGGAGAGATCTCTTTGGGCTGTGAATCCAAAAGAAAATATGTGGTCCTTCTAAGCTAAATCTAGGGTAGGTCACACACACACACACATTCATCATCAATGAAACTGTCATCCTGCTGAGATCAGTAATTATCAAAAAGTAGAGTCAGACTTTATATTCCCAGGTGCACCATCAAAAAGGGCAGTTAGGTGCTGAAACCCTTCCATGCTCTTTGGCAGAAGTCAAGTGCTATCAGGGATGTACAAAAAACACCAGAACTTGAAATATATCACTGCACATAGATTCCCTGGTGTAGCAAAGTCTGCAGGCACACAGGACTAGCACACATAAGGCTAAGATATTCCAGCTGCCCCAACAGTCTGACATTCAGCTTATTGACCAGAGATGCACAGCCTTCACAAGAACTGCTCCTTACTGAGATTCTAAAGTATTTTAGCAGATAGAAAATTCATTTTCGATATTCACTTATGTGATAGATATTCATATACAAAGAGAAGTAGAAAAGAGACCCCCAACATTTAAAATTTATTTTGGATCAAATCTGTATTGTATTCTCAGTTTTTCAGGGCTACAATAATGTGATAAAGGCATATGAAGGCAAATGCATTTTCACCAAAAGTATCAGAATGCATGCCAATGACTCTGATATGTTGCTAACTTTGTTTTATCTGTAACTTCTTGGTTTAGTTCATCAAAATCAGGAAGCTTTGGAAAACCTAAGTCAGACGAAAGAGATGCACAAAAGCTCAAGATGGAAAAAGAAGAGAAAGAGTTCAGAAAAAAGTTTAAGGTAAGTTTTGTTCAAAGCGTTTTCTTCACATAAAATATACAAAGTATCTATATGGTGTCTTCTGATTTGTTCCCCATAACTTGCTTTTGAAAGAGGAAGTATTACTATTACATGTAAAAATAGCGATCTGATCACCTCTAAGTCCAAATGGCAAGTATGGGCACATGCAATAGCATATATAAATATTTGTTAATTAAAAAAAAAAATTAGTAATAAATGGCAATATTAATGGAAAAACATTAATGGATTTTAACCATGGTTTTGGGGATTTTCTTTTCTCCTTTTCAGTTTGATGGTGAAATAAAAGTTCTTTACTCTACAACCACAGTCCAGGATTTGTCTCAGAAAAGATGGGGATATAAAGACTTACAAATTAAACCAGGGGAATCTCTTGACATTATTGAAAGTACAGATGATACCAAGGTCCTCTGCAGGAACAAAGAAGGAAAATGTAAGTTTTGTTAAAAACCTGTAGTACATATCAAATTGCCAGAGAATGGTTGCGTAAGTTGTGTAAAACCTCTCTTCCCTGGTTTACTGAGGTTTACCCTGCCAGGTGGTTGACAAAAGGCAGATTGTTATTCCTGTGTCTTATTACTGTGTTTTAACACTGGCTTGCCTTAAAAAAAATCCAAAATGCTTCCAATGGACAAGATATACTAAGGAAAAAGGACCATTTTTTTTGGTAAAGCTTTTCTTTGCAGCTAGGATTAGCAGATGTTTGTGTTGCTTCTGTCTCCCCCCCTTTGCCAAAAGGAGTGTAGCTATGCTAGCCCACTGAGTCTAGTAAAAGTAAAATCCTTGCTGCACCTTTGGACAGCACTAGCCCATTGATTGCAGCCAAGAGAAAATCAATAACAACATTCTTACTTTGGATTGCAAGAGATGCAGTTTAATCGTTTCAACAGGCTAGGGGGAACATTGCTTAGGAGTCTTATCCCCAGCTCCCAGCTAATCCAAGGCATATGTCCTAGCTGGCATGTCTGCTTGTTCTGGGAGCTGCACGAGGCCTTTCAGTGCTTCTTTGAAATCCTTGGCCAGGGCTTGCACTGGCAGAAAGTTTTGAATTTTTGGAGAAGTCCGAAACCATCTCCTGATGGTTTCAATTTCTTAATAAGCTTCTGTTACAACACTTTCCAAATCTCCTAGTGAAAATTCACTTTGTTCTGGAACAGCCTGCTTTCAAAGTAGCAGCATCCTCCTGCTCACCTCTCCTTTTCTCCTCTGACTTATGTAGAGGACAGTCCAATGCTATAAACCTCTGAAGAGGATTCAGCCACCTTCCTTTTATTTTTTCCCTCCTGTACTCCACTGTTACATTCTGGAGTACAGCCTTCTTCCTGGCAGGCCTGCAGGGTGAGGAAGAATTTCTTGCATAACAACACATATGTTTTTCAAAATATGGATTGCACTAGAAGAACCACTTCCCAAAAAAAACAGCTTTCAAAGCTGCATTTTTTGAATCAAGCTAATAACAAAGTAGAAAGTAGTTCATATTGGCTGTTTTCCTCTCATAGTCTTCAAAGCCTTTCAGATAATGACAGGAGCTACTGCTTTGATATGCATAAAAGAGCAAAACAAATAAAAATATCCTCCCTGAAAACCTCTGAATAGATCCCAGTCAATTTACACATTAGTTAGCGAAGTTTGAATCCCACTTTAGTTAAGTGCATGACAGTTTTGTTTGTTTGCTCCAGTTGTTCTAGTTCCTCAGATCTTAAAGCTATAATTTTACCTTCTGAAAGCCAGGTAAAAAAAGTCACAACTAAAGATGGTTTTGTTATTTTCTTGCACATTAATTCTTTGATTTAATCATTAACTTATGAAACACTTCTATAGTTTCAAGCCTCTACCAACAGTCCAACAAAACCACAAATTATATTTCAAAGTGTACTCACCTTTTTAAGCAAGGGCTGATGATCTTGGGAATCTTAGGATCTTAGGATATTCCCCTATGATTTATTTTAAATAGCATGAAATTATTTGAAATGTCAAAAGTGAAACATGGAGCTAATTTTCATTTACCATCTCAAATTCCTTCTTGGTCTGAACACACACATTTTGAAATACACAACAGGTTTCAAATTTGAAATACACAGAAGCTTTCAATTCAGGTTTGTAGATTTTGCTAAACCAGTGGCCCAAATGGACTTCAGTGGCCCAAAGTTTAAGTTTTGATCTCTTTGAGTGTCCTTTACATTGTCAGTGAGCAGCTGGCATGATGTGTTACAGCTTTCAGTGGTTGCTAAGTAATCAACATGGAGTGTGCTGACCTGCTGGCTTCTTCCTTATTTGGAAGCACCTAAAACTAATAAATTATTTAGAAACTGGAACTTTGGGCATGTAACTTTAGATTAGTAAATCTGAAAGAGTGAGACCAGCAGGAGTTTTATCTCCCACATATTTAAGGGCTAGAAATCATCAGAAAAACATAGATGGTGCTTTGCAGTGATAGAAGCACTATCACATGCACATGATTTGGAAGAACACTGTGTTTGTAAACCATGAATGTGAGCAAAGAAACTTTGCTTTCATGTATTTCACTTGAGAAAATTATATGAAGAAGCAGAGAAGCTTAGATTAGCCAAACTATTGTAAATTATTTCCTGGAGACTTCAAGAGTCATGGAAATTATTGGACTGCCCTAAAAAGAATTTTGAAAAGACAATGTCTTTAAAAAATAAAATTTAAAAAATCAATTTCCATGTCTTTATTCCAGAAAATAAAAACTGAGGAAAGACAACTGAGCTAAGATATCCTCAATAGACACTCCTAATGATTAAAAGAAGGAAATTTATGTAGTAATTTCAAATGCAAGACAAGATCACATTTATTGTTTAGAACTCTCCTGATTTTGTACCAGCTTACTAGTGTTTACCTACAAACATGTAATTACTGTTATGGCTCTCTCTTTTTTTGTATTCATTATATCAATTGACAAGTATTTCAGTAGATATTTTTCACCAAAGGCAGAAGTATTTTTTTAAAGAAATTCTATATTTTAAAAAATATATAGTTTTATCTGATTTCATGAGTAATGCACCAGAGTAATAGAATTATAACCAGTAGCTTTTCTAAGGTATTTCCATTATTACATCCACTATTGCTCTTATTAATGTTACAGTTGAAATTTTGAACAGTTACAGATAATAATATTTAATTGTTGAACACATCCTGAAATATATTTTTGTCCCTGTATGAAACTCTGAATATTTCTGTTACTTATATTACTGCAAATATTATTATGTTGTTATTATTATACTGCATTTTTGTGCTATAGTTTCTGAAATGAACTATAGTTTTTTTTTTTAATAACTACTGTTTCACACCCCTCTCATGCAATCAGGAAACTGAAATACAAGATGAAAACCTAATCTTGCATAACCTCTATTACTATTTAAGTAGGCAAATAAGAATAAGCCAAACACTGTGCACAGCAAAATCTTCATCAACTAGCAGTCCATTGTACATTGTTTTCCATATGTTATGAATAGATGTCTGTCTGAAGTACATAAAAGAGAAAAACTGCATTTCCTTAGTGCTAACAACTGAGGTAATAACAAGTATTTAAATTTAACTTAAACACATCTATATTTCACTTTACAGATGGCTATGTTCTGAGAAGCAATTTGGTTCAGAAGTAAGTATAAAGTGATTGTTTTAAAAAATTTCTTGTAATACCTAATTTTGTTCTAAATGGTCTGGTTAAAAAAAAAAAAACTGAAATACAATTATTTTAGTCTGTCATTCTAAACTTGCAAATTGAGTTATTTTTAAGGAAGTAGGATTTGTCAAAAATTAATCACAGACATCCATGCAGGAAATTTGCCAGTGTTCCATTCCTTGTTGCTTAACCATAAACTCTGATTAAACCATGAATAATCACATAAATTTAATATAATTAGTACTAGACTCTATTACTGAACAGCAAGTTAATGTAATTAGGTGTATTGATACATTTTTCAAATATTTAACCAAAATGGACCAAATTTTCTTTAGGTTTGTTTACACTTCAGTCTCAGTGGGATAGAGATTTGGCTCAGTGTTGCTCCAAGAAATTGCATGGATCTCAGCATTTTGGTCCTGATCCAAAACTCTTGTCAGACACAGCCTCTCCATTTCCTTCAAGAGGCTTTTTATATTAGACCCTTAAATATCAAATCAGATATCACTTTTAGAATTGTCCCATTTACAATTTAGAAGCATTTAACACTTACACATGTTTGAATTATATATATAAACAGTCTTACTGCCTTCCATGGGGCTGTCCATGTATCTAAGTCGCATATTTGAAAATTCCTATTCATGGAGCATGTATCTTTTTTTTTTTTTGTAGACAGTATCTAAATTCATGACCTAAAAAGTAGCACCTCCAAAACAAGTATGTAATTGCTGAGTACAGAAACAAAAAGAATTTTAAGGGTATACTGATTGGATTTTTAATTCAATTTTTCTGGTGACCATTTTCTTAAAAAAATTAAGTATTTAATTTCTTTATGGAAATAACTCTATGATAATATCTATGTAAAAATGTAATAATTAAAACTGACTTTTAATAAAGCAACCCTTTTATGTTAGAAAGTAATGTTTTCAAGTCTATCCTTCCCTGAAAATACTTTGACCTAACCATCTTGCTCAACATTGTTCTGTTACCACAAAGGTTGCATATTCCTATTCAGCAAGTTAATTATTTGGTAGATTGCATGCAACATACTGCTCGTGTATTTTTTAATACATTTCTGATGTCTCAACTTCTAAATATATTATTTGTCTTTTTTAATTTACAGTGATGGAGAGATTTATGACGATATTGGTGATGGTATGTTGAACATTTGGAACACTACTTCATTTATATTCAATTACTAATTGAATATAAATTCAATATATAATTGAATGCAATTCAGTAAATAACTTTATCTTTGTGTTGAAGTACTACCCAATATTAAAAGTTTTGCATTTATTTCCATTTCAGATTGCATCTACGATAATGAAACTGATGCTGAATTATTTTGAAATAACAACTTAATTGAAGATCAAACTCTAGTTTGGAGCCCCACTTGTGAAAGCAAGAGTCATGAATGCTGACTGCAAGTTAATTGGTTGCTCTTTTAAATGTACAATTAACCTTTTTTTGGGATTTCAGCCTTTTGTCCTTCAATGCTTCATTAATAAATTGCTTTTCCATTTATCTAAGCATTTAAAATTCAGGGAATATGAACTAAAGTTAGAGATGTAATTTGTCACATCCTTTCCACATTTCTGAGAGTCCATGTAGAAACACTTCTTTAATTATTTATTCCCAAAGAGGCCAGTTCACATCTCTGAAGGGTCCTGAGGACAACAATCTCTGGTTTTACTCTGGCTTTTACCTATCAAACATCAAAGACAGCCACCATAGGTAAGACAGTATTCTGAAAAAAAAAAAAAAAAATTAATTGTGATAACATCCTGTTATGAAAATAAGAAACCAAAACAGACATCAGAGAAAGCAATACATCACTGACCTGCCATTCCAACTGCAGTAGTGTTTGCTACACTGACATATGCAGCCATGTTCCATTATGGCCAAAGTCTCTTTTTATGTGTTGTACTGATGATACAATTTCATTCTCTAAAATTTATCTGAAGTCTACTTTAGAATATATATACTTAGAACATTTAGGTTAAGATTTAATTTCTGTTTAGTTTGAAGATAAGTTGTCACTATGGTAATATAGGTATTATAAGCTATAAACTGATGATAAAGTGTTTGGAAATTACTTCTAGACTAAATATATAGGTATATTTATCACTCTAGTTTGATAATGCCCTTTTTTCAAAGTACTTTATTTTAATACTAATTTTAATTTGGTTAAGAAAGAGTACAGAAATCAAACATTTCTATGCTTATCCATTTTACAAATAACATTTATTCCTAAAGTTCATTTTTGATGCTGTTGTCTGAATGACCAAGTTGCAAATAAAAGCAAAGTCAACAGGTAACTCATTAAAATTAAAATAATTATGCCCTTGTATATCAAAAGTCACTGGAAATCAAAAGACATTTATGGTAAGCTCCCAATAAAGAGGGTGAGCGTGTGCAAAAAAAATGGAACATCTCTTGCTTTTGCTGTACTGCAAGTTAATTAAAACCTGTAACAACCAATGTGGCTGGATCAGCGTAAGGAGCTCCTTTTGATGATAGGGTCTCCTACAATTCTGAAGTGAAGTCAGGTATATTATGCAACACAGAAAGTTTAGTTTATAAACTCAAGAAATTTTCGCTCTGTTAAGTCAGTGACTTTTGGTCTCACCTTCAGTGGAGCCGAGATTCCATCTTATAAAAGTGTCTTTTATTGCTGCTTCAAAATACAGTAAATCTCAAAGGAGGCATAATGCAGTGGGGATATCAAACATAAAATTAAGAGACAGTAGCCTATAAGCTATCTTTTTCTGTATGTAGAATCACTATACTGAAAAGCTACGTGCAAACTTAACTTTCTCTTTCTGATTGCTATTTGTCTTATCTATTTGCTATTCAACCAGCATCCAGGCATCAAACACCAATTTTATGTTTTTAAACATTGTCAGCAGCACCCAAATATAAAACATGACCATGCATATTAAGTGCAATGAATATGTCTGACTATCTGACTGTCACTGCTAATGGATTATTTATTTTTCAGTGGCATTCAAGAGGCTTTCTTCATTAAATTATGATATGCCAAAGAACTGAGTGGGCGTGCAGGCAACTAAACAACTACATCATTTTTCCATGTTCTTAGTCTTAATGAGTGTAGGTAATTCTGTATCAATAACACCATGACTAAATTGGTCATATGATACATGAAACAATGAAAATAAATAAATATGCGTATAGCTAAAACTGCATGCATTGGTTGTTCAAATCAAACATAATGTGATTGCTGCAGAGTCCTCAATGCTGGTTGCTTTTTTTCCTTATGAATAAAAGTATTTCTTCTGAATAAACTTTTATTCTGGCGTGAAACGTGAGTACACTGTCTTCTGTCAAAATAGAACAACAGTAGCTGAACAGTAACTTCTGAAAATTATCACTGAGCAGCTAATAAAGTGAAAATCAACTTTTTTATTGTTGCAAAGGCTGCATAAATGCAACGTGGCATTTGTTAGTAATTGCTACCCAGAAGGTGAAATGTAAGCAGAAAATCTTCCAGACAGGAAAATCTATACTGAGGCAGTCCATATTCTAAGGGTTTCTCACCTGTAATTTATTCTAGTATCTTTTAAATGACATAAAGAAGGAAAAGGAAAGGTGTTCACTTGATATTTTTCCACCTCTGAATTTGGTCTATAGTCCTGCAGTATTTGGCTGTGCCTGCTAAAACAGTCAGCAGTGAAAACATCAAAATATTGACATAAAAATTAGGTTTCAGCATGAACATCCCAGTTAAGGTAAACAGAACTGGTTTCCATCTGTGTTGTACCTCTGTGCTGTCCCTGTAAACAGGCTAAGCAAAACCAATACTGGGAGGGCAGAAAAGGCTTCTCTATTTCAGTAGCTTTATAACATTTCTCTGCTGTTACCGCAGGCTCTGGACTGAAGGAATGCAGCTGATCCGCTGCACATTCCTGTCTAAGAGGTTTATATTCTCGATCCACATAATTGCAGATCGCCTGGCTACCCCTCCCACAGTTGTAACAAAATTTCTTCTATGTGTGATCCCTTTGCATAATCTGTTCTCAACTGTAAATATCAGTACTTTAGTAAGATCATGGAAATTCAAGGATGGAATGTAGATTCTCTGTGTGAATTAGAACACCCCTTACCACTACATTACAGCAGACACTATTTTAAGCACATGTGTGCATAGGAATGTGTGCATCTGTTGTGTGTGAGTATACTTTATGTATATATTAAGGCAAATTCTGAGAAAACCAATGGACCCATAAAAGGGTACCTTTATGATTTCTGTATAGCAGTCCCAGACCATCTTGAATGGAAAAGCTTTTGCACGTAGTGAAAAGAACTCAAATGCTAGGAGAGTCAATAGATGTGCTTATATTTGCACAGCCTCTGTTCTGATTCCTTGTGTGGATTCATTGTGAACTGTCTATAATTACACGATGGCTCAGTGTTATTTCCACAGGATCCTCGCCTCATTTAGTGCATGGGCTGGATGAGAAATAATAGAAAGGGCAGTTGTTCAGCCCTGCTCATTCAGTTTCTGGCCACTCCTTCATTTAGTACAAACCTTCCCAAGCTTATGCTGCATCCAGAATTATTAGTTTCTCATGGCATTCATCACAATAATATCTCACATTCTCTTGAATAGGAATGGATTCATCTTGTGATAGAGGAAAACATTTTATCCCCATTTTAATGTATGAAAGGAAGGCACAAACAGAGAACAATTCGTGGCACACATCCATTAATGCTGGATATAAAACCAAACCACTGAAGCTAATTTTTTTTTTTTTGTACTTTCCTAGATTAGGACTCTCATTATTTTATCTTCCTCTTCTTTGCTTTGGCTTATGGTGAAATACAAAGATAAGAGCGACAACATCTTGTGTTTAAAAAGTTTACTAACATGCAAAATTTATACTGTAAATAGATAACAGAATCACAGAATCACCAAACACTTCTTGAATTCTGGCAGACATAGTGCTGTGACCACTTCCCTGGGGAGCTTGTTCCAGTGCTCAACCAACCTCTGAGTGAAGAACCTTTTCCTAACATTTAAATTTCCCCTGACTTATCTTTGGGCCATCCCCTCAGGTTCTGTCAGTGGTCACCAGAGAGCAGAGATCAGTGTCTGCCCCTCCTCTGCCCCTCATGAGGCAGCTGTAACTGCAATGAGGGGTCCCCTCAGTCTCCCCCAGGCTGAACAGACCAAATGACCTCAGCCACTCCTCACACAGCTTCTTCTCCAGACCCTTCACCATCCTCATTGCCCTCCTTTGGACACTCTCTAATGGTTTAATGCCTTTCTTACACTGTGGCACCCAAAGCTGCCCCAGCACTGGAGGTGAGGCTGCCCCAGCTCAGAGCAGAGCAGGACAATCCCCTCCCTTGCCTGGCTGGTGATGTCCCCTGATGCCCCCAGGACAGGGTTGGCCCTCCTGGCTGCCAGGGCACTGCTGGCTTGTGTTCAGCTTGTCATCAACTGGGACCCCTTTCTGCAGTTCTGCTTTCCAGCACCTCATTCTCCAGTCTGTCCATACATCCAGGGCTGCCCCTTCCCAGGTATGGAATCCTCTCTGCCTCAGAGGGAGCTAACAACTCCTCCCAGTTTTTTATCATCTGTGAACTTGCTCAGTGTCCATCCAGTCCTGTGTCCAAGTCATTTCTGAAGATGTTGAAGAGCACAGGGCTGAGGATGGAGCCCTGTGGAGCCCCACCAGTGACAGGTCACCAGGCTGATGTCACCCCAGTCACTGTAACCCTTTGTGCCTGACCCAGAAGCCAGCTAACCCATCACAGGATGTGTTTATCCAGCTGTGGGCTGGACATTTTGTCCAGAAGGATACTGTGAGAGTATCAAAAGCTTTGCTGAAAACCAAAAAGATTATATGAACTGGCTTCTCTTGATCAACAAGGTAGGTTACCTTCTCATAAAAGGAAATCAGATTTGAACTATATTTACAGTAATAAAAAGGTGAGTAGAGGGAATAGTGATTAAAATTTAATGTAAATAAAAGGTTAGGCTATATTGTGAAACTTAATAAAAACTGAGGACTAATAGTATAACTTTGTGGTCTACATTATTGCACTTCATATCATTTGCTATCTTGAAGCTCCCATGTTGATAGACAGTTTGTTGGTTTTGAGTGATGTGTATGATTCCTGTCAGAATTAAACCTTTATGTGTATATGGTCTGGGTAGATCCAAAGCTGAGACATCTAAACCAGTTCTGAAAGAATCAACCTATCTAACAGAAGCAATTCACTCAGGATAGCAACACAACTCTACAAGCTCTCCGCCTTGACTACTTAGCCTGGCTAAAAAATAAGGTGGTAGTGCAGATGAAGGATTGTATTAAGCAATTTTCAGAACAACAGCCATTTGGGAACCATTTCAGTGCCACTCTGATTAGCCACGGTACTGCAGAACACCTCTTAATGTATATTCTAGCCCTGTGCTAAGCAGCAGTGTGGGAACCCCCTGTCCCCTACTTGCAGCAAAATACAGTAATCTCACAGTGTTCCTTCTCTGTGTTTCATTCTAGATAGATGACTCCTGAACATACATAGAATTTGGTAAATCATTTGTATTTGCATTCTTTGGAAGCACTTTGATAGAAAAGATTAAGATTTTAATAAATGGATTAAGTTTCTTGCTGCAGGCTATTTTTATTGTGGGTCTTGCTACAAAGAATATGTGAAACAGTATCTTCTCTTGCCACACAGATAGGTAAATATTGCTTGAATTTAAAAAACTAGGCACAAAGTAAGTATGCAAAATGTCTACACAAACATGAATGAAATGCGAATTAGATGGATACCAAGGGTTTTAAGAAATATTATACGATTTGCATTACTTCAGTAATATCACAAAATCCTACTGCTCAAGCATCATGAGACAAGCAAAGAAAGAAAAAATTAGCACTGGCTTTTCCCCCCGCTTTTTAAATGTTTTTTTTATTTGGCCTGATTTCTGATTTTCCAGTTCTTAACAGGAAAAGCTGCCTGATCCTTCATTTACGTGTGGGTGTGCTTCAGGTGGAAAATGTACACAAAACACAGACACACAATACAGGGCTCTCATCCGTTTTGCTGCTGACAGAAGGGACACATTGCCAAGCTCCCTTCCCTTCTCCTGCATCTCAGCTTCTTCCATGTTCTCATGCCTTGAACAATGTCACACACCTTCCAGCTCACACAGGTAAGCCCAGCTTCTTCTTCTATATTGATCCAAAGAAATTCTATATTTTGTTGTCATTACCTCCTTTCACCACCTGAGATGTTCTCTGTACTTTTTTTACTCAATTACTTATTGTTCCCTATAATTATTCCTCTTTTTCTTGACCATCTGACTCTGGCATTCTTTTTTTTACTTTTCTGCTTCCTTGTTCCTTTCTCTTTTCATCCTTTTAAACACTGTTACTCCAGTTCTGCATTCCTGGCCCTGGCACTTCCATTTTTATTCCATTTTAAAAGTGGCTCTGTTTAAATGTTGGTTTTTTTTGTTTTTGTTTTTGTTTTTTTTTCTTTTTTTCCTGTGCAAGATTCCTAACTCTGTGGGTGACACCAGCAGAAGTTTAATGACTCAATAGGCAATGAGGAGACTTTCAATTCTTCTATTTTGAGTTCTAGGCTGTTTATACCACAGCATTTAAAATCAGGTCAAACATACCTTCCTCTGCCTTCAGTATTTGTGGGATTTCCTTAGTACTCAAGTTGAGATGCTATATATAACTAAATACTAGAACTGCCAGTTTAAACTTTCAAAAAAAATTATTTTCTATCCAATCCTTTTTTCCTGCTTCTATATCCATAGTAAGCTACTTGCTACTGGCCATGTAAGAGACTGAGGCCTGTTCTAATGGCAGTCACTGGTTGCCGAGAATCTCCGGTATCCAAATATTTCAGTATGGATACCATGATGCATAACAGCATTGCTGTTCAAATGTTAGCCAGTGCTGGTCAGCCAGTGCCCAAAGAAGATATTAACGGGTTTCTTCAGTTTTCAAGAAAAGAATATGAGTTATAAAAAATAGTTTCTGCTGCCTTATAGATTTTATATCAGAATATATCTAGAATTTATTATAATTTTATAAAGAATTTATCAGTAGATAATAAATTATCCTTACATAGAGCTTCAGCACTATTACTGGAATTTATTTGGACAGAAACAGCAGCTGTGTTTTGTAAAAGTTTTTTCCTCAGGTGTAATTATTATGCCAACCATACACAAACTAAACACCTGCTGCTTTTCACAGCTTCAATAGGATTATATAGTGTGGAATGCTGGGAAAAATCTCACATGAATGGTTGCCTAAGTACAAGGCTATACTAATTAACAATCTAGTTAGCAACCAGCACAGTTAATCAGGAAGACTTGTTGCAGCACTTGACATTCTGTTATTTTGCCACTGATTGTTATTGCTTTAGTGTGATACTTACTGGTGCCCTTGCTTAATTTTCTTCTATGCACTCCATGTTCATTTTTTAATTTATTACATTATGGGGTACTGAAGAAATATTAACACTACAAACAACTGCAATAAATTCTGATTTTTATGAATACCTTTTATTTAATGGTACTATCTTTGTGAACTAACTTAGATTATGATGGTTTCCAAAATCAGAGCAATTTCAGACAAGAAGAAGAAATTTACTGAGCTAAAAACTTTGTTGGGTATTGGGGAGTTGTTTATAGCAAATCACATTACTTTTGCCAACTATATTACTAAAACTTAAAATAGGGCCTATAGAACTCATTTTCATTTACACAACAATATATGTAGAAATACACCTAGTTAATTTTATTTGAGAAGGTTAGCACAGGAATATATTAGGAATATAGCATATAAGCTGGAAGAGCATTCACACCCCAAAAAGCAAGTCTAGTAGTAGCAACTGCAAATTGCCTACATATTTTTCTCCAAGCTGTTTGGTGAACATGAGACCAAAACGCTCAAATCAAAAAATCTAACATATGGATCAAAAGCTCACCAAAAAAATATTCAGCATCCACTTAAACCCAGTACTTACCCACTAAGGTCTTCTTTGCTTGGCTTACTCTCTGCACTGTGCCTGGGCAGTTTGGCAACACACACCTTGCCTATAACCAGATGCAGCCCATAGCTGCATCCATACTAGTAATTTAAAACTGTGCCAGGGAACATCCTTGGATACTGGACCTTGATGGCCTTTGCTGTCACATTGCCTAAATCAGACAGTTTTGTCTCAAGACCCATACAAGGCTGTCCAAAGAACTCCTAGCACATATTTTCAGGACATCCATGCAACCACTTCCCTTCCCAGGTGACCCCATGACCCAGACAGATTTCAGATGGCAGATGTGTGTAAGATGTAATATTCCTGCTTTCACATTGCAATTCTGATCCAAGACCTCTGTCCTTCCCAATATCGCAGATTCTGCTAGTTTTCAACCCAGCTCCGGCCACATTGAATTTTTCTCTAGTAGCACTCACAGCAAAAAGACTCTGTTCCCAGGAGTCAGAAAAATTTACATCCAGGAGGAAAGAACCTTCTTATTTCTGCTTGTTGCTGTATTATGGGGGCACAGAACCAAAGGGTTTTGATTTATGTAGATTAAGCTGCAAACTAATGAGGTCACCTTTTCCCCCTTGTTCCTTTCTTCACATCCTCTGAAGAGGATGCCTTTTCAATCTTGCGGCACAGCCCTCTCCCTAGCAGGTCCTTTTGTTGCACAGCAGACATACAAGCTCAGAGCTGCAGCTGCATCCTCCCACACACTGCTCTGTACCTGGATGGAGATGTGACATTCAGTTTTGTACCACTTTAAGCCAACTGTGAAGCACAGGGAGGTCTGAGAATTTCAGCACATGGCTGCCCAGGGATCAGGTGTTGTGCAGGTCTACTCTAGGACCTGTGTGTTCTTCAGAATGGCCACTAGTTTTTCAGAGCTCAAATAATTTAATTTAATTCTAAACATTCATCCAGCTGCTAAAAATGTGCTGATGAGCTCGATCCTATTTGACTGAAACAGTGGAACTTTTAAACCCAAAATCTACCAGGACCCATTCTTAGACCACAGAATTGTCTAGGTTGGAAAAGACATCTAAGATCATTGAGTCCAACTGTTAACCCAGCACAGCCAAGTCCACCACTTCATCACGTCCCTAAACACCTCGCCTATACAGCTCCTAAATACCTCCAGGAGGGGTGATTCCACCACTTCCCTGGGCAGCCTGTTCCACCAATGCTCGACCAACTTTTCAATGAGGAAATCTTTCTTGTTATCCAGTCAAAACCTCCTCTGCTGAAACCTGAGGCCATTTCCTCTTGTCCTATCGCTTGGGAGAAGAGACTGACCCCCACCTTGCTAGATACAACCCCTGTCAGGCAGCTGTAGAGAGTGATAAGGTCTCTCCCAAGACTCCTTTTCTCCAAGCTAACATTCCCATCTTCCTCGGCCACTACTTATAGGACTCCAGACCCTTCCTTAGCTCCATTGCCCTTCTCTGGACTCACTTAAGTGCCTAAGTGTCTTTCTTGACCTGATTTTGAGCTGCTGTTCAGACAGACATTTTTACAGCCTGAGATGTTTTATGTAAGAAAAATATGTCAAATGATGTTTGCAATACTATATGGACAAACCAATATCTGATAAACTCCTGAGATACTTCATTGACTCGTGGTTTCTTTATACCTTTCTTTTTTATACCTCCACTGACAGTATTTCTTAGCTGCAGAGATGTCACGTTTTATCATGTTCTGTGCTGTTTTTATGGGCTTCATGTCAAGAATAAGATTAAATAGAGTGATTACAAAGACTCTCGCTAACAGTATAGAAATAGCAAAGAAAGGATGATGGTTTTAACCTTTTGATCCCATTCACTAGATTTTCTCTTCTTCCTGTTTGTCCGATTGTCATTCAGAATTTATCATCTATTTATAGCCAACTTTTTGATATTGCAAATTAAGGAAGAGAATTACAAGTACACTTGCATAAGATAAAATGCTCTTTACAAATCACAATAGCTCAGTTGAGTTCAGTAAGTTAGCTTCTCCTCTGCATAGCTTGATTCAGGTTTATGTTTTTCTTCTTCTACATTTATACGATGGACAGGCTGCAGCTTGTGTACATTGCACATCCATATTCATTTCCATGCAGTTTAAACAATTCAAGACAGTCAAGGCTCTTCCACTAGATTTCTTTATTTGACTGCAAACAAGTGAAAAGCTTTCCTTTTTGATCTTTATTTTTAAATTTATTTTAACTCTTGGAGATTTATAATTCACATAGTAGTATCTTCTACAACATATGGCATATCCCTGTTCAGTATGTAAAAAAGCTGCCCTACACATGGAATGGGAAAAGCAACAATTTTGTGATTGGAACAGGAAGGAACAAAGCAGTTTCTTTTTGAGTCCTTTGCATGCATGCACAGAAATGTGACTCAAGTTTTAGAAGCCCTTTTCCATCTTAGAACATGCACAAATATTTTACCCTGGTTTCAAGACCAACCTGCCTCTGTAAACCTCCAGGTGACACTAGAGGATTGTTATGGTCTCATATGTCATGCTTTGCAGTTGGGAAAGGAAATACAGCAGCAGCTCTCAGGAAATTCTGCTTTCACAGTGTGTCCCTGTGTCTCCTTTGGGAGATTTACTAAACTACATAGAGAACTACACACTTTCACATAGAATTATAAAGGAAGAATTAAATTGAAGCATTCTGATTTCCCATTTGGCCACTAATATATCTTTCCTTTGATTGGATTTACAGTGTTTTGATGTATTGTGTTTTAGACACTGAAAGACAAATTAACAAATAGAAAAGGTTGCCATACACTGGATCAACTGTATTCTGTGACACACAAGCCAAGTGCAGAAGTTAATTTTCTCTTTGGTGTTTGGTTTGTTTGTTTGTTTGTTTTTTGTTTGTTTGTTTTGTGGGGATCTAAGTGGTAAAGGTTAATGCATTCTCACTCTTTTCCATTTCACCATAATGAAAATTTAAAATCTAATGCTCCATTTCCTTTTCTTTATCCCAGTTGTGACAAATATTAATTATACCTCAAACTTCTTTAACACAGCCTTGTGGATTAGCACTTAAAACTGACATGACATTTTATGTGTCATTATCAGAGACAACTTCAATTTCTCTGGCAGAAACCAAATACAATTAGGGTGAAAAAGATACAGGAAACTGAAGCCCTCCAAGATAAACGTGATATTTTGATTATTAAAGGGTGTCTGCAGAAAAAAAGCTGCAAAAGAATATTCTGGGATTTAAACACTACTCCTTTCTTATTCTCGCTTGTTGAAATATAATGTTTAGGTTCTCTTGAAATACCTCATGCCTCCTAGACTTTGTATCTCTTGGGGAAGAAGCAAGTGTTGAATGGCAGTAGCATTTAGCATGAGTGCCCAAAGCTTTGCATAGAGATTACAAATTCAAATCCAATCCAGACTGGGCCAATGTTTAGTGGTGAGTCAAAGTTATGTGAAAATAATTAGACAACAGCAGAATTTGTAATAAATAGAATGCAGCATTACTACCACCAGCAGCATTTGGCATTTTCAGGAGGTCAAGGGCTCCCTGGACATGAAATCCTAAAAGACAGTCATGAGGCATATCAGTGAAAAAAGGAAGTTCAACCTATTCATGTGTTATGGACAGATGAGATTTTACTGTTCAGAGCTTTTAATTTGCAGAATTTTTGGTTTCTCCAAAACATTGCCTTCAGATTTAGCAAGCAAACATCACGAAGCATAAGTTCTCGAAAATTGTACTTTAAATTAAGTATAATTGATATTATTATATTATAGCAAGATTCTTCTATGTCTGGCAGTAACTGATATGCCAAAAAGTTTTTCCACTCCCTCTTACCAAATAACTAGTTTATTCTCCTAAATCAGTATCAATGTTTCAGAAGTGCACCAGTAAGTGTAAAAATTTTGAGATGAAACTTAATGTTCATGAATACTTAAAACCCCCAGATTTTTATAAGTAATGCTGGACCTGAATTGAAAGACCTCAAGAGGAAAAATTCAGAGTAGAAAATTAATGCCTAGAAAACAGGAAAAGAGTTATCTAAGCCTGTGAAGGTATTTTTATATGGCTGGGTACTTCCACACTTCAACTTTATAATTATTTGCTGGATTTGGTCTAGAGAATTTGGGATGTCAGAGTGCAAGGATTTGCCTGTCTACGGCTGTCTGGGCGTGATGTGGGGTGCTATCAGCAAATTTAAACTTCTCCCTAAAGAGAAGCCAAGGTCAGTGCATGGTTTCTTGCAGTGGGACTTCTTTACCTCTTTGGGGTTTTTGGTTTGTTTGTTTGTTTTTAAATATGCATTTATTTTATTAAATAAGTTTCGCAAATGTAAAAGCAGTAAGAAGTGCATTAGCACTTGAGCCTACAGAGACCCGCTGCGCACAAACCAAACAAGCGAAGAAAAGCTATTTCTATTTTCCTGTTTTTTAATTACTTCACGCTTTAAAAAGCAGAAAACATCCGGCGTACAAAACCCACGGTCACGCCGCACCCACGTGAATTACCACCTCATCACAAGGCCGAGAAACCGGGCGGGCAAACCCCGAAACAAAGAAACAAAGAAGCAAACAAAAATACAACAAAAACAAAATTAAACAAACAACGAAAAAAAAAATAAAATGGAGAGAGAGAAAGCGGGAAAAAGAGCAATTCCTGCGGTCAGGCCGCTCCCGCGCCCGCGGTGAGGGGGGAGGTGCCGGGGGGCCCTGCGCGCCGGCGGCCCCGCGCGCCTGCCCTCGCGAGAGCGGGCGAGGTTTCCGGTGTTGTGGCTGCGGGGCCGCAAACATGGCGGCGACGCTCCGCGCCCGCTCTCTGAGGCACCTCCGCATCCGAGGTGAGGAGCGTCCCGCAGGCCGCCCCGCCGGCGTCCGCACCGCCACGGTGCCCGCCGGCGCCCCCAGCCCCCTCCTCTCCTCCCTTTCTCCTCCCTGCCCCCAGCTTCTTCCTCCCCGCCCGTCTAACGCGCTTCTCTCCCTCCGTCCCCGCAGGTCGGAACGACAGCGGCGAGGAGAACGTGTCCCTCGATCTCAGCCGAGGTACGGGCGGGGCGGGGGGCCCGCGCGAGCCTCGCTGTGCCCGAGGCGGGCGGGGGGCGCGGCGGAGCGGAGCGGCCTGGTGCTGCCGTAGGGCGGGCGCGGGGCCCGGGGCCGCCGCCGGGGACTGAGCGGAGCCGCCCGCGGGTGGGAGCCGCTCCTCGGGCAGCGTGGGGCCGTGCACGGGCCGCTCCGAGGCCGCGGGGCTCCCTTCTCCCCGGCGTGCGTGCTGAGGCTGCTCGGCCGCCGCTGGGGCTGCCCGTGAAGCCCCTGTTGCTCGCAGACAGGGTTGTTTGCAGTGCCCGACCCTCTGGTCGATCGTGCCGTGCGCCTCCGAGCAACACCTCGGCAGCGGCGGCTGTTCTGTCACCGTCCCTTTTTCGTGTGTCCCTGCCTGTCCTAGGCCGACTGGCCACCCCGCTTGCCCTCCTGAGGCTCTTGCTGCAAGGCCAGGAGTAACTCGTCTCTCCTTTGCTTGTTAAATTGTTCCAAACATCCTCCCCTGCTCTCAAATGTGTCTCTGTGTGTCTCTGGTGGGGGGGTGGGGGCGGGGGGACGGGCTAGGAGGAAGGAAGCAATGTTGGTATCTGCTACACGCTAAGAAGTTTTGTCTCAGACAAACAGGTACTCGTTCCCTACCCACACGTATCGGGTACAAAATGTGCTCTTGCCTTACTGGGTACTGAGGTGAGGGTTAGACGCTCCCAAAAAGACAGGTAAAATTCAAAAACCAAACTGGAATGTTACTGCCCAAGAAGCAGTGATATTTCGTGGGACAGAGGATCCTGCTCTGGAGAAGGAATGAAATTGATGCTGGTGTGTAACTGTTCTGCTTCAGGAGAGCCAGGATGGCTACAATGCTGAATAGATCCATTTAATGGGGAAGTAGGCAGGGAAATGACAGAATCGATGAGATAAAAGTGGCCTGTGAAATGGAAAGGAAGTAAAAATACCAGCAGTTGAACTAGTGTTTTCAGCTTGGAATTGTTGATACTGCATCATACTTTCTCAAATTCTCTTTTCCCACAAAGTAAACTGTATTTAGTATTATTTTATTAGGCACTTCTCTTATGGGCTGCAAGTTATCTCTATATATACATATCATATTTACAAGTATGTTTTAATAATGGGGAAAACTGCTGAACTTTCCTCAGTTTAAGGAAACCAACCTTTCTCATTCTGTCTGGAATGGACATGATTGCTTTAGAGAAATGCTGTCTTTAAAAATTAAAACAAATTTTCATCAGTACAATGTGGAACGAAGCCTTAACAGTTTAAGCACATAAAAACCAAAATTATTACTGTAAGCAATGTTACCTATTTATGAAATCTGCAGAGTTAGGATTTTAATGAATGAGTTTAATAATTTTTTTATGTTCTATAGTGTACTGAAGTGTTTTGAGGTGAAAGAACAATACACAAAATTTAAATGCTGGAGTGGTAATTTCAAGATGTGGTCTGTGTAAAATCTCCTAATCAGAATTCGATAGGTGACGATCATTGTGATACTGATTTTTGCCATGAGGTGTTTTCAGCTGCCTGCTGAAACCTCCAAGAGACCTGTAGTAGTAGCAGTACAGCTATTACACGTGTATCATGTTGTAAAAGAGGCTCCTGAGTAAGATGCAAACCACATTTTTAATATGTGTTTTCATTTTTTATTAATGGAAAAAGGTATTTTGCGCAGTGGCAATATATCTTCTGTTAACAAAAGAAAAATCACTGGGGAGGTTGAATAAGAAGCTGCTTTAAATTTAGATGTCAAAAACGCAACAGTTTGGTGTTTTTATTAGAAAAACTACAGCTGACTGATCAGTAATTGTCTAGCACCATATATCCATGGTAGATATCAACTGCATTTTAGAGAGGAAACAAAAGTAAGAAGGTTAAGAGTCTCAGCAAGACATTAACTAAGCTAGATGATAACTTGATTTCCACAGTGAACACGAGTATTTGTTTTCCCAGCTGTTACAATAGTTATGTAAGCAATTATTTTAAATATTTTGTTACCCTAATTTGGTACTAATAGCATGATGTTTTGATTCACTATGCTGTGCAGATCACATAGTTTTCCACAGGGCTCGCATTTGTATTAGCTTCAAAGAATGTTCTAATGGTTTTTGTTTCCCGGTACAACTAAACTTTGTGTTATTAATGTGAAATATCTGATTTGGGCAAAGTAGAGAATTACCATAAACAGAGCCTGAGCCATATGCTTCTAGTTACAGGGGCCTCTTTGTTACAAACACAAGAAATTGGCACTGCCTGATTTTAAGCAGGTTCCTGTTAATAATGGCATGACTTAGCATACAGGTGAGACCTTTACTTGTCCATACCCGTGGAGTGTATAGTGACTACACTTTCCATGCAAAAGGCCAATGCAAAACAAATAATAGATGTGGGGAGAGCACTGCAGTTTGTGCTGCTCGGTGTTCTTCTTACTTCTTTTGAGCACTAAGGCTTGAGGAGTGCCTTGCTGCTTGCAGAGTAATCTGCATTTTTCTGTTTGTGTTTGGTTTGGTCTTTCCTCTGATCCTGGAGTTACAGGATTGCTCATGTTTTCCCTGAACACACCAGGCTTTTTACAAATTTTTACCATGGCTGCTATACTAGGTTTATTTTTTGAAGCTTCTTGGTGCTTTGCCTTTTTAAAATGATGCATGATGTTCATGAAAGCCATTTTGTGTGATGGTGGATGCTGCATTTTGTGTGTTCATGTAGGTATGTGTGAGCTTTTACACTTATTACCCTGGTTAAAGAGGATAATGTAAAGTAAGTGTGTGGTGTTCTTTTTATGTTGGTTTTTTTTTTTTTTTTTGGGGGAGGTTGGTTCTTTGGGGGCTTTTGCACATTCTTTTGCTTGGTTATGTGTGGGGTTTTTTTTTTTTTGTTTTGGTGTTTTGTTTGGTTAGTTTTGTGTGTTTGTTTTTGAGTTTTTTGCTATTTATTTTGTTTCTGAGCCACGCGGCTCTGCCCATCTTCTAAGGGAATTCACGTAAATCTTTTTTAAGAATACCATTTCGCTGAAAGGCTGATCAACTCTGGAAAAATAGTTTCCAGGATAAACATTTTTGTGTATAATATTGGTATAGTAAGAAAAAATGGTGCAGATATAGAGTAGACTCATTGCTTTTGTCTACTTAGATCATATATCATGTATTCTGTTGATTACAAAATTGCAATTAATAATTGGGATTTAGAGCACTCATGTTTTGGCCTTGTGTTACATTACCTGCTCAGAATAGAACAGAAAAGGAAAAGGAGGACAGACTCACCACCAGTACAACTCCCACTGCAGTCATCTGGAAGGAATTAGCAGTAGGATGAGAGAGATTGGTTTAATTAGACTACTGAAATCAAGCTCGTAACTTCCTAAGGCCAGAAGCGACAATTGGAGGTATCAACCAGATTAGTGCATTTGGTAGGAATTTTTCCAGTGACTTTCGCTGTGGTTGTATATATAACCATAATACAAATATTTTGCACCTTTTCTTTGTTTCTGACTGTTTCACAGGCCTTCGAAGCTGAATCACAGAAGCATATATATCTCCCAGAGCTCTGGGCACTGTTTAAGGCATGTGTAATCCACACTTAATTTGTTCTTAAATTTTTGCAGGAAGGTTGGACTACATGACCTTGAAAGGTCCTTCTCAACCCAAACCATGCTGTGATTCTTTGCTCACCTCTGTAACTGAGTCACCTTATGCTGCTGGGTGACCAGCGCCTCTTCCTTTGTTGAAATTTTGGCTTTTGTCCTTGTGTCTTGAAGGCCTAAGTAGTTTGGAACTTGGTAGTTGAGAGCAGTCTTCTGGTTCATTATCTTTAGTCAGGCTCATCCTCCTTCAAGGGATCTCTGTTTTCTTGGAATCCTGTAGCTCAGAGGTTGCACTGGCTATTAGGAACTTTTCAGAACTTGGTGCAGGGGTGCCAACTGCATACTGAAGTTGAGTAGAGCACTGTTCATGTCTGTATGTGTTCATTTCCTCCTTTTGACTGTAACAGTCTTCACTTGCTGATAGTGTACTCTTTAAGCAACTGAAATGTACCTATCTCAAGCAGTAGTACTTTCATTTACTATTCAAAAACATGCATTAGAGGATTCTGTTTTGGTTTTTCAACTTGTACAGCTGATTCTCTCTAGTTTGTATATGTTGAATCTTCTGACTAACACAGGACATATATGAACAAAGCAACAGCTGAGAAAACTGGTTGTTTTTTTCTCCATGAGTCTGATACCACAAAATTGACTAGTGTTATCCGAGAAAATACTCTTTTTCCTTTTTTGCCTTCATTTCCTCCTGTCATGTAGGTAATAGTAAAACATAAAGGAGTTCAATTTAACTTCATAAGGTCTAAATGGTGTTATTTTTCTTACTGTGCTTGCATAATTTTAAACCATGTAGTATTTCATTCCATGCTCCCACATGGTAAATCGTAATGCATTGCATGCAGGGCAAACATCTCAGGATGCTATTTGCAGTTTACAGCCCACAGAAATGTCGGGCATTTTTAAGGGTTATTTGTGGGATAGTTAAAGAAGGCTGGATGAATTTTGTTTCCAAAATCAGCTTGAGATTTGATGACCGTACTGTTTCCAGCTTCCTTCATCAGTAGGGAAGAAGCAGGGAGGAACAGAGCACACATCTGATACCAAAAGCTTGAGTAGTGGGGGAAGGAGAAAAAAACCCCTTTTGGATTGCTTGTAGCGTGGCATTAGGGAAACCACTGCAGAGATGGCAGCTGATGCATACTTTTTGATGGCTCAGAGGCAGTTGTCCCACTCTAATGGCAAGTCAGAAAGCCTTTAGGTGGTTCTTTGTGTACTTATGGGAAATGTGGACTGGCTTGAAAATGTGTAGAACTGGGGCTCCACCACAGCATAGAAATACTGTTTTTAAGATAGCTAAATAATCAAAATGTGTGGGCACTTTTCACCCTCACTCTGCAGTATGCCATCATTTTCATGTCAGGATGTTGTGCTTGAGCAGGTCACACAGAGCAATGGGTGGTTTTGCTCCCTAGTTTATGAATCTGTAACAGAAAGTGTAGCAGTCATAGGATGGTAATTAGTAACATTTTTTATTCAGTCTCTTGTGATATGACATATGCAACAGTTGGGCAAAAACCCTTGAAGAGACCTCTTATTTTGCTGACCAAGAGATGTTACGCTGTGTTCTTTTTGTGTGTTGAAGTTTTTTGTTATATAGGGGGAGCAAAGAGAAACTGATCAGTGATTGTGGCCTGCTAACTTTTTTGGCAATGTGTAACATTTTTGATAGATTTTAAAAGTACGAGAGTTAAAGTGCTGAATACATGTGCTTCAGAATTAAGTCATACACTTAATTTTCCTGTCTGCACTTGTGCTTGCACTTGTGTTTGGTTGACTGTTGTTTTGGAATTGTATAGTGCATTGTCTCAGTTAGATTAATAACACTTTTGTACCTTTGGCTTTGCTTCCTAAGCGCTGCTTTTATAAGTCTTAAGACTTCTCAGAACTACTAAGATGGTGTGTGCTTAAAATATTTCCACTTTCCATTTCTTCAAAACAGGAACAGCATTTTAATGAAGGAAAAATTTTGGCAAAAGACCACTTTAAAATCTTATGGCTTGCTTATCTGTTAAGATTTCTCGAAAAATTGGGTACTACCATGTCTTTGAAGATAGGCACTCATATCTGTCTTTAAAGTTTTTGCGTACAGCACCTCTAAATTTGTTTTTGTGTGTGGGTTCTTTGTTCTTGCTGCTGTGGTCAGAGAATAAAACGACTGTTCTAAGGTCTTGTACTTTCTATTGCAAGAGATTATTCTGTGATTTGGACCAGTATCAATATACTGATCCAAACACCTTCTCAGATGCTTAAGTAATGCTGTGTTTTCACGTGTTTCTTCAACATGCTTCTTTCTTCCCCGAGTGCTGAAGTATCAAAATTTCCTGCTGCCTTCTTGATATATTCCAGTCTTTGTCATAAATGTTATTTGGGTTTTTTTGTTGCTTTCCAGCATCCCACTGGATTAGATTAGAGCAATGCCTAGCTTCAGTATTTTTTTCTGTTAGAGCCTATCCAGTGTAGATACTGTGTAAAGGAGCACACCCCTCATCATAAATGCAGTAAACAAGGAATCTGTGTCAACCATGTCCTGTCCATAAAGAAATGCGTTGCTTACTCAAACTGATGACCTTCATCTGTACTTTACCAGTTGCATAGCAATCTCAGAAGTTCTACCCTAATCACGTAGAAGACATGCTTAACATCAGGTGCAGTTATTTTTCTTTAAAGTGGAAAGAAGTGAAATAGTCATAGTTAAAATTGCAGTTTTCGTACTTTTAATATCCATACAAACTCAGACAGTGCAGAAAAGATCAATGCTCAAAAGCTTTACAGGACAGCTTAAGAGCTGATGTTGAAATGATGACTGACTTGGCGGAATGTACTGTAAAATCAGATAAGTTTTTCTTTTACAGTAATAGAAACTCATTCTGAGGTTTCTTTTTTAAAACAGTAAATGGCACAAGTAATCTACTTTTAATACTAACTACCTTCTTGCAACTAAGGCAGGAGCATATGTCTTGAGGCTCAGATAACTACGCAAAAGATCAGATAAAGTAAGAAGTTTGCTTTTCTTTGGAAGTGTTCTACCCGTGTGCAGGCAGACAGATGCTTATACAATAGCTCAGGTGAATTTGCACACTGAGCAGTGCTCCTGGGAATAGTTCTGATACAGAAGAGTAAGTGACATAACACTGCTACACAAGTGCTGGCTGATATTTGTCAAGTTTTTAACTGGAGCACTTGTAACTCACAATAAAATGTATCTATTCTAGTTTAAGAGTCTGTAATGTTGGTGTATATGTATATGTGTATGTGTATGATTGTTTTTCATTTGCCTGTCATCTGTGTGGTGAGGGAGAATTTTGGAAGCTAAACTTCAGAACATGATTAGTGACAAGTGTGTTCATCAAATCCTTGCATCTGATGTAGAAAAATCGGTAAAGATGCATAAATGAGAAAATGTAGTAAAAAACCCCAAACCAAACACAGAACCCAATCCCAAGGAAAAAAAAATTACAGTTATATTTTTTAGTTATGTGACTGAATTTTACTAGCACATACTTGAAAGCTTTCTAGCTGTCAGTGGTGGCCTGCATAAGTTTGGGTAAATAAATATAATGAGGACATCTCTTCACCTAAATTCTACCTGAACAGCAATAACCTTTGAATCAATGTTGTTCATTAAAAAATTAACTTGATTGATAGCCTTTATGAATACTTTCCTAAAAGAGGAGATTTTTTGTACTAAATTTAATTTCTGAATTTACTGGTTTTGTTCTTCACTCGACATCTCTAAGCTCATTTTAGTTAAATCACTATTTACTGCTCTGGATTTGGGTACATCTGAAAATTCACTCACATGGTTGCTCCTGCAACATTTCAGAAATACAGTTTTAAATTTGTTTGTTTGTTTGTTTACTAGAAATTGAGATGCAAAATGAGAATTTTCAATTCTGTTTCAGTTGGAAAAATAGTTAGAGAACATAATTTCATTCTATTTATAGATGACACTTTGAGTAACCTTTTAACTCCAAGAGAAAAAAGGTGGCAAAATGGTAAAGATGACCATTACTTGCCATGTTTGAAATTACTCCTGTGAGTTAGCAGTTGTTTAGCTGAAATTTAGTAAGTACATCTCTGTGCTCTGTTTGCTTAAGTGTTCATTGTGAAATGAACTACTTCTGTTGATTTGAGACTACAGAATGATTGGTAGGAGATACTTATGCATGGAGTTAAGGTATTTAAAGCGAAAGAATACAGCCTTGATTTATCGAAAAATACACAATTTGTAAGAGTGACAAAGAATAATTTTCATTAATCTCTTCATGTAAAGGTGCATAGTGAACAGCACAGGGATTTTGTTTGGGTTTTTTTAGCTGCATTGACTGGTTTCCTGCTTGAAGTGTACATAGACTATAAACAAATACATATATTTAAAAATAATTATTAAATAACGGAGGACTATCAAGAACAGCTGTTGCATAGAAATTACCTATTTACTAATTAATCAATTTGTAAGAAATCTTATTCCCTTGTTACCTCCTAAGCATCAGTGAAGTCAGAATTCAATTTGAGCAATCTCATATCTAGAGAATTTAGAATGTGTTCATCTCTTTCTTCATGCAAACCATATGTATGTGTTGTGGGTAGACTTCTGGTTTTTTTTTCATGAAGTACAGAAAATGAAATAGAAAAAAATCTTGCTGTTTCTATAAATGTGGCATTTGCAGCTCAGTTTTTAGCTTAGCCTGTTACTGCAGCATAGACTTTTCTAAGTTGAGGTTGACCAATAGGTTAAGTGTCTTTTGTCTTCAAAGAATTGTATTTATGTCTTGTGAAACCCAAATGTGACTGACATTTCCTGTCCTTTTTGGGAGAAAGAATAGAAGTCTTGAGTGGTCACAACAAGGTGACTATATTACCTGTGTGACACAAGGATATGTCCTGTTTCTTATATGAGAGTATGAAGCCTGCAAATATCATCAGTCAGAGCTGTTTAGAAAACTTCTGGTTATATAGCATTTTAGGATGGGGGAATTAGCGCATGACATTTGCCGCATTTTGTTTTCTGCTGCAGTCAGTGCTGTTTGTGTGTTACTTGTAGTTTCTAGTTATGTCCCTGTGTTAATGTTTGAATTTCAGTATGTTACTACTTTGGTGTTTCCATGTCGTGCAAATTGCCCTTCATGTCTTGATTGGCAAACTGGGTGATCCTACAAGTGCTAGCATTGATGGACTTCTTACATGATACCCTATGTGACAGGATATTTCTGGGGACAGTGGCTACTTCCTGGCAGCTTTGAGTTTATTAATAAGAGCCATGAAACATTTATGCTTTCAGGTTCTTGAACATATTAAAATGATGCAGAGAAGAATCAGAATGCTAATTGTTATAATAGTCTTAGAATAGGATCATATTTCAGTTTGATAATATTCAGAAAAATACATGATCAAAATTCTCTTGGGTGGTTTTGAAAGCAGATTTGCCTGGTCTGCTCTCCAGGTATTAGTTGCAAGATGTCAGAAAGGCACAGCATTTTGTTAAAACAACTAAAAATTATGGCCATCCTGATATTTCTACTTCCAGAAGTGGTGGCAGAAACGAAGAAGATGGATTGGAAGAACTGAAGATAATTTTCTAAACCATTACAATAAACTTGCATTCACTGTTCAAATCCGTCATTGATGTTCTGGGAATTATAATTTGATTTGTGTACCGACATAAGCAATTTTGTACATCTGGGAAAGGCTCTTTACTGGCTCTTGACCATAAGAACAGTTGTACTGGGTCACTCCAACCTTGGCAGTTGTTGATAATTGTTGCAGAGAAGAGAGCAGAGCAACAGGGCAAACAAATGCATAGTCACACAGTTATGGAATGTTCCCCAGCCTCCAGCATTTTGACTCTCTGTGGTTTTTGTCTCCTTTTTTTTTTCTTTCTCTTTTTTCTTTTAAACATCTAAGCTTTTGAAAGTTTAGAGGAAGTTTTTTCTGAATTTAACTGTATTTCAGAATAATTTATATTTGTGTATTATTAAGTGGTCATGATAGAAATTTCAATAGACTATAATTCCAGTTTAGTTCCAGTAATGATAATATGCAATAGTTATGGTTTGTATCTTGTAGTGCAGAGAGATTATGTTCTAGTGGTATTTTTTTTTTTTTGAGGGGCAAGAGGCAGGGGAACTGGGAATAAGTCTGTAATTCACAGACTTGATACATATCAAGATTATTGCTATGATTCTTGTCATGAACATCATGTCTTCCTGGGAGTTGAGGATAAAACAGTAAATTTAAATGGAGGACTAATTTAAACATTTTCTCTCTATGAATAGACAAGTTTTTATTAAATAATTGGTTTTTTTTTATATGCCTTGGTACCTTATGTAATCTTAACTAATACTGTTTAGTATTTTTATAATTGGCCTTTGAGGAAGCTTATACAGGACTCTAGGTTCCGTATTACAATAAAGCATTTAAAGATTAGTTTGTTTATCAAAAACTATTTGTAATTAATTTTCAAGCCAGCCATGTAGTTATCCTTTGGATAACTTTGGATAGATAGCTACTATCCTTCAGTTTTCTCTCTGTCTTGGGAAACCTCTTAACATCTCAGCTATGAAACCCATTTTTTAGTCGTTTTAGCAGTAAAGCAATGCTATTTACAAAGCTGCCATACAGGATTACACACTGGGAATAATTAAAATAATTCCAAGGTGAGGATGTAGGAATGGCTTTTTTACAGGTATAATCTCTGTGTCTTGATTAGAAATAGTATTGTAAGACAGCATTTTGGAAAATAGTCCATTTTGGAACTGCTCTTCAAGCTGACTGCAACACCAGACTCTTTATTTCCTGCCACCTTTATATTTACTTTATTAAAATATTAAAAATAAAAAAAAAAGGTCATTTAATTTATAACGTTTATGCACATCTGCAAAAGGGAAATCTGTGCAATCACAGTAGGCATTTAAATTTTACTTAGCTGTAAAGTTGTAAAACTTTTACGGTACAAAGTATTTACCACCTTATGACTTCAAGTATAATAGCAGAATTTTAACTATGATCATAGAGGATATCTGTCTGGCTTGGTATTCAGTATATTTTTCAACATAGCTACATTAACTTAATACTACAAACAAACATGATTTTATGTTTTTACACTATAAATTGAGACATACCTTCAGTCTAAACATGTATTACTGTGTTATTGAAAATCACATGTTGAGTGTAAAGTATTCATGCACTCATTTTTTTGAACCTGGCGAAGTAGAGTTGGTGTGTTCATACAAATAATACAGGAGTGATCTGTGTCTTGGAGTTTGGTTTTTGTTACGTAACTTTCTTATGTTTCGTATTCTCAGGTTTTCTGTGCAGTTTCAACCTTTTGAATTAAGTGTAAATTAAGAATACTTTAATATCAAGAAGGTTACATAATTGTCCTGATTTTTTTGCAGCAAGTTGATAATGGTAGGATGTGACGAACCATTGATGTCTCATTTCATTATTAAAGGTCTTGATTAATATGTGTTTTAGGAGGCTGATTACTTACCAGATAGTCTTACATAGTCACCTCTGAGTAACTGATTTCTAAGTCTCATTGCTTTTAATAACTGATAACTCGTAGTTTCAGTGGAAGTGGAGAACAGTGCGTTATTGTTTCTAGTTGGTATATTTCACTCAACTTCATTTTGGCAGCTTGTACTTGAATGAGCTACTAAGAGCAGCTTAACAATATGCAATTGCATGGTACTTAAACTTTGAAAATATCTAATAATTATAGAGATGTATAGGAGGTTCACCAGATTTATCCATTATCCAGTCATTACTGTGATTCTTTCTGTAGGAGGACCTCTTGTGTTCTTAGGCAATGGTGAGATGCTTGACTGTAGTGAAGTACAACTTTCTTCTTTAAAGGAAGTGTTTAGAAGTGTTTAATCTTTTATTTCACTTTTTGGCCTTGTGATTCTAGTAGGTGTGACATCAGCCACTAGTGCAGTCTCTTACTTGAGAGTTATGGTATATATATGCATTGCCTACTGTTTGCAGTACTGTGTACTGTTTTAGCACCTACCAAGTGACGCATATAATACACACTCCTCAGTTTAACTCATGTCTGACTTCAGAGCTACTGAATTATTTGTGTACTAAAGCCTACAAATCTTTTTTTTCTTTCTGTTTCATTCACGTGTGCATAACAGACCAGCAAATTGGCATGCTTCTAGCATACTGAATGTGGTCAAACAATGCTGCTAAATCTGTCAGGTGAAAGGAGTTGTCACTTGTGCTAATATAGCTATTGCTGGTCCAATTTCATTCCTGCATTAGACGGAGCACTAGCTGTTTTGTGTAGCCGGACTTCTGTCGTGTTCTTTCTCTCTGGAGAATGGGATCTGTCAGAATGCATCATGGTTCTCACTGGGAAAAAACAATGTCACAGTCCTGAAGGGGTGAAAAAATGAGTCAAGCCTTAAAAGGTCATGAGAGTTAAGAAACAAACAACAACACAACATTGGAGATTTTTAATATACAGCATCTGTGAATTACTTTTAGGCATAGAGAATCATGGAGTTCTTGAGGCTAGAGTTTTAAAAAAGCACCAGCTTTGCTCTGTGTTAAAGATTATAATTTTAAGTACAGAGTCTAAGTGCAAAGAATTGTGAGTGAGAAACTGTTTAGTGTAACAGAAGTAAGCAGAACAACTACTGCTGCTTCGAATTTTTTGCTGTCCAGCAAAAAGCAGACAGAGAAAATAATAATGATGAGCAATCTAAGCTATTGCTGCAGGACACAAGTGGGCTGACTCGCAATTTTTATACATATGAACAAGTTTTTAGATGATATTTGAGCAAAGTGGCATTGTGTACAATAATTGGGACAACTTACCAGTTGTAAAGTGCAGGTAAAAAAAAAAGGTGACTTTTTTCTACTGAGTGTCATGTGGAACAGGTATGTCTTGCTTCCACCGCTCTCCCTGTGAATGGCTTAGTGGTGCAGCTACTTCTGAGTGGGTTTTTTAAGAACTTAATATTCAGTTTGAGTGAATAATTCAGTAGAGATCTAGCATAGTCATAAGAGCAAGAAAAGGAGAGGTACTTGACAGGATAATTTTATTGTGAATTTGAAGATGGGTGCTAAAATAGTGTAAAGGATAAAGGTCAATTATACAGTGGGACAGGAGAGGGAAGGAAAATAAGGTTGTGCATCTTTTGGCATAAGAAAGCTGGAAGATCAGTCGTTTTTCAGATCTCTACTCTCAGAAGCACCATGGGAAAGAATGTGAAGCTATTTAGTTGTTGCTGTGGGCCAGCTGGAGATCATAGAATCGTTTTGGTTGGAATTGACCCTTCATAATTGAGTCCAACCATAAACCTGACATTGCCAAGTTCATCACTAAACTGTGTCCCTAAGTGCCGTGTCTGCACATCTTTTAATTACCTCCAGAGATGGTGACTCAACTACTTCCCTGAGCAGCTTGTTCCAGTGCTTGATAACCATTTTGGTGAAGAAATTTCTCTCAATAAGAGTCAGCACACCAGTAATAAATGAAGTGAGTTCAGGAAAGAATGGACTTTTGAGGGGTCTTAATAAGAAGCTCCTCTTCTTGGTTTTCTGTTTTAGATACGAAACAGGAACTTCTGATGAGCTAGAGAGTAAGAGCCAAGAAATCACTACAGCAGTGATACATATGAGCTGCAGTCCTTAACACATACAACACCAATTAGCTCAGTGGACTAGAGCATGGTGCTGGTTGCACCAGGGTTTTGAGTTTGATCCTTGTATAAGCCATTTACCAAAAAGTCAGTGATTCTTTAGGGTCCCTTTTAGTTTAGAATATTCTGGAAATCTGAAACACCAACAGCAGCCCCTTCTTCTCACCCCACAACTGCCCCCCCTCAAAAGAACAAAACAAAATGAAACAACATCAAAAAAAAGTCTTTGTCAACACCAAGATGAACGGTTAACCTTGATAATGAAATGTTAAGGCTGTGATATTTCTTTGGAAGATCAGTCTGTGATTTTACACTATGCTTTTTGCAATTTCTGCATTACTTAGTATTTTGTAGTGTCTTTGTAAGATTTTGTGACAGGAAGATAGACAGTGCTGGTTCTGATCTGTGATTACAGGAAAGCCACATGGCTTGGTTTTTAGAAACCAGAATGTATTTAGTCTGTTTCCAAGCCCATTTCAATGTGAGGGGGAAACTAGCAAAAGTTTGAATTGCCGTTTGTGTAGTCAAATTAGTTTGTTTAAATCGTTTTCCATCTGGGACGTGAAGTTTTCTTAGGCCTGCCTACCTTTCTTACTGTCTTTACTTTTACTAAAAATGAGTCACATTTGAGTAAGTAATACGCATTTTCTACTTCTTTGTAATGTATGATGCATTTTCAGAAGGAGGAAAGACAAGATAGCCAGTCTTTCCTTGAAGTCAGTATATCAGTTATTTTGTTAAATTTTTTATAGGATACTTTTTGTGAGAAGGCTCTTTGGAAGTTTGAAACAGAACATCACCTGACAATATTTGACCAAAAAGGCTTCTGTTATTTTAGTTCCTTCTGAGGTAATATACTATGAGGTCTTTATTTCTTTACTGTCTTGTTTTTCCTGCAGCAGTATTGGTTTTAATAGGATTGAAGAGTGAGACTGGTAACTTGCTGTATTTATATTATCAGCTCGGTAATGGAAATGTCTGTCATTTTCTCAGTTTTTTCAGTTTTGTAGCTTTTGCTCTGGAGTTCCCCAATTTGCTTCAAATTACTTATCTGTTAATAAAGTTTTTGGGAAATACCTGACTGCCCTGCTAAGCACCACAAATATGTCTTTCCTTAAATATTTCAGTCCCTAAAAATGAGTTTTTCCTCAACTGGAAGAAGACTTGGTGAGAAAAAAGTTGCTGTAACTGCAGCTTTTCATGCAAAAATAGAGGAAAATGGTTTTAGTATACATTTTATTTAGGCATCCTTGTTATACAGATCTGTCATTGCTACAGAATTGTTAATATAGGAAATTGTAGTATCATTGTGTCCTTATTTCTTCACATCCAAACTGACTGCCTTTTTCCACAGGACAACTCAGGCACTTCTGAGTTAATAATAGCTCTATCAGATAGCCAGATAAGAACGTCCATTGCATTGCACAAGAGGTTTTCTGGGCTAGTGCTGTAGTCTTTCTTCTTCACATGGCGAGCTTAGTTTATTGTGCATATGTAGCCATCTGCACTTTCAAAATTAAAAACATACTTATAGTCACTTTGGAAAGTTACGTTGCTCTGAAACTGCTCACCTGGGATCTTTCTTGTGGCATAACGGGGAATTCTACAGGTCCAAAAGTGTTGTGAGCCAGGGAAATTCCCACACATTACCCCCCCAGGGAGGCCAAAGCGTAGCTATGAGCCAAGCTGTATTTTCAAATAAATCTGATTATGAGGAAGTTATTCTCCTCTCCTGTTTTGTTCTCTTGAAATTAAGGGGCTGTATGATATAAACTATTTGTAGTGCCATAAATAATCCAAACTACTTGCTTTCAGTGTGCTTCATCACTGAAAGTGTTCTAGGCCAGGTTATATAGGGCTCTGAGCAACCTGGTCTAGTCAAAGATGCCTTGCCCATGGCAAGGGGGTTGGAACTATGTGAAATTTAAGGTCCTTTCCAGTCCAAACCATTCCACCATTTTATTGCTTGTGCTATTGCAAACCTCTTCAACTGAGTTAAGCCATGGAAAAGCAGGTTGTGCAGAGGGATCCCAAACCTGGTATAGATCCATTAAGATTCTCACTGTCTCTAATTTCTATAATCATGCCAAAGACTTTTTTTTTCTTTTTTCCTAGGGATACAAAGAGGTCCATGCTCATATTCCAATTTAAATACAAAGATTTTAGATACCTGGTTTTACTGTGCAGACTGCACAGCAGTGCAAGGTATCTGTGCCCATACTTGTGTATCTGATGGTTGAGTGTGCTTATGCTGTGAGTAGATTTGTTGAAAAGGATCTTTTGAATCAAGCTGGTGCTAATAGAAATTGATCCCTATGTTCAAGAAGATACTTTGTCTTCCTGAAATCTCATCGATCCTTTGTTTGAAAATTACCAGAATTAAATTGTGTGACAGTACCATGTCTCTACGTGTGCTAGAGTTTGGTTTTAAACACCATAGTCAATACAATTGATTACCTTACCCTTGAGTAGGCGTCTAGCAGCTAATCAAGCTGATGACATTTGATTTCATTGGCTGATAGACAAAACCTTCATTGGCTATGGTGGGTTGAAAGATTTGTACACTTTAATTGGGGTACCAGCCTGTAAGTGTCCTAATTTTAAATTATGTCTTGATTCCCGATGATGGTGCAAGTACAAATCTTGTCTGTCCAAACACATTCTGGATATATCCTAGTAAGATTGCTTGCTTTCTAATTTTGTTTAAATTTTTAAAGTACAGGAAGTGATGTAAAAGCATGGCTTGTAGAGAAGTAGTGAAGATGATGCTTTCTTTACCTCTGCAGTGCTTGGTTTCCTTTGCATAATGATAAATACACAAGTACGCTTTTACAAAGAACAGAAAGGTAAAAGACTGTATATGCCACAAACTCAGCTGTAGCTGTTCCATTCTGCAGTACAAGGCAGGTTTTTCTTACCAAAGTTAGTGTGGGACACCACACACAAAAGCTGTCTTTGCTGCATTTTAAATGTCTGGTGCTTAGGCTTATTCTAAAAACTTCATTTTGTGTAATGCAATTATTTCTCCTTTTTGGCAATGTGTTACTTTCAGTAGTTTATCTTCACGATAGCCTTAGTTTTTCATTTATCTTAAACTGCTGATACCTATCCTCAGTGTCTAATCTAAAGCTCCCATAAGAACCCCTCATCAAGTACGTCCCTTTAAAAACTGCCCTGCCACAGTACCACAGAACTTACTGCAGTGTCTGTTACAGTAGCTCCCTGTGCAGCTCCCTGGGCCAAGCCCTGCTCTGTGCTGCTTGTTCCACTGTGCCTCAATTCCAGCCTTAATTCTGAAAATGAGACAAGAGTGTTTCTTACCATTTTCTCATCGTTTTCTGTTTTCTAGCAGAATGCAGGGTCATCTGTTGGTGTGTGAATAGTGGTTTGTGGTGGTGTTATTTTGTTCGTCTGTTCTTGTTGGGATGGTGGACCCTTAAGAAGAAGACATTCTTAAGCCTTTTGTTTACCTTGTAGTTGACTTCCCATGTCACTGGAAAGGCCTAGCATTGTGGAAAGCAATTAAGGTGGAGAGCAGAAAAGAGGCCTCATCTTTCCAAAATCCTGCCAATCCTTTGTCTAGAGGGAAAAAAAGGAATAATGTGTTGTGTCAGTAACATGCTATATTTTAACTTCCATTTTTCGGCTTATTTTGCCCTTAAATTACAAGGGGATTGAGGTTAAAGCTTTTCACTTAAAAGATATTGTAAGGATTGGCATTTCAGATACTAAATGGATTTCTTTGTAAACTGCAAATCTAAGATACTGATTAAAATCTGCTTTAAAGTGAGAGTGTCTGTGTCTTCCATGGCCTTTATCATTTATTCTACAGAAGTCAAGTAGGCCTGGTTTTGGTCCCTGGCGTAAATCAGATTGATGCTTCTTGGAGCAAAAGTGCTCTATGTCCTTATCTGAGACCAGAAGAGTACCAGCTATGTTTATGAAACTGCATATTGAATGTATGTTTAGATTTTTCTTCTTTTTTATTTTTCCTTTTACTGTATCTGCTAATGCCCTCTTTTCTTTTGCAGACCCTTGTGACAATATGAGAGAGATTCTCCAAAATGTGGCCAAATTACAGGGCGTGTCAAATATGAGAAAACTAGGTCACTTGAATAATTTTACTAAGGTAAGAGCTCAAATAGTGTCATAGAACAAGTGATTGTACAGGTAAAGTGTTTCTTATTTCTCAGTCAGACATTGGCTGGGACATTCATGAAAATTCTTAATGTCACAGAACAGTACTCAAAGCCTATATACTGTTGGAAAGGAAGGTATGAAATAAGGACAAGAAAATATGTTAATGCAGAGTTATGCTGGAGTTTGCATACCTGTCCTGCTGGCTGAGTTTTTGTAGTATTTTAGTGTTTAGAAGATGGAAATAGCTCCCAGTTTATGGGTTAAGTTGCATAACTAGCGCTAAAGATTTGGTTCCTGCTGTGCGGAATTGAAATAAAAAAATGTAAAATGCCACACTTTCTGAATGTAAACTGATAGAGTATGGTGAGGAGGGAGGACTGTATCAATGCACATTATATGCAATGTTTTGAACACTAATAGAATTGGAACTGCAAATTTCACTACAGCTTTCATAGTGAAAAAGATTTAAAGGGTCCATTTCTGGAATATGTCCATGTTGATCATTTTAGATGTGCTTGTTCCAAATCGTGGACATGTGACAGGTACACTTTGAAAATAAAACAGATATATTGGAAGCTGTCATTGTGAGCTGATGAGGCAAGAATTAAAAATTTACTGCAGGACGAAGGTGTAAGCTGGTGAAAGAAACTGTGAAAGATGTTTAGAAGCACAGCAAGTCGCATTTTTTGGGTAAAAGAGAAACCTGTGGAGAAAAGCTGAGACAACTCATGAGAAGTGGTCAGGGAATTAGGGAAAAGATTTTCATTGTAGGATGTTGAGTAGTTGTGCTTGGACCAGTGTTGCATCTGTCAATGCAAGGAAAATGTGTGTTGCAGTTAGTGAGGCAGGAAACATGGAAGCTTCAGTGTGAGCCTTACCAGAATTGATGGACGGATAGAAGGACATGGGGTGTTGTACGCCTTTCTGATAGAGATACGGCAACACACCTGAATGAAAACCGAGTTCCTGTGACTGAGGATGGATCCTGGGACCAGCAGCAGCCAAGAAATAACATAGTAGAGGAGAATCTGAGGTTAAAGTAAGGTTTAAATTATGGTTGCAGGTAACTTTGTTACAAAGAATTGAGTAAGATTGCCAGGAGTCTGGTTGAAGTTCTTGAGTCAATCTTAAGTGAAAGAGTGAATACTCAAGGGCAGGTGTGGGGAGCCATTGAAATGAGAAGGACAAATATGCATGATAATCTTTGAAAATAGGCATCTTAGCTGTTAAAATCCTTGTGAGATTGACCACTTCAGTGGTAATGTGTAAGATTCACTTAACAGGAGCGTGAGGACTGAGAACAAAATCACAGTAACAAATATATCTTCTAATGCATTTATAGCAAATCTGTAAGTGCTAAATTTTCTGGATTGGTTCAGAACACCTCTAGGTGCATGGCATTCATTAAGGACTGAACTTCACACTGAAGTCTCTTCTATGGGCTGTTGTCTTCTGTCTGTTAGACTTCAGCCATTGACAGAATGATCCTGTTTTCACTGGGATTTCAAAATGTGTTGCAAGAAAGCCCTTTCTTCTGCTAGAAAAGTCTGATGCATAGCTAGGTTTTCTTTTTTGTGATAATCTAGAAATTCTGAAATGTGAATGCTTCCAAATTCTCTGACTGTCTTAAAATTAAAGAGCTGGATTAGATTTGTAGATGCACAATTTGTAGTGAAAAGTCAATATTTGAATATTAAAATATTAAAACAGAGTCAGTTTCGCAATTGAGAATCAGATGTTAGGCATCTGTAACTCTGTTAAATTAATAAATATGCATATTGTAATTAAAAGCTGAACCAAATATTCTTTTTAAAAGATAGATTTGAGAGATTGCATAATTCCATAATTAAATATTTGAAGAATATTTGGGGGTTTTGTGAAACTCAGTATTGAAAATGGAATATTCATAGGAAAATGGAAGGATGGTTTTCATAAATTGCACTTAAGACTGGCAGGAAATTTATGAGTTTGTGAAAAACAACTTAATAAAATTAAATATTATGTTTGAAGGTGGAGACTGTAGTTCATAACCTGATTTTAATTCTAAATCAAAATCACACTACTCAGTTTAATATTGAACACTCGTTCTTATGTTCACCTCTCTGGAATATGTACTTTATAAGTGCATCACTTAGTGCATTTTAAAAACTCTTCCTGTTTTTGTTTGAACTGTAAATGCAGTTATGAGAATAAAAGTTGCAAGTTGTACTGTATTGTCTGCCTTGTGGTTGGAACAATTCTGTGTTTGTCATTCCAGTGGTTAAAAGTGAAAGCCTGGAGCTTGGCGAGATGGTATAATTTCCTTTTTGCACTCTGTTCTTCTACCATGAGTTAGTATAGTCTCAGTTCCTCCTTTTTAAAACAGGAGTGTGAGTAGGATTGATATGCTAAGGGATGAGGATGTTTGTATCCTGTCTTGGAATTATAGTGAATATGAACTTGATTTGTTTATAAATTGTTGCATTTTGAGGTCCATTTTTGAAGAGCTGCTTGCTATCTTGGGGTATTTGTACTATGGACAAGGAAAGGACCTTTGGAAATTTTTAATAGCATATTTCAGGTAAAATAATATGGAAAATCTATTATTATCCTGCTAGAAATATTATTATACTTAAAACTCTGAACTAGTCTAAGCAGTTGCTCCCGACTACCACATATTTTTCTTTTAAAGACTGCGACTTTCACTGTTTTAGTTCTTTAGTCAGGGAAAGCAAAAAGTTTTTATCACTTGGAAACAAGTAATGTAATTTACTCCAAATGTGGAGTTTCCTGACAAGGATCATGATAGACACTGAGTTTTGTATTATTTTCAAGATATCTGTGGCATGTTATGTTCAGGTTTCTTTACTTGAAACTGGACTGGACTTTTGAGGCGAGCTCTGTTCCCCTTACCTCTCCTTTTTAAGGAGCAGGGGTATATTCATAATTTAAAAATTACTGAACTAGTACTGAACTAGACTCCAGGGCTTTATGTAGAAGTTAAATACTTTAAATATGTATTTTTTTTTAAATAATGGTGATCAAAAATCAACAGGAGTTACTAGTTCATCTGCTGGAATAAGACAGTAAAGCAGATACTTTATGTGAAGCTTGTGTGCTTAGGTGATGTAACTCCTGTTTCATTGCTACTTCCCTTTAAGAGAAATGTTAACTTGTCCCGTTCAGGTCTCCACAGCATCCACTATTACTGTGCAAAGTATGCTTTATACATGATACCTTACAAAAACTTGCATTTCATTTATCAAGTTTTTGCTAGTACTACTTACTTGCTAAGTCATTAGCGTTCAAGTTCTTTGCCCTTTATCTACAGAACATGGGTTGTTCTTGCCTGACAGGTGGTCTAAGTTTTCTGTTCCAGGAAATTAGCATTCCCAGTCTGCTGATGCACAAGATGTAGAAAGGTATGTTTAGTTCCTAATTGCATCACCAGCAGACTTGGAAATTTTATCTGCTTTGAATGAGAGCACACTCCTCTCCTCTGCTTCTTGTCACCTAGTAAGTGAAGCTGCAGTTTTGTAGGCAAAAACTTTTATGAAGTAGTGCCTCAATCTATATTCCTTCAAGCCACCTTATTTAAGCTCGTTTATATTCTGACCTGAAAACTGTTTGAGGATTTGACCTCCAGTAAATGGTCAGTGCTACTTTCAAATGTCACAGCAGTTCACAAGTCTGGTATATACATTTAGCTCCAGTAAGCTGAGTAGGATTACCCATCTTTAATTTATATGGCCACCTACATAAGGCAAGCACCTTGAAGTTTCCTAGCTTCTGCTGATCAGTACCAAAACATCGTGGTCACGTCTCCTTGGTTTTCCCCACTCCCATGGTAAGCAGTAAGTGGTAAATCACTGAAAACCAGAAGAAACTGTGCAGTTACATTTACCTATTGGAAAATATCTTTGTGATTTAAAGTATTTATTTATAAGCCTCTATTACAGAAGGTTTATTCCACTGGGAGCTTCTGAGGGATCCTTCATACAATTGTAAAATTATGTTTTCAATCTGGTCAAAACTAATTGTCATTATTAAATAAAACTCTACTATTCTGGCCTGTATATCTGTTGACTTTTGACCATGCTGCTGATTTTCACTAGGATGGTATGGATTGAGTGGCTTGGATATGGGTATGTTCATAGAACCTTTCATGAATTGTGTCTCTGATTCATAGTCTTACCATTTTAGTCTCTTTGTCTTTTGCAGAACCCAGGTATCTTAGACTGAATGTACTGCTTGACTGTAACATTCATCCAGGCAGATAAACACTGGCAAAACCTGAAATCTCAGGGTGATGTAGCAGATAGAGACAGAAAGTGTACTTAGGGACCTTCGGCTGTGTAACAAACGTGTCTGAAGCCAGAGTCCACAGTTTCAGTAGGAGCTTCTCTTAAGACTAGGAGCTACAAAGTAGTCTTTCTTAAATATTGCCAGTGGTGGCTCAAACTGTATTTCCAAAGTTATAATGCAATAATTGCATCCTGAATGCACAGAATAATATAATATTTTTACCTAGTAATTGCTGTGGCTATTCTGCTAAATATAAATTTAAAGGGTCGCAAATGTACACTGCATTTGTGCATGCTGTTGACCTCCTATGGTTTTGTTGTTCTGAGCTACTGTTTCCAAGACATGTTGATATGTTACTCATATTGCTGTGACTCATCTGAGTAGTATGAAAAACTCATAGCTGACAGTAAACATGAATAAAGCCTTCACTGTACGTTAGTCACTGTCTGGCTCAGGGTATTTACCATTTTGTCCTAATACTTAATCTTACCCTCAGAGAGTCTCTGCTATACCCAGTCGCTGTGTTTTTGACCACAAAATTTTAATTTTGAGGTAGACTCATTTGCAGTTTTAACTCAAAAAGTATACTCTGTTTGGTTTTGTTTGTACCTTTATAAAATATATATAAAACCTACAGTGTAAATTTAAAAATGTATGCTTTTAATAGGTAAAATCTATATATGGAAAATATAAATAGTATAAAAATACAAATAATTTCATAATTCCAGGTGTTATATGATAATCCATTGCCATTTTAATGAGCTATGTCAATGTATAGCCAAAGATAAATTTCAGTGTTCTGATACTGCTTGCCTATAGAGTTATGCTGTCATAGTATGTAAGTTAATTGTTAAATCTTATAGTCAAACATATGACAGTTCCTTGACTTTGTCAGAAGTTCAGCCATCTACAAATACCACTGTATTTGGGCCAGAATCATTGATCTGCTTAATGTTGTTTAAAGGTGATATGAGAAGAAAACAATAATGTTTTTTAGTATAATATATTTAAAGAAAGGCATTTATAACATAGAAAATGCCCAAGGAATTGGGACCAGCTGAACAGTCTGTTCTTAATAGCAGCTTCTGTAACTATCTTTTCCCCCTTTCAAACTTACAGAAATCCACCTTTACCAGCCAGGTTTTTTTTTCCCCTAGGTTAAATAAACCAAATGGCTCAGGATTCATGGGTGGATTTTCTACCTGCCTTGTCCATTTTTCTGTTACGTTTTTTCCACTTTGCTCTTAAGATGTGTCACACAAATTTTTTTTCTTGCAGTTTTGAGAGTAACCTGTGAAATGGAAAAAGTCTTTTAATCTCAAATGTAATGCAGTCCTATAAGTATTTCCAGAGATAAATTTTGTTTTCTGTTTTGTTTTAAATTAACATTCTGAATGTTAATTTCTGGACATTTTCTGTTCTCTGCTGGCCTGCTTTCATTTCTTATGTGTCTGTTAATGTTCAGTACACGGAAGGATATGCTATGCTGTTCCTATTATTTAGTTAAATCTTGTTGGATTTGGGCACTCCTTTCAAGTCACTGAAACATTTTTGAATTCTGATCTTGCTGTCCAACTTTTAGACCCTTTTCTATATGGAGTATATATAAATTACAAAGAAAGCTAATGCATAAGTACTGGTGTCCCATTAGAGGGAGAATAAACTAGTAGCTATTTTCTTTTCTGCGGGAGAAGTATTTCAAATGTATGCACAGACACAGTTAAACACTTCCGTAATTATTGCTGTCAAATTCAGGAGTTTATATCCAAACAGCAGTTAAACTTGATGAGTTTTAACTTGTCAGGTTACATGTCTGTGTTTGCATTTCAGGATAAGGTCAAGTTCTTTTCAGCATTGATGAAGATGTGTGCAGTGGGAGCACATATAGGTGAAAGCAGTTGGTATTGAGAAGCTAATAACCACTGTATATATTTGGTGAGAGTGACAACCAGACTAAAACTGGTCCAGTGAACTGAATGTTTTTTAGGAGTGCAGCAGGTTAGGTGGGTTCCTGGAACACATCCAATGCTTCAGTTTAATCTCAGATGCTCAGGATGCAAACCAATGATAAGTGTGTGATAGGAGACTAGTTTCACTAATGCACAAGTGCACACTATAGCAGCTTTCTGAAAGATGGGTTTTTCCTACATCAGAATTAAAATTCTATGGGTTTTTGTAAAGTGGGTAAATTAGATTGTTGAGGACAATATGTTATGTTAAGTTAGGGTTTCTCATTTTTGTCTGGGGTGGAATGCTGGGGAGAGGTTTAGATTATAAATGATTAGCCTAAACAACTATTGATGTAACCGTCTGTAACTGAACAATGAACTGGTTTTACTCACTGTCTTCTTGCACTGTTTTGCTTACACTCTGCCAGCCAATTTTTACAGTTCATAAGATGTCAATAGAAGTGCTAAAGCAGCAGTGGTGGCCTTAGGCAGTCCAACAACATGGCATAAAAATAGATTAATGTTAGGAAGTGGCATACTGTCATAACCAGTTAGTGCATCAATTGTCTAGTTTTATTATTACTTAAATTGGAAAGGTGGTAAAAAAAGGTTATGTAAAAACTTTTCTTATGTTTTATAATTGTCTTTGGTTAAGAAAAATTCCAAATCTAAAATACTTCAGTTAACTTAAATTATTTGAGCCAAAACATGGAGCTCATCCAGGCCAATTTAATAATCTCTCATTAACAACCTTAAATTTCAGCATTATCACTAGGTATTTTTCTTGAAAGACAAGTTTGTAAGATGTAATGTGAACACCGAATGAATTTCTACTTGCTGAGCATAAATATAAGTACTGTTTGAATTTTAATGATCTTACTAGTAAAATGGGTTTATTTAAAAGCAGAATTTCTGTGCAATATGCTGTATTTTCAGATGGAGGTGAACAGTAAAGCTGAGGCATGGAACACATTAAATATTTTAAATTAACTTTGATTTGGCTGTTCGTGTTGTTTATTATAAATTTCTTATTGTTAGCAGTAAATACACATAAAGAATGAGTCACAGGGTTTGATACATTACAATATTTTCAGAGCAGAGGTAATGACTAGTTACCACAAATACTTCCTGGATTCCTTACTGAGGAGAAAGTTAATACTGTGCTGACTTAGAGCTGTGCACAGGCCTGTTTCGAAAACGGAGGACAAAGTGCAAAGCTATTGCAATCAGTATTAGTCACTTAAATTTTTGGAAGTGCTTAGAAAAATGCTTTGGGATTTGGCATGATAATATTTTATAATTTTAGCCAGGAATAGTAAATGAGATTACTAAGAATTTCTTTGCTGCTCTTGAAAAGAACAGCATCATCTCTTCTTACAGAAGAGATTGTTTTCCTTTTCTCAAGAGGCTAAAATAAAGACCTAGGTTGCTCCTTCTAAGCATCGTTTTGAACTTAAAAGCAGTGTTTGTAAATCTTTTCCATTCACAACGATTAGATACGGTTGAAAGTGTCCAGTTTGTGACAGTTAATAGCTGTCTTTTTGTATGTGAAAATTCAGCCTTTGCTCTGATTTTTTGGAAGTACAAGTTCTGTAAAATGGATGACAGGCCAAGACCGAATGTCAGTTACAGGACAATGCCTTGGCAATGCCTTCTGATTTTTTTTTTACTTCTGTGGTACTGTGACAAAACAGGGCAGTGGACCATCAGTGTCAGTCTGTTTCAAAACTCTTACCTGAGCTCCTGCAGGTTTGCTTTGGCTTGCAGATACCAATCTGGTGCTATAAAATGGATTGACCAGTACACAGCTTATACAACTGTGCAACCTTTTTTTGGTATGAAAAGCCGCAGGTGAGTCTCTGTATCTGATTTGTATGGGAGCACGATACAGACAGCCGAAGTTCTCAGAGAAGTCTGGTAGTCTCCCTTGCTACAAATTAAATTGCTCAGGTTTTTCTCAAAGCATTTTCCAAAACAGATGGTTTTTCATGGTCATTTTTGGAGAGCTATAAATAATAGATATTTTCTTCTATTTTCAGCTTCTTTGTAATACTGGCCATGCTGAAGAAAAGTTAGGTTTTACCTATGACAGCATCATAATATGGTAAGTAGTAAAGAGCACTAGAGCAATGCTAGGGAACTTTAGTTGTTTTGGTGCAATTAAATAAACTTCATTTGTACTTTTGAACTAGTATTTTGTATAAATAATATGTTTGAAACTTCATAATGCAAGTATATAATCTGCAAATATTTTAATGAGTAAAACCAGAAATACATTTTTTATTTACTTTTGGGCAAACAGAGACAAACCCTCCAAGTTAGAAGTGTAGATTTCTTTGTTATATTCCTCACAGATGTAAAAGTACCTCTAAATATCTTAGTACTTGTAGAAAGAATTTCTAATAAAAATGTACATTACAAAATACAGAGCATACTCTTGATGCAGAATCAGGGTTTAAAGATCAGTATTTTATGTTGTATTGGTATGTATATGTCCACTGCCTACCCTGCTGATATGCCCTGTGTATATCTTTTATGTGGAATTTCTATTTGTTTTGTGGCCATTTCTGATGGTCAAATGTCCATGCTTATTTCCACACAGAAATTTGTAAATTTGTCTTCAAGACCGGCAGTGGTTTCAAAAGCAAATAAGATACAATATTTAATGCATTTCTGTGTTCTTTCAATTTAGATCTCACGCAAGGAAAAAAGCTTAGGAAAGCTAATTGCTCTTTGAGGAAAATTTGGGAAATCTTATGTTACTGTTTTCGTAGCTAAAACTAGTCTTATCTTTTTGACTTGCTGTATGTTTTCATTGTATACTTAATAGTGACGCATCTCTTTTTGGTAGCTTTTTCTCTTGAGTGTTGAATGTCATTGTAGTCTTGTCCTTTACTGGTCTTTAACTGGTCTACAGCTTCCTTGTGAGGGGAAGAGGAGGGGCAGGCGTGATCTCTTCTTTCCATTGGCCTGGTGACAGGACCCAAGAGAATGGCCTGAAGTTGTGTCAGGAGAGGTTTGCATTGGATTTCAGGAAAAGATTCTTTACCCAGAGGGTGGTTGGGCAGTGGAACAGGCTCCCCAAGGGCAGTAGTGACATCCCTAAGCTTGACAGAGTTCAAGAAGTGTTTGGACAACATTCTCAGGCACATGGTGTGATCCTTAGGATTGTCCTGTGCAGGGCCAGGAGTTGGGCTCAAAGATCCTTGGTATCAAGAGTACACCCGGTATCAACGCAGGCTGGGGCTTGAACTGACTGAGAGCAGCCCTGCTCAGAAGGACTTTGGAGTGCTGCTGGACAAGAGGCTGGACATGAGTCAGCAGTCCCATATCCAGTCTTGGAAGTCCAGAAATCCAGCTGTGTCCTGGGCTACATTCAAAGTAGCGTGGGCAGCGTATTCATATTACAGAAAAGATGGTCTTGAAACAATTCCCTACTTGGTGCTGAAAGTAATAATCAGTTCATCTTTATTGCAAATGATACAGCAGCTTTTCTACTTTGTTTAGGTGTCACCTGGGAATAGGTTTCTGTTACAGGGACTTAACCAGGCCAGTATTCACCAAAAGATGATGAAGATTCTTTGCCTTGGAGCAGCTGGTTGCCATGTACGATAACCCTAGGATAAGGACAGAAAAGTCCTTTGTAGAAGTAGTTCAGTCTCACTGGCTGAAGTATTTACATTCTTAGATGTCCAGTGAAAAATCCTACTAGTAGATGTCACGGAGGTTGAGGATTCCCACCCCACCCTGCTGTCTTTGAGGAAGAGGGTTAAATCTCTTAAGGGCTTTCAAAAGGACAGTGTACTACATTGTGCTTGCTACCTCCATTTCTAGAGTTCTTCTGTATCTCATTTCTTCTTACCTACCTTATTCTACCTCTTAATTTTCTTGGACTAATATTGTGCTCAGCTGCTTTGTCAAATGACAGGTTGTGTACAGGTTTTCGTTCTATGTCATTTCACGGATGTACGAGCTGTTACCTGGGAGAAAAATTCATTTGTGGCTTTTTAAAATTAATATATTGTCTGCGGACCAGGATGAGGACTTGCCTTCTAGGTTGCACCTGAGAAGACCTGAAAGTCAGAAAATTAGTTCAGAACATTTAATTTTAAAAATCATACTTTTTCATCTTAAATGAGTGAGTAGTAGCTACATGTCAGATGGTGAAGTCTACCTGCTGCCTAATAGTTGTTTATCACTCTTGTTTTCTTCATTGTAGTCTGAGGTTAGCTTTACTAAATGAAGCAAAAGAGGTGCGAGCAGCAGGATTGCGAGCCCTCCGCTATCTTATTCGGGACTCCAGTATTCTCCAGAAGGTGCTAAAGTTGAAAGTGGATTATTTGATAGCCAGGTAATTTTCCTCTTTCTTCTTGTTGTAAAGTTCTAAATCATTTGCCTTTTCATGGTTGAGATAGGAGAGAAGTGTTTTCATATTCTCTTGCGTTCTCAGTAAGTAGTTTTATAAAATGCATTTTTCTTCAACAGAATATTTCATCACGCTAGCTAATCCAAATAAAATGCCATCCTAATGTATGATGTATTACAAGTAATCCAAAGAATTTCTTATTTTAATCATGAATACCATTAACTATAAATTAATAAGGTTGAAAGATTAAATAATTTTAATGTCTTAAGTTTTTGTGTGGGAGTTGTTTGATTCTTTCTATTATCACAGTGCTGTGGAGCCTCCACTACAAAGTCAGAGCTAAAAAGTAGTTCATGTCCAAGAATTTGTAGTCTAAATATAATCAATGACACAACGGAAGAATACTGAAGGGCAAACCAACAGCGAGATAATACAAACAGCATGATGAATAAATGTAAATAATAGCATTTCTAGTGCTTCCTGTAATGAAATTTTTTATTTAATATGCTGATACAGATTTGTGTGTGAATTTCTGTTTATAAATATACACATGCAGTTTTAGTGTGCTGTTTAAATTTTTTGGAGCTAAAGGACTTTTCTGATCTGAGAACACTCAAAAGTGTGTTGATGTGAAACATTACAAATACTTGGTGTGGTCTCATTTGCAAATCACAAATGCAGCTGGCTTGGAAAATAATTGTTGAAGCATTATGCATTTGAGAATATTCTGCTGATTTAATTGTAATGAAAATAGCTGAGAAAATATAAATCAAAGCTAACTGATGTATCATAATGAGTGTATTTGCTGAAAAGTGTTTAAAAAACATAAGTCAGTTATTTCTCTTTTGTGCTGATATGCATAAATATTAACATGAGTTCTTAAGAGTTAAGTGAAACTTACTGCTGTTATAAACAAAATGTGTTTTTTAATTAATTTTAGGTGCATTGACATACAGCAGAGTAATGAAGTAGAAAGAACACAAGCACTTCGATTAGTCAGAAAGGTAAAATCTCCTATATATGGTTGTATCTGCAGTGCCACTCGATTGTGCTGACTCCTGGTTCCCTCCCTCAACAGTGCTTTTTCACAGTCTTTAATACCTTGCTTTATCTTAATCACGTTATATAGCTGATAATTTAAAAGAAAAATGTAGTGAAGAGCGTTGTTTCGATTTTACATTTTTATCATTTAGAATCTCAAGTGCACAAGAATCTTGCTTACTGGGCAAGGTTTGGGAAACACTTACCAAAGAGTGAATGCAAGGGCATAAAAACAACATTAAGTTTCAATATTGAAATTACAATGACTTCATTGTATAGTTTGTTTAAGCACCTGTGAGTGAGAGATTGGGAGATTTTGTGCCATGTGAGAAATGAGACAAATTGTCACTGAAGTAATCATTCAAGGAATGCTTATAGACTTACTGCTTTATTTGTGGCAGTTGATGCTATCCATGGAGGATATTGTCTCAGATACTCAATAAAACATGGTTAGTCTGTGATGGTTACTTTACTGTGTACCGATGGATGTGAGATCTAAAAGTATAGTAGCTGCATTTTCAAATTCATCCTAGAGAAATTGACATATAGAGGTACCAAATCTATTCATGAAACATAATTATATCCTGCTTTTGTGCTGGACTTCACTGTTCTTTATTGTTCTCTTATTCTTATAAAAACTACCAAAGACTGAAGTAAAGTTTGGAGTAGTTGAAGAATGGTTCCTCAGGAGCACTGTCTGTGTTAAATCTCTTTTTATATTTTAAATCTATCTAAATACCTTTTCTGTCTTACAGAAGATACAATGTGCTTGATTAACAATTGTGCCAAAAAAGAGAGTTATTAATATTAAACACGGCTACCTCCAAATCCAAATAAGCAAAAAACAAACAAAACAGCCCCACTATAAAGGAACAGATCCCTGAGAAAATTGCACTTTATAAAAAGTTATTTGCAAATCTACTTTGAAATAAGAGCTCCAGTGTAGACTCAATAACATAAATCGGAAGATGGAAACACATCCATAATTGGTTTTATTTGTGTCAGATATTTGTCCTTATTATTTCTGGGCTTTTTTGGGCATTTCCTACTTGAGCAAAAACTTCTGTCTTGCATGAAAGAAGAGACAGCAAGAGCAACAAATTGATCAGTTTGATCTGAAAAAATGATGGTCAAAGAGAAATATCAAACAAATCATGCAGCTGACCCTTGGTGGGTTTTTTCCTCCATCGTGATGCAAGGGTATTGGCATACAGCACGTGTGCATCAAATCCACAGGCTGTGCAGCCATGTTTGTGGTTCCTTGATTCTGAGAACACTGTTGATGGAAAGCCTTTTCTAGCATTTTTTGCTACTTACCTATAATATTCTGTTTTCTTAAAAGACAGTGTCAGATCAACAAAAAGCCACCCAGCCTGCTACCACTGAAGTTAACAGCTTTCTTATATGCTGTCTGGGTGTCCTGATTTAGGGCAAATTTGGGAAAAGACCTCCAGAGGCCCTCGCCCCCCTCAGGAAGCAATCCTAAGTAGACCCTCCCCAAACCAGTTTGGGGAAAGATTTTCTCAGAGAGAAGTGGGAAAAGCCTGTTTATTCAACAGGCAAAGGACAAAAAATGAGCATTACTGAACAACAAAATCTCTCACAGCTTTGAAGAGGTCACAATTTCAGAAAGTCTCTCTCCTGTGGGTGATAGCTCGGCTCAGTCTGTTCTCAGTCCCTCCGGTGCTGGAAAATGCCACTGCCGGGGCCAGGTCCCAGTGGGCCACAGGTGCAAGCTCCTGGTGCTTCTCCCAGGTCTGCAATCCAGAGCAGCTTCAAATAATTCCAGGGAAAAATAGGAAAAATCTTTCCAGGGAACTTGTCTGCATCAGTTAGTCAAAAACTAACTAAAAGCAAAGGAGTGCTCTCTCTTGCTATCCACCATGGCGACATGGTCAAGGAGACAAAAAGATGAAACTCCTATCTCTGTGTTTTGAAAACAACCGCCTCAGACATTCCACTGCTTCTCCTTCCACCCCCTTAATTCTCAAATCCAGCCTTTGAACTTGTTTCTGGGCTAAACAGACGAATGGGGATACAATTCAACATCACAGTCACCCCAGGATACCGGGCCATAGCAATTAAGCATGGATTGACATAAAGCAGTCAGTACTCTCACAAGGAATACTGTGCTTCCTGAATAGCACATTCTGTGTTTTCACATTGCCTTTTTGCTGCCCTGCTCTTGCCCTTTTTCTACCTCTGTCTTCATCCCTCTCAATATCTCAGACTTAGTGATTTGATTCCAGGATTCCTAAAGGATTATATAAATTATATAATGTAATTATAATTATATAAAGGTCTAGAGGGGAAGAATGAATGGCAAATAAAAAGAGTAAAAGCTAACAAACTTGTTCAGAAGATAATTTACTGTGAAACTGAACTGGGATTTTCCAGTATGACAAAACTATTGTTTTCAGTTTCAAGATTTGGCTCTTTAACTTCATCTTTTGTAGTAAAAATATCTGTGAAAATTATATAGATTAAAATTAAAACCTTTTCTTTCTTTTCATAGAGAAAAACAACAAAATATAAGATATTAGTATTTATTTATTAATTTAGAGAAGGTAATGATAAACTTTGTTTTAAAAATATTAGGTTTAAATGGTGTAGGAAGATTTTAAAAATCTGATTTTTAAACTTGAGGTCCAGTAGTTTTTGATGGCTGAGTCCTCGCTGTCTGTTTTGACTGCTGTTACCTCTACATTTACTGATAAATGCTTTGCAGTTTAGTAATATCTTGATCCATGAAAAGGATGGAGTGAAGTTGCTTTGTAAGCATTTTTCTATCTAGCAGACGTCATTAAGGCATTTTTTAAAAAATTTAATAGGCCAGGTGTTTTTAAAGCAGAAGTCAGGGTTAGATGCAATATGTACCATCTTCTTTCTTCCTTCCAGGAGTCTTAAAAGACCAAATTCATACTATTTATTACTTATTTCATCTCAGCTACTTCTAAGTAGCTTTCCTTTACCTGTCCTTGGTCTTTAGAACTGTATTTTAATACCTTGAGCAGATACAAAGTAAATATTGAAAATTGTTTATTCTTCTGATGTGTTTGAGTATTACAAGAAACCTTTCATTCTCGTGTTGTAAAAACACAGAAGACAGTGAAGCAGAACTACTTGTGTCTTCACAGGAAGTACCATGTCAATATTAGTAGCAAACAGGTTGCAGTTTCTAGAGTGAATTGGTGCACCTATTCTATTGCTTATTCTTGTTTCTTCTTGCCAGTGTAAAACTGAAAGACTGTGTGGGTGAGAGAGAATTTGTTTTTTCTTTAAAGTCCTATCTTAAAGCTTTCTGTTTTGTTTGCATTATGTATAACAAGAAGCTTCTCAAAAACATGTATTTAAAGATAGATTTGTTAAAACTCTTCCAATATTTTGGATGTAATGGTTGATCCCCTCTCATTTTAACATCCGGCAAAAAAAGGTAAAAACCTGGTCGTCTTTGCACAAATACCTTTAACACATCAAAGGGAGATATAAAATGGATACAGGACAAAAGGTTTTTTGAAGAATTATGAAGATAAGCCTTGTTTTGTTGAAGACAAAGAAGATTATAAGCAAAAGCATGGGAACTACCCTTAAATTTTAGGTGTTTGATGGATATTGAGTATTTTTTTGTGTATTCTTTTTATTTATTAGTGGAGAAAAAAAGGTGACATGGCTGAGTGGACTATAAGTGATTGCACTGTTACCTTTTTAGGCAGCCAGACAAAAACCTGCTTCCTCCTTAGTAATACATCTGTTTAGTGATATTCTTGCTCCAGAAGGATATATGTATTTTATATTCACAAACTGAAAAAATGTGAACAAGCAGTTGCTCAGCCTTTGTAATCAAAGCCTAACTTTGGGGAGAGTGAAGAGTTGGTGGTATTGGTTGTTCGGGGGTGGCTTTCCTTACCTTTAATATATCTTGCTCCTTAATCTGGTGTGAATTCTGAGTGTCCCAAACTAACAACTAAGTTAGTTCCATGGTGCAGAACGTCCTTTATAGAAGATGAGTTTGTAGTCTACTGTGTGTCATTGGATAATGTTCTTTGACAATAAAGATATTCTTGGCGGAAAAAAAAAAAAACATGATGAAGGTAGTCTTAATTCTCACTGCAAAAGACATATTTTAAATTCTTTCTTATTAAGGTAAAATATAAAAATAAAAAACTGAGGCAAGAAGAGAATGGTAAAGTAAATTGACAAACAAATTGAAATGGAAAAAGTTTCAAGAGCAAAATAAATTATTGTGAAGATTCACCAGATACAACCAAGCATTAGGTGGAATAGTCTGTCTAACTGTATGTAGGAAACAGAATGCTGGTGAATATGGAAGTGTATTTAAAGAAATACAAATAAACCAAAGGGTTTTTTCTTTCGTTTTTGGCAGATGATCACTGTGAATGCTTCATTGTTCCCCAGTTCTATTACTAATTCCTTGATAGCAGTAGGAAATGATGGTCTTCAAGAAAGGGACAGAATGGTTCGAGCATGTATAGCCATTATCTGTGAACTAGGTAAGATGATTTTTCCTAATTAATGTTCAGTTTTGACGTGATTGTCATTCACAGTATTTTTTTTAATAAGGAATTAGATGTTAAGTGTTCTTATTATAGTCAGTTTCATGGATTTTAGTTATTAGCATGACATAAATCAAAAATACTAAAAATCTATTTATGTGTCCTAGGCAAAGATTTCAGGTTTTCATCTTTCTTTCAAGACTTGACAGTTTTTGGTTTGCCTTAAAAACATTGCTGCAGTTGGTGTTTCTTAAACTAATGGATTTGAAAAGAGGGAGATTTCCATACACAAGATGCTGACAAATTTAGAAGAATTCAGAGAACTACAAAATATTTTCCTTTATACAAATTTTTGGGGTGGGTACTGTAGTTACCGGCACAGTGGTTTATACTAGCTCCCTAAACTTTCATTTGGCTGCTGATTTTTGAAGTTTTTCAAAACCAATCAGTGGGAAATAACTTCAGCAATTTGTTTTCAAGATTAAAGCTTCTGTTTTAAAGAAATAAGCCAAATGTTACTCTTATTTCAGTATAAATATTTTATCTTTGTGAGTTCAGTGAAGTTCATGAAAACTCTTTATGGGGAGATCCAGAAACCACTATATTGAAACTTGATTGGGAGTTAATTTGGGAAATGGCTGAGAGACCAGTATTTTTGTGTATGATAAATTAATCTAAAATTGCAATTTATTGCCAGTGTCAGCCAGTTCCATTAAAAGCTTTACATGTGCCTCATCAGTGTTCAGAACAAATAAGATCTCCATACTTGAGGTGACAAGTTTGTCATATGCCATGAAGTGTTCTATCTTCAATCACTGGCCAAAATGACTAATTTTTCTTTATCTAGCACTTCAAAATCCTGAAGTGGTGGCTCTTCGGGGTGGTTTAAGTACCATCTTGAAAAACGTGATTGATTGTCAGCTAAGTCGAATAAATGAGGCTCTGATAACTACAGTTTTGCACCTCATTAATCATCCAAAGACCCGACAGTATGTGCGAGCAGATGTAGAATTAGAGGTGAGTGCAGTTTTACTTATTCAGTGACAGAAATTAAACACTGTATTACTCGTTAAAATGTTTTACTTTTGTCTCAGTTTTCCTCTGTGTTAGTGCAAGTGTCTAAAAGATAGTGTTTCAGGCTAAGAGCCTAAGGTGTATAAAGCAGGAATAATATGACAGTTTGGAGTGGGACTGAGGAAAGGGCAATAGTGATTTAACTGTATTTTCGTGTGAAAATAATGCATGTCTTTCTTTTGTTTAGCGAATTTTAGCCCCTTACACAGATTTTCACTACAGGCATAATCCAGACACAGCAGAAGGACAACTCAAGTAAGTGTTAGTGCTGCTACTTTTGCTAGCAGTTACGTTCAGAGCATTGGAATTAAGCTGTACTTCCTTCCAAATATTAGTTCTAATATTCGTCCAATACCAAATTTCTAGAAGTTGAATATAGTAGGCCAGAGTGGAGTTTTCTAAAATACTGTTAAGCATTTAAGATTTAAAAGGGCTTTTTTAGCCTAGAGAGGAGAGGGTTGAGGGAACCCTCTGCTGAATGGCAGCCTTTTTACTACCTGTGAAAATGCTTTCAAGATGATGGAGCCAGGCCTCTTAATGGTGGTGTAAGGTGAGAGTACAAGAAGCAATAGAGACAAATTGAGGCAAGAAAGATTTGAACTTGATATAAATGGCAGGGGAGGTGATTTTATATGAACCTTTTCAAGAGTTAGTATAGGTTGTCCAGAGAGGTCCTGCTGCCTCCATTCTTGAGAGTTTCTAGCACCCAGCTGGATAAAGTCTTGAGGTTTTTTTTTGAATTACAGAAACTTGTGTACCTCATAAAGCTCTGGACACTGTAAAAGGAGTGTGTGCTGCACACTGCATTTGCTGAGTTCTTGCAGAGGGGTTGAACTAGATGACCTTTAAGGTGCCTCCCAGCCCAAACTCTTCTGTGTTTCTATAATCTGGCCTAGTCTGGTAACTGGTGACTTTTTGATCTCCTGAGATGGCTTCCAACTTGAATTATTCAGGATTTTTTAATTATCAAATGGGATTAGATGCCTGGGTTTGGGTAACTGAATAAGGTCCAAATCTTTACATCTCTGCTGTAGACTTAGTGCCAGTGGAGGTGCACAGTGATTAATCTGACACTTGTAGGTGTTTATGTTATCCTTCTCCTATGGAAACTCCCATGGATGAGGAAAAGTAACAATAATTAAAAATTCTAAACCTTTTCAGTGTGAATATACATTGTGTAGATAAATATGTACACATATATGCATACATAAAATACTTTTTTTACATTGGATTTTGTCCCCCTACCATTTAATAATAATACTGTAATAATAATACTCTAATACTGTTTATTTTGTAATTAATACCTGCATTGTGACATTTTTGTTTTAATGGCAGAGAGGACAGAGAAGCACGATTCCTAGCTAGTAAAATGGGAATAGTGGCAGCATTTCGATCATGGGCAGGTAAGATTTATTTGTTTGAGATTTATTTGTTTGTGTGATTTTATTTTCTAGTATAAGTGACAGAGGATCTGTCTCATTTGATATGTCTAATTTCTATCAATACCTTCCTGCAGTGCTACTTAATATGTGTTTTGATACTGTAAAATTGGAGGATGCAATGCATAGTTTTCTTAGATTCCTGACAAGGCACAGCTCTTTCCCTCTCTGTGTAAAATGCCCTATAAATTGCATCTTGATGGTCATTATTGAGATCTAATGGGTGAAAGGATGTTTAAAACAACATCATATTGTAAGAATTTGCATTTGAGATGGTTCTGCCACTGCAAATGAAATATCTTTGTCTGTGTTAAGAGATACCGGCAAATACTTTACCTGCTTATACCAGCTGCCATAGCTGAAGAAACTTAGAAATGGACATAGTTTGCAATTTTTCATGTAGAAGACATTTCTAAATCAAAAAAGTACTTTTTTTCATTTTACTGAATTCTTTCTCTGTGATATTACAATATACTGACTCGGGGGATTAATTTTTTTTTTTGTCAAGACACTTTCCTGCAAATTCAAATCAGTTAATATAAACATTTAACAAAATTTTGAGTGGGATTTTTCCAGGCTATACTTAGGCTGTGTTGTGACACTATTTGTGTTATTTTTTGAGTTCTGAAAATTATCTCTATGCTTAATTTTAATGTCCCAATATCCTTCAAGTTTTTTTGTGTGTTCTCACATGATTGCAGAGGAAGCATGTGATGACTTTGAGACTTCCATAAAACAGTTTCTGATAGATGTGTTGCTGCATCTTCCTAGACTCAGGCCCTTAGATCTAAGAGCTGTTAGAATTCACCTGAGACTCAAAGGAAATTAATTAATTTGTTAGATTGTGATATAGCTTTTGATTGAAATTCCTTACGGTTCTTCTCAGTTGATGAAAACATTTCAGGCTTAAGTGTTACTCATTACAGACAGTCTTTTTGTCATTTCTTCCATGCTTACGTTATTTTCACAGATAACTTTTGAGTTCCATTCACTGTAGGAAGGACAAAAGTAGCACAATTTTTAAATGAGGATGTAAAGTTCTGTGATTATGAAGTTTTGAAATATTATTGGTTGGGAAGGAGATGATATTATAAATGTGAAAATGTTTATGATTAGTAATCTTTTTCATGTGTGCTTGTTTTCAAACTGGAAATCTAACAATTTGGCTATCGTCCTTTCTTTTCTTAATGAGGGAATATGATTATACATTTAATTCTTTCTAGGTATTATCAGCCTTTGCAAACCTGGAAATTCTGGGATTCAGTCTCTTATTGGGGTACTCTGTATACCAAATATGGAAATCCGGGTAGGTGGTGAATATTTAGTACTGATGTAGAAATAATATTTATTATTTAATTAAGTTATTCTTAACTTTTTAACAATTTAATGGTTTAAATAAACACAGACGCTGGTTATGAGACAGCTGTCCTTGAGTTTATTTAACCCCCAAAGTTCAAGTCTGTAATTCTGTTACAAAATTCCTCTGAGGTTGTGGAGGGCACCATGTATGTGTAACAAAATGGAGGAGAGGAAAGTACATAAATTAATTTTTATTCTATTGACAAATCAAAGCGAGTTTACCGTAGCTGCGGTTGCAAGTTTAAAGTATAATAATCATCGTTTAAATCCAGGTAAATAAAAATGTTTCTTCACAAATTAAACTTACTAAATAAAAGTTGATGGTTCCAGGGGTAACTATTCTAAGAATCTGCAAACCAAGTAACCTGAACTACGATAGTAATCATAGTGACAATAAGGGATAATTCAGAAGTAAGAAAGCCCCATCCTCTCTTCTCCAGTTTATTTCAGTTTGTGAAAAAAACACTGCAACAAATGCATCAGTGTTAGCACTCTAGAAGTCTCAAGGTCAGTATTAATAGTGGGAAAAAAGGACAGTTTTCTAAATCTGTAAAATTCCTGTTGTGTTATGTTTTCTTTGATAGCGAGGTCTGCTAGAAGTTCTCTACGATATATTTCGCCTTCCTCTCCCTGTTATTGCAGAGGAATTTATTGAGGCACTTCTCAGTGTAGGTAAGTATTTAAAACAGTTCAAGTAAGAATTCTGTCTATTAAGCTCCTGTACAAATTTGAAACCTTTTCTGTCTCCTGTGTGTTGTAAATTGCCTCAGCGTTAACTGTTTTATCCCTGAATGTATTGGGTACTCTGAAGTCCTGTTTAAAATTCTTTATCACCTGTTAAGTGTTGTACGTTTGATGAAAGATCAGCTTAGTTAGGCATTTACACAAAAAACTGTAAGGTGAACACTACAGATTAGATTTCTTTGAACTGTTAGTGAATACTATAGAAAAATTATTAGTCAGTCTTTTCTATATATTTCTATATATAGTCAGTCTGTTGGCTGTCCCCATTGTCCTTTGACTTCTGCTTTTTTGAGGGCAAGTGCATGCTTTTTTGTGTCTTTAAATTTACCAAGTTCGTATTTTATCTCTAGAATTATTCCTTTGTAAACCCAAGAGGATTCTCTGCTTTTTTAAAATTTATAAGTAAATAAATCATTCTTTGTTGAAAACTTGCTACTTCTATATATGGATGCACCTTGTAACATTTTAGGTGCTAATGGTATTTTCTGTTAAACATATTTAATGTGTTTCTGAATGGGAAATATCCCTGGTTTTGTTGACACTTAGATACAATCTTTGTCCTGGCTTTCGAGGTACCCTTGCTTTGTTCAAGACTGTGGATTAGATGACTTGTTAGAGATCGCCTCTGAAAAAAATTTCTGTAGTTTAAAACCACCTGAAATAATATTTCAAGATTATTATTTACATACTGACTGCCACTAAAATAATACTTTGAAAGCCAATAATTATAATTACCATTTGTCCATATTTTCTTGTCCTAGATCCAGGAAGGTTTCAAGACTGCTGGAGACTTTCTGATGGCTTTGTAGCTGCTGAGGCTAAAACTGTTCTACCCCATCGAGCCAGGTCAAGGTGAGGCTTTAATGAAGTTAACTGAGTCTAAACCATTCTACTTGTTTTGTTTTGTTGCAGTGTGGACAAAACATTTCTTGTTTTCTTGCAGGAACAGTAAGGAATGTACTTGCTAAATAGTTTCCATGCTTTTTTTTTCTCTTTAGACCTGACCTCATGGATAATTACTTGGCTTTAGTGCTTTCTGCTTTTATTACCAATGGACTTCTAGAGGTAAGTAATGACTTTCAATTATAATAGATGCTTGCTTGCAAGAGCTCAAGCAAGATGTTACATGTTAAATGTTGTAATATTTTTTTGCTTTTTGAAGGGTCTGGTTGAAGTGATCACAAGTAGCGATGACCATGTATCTGTCAGAGCAACTATACTTTTGGGAGAGCTTTTGCACATGGTAAATACCATTCTTTGTAACTACTTGTAAAAAGGTATTTGCTATTATAGCATTAATTTGCATTCAAAACGTGAAACATGTAGTTTTCATCTGAATAGTGGTTAATTTCACATTATATCTTCTGACAGTTCATATATTAAAACCTGTATTATTCAATAGGAAGACTGTTTGAAAGTGTTGAAAGAGTCAGGGGTTCTGCTCCATGGCGGTCTGTAGCTCTTACTCTCACCAGGACACCTTCTTGCCTTAGCAGCAGTTATATTTTAGGCTGGAGCCCTGCAAATGCACCCATCACTAACTGTGTTTAGGAAAAGGACCATAGCTAATTTTTGGTTTTCTTAGAATGATGTTCAGCATTCCTCTGACAGTGTGTTTAGCTTTTGCCTCACAGGGGAGACAAATGAAAGCATTTTCATATTCAGCTTGATGTGCTTTAGGTACTTGATGTTACTCATTCAGCAACTCCGTCTTGATGGAGTGCTCCTGCTGCAAGGAAACTTCAGCTTCATTCCACTTCTGTGGACCTAAGATAGCTTTTACAGTATCTTTTCTCTCTTAAACTAATGTTGTACTGAGATGATGATACTGTTTTCATAAACGCTCCAGTGTTACATTTCAGCCTTTACGTTTTGTTATATGCTGTTTTTCTCATTTCCTGAATACTTTTGAATGGGAGTGATTGTTAACTCATGTTGGTTTATGCTGTAAAGCACATGTAATTTTTGATTTTCTAAAGAGATAATCTGTTAAACAGATATGACTACTGTTTCTCAAAAACTGAAAAAATAATTATCTTTTTATTTACTGTTTGGAAATGTAAGTGATTTCTTTATCTTCTTGTTTAGTTTCCAAATATATTTGCAGAACTACATATATTTATTAAAAGCAGTTAAATGTCCAGTAACTTAGAATGTTGTATTAATTAATCAGGGTTTCTTTTGCAGTAATGCTTTGGTAGAAATCATCAGCTTTAATCGGATTTCTGATTTTAGAGTTTTTTAGTACTTTTATGCACATGACATAAGCACATCTGATGCTCTACAGGTTTTTGCATGTTACAACTTAAACTCCAGGGGAAACATTATGTATTATAAAACTCTGAAATTGTTTCAAGTTACTTCGTAGTGTAATTCAGCTTGGTTAGTTAGATCACAAATTCAAAATGGTGTGTGTAATTATGCTCTGACATTAAACAAAAGGTAATTTTGTTGTCGTAAATTTGTGAAAATCTTGTGAAAAGCGGTAGATTATTTAAATGTTGTTCCTAAAAAGATGGATGAAATTGTTGTAATAAGTTTTTCTAACTGATCTTTTATTGTTTTTTTTGTAGGCAAACACAATTCTTCCTCATTCTCACAGCCATCACTTGCACTGCTTACCAACACTGATGAATATGGCAGCATCCTTTGACATCATGAAAGAAAAAAGACTGTAAGAATTCTATGTTACATTTGAAAGCATAAAGGTTTTGTCACAAAATGCCATCTTATGGGTATTTTACACAATTGAAACTTCCTAATGGAAGAAGTCAAATGATTTAATAAATTCACATGTCTTTAATATGTATTTCTTCAACTTCATGTTCTTAGTTGCTTTTCTTTGTAGAAGACAAATTGAGTATGTTGAGGTTTCTTTACCTGTAAAAATGTATTTGTTAATTACTCTTGCCATTTCTGATCTGTCTTGTCAGATCAGTATTCTGATCAATGTATCATTATGTTCTGTCTTTTATTGTGTTGTCAGTGATAAATTACAGCATTTTTTCAAAGCGCTAGTGTGAAATGATACATGCTGCTTGTAGAGTACTTCCTAAAGTGTAGTGCTCTTCTGTTTTTTAGTTTTGAAGGTTTCATATATGCCAGTAAAAGATTTAGATATGCACTGGCACCATTCATTTTCAAAAAAAAGGCATAGCTGAAATTTCAGGAGAGGATATTTCACATGACCAAAGTGGTGGGATGAAAGAAGGGATAAAGAGCAGAAGACATGTTTGTGCATTACCTGGAATTGTACTTTTTGGCATTTATGGACATACCTGATAGAGTAGTAAGAATTCCTATTTCTGTTGAAAGAAAGTGATTTTTAGAAGATTTTTTGAGGATCTTGGCATTGGTCAGCACTTTGCACTGTTTTATAGTCTGAAAAATTGTAATCTCTGTTACAGATTAAATTTAAATAATTTAGATAAGTGGCCAAGTCCAAAAGTACTTTTTTGAAAATAAAATAAACGCACTCTCCTACATGACAATTTTTGTGTATAGGGAAGAAAGACTTAACTGCTCTTTTTTTAGACTTCCTTATTTTTATTTGCTCAGTAGGTGGGGTATTTTCTGCTACCACTCTTTACTCTTGGCTGGTGGCTGTAACTTATGTTACTCCCTATCTTTTCCCAGAAAACTGAAACATGCTGTTGCTGAACTGTTTAGATATAAAAGCAGAAAGTGTACTACTGATATTCCTGCCACCCTTGCAGGGTGGGGATGGGAATGTGTGAAAGACATTTCGTTACTCTAAGTTGAAACTAGTGCTGTCAACTACTACTAGTTTCACTGCAGGATGTTGATCTACTGTGACATCTCACAATGGAAGTCAACTTTAAACTTTCCAGTAGTCTCTCTGAACTGTGACAGACACCACTAATTGCAGAGCAGCAGGAAAGTTATCAGTAAGGATAATACTTCAGTGCTAGAAACTCAAAAAGATAATTTTCTGAATAATTTTGATATGAGACTGAGTCTTGCTGATGTATAAAAATGTGTCTCAAGAGAATAATTTTATTTGCTTCAGAATTGTTGGTGAGATCTTTCTTGAACTGTTTACTCAGGAGGCATTGATCCATTGCCAAATACTTATTTTAACTTTTTTTGTTCTATTAGGCGAGCAAGTGCAGCACTCAACTGCTTAAAACGTTTTCATGAGATGAAGAAAAGAGGCCCTAAACCTTACAGCCTTCATTTAGATCATATTATTCAGAAAGCAATCTCAACACACCAGAAAAGGGATCAGTACCGTGTGCAGAAAGACATCTTTATTTTAAAGGTATCACAAGAATTCATTTTTCAAACCTGAATTTGACACTGTGTTCTAGAGACTTGGATCCCACCCCCCAGGCTTCATTCAGTATAATTCAGAATAATTTGTGTGATTCCATGTAGTTTTTTCTTATCTCATTTGACATACGGGTACTTATGGATACTAAATTGCATTTCTAGAAATTGAGGAATGAAATTTCAATAGCTTTTAATGCTTTTTAATTATAATTTCTTACTTTAAGGTTCTTAATGCAATACTGTAATCAAAAAAATTACCTTCAAATGCACATTACTGTGAAAAACAGCTCTTTTAAGGATTTTTACATGAGCAGTAAGTATTTCATGTGGCAAGACTGAAAAAGATGATGCAGGGAAACCTGCTGTAATTTTTCATGTCTGTATTCCAGGATACAGAAGAAGCTCTCATCATGAATCTTCGAGACAGCCAAGTTCTCAATCACAAAGAGAACCTGGACTGGAATTGGAATCTAATAGGGACCATACTGAAGGTGAGTTATAAAGGCCATGATAACGTGTTTAAGAAATTGTTTGGGGAAAAGATCTTTCACATGGGAGCTTTGACTTTCTAATATTCATTCCAGAGTACATGCAATGATTTGTTTTGTTAGGAAACTAGAGTCTCCTGGGTTTAGTCAGTGCTGCTGTAATCTCTTTTTATACAACCCTTAAACTATATTCAAAAACACACAATAGTTAAATTCACAGTTTTTCAAAGAAGCATGTATTAAATGCTATGTGTCTTTATTTGTATAGATATCAACTTCATAGAATTAGGTATATTGTCTTTAAAGTTGCTAATACTTCAGACTGCAGAGGGATACTGCTATCTTCAGATTCATAACAGATTTTTTTAAAATAATGTAAATTGAAGGTTATAGTGAGAGATGGGTTCTAGATCAAACTTCAGATGCTTAGGTTGAACCACATATGAAAACTTCGTTGAATATTTTGAACCAATGCAAATAATTTTGTAGCATTGATTTCATGACAGAATTAATTTCCTTTTCATCATAAAGGAAATATCTAATAGGGTGAGGGGCATTGTTTTAAATATATTAAATATATTTAATACACAGATTTTAAGATACTACCTCTTTTTGTAAGCAGAAAATATACTTTGCTTGAATAAGAAAACTTCCTGAGTGCTTAATATATTCTTCAAACCAAAATTGCTCCAAAATGTCATTCTGTGCATCAAAGCCATCCTTCAGCTGAGTAGCATTCTCTTACTGTCTTCTTTTCTGTGTTGTTACAAAGATGGTGAAAGTACAAAAAAGGATTAATGGTGATAGTCATAATCAAGACTATGTTGTTTTTTTGAGAAAAAGAAAAGAAACTAAATATTTCTGTGCCTTTTTTTCAGGGACCGATAAAGTTGAAAGAGCAAGAATCTGTCTGGTATAAAGACCTGAATATGTATATGACAGTAGCTTTGCTCCACTAGATTTCACTGTTTACAGACTTTTTCACTGCCATTATAAGATTTACTGGGTTACTAGATAACTGTTACTAGTCATAGATACTTTTATCTTTGATTGTGTATTAAAGATACTATCAGACAACTGTTTTTCAGAATCTCGCTGTTAATTAGTCTGTGTATTGTTTTGACAGTGGAAGCCTTATGTAGTTGAGCTCTAATGTGTTTCGGGTTTTTTAAACTGAAATTTATGTCAAACAGCCAGTTTCTCTGCCATCTCAGACCTCCCCAGCAATGTATTTTCTAGTGTCCTGTCAAAGAGTTCCTGATGTCTGAAAATTGGGAACTTCTTCGTGAATGAGAAGTGTTGTGTGTTTTCTGGCTTACTCCTAACCATTTCTGTTCCTGTGTAACACCAGCATAAACTGAGATAATGTTACCAGAGGAGTCATGTTTACTCTTCTAATGAGCAGGATCCAGATCCCAGTGTCTGAAATTTGTTATCTCATGTGGCTGCTCACCTCCCCTTTGTCTGTTGCAGCTTGTGTCTGTGGAGCATCAGCTCTTTAACCACCTCATTGTGTGCATCTCAGGTGGTACCTTACTGCCTTTTTCATTTGCTCAGCTTGCTGTCTAAGCTGCTAAAAGAGAGGCAAAAGTGTCAGCCTCATCTGTATCTGGCACCATTACTTGGTGTAGTCAGTTTTACTAATCATTAACTAGTGCAGTATGTGTCTGAATACTGCAGTACCAACTGGAAATGTAGGACTGTGTCATGTAGATAGGAAAGAAGAATGTTTGATGCACTTTTTTCCATTCCTGACTAGAAGATACTCACTAGTAGCAACAGAAAGAAATCTGAAACCATAGAGACAACAGATGGCCATAAAAATAGAGGAAAATGTAATGCAGAAAGAATAAGTTCTAAAGAGAGCATTATTTTTCATGTGGTCCTTCTTAATAGATCTTACAAATTATAATTAAGGGAGTTTAAATACCATTTTAATAAGCAGCGTTTAAGTGATCTGTGACAGAATAATGATTACTTTTAAACCAAATCAGATGAATATTCAAAACAGCAGCCAAAAATTATTTACCTTATGCTTATCCAACTTTTTGTTATTTGCAGAAAAGACGCTAGGCAAAACTGGTTTTTTTTTCATCAGCTTCTCATCATTTTTTTGATTTTATTAGAATTGTGGTCTTTTATGTGTAGCATGTGACCAACGTTACCTGTCCTTCCTAGAAAAAAAAAAATGAGCAATTCTTGAAGCAGGCAGTGTGAGCTTTTCAATAAAATAATGTTTTTAAGAAAACTTTATAATTGTTAGGTAAATACAACTGATAGAAGTAAGTGAATTTTACTGACTCATCAAGGACTGATGTACAAGTTTCATATAATGCTATATTTGCTGTTTTTTCTAGTGGCCAAATATAAATCTAAGGAACTACAAAGATGAACAATTGCACAGGTATGTAAAAATCATGTAGTCTTTATTTGAAGAAAGAAATTTGGAAAACTGGTTTTTACTATTGCAATAAAATATTCCCTAGATGCTTATTTATAGATAAAAAGTTAAGGTGTAAATTTGGGTAATTAAGTTACAGTATTTGCTTTAAATAAGCATGTGTTTAAGCTTCTTTTCTGTGCACAGGTACTTTATATATTTCGACCCTTAGGAATCATACCACCTTTGCAAATGCTAAATTTAATTTTAAACCTTAGGAATGTTACTGCTTGATATTTCAAAGAGTAATGTTTTATGTCAGAGCTCGGAAAATTTTTACAGAATTAAGTCTGTAGTTGTACAATTTATTAACTACAGCTTTCATCAAAAACCAAGAGGAAATTATTTCTAGTTGCTATTAAAGGCAAGAGAAGCACGTGTAATTAGGAAAAAACCAACCAACCAAATAAAAAACCTCCAGTACAGCTCTGGTTCCTTTCATGTCTGTGGTCAGTAAGGCATTTTTATTACTTTTGTGTCTGTGTGGTCATAGTGTTACTAATTAGGTCTTGGATGTGCCTTTTAGTATGTGTTCCAGAAAGAGGTTACATTATTTTGAAGAATAGGTCTGTATTTGTGGGCATGAAAAGCTACTTTCTGAATTGAGGGAAAACCCAAAAGATAGAATATATGTGAAAAGGCTCATGTGGTGCTGTTTTAAATTTTTACCAAATGTAGGGTGCTTTTATGAAATATTTACAGCATAAACACTGGTCCCATTGTTATCATAACCATAAATTAATTTTGTTTTTATTTTTTCTGGGTTTTCCTGAAACGTTAATTGTCAGTCTGTACTTCAGGATAAATGATTATTTTCCAAATCTGGTGATTTAAAGCAATGTCTGCAGATCTTGACTGTGACACCAACACACACTCCTCAACCTACCTATGTGGGACTGTGTTCCTGTTCCATGGTTTTGTGCTGCACTAAAGCATTCTTCAGTGCCCAAATAATTTAATTCCAAAGAATTTGAGAAAATCTAGAATTGAATTGGTACGAAGCTTCTATTATAGTTCATTGACCCTTTCTGCAGAATTGGGAGCTTAATGGCTTTAAAGTGCTGTTGCTCCTGTTCAAGTGTAAGTAACTAGGCCCCAAATCACTCTAGGTTCACTGCTGATGATAAAAAGTTTTCTACCACTTTGTTTTTCAAGTGTAAATTACATTATTTCTCTTTCCATAAATTGATTTTTTGTTAACGTTAGTGTTGTTTTGATGATCTTACAGTTGTTAAAGTGAAATTCCAGGTTTTTTTTTTAAAGATCCTTTCATTTCATAGAAATACAACTCATGCAGCATATGTACACACACAGGATCACAGAATCATGAATAAGGCTTTAAAGATCATTGAGTCCAACTGTTCACTGCTAAAGCATGTTTCCAAGTGCCATGTCTATATGTCCTTTAAATCCATCTGAAATGGTGACTCCAACAGTTCCCTGGGCCGTTTAAATGCCTGACCACTCTTTGAGTCCAGAAATATTTCCTAATATCCAATCAAAACTTTCTTTGGGGCTACTTGAGGCATTTTTGTCTCATTCTGTCACTTGCCACGTGGGAGAAGAGACCACCCTTACCTGGATACAGCCTCCTGTCAGGGAGTTGTAAAGAGCACTTTAGGCCTCCCTGACCCTCTTTTTCTCCAGGCTAAACACCCCCAGCTCCATCAGATGCTCTTCATTGAACTTGTGCTCCCAAGACTCCCAGAGTCTTCCCCAGTTCTGTTGCTCTTCTGTGGACTCCAGTGTGCTTCCCAAGGGCCCCAAAACTGAATGCATGCACATTGATAAACACACATACACGCCTAAATATACACATAGATACATACCTGTATAAATTTGTATGTCAATATATATTTATTGCTAGTAACCCAGAATAAAATACATTTTATTTGACAAAACTTAATTAAGCCCTCAGGTTTCCTTTGTAATTGGTCCTACATTTGGAGTTAGGGGTAGTGGATTACTCTAACTTTTTCAAATATGAGTGCAGTTCTGTAATTAAGGTTTCTTAATGCCTGACATACTGATGGATGGAGTATTTTGATGAAATATTTTGTGTTATTTCAAGGCACAAATGTGTGTTTATTTTTTGAAGAATTTGTGAGAGGAGGATCTTTGCTGAAGACTTATTCCTGTGATGCAAAACTCAAGCTACATTGCTTACTGTGATTTTAAAAGGTCTGAGAGTGTGTTAGCAATCACTGTATTATGCTTCAGAAATGGTTAAGCGAGGTGTTTGGAAATAGTGTTGCTGAATAAATGACACTTTTTCCTGTCAGAACAAGAAAATGTGTTTTTCCCAGTAGCAGTAACTATAATAGCTGAGAAAAACTCAGGTCACAAGTTTCTTTTCTAAACTGTTTGTTAATCTAGATAATATCATCTTTGAAATTTGCCACAAGATAAATTACAGCGGAATAAATTATGAGAATGAGAAGGAAGCTATAACTTCTGAGAGCATAAATATTTTAAGTTTCTTTGTTTATATTAAGTCATGTATAGAAAACTCTTTATAACACACAGTAGAGCAGCATCTCTGAAATTATGTCTGGATAGAGTCTCTGCTGTTACCTGCTACTCTTTTGTATTTTTTAAAACTTACTGCCAAGAAACCAAGTTAAGTATAATACATCTTTTCTACTAGCATAATTTTGTTTTGTGAGAGTGTCCTTATCATACTGAAAAATAGCCAATTCTGTTTTACTTTCTCTAGGTTTGTAAGGAGATTGCTGTATTTTTACAAGCCTAGCAGTAAACTCTATGCTAACTTGGATCTGGACTATGCTAAGGCGAAGCAGCTCACTGTTGTTGGTTGTCAATTTACCGAATTTCTTCTTGAATCAGAGGAGGTAAGAAATTTTCAGCCACAAGACTGGGAGTAGAATTAGTAGTCTTTCTGAATGCCACCTGGAAAAACCTTAATTTTTGGTAAAGACTTCTGAGATTTTGGGTGTTAAACTAAAATCATAAGTGTAATTAAGAAATACAGTGTGAAATATTGAGGAAGATGACTATGTTTATGTAGAAGTTTTATTAGATAAGCTTTGTTAAATGCACCTTCGAGCTTGAAGGAATTTTTTTTTATTATTTATACTGTGCATAACCTTCCTTTTCTAACTACTTCTTTTGTGCTAAAGACTTATGCCTCAAGTCAGAGGAAAATGTCATTGAATAATAATTTGCCCTTTTCCTGGAAAGAAAGAATTAGTCCTAAGATGTTTCCATGCTTAGCTCCTTTTATTTGCCTTGAAACTTTTCTTTAGTCTAAATTTACAGCCTGCATTTCTGTTTTGTGTCTGTGTTGTGTTTGTACATTTTAAGAAATTTAAAGTAATAAGTTTCAGTAGAGAAGAGACACATTTCTATTACTAACAGATGCTCTTCCTCTTTATTTTGCTAGGATGGGCAAGGTTACCTGGAGGAATTGGTTAAAGATATTGTACTTTGGCTCAACTCTTCATCAGGCATGAAACCTGAACGTAGTCTTCAGAATAATGGGTTACTAAATACCCTTAGCCAGCACTACTTCCTGTTTTTTGGTACTTTATCTTGTCACCCTCATGGAGTGAAAATGCTTGAAAAATGTAATGTGTTTCAGTGGTGAGTACTTTTATTTGGTTTGAATTGTACTTGCCATTTAATAGTTAACGCAAATTTTAAACTGTGAAGGCCACCATCTGAAAAGCTGAAAACTTTAAGGTTATTTTGGTGTAGTTACAGGTGGAGGTCCCCATTTTTTTTTCTAAGGTCTTCTAGTCTGTCATTACTAAGCAGACAGAGGTGATTATGGCATAAACAGCTTCCTTTTTCCTTTCCACACCTGTGTGACAGAGATGAGTGTCAGGAAGAATTACAGTGTACTGAAAGATGCAGTATGGGGAAATAAAAAAAGAAACACACAAACCATGAAAAAATGGCAGGTACCATACTATTTGTGAAATGTTGATGTATATTACACTTAAAACTACAATCCAGTATATTTGAGTGAAGTCCTAAAGCTCAAAATTTGGTTCAGTACAAATAAAAATAGCTTCCTGTGGGTGACACAAAACTCCCAGAAAAATATCCCTGGGAAGTTCTCTCCTGAGAAACAAAGAAAAACTCCTCTCACATGAGACAATTTGTGCCTGAAAACTTCTTATCACTTTAGAGTCTCATTGGTGTTCAAGTTAGTGCAGTGATTGGTTTCTTTTAGAGTGTTAAGTGAAATATAATTGGATTTTGAGTTTAACTAGTGTTTTAATTGGTTCTTTTCTGAATCCCTCTGAAATCTATAAATACTTCTGTTCTACCTGTATCTAACGGATTTGTAGCCTGAACTCCCTTCGGAGAATAAACTGTCTCTGGAATAATTCAGCTACAGGTCTCAGTCTTTTTCTTCGCTGGCAGGTAGCCAAGGGGCTACTTGAACCCCCCTGAGCTATCTGGGTTCATGTAGCACCTTGGGGGGCTAGCTTAACCCTGGCCCCCCGAACGCTACAGCTTCCTTTGGGAATAAATCGGCTGGTGACTAGTACTAGTTTTATCAACATATGATAAACTTTAAATAAAAATGCAAGTGTTTCAATGCACTCTTTTTTATCTTTTATTGTTGATTTTGTTGATTTTTAGAAAGCAAGCTTTTTACTGGCTTCAGAAAACTTGATATACAACAAAATCTATACAGTTAATGGGACTAACTTAATGGCAAGCTTTATGCACAATGTTTTACAATGAAGAATTGTTCACAGAGCTTCATGAGCATTAAATTTTATACTTACCATTAAATATACTGACAAAATTTTTACAGAGCAGTTATAAAAGGTGTTGGTTTGCGGTTTTCCTCTTGCATTTCAGTGCATTATTTTATCCCTATTTGACTTTATAGTTATAACAAAGTTACACCATTTCATACAAGAATATACTTTGTATTCCGCATTTATAGTAATAAAAATATATTTCAAACTACTTAAATTAAAATTATTGATGGTTCAAGTGGGTTCAAATACTGGTTTTATTTTCTTCTTCCTCCCTTTCCATGCCACCAGTCTTCTTAATCTTTGTTCTCTGAAGAACCAAGATCACTTGTTAAAATTGACTGTTTCTAGTCTGGATTATAGCAGAGATGGATTGGCAAGAGTCATCCTTTCTAAAATCCTGACAGCAGCTACTGATGTAAGTTCAGTTCAACTTACCTTCCTTTGTTATTGCCCTCTACACATTTGTTTTATAATTCAAGGTGTATGATTTTATTTTTAAGCTGTTAGATATGAAAAGGATTTTTATTTTTGTATTCAGAGAAATGAAACTCCTGCAAGTGTAGCTTTTGAATATGTTGTAAACTTCATACCCTATATTGTATTTGTGCTCAAGAAGTTAAGTCCTTCATGTAGAGCTTTTCCCTCATGTATGATGGGGGCTAAAGTATTGATATGTATAAATACGTGTAATGTGATTGTTTAGGTTGGTGGCATCTTAAATCAATTGTGAAGACAGTATTGTCACAAACAGAAATCTGTATTCCTAGCAGCTCTAAGCATGTCAGCCTTCTAGTAGTAGACATGGCTCTGATAATGATTGAGGTTACTCAGTGTGTTGGAGCTAAGTAGACATTATAGCTGCTGGAATGAGGGGTTGGTTTAGAAATAGGCATTGGGATTTGTTCTTCTGAATCAAAGACAGCGAATGGGCATAAAAAATATGGTTACAGGGATTTGGGAGAGGAAACTCTTGACTATTAAGGTGACATTGTTAGACAAGCAAGCACTGATGTCAGGGAAATAGATGACAATTAAGAAGTTGAAATATAACTAGGAAAGAATGTTCATTACTTCAAATGAGGTTGTTTCTGTTGTCTGATCAGACAAAATATGTTCTAGAGTAGATACAAGAGAAAAACATTGGTACTAGCTTTAAATGTCTCTGTATTTTGGAAGAGGAGGACATAAATTGAGGATATTTCTCTGAGACTGTCAAAGATATGATTATTCTTATGGATAAGGAGTGGAGTCAGAAAGTGTTGAAGATAGTTGAGATTGAAGGACTGACTCATTGAAAGATGAAGCTCCCTATTGACTAGTTTTTTTTATTGGCTTCTAAAATCTCTTCAATAGATACAATAATGCAATAATAAAAGATACAGGATTGGACACTTACGGTGACCAATTTACTTGGGATCTTAGATTCAATTTTCCCATTTTCTAAGACAGAAATACTTGTCCAATAAACTGTGATTTTAATAAATAAGATGTGCATGACAGTTGCTTGCTGCAAAATACATTACTTGAAAGGTGTTTTTAGAAGTTATAAGTCATTAACTGTGTTAGTTTTTTTTTTCCATTCAAAAAAACATTTTCCTTACTTTGCAGAGCTGCAGATTGTACGCAACAAAACACTTACGAGTGTTGCTGAGAGCTAATGTAGAGTTCTTCAGCAACTGGGGGATTGAGTTACTGGTGACCCAGTTACATGATAAAAATAAAACTATTTCTTCTGAGGCACTTGATATTCTAGATGAGGCATGTGAAGACAAGGTGAGCATCCCTTCTCTTTTTAATCTCTTTTTGGTATGCTGCTCTTAGGCTCTTCCCCACCCCCTTCCCTAGTAGCAAAGTACAAATATGCAGTAACTTACTGATGGTTTCCATTTTTGATTGTCATTGATGGACTTTAAATAAGACCGCTTTGATGAAACTGCGGCAGTATTACCTACAAGGAAGCATAGACTAACAGATTATGCCTGTATTTAAACATGAATTGCAACTGATTTTGTTACTTATATTTCTTGTGAAGTAATTTGTATTTAATGACAGAAGATAGCTAAAATTGATAATATTAGGATTAAGCTGGCGTTTTATCCTTCTTGCATACCTTGATACTTGCTGCTTCATTGCAGGCAGACTGTTATAGTTATTGCAATTTTCAGAATTATATAGTGCTCAAATACTCTTTATGTGTTCTTAATTATTTTAGGCCAATCTTCATGCCCTTATCCAAATGAAACCAGCTCTTTCTCATCTTGGAGACAAGGGTTTGCTTCTACTCCTAAGGTAAATGTTGAATATGCTGTTTGACTTCACATGGTGGAAACAAATAAACGTTGTTTTTATTCAAATTCTGGAAGTTATTTAAATTAGAACATTAACTGTCTGATTTTTTTTACAGATTTCTGTCCATCCCAAAGGGGTTTTCATATCTGAATGAAAGAGGTTATGTAACAAAACAGATGGAAAAGTGGCAAAAGGTAGTGCTAAGAAGAAAATGTTTGCTAGATAGTAGGAGGAATGGTGTAAATATGCAGATTTAGAATAGAGATTCTTAAAAACAATTGCATTTTAATGTACCTGTAAAGCCTATGCAAATACATTGAGTGCATCAGTGACATAACATTTTTTCTGGCAAAGGTTGAGAGAGACATACAGTTCCATAGCTTCTGTGTATACATGTGTGCTTTTGATTTACCAAGACCTTTATATCATTTTGATATTTCAGCAAATATTTCAGGAGTGTAGTGACCTTCTAAAATAGGTTTTTGTGGAAGGTCATTATCTAGAGAAGTGTGCAAAGGAATGCTACTTTTTGAGATACCTGTTACCTCTGGTTGTTGGTAATTAAAGTTAAACATAGAGCTCATGAAGACAGAATTGGCTGATGCTGTTAGGAAGTAAACAGGAGCACAAGACAGTTAAGATATATTCATTATTGTCATAACTTGAATAAAACTCTTTAGGTGCTATTTTGGTTTTGCAATTGATTGTAGGAGATTGGTCTCATTCCTGTTGGCAGTGGCACTTTTTTAGCAGTTTAAGTGCCACTTCTGAAGGAGTACTGAAATGCATGATGATCTATTGAAGTTATTTGAGTGTGTCAGATGTGAGGTATTTCTTTCTTCCTTTTTTTAACAAATTCCCTGAAATAATTATGAAATCAGTTATTGACTCTACAGACTCATTATATGTGTGAAGCGCATTCATTTTCTTGAGCCCGACCTTCAGAGCATAATAAAGTTCAGTCCTTCGTAAGGAGCCTTCCCCAGTTACTTTTTCCTTGTAAAGTCTCATGCTATAACACCATAAACCATTAAATGTACTGTGTCCACCCTCATCTGTCTTCTTACAGGAATATAACTTAAAATATGTTGAATTGATTGAAGAGCAACTTAATGAAGCACTTACAACATACCGCAAACCTGTTGATGGGGATAACTATGTTCGTCGGAGCAACCAAAGGTAAATTTGGGAAAATGGGTTTTGAGGCACAAGCTGGTGGGACTGACCAGGGGAGCTGTAAACTGAACTGTATGAGGGAGAGGAGTGCCAACAGGATTTCAGTTTATTCTGCTCCTGGAGCAGTACATCAGCAGAGTATGAGAAACCCACAGGATGAACTGGATGCATTGCTTAGCTCTCAGAGTTTTAATCTAGTTTATTTCAGAACTTTTATATAAAGTGAGCTTTAATAGAACTCATTTTATTATGACTTAGTGGATTGAGTCCCATGACTGGAGTGCTGGAATGGAGGGCGACAGGCTTTTCAGGAGGAATGGGCAGATGAATGTGTGACTCTATATAAGGAAGAGGCTTGGTTATACAGCCCTTACAGTTAGTGGTGATGTGATTGAGAAACTCTGGGTGAGGACTAAGGGGATGGAAAACAAAGGAAGTGATGTAGTGGGTGTCTGCTACTGGTTGCCCAGCCAGGATGTTAGTACTGATGAGTCATTCTATAGACTATTAGGAGAAATTTGTGGTTCAGTAGCTCTTGTTCTTATGGGACTTCCCATGGAAGATTTCAAATTCCAGGCATCAGCTGCAAATATTGTGGTGCAATGACAAGCAGCCCTGGAAATTCTGTGTAGGAGATACCTTGTTTGTACAGGTACTTAGTGAGCCAGCTAGGAAAGATCCCCTCCTCAACTTGCTGTTTGTGAATATAGGACTTGTGGGAGATGTGGTGGAAGTTCTCTAGGCCGCAGTGATCATGGCATGGTTAAGTTTAAAATTTTCAATGTAATGAGAAAAAGCACAGCCGAGTTCCTACCTAGGACTTCAGGAGAGCTAACCTGAGGCAGAGAACATTTTTGAGGACCAAGGAGTCCAGAAGTGCTGTCCATCTTTTGGAGCTATCTTTCAGAAGCACAAGAGTAGACAATCCCATGGTGTTGTAAGTCAAACTAGTGGGGCAGAAGATCACATTGGCTGAATAGGGAACTCCTTGTGGAGCTCAAGGGGAAAAGGATATTCTCTAGAAGATCACCCTTCACAGGAAGACTATAAAACTGTGATTCACGTAAGCAGGGAGAAGGCACAAAAGGCCAAAACTCATTCAGGGCTGAAACTGAGCAGTGTTCTGTCATACAATATGAAAGAGGGGGTCTAAAGAAAACACTGGATCAGTAATTGCTGAAGATGGTCACCTGACTTACATGGATGAAGAAAAAACAGAAATGAATTAAAATTCTGTGGGTTTTTCGTCTTCAGCAATATTGATAGACCTTGGGTTGCCTGGTTCCCTGAGCCAGAGGTCCACAGATGTGAAAGCTGTGGCTTTTTATTTGTGGACATTAACATTGTAAGAGGCCATCTGTATCAGCTGAATGTTCACCAGGTCATGGAGCCTCGTCCCACCAGGCCTCATCAGTACTAGCTCACCAGTACCAAGGGAGCTAGAAGATACTGTGTCAGGACCCATCTCTTACCATCTACCAAAAGTCTCATGAGTCTAGGGAAGTTTCTACTGACTAGAATCTAGCCAGTTTATTCGAGTTTGCAAGAAGCACATAAGGGAAGACCCAGAAAAGTACAGACCTATTAGTCTAACCTCAGTTCCTGGAAAAATTATGTAGAAGATTATACTGGGTATTGTTGATAGGCACATGAAGAACAATGCAGTTATCAGGCACAGTTAGCATGGGTTCCCAAAGGGAGAGTTTTCTTTAACTCAATTGTTAGCCTTCTGTGATAAGGTCACCCATCTGTTGGGTGAAGGGAAGGTGGTGGATGGTGTTTTCCTTTTTTGATGCTGTCCTTCACAGAATCCTTCTGGTCAAGCTGTGGGATGAGCAGGTTCCTGGTGTAGTGGGTGAAGAACTGGTTGGTGGACTGAGCCCAGTGGGTTGTAGTGAATGGGAAACATCTGGTTGGCGACTGGTCACACCAGTGCTGTTCCTCAGGGCTCCACTCCAGGGCCAGTTCTGTATCAGCAACCTGGAGGGGAATGCACCAGTAGCAATTTGCTCATGATCCAGACTGGGAGGTGCTGTGGATTCTTTTGAGGGACAGGAGGCCTTGCAGAGGAGCCTAGATAGGAGCACTGAGCACACTTAAATGGGGTAAAATTTGACAGTCTAAATGCTGAATTCTGTGCCTGGGATGGAGTAGCATGGGGCCCAGGGGTAAAGTGGGAGAGGAGTGGCTGCACATCTGCAGAGGGAGCTGGGGCTGGCTGGTGCTGGGCTCAGTGTGGGTCAGCAGAGCCTGAGGACAAAGCCCATCCCTGAGCACCGAGCATGGCACAGCCCACGGAGGGGATGGTCCTGCTGGGCTCAGCCTTGGGCAGCCCCAACGTGGGCCCTGCTGGGCCCTGCAGGGGGAGGATGATGGGAGGGTCCTTCAGTGCATCCTGAGGAGGGAAACAAAGCTGGAACCTCCCATGAGGAGCAGGTGAAGTCTGGCCTTGTCCACTTTGGAGAAGCAGAGCTGAGCTGTGACCTCACTGCTCTCCACAGATTCACGAGGAGGGGAAGGGCACAGGAAGGTGCTGAGCTCCTCTGCCTCCCATCCAGGGGCAGGATGAGTAGCAATGGCTCAGAACTGAAGCAGGGGAGGTTTAGACTGGACAGTAGGAAGCATTTCCTTACCGCAGGGGTGTGGGTGGTCACATAGAAAAGCAGGCATCCTGGAGAGGTGGTTGATGCCACAAGTCTGTCAATGTTTAAGTGGAATTTAGACAGTGTCCTTAATAACGGGCTTTAACTTCTAGTCTGAAGTGGTCAGGTAGTTGTACGTCCCTTCCAAGTGAAACAGTTTGTTCCTTTCTAAATTCCCCAAAAGAATTCTCTGTTTGAAAAAAATCAAGGGTAAATCTTTGTATTACATTGCAGTGTCATTTATTTTAGAATAAAATATTTGAAGTGTTGGGAAACCTATGTATGTTTCTCTTTCTGCCAGATTACAGCGACCACATGTCTACCTGCCAGTTCACCTTTATGGCCAACTGGTGCACCATAAAACAGGCTGCCATTTATTGGAGTCTCAGGTGAGGATAATAATCATTTGTAACTTGAAATATTTTAAAGATCAGTGTAAACCTTTTGAAAAAAAGATTCGAAAAGAGATGGCATTTAAATAGGCATTGCAGAAGAAGTTGATTATGGGTCTTAAGTTGTTAAGTCTTTGTCATCTAATCTCATGTGAGATTCCTTTCTGACACCAAAATGCCTTTGCAACATTTTTCTTAATATGACTAGCAAAATCTTAGCATGGAAAGCCAATTCATAAATAGAAAAAATTGTTAGTCTCTGTGGGTTGTATATTGACAGTTATACATGTGGTAAAACTATGCCTATCCTCTTAAGTATACAGAAATGGGGAGATGAGGAAATAAAACCTTTCTAATATTTTGAAAATCCAAGAATACAAATCCTAAGCCATAATTGCTTAAATTCACTTTTAATGTGGGATGGTAAAATGATTTAATGAATTAACAATGCTCTTTGAAAAGTTTGAGAGAAAATGTAGCTAGAAATGTGTATAGAAAGTGCATTGCAGTGTTCATTTGACTAATCTATCATCTTTATTATATCTGAAATAACTTCATGCAGTCCGCGATTTCATTAAAATTTTCTTTTGCATTATCACTGCTGTTAAATTATGGTTATTATTCCAGAATTACCACTGCTTTTCCTAGAGTGCGTTATTTAAATGATTGCTTTAACTTTCACTATAAGTGCAAGAGAACCTGTTTGACTGAAGTCTTCTATTTATTTTCAACTTAGTTTTTTCTTCTGTTTTTCTCCTTCAGAGTATTGTTACAGATCTGAGTTACACTGTTCGTTCCCCAATGCTGGATAAGTGGGAAGGAATTAAGCAGCTGAAAGCAGCCCTTTGGGCTTTGGTTAGTAACGTATTTACAAAGTTTTGCAGTTGTTTAGTTCTGTTATAACTGTTGATTCTTAAATAACTAAGCAAAATTCTATAAAAATAAGAAATGAGGGTTTTTTCAAAAAATATGTGATTTTTCAAGTTGGCATTTTATTCCATAGCTATACTTTCAGTTGAAAATTATTCACCTGTTTCATTCTGAGGTTTTTAATAATCACTTTGTCTTTTTTTTCTTTTTAACAAATAAGAATAACACATTTCCCTGTGAATATTAGTGTGGAACTGGTAGTTACAAGCTAAAAGTTTCCATGGTCTGAGTTTAATGTATTTACTGTGGTAGTCCCTGATGTTTGTGCAAGGATGTTGGCTGCCAGTGTTTGATCCATATGGTCATGACACCCTGGTACTTGGGACAGACAAAAACCTTGTGTTGGTGTCTATCCAAGCTACACTCCTAAATGTGCTTCTTGTCTTCCCCAAAGTAAATTTTGGAGCATTTGTCCAAAGTGACTATTACTGGAAGATACTGTAGGTATGTAACAAGATGCTTGTGTAAGAGGAATGTATAAACCAAGATCATGCTGCAGGCTATAGTAGAACTTGTAAAGTGAGGAATGCATAGTAGTTCTAACTTTGAGCAGCTTTACGTATTATACACACTGTGCTGAGTGCTTTTTTGTATTAGCACAGCTAGGAAATGCCAGAAAGGGTACTCAGATCTTTTAACTGCTTTGAGAAGATGTGGCTTCAAACTGTACTACCAACAAACAAAATTGTCAAAGCTTTACATTGGTATGCTGCCGATCACATTAAGATCAATACTTGACAAATTTCATTCCAGGGCAATATTGGATCATCGAATTGGGGTCTTAACTTGCTTCAGGAGGAGAATGTAATTCCTGATATAATGGCACTTGCTCAACATTGTGAAGTTCTGTCTGTTAGAGGGTATGTGTATCTGATTTATATATAAAATTTTCAGATGGTAGTTGTGATCAGTTTTCTACTAGCTTTATCGGATTTACATAGATACAGATTTGTACTTTATTGGAAACCAGTTATTAAAGTCACTGATAATTGAGTATCAGTCTTGGTTCTCTGCAACGCAGAATTGTGTAGGAAGTCTGAAAGAGCATGCGGTAAATAAATTAAATCCATGACAGAAGGTAGATACTATTTTTCACCTGTTCTCTGAATCAAAATACTTGCTGCTTATAACTCTGTGAGAATTTATTATTCCATTTTTTAAATTAAATATCTTTTTAACATATTTTAAAGCATAAATCAGTGGTATTTTGTATAATATTGCTACGACATAGATGTTTACCCTTTTTTTTGAAAGGTATTTTTCTACTTCATGTAATCAGTCTCTTGTGATAATTTTTATTTTTTAATGGTATAGTCCTCTCAGATTTATTAATGAATTTCTTAAGCTTGCATTGATTTGCAAATAAAAATTAACAATATATTATTTGTCAGTTTTGTGAAACTTTCTCCTGAATTGCTTTGAAACTACTTCCTTTCAAATGTGAAGTAAGTTTAGTTAAATTAAGTGCTATTATTGTTGCTCTTTTTTTCTACATATACATTAAATACAGAACCTGTGTCTACGTGCTGGGTCTAATAGCCAAAACTAAACAAGGATGTGACATTTTGAAGCATCACAACTGGGATGCAGTGAGACACAGTCGTAGACAGCCTTGGCCAGTGGTCCCTGATGACATGGAGCAGCTCTGCAATGAACTTTCTTCTATACCCAGCACTCTTAGCTTGAACTCTGAGTCTACCAGTTCTAGGCACAACAGTGAAAGTGAATCTGCTCCATCAAGTAAGTAACCAGAACACCAAAACAAGCAAACAGGAGAAAAATCAACAAGCAAAAACAAAAACAAAAAACCACAAACCAAACCAAAACAAAAAAAAAACAAAAACAAACAAACAAAAAAAAAACCTGCAAAGAGCCCAACCCACCACAAACAGCATTTTGGTGTTCTTTACCAACCTTTTGGCAGGATGAGGTTCAGACTAATGCTGTTTACAGCATTGGTGGCCTTGCAATAAAACAGTGTTGTCTTAGCTTCACATTTGGTTTAGAAAAAAAATTTTCGTACGAAGGTAAGCTACTAATTTTTTATGTTGAGTTATGACAGTTTGCTGTAAACATGCTACAGAAACTCCCATGCTAAGGTGTAAAGATACACTTGGTTGTCCTCAAAGGAATATTCTAGAAAATAAGTATTTATGTTCTCTGGGTGTACACACACACCCAAAATTTTGCTGTATTTAAATTATTGGGTATTTCAAGTACCTAATGCATTTCATTATTTTTATGGATACTTGGAATTTAAATTAAGAAATAACCATGTTTAAGTATCATTAAAGGAGTTCTTAGGTTATAATCCTAGTAGCTGGATTTTTGCACTGAAGTAAGATAATGTGACTTTTCTTTTGAAGCAATGAGATCTTCAGCTCAGTTACTCCTCAAGATAGCTAATTTGCATGAAATTCTGCTGGAAAAAGCCAAAAGAAGTAAAGTTGCAGTAAATTGCATAGACTCCTGCTTGGTCTTTGTGGCTTTCTATTTTGCAGCATAGTTTGTAGACTTTGAAGAAATGCCTATTTTGTGTGACAAAGTCTCATATAATTTCAGGTATGTTCATCATGGAGGATGACCGTTTTGGTAGTACTTCCACCAGTACTTTCTTCCTAGATATTACTGAAGATGCAGAACAAATATTTTATGACAGACCTGGACCTTCAAAGGACAAAGACCGTAGTCCCTTTCCTTTTTTTTCTTCTAGTAGACTTGTGAAAAATCGCATTCTAAACTCTCTTACTCTGCCTAATAAAAAACACAGAAGTAGCAGTGATCCAAAAGGAGGAAAGCTGACATCATCTGACAGTAAATCAGGCCTGAGGCGAAATCGTACAGTAACAGAACCTAGTGGTAGCATAGACTTTCCTGCTGGGGAAGAATTGAACCCTGTTTTCAGAGTTCCAAAAATCCAGACTTTACGATTAGAAACTTCTTTTGTTGGAAGTAAGCATGTGGAAGATACTGATTGTACTCAGAGTATTGGAGAAAATGATCTGAAGCTGCCAAAAGGTCTTGGAAATGAAATTCATCGGGAAAACACAAGCAAAGAAAGGCTAATAGGAGATGGTACTACACAAACACATTTCAAGAGTCGTAGCTTAAGTTTTAATACAGATACCACAACAAGTGGCATAAGTTCAATGAGCTCAAGCCCTTCAAGGGAGACTGTAGGTGTGGACACTGCAAATGTAGATACTGACTGTGGAAGTTTGAGTACTGTTGTAAGCACAAAAACAGTTAAACCAAGTCACTGTTCAACACCGCAGTCTAACCACCTGCCTCTCTCAAAATCCAACTCTGTGTCCCTGGTTCCACCAGGGTCTTCTCATACTCTTCCAAGAAGAGCCCAGTCTCTCAAAGCTCCTTCTCTTGCTACGATAAAAAGTCTTGCTGACTATAACTTCAGCTACACAAGTTCTCGAGATGCGTTTGGCTATGCTACACTAAAGCGCCTGCAGCAGCAGAGGATGCATCCCTCACTGTCTCACTCAGAAGCCCTGGCATCTCCAGCAAAGGATGTGCTGTTTACTGACACTATCACCATGAAGTCTGGCAGCTTGGATTCTCGACTAACCCCAAGTCGGTAAGAAATTATTACTTGTTCATTTCTTACTTCAGTGCTGTAAGAACAACAGAAGTGTCTTCCTAATATTTTTTTTTGTATCTGCACCTAAAAGGGACAGTTGTTGCGAAGTGAGTCATAACTTCACTGAAAGCAGTACTGATACTAAGTGAATAACAGACGGTTAATTCTCAACTTTGTCAGTGCTGTGAGAGAAGCCCAGCTTTCATAGCTAACATTATTAAAGTTGCAAACACACCAAATTGCCCAAGAAGTCAGAGTTATATTTCAGAGGAGAATTTTCTTGATGTCACTCGGGGAGGTTTTAGGACAGGGCCTCCTGCCAGTATGCTATATTTGTGTTCACTGTGGCACTGAGGGTTATCACTGATAGGAATGTCAGTTTGGCTTCTTCACTACAGCAGATGAAAGATTTTACTCATAGCATTTATTTTTAGATGGCAGTGTCACCTCTTTATTTTTGAGCAATATTAGATGTTCTGAAGACTAATTAGATAGTTACATAAGATGTCTAGCTCTTGACATTGACACTGTTCCCAGCTGCAACCGTCACTGCTGAAATAACTTTCCCTTAAAAGCTCTTGTATTAAATTTTTCCTTAACATCATCCTTTAGCTAGTGCATTGGATTTTCACATTACTGTTGAAATGGAAAAGTCACTTTTTTATCTGTGTTCTTACCTTATCTCTTGAATGAGAGAATGTGGACCATCATCTGCTTACTGCAGAAAAAGCAAATGCTCAGTCCTTGAGCTCATACCAAGTTGAGTGTATGCATCCTGATGAAAAGAAACATCCATTTGTTGGTATTTTCACACCATTCTGGAAGGATACCGTGTAAGATGCCTTTGTTCTAGTATGTTAGACCTAGACCGAGTATGTTGGTTAGATTAAGGATGATATAGTGGTTACCCTGCACTATCCTGGAAACTGGAAATGCCATTCCCTGCTATGTCACTGGCATCCTGTGCTAGTGCAGGAACGAGTGGGTGTCATTTCAGTGGTAGCGCTGTAATGGCTGTAAGTAACATTTTACCATTCCTTGCAGTCATGCTCTTGATGTGCAGAGCAGCCTTGCTGCAATGGGCTTTGATCTTGCACGCAATGTCATACTGACTATTCCTGGTGCTTAGCTGTTCATGTTCTCTTGTGTCACTAGATAGAGTCAAGGATTTGAGATGACCTGCTTAACACTAAAATGTCTGGAGTGTTTGAATCTCTGAGAGGGTTAAATAATTGCAGACATGCATACTCAAAGAGAGACTCAGATAGTGTTAGTTGCTAATATAATTGATTGGAATGACTGCAGTGAAACCTAGTACATGTGTTTTTCTTGCTGGTTATGCTGTGTCCCCACTGAAAAATTATGGTCCTTATAATTTCAGATTGTATTTATAATAATAAATTCAGAGTACGTTTACTGGTCCAGCTAAAGCTGTCCTTAGCTGCTTTTTAAAAATTAACTAGAAAGAAAAATTCTGTTCTTTTTAACTGCCAAATCAGTTTTTCAGTCAGGAAGCTTTTATTTATGGTTTATTGACAGATTCACATGTTAGTAGCAACTAACAGTCATAGATTTACTTCTGCAGTGTTTTTAGTTGTTTTTTTTCATACAGGAGGTTAAAAAGCCTTTTTCTTTGCATAAATTTTGTGAGGATCAGCTTCCCACCTTTGTCTTTAAAGACCAACCAGAAATGCCAACATGCATATCTTGGATCCTGATGGTGGCTCTCACCCTATCACCTGCAGACACACTTTCATGAAAACTTGGTAGTGTTTATCACGACTAATGCTGTATCTATTAGCTTTTCTAGGAAAAGCAGGGACAAACATTTAGGATTAATACTACTATCTTTAATTTATGGTGAGAGTAATTATAGAATGTTTTATTATTAAGTATTTAATGCAGTTGGTAACTTTTTGAGTTTTATGATTACGCAATTATTTAGGTTGGAAAAGACCCTTAAGATTGAGTCCAGCTATTAACACAACACGCCCAAGCCCTCCACCAAACTATGTCCTGAAGTGCCACATCTGCACATATCTTCAGGGATGGACTCCACTACTTCCATGGGCAGACTGTTCCAAAGCTTGACAACCTTTCAGTGAAGAAGTTTTTCTTAATATCCAATCTAAGCCTCCTCTGGCACAAATTGAGGTCTTTTCCCTCATTTTTTGAAGTATGGCTTGACTTCTGTTGTGAGTCCACTGCTATTGTCACTGGCATTGGTCAGAATTACCAGCAAGAAATCTTTTGATATCCTCTCAGTTGTATTTTGTGCATTTCCATTGCATAATAATTTCTTGAACCTTCTATGGTCAAACTTCAATAATTTAATTTTATCTCAATATGAATCCCATCTGTAGGGATAAGAGGACATTTTATTGCTCATGTAAAATAAAAAATTGATAGAAAACTTCTTCCAAGGCAAAAATTTTAAAAATCAAAAAATGTTCACTTTACCCTGCAGTGTCATAATTTGCAATAAAAATTCATGGTTCCTGAGGTGTGTCTTTGTATCAGCAGTCCTTCTTACTTTTAACGTGCCAGAATGAGAGAGAAGCTGCAATTGTGATTTGTTTGTTTCAATGTTACAGGTTCATGAAAGCTTTAAGTTATGCTTCGTTAGATAAAGAAGATTTATTAAGTCCTATTAACCAAAATACACTTCAGCGTTCCTCTTCTGTTCGCTCCATGGTTTCTAATGCTACCTATGGTAGCTCTGATGATTACATTGGCCTTGCTCTCCCAGTGGATATCAACGAAATATTTCAGGTATTCACGTCTTAACTGATTGGGTTCATTTGCATTTTCTTAACTAAAAGGCAGTCAACTGTTTCCTTTTCATTGGAGTAGATTAAATCTAGAGAAATGAGGAAAAATGGATGTGGTACTTCAAAGAAATGCATTTTGGAGAGCTAGAATTTCTTTTCTAACTGTTCTTCTGACCTGTTTACACAAGATCACTAGGCTGATTTGTGATTTAAAGGCAAATAATAGCAAAGACTATGTTAGAGGAGTGTTAAACAGTGCTGCCAAATTTGCTGTCGTAAGGTTTTTTGTTGTCATCTGGCTTTTATACTAAAAGTAGCATAGTCTGCACATTTGTTAATTCTGCTTTAGCCAACCAATAATTGACATGTTCATCAGTTACTTATAAATTGTATGCATAATCACACAGTTAATTCCCAGCTACCATGGTCTGTATTAAATAATAGATTATTTATATATATATTCATTGTAGTATTAAATTATATTGTCTTAACTTTGAAGTTACATATATTTAAGTTAGAATAGGTTATTTTCAGTGTCTCAGCAAATTCCTTCCTCTTTCTACTTGATAGAAATACATTCTCATTTAACAAACTAGGGTTTGTTAGGTTTGCATCCTAGGGTTTAATATTCTGTTACTTAATTATCAAAACCAGGATGTGGTCTGTGTCAAAAGTAAAAGTGGGCTTCCTTATTTTTATTTTACTTAGTCTTTGCCTTTCAAATCTAAGTAAATTCCTTTATAATCTCAAAAATTCTAAACAAAGCAAAACCATGTTATATCATGTATCTACTTCTTTTTTTTTCCTTAGTGAAATGACTACCTTTTCTTTCTCTTTCACAGTCTTTGTGGTATATTTGTTATGTAATTTAATCTCTCTTAGATCTTTTGTAGTTGAGACATGCCTCAGTTCTACATCCTACAGGCAGCATTTTAGATGTCCTGGTTGCTTTTGTACTGCATTTCCAGTACCTCCAGTGGTGTTGTGGGATTCATGGAGAGATAATGGATGGCCACTGTGGGTCACCGGTTTCTTTACAGCCTGTCACCACCATTTTAACACTTGCTAACTCTTCATGAGCCTTTGTTAATAAATGTTCATTCACAAGTGTATATTTTTCTCATTTGGCTTTTCTTTAGTACTCAGGAGCTCATTCTTAATTTCTTCCTCTTATGATATATTTTTCCTGAAGTAAAAGACAGGCAACATTTAATTCCCTCATAAGATCGTTGGGTTTTTTTCTTGTGTTTGATTATGACCTCTGTTAATTTTAATTTTCACTTGGTATTCCAGGTAAAAGAAACTCCCTATTTCCAGAAGAAAACTGCACCTCCATTTGATGAGCATGGATCTAGGGTCTTTACATCTGATGCAGGAGGTACTGGTCTTATTCCTCTCCTATAGCTTTCTGTTGTTTGTATATTGGGTGGGTTGTTGATTTATTTGTTAATTTTTCCTTACAGAAAACATCATTTTAGCTGTTAAACTTTGAGGACTGTGTTCTGGAATCAGGATAGTAGGCCATTAATTCCCTGGTTTATTTAGTTTGAGCTAATGTGTTGCTTCAAAGTTTGGTCCTGCTCTAAAAAATGAAGGAGGAAAGCCTGCATATCTCTGATAACATGAGCTAATGCTGCTTAAAGTCTGGTAGTGTTGCTGCATCAAAGGAAGTAACAAAATTGAAGCTTAGAAAAATATGAATCCCACATATTGAACTATTTCCCTTTGATTACCTGTTCTTTATAGGAACAACTTATGGTGTTAGATGTCTATTTCAGAAAGTAAATTGCCTTTCTGCGATGTGCCCATGACAGTTCATCAGTGAAGATGATGGGACAAGAGGATTGCAAGTGCTCTAATGCCTGGCTTGCTCTGGAATGTACCTCCTATTTACTCCAGAGAAGTCAGAAATCTGTAGGGTCTTAGTATGTGTGTTTTTTGAACTGAAAAAAAGAAGGCTTGACACTGTTTATTAGTTTATTATCATTTATTTAGGTAGCTGTTGTTCTATGTTTGTTTGGTTTGGGTTTTTTTTCCCCTTTTGTATTAATATTATGCACCAAGTTGGTTTTGCTGGAAGTGTGTTTCTGCAGTTTGCTAAGTTTCAGTGTAAAGTAACTCTTGTTCAAAACTGTATTTGTTTGTTTTTTCCCACCTAGGGAAGAGCATGTCACTAAAGTGTCTTCTGCTTGTTTCTGCATTGCTGAATCTAGTTTCTACCTGTCACGGTCACTAAGTTGCAGTTTTTTAAATTATGTTTATTTTTGCGTTCATGCATATGTAATTTCAACATCTGGTATATCGTTGTATTAATCTCCTTTGACGCTATGAAAATTGGTAATGTATTGGTGTTATGTGGGTATTAGTAATGTTGATACCATGTCAGGATTTACCACTTACCTCCTTACAGTGTGTGTACTTAGATGTTGAATTCTGTCCTTTGCAATGTTTTGTTATGTATAATAAGTTGGGACTAAAACTTTGTCTTTTTCTCAAATGCTAACAATCTTCTGAGTTTAATCACTCAAAAAAGAGAAAAAACTCTATAGGTCTTGACATGCACTCCATCCCCAGCCTTAAAAGGCTTGAAATTGGAAATTAATTGAAGGAGTTAATGTTGGTTGCTTGGTTTTGTGGGGTTTTTTTGTTAACTGAATCTTATTTACAGGTCTTCCATCAGGTGCAAGTGATGTTGTCAAAAGCCCTTTTCAGATGCTGCGCCAACAGATCAGTCTCACAGAAATAATGAATACCAGCCGTTCAGATGCCTGTCAGTTCTTAGAAGGTACAGAGGACACAGGGCTCCAGGAGCACACAGATGAGAACTGTCTTTACTGTGTCTGCGTTCAGATTCTGGGTTATCAGCCTAACACCAAAGTGAGCTCTTCCTATAATCGTGCAGGTTAGTGTTCCTTGTGGAGAAGTGTGATAAAACTGAGTGAACATACTGGCTTTTGTTCATCTTTAAATAATCTGCAAAGGTTTTTGTTTAACTGACTATTGACCTTAAAATTACTTCTCTAATAAGCTCATTGTGCCACTAGTGGTATTGCTATGGTCATTTCCAGCTTTTCGTTTTTAGTGTTAGAAGTAGGTGCCTGCATGTTTCTTTAAATATTCCTAAAAGCATGTAAAAATAAAAGATTTTAAATGTTATTTAGTACTTAAAATGTGTATTCTGAAAACTGACACTTGCTGTTCAACTAATGAAAAGTCTGACATCAAATCAAGTCTGTGCCATAAAATACAGAGAAGGAAATCCGTGGAGTTTGTTGAAGCTGAGCTGTAATTTCTGGGATTTAGTCATGTCTCTCATATTTTGAGATTCAGATGAGATTTGGAGTTATTTTTTCTAACCTTCTCTGCAGAGCGTGCAGTTACATCCCTCAATTCCTGTGATGGAAAGATAATCCAGTACTGGCTGCTTAGTAGGAATCCTCACTGTTTTATGACACTGTTAGACATTCATTAGTAGCAGTGTTGGCAAGTGGGTAATGCAGAAATGAGAGGAGTGGCTCAAAGAGCTGAGCTGGAGGTTGAATTCAGTAGCGAGAAGGGGTGGCAAATAAAATCCCAGCTGTAGTTACAGGTGCAGCAGAGTGTGGCTCCTGCCAGAGCTCTTTCTGCAAACACCTGTGACAGTTGTGTGAACAAAAAAAAGTCTGCACATGCAAGAGCATCTCTACTGTGTTACATAAAATGGAGCATGGATATCTCAGTAACAGTACTATGTGAGGTGGCTTCTTAGGCTTCCATTAGTGTCTGGAAAAGATTCCACTCATGTATTTTAAGATTTTTTTTTTTTTTTAAGTCAATTTTGGAAGAGTTTGAGTATGATTTGTCCAGAACCCACCATCTAGTTCTGGGCTGATTTGTGCATAGTATGTAGTGCATCAGTATCTTGCATGTTTGCCATTGTTGAAAAATAATGAAAGCATGTGAATTGAGGAAAAGCGTGAATAACAAAGTTACAACATCTTGTTAATGTCAGATTTTTCAGACATTCCATATACTGACTGGTGTGGACAGACCATTCACAATCACTTAGATGTGCATTCCTCCAAATTTTCTGGAATTTCAGGCTGTAGTGATGCAGTATCCCATGGTTCAGCCAGCAGCACCAAGAGTACAGAGCTTGTATTAGGTAAGTTTGAAAGCCTTATGATTATTAGAGACTGTCACTAATAAAGCATATTTTAGGCTTTGTGAAAAAATTATGTTTCACTTATGCACACTGTAACTCTAATTAGTGCTCTATATTAGACAAAAAAAACCAACCAAACAAATCTGAATAAAAACATCATCCCTTTACAGGTGAGAGAACATAGTTCTAAACTCTTCCCCCTCTGCTATACAGCATTTCTACAGATTATTCAATACCTGACATTACAAGCAAATCAATTACCTTTTTTTTCCACAGATGTTAATTTTTTTAAAAGTCCAAGAATTACTGAATTACTGTAAAGAGGTATTTTTTTTATATACCTGTGTATTATATTTTGAATTATGATGATTTCTTACAAAGTAGCTCATTTTTAAATTCTCCACTATCTGATAAAAGCTCATCCAGTTTGCAACATGAATTAGAGTAACAGTACCACTGTAACTTTATCTTGCAAGTTTTTCTTTTAAATGGTAGAAATATTTTTGAAAAGGTAAACTGTACAAATTCCTGAAAATAGTAGTGTTCTAACTTCACTAGAAATATTTTTGATAGCTCAGAATATATATGTAAATATGCGTGTGGGTATGGAATGCATAAACAGACTTACAGTATAAGATTAGCTCAAAGACAATTCTGTTTAAATCCGCACTGTTTTATTTGTTTTTCCAGGAGTAAAGTCAATCCCAGATGACACACCAGTGTGCCGGATACTTCTACGGAAAGAGGTCTTACGTTTAGTTATCAATTTGAGCAGTTCAGTAGGAACCAAGGGCCATGAAACTGGGCTTCTGACGTAAGTTCAAATACATTACAGATGCTTTAGCAACACTTAGTCATAAGTATTCTCTTAAGGTGTCAGGGACAGTGAATAATCTCACTTCTCAGAAGTCAGAATGTAATGTAGAAGCTAAACAAATAATCTTAACTTTTTTGCTCTGTGTTTAGTATTCTACTCTTAACCAAGCTTTTTAAAATCAGTAATTCAGCTCTAGTAATTACATACCTAGTGTAGCATGTATCTTTAACAAAAAGAAACTAATTTTTTTTTTTTTTTGCTGAATAATAGATGAGTACAATAACAAACTGAAAGTGACTTCTTGAGAAACCCAGCTCTATTTTAAGCAAGAATACAACTCCTGAAAGTAATTTATGTACAAAAAATATTCAAATATAGGAATATAAATCCAGGGGCTAAATCTTATAACCTGTTGGTTTCTGGGCTAGTGACATTGGAAACTGACAACTGCTAAAAGAAAATGGAGAAATGTGTGGTTTAGTTTCAAAAATGCTTATGGGTTTAAAATATTAGTTTAATCTTTCCATGTTTTTATGACTGCTGTATATGTGGATGCTAATTATTTGATACACTTTTCTCTTAGTCTGTTATTTTAAGCCTAGGCAATCACAGTAATTCTGTACAACTTAAAAGTTGTATATCCTGTTTCATCTCATTAGTGTAGACTTCTTCCAGTTTTGTAGAAGGTAATGCTGTCTGTTGTGATTTTCTTGCTTTGTCAGTTCTAGGATTTATAATGCCTATTACTGAAGGATTAATTATGACAATCTTATTGAAAAGTTTGGGTGTTTTTTTAATACAAGGGAATTATGTTCAAGGCTTTAAAAATGTTGTTTATTTTCTTGTTCAGAATTAAGGAGAAGTATCCCCAAGCATTTGATGATATATGCCTTTACTCTGAGGTGTCCTACTTGCTTGCACATTGTACATTTCGACTTCCATCCCGAAGGTTCATACAGGAGCTGTTTCAAGATGTTCAGTTCTTGCAGGTAAGTGGAGGGTGCACATGCACTGAATGTACCAAAATGGCTGGCTCCACGTCCTGTGTAATCAGATGGGTATATCCTAAAGGAAAATAGTTTGTGATTTCTCCCGAGTAAAATTTCTAGCAATATTAATACTCCATCCTTTCCTTTTAGATGCATGAGGAAGCAGAGGCTATTTTGGCAACCCCAACAAAACAGCCTGTAATCGATGCATCAGCTGAGTCCTGACCTCTGCTCAGGCCATGCTCTGCTTACAGACTTTGAAATGCTCAGACAACCTCCCACTGACTGGATAAAAAGTTTGGAACATCATCTTCGAAACCTTCCAGAAGCTACTGGTACCTGAAGACTGAACTGAAAACATTTTCTTCCTCAACCAATTACTGGCACAGTGATTTGAGCCCTTTGGGGATTTATTAGACGTTACCATAGTTTTAATAATAGTAATTACCAGTATATGCAAGAGCCAAGCACTGAACACCTCCACAACTTTTCATTTCATTTTCTACCATAAATTACGATGAAATAGGACAACTTGCAGAGACATTCTTAATTGACTTCCAATTCTGTTCCAGAGAAGCAGAATGATGCCTTGCTTTTTAAACCCTGGATACCAGGAATCAGAGAGATGGGGGTGCATTCCACTGCCAGCAATGGGGAGCCTTGCTGTAGTTGTGGGCACCAGGGGATTAATGTTAGCCCTTCTCTGTTGATTTTTGTACTGTTTATAACACTACTTTGGGGATTTGTAACTTCAGACAGAAAGAAATGAATCTGAGGTTTCATTAAGTTATTTTAATATTGCTATAGTTGTAAGACATTTTATTAGCAGTCTCTTCGATTTCATTGCATTTACATACATGTATCTTATCTGAACCAGTTAAGGATTTTCACTACAATTTAATTTTCTAAACAAGTCATTTAAAACTTAAAATGCTGTAATAGAGTGTTTTCCCTGGATACTATGCATGTGTTTGCAGTTTCTACACTCATGCTCATATAGTACAAATGTGGGTCTTACTCAACTACAATCCTTTAAAAAGCATGATTTGTATCAGATAAGCGAATATTGTATAAACTGAACTTGAAGACATTTAATCATTGCAGGTTTTGTGAGGAGACAAGTATGAGTGTTTTCCAAGTTCCACAGAAACAGCTTTTTATAAAAACAAAGGTTTAGTTGAATTTTCAATGGATTAGCGATCAAGCATCAGATAGTACTAATTAATAATTGTAGTGAAAAGCCTTAAGTAACAAATTTTGGAGCAGCCGTACTTATAATTTTATACTGGTATTTAAGATTTGTTGCAAAAGTTAAATGATACAGTGACTGGTAATGATTGAAGTAGTTGCCTCTATCCTGTTACTAGTGCCGTTTCTAAACTAGTAAGTGCAAGCTAAAAAACAAAAAAAAGTAGGAATCCCTGTCACTTTTATCATGGATCTAAAGATTCAGAAGCCTTTATATAAAGGTAGTATAAATATATGCAAATGTGTATATACAGTAGCATGGCCACCTTTGTTAGAATGCCTGTAATAGAAGGGATTACCCTTTGATTTTGATATAGGTGAATAATTCAGCTGGACTGTACTAAGTAGAACGTATTTTTATCCATTCACTCCTACCATTTTTTATAATTGTCAGATTAATACTTAGGTGAAATTTATCCTGATGCTCATATCTCTGTTCTTACTAGCTATGCTACTGGAGATTTCAATAAGTAGTCCTGTGAACAGTAACACACAATTCTTAGTGAAACGTAGAGTTTATTTGTTCTTGTTGGAAATTTCATCATGCCACATAAGCACTGCCTTGCAGCTGTCACTTCACCGAACTCTTATGTGCACTGCATACCATCAGGTTCTGGTAAAGCAGACTTTAAGTTGCTGCTCATAGTCAAATTTAGTTCCTAAGATTATCTTTCATGAGTTCCCACTGAAAGGAGCAAAAAGAAACTGATTGAACTCCTCTATGGTCGTTGACACAAATAATACATCTGTGTGGCAAGACACGTTTGAAGTGTTTAGAAAACACACCACACCAGTAACTATTAGACTTCTGGTCTTAAGAAATAAATGCTTCTGTAAAACCAAAATGTCAATCACAGTAGACCAAATAGTGGTATAAACTCCAAAGGAAAATAATGTAGTTTTCCCACAAATGGGGATAGCGTATGTTATACAGTAGTTTCAAACACTACCTCAGTTAGGCTAGAGTAGAAGAGATTTGTTTTAATAACTAAATGGGGTTACATCGAACAACTCCATGTTATTTTTCTGCAGTTAAGGCAAAATAAACAAGTTTTATCACCTGTATTTAAAAAACCCACCTCTGTTCATTTGTTAAGTTTAACCCATAGCACTTAATGTAGAAAGCATCATAGGAAGGCCTCTGATTATAGAAAGATAAGCAAATATACTTTTGAAAGAATCTCCATCCTGAAATGCTCATGTGTTCTGAATTACTCGCTTGTGTGGGGATCCATGACAACAGAAACTTGACATAAAAATTATGGCTGCAAATTCAGTTATAAAGCGTGATTTTTCTTCTGAAAGTGTATGAGTGTCAGTAGATTTCAACAAGTATGCATCAAGGATGTTAAGTCTGTATTGTACATAACATACATGTCTAGAAAATTAATTTACACACTGACATTAAGCTCACATTGATGTTTCACTTTAATTGGCAGATGAAGGGGATACTGTTATTGAAGGAAATTTATATTGGCTTAGTTATAAACTGTGAATTTTATAGTTCTCTTTTTTTTTTTAAATATCCCTTTCAAAGTAAGGACTTTTTTTGGGGTTTTATTTGTATCATGATAAAACTTTGAAAGAAAGCTGTAGTAAATAATGATTGTGCTTACATTAGCCCTAATAAAAAATCTCTTCCACTTCTCTTAGGGAAGCTGACAGACCACCCACTTTTTATATTTCCAGTCTGAGTGATTGGTGATACTGCTCAATAAATGGTAACGTGTGTAGCGTTCCCTTACACTATACACAAATGCAGGTCGGTTGCTGTGGCAGAGAAAACTCCCCAAGGACTCAACTTGCTCACACACAGCCCAGAGGCTGGAGTCACTCCAGGAGGGAGAGGCTGCTTGTGGAACCAGCCACAATTAGCATCAGGTCCTGATTCTCTTGGTCTGCTCTTACAGGAAAGGGGAGCCCTTTCCAAAAGGTAGAGAGCTGACTGACAGGCAGCCAGGCACCTCCATGAGGGTCTGGTCCTCTCCATGGAGGGAAGGAGGACGAGGCTGGGGGCTGAGCGTCTCCTTTTGGAGAAGAACTTTTCACCTCTCTGAAAATCAGAGATGCAGAACTCTCACAGCTGCTGGGGACATCACTTGGAGCTGGATATGATCAGGCTTTGAAGTTCCCAACATGTATGTGGGGCCTGTGGCATGTTGTGCTTGAAACAGTTGCTTTTCCTCATCTGACATCTCTTACTCACTGACATCTGACAGACATACCCTAAATGCGCTCTCTTTGCAGGGTGGTGGTGGTTTTTCCCCAAGTGGAGTCCTAAACAACTCACTAGTTTCTGGTGCAGCGGCTCAGCACACTGAGGTAAGCTGCTCTTATAAACACGTATAAGGCACCTGTGAGAATCCTGTTTGTCTCTCTGATTACGCTTTCAAACATACGTAGTGGTCTGAAAAGAGAATTGTGGTTTGCAGCGAGACTGAAAACAAAACCAAAGCGCCTCTCCTAGGTCCCTGAAGAGTAAGGTAGCTGTTCAATAAACACACTGTAACCAAAACCTAGTGAGGGATGGAAGAATTGCTGCTTTGTAGTCTGTGCCTTGGACTTGTTTGTCACTTTGGGCAGCAGGAAGCTGGCTAAGCTTGTAAGTGAACGTGAACTCAGGTGGAGCAATCACAGTGGAAGAATTCTCACCAGGATCTGAGGTCCTGCCCACCTCCCCACAATCCTGCTGCTCTGAGCAGCACTGGGGCCACTTGAAAACAGGTCCAGCAACTTTTTTTTGTTTTTTTAAAATCACACTTCTGTTACTGTGTGCTTACAAAAGGTATACAATGTGAGAGCAGAATCTTAAAACTGTCAAAGACTTTTTGAGGACACACTAGAAACCATGCTGTTATTTTTCTGGAGTTCTCCAATCTCCTTAGTTTTTGTTGAATTCCCATTGCTGGTTCCCTGGATAGTTTTGTTTTCAACAGGCTTATAGTCATTAAAGAATGTGGATTTTCTTTGGATTATTTTTGTAGAGTAAATGGACAGCAATGCCACAACATGCAGAAATTGCACATTTTGCTTGAGTTGCTTTTAAAAACACACTATTTTATTTGCAAAATTTAATTTATGCCAAAAATTGTAATGTCATTTTGCCACTGAATAGGGTGTTTCAGCACAAGATGCTGTGTCTAAAGGGGAAAAAGGCTTTACACTTTGTAAATCTAATTGAAAAATTGTTCTAATACTGGGCTGTCAGCATCCCTAAAACTGCATTACAAGAGATTATCTAAATTAATCTTTCTGATCTGAGGGAAGGGATCAAGAAAAATCTCAGTACTTACTCTCCCTGTTCTGTGTGGTCTTTTTTTTGTTTAGTAATACGCTGCTACATATTTGGAGGTTCTAGTGTTTGTAGGTCACTGAACAGACATTGAAATCTGATTTATATTGTATACCTGTAACATAAAAAGAAAAAGTATTTATATATTTTACGTAAGAATATTGCATTGAGCTGTGTATAATTTAAACAGAGGCTTGTCCCAAAATGGTATTGCCCACCTTGATTTCTTTTTTGTGTTTTTTTCTTTTTTTTTGTATACTGTGTACAGTTCATGTCAATGAGCATTAAAGGCCTCCTAAAGCATAGTCTTATCAAAGGGATGCGTTGTTAATAAAATGTACTTAAACTTCTTATAGTTGTTCTGGTCTCCTATGTACCTCTCAGCATTAGAAAGAGGTTAGAATTTAATTTATATTTGTAACTTATTAGTTAACTAGAACAATCAGAAGCTTCCCAAATAATTTTTTTTTTTGCAAAAGTATATTTTACAATAGTTCTTTATGAGATACAGAGACTCTTTAATAGTTCACACATCATTTTTATTTTAAAAATTTAACATACTGAGAATGATTTTCTATTATGTGATGGTTTAAGTATTAGCATTTCAACAACAGCTGTGAAAGTTGCAGTATGAACAAAAAAAAAGAGGATTACAGTTCTGAACTCATTCAACCGTTAACGCAAGACAGATATTTTTTTAATATATAAAAATTATACACACTTTCCCACATATGCCAAAATATTCTCTAATCTTCAGTTCTGGTGCCCAGACTATGCCCTTTGACTGGCACAGAGGCATTACCCTTCCTGGAATCCTCCGTTTGTTTGCTTTTTATGCACAGGAGGTTTCACAAAGCACCACCTGTTACAGCAAGGAAGCAGAAGGGCTTATAAGGAAAGAGGAGCCAGCTTCTCCCTCCCTCACTCAGCAATCTGGAATGTGGTCAAGTGTGTCACTGCATCCAGATAATGGAATTTCATCAGGGCGGGATATCCCCAGGAACGACCAGGAGACTGAGAGGTTGGAACTCAGCCAGGCCCAGGTGTCCCACCCACCGTCAGGAAGGCACAACTGGCTGAACCCACAAACCCCTTGAGTCACTTCCTGGGTGGAATTACTGCAGCCAGGCCTCAGTAACAGCAGCTTTTTCAAAGCAGGGACTTGTGCCTCGTTGCAGCTGTCCCCCTGACATGAGGAACTGCAGCAATGTCAAAATTTTAAATGCTTTGTGCAATATTCTGATTTCTTTGACTGACATCTATATCTGAATTCCATAGTACACAACTCTTGATTTAGGATAATTTTTCAACATTTTAGAATAAATACACCTTTTTCTGAAATGTAGAGCTCAGAAGTTTTGTATTAGTTGTGACAAAGCAGCTCCCTTACATTTATTGGCCTTTTTTCCAACAGTAAAGCTTTTAAGCTACACAAGTACATACAATGTGATGAAGCACTCTGGAGAAGCAAATGTTTCAAGCTATAAAAATCCTGTGGTATCAAGCTTTCACATGCATTGCTATTCAAAGCAGAAGGGAGGAAGTTTCTCTGGGATGTATCCATTAAATAGCATCAGCCTTCTCCCTTACCCTCCCTGTTCTCTGGCCCTTCAGCAGAAGGAGCCCAGCTGTGTTTCCTTACTCAGCAGGCTGGAGGCTGAAAGGAAGGACCATGCTGCAAACTCTCCTCTGCTTCTCAAGTCTGTGAGCCACCTGAACCTGTGCACAGCAGACAGATGGACGTGGCACGGTGTGGACTGAACACCTCCAACCACATCTGCCCACGTCTGTGTCTGTATCTTTGTACCTCCCCTTTTCCTGGCTAAAGGCTTCTCCCTTTGTTTGTAGTCAGTGCTTGTCTCACAGGCTGTGCAAGGTCTTACTGGTTTCTCTGTTGCAACACAGCTTGTGACATTACAACAGTATTTGTAAGCAACAGTATAAAAACTAGATGTGGTTCAGTATCAGATCTCACTTTGTTTGCAGCTGCTTGGTTTCTAAGAGTGTGATTAGCTAATGAAACACAAGGAAGTCAAGTAACTGCATTTTAGCAAGCTAGCTGAACATCAAGTTGTCAGACACCTTTCATTTGTTTCACCTTTGAGAATCACTTATGCTGTGCTCTTAAGTTAAAGCCATCTCTTTGTGACAGATTCCAGACGGTATAAGGAGGCGAAACCAAAGGGTTCTTTGTGCACTGAGGTAAATTTGATGAGATTTTCAGCTACAATTTCAACTGTACTGCTTCATTACAAATGAACCATTTCCTGAAATCAAAATGAAAGGCCAAATTCACTGCTGCCTACTGTAGGGATTCTGATTGTTACTTGGTGCTACTAAGTGTTATTATTTTAGTTTTGTTTTTGTAACACATGTAAAACTAGTGTTGAGAGATTTAGATTTATGCAGCCTGAATATTATATTCTTCACAAATGTGATTCATACACCTGTGATTATGACCAGACTGTCTGTTGGTTGGCTGGTTGGTAGGTTGGGGCTTGCTGTGGAAGTACAGGGGTCAATGCCAAAATTTCAGCTCATGTGCACAAGCAGAGAGACCATGCCAAGTGGCACCACCTCTGTCCTTGTGGAAAATTAACTCCTTTCCACCTAACTCCCTACATCTCTTCAATGCATAGTTAAGACGATTTTAAAAGGTCCTTAGGCAGAGAAGGCATAAATGTGAGGATCCCCAGTTACAAGAAATGGAAGCAGGGTCTTCCCTATAAAAACCTGTTTTCTGTGCTCTTTAACACATCAAGTGTAGTTGGGACACAGGTGAAGTAAAAGTAGGATGATCACTGGATTTGGGTGGTTTGTGCAGCACTCCTGGGGAAGTCAAAGTTTCTTTGAATCTTCTAGGAACAGGCCACACTGTGTGCAGGTAACACTTCTATGATGATTCCTTACATCATTAGAGAAAATACAAGCCAGCCCCCAAAATGACTGGGCTGGGTAATGCACCATGCCCAGCAGCACAGTACCCATTGGCTGGGGTGGCCAGAGTACCCAGAACACTGCAAGAGAAACACACTCCTTGAGCAGCACAACCTTCCCCCTTGTTTCATTTGCTCCTCTACTTTATGAATAGTTTTAATCTCTGCAAAATAAAGCAGTTCTCTGCATCAGCCTGTGACAGATTGCTATAATGTAACTTTCTGCATAATACAGCCACAAAACAGCCTATAAACGTCATTTAATGCCCGTAAGTTGTAGTAGAACCATAACACACATAATTTCTGTGTAAATCAGTATTTAAAACTAGTCCAGGAACAACAGCTTTGCCGTATTAATGGCAGTCAGGCAGCTGGGCTTGTGAGAACCCTAATCAAAAGAAGTTGTGGTTTTAGAAATTCTCATTTATAGTGTGTAACCAAACACTGGTTGGACCCACTGGAGGGCAGAACATCAAAACCTCTCACCCGGGCAGTGCACATCTGTTTGTGAGATATATCTCAGACTGTTCTTTCTCTCAGCTATTTCTCTGGTGGTTGAGGCTGCATTCTCAGGAAAAATATCTAAATAGCATTGTGGCTGGTACAGCATCACCACTGCATGATTTGTCTTGCCTGCTTCCCATGTCTCGTGGGGATCAGATTCAGCCTCAAGCGGAGAAGAATAAGCAAAATTCTCAAAACAAATTTGAGTTTGAGGTGGAGGTGTAGGTGGAAAGTCTCTCACTACATTTTCACTAGGGTAAATCCAGGAAGAATTGTGATCATCAGTCTTATCTTCAGTTGGTGTTGATGATAACGAACTCCAGGTAACAGGATGCAATGTCTGAGCTTCAGCATCACTGTCCACTGCCAGCACATCAGGAAGGCAGTCATTTATCTTCAGCACTTTCTCAGAATCAGGCTGCAAGAGAAGCATTAAGCAAAAAAATTACTCAATGACAGAAGCCCAGAGTAGAGAGAGGAGAGTAATTAAAGAATTCTAATATTCCTCAGATTTTTTTACTTTGCACTTCTCAAACAAATGAATTTGAAGGAAACCCTATGCAGAGGATATTTAATGGAAGCTGTATTTTATGTGAAATTTATCAGACTATTTATTTAGAGATTTCTGTTTTAAGTAAACTCATGATGATTATATTTGAGGAAGGAACCACATCCCTCTACTCTAAAGACTTTGCCAGATTTTTTATGCATTCTGGTTTTAGTTTGAGGCAGAAGCAACTGAAGACAGCAGCAGTGGCTGTTAGGTGTACTTCATTTCTCAACCACCAGCCCCACGAGTGCTGGGGCAAAGGCTTTGGAGCCTCTTGCACACAGCACAGAAGCAGCAGCTCCCAGTTCCAAGGGGCTACAGAAGAACCTGAATCTTTTGCCAATCCTGTTCTCCCAGCCAGGCCTGGAAGAACCCCCTGCATCCTCCCAGGTCCAGCAAGTGCACAGCCCTGCAGTGTCCTCCCGAGGGAATTGGGGCAGACACAGCTCACGGGCTGCAGGGAAGTCCAGTATCCTCTGGGCTGTTGAGTTCAGACAGTGCAGGGGTTTGAACAGCAACAGTGCAGGAATCACCTGCTGATCAAAAGATTTCCTTTATTCTCCAGTTGTGCAGTTTTCTTTTTGCACTAACAGACTGTAATATAAGCTGGTCATTGCAGAGTCATATGAATGTCAAAGGGAGAGTTTTCCACTAAATGATAACATTAAACTGTGTTAATATGTGTATAATGATTAAATGTAGTCAACACAAAAACTGTCAAGAAGTAAATTTTAAAATGAAGTCAACACAGGAATAGTTTTTCTTTTTAAAATCTACTAAGCAAAGAATGGACAAATTAAAAAATCCAGATTTTCAGTGATCTTACCTTAAATTCTTTGAATGACAATGCTTTGCTCTTGTTAGGACTAGGTATTACAGGACAGCAGGACTCCTTCACCCTGGAAATAAAGAGGCCAAAACAAATGACATTTTTATTCTCTTACCAAAGCATGCTCTACCAGCAGAAGCTATCCACACATCTGTACAGACACAGCAGCAGATGACCAGTGTCTCAGAAACACTGCAAGCCAAGTACTTAAAACATCCACACAGTCAGACAGCCAAAGGATGAAATTAAAGAGGCCTTGCAATGGCTGGAAGCAACAAACTGCAGCATTTGTTTGTGAACTAGATTAGTTATATTCTCTGTCTACAACAAAAATATGCATTACAACTTACCACTTCATCTTCCAGTGGCATATAGCTGCTACTAGGGTTGGAAGTATCACTACCAGGAATACAAAGTACAGTATGTTTGCTGTGGAAGAAAAATACTTTTTAAAAAAGGGGTTTTCTAACTTCTCACATGTTAAAGTCAATATAGCTTGAGTTTCTGGGGCAAAAATAACATCATGTCTGCGTGGGATGCCTGCCACTAACTCAGCAGTAAAACTCTGTGGTCCATGGTTGCAAGGTAGCTTGGCTGGAAGTTCTGGGATACCTCTGTAAGTCTTTAGACCTTGATTCCCTTTACCAGAATGGAATTACAACTAGACTGCTTTTTATTTGCCCTCATATTGGCACCTTAGATGTAAGAGCAATTTACAGAAGTTAAGGCAATGATAACCTCACTTCAATATTTTTTTTAGGTTTTCTCTCTGAACTACAGATGAGACAGATTTTTATTGTAAGACATGAACAACATCTGTACTTCCATTTTGGACTGACTGTAGCAAGAAAAACACTACACGAGTATTCAAGTCTCCTAGGATTTATGCTGATACAGAAATCTCAGTATTTCCTTCTAGCTAGAAGACAGCCTTGGGCTATGCTGTTCACAAACAGCTGAGGCTGTAGGTGGGCTGAGGGGAGCACTGGTTAGTGCCTGCTCTCCCTTCTGCCTTGTCCAGTGCCCTCCTGCCCTGTGCCAGAGAGTTTGTGTATCACACACCACAGGAGGGAATGGACACGTTATATTCTCCTTGCATCTCTTTAGGGTTAATTAAGCCCTTGTTTTTATTCTCTGCCTGGCTGTACAAACATCTGGCTGGCTGATGGGAGCTACAACTTGTGTGTTAGAAGCAAAACTGGGCCTGTGAGGGTGCCATGATGGTCAAATACTATAGTAGTTAGCCTAAAATATTGAGTCTCCTTGCATAAGCCAATGCTCCCCTCTTTCCCATCCCTTCTGCTTCATCTCCAACCTCAACAAGTCTTTCAAAACCAGGCACCTCTAGTTTGGATCCTAAGTTTCACAACCATGCTGACTGGTATTTTCAAGGGACAAAGTTATGGGCAAGTGATTTCCTCTTCTGCTTTGTGGTCAAATCTGCCCAGTTAGCAAACTACTGTGCCCATGCAAACAACCCTTCTGTATTGGCTTATGAAGGAGTGAGCTTGGCAATGGTTTTAAGGACTGATGAGAGTAAGAATCAACATTAGAAATTCAAGACTCCATATAGGAATTAGCTACACACAAGTCTGTAGGTTTTCCTATATTAGAAAACCAGTTAAGTCCAAATGCAATTCTTCAATGAGTTCTAACAGACTCACTAAGCATGCAAATGTGCACATATTGAGCTATTTACCAGAAGGATATAAAACTTCAACAAGGAGGTGAATTAGGCTTGTTCTAAAATTTAGAAAAAAATCCCTTCTACTTAGAAGTATCAAAATGCGATGTTGTTATGCTTGTATAATTTCTCAGTTGGATTCTTTCTTAAGTGAATGTTGCATTGAATTAAATGTTTTCCCTTAAGAAAGGAAGATTATTGTAACATTTTAAATCATTCCATCCTTCTGCTAGAGCACATTATTCACAGCCAGTACTCACAGTTATGTGGTGTACCTATGTATATAAAGGGACCAATGGGAGTCTCTCCTCCTCCTGTAAATGCTTTAACTGCTATTTTGTATTTTGTGTTTGGCATCAGGTGTTTCACAGTGTATCTCTTTTCTTCTGGGTTTTCAATTGTGTATTTACATAGCTCTGATTCACCTAAAACAAAACAGATAAGATAGAATCATGGGATCACAGAATGCTCTGGGTTAGCAGGGACCCTAAGTGTTGTAATTTGATAAACTGACGTAAACGGAAGGATTCACATATCCCTGCCATATCTTCCGGCTAATCACCGAGCTCCTGTCCTTCTTCCTGTCCTTTGACCTTCCCTTGTGACCTTGGAGCACACTAGGGTTCCTGTATTATGATCCTACCCCCTTGTGTCCTTATCGCATTGGCTGCCAGCCAAAGCCACTCCCCATTCTCCCTCTCCTGAATATCGAGTTCCCAGAGAGGATCGCCCTCTTTCCTGCCATGCCATCACGTTGGATTAAACCTGAGAACTGAAAGGGCCTCCTTTGTATCTCTTTCCATCCATGCTAAAATACTTTGTCTGATCTTAAGCAATTAGGAAAAAGACACAAAGTATCATTTTAGCACCTAAGGATCACCTAGTTCCATCTCCTCTGCTATGGACAGGGACACCTTCCACTAGACCAGGTTACTCAGCCCCATCCAGCCTGGTCTTGAACACTGCCAAACATGGGGCACCCACAGCTTCTCTGGGCAACCTGTTCCAGAGCCTTACTACCCTCACAGTAAATCTTCTCCTAACAGCTAATCTAAACCTACACTCTTTCAGTTTAAAGCCATTACCACTTGTCCTATCTGTGCAGGCCCTCGTAAAAAGTCTCTGTCCATCTTTTTTTAAAATGCCCCCTGTTAGGTACTGAAAGGTTACAGTAAGTTGTCCCCAAAATAAAAAACCAGTTAACTGAATTAACAAAACATGTGCAATCTTCCTTGTTTGTAATTTGCTCACTTTCTTCTGGGAAGGATGATGCATCCTGACTCACTGCCACTGGGCTGAACTCACATCCCTTCTAACTGGACTGGCCACAGCATTGCCCTCCTCTGGCAGACCTAACGACTTGTTGTCAAAGACTGAACCTTGCTTATTTTAATTTCTTTTTCCTCAAACATTATACCAGAATGATTTGAGTTGTTCCATTTCTTTTTTTTTACCAGAATCCTGAAGCCATTAAGCTTATGTCAATTTCTTTGAAGATAATCAAAAGCAAGAAATCTCTGCCTAAAAAAGAGCTCTTTTGCCTCTCTATTGTGCAATTCCCAAACCCCAGGGAAAAACGAGTTAGCTTATTTCTGTTTTCAGTCACACCCCTTGTCTGGTAGCAGAAGCAGTGGAGCAGAAAATCTTTGATTTAAACCTTTTAAAGTCTAACTGGTATTTCTTACAAAATTATGGTACTTGTATGGTTAGTTCAGTTCTGACAAGAACTTCTACATAAGCCTCCTTCAGTTCAAACTATGCTTTTCATCTTGGCACTAGTCTAACCAGCAGAAGAACACAGGACATGACCCAAGCAGAAGAAGACACAAGGAAAAATATATCTATATATTCTTTTAACATATTGGAAATATCTGAAAATTATAATGGAGCAAAGTCATCTGGAGCAGTTTTGCATGTGGAGCAGAAAGGTCTGATATATATTTCTGGTTTTGTGCCACTTCACAGCTTAGTTCTGCTGAAGGAACTCCACTGTAGAACACACATACAAATACTACAAAAGAAATTACACAGAGAATTTATACAGTGCTCCAGTTTTGAAGGAAATAAATTGTATCCCATCTGTTTCTAAAATACCCCAAATACTAAGACTAACATGGCTTTTATCCAAGTAGACCACAAATAGATGTTTTTCAACATTCATCCAGAACTCACATTACAAGAGGCAGAACTCTTCCTATAGTACCAAAGGAGTCTTTTCTGGAGCTAAAAAGGAGTAATAGACAACAGGAATGTGGGCTATAAATCACTATAAATCCAGGAATCAGTTCTGCCTACTAGCACTTCAAGCACAGAGAGGAACCAGAAGCAAAAGGTGTTGAAATCTAAAGACAGCTGAATGAACCAGCCAGACTGCCTAACATGAACCTTCTAAGATGCTGCAATACCAAGTCTTCCACCTGTATCAATGACACAACTTTCTGTAGTAGAGAGCCCAGTTACCTGAAAGAATGTGCTTTTTTGATCCTTTCAAATTGCAGTTCCCTTGTATAGGTGACACATAAACATGGTAGCCTCTTACAAAACCAGTCTCTGACTCATTTGTGAGATAAGAATCCCAAAACAGTGTCACTGAATTGTAAGTCAGGTCAACTTTGCTGACATTAGGGTCACGATGAGGAGCTGGAAGAAAGGAAATTGAAGTTAAACTTGCATTTATTCTTCAAGCATGTTTTCTCTTATAATTTAAAAAATCCACACTCCCATGTGGTGTTTATATCTTTCTTGTATTTAAAAGCTGAACAAAGCCAAAGTTCTCTACAAAAACTGTCAGCTTCACAGAGCCTTCATGCATCCACATAATACACAAAGTAATAACTAATAATCACAGCTTTGTTTAGCTCTCCTAACAAACACAGTCTCTTCTCCATCACTGCACTAGCCAGATATCCTCCATGTAGGGCCTGTATGTTGATATAAAATGTTCAAATGCCTCACTGAAGATACAGAAAGAACACAAAAAATCCAATTTTATCTAGCTATAGGAAGAGGCAGTAATTCTATTTGATCAACTTAGCAAATGCACAAGGCCCAAATATGTTTCCCACTTACGCAGTTCCCTGAGATAACCAATCTTCTTTTCCAGTAAGGAGGCTCTATTTGCAACAGATCCATAGATGCAGAATTTGTATCTCACCCCCGGAACAAAAGCAGCTAGAAAACAGTTGAACAAAAATAGATTATGGTTTGTCTTTCAGTGTTACTTTTATTTAATTTCTTCCTAGAGAGGTCAATAACCTGTTAGATTTCTTCTCTGAGTGTTACTGTGCTATTAAAGCAACTGAAGGAGACAGAGGGCAAGCTAATTCTTGGTGTGCATTATGTGAATTAAACATATTCATTCTGTCTGAAAGAGAGAATTGGGAGAGGTTTATGTATATATTTTGTGCCATAGAGTATTCAGAGTATTCAAAGTGACTGAACAATAAACTCCAAAGGCATCAAAATTAAAGACAATTTCATTTATATTTCTGGCACAGACAAAGGTTGTGTTTTGGAATATTTGATGCAGACACATATCCAGGTATCAGGATTCCTTGTTCTTCTGACACCTCACTGACATGCATTCCCATTCACATTAAGCAAGTGCAAATCACTGAAGAAACTGACAATACACTACCCATTACAGTCCCCTTCATTATGTGCAGGTTTCAGTATATTTGTATGAATTGAGGTGCAGTTCTTCCTTTATTGCAAATTTATCTGTGTTCAATCAAATTTTGTTCAAAGAAGTTTCATTCCAAAGTGAGCTCTCGGCTTCAGAGATTTTAGGAAAACTAAATTCTTGCAGCTGTGGAAGTATATCACAGCAAGTTTCATATAGACAGAAAGGACTTAGGTCTACTGGGATAAAAAACAAGCAACTGATCCTAAGCAAGGCCTGGTGCTGAGACACGTCATTTGTGCACCACCAAACCTCTCACTACACCATGGGTTTAAATTGCCTGAGTCTAAACTTCTGATCCATGTTACAGATAGGATAAAGCTCCCTTCTGCATCTCTCTTGCTAAATTATTTTAACTCCTTCATTAACCTCACCATCCTCCTTCAAGATGCTGTTATAAGATAGACAGAAAAAGTTTTGTCTAAAATACTGTGTTGACTTGTCTAATATAGTATGCTGTCTTCCAGGGCTTAATGGTGCTGATACATTTGTAAGTCTAATTAATTTGGTAGGAAAAACATTATGTCATATGCCTTTGAAGAATTACACCTGCACAGCACAGAATTCAATATTCAAAATATTCAAAAAATTATTTGTCCTAAATTCAATCAATGTCCACAGCCTGAAGAACTGCTGCACAGACAGAAAGAATAATTGTTTAGCTTTCACCTGAGCTGATCAAAGCACTGGAAATGTTGGGTCCAAATATCTTCCACTGCAAATCACAAGGCTGCAGCCTGGGAAAGTTACACCAATCAATAATGTAACTGTCATATATACTTCTGGGCTCCCATGATATAAAAATGCCATCATCTGTACCATTAACCTGTCTTTCCTTAAGCTCTTCAGTGCCTAGGAAAGAACAAAACAGAATCTCTTTTTATTGTCCTGCATGACACTTCAGACTCATAAATGAAGATCAATACAGTTCCCATACCAACCAGTTGAAAACAACAATAAAAAAGTTGCATTCCTTCTCTAAATGACATATGGGGTCTTTCACATGCTGAAAGCTGACAGCTCAGAAACTATCCAGCAATTGTTACTACATATTCACAAAAAAAAAATCAGCTGCAGAAACCTAGAGGCAGAGAGTTACAAGAGGCTAAACACACTGGCACTGGCTGCACCATAAAGGCACCTACTGCAGGCCTGAGGCCCTAGTTTTAGGCTAAATGTATTTTGCTCTGTGGAGGCACTCTCTGCACTTAAGGTTAATAAATATACAGCTGCCACCCTGTAGGAGAAAATACAGTTGTAATTTCTAGAAAGCAGTGGTGTCAGTTAAGAAGTAAGGTTAATTTGTTGCCTGAGATGATAAATTATGACTTCGCTCAAAACAGATAGCAACAAAACTCTAATCATGTAATTATAACTGAAAGTACTCCTACTGTTATCTGTAGCTCTAGAGATGATCAATACTGAAGGAAGTGAAAAATTAACATTGTTCTTTGCCATGATACTGATTCTGTAGGAATGGTTATCAATGAAAATCCTTGTGCTATTGTAGACTGCAGAAAAGGAGATGCTTTCAGGCTTGGAGCCATCTTCTGTTTTTTCCCAGGTTACTTCATATGAAATAATTTTTCCATTTGCTTGAAAACTTGGTGTTTGCTGAGAGAAAAAGTTATGGAGGAAGAGAAGAATAACTTAGTGAATTTTGCTGAAAAAATATGAGAGGATCATTTAGAATTTTAAATAACTAACAGGATGTTATTTCTGTAAGACTATAAACATTACATACATTCCATACATTCATACACACATTCATACACTGGTTGAAATGGAAATGCAGAAATCTTGGTAATGGGATCTATCCTGTACTAGTACTTAGAAAAACAGAATTGTATGTCTGAAATTCCAGGACAGCATAGCTACATCATAACTACATGTGTTCTGAGATATTTTATTTACAATCTGTTTTAAATTTGTAAAAGACAATATCATATTGAATTGCTATTAGCTGCAGAAAAATCACGGGAGAAATTTCCATCCCCTTTGTGAAGGACTTTATTTCTATTTCTGTAGGGATGTCTCACCTTCCAGAACAAGGTCACATTTCGTCCCCCTAGAACTGGTGTAATTTCTCTCCATATGTCCAGTTTCCCTGATGGAGCTGCAATAAATATAGCAAAACAAGAAAATAAGAATGCTCTGGATGTGGAAAGGATAGGCAGTTGAACTGCTTCCTCCCATTTGAAGAAATTCCACTCACAGTACCTCATTTTTCCCATCACTCCCAGGTCTTGCCCAAACATTACCCTTTACCATAATTTTCCCTTTATTCCTTTTTCTGAACTAAAGTCAGAAAAATTTCCCTAGAAAATCTTTGCTTGCAGCCACCAGACTCTTGTTCCCACCTCTGCACCATTCCTCCAGCCTCAAAGGGCACAGTAACTCATCTGTCCATCTTCCCAGTCAACTGCATTTCCCACTGCCTGCACTGGAGGGAATGTCTGAGACTAGCAGGTAGGATGAGAATTATTTAAGAAGTCAACTTCCTGAAGTTTGCTTAGCATTTTTCTTTTATGCACACAACAGGCCTCTGCCGTCACTAAACAGTGGAAGATTAACAACAAACAGCCAAGAGAGGTGGCGAGCAAAGAACATCCTCAAGCTTTGCTTCTCAATGTGTTGGACGTACTTCCCTCCCTAGTGGTGGTGGTCAGGGCTCGGCTCCAGTCGCTCCATCTCCAGAAGCGCGCGGCCGCCCCGCAGCGCACGCGGGCCGTGTACTCCGTGTGTGGCCGCAGCCCGCGCACCGTGACCCGCCTCGAGCGCGCCGCGGAGCTGTTGTGCTGCAAAACACAAACACAGCAGGCACCACTCACCACGGCCTCCTCACCAAGGCCTTCTCTGAGAAAACAGCTCTTCCTATAGAGACTGCAAGGGCCAGTTAAGCTTCACTTGGGAAAGACAGTCAAGCAACAACAATCAAAAAAAAGCAAATAGATGAAAACAGTGGGAGATCCAAAAAGAGGGCTGGAAGCCACCTCTGTGTAACTGTCTGAGTCACTGAGAGCCCTCCACATCAGTACTTTTTACATCCGGGAGGGAATTTACTGACATCTTGCCTCATAGAGTCTTGGGCTATTAACTCATAAAAAAGTAGCATGTGGTTCCAGACCTATACAGAGCAATCTACAGCAACCTTTTCTTTCCATTTATTTTTCTCCCTTTACCCCACTCTCTCCTTTTACTCCCAGCCTTTACCCCACTCTCCCTAAGAGACAGACTGAGAATAAGAGTATTTTGGTAAGAGTCAAAAAAGCCAGCAGGCTTTTAAGTTTGTCCTCAAAACTGACTCCTGCACTGGCCAGCTGCAATGATGATCACTTGATCTGATTGTCTACAATCAAGACAGAATGCAGCCTGACTGTGATCTTCACTGTGCCTTTTTAATGTGCTAGAGACAAGCTGTCTTCTAAGAAAAGAGCTACAGAGAGAAGTGGCAGCAAATGGGCAAAAAGTCCATCAACCTCACCATTTGTGGAAGAGATGGAACAAGATAAGGAATCTACTCAAATGGACCACATCAGAGTAGAGCTCTGGAAACAAACAAATCCAGAAAACAGACACACCATGTGCACAAGATTTATACAGTGTATTTGTATTGCTGGGGTATTAATTTTTAATCACATCAGAAAGAGCCTCACTATTTTTTTGTTTAGGAAATTCAGGTTTCATACCAGTTCTACTTTGCCATCAGGGTGGACCACTTCAGTCTGACAAAAAAGTTCCATTTCATTGTTTTCATAATTCCAATGTAACGTAATTTCTGTATCTGTGCAGTCTTCCCAAACCTGGAAAGGTGCAGTGGGATACACTGCCAATGGAAAATCTGAGTTAGCTTTTTTAAAACATAAAATACATGCAATAATATTTTAAGATATTTTAGCTGAGTAGTAAAATCAAATTTAAAAATACAGATTTTTCTCCTAATCTAGAAGAAACACATATAAATTATAAAACTTCATTTCAGAATGTAAATGTAAGTAAATGTTACACAAGGTTTAAAAAAACCCCTTGTGCTGACTTAAAAAAGTTTTAAAACATCATGGACAAAAGAAAGAGAGACATTTATTGCAAACCATTAAAATTCTCTAATTCAGGCCTGGCAGAAGCTCCTGATATAACATGCTAACATTTGACTCATTTCTACATCCCAGAATTGGGCCTCTTTGACAGAAATTTTATTCACAACTCTGAGTCCTGTCAGTAGTTACCATCCAGTAAACAGTGTCAATGCTACTTCTTCCAAAAGATTTCTGAGATCCTTTACTGCTATGTAAGAGTATTCAGCAAGTGAAGGAAATCTCAAGCTCTCCCATATTATCAGTATAATAGTGAGGAATGCAATGCAATATGAGGGCATGATAATGCAAGTGAGGGGTATGCTTACGCCCTTGGACATTTATCCTAAAACTTCATTAATTACATGATTGAATTACACTACTCCATGAAATAAAATTTGAGGACTTTTATATTCAAAATAGTTTGTTTCTGATACAGAGGGTCCAAACTACTGCATGCAGAATTGGAAACAATGGATTTACATTTTCCTTTACTTAGTCTCATCCTTTAAGTAAGGAAAATTCTAATGTAAATATTTGCAGGATCAGAGGAAAATATGAAGGGTTTCACAGGAACCACCACGTAAAAGCTTAACTCATCACACATATTATACATAATTTCTTTAACTTGCAACTATCGCTAGGACTGGAAAAAGAATTTCAAGTAAAATTTTAACATACTTATCACAATAAACATAAACTATTCTAACCTGACTTCCCATGAAAACTGAATTTATGACATTGTGTTGTCTCCCTACAACCTGTTCAGTTTACTCCTCCACTTTCTTGATCAGGTAACTATAGCACAGGGACAGAGAAGTAACTAAACTGTGAAGACAAAAATTGAGGACTTCCATACTTTACACCATGATACAGAAGTATCAAGCTCAGAAGGAGCAACAAAAAGCCCTAAACAAAGACACAGAAACAAAACAATCAGATAATCTAATTTTAGAATTCTCACGCCTCTCTGAGACAAATCTAACACAGACATTTAACATAAGTTCCTTCATATAAAAAATCGTGGCTGGAAAAACTGCCAGCAATGCCTCTGAGGAAGCAAGCAGTGCCAGGATGCAGCAGTTACACCAAGAGCCTCCCAGGCCACTGTCCTGTCAGCTCCCAAGCTGCACAAAGCACAAGTTGCCTCCTGCTTTTTCAAACAGGTAAGGCATCCCTAGGACCTGGGGAACACTGAAGAGGACTCAAAGAGAACTGGAAATACTGCTGGAGACTGAAGAAATTCCCAGTTGTTTTCAGGCAGGAGTAGGAAGGAACTTCTAAGACCCTGGGCACACTGAGATAAAGGACACAACTACTAGAGAACAAGGAACCACAGCCACTAGATACTCCTCAGAGAATAACCTGGCTTTTGTCACCAGTGAACTACTCTTCCTCCCTTACAGTAGCACAGTGGAAGTTACTGTCCCATATTAGGACCAAAGTAGGTTAGCACCACCACTTCTTTCCCAGCAATAGCTCTTACACGTATATCATATCTCATATCATACCAATTCCCAAGTAACCTACACAGATATTTTGCTTAAACTCCTCATTTTATATCCTTGCTTTCTCTTCCATTAACCAGCTTCAGCAAAGCAGCAGATGTTGAAACATTAAGGGGTCGGTCATTCCAATACCCAAATTTGACCTTTGCAGTAAAGCTATTTTCTACTGTTAATACATCTTTCCAAAGTTGAAACTGAAGAGAGAGCAGGTAACTATAGCACAGGGACAGATAAATAACTAAACTGTGAAGACAAAAGTTGAGGACTTCCATACTTTAAACCATGATACAGAAGTATCAAGCTCAGAAGGAGCAACAAAAAACCCTAAAAAAAGACATAGAAAAAATCCTTACTTCTGTGATTTACATCAAAAACATCTGTGGCAGTTTTCTTTCCCAGTGGGTTTTCCACAGTCAGTGTGACATTCCAGATCTGCTGCTGGCCTATATCCCAAGAGCATGAGCACTGCTCAGGACAACTTGCTTTGCACAGAGCCATTTTTGGGGATGACCTATCAAAGAAAGGGAGAGGTAGGAGGCAGGGTAAAGAGAGAGAAAGATGTTTTCCATAATATACAATCAACATAGATCTTGGAATATAGAAACTAGAATATAGAATCATAAAAAATAAGGTTGAGGGGTCTTATACAAGAAGCCACCCACTTTTTTCCCCTAGACTGAAATGTGATGAATACAAATACTCTTAAAATAAGTTTCTCTTGAAATTCAGGTTTGTCTTTTTAAGATACTGCTACATTACTTTTAGAAATTTCCGTATGGATAGTCTAAATCAGAGACTTATTTGCCAAGACTCAAATAATTCACATTTACCATTAAGGTTTTAAATGAAGTTGTAATTTCAACTGCATCTTGCAGCGCATTTTCTAACCTTCCATTTTTAAATCACCATCACAGTTTCTTAACAGAAGTGATGATGCAGAGACCAGGAAGGTATGTGCAATGCTGGCCTGTTTCCTAGTGAGATCTTTCAATGAAAGTTTGTTGTGATTATGAGGTATCTCTCCTGTTTTATGAGTTTCCCTTTCTCTGCAGGCCTTGCTGTAAAGCCCCTCTCTTCATGTAAGAGCCATGTCTGATATGCCATGGCTGTGTAGCCTTCACTCAGACTGCTAAGAAAGAGCTATGAGAAAGTCTGCAGATTTATTTATTTTTTTAAGTAAAGAAGCCAGCTGAAACTACAGAAATTATAGACACAAGGACATTTAAGATAGGATTGTCAGTAGCTCAATGACTCAAGAAGGAAAACATCAGCATGTAAAGCTCTAAAATCCTAAAAAATTAACTAAATGTTAATCAGACAGTGCTAAGTTTGAGTCAGCATTAGTGTCAATGAATCATGAGCACACTAATACTTAGCCTACCGTCTGATCAGATCCTAGTTATCTGTTGTCTGTGCCACCCAATAATTATGTTATACTTTTAAGTTATCTACATCTTGATTTCAAGGTGTCTTCATATCTACTGAACAATATCCAAACATATTAACTCAAAAGAATGGTTAGGATAAGCTTTATCAGACAGAACTTGATCTGAAGGACTGTCAACTTTGCAATAGCTAGTCTGATTCAGAGCAGTTCTGCACTTCTCAAGGTTTGTTAAATAAGTGATCAGTGAGGTGGAAAAAGGCTAGCAGCTAATTACATGGATTTTCACAGATTCTAAGAGAAAGAAGGAAATAAGGTGATTGTTTGGTACAGCACAGATCAGAGTTAATATGACAATGGGACTTGCGTTTTAGACAAGGTGTATTGTGGTGAATTCCGTCCATAGAGATAGGTCTCTTCTTTTGTCCAAGTACATGTTACTCTTTTCAGGTCTTGAGTATGGCAGGAAAAGTCTTTAGGTGTATCAGGTGGTTCTTGTCAGACAAAATAAAAAAAAAAAAAAAAAAAAAAAGCAATACCATGGCAGTCAAGGCAAAACTCATCAACCTTTTTAATACATTAACAAGCTAGAAATAATGGATAAGTATGAAGTTTGGTTTACTGTAGATGTTATTATTGAAATTACACTTATTCAATGACCACTCTGCAGAGATAGTGAGGATAATACCATGAGTCAGTAGCAATTACACACTTTTGTACTCCATTTTTTTTTTTACTCATCCATTAATTTATTCAATCTGTATTCTTTTCTATCTTTAAAAATTGCTATTGGCTTTTGAAAAGGAGACTGAGAGTGTTTACCACATGCACACAGATAATGAAGCTCAGCTCCTAAAAGGGTGTGTATATTTATGAATCAACCACCTGTCATAGGGTCAATTAATTTAATGCTATTTCCTGATTTCTCTATATAAGTTTACAGATCTCAAGTCAAGACAGAGTTCAGCCAGACATGACAAGACCATGACAACTTACAGCAAGCTTTTTTTCCATCTGTTTTTTCTACAGTTATTCTTGAGTTAATAACAAGAGGAAAATTATACTGTAAACAATGTGTTCACTTACTACCCACATAGTAATCTGCCTGATGTAACTGCTGTTTTTCATCGCGACAGTTGAAACGAATGGTAGTCCCTTTGTCATGTGACAGATTTTTCACAGTGAGAAGTCCGACTTGATTGATTGTGCGCTTGAAAACATCAACAGTTGGGATTACACTGAATTCCGTAATAACTTGACCTTTCTCTCCTATGCAGCAAACAGTGACATTAGGGCCTTCTGCTAAATATTCTTTTTTTGGAAAGATTTGTGGCCCACTTCTATTTGAAGTGTCCAGGCCTGTGAATTTAAAAAAAAACACCACATTTCAAAATCTGCTCAAGGCAGCAGTCTTCAGCCAGAACATAAAACGAAGCATTTACATTTCAGAAATTGCTAACACTATATTATCAATTAATAGACTTTTATTTTGTATTCTTCCCAATACAGAGATGAATTTCACTTGTAATGTTACCTATCTCTTAAACTCTTAAACATGTAATGAAGTCCAACAAACTACCTAAATCTGTTTTACTGCCTTTCACTCAGAGAAAACAAGAGCTCTGTCAAGAATTGCCTTTACAAAAGAATACCACGTCCTGCTCCTACGCACAGGCTGTTGCTTATATCCAAAATGCCTGGTCTTGAAGACTTGGAGCAGAGGGCTACAAAAACATCATGGTCTTATGCTCATCTAGAGCTTAGCTAAGAGGAGTCAACATTGACTGAATCAGATCAATGAGAATAATCAACTTGGAATGAGACTCCCATACCTTTCTATGTCGGACTGCTTGCTGGATGGAAAAGTTAACGGAATTTAAGTGTGATCACAGTATTTTACACATATTGCACAGGTAAAATCTACTCCCAAGGATCTGATCCAAAAACCTGATGACATTTAGAGTTACTATCTTTCAGAGAGCTCTAAATAAGTCTGTAATGTGGGATCAGTTTGTGACCAAGCATCAGTATTTTTAAGCCCCATCCACTTGCAACTGAAAAAAATAAAATCTCCAAGATTGAGTATATTGTGTGACAAAAAAAGAGAGTCTTGCACCCTACTGCCCATTATATAACAAGAGGGAGATGAGTGCCACAATCCAAGTATGAACACCTCTGATGCCTCTTCTATACATGTGATGTCTCAAATATCTAAAAGCCCTTGCTGCTCCAAACAAGTGTTTCATTATAAAATCACTACAGTCATTTTCTCTAAAGTAGTTATATGTTTTGTTTAAACAAGATTCTCTGGAAAACAAACTGCTCTAATAAGACATGGTAATAATAATAAAAAAAAATACTACTTTCGTGATGTCATTATTTATATTATTGTTTCACTCCCTGTTTATTCTCATATAATTCACAAGACATTCATTCCAAGTGAAATAAATAGCTGACTTTCTCCTTTCTCTCTGCTTCTGTTATAGCAATTCAAGCTATGAATCCCAGACAAAAGCAACACATTCATCAGATCATGCAACCCCTAGCTATGTGCTTTCCCTCCTTTCTCTGAGTCTGGGCCAGGGATGTACCTGACCAAGATCCCATGTCATGCTATCCACTACATTGTTTTAATGTGTGAGTAAAAAAAAAGCTCTAAAACTTTTGGTCTACTAGCTTAGGAGGACAGTCTGTAAATTACAGTAATGGCTGAAGCACTGCTATTATTGCTGTCAAAATATAAGGAACTGGCTAGTGCTTAGAGCAAATGGATGTGATGCCATCTCTCCTGAACTGTCCTCCATGGTTACATTCACTGGTGAACTGCAAACTAGCTTTACCCCACTATTGCAAAGTCTTGTTTTACTTACCAGGGACAGTCTCCCACCAACTCCAGTTACTCCAAATTTTTGATGCTTCTGCCTTGCCCCTGATTCTCACAGCATGTGACATACACTCCAAAGGTATGTCTGAATCCCATGTCCAATGAAGAAGCTTTCCCAATTTATCAAGTCTGACATTATGAACCTCCTACAAACAAAAAGCAGTAAGGCAAAGTACTGAAAACACAGGAACATGAAAATTTGGAAATAAAAGCAGTGAGAAAACTCAAAGGAGAAAAATGCTTTTGAAAATTAATGTCTGAAACTCCACTAGCTACACATGATTTCACACTAAGTAACTAGTCAGATAATCAACAGCTTACAGATCTGTGCTAGCAGTGGTGGAGTGACTGATGTGCTGACATATTTGGGAGTGACACCCTGCTTCTCATGGCATGGATTTGCACCCAGGAATCTTCAGTAGATTATTTGGGTCTTCTATTACATAAGTGGCTGCTTACAAATGCATCCTAGTGCTCTGGGTTACATATCTGTGTGGAGTCACCATCTCTGGAGTGATTTAAAAGATGTGCAGATTCAGCATTTAGAGATGTGGCTTAGTGTGGACTTGGTAGTGCTGGGTTAACAGCTGGACTCAATGATCCTAAAGAATTTTTCCAATCTATGAGATTATATCATTCTACGTATTTTAGTATTTCTTATAGCAACCATTCCAGATTCTCAGCGTAAGATCTGTGCTGATCGTAATGATTTGTACCAAAGCCCTGACTCACATTGACAATTAGAGAACTTCTCTCCAGTACTGCTTTCTATCAGCAACAGCTGCATTTTCGCATTACCACTGATCTGAGAAAAATTCTGCCATCTGTTCAAAATTTAATTTCTCAGTGAAAGCCCTGAGGAATGTGGCCACTGCTCTAGAAGTTCTATAGGCTGTCCACGCTTTGATTTGAGCAGACTCAGAGTTTCTTTATCCGTACACATACTTCAGAAAAACACAGAAGCAAATATATTCCTCTATAATAGTGACATCCAAAGTAACTTGTCATCTTTATTATGAATAACAGTACAGACTATGTCCCTGGATTTGAAACACTTTCACTTCCTTCTAATAAGTTAATAAGAATTTGTTGAAGGACACTTCAAAAAACTCAAAACTGAATTGTTTGTAGCTATATGGCCCCAGTTACTGACTTGAGGGTCAGACCTACTCAATCGGTTAAAAATCCTATCCAGCATATCAAAGTGGTAAAAATCTTCAGAAATGCACAGAGCTCATTTGCAGTGAAAATGTAGTTCTTCAAACTCAGAGACAAAACACCACCAACTAGGGTGATCAACATAAGCTGTGATTTTTAACAATGCCTATCTTATTTTATTTCAGAAAAGTAAGCCCTTGTCCGTTTCATGACAAGTAGCAACGCTAAATGAGCTAGTGCAGTTTTTCAGATTTATTAAGTTTTAAATTTTTTTTGTAGACTGTTTCCATACAAAGTCACAAACAGAAAAACACCTAGAACAGGCCTAAGCCTATTATTTGGGTGATCTCCTCTTCAGAAAATGTTGCTGGTTGCTAAGGAAAACTATAAGGACAGGGACTTTGCCAAGAGACATCACTATATCTTACATCATTGTGAATGACTAGTACACTTCTTTTTCTAAGTACACTTACTGTCCACGCTACTACTGAAGTAGTAGCTTCATCAATTTGACGGACTTGTATCTCAAAAGACATTGCCAGCTCAGCATCATGCGCAGACTTGACAACATCCCATTCCACCAGCAGCTGCTGAAGATCCAAATCCTTAGAAACTTTAAGGTACGTTACTGGAAACACATCAGATTCTAGGAGCACAAAAAGGCACAAAAATATTACTGCCCAGCTAAGTTACAAAGCAGATCTGAAAAAAATAAGGGTTAGAGGTAAAATAGATTCTACCCCAGGTGGTTCTGAAGGAAAAAACAAAAGTGATCAGGACCTATGTGGATGATGACAAAAGGAAAGATAATTCTCCTTCTTAAGAAACCAGCAGGCTAAAATGAGGTTGCTAAATCTACTCAATAGCTCCCCACCATAATACTTGGTATGCTGTTGAATTTCTTTATGCTCTCAATTTACTGGCTGTTTTATGGGAACAGATCCACTCCTCCACAACCTTATGAAGAAGAACAACATAATGTACTAAGATGGACTAAATCCCAAAAAATTCCAAACCCCAGCAAGCCTACATATCATTAGGGCAGAAACTCTGGCTCAGTTTTGATCTCTGAATTAATCCAGACTAAATGAGTTTATTCAAAACATTATTTGAACAGAATAGGTTCCCAAGAACAGAAAGAGTTTCCCTCCAGTAGCTTGCTAACACAATAGTCTAGTATGAAGCACATTCCTAGTTGCTCTACACAGAGTTTAGGTCATGGCTGTAGATCCTTCTACTGGAATTAGACACCTAGTTCTAATGGCATTTGCATCCTTTTCTTGGTCTGGATTTAATTCCAGACCATGACATGATAAAGTAGAGTTTAAAAGTCAGACTTTTGGTGTCAGACTTGTGATATAAAAGACCCTGCAAGATTGTTCTGCTGAAAACTACAAACAGTCCTGTAAGTGTTTCCTCTTTTTAACTGATTCCATTGTGACCCCTCCCTAAAAAGCCTAGCTGTTGGAAGAGATGAAATATAGCACTCACTGATTTGTCATTTCTCTACTTCCTGAAAACTAAACAAACATAAACCCCCTAAATTTTATCTGGTTGTTAATGAAATCATGGAACTGAAACATCCGAGTAACTAGGCTTTTTCTTTCGCCTCAGGTGCTTTCCAAGGTGCTTCTGCTTGTTACAAAAGGACAAGGTCAGAATGTTTATTCTCATAAAATAGAACCTTTTAAAAAAATAGAACTCATTCTGTGCATTCCTGCCACATTACAGCCAGAGTCATCAGGACATGATGGATTGAGTGACCTCAGCAGCCTCCTCTCACAAAACTGCCTGTCTTCAGATACACTTCACCACTGAGCTACCTGAGACTTTCACCACATATCACTAGCAGAAATACTAGCAGAAATACATCTACATTTTGATTGATACTTCTGGTAGCCATTACATATCCAAATCATTGTGCAATTTATTCTGCAGTTATCTGCATTACCCTAACCTCTGTGCAGCAGTTTTCTGACACAGAGATGTTTACATTAGGAGAAGGGAAAGAAAGGAATGAAGCAGCAGTTACAAAAATCTCTGGTCAATCAAAGGAAGCAAATAAAACTTTATAAGCATATTTGTTAATTATGAGAATACAAACACTGACACAATTTTGTTGTCTATATAAGTCCAGACTATAGTTAAAGAATAAATGGAGGAAATAATGCATTTTACCATTAGTACAAAGTTATTAAAAACTGCAGGAAGAAAGGATTTTCTTTTAGCATATCATCCAAAAAATCTGGTGGGATATTTTAAATTGACTTCATTTTCAAGGGTACTAGAAGTCAGAGCAAAATTAAAACCATATGCTTTCCATCCAGAGGAAACTACTGGTATAGGCATCTTCAGATAAGCTTGCAGAAGAAGTGAAGTTTCACTGTTCAAACACATGGTCTCAGCACCAGGCCTGTGGTATCTTCAAGTGTTTTGGAGAATGAAATATACACAACACACCTTCTATAAAGTGTCACTGCAGTCTTAATTTATAATTACCAGGAAATTATTACTGTGTAAATTATGTGAAAGCATAATTTATGGCCTTAGTGTCTCTGAGAGGTAAGTGCAAAATGTTTCACATGCAGAAATAAAATCTCCTTTTTGGCTATGGTAATGACATGGCCCTTAAAAAGTGTATCTGCTGCTTCACAGTTGCTGTTGAAAAACAATGGGCATCAGTTTTATACTGCCCTAAGGAAGCCCAGTACTTATGACAATTACTGTCTGAAACTGAATAAACAAGGTGGAAGGCTTGGGGGTAAAATTCACTGAATGATGACAGAGTATCAATTTTATGTTTTACCAGAAAAAATAAACACTCTTAGCTTCACTGCCAACAAATGCCTAGGCAAGGAGCCAGAACAACCAAAACAACACAGTGATTCATAAAATTATCTGTGGGAGTGGAGTATCACTTTATTTTGGAAAGATAGGACAAAACACACTTCATTTTCCCACATTTTACAGACTTTCACCATCAAAACAAGATAAACACTGTTAAAACCCCACTTATGCTGAAGAATTGATTACAATGTTGTTCATCTCCAGTGTGTAATCTTAGCAGCTCATTTTCTGGTCAACATTACTTGTACGTTCATCATCCATTTACCCAAAGCACCATATAGGAAATCTCTTGGGGAATCTCATTTCACGTACACAAGTTGATCTAGAACTCTGGGCCTTGCCATTACTGTTTTTCTGTCTGCACTGCTGAAGCAACAGAGAAAGAGAGGAACAGAGAGGGAGAAGAAAAGGATCCTGCTAGTCTCTCAATGAAACTCAGTGGCACAAAGTAAGAGTCCAGGGAAAGGAAATAAATATATCTGAAAGAGAAGCCAGCCAGCTGGCAGAAACCCCTTTCTTTTCAGGGTGCACCATTATAAGAAACTTCTGCATATCTCCTGAATTTCTCTGTCCTCTTTCTGCTAATTTTCTAGAAAATTCTAACTGCAAGTGTCACTACCATGCCTATCACATCGATGATGAGCCTGTATCTCCTCTCTGCATCTGTTTTTTTCTGTCCAAATGAAAATATATTCCCTTTTCTCACCATAAAGAATACTTCCACCTGACACACTTAATTAGCTCGATTAAAAAAATGTAAAGGTCTTATTAGTTCCTGTTTTTTCTCCATCTGAACAAGTGTCCCTCCACTATCTCTCTTCAGCTAGGTGACATATCACTTCACACCCCACGCTATTTTGTTTTCCATAGAGTCTGACATAAGATAGTCTAGATCATCAGCTGGAGCTTATACAAAGTAGTAAAAAATAGAAGAAAGAATATAGTTAAGGATATACCCCAAATTTTTATGCCCAGCAGTTACAATGTAGGCCTTAAAAATTCTGTAGCATAATTTTAACATGTGGAAGTATTTGCAGCATTCACAGCTACAATATTCTCTCCCAGCAAAATTAACTGATCAAGGCATCTTAAGACTGGTCTTAACTTGCAAGCTAACTCAAGACTATGTGAATAGTTACAATTAACAACAGAGACTAATTTTGTTCCTGAAAAATTGCATGTAAAAGCAAGTGACCAAGTCACTGTAATGAAGTAACTGTTCAGACTTGCCTGCATTACAAAGTTTTGCCATTCTAAGAGCCCTAGTATTAAGTCTCAAAACTGAGACTTGGGTGAGTGGTGTGTGAACACATGAATTTCAAGGTTGAAGAGAGACAAAATATCTGAAAAAGATATATTACCCCTTCAGTGTCATTATAAATATATTTTAAAACCCTCAAACATCTCTCTTCCTTCTTCATCAACTTAAAAAAAAGTAAATAAAATTTCCATAATACAGACTAGAGCGTGGTAAGGTCTGCCTTCTTAGTAGTGGTCACAGAAAGGTCAGTTAAAAATTTTCTGTTTTCTTAGAATGAAGACATACCCAAATGCTACTGCTAGCAGCAAGTACACAAGTTGTTTTTTAGTACTTGCACTTTTTTACCTTAAAATACACAGCCTTTGGAAAAGTTATCATTATATTCAACTTTTCCCCTTTCAAATAGGCATATTTTCTTTTTATATTTGTATTGGATAAATATGGGAAGTATAAAAAATAAAAATATGATCATGCAATCTTGTGGCACATTCAGAGAAGAGCCAACAGAAATGCTAACGTTTTCAGAGATGAGAAAAAAAAAGAAAGGAAAGAAGTAAAAAACCATAAAAGTTGTCAAAGAGGAAACAAATTATTTGAAGATGACAGTACAGATCATCAGAGAAAGAGAAGGAGCACATAAATAAATACACTTTGGCTTCACATTATTGCAAGTTGTTAATTCAACAGGCAATTTTGCATAATGGGTCACAAAAGTTAATAATGAAAGTTGCTCCATCACCTTACCAAAGAGAATCATTAAATATGTGATATGTTGCTTAATCAAAGACTTACAAATCAGGAAGTCGAAAGCTTCAACTGTAGATTGCTATAGATTACTCCCAAATAAAATAATCAAACATTCAGACATTTACCTTGCTGTGAGTATGAAGTGTAGCATGTCCCCAAGGGGAGCAGAACTGCCAGAATCATGAAGTGATTCATCATTTGTCCACTTTTTCCTGCATAAGACTTAACACAAAGAAAACATTTTTATTTATTTGTTTCTTTCAGGAGCAATGCAGCATGTCAAACAATAGTCTAGATAATATTGCTATATTTAAGAATGAATAAATAAATAAAACCCCAAACACATAGACTCCAGGAAGCTTTAGAGAAATTCAGGAAGAACGCACAAAGAAAGATAAGGAATGAAAAAAAAGTAAATCTCTTGTTTTTAGGACCTAGTCACAGCAAAGTAGCACTATAGTCAAAAAGTTCAATTGCATCTAAACAAATAAATCACACAATATCTTTAATGTTTTTATCCACTTATTTCAAATAAATATTGAAGTAGATGTTTGTCCTAATATAGTTTGGCTTTCTTCCTGCACAAGTAAGAAGATGTCCATCCTAACAGAGGGAAAAGAGTATTAAAGATGCAAAATGCCTTATGACTTCTGCTCCACCTACACAGCCTGACTCAGGAATCCAGCAGATTCCTCTGTCAGCACCCAGGACACTATATATGGAGGGCTTTGGTTAGTCTGGAGCTGAAACACACATATCAAGCCTTAGCAAGTTCCATTCCCAGATGGACTGTCAAGTCAAGAACCACAGAGCTCTACGTCACATTCCATTTACAGTTTTGATACTTATGCTGTGCCAGGAGGAAACTCTTTGACTTGCACAGCCCAGTTCTGAAGGACTGATTTTTACGTTAAAAGATATGAATCACCTGCAAATTCCCCCATGCAGAAGGGAGGGCTAAACACCAGGCTGCAGTATGGTGAAAGCTCTCACTCAAAGAGGGTACAAGGAGTACAAACAACAGAAACAGGACAATGGATACAGCTATCTTCTATGTAAAACTTGTACATTTCACATTTCTGAAGCTGTGCAGAATACTGATCACTCCTTCCATAACAGACATTGCAACTGCTTAGCAGGAGATAACCAAAATGGCTTGTCCCCACTAAAGCCAAGAACAGAACATTTCAGATTTCAGAAGTGCCAGGAATTCACTACAGAATTTATTTCTAGCAGAAAACTTCTGATGTAATACCTCAGAACCACAGACTCTTAAGTCTCATAAGTTTAATTAAATTCAATGGTTTGGAGAAGCTCTGAATTCCTCTGAAAGATAAAAGGGAAGACTCCAATCTTCTTTTTAAAGTATGTTTCTAAAGGTCACACAAACACTGTAGAACAGTCCTGCATGCAGCACTGCAACCCAGGGCTCAATGCACACAACAAACACCCTTGCTACAGTGTGCCCAAAATTCTCTTTGTGAGCTCAAGTGCTACACATGGAGGCCCCCATATTTACCAGGTGAGTGTTGTCTTGCCTAACACATAAGCTTCTGCAGTCTTCCCTGCCACTAAACAAATATCCTCGGAAGTATTTATAGAACACTAAGATCACCATGTATGAAAAATCTAAACACTTTTGAGAAGCCAGGCCTAATTTACATGCAACTATTAGACTATTCCAGGAACCGATTTAGGGAAACCTTATTTTTACTAGGATTTTTCCAAAGGTTTTTAGCAGCTAAAAGGGAAAATTATTTGTTATGTATTGTCTGGAATAAACAAGACAATAAACACAAGAGAGTGGTAAGTAAATGACACAAAAAAAAACTTTTCCAAGGTAGATCACGTTAAAACCTCTGGTAACTCCTTCAGCAGACTGGTTTTTTTCAAGTTGTATGAAATTATATTAACATACAAAGCAGAATCTTACAAACTCTTTTGGTTTTTTTTTTTCTACAGAAAAATATGAAACTAAATCTGCTTTCAAAGTCATAGGACTTAACTCTGCTCTAAGACAGTTTCACACAAGGATGGTCATTAGGTTCAGCAGCATAACTCCTGACTTAATTATATGAGCATGATGAAAATCTGGCCCTGCAAGACTCCTAATTTTGCAAATAACTTTGCCCCATTGGTTAGGAATCATTAAAATCCAATGTTAAAAACAGTGGGAAAGTACTGCGGAATATTGATATATTATTTCCTATTTGGAAAAAAAATACAAGCATCTTTTATGCTTTTAAGAACCATTATCAACTATTGTCATGAAACCAGTATCTAATTAAACTACCTAGCTCCAGTCGTTTACACCACCAGTTCACTAATGGCACAGCCTAGACCACTTTTATTGATGCAAAAGCCTCATGGTACTAAAGGATAGTGTAATATAATAAATGACTACTGGGTAGGGACAATAGTTTTCCTTATTCAGTGTGTTAGTAATCCAGTTTAATAGTGCATAATAAATAAATTGTGGTAATATGTGCAACTGTAGGTGAAAAACATCCTAGAATTCTCTAACAAAAGAGAATATGAAATAGTTCTAAATAAATGAAACACTAGTTGAGAAAAAAAATAGGATCCTTAAAACATGAGTAATATTTTGAATTAAATCCTCTTTATTCAGAAACATCTGCCTATGACTAACAAATTAATCACACATAATAATTACCACCAACGAATGTCAAGCATTTATTCTGTTTTATCAATAATTAAGTACTTTTATAAAATCATAATTTATAAGTCTGTGTCTTGGCTACAGTTTTACAAAATACATTACCAATTTAATAAAAAAAAAAAAAAAGCAACAGCAAAATTATGATAATAGATTAACAAATCCTTGCCACAAGTAAAAATAGAACAACAAAGGGAATGAAGACAGGTAGCCAGAAAAGCGGAGATACTGAGTAGCAAGTTGAAGTCAGTTTGGCACAAAATCATCTGTCAGAACTACAGAAGTTAGCTGAGTAATAAATCTTTCATTTTTAGTGTACATTCCTTCCTCTTATAAAAACTCAAATTCTCTGGGGAAAATAAAGCGGACATGCTTGGTTTTATCTGCCTGCAGGCTAAACCAATAGTTGTTCTTTTGGTTTTTCTAAATCATAACTTCATAGTCTACTTATAATTTTCCTGTTGGAAAAATGTAGCTTGGGATATGACAAAACAGATACAGAAGGACTCAGGACTTCCCTGCCTAACTTGAAATTAATCAGCACTGATAGATGATAGATACTTCAATAGAACAGAATTATTTTGGAGACCTGACAGCAATTGAAATAATATTCAGCAGCAAGGGGAATTAAACACAATTAAAGAGGAGTCACTCAATAAGTGGAGACAGCATAGGAGCAAATTACCTTTGAGAAAATAAAATTTCCTTAAGTAGGTGGTCTGTGAATATCTTAAATAAATATCTCCAGGTAGACTGTTTCTCCTTCAGAGCTAAAGGCTGGCTTACACGATCCCTGAAGTCCAAGCCAACATTTTTGTGACGTCATGGATGCAAGTAAAAAGAAATTCTCATTATTTATTGAGTACAACACACCAAAAATTAACATTTTATCAAACCACACTTTAAAGTCACTGAAGCACCAAAATTCAATTGACTGGGAGTTAGAGCTATACTGTGCACATACTGTTGCAGCACCTGGAACAACTGTGTGTGTAAGAAAAGGAAGCCTCTACTCTGAACCTCTAGTCAAAGCTGACTGCAGAGTTAATCTGTTTTGTAGCAATCTTTCTAAAGGTACATATTTCAAATCATACTTAATACAACTTTGTTTTCACAGTTCCCTTTGCTTTGCTTATTCAAAACAGCTGCCAGGTACAAGCCAAATCCTTAAATGAACTCGAGCATGTACACAGGCTGAGAAAATAAATGTTTTCAGCTTCAGAATCTATTAACTAATCTATTTAATGGAGAGTATTAGATACGGATACCAACTCATAAACACCGTGAGCTGAACAAGTCTTTCTAAACCTGACAAAGAAGACTGTCAATGACACAAATCAGATAATAATACATAACACTGATCATCCTATGTTGTTATTCCCTCTATTTCATTAACAAACTGAGATTAGAATTACAATCCAATTTTCTACAACACAAGACTGATACCATAAGGGACATTTTAGTGCCAAAATCTAATAAATTCTATCCACAGTCTACCAAGAGGCACTCCTAGAAAGTAAGAGAGCACAGGTAGGCTAACTAATCCTACTGATGCAGTTTTTTGTCTCCTAAATAAACAGAATTATGTAAATGTCAAAAGGAGCTGGAAGGCCCCAAGTCCATGGTTTGTACAAAGACTCTACGACACAGAGTGCCTCTGCTCTCCTGATTTTTTCTTTTTTCTCTCCCAAGCAATCTTAAAGGTGGTTTCAATTACACTTAGTACACAAAATACATCTGTGTATAAGACACTGAAAGCTCCTAATATTCCCTTGTAATTTAATGGCTGAGCAACAAGTTTAAAAGGCTCCATAAGAAAGAAAGAAAGTAATTTCTATAATTAAGGTCTGATACACGTGTAATAATTTGACCTCTGAGGGGTAGTTTTATCTCCTATGTTTTGATAAACAGGAAGCTCTTTGATGCATGCTGTTGCTTTTCTAAAAAGCTCTGCAAAATAGATAAATATTTACTTCACAGTCCCACAGACAAGCATCCAAACAAAAAAGCAGTTGAAAAGGGGGAAATAGTTGAAATAGTTGAAATAGGGGGAAAATGGAATCTAAAACTATAAAGCAATTAATGAACTTGATAAAACTACTCCTGCCCCATCAGAAATGTCAGCAATTGTAGAGAAGTTGCTTCTCTACAGTTTATCTACTTGTAACTCTGCTAGGATCTATCTGCTGGAGTTTGGTCCAAAATTTAGAGGCAAAAAGGTTATGCCAGAAAAATATTCAAACTCAAAAAGTATCAGGAGCCACACTGGAATTTATGTTTTCTTGTTTACTCAAACGGCCTTGAGATCAAGCAATGGATTTAAGCTGCTTAAAAGAAAGCGGGAGCAACAAGTTTTATCTGTACGATGCTCGATTTAAAGCTCTGGGCTCGCATTTCTGAGCAAGCCAACACCTTCTTGAAGCAGCAGTCACAGGGGACGTTGAAACCAAACCCCTAATCACCTCTGGCAGGTGCAGCATCCTCATCCCACGACGTACCACGCTTTGCTCAAGTCAAATCAGCAGCTTTTATGCTGTAGCTATGCAGTGGCATCCTAAAAGCAGGAGACTATACGGTGAAGAAGCGCCCTAAACTCATCTGGAGGACCGAGATGCGGTACGAGACGCCGCTCCAGCCCTCCTGCACGACCGTACCGAGGGGAGCCTGCAAAACAGGGGACAACGGGCGGGCAGAGGGTGGAGAGGGCATCAGAAGTGCTAAAATTCAAAGTAAAATCGCGCTTCAAAACAAGCGGCGAAGCGCAGATGTGGGTGGCCGTCAGCGGGCAGGCAGAGCTGCCCACAAGGGAGGGCGGAGGGAGAGGAGGGGGCTCACAGGGGGAGCGGGGCTGCCGTGACAGGAGGCACGGCTATCACTCACCTGCGGCCGCCGGAGCTCCCTCACGGCCGGGCCGGCTCCCCGCACGCCGGGACGCGCCGGCCCCCCCGGTCAGTGCCGGGAAGCGGCTCGGCCGCCCCTCCCCGGGCAGGGCGGTGCCTCCTCCCACCTCGAGCAGCCGGGTGAGCCGCTTCTCGGAACTTTTCCCCGCGTTCCGGGAAGCGCGGCTCGTTCCCTTGGCGGCGCTCCCAAAGACGGGACGCGGGCCTGTGCCCCCCCTCGAGGCGCCTCAGGGCTGCGCCGCGCGGGTGAGCCGAGCAGGACCGGGAGGGACAGAGTGGACACGTTCCGCTCTGCCCAGTCCTCAGCGGGCAGGAGTGATGTCCCCAGGCCGCCTTCATCTCCGGTGCCGTGGCCCCAGGTCTCTGTGTCTCCGCTGTGGCCCCAGGGCAGACGGGTGAGGAGGTGCCCGGTGCCCGCGGGGGCTCGGGCCGGGCCCGAGTGAGGTGAGGCGGGTGCGGTGCCGAATTACCGCAGGAAATCCCTCACAGAAACCGCGTCGAGCCAGTTCGGCTCACAAAGTAAACTCTTCTTTCCCAAAAAATCACATAAAACATGAAAGGAGACCAGGAGTTGACCATGTTTCTGTTGCGAGTCCCCATATGACTGGTCTCGTCCAAAGAGGTTGAGTATGACAAAAGCTGCCCGACTACATCTTCTGATGTAGCCATGAGAAAGTTTTAAGTTGTTGCTCATCCCTTCTAGGACATTCAGGGTAAAGGCTTTACCAGTTTGTAGCACTTCTACATAAAAAAGGTCTCCTGTCTCTTTTTTAAATTTTTAGGTTAAACATAATGTACCTATTAAGAAACTCTTTTCCTTGCTTTCCTCTGGATTATCTCAAATTCTTGAAGCTTGGTTGCTTTTCATCAGGAGGATATGATCTGCAAAGTTTTTCAGCCTTATAGGCTACCTTATTTTTGTACCTCATGATCTATAGTTTCTCATTTTTTTGGTAGCATAGCATTGCCGACATACACTTTTCTGAAGTGGTCCACTTCAGCACCTTGATCCTTCTCTTCTGAACTGCTGCCTAGCCAGTGGTTCGTTGTCTCATTGTATTTCAGGGATGTCTCATACTTCCCTCTGCCAAGTAACATCCTGTTCCTTAGTCAGGCATTCCGTTTTCTTACGATGCATTTGCTTTTTAGTCAAGCAAATAATTTCTAGTCAAAGGGATAGTTTTATTCTTCAGAACTGTATTCTGAATAATTGCATCTATTTCTTCCACAGAGTTCCTGTGCATGTTTTGTGAGTCATATAAACTGAACTTTTCACAGAGGGTCACTCATTTTTCATTGCCGGCATGTGGTCTGGAGGCACCACAGCTGGACATTTACTGTTGCTTCAGAATTCAGAGCAGTATGCTCATGAAAGGTCATCTAACTGCTAAGTTTTACTGAAATGCAAATCACAGATGTCTAGGATTAGATGCCAAAATTTTAGCTTTTCTTTTTTTCTTACTTTTGTTAACAAGTCTCTGCAATATGCTAGTAAATTCTTTCTTTTAATGTTTGTAGATGGTCTAATGAATTAAGCTTTCTGGAAATTTATCAATTGCATATTTGAAAATAGATTTTTAATTACATACTATATTAAAGATAATAACTAATTTTTGTGCTTTGAGCACTCTCATCTGTGTTTGAAAATATTTATTCTTTTAGGTCTTTAGTGGAGATACCTTTTAAAATCTATCAATATATTTAACATTTTCTGAATCACTTCAACTGTGCTGTGACTTTCTATTGCCTCTTTCTTTTGGTAGCAGCAACAGTCTCTCATATTACTTTTACTGATCCACATGATTCATAAGTTCTAGAATGAACAATGTATTAGCTTATCCTTTGAATGTTTCCATACGAACATATGAGTTCACTGCTATTTAGAAATAATGTTCAAGGTACCAATTAGAACCAAAAAGACCCTAAAGAGTTATTGAATAATGTCTATAAGGAATTTCAAGCCTGTCAAAAATAATTTTAAAAAGCAAGTTGTCAGGTTCCTGATATTTGAGCAGGAAAGCCTGAAATACAAAGAGAAGAACAGAGGTAAATCCACAAAACAGCCTGGAAGCTCAGTGTGTCAAATGTCACAGAATCTAGAGAATTTAAAATCCTGAGTCAGGTACCAAACTTCTCTATATACACCAGGTTATAGCAATATAGTTTGGAAAGACCTAGAAGGCATCCTATCCAACTTGGCACTCTCTGTGTCTGTAAGAACAGCTCTGAGTTTCACCCCACTTTTCTGGGTGTTTTGTTGCCTGTGAACATATGTCCAAAGCCCATCTCTGACACTACAAACCTGCAGGACCTTGATCAAGACTGCTATGAAAGTCTGCCATCTGTAGAGAACTTGAAAGTAGGGCTGTGGACATCAGATTGTTGATATTAAAGGATTTCAGAGGGAAAGTACCAGCATGAAAAGGTATAAAAATCATAAAGGTAAAGATAACCTGAGGAACACTGGTCAAACTAGACAATCTAGTTTAGGACTAACTGTGAACCCTTGTGTTGTGTTTTAAGTGTTGATGGAAGACTACAAGTTAGAAATTCCTCTCCAGAGAGCCATGGGAATTGACCTTTACCCTTTTGACTCATGCCTGCCTGCTCAGCAAAGACTTCTTGAGTAGCTTAACATAAATGGCGAATATAGTAATGCTTTGTCTGGCAGCTTATTAAACTCTAGCCAGCTCTTCTCTATGTTAGCCAATAACTAACTGCTTTATTTTCAATTATGTGTATTCTTCCTGCAGAGTCTCTGTGCCTGGTTAAAATACCTGAACAAACTGACCAATAGTGACAAATACACTCAACTCCTTAATCAAGCTAAGGGTAACTATTACAGGCTCCAAAGAAGGTAAAGACCTAGGGCATAACCAGGAAAATAACTTCTCTAGTTCCAGTCTGTTCTATAAAAATACACCAAGGAACAGAGTGACAGAGGTGAGCGTTGATGCATATGAGCTTGGGTCACTGATCATGTAAATAACACATGAATAGCAGGTAGCTTTTCTAGGACTCATTTATCAAGGGAAAAATAAAGTTGTGGGTGCAAGGAATTTCACACATAACCTTCCTATTGTATGTAGTTTGACTACAAGCCAACCACTTTATTCCAGAAGTATATCAGCCTAAGTGAGCACATTTCAAGCTCTCTCTGCTAAGCAGATGGTTGCATAGGATATCCCCTTGAGCAGGGACACCTCTTGAAGTTGCTCTTCAAAGCAGAGAGACATCCCACTAAAAGCAGAACCTCAGTAACTAACAGATACCATGCATAATCTGATATTATAGTGCTCAAGGATTTTGTATTGGTAGCTTTGATTTTTGTACTGGCAGCTTTGAATCACTGTTATGTCCTTTGTGTAGTAATACAGTGAACCTTGCCATTGATTATTCCCGTAAAAGTTGCACTTTTACAACATACTTCAATAAAAGCACTTTTGCTGATACCTTTGGTGGTAGTTCTTTATTTTCCATATTTTAGTGTCAGCTGTTTCTAAAATAAAATATTTCCTCTTTTATATGTCAGATGCTTGTAGCTTCTTGGCATCAAAAACTAATCTTTCTCTGTTGAGGTCTGTGTTGCACAATGTTCTTACAATGCTACATAACTTACTCGCATCATTTACAAAATCTACCACTGCTGTTGGTATATTAATAATTTCTACCCGTACATTACATGATGCAGTAAATCTGCCCCTTATGAGTAATAAAAAGGTAATTTTCTTATTTCTCCACCCTTCAGGAAGAAAGTAAGCCATTGGAACAATGCTATCTATGTTACCAGGACTATTTCAAAGGAAAACAAAAAAAAATCTGCAAGCATATGGTACAAAACACAATTCCTTTTGTCAAGCACTGAATCAAAGACCTGAAACAAGAAAAATGGAGTAGTTCAATGTTCCTTATTATCCAATAAAAGACTTTACTGTGTTGTTTAAAGTGAGGCAGAAATATTTGGATTCCAAGAGTTTCTAATTCCAGTTAGTTAGTGATCATATGCGTGAGATTCTCCAAAGTTTAGTAGAGGTGTTTGTTCACTTATTAAAATCTAGTAATTTACATGAAAAAATCTGAAGTTCTTTCCATTGCAAATTAATATTCAAAATAGTGTGAAAGATGTCATCTTTAGCCTCAAAGAAGAATGAATCCCACCCACTTCCTGATTCTCAAGTTTTTTTCTTAAAATCTCCCATTCTCAGAAGTCCAGTGCTTTCAGAGACAGCCTCTGGCTAGGACCTCTCTATCCTTAGTGGTAAAAAGTTCTCCTTATCAAGGAGGCTTGGTAGGCCTTTATTCCCACTGATCTCTCCCTGCAAACTAATAGAGACCAAGTTATTATTTCCTGTTCTGCAGCAGCCTTTGAAGCATTGAAGAGTAATAATAGGACCCCCTCAGCCCTCTCTAGGTTAAACAAACTCAATTCTTTCTGTGGTTTACAGAATGTTGATTGTGTTCACTGGTATTCATAGGTCTACTGAGACCAGTTTCAAAGAAGAATTGATGAACACAGCACTCCTTTCAACAGGTGCCTTATTAACACTGTATTTACTATTTAGTCACTGTATTTGACTCTTCTGTTCCTACCTGTCTCTATGTTTGCTGTTTCCTCAGAAGCAGAACGTTGCTTTTTTAAGATATACCTGTGATGTTCTGTTAGTCACAGATCATTTTTTTCTTGCCAATTCTTCTCTTTCCTTGTTTAATTATTTCTGCTTAATGCTACAACATTGCTCTTTCCCTTTTGACACACCATTTCTTTAACTTATCAAGATGCTTTTGAATCTTAATCCTGTTTTCTGATATGGTTGGGATCCCTCATATCTGCATGTCATTTGGAAATCCTGGGCATCTTCTGCATTATCGGACAGATTGTTGGCTGTGTATAGCCCTGATGTTTTTAACTTCACTGTTGTTTCTTTTTAGCTGAGAGCCACTGCTAATTGCTTTCTGACTGCATGGTGGCGACTTCCAAACCCAAAGTAAAGCAAACCACTGTTTTCCATAAACAGTGTTCCTCATACATCATTTAATTTCTACCCAGGAACAATTTCTATTTAGTCAGAAGTTGCAGAAGTACTCTACAAAGTGAAAGGGTTCAGAGAAATGTTCTTTAGCTGAACTGCACTGAAGTGAATAATTTCAGATGTACATTTTAGTACATCCAGAATGCTAAGAGGTTTTCATAAATATTCATGGAGTGTCTCTGGGAGTAATTTTGGTCATCCTACAGCTGCAGTGAAGTCGTTGAAACTGTACAACCATGTTGCATTGGGATAGTACTCCTTATTTCTCAATAGGCTTCTCAGCTTGGAGTCATGCTAGGATTCCCTAGTGCCAATCTGAATTGTCTCACAAAATGTAGCAGGCAAGAATGGTCTAATTGTTTACACTTGTTTTACAAGTTCATCCTGAGTGCCCTATAGAAATAAGGTTTGAGCTTTCTGTAGGCATTTCCATTGTGGTTGTTGTAGATCAAATGGCAAAGGGCAAAGTCTGATCTTGTATTGAATTGCGATTTGTTGTACACAAACTTGTCTAGTTGCAGCGACTGTCTCTCCTCCAGCCATATTTCAAGTAGTAATTGCGGTTCCTAAAAAGAGATGGTGCAGTAGTTATCTATATATATACATATATATATATATAATAAGTAACAAGTGTTCTAAAGAATTAAAATCACAGTAGCATAAATAAGTTACGGGGTTAATGAAGAAGAAATTATCATTATTTGCCTTTAACTAATAATTGCTCAACAATCCCTATTGTAAACGATTGCTATTTAGATGAAAAAGCAGTGAAATATAGGAAGTACCAACATTGGAATTAATAAGTAATTTCAAGTGTCTTTTTATGTATATATATGGTTATATTGTGCTAAATTATGTCAAGTCTGCTTTTTTTCACAAAGTCTAGTTTTGCAGTGAACACTGAGATATATAAAGTTCACTTATTCTGTAGATCCTCTGTATTTTATTTTCTCCCCAGTGTCAAGTGGGAGGTCTGGAGCTTCATTATGCTGAAATATTAAAACCCAACTCAAAAACGAAAAAAAAAAAAATCACTATAATATTTTTTTTTTATCTGTGGTCCTTCATCCACAATATCAAATTAGCCACATTTATGTACATCAGTTTAATAGCAATCTCTAATCTCTTCCCCACCTAACTTACTTTGAAACTAAAGCTACCAAAGTTTTCTGGTGTTGTTAGAAATGCTGTTGGGTCCAGCAGTGCAAGATAATAGGTTCATTACTAACTAATAACTACTTACATCATTTAGGCACTTATTTACCACTGAGACTATTATTTAGAGAACAGCACCTTCCAAGAATCTGAAAGTCCTAGGTTCTCCTCTGAGTAGATAAAATGCAGCCTAATCAAGTCTCAGAACAATTCTGTTCCTTTGCATTGGTTGAGGCACAAGTAGTCTGCATCTCCAGGTCACATTCTTCTGTGTCTTTGTGAAGAGTGACAGCTTTAAATGGAGGGCAGTGGCTGTATCCATTTACACTACTGTTAAATCTGTGCCTTTAGTCATTCCCTGGGGTCATTCCAAGCATGTGTTTGAACTTCTTCCAGCTGAAGAGGGAATTTAATCCTTCTCTTTACTTTCAGGTTGAGCACTCTGGTCAGTAGGCTGTTATAAAATGGCTGTGTGCCTTAGCATTTTAAAAGAGTGGGCCTCAATGTCTTCCTGAGACAAGGACAAGTGCATGCAACGTGCAATAGTCATATTCTGAAAATGAGCTTCCTGGAAATACCCACTAGTTTTTGACCCCAGAAGCATTTTTGCAGGCTGCATGCTTCTCACACTGCAGCAATTCTGTGTGCATATGAAGTCTAGTTCTTGAAGGAATTTGGGTGTAGAGATGACAAGTGTATTCAGACTTTCAGGTTAATGGTTAGCTAGATGGGATTCCAGAAGGGAAGTTAGCTTCTGCCTAAGAGTCTCGATATGTAATTGTGTAGCTTCCTGGGCCATCAGAAACAGAGTAAGCTCAAAAACATGCACTCTCTGGGTCCCAAGCTTGAGATAACCCATGTTATTTTCAGATCGGTTTCTCTCGGGGGAAACTCTCTGCTACCATCTTGTGGTAGTCTAGAGGGAGAGACATCAAAACCAAACATTATCGGTTTACGTGGGAGTCAAGGATTAAAATTCATTCCGTTCTTGGACTAGTAGAACGTGGAGAGTGTGATGTAACAGTTCAGGAGAGAAGAGTAAACAGCACGGTGTGGTAGAACAAAGTAGTAATCCATTTTCTTATATTGAGACTGTGTGCTGAAAAAGGTGAATTTGTTGGATATTTTTCTGTGATATAATTTGCTAGGATGAAATAGAAGCACAATTATTTATAGTCATAGCAGGGCTACTTGATGACCTTTATGGTAACATTAGACAGCACTTATTCAGGACATATATACAGTACATATCTGTGTTCAGATAAAGCTGCCTTTTTTTAGTGGATAATAAAGTTGAGCATTTTCAGAAGGAGGAGAAGGCTCCCTGTAGATTTTCGCTGTGCTATGGACTGACATTGTTGTAAGAACAGGTCTGCCTGGTATCTGATGGAGAAATCATATCAGTGTTCGAGAAGTAGTGGTTTCAGATGCAAATCCTGCATTCCCACAGCTATCAGGAGATGACACTTGTCTGTGAATCTCTCTGGTGGCACAGAGGGATTAAGTTCTGGGGCTAAGTATCTAGCCTAAGTATTCCCTGAGTTCTGGGACAGATTCACAACAAGATGTGATGCAGTATAGGACAGACTGAGACTGAGACAAAGGACTGTTTTCCGTAGGGTGAGCGTAGGAAATGTAGCTTGCTACAAAAAAATGGTTGCTTCCACAGATGCTCCGTTTTCCCAAATTAATACTATGCTCTTCTAACTCATAAGACAACTATTTGTTTTACACACAGTCTCAGGGTATGTTTACTGTAGACCACATGGAAAAATCTGAATTAATATCTTGAATGGGCTGCTGCAACTAGATGGTGTCAGGCTTCTAAGCTAGTTATTTAAAATGAGTGTGGGGATTTCCAATCAAGCATTGGAGATAATGGGACAGCTCTAAACAAGTCTCTGGGTTTCCATTAAATATGACTAATAGAAACTGCAAAGTCATTTGGACTGAAGTTTAAGAAAACAAACAGGCCTGCAAGAAACAACTGGCATAGAAAATTTTAATCCTGCTTAGTTTTTCAACTGAATAAATGACTGACTAGCATCTTGAAATGGTAGTGCTACCTTTATATTCCTGTTTGTCAGTTCACAATAGTCAATAAAATTAATTGGAAAAGGACTTTGTAAGCCCACTGATGATACAAATGGAAAAAAAGAAAGTTTGTTTTGTTCCATGTATTGGCTTTGAATTGCTATATTCAACATTCTTGTTCCTGAAAATCTTGTTCAGTAGGAAGTCTGGGGAAAGTGGAATCAAGCTCCAAAATACGAGGTGGACTTTCTCAGATGTACCTCAGGATGTGAATGTGCTGGAAGTAGAAAATCATATTCCTACCACTGAGATTAAATGAGTTATCTTTTCCCCCTTTCCCTGAAAGGTAGAGTCTGTCTTAGGATGTGTGAAATTTAAAGAAATTGGAGGGCAGAAATTGGAGACAGAAATCTTGTCATTTTAAGTACATTTGTATTATGTACTGTATCTTCAATAAGCTGAGATGCCTGGATTTAAATTATACACCATGAATATTGTTATTACTTGTTTAAACTTGACTGTATATTTAATGAATGAAGAGGTAATTAATCAATTAGAAATTGATAATAAATTCACAATAGAAGATGATATATCATGAATGCACAGTGAATGTATAGAAGGCTGGCTGTATTATTTAAAGAAAATTGCAGCTTTGATTCCTTGGATGCTGAGGCTGAGTGGTTTGGTGAAATTTAGTGCAGTGTTTCCTATCTGCCACACTGAGTAAAAGAATTGGTGGCAAGGCCAGTGTTGTGTTGTGTTGTGTTGCATAATGCACTTAAGCGAGGCTGAGGAAGTCTGGCTTATGGAGGCTTTAGAAGCACATCCTGGATTAGTGGACTGAGAGCACCAAGCAATCATTCCTGAGTGTGGGGTGGCAGGCGCTGGGAACACTGTGGCTGATAGTGTCAGTTAATTATTGATAATAATTAAGTAGGGAGGAGGCAGACTCGGCAAGGAACTGCCCAAAGGATATCTCTCTCATTAGAGCTGCTCATGGGCACGCTCTTGAGTGTTGTCCACGCATCAGGGGCTCGTGGGCATTCGCACAGCAGCTATTCCAGCCCTAAAGTGGTATCACCAAGCCTCTGCTGGAGGCAGGACTTCGTGGTGGTGTAACAGGAGCCAGCAGCAAAGCACCACACAGCTGCTCACCGCCCCCCACCCCGCTGAATCAAAAGTAAAACTCGTAGGTTAAGGTAAGGAAAGTTTAGTAATTGGAACGTAAATTGAAAAGTAAACAGTAAAATATATGAATGATAGTAAATAGAAAAGGGAATAAACAAAACTCAAGGAAAACCAATTGATGCACAACAGAGTTACTCGCCCCCTATTGAACAATGCCAGACCCAATCCTTGCACCCTGATCAGCCCTGCTTCCAGGTAATTCCCCAGTTTAAATACTGGGGGTGGTGTTGTATGGTGTGGAATATTGCTCTTACCAGTTCAGGTCACCTGTTCTGGCTATGCTCTCTCCCAGCTTTTTTTGTATATCTCTTCACTGGCAGAGCGTGAGACACAAAAAAAGTTGTTGAATTAGGGCAAACACGAGTTGGGAGACATTAAAATGTTAGTGTATTATCAACATGATTCTCATACTGAATCCAAAACACAGCACTGTACCAGCTATGGAGAAGAGATTAACTGTATCCCAGACAAAACCAGAACAAGAAAGTTCTGTTTTCTTCACACTCCAGCTGCCAGCTGATGGCTTTTCTGGTGACATAGGGAGTGTTTGCATAGGGTGTAAGTCACACAAGGTTGCACTTGTGCCATTTAGAAGTACGATGGTTTTTTCTATGTATAGAGGTTTGCAGATCACACCTTTTTCTGTAAGGGTAGCTTTATGATTTAGCCATAAAGCCTTTAGAGATGAGAAACACAAGCTGCAAAATACCACTGTCATACTAGGGTGTTTTACCCATGGAAGTACTCCACTGTGTACTCAGTATTTACATACACTTCTTGATTGATGCACACTGTTCCATGACAGCGGATTCCAGGGCATAATGTCCTCCAGACATGGCTAGATGGCGCAGTAGGTCAATGCAAGTTATTCAGATGTTTTAATGTCCACAAATTCCTGTAAATTTCCACAGCCTCATGTGTTTATTGACATATTGATGCATTGATTAATGTAGAAGAATCTCATTACCTTTTGTGGCTTTTCTGAGTCATTATTTTTCATACTCATCCAAGTAAATGTCCATGCAGAAGCTTCCAAGGTACTTTTCTCATTTTTTTTGTACCTTACCTTCCAAGCAAAAGTGTATTTGAGGGCAAACAGAGTCTGGCTGTATCTAATTTGGGAAAATTAGAGTTTATTTCATTCTTACTGTCCTCTTGAATACCACAGCAATGTGTTTATAGATGTTTTGTATACCAATAAACCACTGGCTCCAAATACTTACCAAACTTTAAAGAAATCTTCACTGTCAGCTGTTTCCTTTATGGAAAAGGAAATATTTTTGAAAATACATTATAAATGTGCCCTCAGTATTTCTTCTGTCTATCATGAAAAAGAAAGCTGAGTCTAGTAGTGAAAAATTTCTGTTTTGCTTAGAAAACCTCAGGAAAACTACCTCGACAGTTTTGTGAAGCTACTTAGTAAGCATTAAGTGAAATATTTTTTGGTTGCCAAATTAGCTTGTAGCAAACTGCCAGTTTCTCAGATAGAGAATATTGTTTACATAGAAAGTTCAAGATAAGTGTCCATCTCATGCATTGTTATTTGCAGAAGATTACTAAGTCATGATTAGTGAGTTATTTATATTATTTAGAAAAGGTCAGGAGTTATTAATATTAAGAGCAGCAGTATGTGGCATTTTAAATAACCCCTATTATCAAAAGGTGGAGGGTAGCAGTCAGATGGGTAATGAACTGAGCATTTAGCATCTGCTCCTTGAGGTGTCAAGTGCTTTTGCAAGGCACTGAGTGCACTCAAATTACATTAAAATAATGAGGGAACTCACTTCCTTGCAGCAGATTCTCAGCAACTGGCAGGATAAAGCTATTATCATGCAAACAGTAATGGATAGTAGGGAAAAGCCATTTCCTTCTTTAATTTTTGTTTTGTTTTGTTTTCTTTTGTGTGTGTATATGCAGCTTTCTGCTTCTGAAATGGCTTGTGGAAGTTATAAATGCTCTGTAAACATCAATGTGAAAGCTGAGTGCCTGCAAGCAAAGTATCTTCTGTCTGCTCTGAGACATGGCTTAAGCACAAAAGCTGAAGACAACAGAGGGAAATTGAAGAGAGCAAGAGGCCATTAAAACCTTTATGTGGTAGATTTAATCCCTTCCCTGCAATCTGTTTGCATAGCATAGTGCAGCTCCAGACTGTGCAACTCTTTTTTATGCAGTCACATTGGTGGGATCTCTGCTGCCAGCCTCTGCCCCAAGAAAGAAATGCAGCTTCTCAACAGCCTAACTGCACAAATCCCAGGAATCTCAGCACACCACTCATCAGCATTCACAGCTCATATTCCTGACTTGTCCCAGGATAATCTGCTTGTTCTGTCATGGGTTTGAGGAAGGTGATGGTTTAGATCCAGTTTGTGAGGGTTTTCACTATTAAAATAGCAAGCGCTGTGCCAGCTGCTTGTGCTATTTTCAATTGCTACAACACCGATTTTGGAAGGTTTACACCAGAAGGAAAGTAACAGCTGTATGCCACAGGAAAGCCACAGCAATGAAAGAATCTGTGAAAATTTAAAGAAGTGTGAACCAAGGTGATGCTGCTTTAGAACAGCAAATATCTTCTACTTATGTAGGAACATTTTTATTGAGGCAGTGTCCATACACTTCATACAGTGTAATCATAAGAGATACATGCAGAACTCCGCAGGAGGAAATACTCTGGAGCTTAAATGACGTGCTGGTGAAAGAGTCAGCAATAGGTGAGTGTTAAATTATTGAGAAAACTCTCTCCTGATGCCTCCATCTCTTCTGTGCCAGGTCCTAAATTCAAATAGTTGAGGAGATTTAAAATAAAAAATAGCTGATGATTATATACAGAGAGGTAAGCATAAAGCAACAGTATTTTTTGTCTGATAAGTAGTGATAGCAGGATTATATGACACTTCAGCTGCAGTTGAAATTTCAATGACTTTATGATATTGAGTGTGAAGTTGCTCTAGGGGAGCAGACTGCATGAATTTCTGAAGCTATTGAAGCATGGGGTCCATTCTAAGTCTATGTCACGTCACCAGGGCTGGGATAGAACAGGCTGCTGAGTATTCTCAGCTACTCTCTGTGAAAGGTAAGCCAACAAGGGTTTCTGAAGCTGGCACTGTGAGGTAAGGGTAATACCCAGCTTAGTCCCAAAGCACAGACAGAATTGTGGGTCTTCTAGCGTGCTACTGTCATCTTTTTAGGACAATGTTCTTGCTGTACTCAGATCTCAGAGGGATATGGTGTCTTGTGATTCCTAGCTCTCTGGTTTAAGGGTCAGCAGGGGTGTCTATGCTTGGGTTAGTCCCTGAAAGGCCTTGAAAGACAAGAAAGGGAAGTCAGATATGTGGTACTGAAAGAAAGATAACCAGTAAAATGAATGATAAAGATAAAATGCTGGGAATAATATACTGGACATGAGCAGGTCAATCTGGACAAGGCCAGGAAGGAAAGTTTCTCAGGCGCCAACATAAGACACGGAAGTCTTTTTAGAGGAGTTTTAGCTAGCTATGTAGATAGAAGGGCCTAAGCTGTAGAAATGTTATGTGGAAATGACACTCAGAATTTAGACCTAACTTGTCAGTAAAGACATGGGAGGGTGTAGTCAATGATTATTCCTAGGTTATTGACTTGAGATACTTAGTGATGTTTTCTCAGAAAAGGAGGGTGGAGAACACATAGTAGATTTATGAGAAGGTTAAGAATGCCATCAATTTACCAGCAAATGGTTTAAAATTGGAAAAAAGTTTTGAGTATTGTGGGGAAGTAAATATCAATAAAAAGAACTGGATAAACTATTAGTATTTCTGAGCATCTTCTACTGAATGGGCCATACAGCAAGCTTGTTTTTACAGGTTGGGTAAATAGGCCTTAGTTCATTCTGTATCTATGCTAGGAATTGTTCTTCACATTCTGTGGTACATGGTAGCATCAAGAATATGCCAGGGAACTTATAGTTTCTGAGAGTTTCCTATCATGGTTTATTTTAAACCCCGTGGACATCACTGAAACACCAAGTTTTACTCACTGCTGACACCATCATGTATCATGCCCTTTTTTCACTTTCCCTCAACATCTTTCTCCTCTTCTTTGCTACACTGTGTCATTTTCTGATCAATTAGAGCAATCCCTTGTGTATCATTAGTCATCCACTGCTTCACTGTCAGCTTCTGTCTTCTGTCCTAGACACTGAATATTCTGCTAATTACCAGTTTATAACTTTACATGTTTAAAAATTTTCTCTTAATCTGAGCAATCACAGAGAAAAAATGAGTTTGTGTAAATTCCTTCTTACACCTTTGCAAGTAATGGGTTTTGAATGAAAAATATTTTTTGCTTACTCATGCTTTTGAGTCATTATCCAAGAACAAAAAATTAAAACTTTATTTGATCAGTGCACATAAAAGGAAAGTATTCCTTCACCAAATCTGTGTTATCTCCTGTTTCTGACCATAATACCACCTCAGCTACTTTCTCACCAATTCTGTTCACCTTGGAAGTTTTCTGAAGGATGCATAAATCCAACATGAGAATACATGAATAACAGCTTGATGATACCAGTTTTTCTTTTTTGACCTCATCAAAAATCATCTTGTAGCAATACCAAACATCCTATGTGGGCAGAGAGAATGGTGAGAGACAAGTTATTTCTTTGTTGTGTAGTTAGTTGGCATTATTAATCCTTTGAGCGTCTAGTGAATCTGTAGACATACTTTGAAGACTCTGTGGTTGCACTTGGTTTGGTTAATTTTGACTCATAGGAAGAGATCAAAGGATCATGATAACTGTGTTGTGGTTGCCCAGAGTTGCACGTTTGCTTTGTGGTAACGTGCAGTAATGAAATGCCCTGAGAGATATAATGAGATTTGCCAAGTGGCTTACCTCATGGTGGATGTCTCACTTTGTAGCAGTGAAAATGGAGTAAAGTTGTGTGAATGTTGGGTAAGGAGGAAATCATGGATCAGAGACAGGAGAAAACAAAGATGTTACAAGACCAGCAAACAGTGACAACAACACCAAGGGTATTAGAAAAAAAAAATTAAAAGGAGAAATATTTTTCTTCTGGATTATATCAAAACTTAAAATTGGTATGACCTAATGGGTTAAAACCTCTTAAATTTCACAACTTTTTGTGACCTGGGCTTCACATATATACGGTTTGTATTTTGGCTACAATTTTCTTCGCCTGTCGCAATCACCACTCACAATGTAAGAATATAAAAAGATCTTGTCTGTGTTGCTTTTCCTGTGTCACTTAAATCCCCCTCAGTTTAGCAGAGTGTGAGTGAACCATTATGTTGTTATTACTACCATGGGTACTCAGGAGTACCAAATCCTTTGGGAGTAAAATGGGAGGGGATCCTTTGAATGTCACTGTGATGATGGAATATCCCCATCAGTATGGGCTATTTCCATCCCCAAAGACCTTTTTAAGATATCCTTCTGTCAGTTCCTCAAAATGTCCTGAAAATGAGATTTTCATTAGAATTTCTGTAGAATTTCATTAATTTGACACTGATCTCATCATTTTACATGTAGAAGCAGTACTAAAACCACTTTTCTCTGTCTGGATTATCCTTCTTTACTGTTCTGCCACTGTGTCACGGACCTTTCTATTGAGTTCCTTGTCCACTTGGCCCCATGCCCTTTTCAAATGTTGTAGGACACTTTTGCCTCATTTTGTTCATCTAAACCCACTTAGGTTTCTAGAAGGTGTTCAGCTCACCCAAGTGATTTGAGGGCTGTTCTCTGCTTACCTTTCTTTTCACTTGCCACACCACTAATTTTGTATCATCCAAAAAATTTATCTTTATTTTGAAATCAAAATTCTTTCTGAAAATGTGAGATAGCATGCGGTCCTGGAAAACTGGTTGAAAGCAGCTTGGTGCAATCTTTTTTGAAATTAAAAATTATTTCTCTGCATCTGCAAAAAGAATTCAGCAGATATAACACAGGATGTATGCCTAACTATTACGACAGTTCTTTACTAAGCTGAATGTTTACAAAGTGCTTTATTATGATTGTCTAGATGAGCACTCCTTATGGACCTTCAGTATCTACTAGGGGATTATATTAGTGAACAGATTCATATGTGTATTATTTGAGATTTCAGTAATCCCAGAGTCATTGATCTTTTGCACATATCTTTCCCACAATTCCTACCAGTTACAGTGAGGTTTTACATTTTGGTTACCTGGAGTTGCTGCTTTAACATGTAAGCAACTTAGAATTTCCTTTGTATAATTTGTCACATAGATTCAATTTCTTTCTTAAATAAAGATTTTTAGTTTGCACAGTACTTGATTACTTTTTCCCATTCTTTGTATCTTTGGCCTTTTCAGTGCTTACTAAATGTATCACTAAATGTGTTACTGGAAGTTTGGACCAGAAGGACTTCCAAGAAGCACACTGAAACAAGGCAGTCATGGTCGCATTTTACAGAAAACTTTTGGAGCATTATAAAGCACAGGGAAGTCAGATTCTGCCTGGAATTATAATCTCAAGACCCTTCCTGTGCCAAAAATCCCACAGTCAAACCTTACCAGCAATAGCTTGATTGTACTATATGAGATTAGAGATGCTACACTGAAAGAAGCACTTTACTTTTTTCTTCACAGTACACACAGAGATGCAGTGAGAAGGCAAGCAGAATTTTACAATGGCCATATTGTGCTTTGGCACATAGTCAACTTGGTAATAGGGAATCAAGGTGATATAACAGACATGATCAGCTTTCTTCAGGAGAAAATACAAACCTATACAGACAGCATCTTGATTATGTGGATCAAGTAAGACATTAATTTGAACTTTAATAACCACAGCTCTGCAGCTCTGTCTCCACAAATCACCACTGCAAGTATTTAAGAATCACAGGCTAAAGCGGGAGCCATTGGATCAGTTTATTTCCTAAAGTAGAGTTGAAGAAAGTTTAATGAGTCACCTGCAAGTCTTCTGAGAAATTAGAATGGTAAGGCCTGCCAGAAATGATTGAATTTTTCATCTGCAGTTGAAGTCCCCTGCACAAATGTCATGTCTCATCTTTATCAGTGTGTGCATGTGTGAGTACAGGATGCTACAGGATATGACTGGTTCTCAACTGAAAACATTGGGAGAGAAGATCAGGGCTGCCAAAAGTCAGGGATTTTGCATCACATTTGTGTACACTGCAGACTCATCAAAATTTTTCCAGTCTCAGCAGGATTCCTGTGCATTTGACAAGCAGTTGTATCCAGGTCTTTGTTTCAGTCTGATAGGGATGATGCAGCCTATCATTTTTATATAAGAACCATGCAATGCAGTGCATTCACACAAGAATAAAGAATAGACAGAAATTAATCCCTTGCTCTGTGCAAAAAGATTTCCTCAGTAACTCTCATACTTTGCACTTTCACAGAGGGTCTTTGGCAGCCTAGTTCAGCACCCACATAAATTTGAATTTCAGCTTTGTGAGAAAAGGCAGTTGTACATATGAAGTTGCAGTTTCATATACAGGGCAGCAGTAGGCAGAATTTTTCCACAATTTTTCATTATAGGCTCCAGTCACAGGCAGACAGGAAAGCTAGAAGCAAATGGTTGCAGCCTCTCTTCACATTCTCAGATCATGCTGGTTCAGAAGATAACCAGGGTAGAACAGGGAGAGGCTGCTTAAATTCTCCAAGTTGTATATGGCACAGACCCAGTTTTGTCCTGTGTTTAAATGGTCCCATCTTTATGCTTGGAAAGTAGCTTTGAAAATGTTGGGTTTTGTATTTGTAAAGACTGTTTCTCTTCAGTGTGGTACCTGGAGGTCTCTTTTTGGAGCGCTCACAGGAGAAGTGGATGTAATGGTTAGAACTTCTGAGTCAGATCTGAAGTTTCAGGGAGGCAAAGTATTCTCATAGCCCTGCTCTGATGGCAGCTTTGTAAATACTGATCTTGCTTTTCTTTCTAAGCATGCTGTGCAGTCACGAAGATGCAGGATTTCATGCATAAAGGGTTATGAGATCACACCATTCCAGTTTCTTCTGAGACTAAGCTAAGAATGGAGGCTTTTTCAACATGAGTCAATGCCTCGATGGAAGTGCCCCTTATTGTAACCACAAGCTGTCTTTAAAATGGCAAATCTCAAGACCATAAACCTTAGGTGATCTGCTTTTGTTTAACTGGTCACAAAATCCTTCTGCTAGCCACTCACCCCACTTGCCATCAGTAGAAAAGATATATGATGTTATGAACCACTTAAAATCTATTTTAATAAGTAGGTCTGAGATTTTCATAGCAAAAAAAGAAAGTCTTTTGGACCTTAGACACTACCACTACAAGGAGTGAATTTCCTGTTTTTACACTGGTACTCGTAAGCTAGTCATAAGTGGGCACTCCTAAAGGGTGGCATGTGGGCACCCAGGTAGGAGACTTAGAACTAGTAAACAGGACTTCAATGAGCGAAGTGGAAACATACTGGTACCAAGAATTCAATTTTCTTTATTTTTTCTAGTTTTTTGTTTGTTTGTTTTTTTCTTTGGGTTTTTTGTTTGTTTGATTGTTTGTTTGTTTGTTTTTTCCTGAAAGAAATGGAAGGAGCATATAGGAAATTTTTTATTTATTGAAGAAGACAAAATGTAGGCTAATTTCTAAATTATATTGGCAGCATTTGTTTTTTTAAAGGCTTTCTGTAAAAAATGGATTTGAAGTTTATTTCTAATTTTAGAGTATTAGGCAGATTATTTAGAGAGGTTACTCCTGTATAACATGTAAGACTAACATGGTATCTAGAGCCAAGTAACTTCCACATTCCTGTATAAAAATACACAAAAGGCTTTCCTGTATTTTCCTTTTTTTTTTTTTTTCTCAGAAATGTGAGATTTTTTGGTATCTTTATGCTAAAAGCACTTCTTTCACAGTTTTTGGGGGATTTGGTCATACAGATATAAGCTTTCTTTGGTAGTCTGCATTACTAAAACTTTCCATTTCTCTAGATCTTAATAAATAAATATATAATATATAAAAATAATGAAATAATGTGACTTAGTATGCAGCATAAATCTCTTTGTGGAGTAATTATGCTATTATGCTATTTAATCAAATAATTATATTTTTTAATGTATATATTATGTATCTTACTACTCTGCACAATACCTTTCTGATATTTAAATAAGCAAATATGGTCTAATTTACATCATCCTTTTGCTGGTATTTTGATTTCCTTCTCACTGCCTTTGTTTTCTTGTGCACAGAGGGAGTAATCAGTGTTGAATTTAAGGACTGACTAATTTTAGATTTGCTTCAGCTCTGATTAGGACATATGGCTGGTTTTTCTTACATGACCCTGAGCAAGTTGCTTTCCCCTCTTAGTTTAATCTTCGTAGATAAGACATTTTTTTTGTAACATAGTCCTTACCCACAAAATTTTTATATTTATGTCTATGCTACCTGTTTCTTGGAAAATAACGTTGTTGTCATCTCTGAAAAGCATTGATGGTAAGTTTTGTGGCAACGCCTGACATTTAGTTTCCAGGTGATGAGTATGTTTGGAAGATCTGTCAGCATTCTGTCACCGGCTACCTGTGTTAAGAACATGAAAATTCATTGTTCTTCTCAGCATGAGATATGTTTATTTTGTCCTGATAAATAGCCTCCAGCTTATTATTATTAGAAATTTGCAAGTTAATTTTCTATTTATACCTGAGAATCTTTGCTGCATTTGATCAACCAGGATTAAGAAATGTTCCAAAGGTCAAACTTTAGTCATTTTTTTTAGGTGTTGAAGGCACTGGAAAAGACATCATATTGTTTAGTATAGGTTGCAAGGAAAGTTATTGATGGATTTAAGTCCTCACACTTTACCTTTTCCTGGGCCTCTTCTCTGATCAGCAGTCAAGTCCTCTCTTTTGTGTTGTAAGACAAGTTTATTTGGAAAGGAATGTCGTCATTAAGCTCTGAATGTTAAAGACTTTTGCAGTACTAGAATAAAGAATAATGACTTTTATACCAGAGGTTAATTTGTTTTGGCAACATCGTAGAAATGCACATTCCAGCAGCTTAACTATATCACAAGGATAAACTCGATGATGGAGCTACTTGTCTGCAGTCTGCCAATTCACTCTTGACACAAGGAGCACCATTGAGTTTACTGTTAATTGGAGCTGCTCATACTGTGCCATAGTTCTGATTTTTCTCAGGATGTTAGGTGAAAGAGGTGGCCTTCCCTGCTTATCAACATAATTGGAAAAAGAAAAAAAAAAAAAAAAGTGGGCACAGCGTTAAACGGCTGCAAACTTTCTATGGAACAACAAAATCATTCTGATCTTCCAAAGAGAGAACTAGGAGGTTTGAAGGTTTTCAAAAAATATATTCCAACCCTCAGAGCATCTAAATAATTTTGTGAAAATAAAGTTTGTACAAGTCTCTGACATAAGAGGTTTCACAGTCACTCTGGTAGTGCTGAATCTCTCAGTTTGGACTGATTTCAACTAATCAGCACACTTTTCAAGAGTAAGAGACAGGGCTCAAGCAGAGAACAAAGAGTCAAAGAGTCAAAGAGTCAACTTGGGGGCATCAGTATAGATCCTAATACTTCCTAATCCTATGTTTTTTTATTTTGTAAGGCAGTCTTTGGGAAAAGTCCAAATTAAAGGAAAATAAATATGAGAAAATTGTTCAAAGAAAAAAGGCTAATTGTGGCTTAATTGAAACTGGAGTTGACAGCAAGTGAGATTTATTATTTGCATTCTAATAAGAAAGCATAGAGAGGAGAGAGGAGAAGAGGCCTGAAAAGTGTACAAAGGACCGGAAGCAGGATGGCACTCAGTGGTAGGTAAGAGGAGAGAAAATAGCTCCAAAGAAGGAGCCATTCAAATTTGAAGAGATTAAGAATGTTTGTGATTCCAAAAATAAAAACAAAAATTTTAATGTTGAGTAACCCAAAAGCCAAATCTTGTTGCTTGCTTCTGAAGGCAGCAGGAAAGGCAGTATTTAAATGTCTGTCAATAACTGTTGAAAAAGGAGATTTAAAACATAGACTCTTCTTCCCTTGTAACATTTCTTTACAAGAACATTTCTTTATAGAATAGATTCTTGTTTACCTCCTAACCACATTCTCTTTTCCCTGAATACTTTCCTTCTAATACAGCCTTATTTTTCAATTTTTTTCCTTATCTGATGAAATGAAGCACATAGAACACTACTTTTAAAAAGCATTAATAACTGCCTAAACTAAACTACTAAACTCTTTTCCCCTTTTTTTTGTTGTTTGTTTGTTTGTTTTTGTTGGTGGGTTTTGGTTTTTGTGTTTTTTTTAATTGCTGGAACAATTTATTTGCATTTGTTCTTGATATTGTCATCTGACCAGATATAGGTACTTGCTAAGTGTTGCTGCTGTCAACATTCAGAAACAGAGACAATGGCTTGGCTAAAATCCAGATGTCATTAGAAAACTCTTTCTAAAAAGAGCTCCGTGGGATTTTAATTCCATCTGTCCTTCATCATGACTTCAAACATACCAGTATTTCTAAAAGCCAACTAAGTTCCTTTTAGGTCAGTCATGATCTCTAGGGACAAAAGTAAAAAAGAAAAGCTTTAGCTGACAGCTTTATCAGTGATATATGAGAGAAAACAGAATTCAGTGTTGTTTTTTATAGCTGCATTAGTTATGCATTGCTGGCAATTAAATACCATTTTCAGCAGTATAATAAAAACATAGCTATGGATGATTTCTTCTCCCTTGAAAAGCTTTCCCATACTGGTGAACTGCAAACTGTGCACAGTGAAAAGGGAGCTGGTGGAAGAAATGCATGAGACAGAATGGGATAGGACAGGGTGAGACAGGATGGGATGTGGTGGGATGGGATGTGTTGGATTGGATGGTCAAAATCATGGTGAGATCTTAACAGAGCTAAAAACACTGTCTCATACCAGGAAGAGATCTCTCCACAGGTAGTTAGAAGGTGGTGATGGGGGAAGATGGTAAAACTTCCAGTGGTTTCTATAGGAAAGGGGAAAAAATATACTTTGAGAAAAGACTGGTTTAGAGGTGCGTAGCTTCTCCAGGACCTGGAAGCAGTGTGCTTGTCATAAGAACTAGTGTAGAACAAGAGGGATTTCTGAATGTGTTTTTGTCTAAGGTTGTTGGGCTCCCTGACATTGGGTCTTAGTTATTAGCTACTCTGTAAATAGGACATCCATCACTTTCAGAGGGTCTTACTTGAATGTCAGCAAACCAGCCACACTTAGGATCTTCAGAAGCTCAGCCCATCTGCAGTGATAGCTATGCTACTTGAAATAGCCAATCCTACTGATATTTTCTGAAGATAGTATATTTTGAATTGGAGACTATTGAATAGGACATGATATCCAAGCAAAACAAAGGAATATGATGTAGTAGATACAAGAGTTTAGTTCTAGTACCAAAGCTAGGCTGAAAATAATAGTGAGTAGCGTTTTACTTTTGCAGTTCATTCAATGCCTCATTATTCAGCTTTGGCATCTGAAAGCAAAAGATTTCTTGTCCACAAACACAAGAATTTTCTTTAATTGTTTCAAATTTATTAAGTGTTGAAGAAAATTATCCTTTTCTTGGTCTTTTGTTCAAATCTGCGGCTGCCCTACTTGAGGGTTGAGATAGTGTCAACAGTCTAAAAGCTGAGAATGAGAGCAAATGTAATACAGTCTTTTGGGCACAGACAACTAGTGGTTTATGCTTTAGACTGGGCTTTCACAAGGGGATAATATTTCAATTTAAGCTTTCAGTGTAAAATTACACTATTGTTCTGTCTCAGGATTGATTGAGCATTTGAGAATCAGTATTATACAGTAGCCTTCAAAAACAAAAATAAGACAACAACAACAACAACAAATCCAAAACCCAATCTGGTAAATGGGGGGAGCGGGGGAGGAGGGGAGGAATTTAACTAGATTTTCCCAAAAAGACCAGAGAGAGAAGGGAAAACAGCATTATAGCTATGGGACTGGCTGAAATCCCTCAGCTGTTTCTGAGCTAATCATGACTGACTTTGAAGGGAGTAATTCAGTGCAGGAATATAATTTATTTCCCTATCTGGTTAGGGAAGGTGGAGCTCAGGCTTAAAACACAGGATTGAAAGTTTTCTTGAGATCTCTGTGTCATACTTTAAGATTTGAGGACCTTTAAAGATATTTGTCCCCCAAGTTTATACAATCCAATCCATATCCATGGGAGGTGTTTCTGCCATCAGTGAGGATGTTACAGTATCACAAAATTTTGTCCCATTTGCTTCAGTGGGATATTTTATGGATTGAGCTACTACTTGGCACATGCATGGAATTTTTGTAGGCTTTTAATAGTTCCATAGTTCTGTTAAGCACATTGAAGAAATATCCATGTGAATTATTTCTGGGGTCTGACTTTTCCTGAACAGAATTGCAGAATGCTGTATCAGCCTGGCTAGTCACTGAAGATAAAAAAAAGTTAAGTGTCTATATTTAATGTTGTTCTAGAGCTGTACTGTGCCTTTTCTTTTGGGATGATATCTTAGAAATGCTTTCTGTCTTCTCACATAATGTCTCTCGAGATAGAGTCCATACTTGTGAAATTCTGCCAGGAAGGAAACCACATATTCGAGATGATGACTGCCATCCTCCAGCAAGTATTGGGAGAATTAAGAGCTGCCTGCTGTAGGACATGACTGGGCTCATGAGCATCTAAGGAACTTGAAGGGGCACAAGTCCATGGCATACATCCATGAGTCCTGAGGAAGTTACTAAGGTGTTAACCGTCATATTTGAGAAGTCATAGCAGTCCAGTCAAATATCCACTGGTTGGATAATGCCCTGTTTCTAAAAAGGAAACAAATAACATCCAGGGAACTACAGACCAGGCAATCTTACCTTAGTGGCTGGTAAGGTCATGGGAGAGAGTCTCCTGAAAACTGTGCTAAGACACACGGAAAACAAAGAGGTGATTGTTGACAGCCAATCACCATTTTAACATGGCTTCTGTAAGGGCAAAATGTGCCTGACAAATTTGGTCACCTTCTACAATGGGTTTGCAGAAGTGGTAGATGAGCATTAGAGACACCTCTACCTAGACTTGTGCAAAGTATTTGACACCGTGTGGCACAACATCCCTGTCTCTAAACTGGTGAGACATGGATTTAATGGATGGGCCACTTGGTTAAAAAACTGGCTGGATGGTAACACTAAAAGACTTGTAATCAACAGGTCAATATCTAAATGGAGAACAGGTGGTGTCCCTCAGTGGTCGGTGTTGGGACACTATTTAACATGTTCACCAGTGACATGGACAGTGGGATCAAAGGCACCTTCAGCAAGTTCACTGATGACACTGAGCTGTGGGGTGTGGTCACTACACTGGAGTGAAGGCATTCTGTCCAAAGGGACCTGGACAGTATTGAAAGATGGATCTGTACAAAGTTCAACACAGCCAATTGCCAGGTCCTGCACCTGGGTTGGCACAATCCCAAGCACAAACCCAGAAATACAGTCTAGGTGGAGAATGGGTTGAGATTAACCTTGAGGAGAAAGATCAGGGGGTGTTTGTGGACAAAAACCTCGATATGACTCAGCCACGTGCACTTGCAGCCCAGAAAGCCAGTTGTATCCCAGGCTGCATGCAGAGCAGTGTGGCCAGCAGGATGAGGGAGGTGATTCTCTCCCTCTGCTCTGCTCTGATGAGACCCAGTGGAGCACTGCATCCAGCTCTGGGGTCCACAGCATAAAGCACCTGCCAGAGCAAGTCCAGAGGAGGCCACAGAGATGATCAGGGGGCTGAAGCACCTCTCCTGTGAGGAAAGGCTGACACCATAGGGGTTGTTCATCCTAGAGAAGCGAAGGGTCATGGCAGACCTTACAGCACCTTCCAGTACCTAACTACCCCTACCAGGGGGGTCACAAGAGAGCTGCAGAGGGACTTTTTGCAAGGGAGTGTAGTGACAGGACAAGGAGTAATGGTTTTAAACTGAAGGAGAGTAGTTTTACATTCGGTGTTAGGAAAAAAATTCTTTAATGTGAACATGGTGAGGAACTGGAACAGGTTGCTAAGAAAAGTTGTGGACTTCACAACCCTTGAGGTACTCAAGACCAGGCTGGATGGGACTCTAAATAATCTAGTCTAGTGGAAAATTCCCTTTTCATGTCAGAAATGTTGGAACAAGGTGGTCTTTAAGGTTCCTTCCAACTCAGGCCATTCTATAATTCTCTGTTTCTATGATGATATAATATTGAACACCAAGAGTTTGCCATGTAGCTTACCTTTCAAAAAACTTAAGATTTCAGCTTATGACTTTAGTTGCTGGGCTAAACACCAATTCTGTGTCCCTATTTTCCAGACTTTTAAGAATCCATTTTTCATTGCCATGACTAACAGTAATGCTACTCTTGACATAGTGAAATGACACTGCCTGAATTTCTCTGTAAACATTTAATGAGAGAAGGAAGGCGTTTAATTTCCCAAATGGTAGTTTCATAATGCAAAGTTTAGAGATAAATACCACTTCCATCTTTCAAACATCTGAAGTATAATTAGATGAATCTTAAGTACTTTTGAGCACTCCGTTTCAGGATGACAGCCCTGATCCCATGTTAGAACACAACTAAAGCAAGCCTCTACATACTGCCTTTGAAAAGTGGAAGACGTTGGCAGGAACATCAAATAATGATACTTATCTCTTGGAGCACATTTTGGCTGTAGATAACCAGAAGTTCTCCAAGTATTGTTGCAGCATACTCAACTCCAGATGATAAGCACAGGTACCCCCTCCTTTTTCTTACTACCCTGGCATTAAAATTAACTGGCTCACCCCAGAAAATTGGTCACATTGAGGAATCAAAGCTGCTCCTTGTTGGATGCAAGATGGCTTTACTTAAAGGACTTCCTTTTTAGAAAATTTGGAGCTCATAATGCCTCACTCCAGGCAGACACACAGATAAGAGACTGTTCTGTCTTCTCTTGAATTTCACTTTACATCCTAGAAGAGGATAGGAGGGAAAACACAGACCAGCTTATACTAGGAATGCTAGCCTGCATACGGATTTGGGGAAGAGGTATAATTAGATCTATGTCCTCCTACATTGCATGTAGGCACCTGCTTAGCTTTTATCCCTACAGGCTTCTCTCTGTGCCAGAGAATGCCTAGGAGCTGTTGAAGGCTTCTGACAACTCCTGCAGAGAGATAGTATTTCATGGTTCCTCCAAGGCCTAGTAGCTACTAACACAGCTTTCACTTCCTTGTCCTCATGTAATCCATTAACCATATTTCTTGCTTTTTTCTATATCAGGGGTAAAGATAAAAGGGTTGATTCCTTAAAGATCCTTTTCCTATAGATTGTAAGATGTAAAACAGCATCAAGCTTCCTGGTGAAAATAAAAGCTAGTCCTGAAATATTTTAATGCATTATTATTGTGGTTATTAGTTCATTAAGTGTTATTATTTTAGAAGTAAATATGTATATTAGATTTCAACAGTTTCCAGCACTTGTTTTCAATTCTACTTGATTTCTGATCTATTTCTGACTCCTGCTTATTTCCCCAAATGGTATGCACTTCAGCAACAATGCCTTGTCCCTACTCAAACATTAAATGGATTCTCTTGACCATAACCAAGAGAATCAGAGCATGCTTATAACACCAGTAACTCCAAGCAAATTCTGTCCTGCCCTTTAACATCCTCAGAAAGTTTCAAAAGTTTCAGAGAATGAAAGAGTTTTTCAAAATTGCTTCAATTTCATTAGCATATTCCTCCCTCCAAAGGCATGAGGCTTTGGGCATCCCAAACATATAGAACAATTCTCAAGTAAGATTGCCCGAGCTGTCTCATAGGGAAGCTATGACAAGGTTTGCCTGCAAGACATCTAGAGCTTTGCAATACCTTTTCTTTGTTCCAGGAAAATCCAGACACATAGCTTATTGCTCTTTTAGGAGAAAATCAGAACCACCCATAAAACCATGGGTATTTTCTGCTATGCAGAAACCTTACAAAATAGAGTTAAGTATGTTTAATGTGGTGTACCCACCCTGTAGGAACACCTTCATTTACTTTTAGAATAACTAGAATTTTATACAAGTTTGTTCTGCATCTGGACTAACAGAAAACTGAGTCAGAGGGTCTAAGTAACATCACCTTCAGAAAAAGAAAAATATTTTCTGGAAACCTTAAAGTAATAATTTGCTTAGAAATTCCAAGACAAAGGAAATGAAAGTAATAAGTGAGCATATCTTGTGGGAAAGTCTCCTGGGAAAGAATTGTTCCAGCCACTGTGAGTGAAAGCAAACACAGTTTTAATGTTTAATAACATGTTTTCTTTCCTTTGGCCTGGCTTTCCTCTAGAAAATGCTCCAGTGCAACTGAGTGGTAAGGAAAAGAAACTGACTGTCTTGGATCAGTTTTTTTTATTAGGCTTTGTATAGCAGATATGTACTGGACCATGGAAGTGCACAAGTAAGATGTCACCCGTGCAACAGAGATGAAAATACTTTCTACCTACCTACTCTTACAGTGGTCTAAAAGCCATCCACCACTGCAGTCAGGAGTAGCTTTCCCATTTTCTAGATACAAAGACAGCCTAAAATTCATGATTTAGAAGGTGGTGTTTAAAACATAAAGCCCCTACGTGTCTGCGTCATGGTTCTACTTTGTACACACAGTTTCTACCAATTTGTTCCACCAGAGCAGCCAAAAGACTAAACTCAGCATCCTCCACAAAACCATTACTTTTGTTATAATGCAGCACTACCTGTGTTTCATCCTCATAAATCTGTGTATTTCTCTTACCCCTCTTCAACCCATTGGAACTCATTGCATGCCTAACTAGAACTATCTAGCACTCCTAGCAGTGGTCAGCTCTGATCTCTATCCATAATGAAAATGTCAGTGTGCTAGTATGGAAAACAACAAGGACTTCAGAAAAAGCTGTTGTACTTGTCAGACCTCAGCAGGGAGGTTCAATTTCTAGATAGCTGGAAAGATGACAGGGAGAAATTATTAAAAACCCAGGTCCTTTGATCAGGCTTTCCACCTGAGTGCTGCTGAGTGATTTTGCACAAATGGTGAATGAGGTCAGGCACCTGTCAAGCCTGCAAAGGGCATCAGCTATAACTCTGAATGCTATTAGATGTCTGTACAAAGGGCCACGGGAATTCCCAGTAGGAGGTGTGTGTGGCTTGGCTGCTCTATGTGCTACTCAGATGTATTGGGAAGAGGATTAAGAAGTTTATGATGACATCCAACAGATGATTAAAGCAAACAAACTGGCAGGCTGAGGATGAGGAATCAGCAACACAAGAGCATGGTTTTAACCTAATGATTTGTTGCCTCCACTGGGCAGCCTGCCTAACCTTGGTATATCTGAGTTGCATCATTTCAGGGAATAATGTCCTTGAGTGATTAGTACTGCAGTAAAGTTACAGGTCAAAAGGTCTGAAACATGACCTGTTTGGAAAGATGGAAAAAAAGGCAGTTGTTTAGTCTGGAGGAAAAAAGACTGTGGGGAGGAGTGGTACAGCTTCAAACTTGCAGGAAAAATGGAAAGGAATACAATGTTGCAGAGAAGACAGGAAGCAGTGGGTATGAGTTACAACAGCAGAGATAATGTGGTAGAAGTATTAGGTAATCTCTCTCTGGTTTAAATTGCCTAAGATTATGTTGAATCCTCATCAGTTAAACTAAATATGTTAGACAAGAATCACCAAGTGATATGAATACTGCAGACAGGCAGGGAGATGACCTAGATGAACTCATGCTTTATTCTGGCAGTAATTTGAGTAATTCTTGTGGTATCTCTACATACTGAAGATAACACACAAGGCTGTGTATTTTAGTACCTGTTTATGAAGGACCTTCCTAATCTTTATGGCTGCTTGATTTTATAGAATTGCACTGAACATTTTGCACAGAATAATGCATTTTTTTCCTCTTTCAACCTTTATTCAGCATCCCATATTTGAGGACAATTGTGGTAGATTTTTGCAGTTTTAGCACTCATGCGATAAAAGCAGCTTACTGTTTTGTTTCCTTCCTTGTGTTTGCATCTCTTGAGTTTATTTTGCTAGCATTTATTGCCAACAGATTCAAAGCAGAGAAGCTAATCAGAAGAAACCTTGTAAAACATTGACAACTGTTCATCATACCATGACACTAACTGCAGGTTGTAAGGTTTTTCCTGATTCTCAGGACTGTATATGATAAACAAACATACAACTACTATAACCTGGCCTAAGCCCAACCAAGAGCAGCTGGTACAAATGTGTAGAGATTCACAGGTAGCAGAGCAATCAGGGAAGCAAATCTGTCTAAATTTGTAGTAAAGTAACATAATGAGTAAAGAACTGACAGCTTGCTTATTACTACTTGTTAGTGTTTCAGTAGAAAGAAATAGATCTCTTAGCTGTTCACTGCAGTCTTTTCCTGGAAAATTTAATTCTCTGCTGATCTGAGGATTCAAGTTTATGAAACATTTTAGATCAATGGTGTGACTTTCTGCTTAAGACTAAGGCTGTCTGCCAGTCTGATTAGGAGAAATGCTTGAATGTTTACAACCAGATGGTGTTTGCTTTACTTAGATTGGACAGAAATTTAGGCAGCCAAATACAATGCAGTGCCTCTCAGATACACTGGACTGGGACCCAAATAACCTTATTTGCATGGCATTGCATTGTGTTCAGACTTAGCTCAAGTGTTCCTACATTTTCCTGTAAATGGTATTTCTATTAGTTTGTGATTTGGCCAAGCTGGACAGATTTTCATGCAAGCAACACAAAGTCTAACATTCTTAGATTGTCTCTTTATCATATTGCAAGATCTTGTCTAAATCTTGAGGTTTTTAAAATAAATTTTTAAATCTATAAAATCTGTTTTCTCCTTATTTTACTTTCAGGAACGGAGGTGGTGTTTTGCCAAAACTAGGGACAAACCAGAATGTTGTAGCAATGCTCCTTAAGGGGTAAACTTTAGCAAAAGAAAGAGAAGGTATATGATAGCATAAATAAAAATTTCATATTGCCAGCTCTCTTGCTTATGGTCAGTATCATTTAAGATCTTTATTTCATAGAGAAAGGGTAATGATAAATCAATTGATTTCTAGTTCTTAGAAATGTTGACAACTTTTAACTTGAAGTTTATATGTTGCTATGTTTCTATGTTATATGTTTATATGAAAAGTCAGGTTTGAACCTAGTATGACCTTTGCATTTCTTACAACAGCCAGGTAACCCAATGTTATTAATAACAAAGTATTTAGAAATGTTGTTCTTGTTCTGGGCTGACAAGTGACATGTACTGTGTTATCAGTTGGCTCTCTCCTGCATACCTTCTTAGGGAAGTAAATAGCTGGCACACTTGGAGACCTCTGGTTAAGATAATCTGGGGACAAGAGTAAGGAAACTGGAGGTGTTGGAGATAATTAGGCATGATATCAGGCATATACCTACTTATACTCTTTGTGGTTATAGCTTTTGCTTTTTATTCCTCCCTAAACACTATCCCTATTAAGAATCTTAGGTGAAAAGTTAAAGGAAAACGTTAAGGGCAATTCCTTTTACCTTTTTGTAGCTGATAGTTCTAAAACATAAAGAGCCTCTATGACAGTGTTAATCAGAGAGATGAGAAAAAGAGCAAAATAAATCAAAAGGACAGTAACATTTTGCTTCTTGACTCTTGAAATGCACAAAAACATTTTAAGATGCCTTTGGTGCATGACTGCCTTCTAAAAAAATACAGAAGACCTTGAGAGTGACTTGCCAAAATATTTTTAGAAGCTGGCCACAATTTCTTCTATTGCCATTACATTGGTGTATTCAGCAGAATGTACTCTGGTGTACTCTGCTATCCAGTCTCATCACAGACACATCCTGTTGTCTGTCCCCCAACTACAGAAATACACATATGTTTTATACAATAGATTCTCACAGAAATGAGCTTAGCACAATGGCTTCTCTCCTGCTCCAGGTACAAGATGCAGCTGGTTGCTCTGATTTTTTACTTCTCTAATCAAAGCACTCAGGACATGCGGCCCTGAGCAGGGTAATGGTCATTCTGCAGTGCTATAGCCAAGGCAAGAAGGACAATTTATCTGTACCTCATAGCACATCCTTTGAAATAAAAAAGCCTTGCCAGAGGCACAGTAACAAGCTGCAGCCAGGCTCTGCTCCCCCCTGCCATGTGTAGATCCCTGTTTTTCAAGGAAATACTCCCCATCATCTGTCCATCATGACAGAATGTGCCTCCATTTGTCAATAGCAATGAGAAAGTCACCTGCAAGCTCTACAAATGCATTGTGGTGAACAGCTTATTTTCTTAAACAGAGAGTGCTTCCTTTCTCCTTTCAGGGAGTTTGCAACAAAAAAGTTTGACTTTTTCCAAAGTAAAACACTGGGCTAAGTTCCCATATTAAGTATGAACTTCATGGGCTGTGTCAGCCACAGATTTTACTTGTGATGCCTCCAGTCCAATGTTATGCAGCTAAAAAGCTACAACTACCCAGGAAGAGTTAAAAAAACCCTCAGCTTGCTCTGGTGTAGATTGCCTCATGCTTGTACTGGCAAAATTATAATAAGTTGATAATAATCTATCACTTTGGGTGTATCACATGTCTTTTTTTTTTTTTTTTCTATAAGTGACAATATTTAAAAATATATCAAGTGGAAAAAAGGTGAACTATCTCTGCATAAACAAAAATACATGCATTATTAAATGCTGAAAGATAATTTTATGCACATTTTGCTGTGCCCCAGTACCAAGTAAATATCATAGAATCATTGCATGAGTGCATACAAATAAAAAAACTATGACAGGTAATTTCTTTTATGTGTTTTGCCTTTGGGTAGGGATTGTCTGCGAAAAGGGTATGATTCTCTAAAATTGAGTCATCTGTATGCAAGACAGCTAGAAATAATATTTTAAATGAGGCTTTAAGATCACAGCATTCAGATATTTAAAAGTCTTTTTCTACCTACGAGCCCAGTGTTTACAAACACATGAAAATCCTTATAACATGTCTGATAATAAGACATTTAGATTTGATACTGGTTAGGTGAAATTATGAGCCAAGGTTTCCCAAGACAGAGAACCTCTTTGGCATTCTTCTACCCAAATCCAATACGATGGACATGATGAAGAATGTATTTTCCCCTTCCTCCTCCTCTCTTGAAGGTCAAATCATTACTCTGGTTGCTTAACAAGAGCTGCCATGCTGACAAGCCTGTTAAGTTCTCACAAAACCTCTTGCCCAGTATCCTCTCTCTGACAGGGAATAGTAACAGATACCTAGAAGACCTTGAACAGCATGACCTGCTGCTAGGTCTAGCATGTCCTAGCTGTTGGTCTTTGACAGCTTAATGCCTTCCTGTGCCTGTGGCTGCATCTGGACAGTGCCTGACAGCCACTGACAGATGCAGTACTGCAATATTCTTCAGAATTTTCTTCAGTCTTATAAGGGTGGCAATTTACTAAAACTTTCTGTGCATTCCTCTGGGAGAAGCAGGTCAAAAACCAGAGAGGATGTCTGCTTTTGGTGCCCGAAAAAGGGTCATTCAATACCCTCCTTTCTTGGAGGGCAACTGAATGTGCTTGACAGGAGCAGGACAGAAAGACTGGCAAAGAGCCCTTTCTACAGTGTGCAGTGGAACAGGCAGAAATGAGTCACTAAAGCCATGTTTCTGTTTCTAAATGGGACAGTTAGGAGAGGAGCTTAGCTGCTGGTACAGGTTTGGCCTGTGTCAGCTAGCACCCTCTGAAAAATTGCCTGAGTAGGGTGCAGGCAATAGCATTAGCCAGGCTATTCCCAGGTTATTCCCATTAGGCATTCATATGTTGAATCCCTAGCCTTGAACACAGCTCTTTTCCTATTCTTAGACAACTTAAACTGAAAGAAAGAAAGAAAAGGAAAAAAAAAAAAAAAAGTTAGAGCTGCATAATCACCACATGGAACACAAAGGAGACCCAGAGCCAGCTCTGTGTAGTGTGAACCCTGCTATTTGGCACAGGGTATGGGAACAGTCCCTGCCCTTGTGTCACTTAGCAGAATGAATGGATCCAGAGACACTGGGAAGCTGATGCAAAAAATCAGTAAGCACACCCCAACCAGAACACAGAGATGGTAGGAAGAGTGGCTTTTTAATGAAAAAATCATTTGTATGTTTCTTGTATGTCAGAAACCCATTACACTGATGGAGTAAAAGTCTGAATCCAACACCAAGATAATTAGGGCACTTCTAAACCTTGTTAATATCTATTCTGTCTCAGTATGATTTTCTCTACTTTAGAGCAAGTTTATACCTGTAGTTTATCATCAACACCCCAAAAAGGCTCAAGCTTAGCCAAACTCAAACTTATGAAGCCTTCACAGAGTCATCCTGAGGTCTCCACTCAACCCATGCTCTGACACACTCATAGGACACAGGATAAAGCTGTACCTTTCAGCTGTTCTGAGAACGATACATACCTTGCCCCACAGAATATGCTATCAATAAAATTTTACTCATTCTTCTCTGTGTGAGTTGCCTTCTATACTACTTCCTTGTAAACTACTTCCATTAAACTTGTATTTCCATTACACTTCTATAGCATGGTACTCAGGAGTAGGGCCTGAGTCACACAATGTGGGTAATGTAGTAACTTTTAAGAAACTTTTCACCGCTGATAACTGTTGTTAATAAGTAACTTTTCCTTAGTCAGAGTTATAGTGCCAAAATTTCTTCTCAAAAGGACAATGGTCTTCTAGAGTATCTCTCATCACAATCCTGGCAACTCAGTTTTACACACTGAATTTTACTCCATCTTTTCCAGATTCTTCCTACTGGTCAGAACAAGCTACATTTGTGTCAAATACATGTTTCAGTTCCCTGTTTTCAAAAATCTGAATGTATATTTTTTTTCTGAAAATGGAAATGTTAACTCTCTGTACACATAAATTCCTGTAACCATATAATCTGTCACTGAAGTAATGCATCTTGCAATATAACTTGTCTCATAAAAGTTGATTTCTTATCTCTTTTACAAGAAATATTAAATCAGAGAGAGGAACAAGAAATATATAAGCATTTAAAATAAGAAGATGTGTTTGCTGAAAACACTGCATACCATACATATGTATAACAAATATTCACACTTTTTCATTCATCTTCTTAGTGGCTACTTCATTCCTACAAAAGACAAAAGCCAGGATAAAGATAGATACATAATCTGAGAAAAACAAGAAATATTGAAGCCACTAAATATATTCACCCTGTAAATGGCTTCAGAATGGGCCTCTTTCCCTAAATCCACAACCCTGTCAGTGCTTTCCAGCACTTTATCAATTTGCTGTGGAGAATGAAATGGAATGCTAACTTGGTTAGGTTTCTTTTTTTTTCATTGGCACCTTCTGGTGCCAGTAAATCACTCATCCCTAGGCTGTCACAGCACACATGTCAACATGTTCAACTCAGCTAGACAAACTGGGGCCTAATTTGAAGCATTCAAAAGAGTTGAGCTCTTATTCCACATGTGGAATATTCATAGTGAGAACATTACTGAAATTTATGACCATTATGAGAAGAGGCAAAACCAATTCCTTGAGTAAAAAATGAAAGAAATTGGCTAATTTCCCGGTTCAGAGCGGTTAACAATATACAATATTTTTTTCTACTGCAAATGGCGTTTGCTATCATGCAGTCAAAACTGACAATAATAGTATATGCTCAAAAAAAAATAATTTAGATGTTCAGAGGCTATAATACAGTGAAATCACTGTTTTCACTCTCCTCCTCGATGCACCTACAGAAGCATAAAGCCATTCTTCATGGAGTACATTAGCAACTTGATGCAGAGGGACCTTATACCATGACACCAATTAAGCTAAATAAAAGTTCTACAGCTGAATTCCCTCATGCCTTCAGCTGAAAATGTACTTCTAATGGTGTTTGAACTAATTTCCTTCCATGAGTTTGCCTCTGTAGGATTTTAACCTTTTATGTCATTAAAAATCACAACACAATTTGCATATTTTGCAATCACTATGTCGATGTTTCTTAATCATGTGGTTTTCCTCCTTAATTGAATTTCAGTGGAATTTCTTGGCATGCTGGGATGGATAAGGCAGAAAGTGTTGACATACAGTATTGATCTCCACAACCATTACCACCTGCCAAATTGGATCCTGGCTTTGTTCATTTGTGGAATCTATTAATTTACTTACTGCCTCCACTTTTTTTCTGACTATGTTTTGCATCTTGTTTTTCTCTAAGTGCTCTTCTGCTCCCCACTTTCTACCTACTATCTTGATATCCTTCTCAACTGCCTAATCAACAGAGTATTTTCTCATTATATATTAATGGTTCTCATGTTTCCAAAGCTTTTATCAGATCTTTTTAATTGAAAAAAAAATTTTAAAAATATGGTGAAGACAAATCACAGGTCTTCAAAGAAGAGCTCTTACTTTTTATCAGTGACACCCACCTTGCTCATTTACCATTTTTGTAAGATTACATGCCATTCTGGACAAGCTCTTGCTTCTTGTGAGTTTCATTGTGTACAGGAGAACTTCAGGACATTTCTCTGTTTTTACAATGCTGATGTAGAGATTGTATTTTGACCAAATGCATTGAAGAGGAATGTGCAAGCATTTATTTAGAAAACTCACTACTCTTATGTTTGATATTACATACACTTATTCTAACAGGGGAAGAACTCATAAAATCTAGTTCTGTCTTTTGTGTCAAGGAGTAGCAAGAGCAGACCACTGCACAAGGTACAAAAAGCCAAGACAAACCAACCATAACAGGCTGGGCAGAATGTTCATCAACAGCTCCACACCTGGGGAAGTGGTGAAGGTGTCCAGGAACCATCCAGAGAGTCTTCTCAGGAGGAGAAGGAGATGGGATGAGGGAAAAGACTTAACTGGGCTATAGCATTGCCCCAAGAGTCATTTAAGAGGTAGGGCTAAAGGCAGGTGTGCTAAGGTCTGAGCCTACAGGGAGTTCCTGGGTGTGGGCAAAGGGTGGAAGTCCCAGATAATGCTTGTCAGAGCTTCTAGGATCTATTGGTATATTCACAGACCTAACCACGGGGTTTTCCATGAAATTCTTATTGTCAGGTTTTTCATCCGTGTCATCTAATTCCTACCTACTTCATAATTTGGTGAGCTCTTTAAATGTCATTAGAAACTCAGCTACAAGTGCAGAAGATACTCAACTGTTAGGCACCTAAGAAGCTTTCAAACACATTTCTGAGGTCAGTGAGGCCATTTAAGTGGTCAAAAATTGTTTGCATTGCATTTCAGCTTTAATTTCTCTGCCTCTTAGCTTTGTTGTCTTCAAGATCACATTCTCATGAGGATTAATTAGCCCAAACTTATATTGCATGGAAAGGGCAAGAAGCTCTTCAAACTGCTAACAGTTATGCTAAGAGTCATTTTACATGATAATCTTAACATCAGAATTGATCTTTACACCATATAAACTGTAAAAGAGATCCAGTAGTGGCCATTCAAAATTTCTCCATGTGTTTTGCTTTAGTCAGTTTTTCTGCATTAACAGGCATGTGAAAAATCAAAACCAGAAAAGTTCCTTAACAGTGTTTCAATAGGTAAGATAGAGGAGTAGTGGCAAGGAAGCATGAATATCAGATATGTGAAACTTGATAATAAATCTGTAGTTTGTTTTTCGATAAATAGCCTGAGCCCCCATAGACATAGACATAGACATGGACAGCCAAAACAGAGCACGAGAGCACAGGATGGGACTGAGTTCAGGTGGAATGTACTTTGTAATGAATAGGGACTGTTCCTCAACATCCATGTGACAGATTATTTTGCACTACTGATCTTGCAATTCCAAATGCCTTTATTCCATTTGACTTAAGATTTGCATCTGAGACATTTGGCAGGGCATGGAGGGCTTCTGTTGGAGAAGGACACTGTCATACTTTGAAAGTAAAAATGGCAAGGAATACAGATCAACTTGTGATGCATTCCTTGATGTCTATATCTAGGGAATATTGTCCATGTGTCTGTCATTTTCAAGGTTCATTTTGGATTTTTAACAGTTCAGCTATGTGGCTGTATGGCCGAGTTACTAATTTTGTAGTAGTAGTGCTATCTTTGGAAGGTGAGCCATTAGTAGCTGATTGCTATAGCAGTATGTTGAGCCAAATTTATTCTGACATGACTGCTTTGCTCATAGCAGCCACAGAGGTCTGTTTAGGAGATTTTCAGACAGCAGTCCACATCTCCTCAATGCTCAACAATTTCTATTTCAGGTCCCTGTATCCAGGCTTGGCTCAACTCCGCATTACTCCACAATTATGCTGGTAGAACTACTTTAGACAAGTTGGTATAAACTGAAAGAACACAATGATAAAATAGGCTTCCTATTCTTATTTTCAGGACAGCAAGGCAACCTCCCTATGTTAAGGATGAACAGAAGCATGCTGTTCCAAATTACTTCCTCAACATGTGTTTTTCCCTTGTTGTTTTGGATCTTTAAAGCTTTTAAACATTTGCTGTAGGGTTCTGAGCACCCCTTTGGATTAGTCTGTTTTGGTTTTTCCCACAGAAAACTGACATTAAGTGATTCTTTTCCCAGCAATAATAATCTTATTTACTATAAATTATTATATCTGGAATACCTTGGAGATGCCCTAATGCTTTTACATAATGAAAGGACCATTTATTTCCAAATATTATAAAGCTAGTTTTCAATTTTTTTTTCTCATTTGTAAAGTGGAAATCATTAAATTTGATGGGGAAACTATTGCTTTTGCAAAAGAAATCAGTTATACAAGTGGATGTATAACTTATTTGCAGGCAGAGAAACAAGGAAATGTCTATTTCTTAAATATAAAAAATAAAATACGATCTTTGTATAGAAAAAGTGAAAAGTACACAAAACAAGAACTATGCTTTAGGTTGAGTTTTTCCTTGACATTTACATTAAAGGGTACAGGTGTCTGCATGAAAGAGATATCTGATAATAAGGCAAGTTTTTGAAATATAACTTGCACCAACATGACTTTATTTTTAGGCAAGTCTGGCAAAGAGAGAAAACTTCAAAACACAGTTCTAGAGGGAGGGTGAGGTAATGATACAGGCATTTGCATAATTTTCTACATAAATCACCAATAGAGCAGTCAGGTAGGGCTGCTCAGTATATACTGGAAAGAGGATACACAAGGCACCACAGCAGCATAAAAATAAGGGAAAACAATTTTGGTTCCTTCATCTTTATGGAATACATTCCAGATGTGGAATTATTCTGTAGCCATCTGAACAGCCCCAGTGTATCTTCTGGAGAAAAGAACCAGCTTGCCCAGTCCAGTTCCATGGCTCCCAGTAAGCAGCTGGGATCTGCTTTGGCAGCTTGTGCCAGAGTGTGATTTCCAGAGTGTGATTTCCAGAGTGTGACTCTAAATAAGCAATCCTCTCAAGCTGCATAGATGACAGCTGGGAGGTTAAAAGGGTTTAGCACTGTCCCATGAGCACTTAAATCCAGGTCAAGTGAAGAAGAGGTGCATATGTTGCTTCTTCAGAAAGAGCCTGTGGCCAGTGACTGTGTGATGGAAGCTGCATGCCTAGGTAATGGACCAGGCAGCAAGGAGGCAATGGATCTTATTGAAAGGGTGGATTGTGTAGAGTGGAGAGGCTGAATGGGGTCTGGGCCAGGGATATCAATCTGTTTATATAAATGCTACAGGTTTTATTTCTGATTATTTGTTTGTAGCTGCCTTCAGTTCAAGGCTTAGACCTAGACAGACTTGATATGTGGCCTGCTGAAGTTCAACACAGCCAGGTGCCATGTTCTGCACTTGGATCAGGGTAATCCCAAAGATAAACACATATTGCGTGGGGAAAGGACTGAAAACAACCCTGCCAAGAAGGACTTCATGGATAAGAAGCTTGACATGAGCTGGGCCTGTGCACCCACAGCCCAGAAAGCAAATTGTACCCTGGGAATCCAGAGCCCTGTGGGCAGCAGGGCAGGGAGGGGATTCTGCCCCTCTGCTCTGCTCTGCTGAGACCACCTGGAGCACTGCAGCCAGAGCTGGGGTCTCCAATGCAGAAAGAATGTGGATCTCTTGTAGTTGATCCAGAGGAAGCTAAGAAGATGATAAGAGGGCTGGAGCACCTCTCCTTGAAGACAGGCTGAGAGCTGGAGTCCTCTGGCCTGGAGAAAAGAAGGATCTGGGGGGCATTATAGCACCTTCCAGTACCTGAAGGGAGCCTATAAAAAAGTTGGAGAGGGACTTTTTAGAAGGATATGTAGTGATAGGACAAGGTGGAATGGCCTTAGGCTGTGAGAAGCCAGGTTTAGGTTAATCATTAGGAAGAAATCCTTTCTGAGAGTGATAAACCTCTGGAATAGATTGCCCTGAGAAGTTGTGGATGCTCCCTGTCTGGAAGTGTTCAAGGCCAGGTTGGATAGAACTTCCAACAACCTGATCTTGTGGAAGACATCCACAAGATATCTTGACCATGGCAGGGGGGTTGGAATTCACCTTAGATCATCTCTAAGATTTCTTCCAATCTAAACCATGCTGTAACTATGTGATTATATGATTTGATACCTAGGAAAGGTTATGGTAAACGTGTGTAGGTGCATACAGGAGTCAGTTTTTTGTTTGAATTGTTATTAGTACTGTTCAGCAAGTGCAGTTTATTCCCATCTGACAGGAATGACAAGTCATCACAAACACAGATTGGTGGATTTGATGTTCTGGGCATGCAGCCTTTTTTTTGAGCCATTCCTAATTGAAAGACATCGTACCATTGGTGATTGTCAGACCTTTTCCTATGCAAAATGAAGCCGGAGTTATAAATCAATATTTACCCCATGAGTAATGGAACACATTAGAAACCATGCATGACACTATCAAAAAACACCTTTTACTTAATTGGCAGTAAGGCTTGAAGAATAATTGATAAAATGTTCAGGTCTTCCCAGGCTGTGATGAATTTGCTTTGATCAGTCTACCTTCCAATCACTTTGATGATGAGGTTGTTTCCTATGAACCTCCAACCACTTGATTTTTATGGAAGTAGTAGCATTTACATTTGTTCTTGTTCTCATCTTAACACTACTATCCTTTGATGTGATTATTTTTTAAATAATTATGTGTGTACTAAGAATATTGTGTTAAGGCTGCAAAGCTAAACATCCTATATGAATTATAAATAATTACTGGTATAGTTTTTCCTCCTGCATACTTGGAGCATATATGTCGCTGTACGTAAAGAGTCACGTGTAATAACGACAATGACTTCTTCAGTGAGGAAGGTAAAGAAACACTTTATTAAAAAACTGAACCGTATTTATAGAGTGGTTCGCAAGTCTCAAGCAGGACAGTAGTTCATTGGACAATAGGATAAAATATCTCCTGTCACGTACAACACAAAACTTTTCTCAGTCAACACCAGGTGCTAATCTCTGTTTATTAATTCCTTTCTGTTCACCAGAAAGCTATCGTCCTGGGAAAGGCTCAGGCCAGAGCTGAGAAACTGTCTCAGCCTGGGAAAAACCCTCCCAGCCTGAGAAAGAGAAAAAGAACTCAGAACTTGAAAAAGGCCTGGCAAACTCTGCCTGGGCCTTCAGTGGTGTCCCCATATATGTACATTTTTCAGGTAATGGACATGATTTTGTGTTAGGGAAAGTAAATGCAAAAGTAATTAGGGAGCGTTCAGCAGTAGGACTGGAAGAATTTTATGTCATTGGATCAGTTTTGCAAATACTCAGTGTGAACATCTAATGTTCAACAACTGAGCAAGCACATAAGTAACAGAGGAGATGTTCTAGCAACCTGCAGAACACAAGAAATAGAATCTCTTCTACTCACCCAGCAGTTACAGTATCCACTGCTTTGTGCTTTGTGAAGTGCTGTCAAAATAGTGTGCAAATTCAATATATGTGCTCCATAGAAGATACAATGAAGAGGACGAATCACACTGATTTTTCTGGTAAGAATTTCACTCTTTTATTCTTAGCTCTGAGAGAGTCAAGTTATTAGCTATCAGTAGAGGTTGAAGGATGTTTGAACTCTGCTTTTTAGTGGCAAGAAAGTGAGATTAATGGAAGTTCTAGTATATCTCTGCTGACAAAAAGCCCATTTGCATTTTTTGTTTTAAAGGAAAGCATCACATTTCTCATAATTTGCTAGACAGCCATCAGCTACATATAAGGAAAAGAACATATATTCAGCCTCCTTTCTGAGCTATGGCATCCTGGTTGTCACACTTACTGGCAAATGAGCATTCAAAAACACTGCACTGCTGGTTTGTTGAGCAATTACACGCAGATTTCAGTATACTGGGACTTCATAACTCAGCCACTCCACTCTCCAAGGAACCCAGATGTTGATTTTGCATTCTTCTCCTTGCATGTCTTTCCTCTGCTGTAGACAGTTTCACAGAAATCTGTGTTGAAACGAGGTCAGCTCCTGTGTCCTTGGTCAAACAGCTCTTCCCAAGTGAAGCCTTCCTTTGGGAGCTTGGGCTGTGGGCAGTGTAACACTGCACAAACCACTCTGTGTCTGCACTGGTTTGTGTTCACACATCTGTCACACTGCCTTGTATTGGCCCTGAAGGCTTGTCTGGCACCTTTTGATTGATTGTGCAATTATTAATTTCCTCTTTCTCTTTTCCCAATCCACACTTACCAGCACTGAGAAGAGACTGTACACAAAGTCTTTTAGCCTAGGTGTTTTCTATAAGGTTTTCTTGCATAATTCCTAGGCTCCTATATTTCATAGAGTCGTAGAAGATCTCAAGTTGGAAGGACCACTGAACTCAACTCCCTGATCCTCATAGGACAACACAAAACTAAATAATATCACTGAGATATGATATATCCAGATGCTTTCTCATGAACAGTAGAGGATTTCTCAATAACTTTGAGATTGCAAGCCATTCTTGGACTGCCATACCTAGGAACTGAAAAGGTAGAATGGAAAGTAAGAAGATATTTGTTAGGAAGTAGATGAAGCCTCATTCTGAGTAATTAAGGCATCTTGGTGCACTCATTGCCTGAGAGCCCTCCAGGGATATTATAGTAATAGTGGTGAGTGCTTCCAGGAGAAAGAGATATTTGAGGCTGTTGTGGCAGTGAAGGCAAAGGGCTGGGAAGAGGGAAAGTGATGTGTTTGGGATGTGCTGTGGAAAGCAGGCAGTAAGAGCACAGGGGAGATCTAGATGGAAGTCATAACCTTGTGCTGACAGCTTGCCATCCTCACTGGCTCAATTTCCAGTGATGAAAAAGCATTAGTGAAATACTAAATGAAACACCACCATAAAGTTTTGGCTGTTACAAGATGGACATCTCATTGGCTTACTTTGGTCTGAAAAAGTTAATCCTAGAGAATAACCAAGGGGTTGCTGCAGTAATACACAGCATCTAGTAGGATGATCAAGATCTAAAGTAAACACTAAAGATCTAATTTTTGTTTCACTGAGAGCACAACATACAAATTTCATAATTTCCATACATGTTTTCCACAGTCATCCACTGCACTAATTTTAGTCCCTTAAAACAATGGGAGGAAAATTGTACAAAACACAGTATTGTAGATTAGGCAGTAGGGAAGATTTTGCAGCCTACCCAGCTTCTGAGTCACAAATGAGATGCCCAAATTTGCCATTCTTCAGAACCCCCTTTGCTGTTTGAGTACAGCTTCCTGGACACTGCCTGAGTTTGAAATTCTGTTCTCTCATACAACAGTGTTATTTCTACCACCTAATAAATTGCCATGACTTAGTATATTTATGTGATCTGCTTAACAACGTTTCAATACATTGAGCTAAAGCATCTTTTACTGCATCTCTTAATGCAGTCATCTTTACTCAGAAAGTGGCCTCAGATTAGCCCAGCTTCTGGGCTATTTTAACCTTCCTGTTATAATTGAATAGATATAACTCGGGCTCTTCAGGTCTTATTTATAGTAGTTATAGTGGTGCACTTCCTTCCTCAGGGAAGAGATATGTACTCTGGCTAAAGAGTTGTTTTGCTGTTACTGGCCTTACCAGTTCCTGGAATTCAATGACTTTATTCACCTTTAGGCTGGTATGACCATGGCTTGAGACCTTGGGTCAGCCTCAGTAAAAGGGAGCTAAGCTGGTTCAAACTACCTTGTCTCTCATGCAGGCAGAGCATTCACAGACAGCTGCAGCTATCCTGCAGAAACTTGTTTTGTCTATCTAGGGACTCCTCTGGAGTGTCTGACAGCACAGTTGTCAGAGAGGTGCATGATGTTTCTTCCCCACACTCCTAACCAGAGTCTCTCTGCCAGTAAAACTTCCAATTTTAGACTGGCTGTAGTGTGAATGCAGCTATATCAGCAAAGCACAGTTCTGTATTAGAAGAGAACAGTGTTGTACCACTGTAAGGAACTTTATCATCACACTTATGTTAGGGGCTATATCAGCATAAGCACTTTGGCAAAAGTGAGAATTAGGCCATTTATCTATTGCACACCCCACTGCTGATGAAAGAGCCCAGTTACAATCATCTCTGAACCTCTTAGGAAAAACTGAAGCATTTGCTGACTGAGACAAGTTAATATATCACTGGAGAGATTCACAATGTTGTGCACTTCTAGTGGTGAAAAAAGCATGGGAGCTAAAATAAATAAATAATTAAAAAAAAAAAAAATCTAACAGTTACCATAGCAACCTGATGGGCCACTGCATGTTTCCTGGCTGGTGGAATCACCCTTGTTTGCAGAGTTTGTTGGCCTGGCCAAGTTTTTTTGGTCTTGATCATTCATGCAGTTCTTAAAAAGATGTGATTCTGTGACCACCTCAAAGGGTTTTTTAACTGAAGACAAGGCTGCACCTAGATTTTATTTTCAATAAAATTATTCAAGAGGAAAAAAAGACTCAGTAGACAAAACACTGGACAGAAAGAAGATCATGACAGGATGAAGAGAACTGTGTTGCCCTTAAAACTTTAGTAGCTTTTAAAATATAGTTATGTCCTTGTAGCGTCTGATTGTGTAACCAAACTTTTCATTTTATGTCCCTTACCTATTGCTGAGGGATACGTCATGTACATGCTTTTTATGAAATCTGTAAGGGATTGCAAATATTTTACTATTTATTCTGTGTACTGTGCAGTTGAGTGGAACTGTTTTCTCCATTTTCTGGGGAATTCCAGAACTGGGAATATCCAGAATTTCAAAACTTATTTCCATCACAAAATGGTTCAGACAAACAGGCAAATATCTGCCAGGAACCAGAACTGTCCAAGATTTGTCCTTTACCTGAGAGTTTTAAGCCCTTGAGTTTAAAGAGTTTTCTGGCAAGTACATAACTTTGTACTTAGTGGTTTCAGTGAGACATGGAGAAGCTGAAGGAGGCAATATCTGTGTCTGCCATTGCTCATATGAGAGGCTATATAGGAAGAAGGTATTGACAGCAGTAGTACCTGACTTCCCCCAGAACTTTCCTAGTCCTCAACGTGTAGGCTCTAGAGGTGATGTTTCTCCTACACCTTGCCCTCCCCTGTCTGTACACAAAAGATTGCAATACTGGAGTTTAATAATATTGTGAGGAACCTCTATTCCTTTTAAATAAATGCTTTGCAACATGCCAGTGCAGGGTCCTGGAAAAATGTTTAAAAACAATTGACTCTTGTCTTTCTCAAGCAGTAGTAAACTGGTTTGGATGGGCAGTAGCAGGGTTTAAAGGCAAAGACTGCCATTTATCTGAACCAGCATCTGCTATAATATAGGATGAAGCCAGGCACAATCCTGAACTGAAACAGGGGAAGCCTGGGAAAGAGTTTGCTTTTCTTGCCTGACTGGCTGACTGACTTGACTGACTGGGAGTGCACTGCAGCCTCCCACCTCAGCACCCTACTGCAGGCTGTGAGGCAGCCAGGTATGGTCTTGCTTTGCTCACAGAAATAAAACAAATTTCCCAAGAGAGCTAAAGCAAAGTGAGCAGCTGAAATGGATTCACTGGTGTTTCAGTTGGGTCGTTAGCTGATTTGGATTACTTTTAAAAGGAAAATGCAACTGTCTAGTTCTTAAGTGGACCAAAGCCAAATTATGAAGTCTTCATGATTTCTTTTCTCAGAACAGGAATGCTGTCATCATGTTGACAACAAACCAGGGAAGTAGTCTCTGGGTGTCTCTTCTCATGAATTCAAAACACTTTTTCCCTGTATTACATAAGCTTGCTTTGGAGCAAAGGCAGGGACCCTCCAGAGACTCCAGGGTCTTCCTAGGCTTTAGCAAATGCATGCAGGAGCAGGACACCCCTTACTTCTGGTACTTCTTTGGCACTCAAATAGGTTTCAGGTCAAATACATGCTGATACCCCACCAATAGTAAAAGACAGGTAAGAAACCACTGAGACCAAGCTTCCACATCCCCCTTTTCCTCCTCCAGGTCTTTGCCTATCAGGTTCTTTTAGGCTGGAGAAGAATTTTAGAGGTCATGTGGTTTCAGCCCTTTGAACCCTAGTGTTCTGTATGTCATTTGAAACATTCTGTTCTTACACACAGCTTCCAACCTCTTTACATCAGCACATTTGGTGTAGGAATCTGCTCTTTGGATGTCAGCAAATACGACCTGTCCAGGATGTGTATTTGTTTAATCTTGAGTTCTCCAGTTCTCCAGTCAGCTTTTCTACTTTTTTTCTAGACCCATTTATCAGGGGATGAAGTGTAAGAAGTTAGTTTCTGTAAATGTCTGGAGTTGGTCTGAGGAATTTGGAAAAATTCAGGGGATATGAATATAAAGAATACAGTGCGTTTTCTGCTTTTGGCTTTTTTTTTGCCTCTACAATCATCTATAATTTGTGGCATCACAGTTAAATCATGTTATGCCACTGACATTTTTGTGTGGTGTAATCATTCCTGATTGCTGTCTCTGCCCTTTGCTAGCTGGTTTCTGTCTACAGTACAGCTCTCTTGAGAAAGCACAATGAAAGGAAAGGAAAGGAAAGGAAAGGAAGGGAAGGGAAAGGAAAGGAAAGGAAGGAAAGGAAAGGAAGGAAGGAAAGGAAAGGAAAGGAAAGGAAAGGAAGGAAGGAAAGGAAGGAAGGAAAGGAAGGGAAGGGAAGGAAAGGAAAGGGAAGGAAGGAAAGGAAAGGGAAGGAAAGGGAAGAAGGAAAGGGAAAGGAAAGGAAAGGAAAGGAAAGGAAAGGAAGGGAAGGGAAAGGAAAGGAAGGAAGGAAGAAAGGAAAGGAAAGGAAAAGGAAAGGAAGGAAAGGAAGGAAAGGAAAGGGAAGGGAAAGGAAAGGAAAGGAAGAAGGAAGGAAAGAAGGGAAAGGAAAGGGAAAGGAAAGGAAAGGGAAGGAAAGGAAGTTTCAGGAAGTTTCAGGAAGTTTCAGGGAAGTTTCAGGAAGTTTCAGGAAGGGAAGTTTCAGGAAGTTTCAGGGAAGTTTCAGGAAGTTTCAGGAAGGAAGGGAAGGGAAGGAAGGGAAGGGAAGTTTCAAGGAAGGGAAGGGAAGGGAAGGGAAGGAAGGGAAGGGAAGTTTCAGGGAAGGGAAGGGAAAGAAGGGAAGGAAAAGGAAGGGAAGGGAAGGGAAGGAAAGGAAGGAAAGGAAGGGAAGGGAAGGGAAGGGAAGGAAAGGAAGGAAAGGAAAGGAAAGGAAAGGAAAGGAAAGGAAAGGAAAGGAAAGGAAAGGAAAGGAAAGGAAAGGAAAGGAAAGGAAAGGAAAGGAAAGGAAAGGAAAGGAAGGAAGGAAAGGAAAGGAAAGGAAAGGAAAGGAAAGGAAAGGAAAGGAAAGGAAAGGAAAGGAAAAGGAAAGGAAAGGAAAGGAAAGGAAAAAAGGAAAGGAAAGGAAAGGAAAGGAAAGGAAAGGAAGGAAAGGAAAGGAAAGGAAAGGAAAGAAAGAAAGGAAAGGAAAGGAAAGGAAAGGAAAGGAAAGGAAAGGAAAGGAAAGGAAAGGAAAGGAAAGGAAAGGAAAGGAAAGGAAAGGAAAGGAAAGGAAAGGAAAGGAAAGGAAAGGAAAGGAAAGGAAAGGAAAGGAAAGGAAAGGAAAGGAAAGGAAAGAGAAAGGAAAGGAAAGGAATTTTTTCGTTTCCAAATGTTTGAGTAAAACAGGTCTCTCACAGAAAATAAAGCCACATGAAATGCTGAGATAAGTTTTGTGCCACCTGGTCATCTTTTTTACTGGTTTCTTTCTAAGCAACAGAAACTCACTCTCATCAGCAAGTCTTAAAAAACATTGGTTACTGGAAGAGAATCCATCTACATTCTAGCAAGGCTTTGCCTCACCATGAAGGAAATAAAGGCATGATTCACATGAAATCTGTTCTGTTCCTGCACTGTACCATGTGTACCTCTCTTGGACTCCTGGCAGTGGCCTAGCACACACACCTTGGTCTTTCTAGCTGCTCTCAGTGTGCTGGGATGGGCAGGTCATGAAGGAGACTGTCCAGCCCAACAGACAGGACATTCTGACACTTCTGTCCTATGGCTGGCCTCAAGCATGCAGCCAGGAAACTGCTCTCTGACAAAACATAGCTCACAGGGAAAATAAAAGGCTGTGTTGTGGCCTGGCTCTGGAAATGTCAGTTGAGTCTAGCTGGCTTGGAAACATTGGGAAGTTTCCTCTGTTCTGGCCATATGCCCACTCTCCACTGCACTGCTCTCCCCATCCAGATACCTGCATCTTCAGGGTCAGGAAATGTGGACACCACTGCAGGTCCAGGCAGAATTGCAAGGCCTTCCTTCAGGCTCTGAGCTCGTTTTCTCTCTCTCATGCTGGGAAACCCTTTCCCAGGCTGAGACATCTTCTTAGCTCTGGCCTGTGCCTTTTCCCAGGGTGATAGCATTTGGGAAAAACAGAGAGGAATTATAACAAAGATAAACACCTGCTGAACCCGTGGGAAAACCAGGGACAAGAGGTGTTCTCTCTCTCTCTGACCAATGAGCTGTCTGTATTTTGTTTTTCACAAACTATCTTATTTAAAGCCATGGCTTCCTTCAATAAACTGCTCTTTCTTGCATCAAGTAAGAATGAGCCTTGTTGCTGTGTCCCTTCGCAGCTCCGTAACCCCTCGCGCAGCAACATTTGGAGGTTCCACCGAGATCGTCTTTCAGCGGAACAGCGCGGGGTCCCGCGGGAGCAGCAGCCCGGAGCCGCGGCCCGGAGCGGAGCAGCGCAGCAGGAGCCGGGCGGAGCGGCCGAGAGCGGAGCGGCGCGGAGCCGTGCGCTCCCATCGGCCTGCCGGGAGCCGGACAGCAGAGCCAGTGGAGCCGGGAGCTGTCTGCGACCCACGGGCACCGCCAGACCGTCTTCTCGCCCATCAGAGAGAGAGAGACACCTCTTGTCCCTGGTTTGCCCACGGGTTCAGCAGGTGTTTATCTTTGTTATAAGTCCTCTCTGTTTTTCCCAAATGCTATCACCCTGGGAAAAGGCACAGGCCAGAGCTAAGAAACTGTCTCAGCCTGGGAAAGGGTTTCCCAGCATGAGAGAGAGAAAACGAGCTCAGAGCCTGAAGGATGGCCTTGCAATTCTGCTTGGACCTGCAGTGGTGTCCACAAGGAAATCACTAGACAGTCCTAGAGCCAACAGTGTTTGTTACTTTGGAGACATTGCTTAGGACATACACTCAGTGTTGCAGTAGGATTTTTGAAAGGTGTAGTGACAGTTTTTAACTCCAGATGAGTTTTAATCATTAGTGCAGCACATATGTCTTGAGAACAAAATATAATATATTACATCTTTTTCATCCAGATTCTACAAAATGGCAAGCTGTGTGTTAAGATCTTTTCAACTGTACTTTTAAACAAACATTCTGGCTTGTCAGTTTGGTGATACTAACTTCAGCTGAATACCTGCTCAATTCTTTCTGAGGTAACCACCTCTTCACTCTCAGCTGACTTAATCCAATAAATCATTAGCTGGTGCATTTGTGAGACAGGACTATGAGCAGTGAGAGAATTCACTGACAGATTACTCTTGGTAGATTACAGGCCCTGGCTATAGCTACAATCTTATGTAACTCATTAGTACAGAAAGTGGGAACCAAAGGTGCTGAAGTTCACTATTACAGAGGATTTGTCAACAGCATGGAAAGCTCAGGTTAGTTTTCATATGTTTAGAATTCAGAATCATTACACAACTCTTCCCTTTGTATGATCTGTTTAATGAGAAAACCTCCTCATTAGATTATTTCAAGATTTTGGGGTTTTCTTACTATGGATGTCCTCAAATTTAGCTTTCGCTCATTTTAGCCCTAAGTTCTTGCAAATTACAACATCTTGCATTCTTTCTCAACTCTAATAACTGTACCATCAGGATATATATTTAATAAGCCTGTCAAAGAATGTGTTACCTATATCAACCTCATTAATTTGAAAAATCTGATCTTTAATATCTCTCCGCATTAGTTCTGATTTGTAAAAACCGTGAGATCTAATTGGCTTCTGTAATTATTTTTTTTAATTACTAGAACTCAAACATGGATAGGACTATAGTGATTACTTTAATAAAATCTGGTGTTTTGCAGATTGACTGATGTACAGAGCTCTGACATATGGAGACCATGGGGGGAAGGATAAATTTTTCCTTGCAGTTGAGCTATACCTTATTTTTCAGAAAACACTTCATTAAGACCTTATGGGTGAAATTTGTTTTACATCATTCCAGCTTTAATGTTCAGTGTTTGTTCACTCTCCAGTTAACATAGAAAAAGCCATTGAAGGCTGACATTTCTGAGAATGATGAGCTCTATCATCTCAAGAGCCCTCTGTCTCTCCCCACTGACTCTAGAGAGGACCTAGACAATTAGTTGAGGACAGATTTTCATAAGCAATAATGTTAAGAGCCACCCCAAGTGCTAGTGTGGGTGTGTACCATCAGCACTCTAATTACTATTGCTTACATAAGTATTTTAATTTTTTCTAAGAACACCTTCCCACAACAAACACTTGCCCAGACCCTTGATATATTAAATAGTGACTTAGGTAAATGGGAACTCCCCTCTTTATGGTACATCCTAAGACAATGACTCTGCAGAGTTTCTAATCTCTTTCACAAACTTAGAAGGTTAACTTATTTTAATCTCCTTTAATAAGCCTGTTTTTCTAGATTGTATATCATCTGTGCTGACAGAGAAACAACTGTAAAATAAACCAGCTAAAACACTCTTAGAGCTTGTTTTGACCTTTTCCTTTTCCTGGGTTAATAGCATCTTCTTCCTTCCTTCCCATTCCTGACAGAAATTTTCATAGCCTATTCTTTAAATGCTCCAAACACAGATATTTCAGCCTTGAATTCTGTCACCTAGCCATGCTATATTTTCCCTGTTTTTCTTAGAAGAAATTTTTCCTTAAGATTTAAGGTTCATTGTTGTGGCTGGACTTTAGAGTCCATTGTTACTGCCTTCGTAGTCTTCCAGTCCTGGGATATGGAACAGTAGTGGTTTTCTCAGCACCGTATACAGGACAAACCTTACTTTCCCCTCCTTCCCTTGTTTCATAGAAATCATGAGTAGTTTCTCTCTTCAGTGTTGTTGTTTGGGGTTTTTTAATCTCTATGCAGAGTATATGTGTTACCTGACAACAAGGGTCTGCCTGTCTATGCACCACTAACATAATTCCTTGTTAGTATTACATTGAGGAGAAACTGAGGTACACACAGGTGAAACAGTCCTCCTGACTTTGGGATGAACAAAGCATGAGTAATTGTTCTTAACAAGGAAAGGCATGCTGGAAAGCCACCAGTCTAAGTAACTATAGAAACAAAAGGCAGGGCTGTGGGAAAAAACATTCTGCTTCTGGGTTCAAGTCTGATTTCTCCAGAAAAGACTGGCAGACTGTAGCAGCTGACAGGTTATTGTTCTTTAAAGATACAGAATCTGCTGAGACAGGAAGGTACAGAGATGGATAGCTAAGTTTTAACTTGTATGCAAAGCACTGCCAGGACAAACAAACTTTCTGGATCATTTCCTAACAAGAAATCAGGATATTGTTTTACTTCAGGGATGTATAACAAGAGAAGGCTGCTGAACTAATGGCCTCTGTGTCATACACAATGCCGCAGATTTCCAGAGTTGAGACAATCCAGCAAAAATTATGGTCCTGTTCAGCAGAGAAAAAGCTTGACTATAGCCAGCTAAGGTGCACTTACACTATTTTGCTTAACTTTCTGCAGCTGTGTGTGGTATAAATGGAAATTAAATGTTTTCTCAGGGTTTAGGTCAGTCTCCCTTCTACTGTGCTCCTTCTGAGTGGTGTAGCAGCTACAGCTGGATATAAAAGAATATAATAGCTCCTCAAGTCCAAAATTTATCTTGTGAAAAAAGATTATGGTAATAAATCTGCAAGCTCTCCCATTCCTTTAACCTTCAGCCTCCATGTATACTGGCATGGGACAAACACATAAACAAAAGAAATGGTGCATGGTGTAACTGAAAACCTCTTGAAATTAACTCTGTGTTAATTACATGGAATCTTTGTGATAATTCCAAAGGAAGACTCTGCATTCATGAACTCTTCACTGAGTTTAACTCTGAATGAGAGCCTGAAATGGAAGAGCTGATCGTAAATGCTACTGTGAAACATTGGGTTGTTTATTTGGAGACTCAAACCAGACATGCTGGAAAGAACGTAGCATGAAGTATTACAAAATTATACACACAAAAAACCTGCTCTAAAATTCTTTGAAGTATAGAGATAAAACAATCTTTCACAGCTTTTCTTTTGTTATTATTCTGAGTCCCAATTTTCTTCTCTGTCCCTGCTGCAGTGTTACTTGTGCTGCTCCTGCCATGGAGAGTCTATTTCATTATCAAGGTCATGGCTGGATACCATCATAAACCCCTTCTTTAGAGCTTGCAGGTAAAAACAGACTGTGCAGTTGCTGACCAGACATCTCCATTTCTGAAACCATTTTTGGCTGAAGCCTGCATCCAAATATTCACTAGCCAGAGAGGATTCTTGTGTGACACATGGCTGATTGACCATGAACAGTAATACATCAGACAGCTCAGTCCACCAGAAACAGCGATATGGTTATAAGGGCATGGAGAAAAAAATGTTTTCATTTGCTGCTGAAAATGAATTGTCTTCCAATAATGTCAGTATGAGAGTGAAAGAAGGTTGAGCAGAAGACAGGAATGAGTCAAGATGAAGTACAAAAATAGTTAAGGAAGAATCAAGTCACATCTTCAAAATTACACTATACATTCATTATATAAATAAACTCATAATACAAATATTTAAAATATTATATGCAGTTTATATTTAAAACTCATACTATCAGATCATGAATTTAGGAGGAACTGACTCCATACATGCAGGATCAGTACTTATGGACTGAAATACTCAGTTAATCCTCAGGACTGTGGCTACTGAGACAGGATCTTGTCAGTCTCCATGGTGTGCCCACAGGTCTTAACCTCATGGGCCAGCCTCACCTGGGGCCTCCACACACGCTCTGGCCCTGCAGCTAGGTGCTTCTTTTAAGCTCATGTCAGGGATTTAGTCCCTGCTGAAATTATGTTGTGGGAATACTGATCTCTAGCTCAGCCACAGCCCAGCCTAGTGGATCCCATTGATTGCTGTCTGCAGAATGACTCCCTTGCTCGTTCTCAGACCTGTCTCATTACTCTGGACCTGCTCCATTATTGCTGAGCTGTGTGTTGCCCTGGGCTGCCCTCACCAAATCTTATCCTGGTTGTGATCTGTGGCTTTACTTCATGGCTTGACCTCAGACCTGCCATAAGACCATGAATTCACCTGATAATCTGGATCTTTTGCTGACTATGGCTGCCAATTCTGAACCCGTGCTGCTCATCTTCCTTGGCCAGGATGGGGTCTGGGCTTTGCCCTTCCACACTTATACTTTGCTCAACTCCTGACTCTCCTTCCTTTAAGAAATAATCAGTCCTCACTGTACCCTGAAAGGTCTATCCAAAGCACTGTTACCACTGTTGTTTTTCCAATTGACTCTGTTCCAATTACAGGAGAACTCAAACTATCTGTGCTACATTTCAAAGACATTATTTCAATCTCATTTCCACATAAAATATTGCATAGACTTCATTGCAGAATATTTTAATAATTGGTAATGAACAAAAGTGCTCCAATACAGAATAATTCTTTATTTCTATTAGTTCATATGGGACTAAAAGCAGTGCATCCTTACTCTTGTGTTGAATATGCTGCTATTTTGCACAGATTAATATATTTTCTTTTTCACCTCCAAATATATAACTCTGTGTGTGGCAGTATTGCAGCACCATTCTTTTAGTCAGAGTCCTAGAGCTTTATGTTTTTTTACATCTGTGATACCTATGCTAGTAAGATGGCCCAAGCTGTCTAAATGAGAAGGAGACAATTAAACTGACAGCTGTCTACTGACATGTAGTGGAACAAATAACTATCTCTATTTGAAAAAGAAGTTGTGCTACAGATACCTGACAACATAGCCAATCTCTTTGAACAGGGAGAAAAAATTTGTCTGCTCCCTGAAATAGTGTCTGACTATACTGGGAACACTCAGGTATTACTCTGAAAGCTGTAACTTCAGCAAGCAAAAAGTGATCTCAAAATAAATAAAGAAATGAAAATACACACATTCCCACACATTCAAGCAGAACAGGGAAAATAGAAAAGATAAACACAGAGTTCAGTTTATTTACGTGGTTCTAATGAAAGTCAGTGTCATAGCTAAGAACAACAAGGGCCTCAGATTGTTTTTCAAATAGGTGAGGCACTCCTTTGGTTAGAACCAGAAGAGAAGTGGTTTGAGTCAATGTGCCCCAAGAAATAAGCCAGACATTCAGAATGCCCAAGTCTCACTTTGGTTTGCAGACTTAAGTTGTTATTTTAGGGTTATTACTGGAGACTTCTAAATTTAAGTACGTGGGACTAGTAGTTATCCAAAGCTATTCAGGTCAACAGCAGCTCCATGGAATTCAGCAAGCCTGAGATCAAGTCCTTAGTGGGAGTATTTAGCTGCTACGTACATACACAGAATAAACATGTAATATATGTGTAATGCATTTATTTCCATAGAATGAAGCCATATATTACATACAGCTTTTCCTTCCTACCTAGCATTAATAAAGATGGTTAAGCATGCCATTTCTTTTTTTTTTTTTCCTCCTAAGGCAACCTGTTTCAGATATTAACAATCACGTTTTTGCAAGTTAAAGATTACACAGTGAGTTATTAACTTTAAACACCCTTCATTCCTGAAAGCTATGTGGTAGAGACATTCTAGGTTGGGGCAATTCCTCTTACATAAGAGAGTTTTTCTGCCAAGTTATTACCTCAGACAGTTTTTGTGTTGTAGGTGAATATTTATATAGAGATTTCTCCTCACAAAAGGGCTGCTGGAGAGCTTGGATATCCAGAGTATGGCAAAAGCAGAAATAAAGCAGTCTTGGGCTTGGTGAAACTGAATAAAAACATTCCAACAAGAATACACAAAAGGAAAAAACAAATGCTGACTTGTAATCCTGTCTCCTGTGAAGTCTTCCTCCCTCCCACTGCTTCCAGCATAAGCAGAGATCTCTTGACACCTTGCAGAAACTTAGGAGCACCTGGCTGGCTCTTAAGGGTAAGTCTCAACTTGTCTATGAGTTCACTAGAAAAACACCAGCATGTTATTCTTTCACCTGATATTTCTTTTCAGTTTGCCTATGAAGGGTCTGGTCAGTGCAGTTTCTGCTTCTCAGAAATTCAACCAAATAAATGCTGATATGCTTGGCTTGCAACTTAAAGTGCCAAGTTAAGCAGCTGTCCTGAAGGCCTTGGACTCCCTTGGGTGCCTGAGGTTTGTGTGTGTCCTTACAAAAAGAATAGAGATGACAAAAATACAAACTTTATTTTTCTCTTTTCACTGGTTTGTTGGTCTGGGGACAGCATGTACTAGTTAACAAGTTCTGCCCTTTGCTATTGTTATCCTAAATTGGTACTCTTTGGTTAGACAATTAGATCAGGCAACTAGAGGGCTCTGTTGTTAGGCTCCCTTTTAATGTGTATTTAGATTATGGGCAACCTAAAAAGACTACTGTGGGTGTCTGGCTGGATCCATACAATAGGGTTTAGAGCTACTCAGTCAAATTAACTTTTTTCCCTCCAGTCAGTAAAAAATATTAGGGTGTTTAACAGAGAGGAAAGTGAAGGATTTCTCACTAAGCTGTAGCCAGACTTTTAAGGAGTGGTGTCTATGAATGAACTGGGGAAAGGCTGAGAAATCCTGCAGAAGAAAACTGCTTTGGCCCTGAAAAAGAGGTGTGAGCAAAAAACCTTTCAGACATTGGCTTGCTTTTCACTCCCACTGGAGTCAGTGAAGATGCCTGTAATTGATTTCAAAGGGAGAAAACCATGCCAGCATTTGTTCAGAAGTATTTTTTGAATACTTCAATACATGGGACCAAAGTTCTGGCCCTTCTGTAGCTTATGTAACAGAGTGATCTCCAAGGAAGGGGAAAATTGGCTGCTATATAGACATGGAAACATTCATTAATCATTGGATCAGCACTCTAAACATTTCCTGTTTATATCCAGAGTGACACTTCTTTAAATTATATTGCCAGCTTCAATTTGGCATCAATGTCTTATTTTGTAAAAACAAGCTGTTATCAAATTTAACAAAAATAGAACAGTTTCCATGAAGAAAATTATTCTGAATGGCCTTTGGTTCAGATCATGTTTCAGAAAACAAACTTTCTTCAAAATTTTTAATCCAATCACGTCAGGCTGGAAAACTGAAGGGAAACTGGTTGCGGGGAAAAAGAAAGAGTTTGAAATTGTCTTGTATTGTCCATTTCAGGGAAAAAAAAAAAAAGGATTATTAAAGGGATGTGCAATTTTCTGGCTCAGGTCATAGTAAATGAGCCTGTGATGGATATCTTTCTAAAAAGAAACTGCAGTTGTACTGCTCACACACAAAACATCCATTCTGATTATTGATGTTTGTCCCTCCTGCTATCTCAGAATTTCCATGATCAACAGTCCTTGCTGTCTGCCACTCCCAGCCCCCTAGACCTAAACCTACCTCCCTCTTCTCATCAGGACTCAAATGACACACAGATTTTAGCATATTTCAGATCGCTGCATGAAGGTATAAACAGATTTTGCAGGGAGAGAGAGAGCAGAAGGAATGGGGGAAGGAAAAAAAAGCATCTGAAAGCTAAACCTTCAAATATTCCATTTCTATGAATTGTCTTCAGCATGACAAGGCCAGGCTTTTCAGCCTAAATGTAGACTAGCAATTTCCTATATTAGGGAACAAAAAGCATTTTTGGCACTGAGTTTAACTGGTGCAGAGTAGCTGTGTCTATGCAGTTAAGCAATTTTGCCCTCCAAGATGGGTTGGCTGTATCCAGACCACCAGCTGTGACTGATTCCTGGAAGCACACTGGGAATTGTCTGGGAGACCCCTTCTTGGCTTCAGCTGAAGCCATAGCCCACTTTCCACCTGCTTGAAGAGTTGAACAATGAAGACACTTGATCAAGGATCACACAAGTTTCCTGGATCTGCTTAGTTTACTGGTGTGAAGACAACCTCATTGTTCCCTGGACTGCAACCACTAAGGACACTATACCAAAAGAAAAAGTGCAGTAAAAGCTTAAATTGCAAAATATTCTGGGTTCCAGGGTCTCTGTATTGTAATCATGAAGTTTCATTTTGACAGTCTGATGTATTTCTCCTCTCCCCCTAAACACCTAGCCAGGAACGATCCTACATGGTAGTGGAGATACTGGCAAACTCTCTCTTCTCTAGGGTTAATAAATGAAGAGGAAAAGAAGTTTATGAGAGAATATAGCAAAGAATGTGTCCAGCCTCCAAATTTCCCTTGCCTGTGTGTCTTAGCCACCACATCAGTGCATGAAAACATCGTGCCCAAATATCAAACTCCCATATCTCTTACCCCTTGGAAAACAGGTGGATGAGTAATTCACCTAAGGCATGTTTGGCTAAAATATAGTAAATACCAGAACACTCTCTCTGTTCCTATTTCTTATCTGTTCTGCTGTTTCAGCACATGAAAGAAACAGCTTTATGGCATATAAACTGCTGATGACAGTGTGAGTCTCTTGCCATATTTTGTGTAAAGTAATGGTGAACCTCAGAGTCTGGCTTGTGAGGCAGAAGAGTCTTTAGTAATCCTAGCAGAAAATCATTGATGCTCCAATGTCATGGCATTTTTAAATCAAGTCATAAACATTTCAATAAGGAAAGATGTATTACTCTAAACCAAAGAAATTCTTTCCAGTGTAAGAGAAACAGTTTTAAATTCAGTGGGTTATATCAAGAGAGGCTACAGAATAACTTAATCTAGTAATCATTTGAGAAGTTCAGGTCCCAGGATATGGCCAGCAGAAAAACTGTAAAACTTTGTCTTTTTGTTTGAGCTGTCCTGACATACATTACCCACAACAAAGCATTTGGCCTTTGCCTCTACACACTGGCTTGTTCTGTGGCAGAGCCAGGAATGTAGGAATGTGGATCCCAGCCAAGCTGTGGGGAGAGGAGAATGCCCTCAACCTGGAGGATTCCAGGTCTCTCCTTGTCTGCATCTTTTATCCAGCACTTTGTGCCATTTGAAGAGGGTGCTTCTCCATGCTGCCACAGCTGCCTTCTCCCTCCTGCATCTGTCATTCTCACAGTCCCAGCCTGGGTGGTCATGCTGGGTTAGCCAGGATGTGGCTATTGAAAGGGCAAACGTGGGGAAGGCCAGAGCTTGGCTATATGTGCATAACAGCAAGTCAGTCAGTGTTCACAGTGAGAATACCACAGTGTTTGAGCTAAGGGAAGCTCTTTGTTTGCTTTTCCTTGCACTAGTGACTGGGTTACTTCAGCCTAATAGAAAGCTCTTTATTTTATTTTATGCTTTGTGAACCTGACCCGTCGCAAATCAATTACAAAAAGCTTATAGGTTCTTTCATCCAGCTCCTCCCAGGAAGGGCAGCTGAGAATAATTCATGATGAATGAATCTGATAGTTCCCAGAAGATTGTACTTAGTGAGCTTGAAGTTCTTCTGCTTCAAACATTCACTAAAAGAGAGAATTGAGCTTCAGGTAAGGTAGTGGTAGTGGAAGAAAAGATGTTTTACATTTTATTTTTACCAGTGGACAATTGCTGACTGTTCCTCTAATGTACTCTGCCCAGTTACTTTGGAAAGCATCATCACTCAGGGTCCTACTGAGAGGTAAAGACAGTAATAGCTGCAGAGCAGCAGGGCTCCAGACTCTTGCTTGACAGTTCACAGTTCTCCCTGGCATCTGAATGTACCAATTTCTGGGAAGTTTAGGGTTATATAAGTAAGTAGTTTATTCTGTTGTAAAAACTATTAAAAGAACTATTGGGAATTCATCCTGTGGCTGTGGGTCCAGATGTTAAAACCAACTGAGGCCCACCTCCAATTCTAAACTTGGTGTTAGTCTATAGAGGAATTAAATTTATCAGCAAGAATTTAAATTACACCTTTTCCAAAGCCTGTTTATATTCTTTTCTTTAATCATACTTTCATTGGGCCAGCAAATAATAACACTGTAATAAGGTCATGCCAGATAAGCCACTTCAAAACCAGGAAGAAATAAAAATTACAAACACTGAACTGGCAGAGAAGACGACCACTAGAGATTGCCCAAATGGTGCCACAGTGTCTGCAGACATTGGAGAGAGACAATGGGGTACTGTAGAAGGGATAAGAACCAGTTCTGGAGGCAGAGTGTTTGTTCAGAACGTGGAGAATCACTGCCTCTGGGATTTCTATTACATGTAGCTTACTTAAGGCCATGTTAAAAGAATATATAAGTATCTAAAGAGTCAGGTGGAGATGTAGGTGCCTTTGAGACCTTACAAGTCACTATTCTGCTGCTTTAAATACTTTAAGAGTTTGGCTTTTTGCCACTGAGGGGTGACACAATCAAAGTTGAGGATAACTTAAATACTGAGTATCCTCCATTCCCATTCACGCTGATGGGAGTATGGAGATCCTGTCCTCTGTCTCAGTGATGCTTTGACCCATCACTTGAAATACCTAGACCCAAAGGTGAGATCTGACCTACATGAGATTGCTCCAACAAGTTTTTTGCCAGCTTTTTAATTTCCTTTCCACCTTGCAAGGGTGTTGTGATGAATAATTTGAGTTTGCAAATTACTCTGGCAGGAAAGCATTCGAAAAGCAATATACTGTGTACTGCAGAACTTGGGTTTAGGCCAAACAGATAGAAAAGAAGCAGGAAGGAGGTCAAAATTTTATTTCATCCCTTGTATTTCTGAATCCATGTAGGAAGAAGCTAGGTGGGCCCAGAAATCTCCATATGCTGGAGAACCTGAGAATAGCCTTCACTTCTGCCTTTGAAACTGTACTGGAAATTTTTCTCATGTCATTGACTCTTGCAGGTCCAACACACTTAAGTGCCTCCAGGCTGAGAGAGGAGATACAGTGAAGCTCAAGATAATAAAGTAGATGGAAGAGATACCTCTAGGTATCAGGGGTGGCTAAGTCTAGAACTTCCATCTGTTTAGATGACTGAAATGAGTGGATTAATTTCCAAATCATAGGAAAGGGTAGTTAGTTCATGACCAGCTACTACTGCATAGTGAAGGAGACATGAACATTTGTGCAAGAAAAATACACAGCAAACAGTCTCCACAGCAGACAACCTCTGACTCACCACATGGTTATTAACTAACTTCTTTAACTTAAAATTTCCTCTTAGTTAAAGGGAGAACACCGGACATTTGGAGTTTGTACATCTTACATCATTTACTAGAGCTAACAAGGAGGAGTGCTTAAACTGCCCATTGCAGCATGGACATCCAAGGCCTCTCTGCCTTTTATGCTAATTCAAATACTTGTTGCTGCTTTGATTTTGTGCTTAGCCATACCCAATAACTAAGTGCAAGGAGAGAGTTGTTGCTAGCAGTTGAATCTCCTGCTGTTTGTGAGCACATGTAAAGCTGGAGCACTTGGGCAAGAGAAGGAAGCCTGATCTGTTGCCTTTCTTTTCAGTTTTGAAGAACCCTCATATTTTTTAACACATATCATGGTCACTTCCTGAAGAAAAGTGGCAACAAACCAGAGGGGAAAGGGCTCCTATATGGGAACTAACACACACATTCACGTATGTTATCTTGGAACTAATTGTGTGTGTGTGTGTGTAGGCGAGTGTGTGTGTGCTTCTGTGCACACACTCAAGAGCATGACATGCCTCTGCCAGGAAAAGCAGGGAGGAATTCATAGCTGTCTATAATACAGATGTCCACAATTGAGCTAGTGACTCCACACTTCCTTACAATCAGTGGTGAGAAACAGGCACTTATAGCAGAGCACAATTCATCTTATCATCTGAAATTAATCACCTTTTTAAAAGGTTGTTTCTCGCCATTATCTGTGAATGAGCAGAGATCCTTGTTGCAGAGGTGTAATATGAAGTGAGATGAATCCCACCTTTCCTGTCTGAGCTCTCTAGAGTACTCCACATGCAATTTACTGTATTATGTTACTTACAGTGCTCTTTGTGTGACCTGGGTGTTCACTTGCCAAAGCCAATGAGTAAACCTGATCTGAATCCAACTGAACATTATAACAGATTTTTCCACACAACAACCTCATTATTTATTACAATGGCATGTGCTTTCTTAAAGACAATCTAAAGCCTAAGATATCTTCAGGTTTTGAAGGGTTCTTTTTAAAATTAGTTGTTCATTGATCTACATTATAATGCACAGACAGTAGTGTTAGCACAATCAAAAGAACTCTGGACCGTGCCATGGGACAAGAGGCAGGAATCTCTTAAGCCAATATTTCTGCTAAATATTTCTGTTACTAGAAGGAGTGTGAAGAACTGATTTGGTAGACAGTTGTTACAAGGTGAGGGAATTTACTTCATCAGTAAAATAAACAGAGTAGGTATCTGCCTTCTGCAAACACAGCTGGCTAGAATATTAGAGGGTATATCCCAGGAAAAGTTAAATAAACTGTAATGTAAATGTTTACATTTCAGTAGCATCTACATTGATCACAGTTTTACATGACATAACAGCTGTCCAAGGCAGAGGGCTTGGAACTACACCATCTTTAAGGTCCTTTCCAACCCAAACTATTCTGTGGTTCTATGATTCTATAAAGGTGTGTCTTGGAGATGGCCAGGGCAGTTCAGATCCCCAAATTACACAGAGAAAATGTCAGATGACACCAACCTCTTTTGCTTTTCCATACACAGAGATAATAATATTAGTGAAAAATAGGAATTCCTGAGGTACATCTAGATTCATTCTACCCAGCTTCGGATGCTGAGATGTCCAAGTCAGAAGTCCAGCTGTTTTAACTCACAGTGGAGTTAGTGGAGAAATGGACAGCCCCAAAGACCATTTCAGATTTGGATTTAATTGCTCTCTGTATCTCCCCTGATGATAGAGGGATCCTAGAACAAATAAGTTCCAAATGCAGATACTCTGGTTAAATGGATAAACATATTTCTGTTAGCACCTTAGCAGCTCTGTAAGGCATTCATGAGGTCCTCAGCAAATCCATTTGGATTTGGTATGTCAAGGGAAGAGCACATTTTTCCCTAGTTACTCAAGCAGGAGTTATCAATTGCTGTGTTTGCTGCTAATCTCATTCCTGAGAGTGCTGACAGAGGCATGTGTGGTGCAGACCTTAGGCTGTGCTAGCTAGAGGGAACAGTACTTTGGAAAAGTTCATTAACTCCACTTGCATTAGGTACTTACACAGCGGATGTTTACAGGCTGTCTTGGCTAGAGTTGTAATGGCAAGTGGTTGCTAGGAGGCAGGAATGGATTAATCCTAAACAGAAAGGAAGGCAAGAGATTCAGCTTTTGAAAGGGCAAGAAGGATGACCTAGGAAACTACAGGCCTGCCAGTCTCACTTCAGTGCCTGGAAAGGTTATGGAGAAGATTATTCTGGGAGGTATTGAAAAACACCAGAAGGTCAATGCAGTAATTGCTCACAGCCAGCCCAGCTTCATGAGAGGAAGAACCTGCATGTGAGGAGCACTACTGTCTGCAGTGCTGGAGAGTAGACTGGAAGACACTTTAACCCTTCCTTCCACTATAACTAAGCAGGAATTCTACAAACCCTACCTCTTTCAGCATGTTTGTGATGGTAAACAGAATTTTAACAACCCCAGAGGGTGCTCTTTGCTGTTGCTGGAAATAAAAAGCCTTGCATAGAAGTACTGGAGAGCCCAGAGAAGGACCACTAAGGTAATTAACATATTAGTTCATTGGCCCTGTTAGGACAGGCTGATAGAGCTGGGAATGTTCAGCATGAAGAAGGGAAGGCTCCTGCAGGGATCACATCAATGTGTATAAAACTGAAGGGAATCTGTAAACAAGATGGAGCCAGGCCCTTTCCAGAGGTGCCCTGTAACAGGCTGAGAGGAAATCAGCACAAGCTGAAGAACAGGAGGTTCCTTCTGCACATCAGGAAACACTTTCCTCTTTTCCTGTCAGTCCACTGAGCTCAAAGACAGGCTCCCTGGAGAAGAGGTAGAGTTTCTAGCCTCAGACACTCTAATAGTGTACATGGTCCATGTAACTCTACATGGTCCTGGGCAACTGGTGACCTGCTCGAGCAGGGGAGTTGGACCAGATGTCCTCTAGAGGTCACTTCCCACCTTAGCCATTGTGATATTCTACATATATTAGCCTGGAGAGCACCTGAAGATTTGTGGTTGTCAAAGTTCAAGGCAAGAAAGTTGCCCTTGCACATGCAAGAGGATGCTAGCAGGGAAAAGATTGCTTCCAGCTTACCTTTGGATGTTGCTGTCCTTGCAAGCTGTTGAGAAATTAACACACATGACAGCGCTAACATTTGCAGGAGGATTTTGGATCTATAGAGCTACATGCCTCCTACGCAAGAGGAATAGCTGAGAAAAATTGTTTCATTGTTCCTGATACTTGTTTTCACACTTAGGAACCAGCTTCCCTTGGCATCTTTCCATCTCTGAACCCAGCTGCCAAGAACCTGGTTTGGGTTTAGCTGACCTATTGTTTGCTTTTCATTGTAAATATCATAGACCCAAAACCCCCAAAAAAACAAAAACAAACAAAAAAACCCCAAAATAACACCCCCAGAAAAAACCCCAAAACCAACCAACCAACCAAACAAACAAAAACAAACAAACAAACAAAAAAACCCACAAACCCTCCCCCCCAAAAAAGCAAAAAAAAAAACCCAAAAAACCCAGAAAAAAACAACAAATCACCACCTGAGGAGAAGGGCAATTTCACTACAACAATGAGTAAGTATTAAGTAGATTTTCTTTCATATGTGTTGTGTTCATACCGCTTGTGTTTGTTAAACAGCTGCCTATGTCCTCCTACAGTCACACTTGAAAGAAGTCCTATGCATACAGGTTACTCCTCTTTCTCAGAAGTGGCAGTCTGTGATCCATGACACATAGCAGCAAGAAGTCCTGCTGGCTTTTGCAAGGAACCTTAGATCATTTCTATGCAAATTCATCAGACAAATAATAAGCCATAATTTTCCCTACTTGATAGGAAAAAAACAGGCTTTCAGAAAACTTTCAAGTAAGTTGACATTCTATTTGTTTGGACTCAACAGCAGAAAAGAGAACATCTGAAAATGACCTAGGGATAAATCATTTAGGGGGCCCTGTTATGAGTAGTTTTCTAACTGAACTGAAGCAGAACACACATAGTAGATGATCTCATATGCATGAAATAATTCTGCAAGTGGTGGATCTAAATGATCGTGGCACAGCACAGTTCTGCTTTCACTGACAGTTGCTATCAGAAGTTCTCACTCTCTTTAGCCATAATGACATCCTCTACTACAACACAACTTTTTCAGCATGATACACATGCCACTTCCCAAGTAGTATTCAGAGACCTTCCCAAGAAGTTGTGGTAGCGTTCCCTAATATGGAAAGTATATTTGAAGACTGGGCAGAAAACAAAAATGTTATGTGGTCCAGATTCCCCTGTTTTCATACCTTATCCTGTTTATATATATATATATATTTCTGTGTAGATATATATATATATATATATAAAATGTGCCAAATTGGTCTCTCTGTATGAACTGAGCATTCTACAGTAACCATGATTTGTGTAGGGTAAATGCTTCCTGTTGGTATTTTAAAGCATGCAGAGGCAGGCTTAAAATAATACAGCAGCCCAAGAAGTTCTTTAAATAGCACAGGAAATATGATGAACTCTGAGTCCACCAGTGACAGCACAGGAAAAGGAAAAACAGAGATCAGATAAGGCTTTAGTAACAGGAATGACAGTGAGATTATAATCCTCCAGAGGTTATCACAACCTGATACAGGTAGAATATCACTAATAAAGTGGATATTCTACCAGGATGGGTTATACTCTCCTAATTATGGAGCTGTTTCTGTGGCAACAGACAGAAACCACATTTACTCTGGTTTTGGTGACTTGTATATCTTTAATGATATGCTTCCAGAGAATTTTCCAGGAGAAAATTCCAGTGACTTGTGGAAAAGGTCAGCATAGGAACATTTTTTGTCCTGTTGTCTTGCTTGAACACACTGACTGCAGGACAGAAAATCTCCTGCTATCAGACACCATCCTTGGTTACAGTTTTAATTATAGTTCTACAACTAAAATAGTATTTCACATTGGGAGGAGAGGGCAGGGGAGGAGGGAGCCTTATTCTTACAGCTGGTACATTGCTGCTATTAACTGCAGAGTCCATCTTCCTCCCCCTTGTCTGTTGATTTATGTGGGTGTTGCCACACAGAATTACTTGATAATCTCATTATACCTAATCCTGTTTACTCCTACAAAGGAGACTGTCAAAGCTCCCTTGTTTTCCTATTTCTCTTTTCCTTTAGTTATTTCAGACATATTCTCTATAAAGCATGGACTTTCAGAGTGCATGCTTATCCTGTTTACTGTCCTTAATTCCAGACTCATCAAATTCAGCACCCTACCCTATCTCTTTCAGTAAATATTTTCTTTGAGTCAAGCATCATACAAACATTATCTGTAGCTCTTCTCATGTGCGGTTCACATAATTGCATTATTCTGAAGCTGCTCAAATGACATTTTGTGTTTACGTTATCTTTTATGCCTTTAAAAAGTGGTCTCCCTTACAAGGTTTCTTCATGGGCAATGCAGTAAAGAAGACTAAAAGATGTAAATGTCTACACATATTTTGGTACTTGAACACTGAGGTGATTATTAAGGTAGGTTCACTTTATTCAGCATATTTCTAAAGCATAGGGAACAACAAGTATAGTTTTAGTGACCAGAACCTCTTAACAAGGTTATTAAAGGCATGTAAATGTTGTTGATATGAATACAGGTATTAGGAGCATGCCCACAGTAAATATAAATCTAGACAGCAGTTCTCAAGCAAGATGAGAACTGTAACCACATCTACCTGTTTAGCTCTTTAAGTGCTGAACGTAGTTAACAATAGCATGCTTGACTTGATAAGATTTCCATACATAGGCCTAGTAATTTTTGTTTTACCTATTTAGTGCTTTTTAAAAATCCTAAAAAAAATTGAAGACTTTAAACTTATTTATATAACCTAAACAGTGAATAAACCCATTTCCTGAGTTTGTTTTAATCAAATAATCCCAGTCTGAAGCGATGACTTTCAAAAGTACCGCAGTACACACTATTTAGCACTATGTAAGGTTTTGCAGGAAAAGAAGGCTCAGAATTTCGTAATGATTACTTTTATACAGTTCCAAAAGCTATATTAGAGTAAATTGTACTGTAATTCTCCATCATTAGCAGTCATAGAATTTCTGTGCTAAATGAGGCAAGAATTGTAGAGGAAAGTAACATTACATTGTTACTGAAAGCAGATGGGCTTTCTGGGAATGGAACAAGAACAGTTCCACTCAAAAATCTTACATTCAAACTTTTGGACCCAGATGTATGTAAGAAGACTATTTACAGCTTAAGCACTACATATATCTTAGCTGTCTATTGTACATGAGAAAACAATTTCAGCACAGTCACACACAAGCTGCGATTCCATCAACTTTCAGCATCCAGTATCTCAAGACTGCCAGCCCAGAACTGCCACACTAGGCATTAGGCATTGATGATCACTTTACTGCATTCAGGGGCACATTGAGGCTTTGATAAGGATCTCCACTAGGAAAGTTTTCAGTCTAAGTAGGAATGATTATCTGATTGTGACAATGCAGAATCTCACTGAGGAGGGGAAAGAGAAAGGTTTCAGCACAGCCTCAAAAGTTACAGAACCTAAAGTTATGAGAATAATAAAGTTCCTGTACTTTAGATTTCAGTACCATGTTACCACCAGGAGCTTCTAAAATCAGTTGCTATGTGACTGTTTATCTGCTTAAAATCACTGTATTTGACTTCCTGCCTTTAACACTTCTGAAATTTCCACCATGAGGCATTAGGTTACTCTATTGACTTTCAGTCAAAAATCAGACAGCAATAGGAAGTCCCTGTAAATGGAGGAATTGGGTTTACATCCTTACTCCAAATCACTTAAAATTAAAGATTTTAAATTGGGTCCTGCCATCCCCCAGCTGAGGTCTCCAGTCACTGCCCTCTGTATTAGACGATTTAGACTGCTTAAGTTTTTCTGCTTCTCATAAAATACTGAAGTACCTGCTGGGAGGAGGGATAGGAATCACAACACTCCAGAATTGTGTCCTCAGCATCAAGACACAGAAGCAGTTCTCTTTTTCTTGCCCAAAGATTATTTCAAAAGTTTTTATAAGTGAGATAACTTCTACAGGAGAAATAGAAGAAAAATGCCCCATTTGACAGAGAAAAGACCTGCTCTCAAATTTGAACCAGACAAGATCCCAGGTCACAGGCTGAGTTTTTAATTAACAGGCTATTAAGTTAATAATGGGGACCTTTTTTGTTCTGTTTTTCATGAGAATAACTTATCTGGACACAAATTGATCCAGCTGACCTGCTGATTCACAGAAATTGGAAACACTTCCACACAGACACACAAACTCCCCATCATGGGGTTGGAAACATACCCCACTAAATGGTGCCAGTTGTGAGGGAGAGGAAGGCTGTGACCAGTGCTGTCAATACACATATTCTTTTTGTTTCCTCTCAGGGAGCTCTAAGCTCCAGTATTCCTGGGACTCTGTCAGCTCCTGAATCTCCAGCTCTTGGTTTGCCACATGCAAAAGATGCTGGGTGTTCAACCAAAGCCTGTTACTTTTATCTAGGTGAGAAGAAGTTGCTCATTCACAATGGTGAATGTTGTAGTAGCATTCACCATCAGTGATGTTCTCAAAGATTTACAGCTGTGGAATTACACAAAGCTGAGCCCAGACCTAATTTCCATGCTAGTGTCTTGCTCTTTTCCTCTACTCATCTGTTTCCCTACTGAAATGATTCTTAAAGTACAGAGGCCAGATTTGCAATCAAGTGTATCCTGTGGTTGTATTACTGTACAATAATTTACCATAAGAATCCATTAGAAATGCACCTATTAGAATGGCATAGGAAGCATCCCAAGTACTTACCATTTCAGAATTTTCCTCAGTTTCCCTTTTTTCTCTCCTTAAAAATTCGAAAGCTTTTATAGCACAGAATGTGAGCAGAACATATTCCCTGGGTATTTCAGGATGTTGGCCTTTGAGATAAAGGCTTTTTGAGATGGCTGCTGTTCCTTCTCCTGCCCTCCTTGCCAATGCCAGCCTCATCTCATTTTGCTTTTACCTGTAGGAGTCTTGCAGAACTCTTCACAGCTGGGCAGTTAAGAAGCAGAGCCAAGGAAACACTTTAATATCTTCTGCAACTGACACCTGGGTAACAAACACATAGAGAAGCTCTCCATGTGCAACTTTGGAGTGTAACTTGGTTCAGGCTGCAGAGTGCTCTCTAGCAGAAGATTTTGTAAAGTCTTCTCTATTGCACTGAGTCATTATTAGTTTTGTGATAATGACTCAACAGAGCATTTCCGAATAGAGATATGCTTTATTCTAAAATCCATCTGTGTGTTCAACAAAGAAACTAAATATGTACTTGAGTTAAAAAATGCTTACACAATTTGCCAAATCAATCCTTTATAAGCAGCCTGATTTTACCTTGCACTGCTTCTCTTCCTATTCCGTTGTAGCTGTGATCCTGGCATCTCAACAGCAGGAAAGAGTGGCTGTGCCCTAAGAATACAAACAATGGAACTTGAGATAAAGACATTCTGAGGAGAAATTCTAAGTCATGGTTTCTTTTTATCAGCAAAACCACCCTGCAGATATGCACAGACAGATACATAGACAGATATCCAGAGAAAGGCATTAATGCTCTTTTTACTTAGCAGGCCACATAGTGATTTTTTGCTTTACAGGAATTCCCACAGACTTCTAGACATTATATGATGAGAGCACACTGACTTTTGCCTAAACAGTTTCAATTGATTTTATTATGAAAAATGAATATTGGAAAACAACTTCTGTAGAAGACAATATGCCTCTTATTCTGACATAATAAGTGCTGACAGAAAAAGCATGAAAATGTATTTTCTGTAAGATGTCTCAAAATCTATGACAGCTGCATTTAGTATTGTGTTTAGGCTGTAATTTTCAAAGGGGAGCAAGGATAGAAGTACTCAAATTCTGTGAAGTGTGACCTTCATTCATTAGGTGCCTTCAAAGCTTAGACTGATTGTTTCATTCTAAGGTGCAAGAAATAGCTTCTGCTCTACAAATGCTAACAGGGCATGCAAGGAACATTGCTACCCAAGGCAAGAGTATTCCAAACTATAGTGCAGAAAACATAAAATTAGATGCACGTGATAGCCTTTTTAATAAAGTTTGTTATATCCATGCTGGTTTTCTAAGACAACACATGCAATAGTTTAATTGAAATAAACTTCATGAAGAGTGGTACCATGAAGAGAGAGATATCATTCACAGGTGGTTCTACCAAATGGAAGAAAAGGTATCCAAGACTACTTCTGCTTCTTTGGGAGGATAATCACTATTTATTTTAGCAGCAATGGTCAGAAGGAGGAAGAAAGTCAAGGAGGATAAGATTATGTCCCTCTATATTACCACTGATATATTATCAATCATCTGAAATTATATTCTCCAGTTTTATAATCCTTGAAGGAAGAAAAAGACAAACTATCAGTACCTCAAGTTAGTGGAGCACCCTGAAGGTAGGGAATATAAAAATGTGCTCCCAGCAAAGAAATTGCTAACAACTTGCAAGATTAATTCTGTCTGATTGTGATAATAGTCTTCAAGAATACTGAAAAGTTTGGTAGAAATAGTGATGTATGGTTTCAATACAAAAGCAGAAAAGGAAGATGAGCAAGACAGGGATCTAATGTTTATTAGTTGGTTTTGTCACAGTTAAGGATACAGCTGAATAGCACAAAAATATTCTTGATAAAAATGTTAAAGCATATGCATTTATTGATCAAAGTAGTTCCCAGTAATCAGATTGCATATTTTGTCTCAAGAGGCAAAGCAGAAGAGTTATGAGTGTGATAGCACAAAAAATGGTTAGAAAAATCAGCAGAAGAGTTACAAATGTAACACAAAACCCTGGAGGTTTCTGCAAGACAGTCTGGAATAGGAAGCAATTAAAAACAGGCTTCAGGAGACATTATTACAGATCAAAGATATTTCAGGTAATTCAGGAGAATTCTAGATTTAAGGACAAAGAAGCACTGAAAGAGCTCATGGGAATGTAACTGGAGACAGGCATGTAACAGTGAGTGCAGAACCTCCAAGCTGGTCTCTTGCTAAGCGTGGTATAAGGCAAAAAAGCACGTAGAGGACCACGCAGGGTTTTCAGGATTTGGTGAAACAAATGAAGCAAGAGGGAAATACACATAATGTGGGAGTGTTTTTTGAGAGCTACGACACATGGAAGCAAGATCAGCTGTGAGTGTGATAGCAAGACTGCAGTTATGGACAGAGGGGGAAAGGGAGGGAGGTTTCAGTGACTTTCTTAGTATAGGTGCGTTAAAGATAGCTGAGCTGTTTGAGGAAGGTAAGTTTATAAGAGATTTAAAAGGCAGTTTAAGCTCTCATCAAGAAAAAAGAATGAAGTCTAGGAAATTTTAGAACCAAATAATTGTAACCAGAGAGATGATGGAAAGAACTTTGTGGCATGGTGGTATAAGATAGATTAAAGTCTATAGAAACTGACTTTGTTGGACTGTAAGTAGCTTCTCCCCAGCATTTTTTAAAAAGTGTTGAAAAAAACAGTAATAAGTGTCATAAAACTTCCTACCCCTTGTACCCACTTGCAACATTGTATATATTTCTCCCTTACACAGAGAGAACGGCTAAATAGAAATATGGTTTCTGGAAAATAGGAGTGGAAGTACACAGAAAGATTGACTTTGTTGAGTTTTCCTAAGATGTCCTGGGAGTCACAGCACAAGTATAAAAATTTCCAGAGAAACGGAAATTAGGTGATCTTCACTAGTCCCTCTGATTTCACTAGTAATTTTGTAGTAGTAGTTAATTTAGTACTTGCAGAAGAAAGAAAATGAGATACAAAGAAAAATTTGACACCTCAAGGAAGTAGAAAGAAAAATGGTACTTAAGATAAATGAAGACACAGCCTACTCAGATAAGAGAATTTTAGACAAGCTTTTTTATCAACTGATAAACGTAGAGATCAGAATATTGGCAGCTAAAGTACCTCAGAGTATTGACAACCAGAATTTCAGTGGGAATACTGAAATTATTATCAATCTGAGGAGGTAAATGTATTAGGAACATGTGTTGCTTCATTTTTATATCAGAATAACAGAGTTTAGAATATACCAGACAATTTCAATTCATCTTGTTTTACATAGAAGTGACTCTCGTTCATTTACTAAAAAGACAAATAATTTAAATAACTTCAGAAATAAAATACTGCTTAAGCATGTGTGGGTAAGAAAATTAATTAGGAATAATGGGGGTTCAATAAAGAGCATGAATAGTCATTTAATCCCCATAGCTTCAGTGGTCAAAGTGTGTGGTTAAGATGACACAAGGCAGACCAAGAAGCATCTGGTTAAAGCTCTTCCGCTGCTGCTTCAGGCTGGTCAATCAAAAGGAAGAAGAGTGGAAACACTAAGTTAAAACTCTGTTCTTAATACGTGTGACCAGCTACACAAAAAATGTGCCCTAGCAGAAGGAGTCTGGGGCAAAGTGAGGATTCACAAGTCATCATGTTCTCTAAATCCATGAAGGGGGAAGGTGGGAACAATGTGGGAATGAAATGGACCACTAGGAGAGATTTCTGCCTCGAAGGTGAACCCACATGCCACGAGTACCTTGCAATTACAGTCTACCAAATGGTGAGCAGCCCAGCTCCTCAGCCATATCACCATTTACACCATTTACACCTGAGTTCACTCATCTAGGTCTCAAAATAAACAAAGGAGGAGCCTTATATTTTAAGCGGTTCTACTTTAGCTTAAACAGAAGTTTTAACGTATTCCCCAAGTTGAAAAAGATGAGGGGAATATCCAGCTCCCCGTGTCTCTAAGGCTAAAGTGAGCTGTTCTTGTCATGCAAACTGTACTGCTGGGCTGGCCACACAGACAGAATTGAAAGTAATAACAAAAACTGAGATGTAGATCATTGTTCATTTATTATGTGCCCAGGAACTCATCTGCCCAGAATTATCAAGCACTCTAGATTTCAAGGCAGATTTAATTGCCATTATGAAGGAAAAGTCTTTCCCACTCATTTTTTGGAGATCTAGCTTTTTGCCTAAGTATTTGAAAATGCACCTACTTCTGCCCTGAAATACACAGTAGTGGATAATAATGTTCCTGGTTCTTGCATTTTGTCTGGTGCCAAATAATACCTCAGTAGCAATATGAGCTATGAAGTTACATTGCAGTTTTCCTAATGCAAACATGTCACATGCCCAAAATTGGGAAAAATAGTGATTTTTTTAATTTCAAGAGCATGAGTAAGTTTTGGATGCTCATGCTTAAGGATGCTTTCCAATGATCTAAAGAAGAGTGTATAAACTGTCCTTTTCCACTCAAAAGCAGCTGATCACTATTGATTGCCAATCTCTTTATTCCGTATTCTTTCATTAAACCACTGAAGAAAGTGCCACCTTGGTCTTGGAAATCTAGAGAAGGGTATTTCCCTCCTGTAAGTGATTTTATAACATAATTATTTATAAACTTAGCTTTGTGCTAAGTTTTATCTACAATTGAATCAGAAATAAAAGGTACACTAGTACTTTCTGGAAATAGTGAGAGACACAGAGAGAAGATAAATTACTTTACAAATATCTTCCAGATTTGAAGACAGAGTGCATTAAATGTTACTATAAAAGCTGAACTGAAGTTGAAGCTAAGTCTATATTTTAAGAATACAAAAACAGCTTTGGGTGAGTCACTGAGGACACAAAAGCAACCACAAAGTTTGTGCACAGTCTATACAGCGAGCTTGACATGATTTCCAAAACCTTTAATTTCTGTTGGTTAGGAGAACTAAACACATTATTTAAAAAAATGCTGTGTTTTTGCAAAGTTTATGCTCTGCAAAAATGAAAAAGTTACTGAAGACATTAACTCTTCAGTGCTGTACAAATGTGGAAAGGCTCTGTGCTACTGAAAACTTGCACAGATCACCTTGGAAATGAGTGTCTGAACCATTGACCTGGGCAATAAAGTATTCTTTGAAGAGAAGGAATATTTTCCAGTACATTTTTTAATAGTTTAGAGCTTCTCTTCTGGTTGTATTTCAAGATACAGTATGATGGAGGAAATATTTTATTTATTTCATACAAATTACGTGCCTAGTTTGCTCCAGATAACCCTGATCTCTAGTATGGTAACAGACTGGTTATTTAGGCTGTCATCATTACTGAATGACTAAAATTCCTCTTTGTGCAACTTTTGTCACCTACTGAGAATGTACCATGGCTTCTCTGCAGGTACCTGTCCAAGTCAATGAATCTATGCTAGTGAAGAAAGTCTTCTGGCCCCAGAATCCAAGGAACTTATCCAAAATCCACTGGATTCAAAGGGAGCTTCTCCATGACAAAGATTTGAACAAAGCCTTTAGTATTAACATGAAATCCTGAAGTGAATGGCTGCTGTTCTTAAAGACATATTTTATCAATATCAATGTTGTTGTGTTGTCAATGGAGTCAATGTCTTCTGTGGAAGAAGACTGGTGAGAAAGCAACCATTAAATGAAATATTTTCTGAGTTGCTCTGCATGAAATGAAGAAAACAACTGTGATAACAGTCTTCTAAAAAGAATAAACTGCATTTAAGTGGGTTCTGTTTTACATGTGGTAAGAGTTAAGTTTGTGAGGGTGACATAAATAAAATATAAAATATGAAATATGAAAATAAATAATGCAATGAAGAATCTGATGCCCCTAAACATCAGTAGAAATTCTTATTGTGTTCTCTCCTATTTGCCTGAGTCATGAGTGTGCTATCCCTCCTCGTTACAAAAGGGAATGAAAATCTTTTACAGATATAACAGGAAAGCCTACATAAATTTTTCTGCACAAGTCAGAAAGATAATGTGAACTGGAAATTACATATTTATTATGATTAGTCAGAATAAATATTATGTTTTCAATGCCATGGGTACCTTTGAAGTGTAAGTGCAGCTGTCTTTTGTGTAGACTGTAAAAAAGTAGTGACCTAAAGTGTTCAACACTTGGTAGAAAACTGCATACACAAGACAGGTATGCCTTAATGGTGTGTGTGACACAGGCAATTGATGTCTTTTTTTAACCCTTCTGTGAAAGCCAAGTCATTTTGTGAAAGACTTCAGGTCTCACCAAGCAGGAAAAAGACAGCATTAATTCAGTAATTGTAGCACTTTCATAGACTAATGGAGCCCTGGGTTCTGGTCCTGCTAAAAGGGCTATTTATGTTAAATAGTGAGCGAATTCAGGGCACAGTCCTTGGAGCAGGAGGTAGAATTCAGATCTCCCCTTCTCATGACAAGCATTCAACTTAACACACTCTAGGAGGAATCTGGAGAAATCCGTGCTGTTCTGGTTTTGTATTGGCTATCTTTAGGCATCTTTTGCAATAAGAACACTGACTGAAAGCACTTGCTCTCAGTGCTCAGAGAATTAGTTATGAAAGCCAAATGCTCAAGGGTGAGGCCACATATGACTTTGAAGTGTCTAAGAAAGAAGCAGATATTGGAAGCCAAACTTTCCAAAAACTCTTCAGAGCCTCTTCCAGCCTCAGTTCTGTTTGTCCCTCTGTAGGCCCAGGAAAATAGCTCACAGCATCTGGAACAGAGTAATTTCCTGTGAACTAATACCCAAAATTGTAAACCTACATTCATGTTATGTTACTACATGTGCGACCCTCTTACTTAAATTCCAGTCTGTTAAGGATAAGACTGACAGAAAATTAACAGATACTGTTCAGGGGAGGAAATATGCTGAAATAGGTCATTATTTGGCCATCATCTATGTAATGCAGGGGCCAAAAATGTTGAAAACAGATTATTTCTGCCTGTGTATATTGAAGAAGAAAAGGTTACCCAAGGTTTTCTATGCATTTGGCTCAAGGACGCCGCAATACGAGAACATGTGATTTGTTAGGGAAATCCTATGTGACTCCTCTACAGCAGCTAACCAAGTAAACAAGAAGTGAGCTGGAACTTTCTGTACAAGGGCTTTTACTGGAATCATTCGGAAGCTTTTGAATATACTCAGGCTTCCTCGGGAGGTTCCATCTGTTGCTGCAGGCATCATCTCTCAAATAAACGAACTTTGAACAGCCCACGATTTGCAGATCAAGGACTTCAGAATAGGTTTTTCACCCTGTTACAAGTTCAAGGTCATGTTATCATTGTCATTTCCTGTGTGAGTTGATAGACTTTTACAAAATATGCTCTAGACTTCTATTTTTAATAGGAAATAAGCAGCATAAACATAATTTAATAAACCTTTCATCTTAACAATCTTGCTGATAATCTTCATGTATAATATGAATTTCTTTAAAAGGCATTTTTTGCATATTTCCACATGTGGCTTTTCAGACATTCAAGCTGGCACCTGTCTGTGTTACTAAATATGAAATTATTCAAAACTTGTAATCTTATTCTAAGCCTTTATTTATGCATTTCTTTATCTGACTGCAATGAAAATCATATGGGATCACTAAATATTGAATGTTCAAGTCTATCATTATCAAATTATGTCACTTGGGAGAAGTCAGTGGCAATGTGTTCTTCAAAAATCACAAGCAGAATATATAAAAAGCAGGATTATGGCTAAAAATAAAAATAAAAATAAAAATAAAAATAAAAATAAAAATAAAAATTTAAAAAAAGCTGGCCAAACCACCTCAGTTCATTCTTACAAATTATTTTTGGCCTTCTTTCTGCACTGAAATTTTCAGAGCTACATGATGATCTTGACAGTGTCTGTAACAGAATATGGACATTTAATTATTGTTTAAAATAATTTAAAAATACATTTCCTTTGTTTTAATATTAAAATGGTTGTATTCAGAAGTTTGTGACAGGTGCATTTGGGTGCATTTGCCCCTCCTTTACTCCTCCTCTGCTTTTTTTTTGCTTGGTTTTCTTATTTAAGCATTTTCACATTATTTCAGAAGGGTCATCTCAACTCAAAACTGTTGGTTTGTGAAGCAGTGAGAGCATATCAATTTTGAAATTCATTTGCTTGTCTTCACAGTGATTATCCTGTTTGGCTGAGCTCAGTGGCAAAAATATTTCATGCCAGAATTCAATAATCACTGGATTTTTAAATCTGTGGCCACTGTTCTGTGAGTAATAATCCACCTTTGCACCTTAACCACTGCAGCCCCATGCTTTCCAATTATTGTTTCCAATGCCGAAATTGCCTCTCAATTACTTCTCATGCCATTTATGTTGCCATTTCTAAATTATTTGAGTGAAGCAGAGCAAAACCCTGAAATCTCTTCAAAACATCTTATACAAGACTTTCTTGTAGATGAAGACTGGGCACTCTGTATTGAAGTTTTCAGTTCAGTTGCCAGCTCTTTGGGCTGTTGTAGCAACCATTCACGTTGAAAACAAAACATGACATCGAGCACCTATTCAATGTTCAGGAGTTATACTTTGCATTTAGGCTATTCTTAAGATTCATGTATCCTATAATTACTGCTCATTTTTTATCAGCCTTACAAGTAAAATTTGGACTTCTCGGGTTCCCCACTTCCTTTAAACAACTAACAAAATTTAGGATGTTGTAGATAAGTCCTATCCAGAGAAGAAGGTAGTGACAGAGTCAGACCTTTTGTGATGTACCCCAGTAAGCCTGTATGCCTGAGTACATCAGTTTCTAACAGCTGGGTTCTCTCCCACTGCTCCTAAGTCACTATTTCTTTCAGCCAGCACTCATAGGAGCTGTCATTTAACTTTTATTGCTCATGCCAAGTGCTTCTGCAGTGACTTCTCCTATTTCCATGCTACTTTTTCTTACTGCTCATTTATTTGTTTGTTGGCTATGCAGACCTTCACAAATATGCATCAGAAAAGTCATCCTAGCAAAAGTTAGAGGTAGAGAAAATGCTTTTTACTGTTTTTTTTACAAAATACCAATAGAGTCACACATTCCCTGGACAAATAGTGGTTTCAGTTCTGTTATTCCAAAGCAGTGGGAAAATGGATAAATGTCTTAAGGATACTGGAACACCCCAAGAGAGTCCTGTGACTTTATTGAGAAACCAAGAACACAGTATTTTATATGCCTTTTGCAAACCTGAGAGATCAGTGCCAAAAGATGTACTTTGTAGAGATTCCAAGCTCCTGTCATCAAAATCATGTCAGGAGGATCACACTCCAAAGAGTATCAGGGAGGTAGAGACTGGTGATGCCTAAGGCAGCTCTACATGTTTTCTTTTCTTTTCTCTAGTTCTGAATCTGCATAACTTGCTTTTCGCAAGCTATCACAGCCTTGGTTTTTGCTGGATGAAGGAGTCATATAAAAATATTGTCATGGAGGTCTTCTTGTGTTCATAGAATGCCACAGTTTCTTCATTATCTAAACAATTTTTTGATTATTTTAGATGCTATAAGTTAATTCTTCAGAACTTATTAGGCCTAAATAGGAGATTTTGAAGGTCACAAAAAACATAGACTGGAAAAATGTTGTGGAATATAGTCCCTTGCCTCTCTTTCTAAGTTTTGTAAAACCAAACTAAATACTTTTACAATAATAAATCAAAAGAATATTACCAGAAAATTTACCAGTCTGGAACAAAAAGAAAACTAAGTTTTATAATAGAAGTGATATGTGAAATTTGGATATTGATCGCATTTTGGATATAGATTGATCAGCAATTATTAATTAATTAACTAAGATTATTCAGAAGCTGCCCAGTGTTTTTCCCTTTTAACTAACAAAAGAAGTTCTCATGCATAAAACCCTTCCTCAAAAAAATCAAAACGCTCTGATCATCAGTTTCAGGAAAAGTTTTGTGAGTATAGGTCTTAGGGTATAGAGTTCTTCTCCCACTAAAACTGGCAGCAAAGGTTTGCACAGGCCTGATATGCTCCTGAATACATCAAAGACAAGAGATTTGTCACTTTGCCTGGCCAAATTTGATATTAAACATACACATGTATGCTAGTAAATACAGAGCTGGTTTATGTCCCTTAATAAAATTTAACAGTTACATAGCTTTATCTTTCCATACTGCTGTAAGCTGCAAATGACTAGCTAAACACAAAGATAACCCTGCCTCTCTAATCTTTAGCATGCCATGCTTCCCATTTGTTTCCAGTACAGAGATTTCCCGTGAAAGTTATTTCTCTGTACAGTGCTGAAATTAGAGGATAAAATTTAAGGCGTCTCTGGGAGACTATTAGTGGGTTGGTTCTGCAGCTTGTGGTTTATCTCAAAAGGTAAGAATAGCATTGCATTTGGTCAGTGACTGCTGCAGATAGAACGGGAGCTAGCTCCCTGGAAATTTCTATGACACTTGGCAGCATAGATTACAGACCTCCCTAAGAAAGTGCTAGAGTAGCTTTTAACCACTTTCAGAATAATTAAACAAAAGAGCAAAGGAGAGGGGAAGGGAGAACAAAAAAAGCCCCAAAACAAAAACAATCACTATCCAATCAAAACAAGGAGAGAAATAGAGAAGCAATTGTATTTGCAGAGCTGTAATAGTTAGCAAAACTAACACTTTTTTAGTGTTTAAGGTAAGACTGCCTCCAAATTTTCTCTTCTAAAAATGAAATGCTTATTTCTGGGTCAATCTAAGACTGTGCTGAGTAGCTCCCTTTGGAAGTAGAGTTATTGTTGCACTTCTTCTTACCAGCTGTGAGAACCCATCCCACAGGCCAAAGTGGTACAAATTCCCCCTAAAGCCTTTGGTATACTCCCTCTTTCTGGAGTCGGAGCCAGTTGCAGTACCAGAACAAACTTCACATCCATGTGCAATAACAGCAGCCTGCAGTCTCTCTGGCAACCACTCTTTGCCAAAAAAAGCAATGATTTATGCAACCACTGTCATCTGTGCAGCATACAAGCTTATCTCCTAATACCAGAGCCTCTCCCTGGGGATGTGGGCACTGGAGCTGAGAGATGCTTGCTCTGCTATCACTGCAGGACAGTGCTGCTCTGTGCTCCCAGCTGGAAAGAGAATAACCAGCCCCTAATTCCCCAGAGTCACCTTTTCTCACTGCTGCAGAGCTTTGGTTGGCACATACCCACGGCTACTGAAACTTCTGCCTCCTCTGGATGTGAGAAGGGCTAGGGAGAAGCTTTTACCACTTCAACATCAAAAGAAAACATGTTAATGGCACATCTTACGTTAGTGTCGAAGAAGTGGGAGTTTCAGCAAGTCTTTCTGTCCAGGCTTTCTCTTCTGTGGGTGGGAGGAGTCAGCCATTCCGAAAGAGCTCAACACAAAGGGTTGTGTTCCCGTGAAGTCCGGGAAAGTGGTAGGATTGCACAAGAGAGTTGTCAAGGTTGCTGTCTGTAATAAGGGACAGAGTGAATCATAGTGTGACTGTCACGGGGAAATAGAAGTTTCTTCCCAGCTTTCTGAGAAAGCCTCACTGTTCTGTGTGGAAAACGCACGGTTTCTTCACCAGAATACAACGAAAAAACCCAAAAAAAAAGCATGCCCTGGAGTAAGGACCAGAAGTTTGCACTTACCCGCTCCCTACCCAGGCACTACTGTTTGCACAACCACCTTCACTCCCGCTTCAGCCCTTTCTGCCTCCACTGTTTCCCGCTGGTTTCAAGGGATGTCCATGGTTCAGAATCAGAGCGGACAGTGCCCTCTAGCCTAAGGAGGCGGCCAGAGCATCCCGGGGGTACGCAAAAGCCTCTGGAGCACCCTTCCCATCGCACCCTAGGTCTTCCACTTCCCAATTAAGCCTTGAAACCTGCATGCACATTTATGATGGCACTTGTTTCTCCCTTGCAAATTTCCCTGGTGTTTAAATGCAAGACAGGGTTTCAGAGCCAAAAATGCCATTTAAGTGAGGCTTGAGTAGAGCTGTTGAGTAGGTAGGGCAAGATCTGACACAAAAGATTTATGTCAATACTATAATCTCCAAAGTCAAAAGAGACTCCATCTAAATGTGACTTCACACAGTGTGTATATTCTATATCTTAACAGGCTGAAATTTTCAGAGTCCACCTTGGCGTCAGTTTTACCAACTACAGGCACAAGAGAGAAGATGGCCAGGGGTCATGCCAACGAGGCATGGTGGAATTGATGTCTGTTGGTACACAAAAGTTGAAAGACAACAAAACCTCAGCTTACAGAGCTGTGTAGAGGAAAGAAAAACTGAGAAAACAAATGAAACAACAGGAATTTCCTTTTGGCTAGAACAAGCGCTCTGTGCTCAGCAGGTTGCTTCCTGCAAGCCTTTTCCCCTGTTCACTAGATGCCTATGTGGATTTTTTATTATACATTTTAGTTCAGCAGAAACTGTGTCAGGACCTTCACTTTTAAATTTTCAAATTTCATTAAAATGAAGGAGAGCTAGCAGCCTATCCAAGTATGAGGAACATCAAAATGCCAACTGCTGCACTGTCTGTAACTCGGCGTGTTCAGCCCAGGCTGCATTTCACAGCAGTCCCATGCATTAAACAGAACAGGCACAGGCTGAAGAGGCATTCAATACTTAAAGACTGCAACAGCCAGCATGCCAAAACCAAACTCCCTTACTGGGGCTTCACTGAGCTACCTCTAAAATTGAAGTTAGGAGCCTAATAAAAGCTTCTGGCATGTATGTTCTCTTCAAAGCCAGGTATTCCTACCAGAAAAGTTAATGTCCCTGTTCCAGAGGGCATCCAAGTGTGTTACAGCTTTGTGGAGGATGAGCACTGCTGTCATGCTCAGATGTGGGCTCACAAAGAGAAGAGTCCAGATGGTCTTTGCAACTAGGGACACAGCTCACCTCCCTCAACCATGATGCTTCAGACAATGGACAGAAGGCAAGTTCCTTTTTTTCCTCAGGTTCTTACTGTCAGTCCATCCTGGCTATTGCAAGTGTGCTTGAGTCCCTGGCTGTGCCTGAAATGCTCCAATCCAATGGCTAAGGCACAAAGCTGAACTTTGAACTCAGCACCTCCAGCAGACTAACCTCAGCCTAGAGCCCAGGACTGTGGTTTTACACACAGCAGGACTGCTCCTTCAGCTTCTGCCCTTGGATGTTAATTCCAGACCTATAGCCTTTTAAACTTTGCTCTTGCCTGTTTATTCCTGTTTATTCCTACCTCTTACCAGCCTTCCACAGGCTTGATGTTTGTACTCAATGTAGCTCACAGCAGCAAATCTATTCAGTTAAAAAATAACTTGAGGGCAGGTTAATTTAAAAAAAAAAGGAAAAGAGAAACCTGAAAAAAAGAAGAAAATTTAAAAAAAAAAAAAAAAAAAGATGAAAAGGAGAAAAAAAAATTAAAAAGGGAAAAAAATTTAAAAGAAGTAATTGTTTCCTCAATCTGTGTTACCATGTGGATGTATGCAAAGCATTATGTTAACACAATGCAGGATCACAGTATAAGAGACATATGATGGATGCTGAAGTTCATACTGGTGGCAGAAAAAGTACCTGCCAAACCCTAATCTAGGCCAACACATGCATCAACTCATTAACATGTATAAGCCTGTGCCTCATGCACTCACAGCACCTGTCTGAAGAATGTGCTTTGCAGCCTACCAGGTGTGCTGTGTTTCAGAGCAGGGAGGACAGAACACAGAAAAATGTGAAAGTGAATCCATTTTAGCTCAGTGCTGACAATTGTGGTTCTGTGACACCTGGTTGGTCTGCATCTTGTGTGACCCCGGTGGGGAATGAAGCTGCCTAGACATCCAGCTGGGCAAAGAACAGGAACAAGACAAAGCATGCCCAGTCACACAATTTCAGCATGTACATACATTTCTGATGTCTCCAACTGCTGTCCACATGTGTTCTAAAATGTGTTTTGCAGAAAATTGTTCTCTGCTTGAAGAAGTTCAGCCTTGCAGCACTGATGCTACAAAAAATCAGGCCTCATGCAGGCAGCTCCTTTGGCTTTACCAGGTTATGCAGAGGCAAATTAATATTGCCGTTAGTCTTCAAACTACCGATAACAAAAGTGTATGTTACATCAGACAGGAAGATGTAAGGATGAACACAGATAAGTAATTAAGTCGATACTAGGTTAGAATTACATGTCATTATAGAGTTATTTTTGTACAATAATAAAAACAAAGCTGAGAACAAAAATAGGTCCACCTTGATGGAAACTCCTAGAATAGGTACAGAATTTGCTGCAATAATTAACCTCATGCAAACAATTCCCTGCTTTTATGAAAACTTTTTTTAACCTGGCTTCCAAACATGTAGGAATTATCTGCTTTACTAAACTTAGCACTTCTGTTTGTGTTCAAATGCAGACCTTTTATTAGCCTACAAGAAAATTGTGGTTAATGAGGGCAAATGAAACACAAGCAAAAAAAAAAAAAAAAACACCATATTTCTTAAGTCAGGCCCAGAAAGGACAAAGTCACTCCTAGTAACTGCACTTTGCCATCATATCCTCCAAGGCCACATCTTGAGGCACCTTATTTGCATATTGTTTAATACTATAACATCCCAAGCTCTGATGCACTGTGTCAAGAAGTATTGAAACTCATATCTAAAAAATGACATGGAAAGACTGACAGGAGGAATGCTGTGAACCATGTGAATACAGAACTTCCTGTTCTCCTGAAAAGCATTTGTTACATATCTCTATCTCCTCTCTAGCTGAATTCTCTTTGCCTTGCTACTTCTATGCTGATGCAATAGGAATTTGCTTCCAAGCAGTGAGTGGGCTAACAGCTCCGTCCAAGGATAGTGCTGGAGAAGTCATATTTCTTTCCCTGGATACATTTCAATGTGGGGAGAGGGTGTTGCTGCCTGGAAGCTTTGTGCAAGGACAATTTTGAAAATTCTAGTGACTTACTCAGGATTCACTGAAACTGGCAGCCCAGCTTGAGTTACATGAATTCTGGTTGAATGGTTCCTGTTGATGTGGAGATCAGCTCTGGAGTGCATCTAAAGTTCATAACAGCTTAGAGTACTTCAAATTCATCCAACATTCATCGGACATGTTCAGGCCATGGACTGATACACAGAAAATCTGGAGCAACAACTTACTAAGCCTTGTAATAGAGAGGGCATTTCTCGGTGAGATCTCTTAGAAATAAATAAAGCATGGCAATATCTCGCTGCTAAATTGGTGATCAGAAAAGTGTGACTGCTGGGAAAGGCAATGCACTGGAAATAGAGCCAACACAACAGCGACAAAGAGTTGTGAAATAAGGAGCATAGTTGAAAGTTGCATAGAACACAACAGCATGTCTGAATGTGATAGGCTGCTGTCAGGGAGCCAGTGAAGGGCCTTGTAAAATTACAAGCATATGAATGTCTGAGATGTTCTTGGTATCTTTTATTTTCAGATTTCCATGCTTCGCTGGCTATTACAAATCTAAATTGCTTCTGACTCTCATAAATCCTCTTTTTCCTTATGTAATTAGGCCCTTCCACTACTGTACAAAATGGGCCTCTTCAGTTTCATATCCATAAATCACAGTTCTAGGACTGATTCCACCAATCTCTTCCACAATCAGCAAGATTGTTACCATTTGTTGGTTTCTTCAAAAATGTATTTAGTTTTATTCCTTCCCAAAAATTATTCTGTGTCCTATATCACTATTTCAACAACTGACCTCTCATGCTTCTGTATTAGACTCAGCAATATGATGCATCCAACATGATGATTAAGCATATGCTGTACTTTACACTGAGATATAACCACCTGTAGGATGGCACAGTTGCTTAGATTGAAAAGCAGGCCTGCAGATGTTAATTGGTTACAGCATGGAGATTGCTGTAGCAGGGGAACTTCAGCACCAAGCCCCTTCTCAGGCATCAGATCACTGTAGCCCCTGTAGACTTGTTTAACTGAGGTATTAAGACTTAGCTGAATGAAACACAAATGGAAATGCTTGTGGGAGCATCACAAGCCACACTAGAGCAAGGGTGGAAAGAATGAGCATTACTGGACACAACGGGCATGAACAACTGTACTCAAGCCAAGGAATGGTAAGGAGTGTGCTGGTTACATCAAGATCACAAGATAAGACCAAAAGCTCAGTTCCCTTAGCACAGGCTATTCACCATTCCCACCTCCCCCCCACCAAAAACTGTGCTTTGATAACATGGGCTCAGATTACATTTTCTCAACAGGAAGGCAGACAGTTGCCATAAAGATGTGAAAATGAGGATATAAGGTGATGGGCAGAAACTTTTCCACAGGTTCTGCAGAATAAGGCATGGAAGGGTCTGAGGCAAGATCATTGCACAGCTGCCTGACTCAGGAAGATTTAAAAGACCTGTTCAAAAGAATTGTTTGTAGTCACCAGTGAAGGTGGATCCAAGATACTCAGTGAAGACTCAAGAGTTGGTACAATTGTCCTCTGCCCTACACATAAATGCCCTGGTTAGACACCAAATCTTGGCATTTGGCAATATGTGGCAATGTAATCCATCTCCTATCACCTCTGCAATGCATGGGAGAAGCTTTACTTTCACTGCCAACAATAAGGGTCCTATTACTGGCAGTGAATCCAGTGTTTCAACACCATGTATTTCCCAGGCATCTGAGGTAGATTTTTTTCCCAAGGAAAGGAATGTGAGTGCATTAAATTTAATTGGTTTTGGCAAGTAGTGTTTTTTCTTCCCATTTCTTTTTAAATTCACGGCACTATCAAAGTTAGTGCAGGTCAGTAGATCAAAGTCCTTCATTGCTTCTCGCTGCAAACACAAAAACCACAACAGACTACATGGTTTTCCCACAGACAAGAGAGACTAGAGAATTTTTTGAAGCCCTTTAGCAATATATTGCCAACATGTCCCTGGTTTTATAGGCACAGGTCTTAAATGATGAAGAAAATGCTCTGTATTTGAAAATTATTAATTAGCAAGAGTTTATTTCTCTGGGGTCAGTGCTCTCATTTCCAAGAAAAGCTCTGTGTCAGCATGGCAACAAGAGATGCTTCCACTGAGACTTCATAGGAAAGAACTGTTGCTTTGTACACAAAAATACATTTTTGTGCACAAAAACACATGTACTATCCCCAGTACTGGAGGTTATTCTTGGCGTGAGTAGAGGTTACTCCTGCGTTTATCACAGCCAATCTGAGTTTTGTTATTGGCCTTCCTGAACACATTCAGTCAGACCCAAATTTGCTTTGTTGGTTTTATTATATAATTTCGTTTTAAATAAAACAAGAACAGATAGCCCATAAAAACAACTATTGGCAGACCTTTGCTGGCAATACTATATATTTACAATTTCTGGCTTTTGTAAACACTGGTAGAAGTACTAAATTTCAAACTTCTGGTTAAACTGTATGGTTTGTAAAATGTGCACACAACTTCTCAGCAAAGGAAATTCTTTAATATTCTTTATTGGCTGGAAGAAAGTGGGTGCCAAATACAACTGTGAAATGGGAAACAATGCACAAAGGAAAAGTTCCAGAACATCAACATATCCGTTCCTTTTCTCTGCCATAAATAACCAACACACCCTTAAACACAAGACTAAATGGCTCCAGGAAATTCTCATTAACGAAAATTTCCTAGCTGGACTTCTCACTTTCATTTGGAATTACATACCTCAAGAACTGTTTTCTGACCTAGACAGCAGATCTGTTGACATCTAAGTAATATTAAGCCCTGAGATAGACTAAGATAAACTGAAGCTAACCTACTTTCCATAGAAACTTAAACCTCTCCCTCTCAGTCCAAAATACTAGTGTTGAAAGGCACAGCCCTGCTGCTGTTGACATCAATGACAAGATCCTACACTGACTATATAAAGACACAGTTGTGCATTCCAGCCTCTGTCCTTCAGTTTTCTGGAAAACAGAGATAAGGCAGGAAACAAAATAAATGGGCTTCGTGCATGTATTCTGTGCAGATAAATTTCCTCATAAAATATAGCAGCTATGATATTTTATGGAGAAGACATCATGATGAGATTGGTTGCATGCATAGCATATATACTGCAGATCAGAAGTAGCAGGGTAATTAGGCCGCTTGTTTATCTAAGGGATGTTTATATTAAAATTAAAATATTTCACTTTATAAAAAAAGAGATAAGTGATACCAACCATCTGTAGTCTTATCATCTTGAAACTCATGCTATGCAGACTTGTTGTAAATTGTATCAGACCGAGAAATTTCTGTCTCTTAACTTCCAGTTGAGTCACTGAAAATTGACTCATTATTACAATATCTAAAACATTAAAACAGCTTCAGGAACTATCCCTATCTCTGTTTTGCCCTGGATGCCTCCTCTAATTTCACCACATGTATGAAATGTCTGTGAATTACAGGGAAGCTACCTGGTTAATTAAAAAGAGACAATAGTAAAAATTACTATTGCTTTGTTTTGGAATCTAGAAAATTTGTCAAAACTTCTGCCACCACTGAAGTGTAATGTATCATGTACATGGCACAGGGCTTTCTGACAAATAAGATGAGCCTTTATTAAAGTTGAAATGAGTTGCAGAAAAGGAAGATGGCAGAATTTCATTCAACACTTTCAATGCCTTCTAAAGACATGTTTTTGTCATTTTCATGGATGGAAACCTGCATTTGTGTTTGTCATGCATGGCACAAAGTGCATGCTACATCCTCATGAAACTTTGATGCCAACTCTAGAGAAGGCACCAGGCTTCAGTAAATGAGATCTGGAAATTAAGATAGAGGCACTGCTCCCTTTGTACAGGTGTGTACAATGAAATGCCCACTTTCTCCTCAAATCTTGAGGTGCTATGTGTATTCCCAGGTGTTTTTGTGATTTGGCTGCTTTTGCACAAAAGAAAGTAGAAGGGTTCCTGGGCTAGGATGGCAACTAAATGGGAAAATGTTCTTTGGCAGCTGCACCAAACATCTTTGTGCCAGCAGTGAAGTTTTCACCACAGAATTATCCATCCAGCAGCCTTTCCAGTGAGGAGAGATTTGGTACTGTGACTGATTTGCTGGAAAGGCAACTGCTTAAATCTACTAAATAGAATATGCCTAATAGGGGTCTTAAAGTCTGTCCATCCTTGGAGTTGTGAGTGTTTCAGTGCACATCAATGTTCTGCTTGGGATTCACAGCCCACAGCTTCTCTTCAAATGAGGTTTAAAGTAATCCAGGAATGGTAGGTATATAAGGAGACTTAATCCTTCCTCTTGAGATGACACAGGCCAACACACAGACAAGTGTCTCAGGGTTCAAGGTCTGAAGTAAAGCGTGGTCTTGAGCTAGAACAGATCTGAAGTCACGTATCTCAATGCATGACTGAACCACAAGTTTCTCGTGCATCTTACCAGTCTACTGAAGCTCCAGTTTTGTTTGTGCAAGTAAAAATGCTGGAAAGGAGATAGAGCAGTGGCAGATTTCTTCTCTATAGAACAGCCTGTGTTCACTTAGACCGTGCAGGCAATGTGCAGGATGGCAGGAAATTCTGGATTTGAGGACCTGAAATTATCTACTTAGCCATCATGGGACACAAGTTCTGGTCCAGGAATGCCACGCAAGTAATTTGCAGTCCTCGGTCATCTGTGTTGTGAGACAAACAAAATCTGCAGCAACTTGGAAAACGGCACTAGGAAAATGTAGGCAGAAAAGTACAAGGAAATACAGCACTTTTTCTCCCCATTCTCCTGTGGTTGACTGGGGCACAAGAGAGGAGCCACAGGCTTGCCAGCTTTCTGATTTTATGGGTCTCGTGGCATATTTTTTTTTTAAACTGCCCGACTCTTGAGACTGTGGGATTGTGAGGATTTCAAGTTTAATTTGAAAGAGAGGCTGACATGCAACAGTTGTGGCTTCAAAGAAATGTTGGAGGTCAAGTCTCAGACCTCAGAAACTAGTGGTAAATTCAAAGATAAAATGAATCAAGAGTCGCCTGCGTCTGGGCCAGGCCCGCCGCGTTCAACCCTGGAGGTCTGGCAGCGCTGGAAGTATTCAAGGTGCTTTTCTATAACGGGTATTTGACCGTGCCACAGAGAAAACCCGCAAGGCTCAGATGAGACCCGCGCCTCCGCCCTCCCCGCAGCAGCCTCGCCACAGCCCGCTGGGAACGCGGGCAGCCCGCCGGCGCTGCAGCGTCCCGGCAGCTTGGCCAGCACGGCCAAGGGCGCCGGCAGCTGCCGGCGGCTCCGGCCCGGGAGCCCCGCGGCTGCCGCAGCGGGCCCGGAGCGGAGCGGGCCGGGCGCCGGGACGCGGCGGTGGCCGGGGCAGGGCCGGGGGCGGCGGCGGGCGGTGCGCGGCGCAGGCTCCTCCCGCAGGCAGCCCGCCAGCCCCGCTCCTCCATCCCTCCTCTCCTTCCCTCATTCCTCCTCCCTCCGCGGCTCCATCCCTCCTTCCTGTCGGCGCTGCGCACTGCTGCCGCCGGAGCTGGGCCGCGCCGCGCACCGCCCCGCGCCCCGCGGCATGCGGCGCCCTCAGGGCACGGCCGGGCGGCGCCGGGTGAGTGCGGGAGCGCGCCGGGCGCCGGCTCCCGGCCGTTCGCACCTGGGAGGGGGCGGCCCGAGGGGCGCGATGATGGATGTTCCCTCCATCCCTCCCTCGCTCTGCCCGCCCCGGGGAGGTGCCGGCCGGGAGGGGCGGAGAGGGGCGCTGGCAGCCCCGCCGGGACCCAGCGCCGCAGCGGGGAGTTTGGGAGAGCCCCCTCAGCTTGACTGCCTGCGGTCGTGCGGCTCGGGGCTCGGCCGGGCTGGGGACAGGTGGCGGCGGCGCCGGGGTCGGGGGTCGGAGGCGGTGCGGGCGCGGAGCGCGGCAGCCTCCCCTGGGGGCGCGGGGGGAGACGGCGGCTCCTCTGCCGCTGCCCGGAGCTGCGACTTAAATAGAGGCTGTGTTTTGTCAACAGCTCATTCTGCTGGCCGGCAGGTTGGCTGGCTCGAGGACTGAGCAGCGGGTAAATACTATTTATGCCTCTTTTTGTAGTTTTATATTTTATTTTATTTTATTTTATTTTATTTTATTTTATTTTATTTTATTTTTATTATTTTTTTTATTTTTATTTTATTTTAATTTTTAAATAAGTAGCGCCCTTTTGGGAAATGGACCATAAGAGGGGACTGAAGGGCCCCTTCTGTGTTTGGGGAGCATCCAGACATGCTGGGCGCCTCTCTGCACACTGGCTGTACAGGGACTCCGGCACAGCGGCAGCTGTCCTGTTTTGAGCGATTGAATTTCTAATGTGCGTAGATACCGTGTTTGAAAACGATTTCTCAAACCTTTGAGGCAGTTCTGTAAAGAACATCATTCCCTTGTTAAAATTCAGCGTGTAGATTTGAATCGACTATGTTGTGGTGGCATGCTGTGTGTTATTCGGTAGGAATTGGTTATATGTATGGTTTGTTGTTCAGTTGTCGTTGGTGGTGAATACCTGGAAAGTTTGCTATGAATGGGAGTGAAGATTTGGATAGGTATTGTAATCACCTAATACTGAGGAGAGTGGGGATGGTGAGCTGTTGTAGGAATTGTCACTCTGCTTCTTTTCAACAGGCTTTCACACTTAAAATTGCCATTGAAAAAACAGTCAAACATTTATATTGCATTATCAAGGCCATGTCCTGTCGAATTTCCTTCAGGAAAGCCTGGGAATTGGGTCGATTTCTGCTGTATTTGAAGCTCAGCTTGTTACCTAAGTGAGGCAGTGTGACTTGCCTTCGACATCTCACCTGGATGTCCATTCTGTCTTTTCTCCTTACTGCAGAATAATTCTTTAAATTCTTCCTAAACCTTTAGTTCAACCCCACAGCATGAACCCAGACTGCTAATAAGACTAAGCAGGTTTACTAACTGTGAGAAAGATTAAACTCCATGTCATGCCGTGTTCCCTCTCCAATCAGCATGTGGCAGTGCCAGCTGAGACATTATTTTTTTTTTGGTGTAGATCCATCAGTGCCCACGTGCTTTATATATAAAGCTTTCTGTAGGAAAGAAATTCTTCCTGTGGGGAAGAATGCGTAAATGCCTTGATCTGCAGAAAGTCAGTGCTTGTCCTTAGCTTATCAACCATTTAATGCTGCACGATTTTGGTGATAAACTTTGATTTCTGTTGATTTCTTTACATAAAGGTGAGAATAGACTTAGAAGTCTCCTGGATTTGGCCACAGTTTGAATCAAGATCAAAACAAAAATTAATCTTTGATGAGGGGAAGGATTTGGATGTGGAAGAGACAGGATCAAATGCCCTGAGTGTATCCACAGAATGAATAGCAAGCACCACATCTGCCCTTGGTTGACATCTCTCAGCATGAGTTGCTGGCCATTAGCTGGAGATGGGGCTGTGCGTTACTTCAGAGAGGTCTGAAAAAAGAAAGACTATTGTCAGAAGACTGCAGGGGTGTGATCTACCCTGGAAAAGCGTTGCAGAAGGTCACAAAAGTAAAGCTTAAAAATCACTAAGTTGGAGCTGGTTTGGAATATTAACTTCTAGGGAGTCAGTAGATCCCGTTTTTGTTTGTTTTTTGTTTACTAAGTCTTTGCATCCTTTCATCTTATCACTGCTTCATCTATTCAACCTTCTATCAGGATTACTAAGTGATAGCAATTTCCATTGTACACTCTCCAAACACAGGACTTTAGTAATCTAGAGCAACCCAGCAGCATTATTTGTGAGTTAGATTGTGCAAAATCCCTTTACAGGTGTGCTGAGGAAAGGGAGAGATTTAACCTTTAGGTGAGGGCATTCACACAGACTTGCCAAAGGCAAATGAGGCATACATGGGAACAGCCATATGGGTGGAGATGCTTGTCTCAAAGAGAGGAAGACTTTTTCACAGGTTGCTGCTGCTACACTGGCAGGTATTCATTGAACTTTAATTTCAAGTGCTTGTTGAGTTACAGTCTCTGGCCATAAGGTCACATCTACTTCAGCATTATGCAGCTCAGGGCTTTAGAAAATGTTTTAAAAATACCTGAATTAATCAACATCTGTAGGTAATGCTAGAACAGAATCTCTAAATGTATTTGAAACAGCTCTTTCAGAGTATGACTGTTGGATTGCTTAATCCAATGACTGTGTGACAGCAAATTTTGTGCTTTATGATATGATGTATTTAAACAACCTAGATGTTTTTAAATACTGACTCTATCTTGTAGAGTGCAGTATATCACAAGGCTGATGCAGATGGATTATGTTTTTCTTTTCCCCTTAGATGTAGTTATGATTACTTACTGACTGGTAGGCATCAAATTTCTGTCTAAAAATAAGAAAAATAAATTGCTTCTAGATCAGACTTGAGAAGTGCTTTATGCTTCAAAGCTGGTTGATACATTTTGTTCTTCAAACAGTTTAATGTAAAAGATGAAAATAATCCTTGGGACAAAGACCTGGAGACCGATCCTGCACTTTCAGTGAGTGTCCTCTCACAAGGACATGAGTGTTGCACTGAGTCAGTGGTTACTTAAGCTTCAGAGAGAAATGCCATCGACAGAAGGGCTGGAGGAATCTTTATCCTGACTCACCTGTCACTTTGAGTAGCCTGAGGCGTTGCTGATACCCCCACAAGTGCTGCAGTGACATGGGTTGCTTCAGAAAGGGAAAATTCTGCATCTTTCTTCTCCTATGTCTTTGAACAAAAGCAACAGGTTTTTGCTTGGAACCTGATTCTTTGGTTCTGTGTTCATTTTATCAGCAGATACAAGCAGGGAGTGATTGCTTTGTGAATCTTGAGTGTTTAAGCATCAGGCAAGTGGTATGACCCTGTCAAAGATGAGACTGCATCTGTGCATGCTGATGCCTACAAAATTTATCATCACCTCTCCTTCTATTTTTTTTTACTCTCTAATATTTACCTGCGGCTAAGTGGGATTTTTGAACAGGTCTCTTTGAGGTTGAAGCATCAAAACTTTGGGTTTTATATGTGCTTAAATGATATTCCAGAGTCATATGGATTTCTTCCAGAGTCATTAGCACGGCAATGACGAGTGCCATATGAATTCTTAGAATAACAGACCTATTTTCTTACCTGTATTTTGAGGGATTGAGGGGCAGCTAGGATATCTATCTCTAAAAAATACAGAAGCCCCCCTGTGTTGTTTGCCTTTCTTCCTTACTGACTTACAAATTAACAGATTTTAATTAGTATAACTTATCTTTGGAAGTTCTTATGTGTCCCTTAGAAATATAGCTGGGGACTGTTTTTCATACACATAATTTTTTTGCTGCTCACTGCTATCCTCCTTCCTCTGGAAAATTTTTAGTCCTCACATTTATAGACTGTGAGAGCCGTGCTGCTGTGTCCGTAAGGTCCTTGAACTCCTGCAAGCACCAGAAGCTCAGCAGTGGCTTTTGCCACTTTGCTGCTGTCTGCCTTTCCCTGCTGGTGTCTCTTGGAATCATTCCTAGTAGCAGGTTTCACTGTAAGCAGAAAATGCTTAGGCTAAAAATAACCCTAAGTCATTGGTATGAATGTTGGTCAGGGTGTAAGGTTTTGAAGGGCATATGTCCCCCCTCCTTTCCGTGCACTGTCTGGAGCTGGCACTGGAGTGAGGTCAACTGTTGCTACAACAGAACCAGCTTTCCTTTATCCCACAGGCAGAGAACTGCTGAGTCGTCAGCTGTCGAGTCCAAATTGTGCCATTTACCTCAGGGAGCACAAATTATAAAGGCACATGTCGTGGAAACAAGGACAGCGCTGTGGCAATTCTCTCCTCCTTCTGCCTCACTTCCTAACCTGCCAAAAATCAGGCCCTCAGCAGAGGATGGACTGCTGTGTTGGCAGGTTGGTGTTAGCACACCTCCCCTCTGGATGGAGCCATGTGTTGTCAGGGAGCAGTCTCCTTTCTCATCTGTATACCCAAAAATTCAGGGGCAGTTTCCTGCAAAACCAAAAGCACAGCCTTTCAGCCAGCCTCAGTTCCTTGAAATTTCCTTAAGTAGATAAAGTAGTGCTTTCTTGAGGTTGATTTTTTTACAGCATTCTCTCCCCAGACAGCCACTTTCAGTGATACAGTACAATTGATTAGGAAATGGTTGTGGGGTGTTTTTTTAGTTTTTGGTGGTTTTTGTTTGGTTGGTTGGTTGTTGGTTTTTTCTTTTTTGGGGGGGGGTGTTTTGTTTTAGAGGGGGATGGTTCTGTATTGATGAGTAATGTTATGCTAGTGTTCTCTGCCAGTATAGCTTACTGCATTTTGATCATCAGTCAAAAAGTACTTCCTTTTGAAATATACATATATTCCAAAAATAGAGGTATGCATATGTGCTTGCTTTGTGCCTACTACCTATCAGCTGCACAGATAACAGCTTTATAATATTGACTGTGATAGTTTCATATCAAGGTTGCCTGGTAATTTGTAGTGCGTAATCATGAAATTTAAATAAAGCAATGTATTTGAGTGGGGTTTTTTAGGTGATAAACACTGTCTGAAAAGTATGCTGGAATGCCTCTTATGCTTGCGTAATTTTGTCATTATTGCACAAGTTGCTTAAAGGTATAATAAAAGTACAAGTAACAGGGGTGGTTGAAGGGTTGACAGTGTAAACCACTGTCAATCTGGCTCAGAAATGGTCCATCTTTTACTCCTTGGCCTCAGCCATCCACTTAAATTAGTTTTGCTCCCTGAATTAATCAGTTCCTTCCCTCCAAGAGGAAGTGCAGGCTCAGTTGACTGTTCGTAACTCAGGCACAGTTAAGCATTTCTTCTGGATGGTGCAGGTATGGCCTATGGCAAGGTTGGCTAGGGTGGTGAGCAGAGCGAGCCAGTTCTCTCTCAGCTGGCTTGATGCCCTTGAATGCCCCCCACATTGTGCCCTTGGGCATGACACACATTTCAGCCTGAAGCTGTGAAAATTGCTCTTTCTTCATTTATTCAAGCACTTTGAGCACAGAAGCACAGAAAAAGCTGCTTCATGGCCAGATGAACACCCAGGCCACTTGCTGCAAAGTTGTCTTCTTCAGACTCAGGGTGGTCTCAAACATTGTGAATGTGAGCACATCATTTCACCTGTGGGTGAAGATACCTCCTCCACACTGCAGTCCATCAGGATGGTCTGAGAATATCTGATATTCATGTTTTCTGTGCCTTTATTAGCTGCATTTCCAATTACATGCATATTTGAGAGTTGCACATCCTACATGCGTTGGAGAACTCAGAGGAAAGAGAAATTTGGACTAATGAAAGAGGAGTCATGGCTGTGCTTGGTGTGTGGCAGGTCTGGGCAGGCAGTTGCCTTTTGGGGTTTTTTGGTGGTATCTGCCTGGGACTGGCAGCCCTTCTTTGCAAACAGAACGTAACACAGTCATCCAGAAGCTCTTGTGCCAAGACAGCAGTGTTGCTCATCATGTGATGTAACTATGTTTGTATGGCAGATCATGGTTTTGCACTTCTTGAACTAGGTGATCTAATAGCCTCTCTTAAGTATAAAATCAGTGAGGACAGAGCTTCAAAATATCTTTCTCAAATAATTGGTTTTAATATTACTGCAGGGCAAAAATGCTTCCTTAATCAAATGAACTTCAGAAGAAAATTATAATGGTCAGTATTATAGGTGGAGCTTCTGCAGATTCTGAAGCCGAGAGGGGGAATATAAGTTATAAGTATTCCAATTATAACTGATTTTCACAATAATTCTTGTTTTGGATCAAATTCAGCACTTGAGGCAGGAGATGCGCGAACTCTGAGGTTTTTGCAGCTACTCTGGAGCTAAAACCAAAGAGATAAGCTTCTAATGTTTAATCCTAGGTGGGAAAAAAAAGAGAGGAGGTGAGAGAAAAGCAAAGGAAAAGAAAAAAAAAGAAAAAGTGGTTAGTTTATTTATGTTGTAAACTTCACTGTTGTCTTGAGTTATGTGCAACAAGAACTGAAGTGCTGTGTGTGTGAGGTGAACATAATGTCAAACTTTCTTAGGGCTTCTCCTGGTTGTGAGGATAATAGTATCTGTTCCCTAGAGTCTACCTGTTCCTCTTCCTTTTCCCCTCCTGTCCCTGCTTCACACATTTCCAAAGGTCATGGCTGTGGGATGTCTTTAGTGCACAGATCTCAAGGCACGTAACTCATACTTCATCTGCTAGAGCAGTATTGTCACAATTCCCAGTGTAGAGCATCCTTCTCCAAATTAAATGTGATTGTTCTGTTTCTTTTTTCAAGATGATGGAAATTTTTGACCAAATGTTGCCACCTATTTCCCATGTTTCAAAAGACAGGTTCAGTCTGGATGTAAATCCAGCAAGGTGTTATGTGGCTCTTATTTTAGTCTTACCTCAAAGTCTGAATTTTGTCCCTTGCACATTGTCTTCCTTCACCATTAAAATCCTTATTGAAGTGAGATCTGTGCATGATTTGTGCTAATCTAGTCTGACGTTGGAGTAATGTAAACTAAAGGCTTTAATGTAGTAAGACTTGCATTGAACCCATATTTAGAATTTCTTAGTAATGCATCCAATCTTATTTTTATTTCAACCAGTTCACTCCTCCTATGAAAACTTTTGCCAATACTTAATTAGTTTTACTTTTCATAGAGTTGTCTTTTCAGTGGAGGTCTACTGCATATCCTCTTATGTCTTCTTACATGGTGGGCGAAGTTTAAATCCTTTCTCTGTGTAGGTAGTTGAGAACTGTGACCAAGTAACCTCTGTGAACTAAATAGTTGCATTGTGTTAGCGTTTGCAACAACAGCCCCAAACTGTTCATAGTAATAATTTGATCCTGAGTATAAATCGACTTTGTCCTGAATGAAACTGTTTCCACTGCTAATGAATGGCTAGTTTTTCTCTTGAGTTCTCAGATCAACAGCTTTTGTAAGGTAGCTTGATCCATACAGAAAAAAGTTGTTAGGACTTATTTCAATATCTTTTATGTGTTTATTTTGCTTGAGCTGTGATAACTGATACTTTGAAAATGGAGCGTTTTCCGGTTCCTTCCTCATATTTCAACTAATGAGTAGTGTAGCTGGTGTTAATATGCAAAAAATGTATCCTTGAAAACGTTAGATTCTTGTCTGCTATCTTTTTGCCCTGGTGTATGAATGCTTGCTAATCAGTAGGTAGCTCTGGGTTGTAATTTGGGCAGTGATTACTGCAGACAGAAATGGGAGCAAGCACTCAGCATTACAATAGCTGCCGTAGAATTAGGTCACTAACAGGCTTTCAGCAAAATAGTGTTAATTTTCCTATTCACACACTCAAACACAGAATTTATACTTATAATTTCACATCTTTTCTGACTGATCCTCAAGTGTAGCATTCTTAGCAATGAGTGTTTCAACTTCAGATGCTTCGTGTGACTGCCCAGTTCAGCATTCCACTCTTCTGTACCAAAGACTAAGGAGAGAGCTCCTGCAGTTGGGCTCCTGCAAATGCACAGTGCAAATGTGAGTTTGTGCATACTTTCATTCATAAGTTAGAATTAGTCATACACTTATGTGTTTGCAAATTCCAGAGCACTATGCATATATATGTGGTTACTGAGGCTTATTATCTTGCATAAATCTGCAGTGAGTTAGTCACGTGAAATACCTCTTGTCAGAGGGCACAAGTAGTCTATAATAGCATTTAGCAGCTTGTTTTGTGAGACCTGAGAACTAAGATGAATAAGATGCTGCAATCAAACCCCAGTATTTTCATGAGCTGATCACTTTAAGAAGTATTGGTAAAAATTGTCTCCTCTCGATTTCTTCCTTTGAAGTAGTGACCATTAATTTTTGCCATATTTAATGATAGTCACTTGTTTTGGTTTGGCTTTAATTTTTAAATTTTCTTCTTTGGACAAAATAAGGTATTTGTCACTTATATTCCTAATACCTACATGATATAGATCTTTTTAAGCTCTTCTGCTGTGATTTACAAATATTTTTTGTATATAATATTCTAAAGTAAAATATTTGTATCCCTGAGACATATATATTGGCATCTAAATACGTTTTGCATTTATAGTCCATGTGCAGATTCTGTGAATAGCTCTTTAGTATGGAAAGTTGCAGAAATGGGAGAAGCAGAGTACTCTCCAAAGCTGTTTGAGGTGGTGTTATTTGTATAAAAATAGCAATTTGTGAGTTCTAGTGACTTGCTTCATGGTGAGATTGGCACGAGGTTTTGTAGAAGAATATTTCACACAAGGAAGAAAAAATGATGTGTTGGTGTTTCATACCATAAAATTAGAGGTTCTGCCGGTCTCCGGATTTAGGCAGGTGTGCTTGTGAGGATATGCTTGGTCTTGTGCTCTGTGTGCTCTGTGTGTGGATAGACCTGACTAGATTCATGAAGAGCAGAATTTTTCTTAAGGAAGAGAATGCTGGAATAGAAACTAAAAATAAACTGAAACAGAATGTATGATTCACATAACTACACCCAGATTTTAGTTCTCCAGCTCTTCAGGTACCCCTTGCCCCTGCCTTTTCTTCCCCATGTCTGGCCACCTCCATCTGCAGCCACCAGAGAGACCACTGAGAATTGTCCCACCAGGTCTCTTGCTCCCGCACTCGGACTTGCTCAGCACTTTGGAAACAATAGCTGCTTCATTGCTGACTTGTGAAACAAAAAAGTTAAACATATCAGCAACAATGCATGAAAAATGTGATGAACAGCCTTCCACAGGAAGAGGTTTTTCCATTTAGCTGTGTAGATATACAGAATTTATTGGTGTCAGAAGCTAATAAGTAAGAAATCCTTCTTCTTTTGTTCTTTATCTGCCAGCTCAATACTGAGAGAAGTAAACTGTGAGATTTACTAATAATAGCAGGAAGGAAGAACCCTGTTAAGCATAGATACAAAAGTTGGAATTACTTGTGTGTGTAAAATCCAAGGTTGTTTTTTCCTCTCCTCAGCTTTTTTTTATAGTTACCCTTCAGAAGAGAAAAGAAAAAGAGAGCTTCAGGAGGTGAATCTCACTTTCAAGGGAGGATTGAGAGAGAAGAGGCAGATGCAAGTTACAGATTCTATAATGATGGTCATGTGAAAGTGAAGATATGAGATGTGGCCTTGAAAATTGCTGTTTAGTTTTCTTATTTTAAGCATGAATCATGTCAGAGGAGACTTGTGGAACTGACTCACTCTATGTCCTATTAGTAGCAGTCTCAATCATCTATGAGCTGCTTTAAATTTTAAATGAGGTGCAGCATCATTACCCTTGTAGATGCTGCTGTCTCAGCGCTTGCTAGTGGATTATTTACAGGGACTTGATTCTCTGTTTTCTTAACTTCTAAAAGAAATTGCAGAAAAACATTGTTTTATTTTACAGCAGTAAAAATCATGGATCCTAGCCATTGTGTGTATTATTTTAAAATGTTCATATCTTCATTGCCTTGTTTCTTTTTCTGATCATTATTTTAATGCTGCAGAGTTTGCTTTACTATTTTATCCCTGTTGAAACCAGGACAACATCCCTTCAAAGCATTTTTATAGCAGTATTTTCTATTCTGAGACCCTCCATGAAAGACCTAAAGGCCTGCTAGAGTTTTCACATTAAGGAAAATAAATAAACTTTCTAAGATCGAAAAACCCAGCTAACAGACAAAATATAAACTTCTCATTTAGATTATTCTAAAAAACTTCAGAATTTTTAGTGTCTTTTTTGTGGACTGAGTGATTTCGATCTATGTTTGAATTCTATTTGCAGTCATTTAGCAAAAATTGGAAACAAAATTTCAACTTTCCTTTATGTTTTCTTTTTAGACAATGTTCTGCCTAAACTGAATGATCAGACTAAATTATTGGAAATGGAAAGCTGGGTGTTAATGTATTTGTAAAACAATTACATCCTGTGCCTTTGGCATTCTAGTAGGTGATTCATTTCAGTTAGGGCAATACACTTAAGGAAGTGCTGCCTGTTTGTAGAGAGGGTAGCATGAAGGAGCACACTAAACCTGAGTGAGGTGTATGCTTCTTGGTAGCATTTATTAAATTAAAAAAAAAAATTAAAAGTCTATTAAATGGGTAGAAAGGACAACATGGAAGAGTCAGTTTATATTGAGGCACTGGTTTGCTGTGCTGCTACAAGATCTGCAAGTGGACCATAAGCCTTTTGCAGAAACCTCCTCTGTGAGAGGAGCAGAGCAGAAAAGGAGGAGTAGTGTTGCCCTCAGAAAGCTGGATTAGTGTTCACTGGGCCCCTGGCTCCAGTGGAAGCTGTGAGCAGCAAGAGGACGAGGGAGTACTGGTATCATAAGCAGGCATGAGAGTGAATTCATGTATGTGCATGAAGTGCTTGGTTAATATTAATTTCTTATGGCCCGTGTCTTTGAGATTTAATGAGAAAAGAGACCAGATCTGATATATGTTAACTTAGAAGTCAATATTTGTATTTTTGAGTACTTAATTCCCACACTTTGCCACCTTAAAAGGAGAGATATGCACGTATATATGCATAAGTGAAAAATTCCAGGGGGAAAAAAGTGCAATTGAAACAGCATGTGAAGGAAATACAACTGCTATGTTCTGATAATGTCCTACTGTATTGTAGACCTTCCTCCTTTGTAAAGACTGGAAGGGGAATGGCAGCATTGAGGCCCCACTTGTGTGCAGAGCAGAGACGAAAGTGTTTGCCCACCCCAGTGGAAGGGTGGTCATACATGATAACGTGCTGCAGTATGTCTTCATGGGATCTGTCAGATACTTATTAAGAGAGGAACTACAACAGGTCATGAGAGCTTTTAGTCTTAATAAAGATTAGTACAACAGGAATTTGTCAGAAAATATAGATCTGTAGTTTCAGGAATTGCCCATTTCCTTGATTAGTTAAAAAAATCAATTTATTTCTCGTAAGTGACTCTCATTCCTTACATTAATTCTAAAAGGATATCACATAACTGTTGCTCTTTGTTCTCAATATATTATTTAATGTGAAAGCTACATTTCAGCATTTGATCTATTTATGTGCTCCTCGTACACATGAAGAGAGTCTTTCTTTGGATTTGATTCATTGTACCTTAAAAATAATTTGAATACTACAGGTTTTATTCTAAACAATGAAGGATTCCAACCTCTGGGTCATTGCTGATTTTTTAAAAAAAGCACTCTTGGAATGGCTTCAGTAATTATCAGTGTTCTACTATAAAACTAATTAGGCTTTTCCTGTGGTGGAAAGAAGATTAAAGGTCATATAGTTCAAAATAAATTTTTTGACATTTCCAGATAAAGGAAAATAAACTCTCATTAGTAAGGTCAACTTCTTTAATGTTTGTGAGTTCATAAGGGTGTATGAGCTGAAGAGCATGGGTAGGGACAGAATTATGCAGATAATATGACTCTTCTAAGCAACAGCAGTTTTATTCTGCAGTCTTTGTAAAGTCTGAGTGGTGTGGTCTGGCCCTTCAACCTGACATTGAGTAAAGTGCAGTTGACAATGTGGGCAAATGATATTTTCCTCTGAAGACGTGCTATTTTGAGAACTACACAGTGGCTAACAGTATCCTCCAAAACTGAAATGTGCTTTGAAATTATTGGATTATGTTTTCTTACAGTTATGTGTAGTAAAATGCAATAAGCACTGGAGAAGTGGGGAACCACTCTGTGTGTTTTCATTAGATTCTTGGTTTATGTACTAAAAAAAAAAAGAGGTGTGTTTTTTTTCTATGCCTTGCACCTGTATTAAGTATTGAAAAGCCGTAGTGGGTAGCAATAGGAGTCATGGTAAGAGGTATTTTTTAGTAATCAGACTTGTGTGCTCGCTGTGCTTGTTCCATGCTGTGTTGTAAAGCACAAGAATTCAAGGAAGTATGTCGATCATGAGGTCACCAAATTCAAGCATATCAGGAAATGCTTGTAGCTGAATCAGATTTTTTAAAAGTACATCGTTCGTCTCCATGCAGTATTAATTTGCCAGTTGTAGTAAGTATTAAGAAAATTTTTGAATGGGTTAGAACACAAGTGTGCAAATGACTCTGAGCTATTTCCTTCTCCTGCACAGCGCAATAACCTAGAAGATCCAAAATTCTCTTTTGGCCAGTAGCACTCCTTAACCTTCACCCCATTGCTTTGTTCTTTGTTCAGATGATTAGGTGTTTTCCATCTGCACTTCTGTGGCAGAAGAATCCGTGCTTGTTAATTTGAGCTGACTTCCTACGGAAGCTGGGCTTGTCTGATAATGTCTGTCCCCTCACCCTTGCAGTAACCTTTGAACACACTGCTCAGGTTCACTTCAGTCAGGATGAGGAGGTGAGATCTCAGCATACTGTGTCCTTACACATGTGGTGAAACTCAGCAGCTGGATGGAGAAACCCTGCTGAAGAAATGGCTGCAGTGTGAAGCCAACCTTTACTGTACTGCAGTCCAGACCTTTCTAGTGTGCCTTTTCTGATGTCTAGTAAGGCCTAGGGGTAATCTATAATAATATTGTCGTAATATGTAACAACAATAAATCATGAACAGGCTTGCAAATATCCTGAAACATATTTAGTCTATTTTTGGTAGTATTCAGGCTCACTGTGTTTCTCAGAAGAGTTTGTTTTTTGTTGTTACCATCTGGAGAGCAGTGCTGTGCTCCTAGTAGTCATTGGTGTGCTTGTATTTAAATACATACTTGGTGACTAACTGATATGGCAAAGACTTCCAAAATCAGGAGTGAGACACCCAATTTTCCTTTGAAAGTGTCTTGATTCTTCTGAAAATCTCATGCTGGGAGCATTAAATGCAATGTCTGGCTTTAGAACTACTCTTGTGTGGGGTACACTGAACAACGCGTAAAAAAATTACCTAGTAGGACTAAGAGTTTTTAAATTAGCATACAGTTTAATTGAAAACAGAGAGCAAAAGGTAAAGTGTGCAAAATGCATATTTTGCTTGAAAAACAGGAAAAGTCACCTAATAATTTACCTTTTAATTGTGGTAGGAAAAAAAATCAGTTCCTACAGTGTTTCTTTGCTATGTACTGCCCTTTTAGTCCTCTGCTCTGCCTGACTGGTCCACCTCTTCAGTATCACTGTGCTTTTTTTCTTTCCAGCTCATCGGTCCAGCAGGGGTATTTTTCCCAATGGTCTCTGTCTTGTTCTTGTTTCGTGGCGTTTTTTTGGTTTACATGCGAAGAAGTCTTCCATTGTACTTTCCAAATCCATCTCAAAATTGTATACATTGTACAAATACAAAGTATTTGATATCTACTTCTGCTGCATATGTTCCTTTCTTTCAAAAGGCAAGTTCTGGGGGTCCGTATGTGTGTATGTTGTGCTGTCCAGCAGATACTGAAGGCTTTCATAAAGTCATCCTTGAGTTGTGGTGCTTATTCACGAATTTGTCATCTCATGACCTTGCCAGGTAAGGGTGCTTCTGATGCAAATCACCACTTGGAAATTACCTGCGGCCCTCCCAGTCTGCAGCTTGTTTATTTGTATTTCCATAGTGTCTAACATTCCTGGAATCAGATTAAAAAAAAAAGGAAGAACTGAAAATACTGGAATGCAGGTGCAGTTGCAAGTTGGCCTTAGAAGCTGAGACAGATGACATACTTACTCCATCTGGGGTATACTTTTGCCTTTGCTGGTAAAATTTCTTGCTAAAATGCTTGCCTCTGTAGGTGGTGCTTCAGGGCAGGAGTTTAGAAAATGAAGTGCTGAAGTGCTGGTCCTTGGGTTGAGCTTGTGTTGTCTCCTGATTTCTCACTTCTCCCTGCAGAGGCAGGCTGGGGTGCCTGCAAGATTAACTATAGTGGCTTTCCAGTATCTCAGAGGTGATGCTGCTGTTTGGCAGCTAGAGGAAGTAGTGAGGAGGGAATTTTTCTTTTCGTGCTTGACAGGAAAAAGACCTCAACAAAACAAATGTCTGGAAGGACTGAAAGTTCAGCCTTGCATATTCCTGCACATTTACTGAATAATATATTAACACCCTGTCTTTGTTTTCTTTTCTTCCGCTGCAGATTAGAAGACATTTGGTGCAGATAGGAAACTTGAATTATTTTATCAGCTTTCAGAAAGAGAAATAGCAGATTTTTAAATTAATTCCTCAGAACTGGGGAAAGCCAGATTCCCAAATGGGACTCAGTCTCCGTTTATAAATGAGTTTCGGTGATTCATGTCCTACAAATCTTTTGTAAAGTGGAATGGTGCCATGTTATAAAACAGAGAGGGAAAGCCTGCAGCTAGATTACTAGAGATTTTTGTCTCAACTTTGGAAATTTTTTCAAGGAGGTGGAAAAATTGAAAAACAGCCAAGCTCCCTTTCCCTCCAATAAATCTTAATAATTCTTTTTCTTTTTATTTATTTTTTTTTATTACTCTGCTAGCTTTAAAGTCAAAGACTGAAGGCTGTGGGATCAGCTGTTCTAAAAGAAAGGCAGATCATCTTCTGTTTCTGTGTTCATTGCCTTTACTGTCAGCTGTATTGGTCATTTGCTTGGTTTCCCAGAAATGTGTACTTCTGGCGTGGTTTTTCAGATAGGGGAATTTTTTTGGAAGCTTTCAGTTGGCAGCAGTAGAATGCGTAACTTGATATATGCATTTTTACCTGGATGTGAGTGTATTTTCTTTCACTTTGAAGCTGAATTAGTATTTTTCAGCAGAGACAAGTAAAATGATCTTTCTCTACCTGCTGAACATTGTAATTTTTCTTCTAGCAAGGTTTGATCTAGGCACATATTTAACACCTGCATTTCTGCCTGACAGTATTTGAGATAATGGCTGTTTAGTATTGCCAGAAATGCAGCCCCTTACCATTTTGTATAATATTTTGGTGGTATGCTATGTAATAACTTTCCTTAAGAGCTTTTAATATCCAGTGTGGTGGTACATTATTATGATGCATTTAGCTGTGGAGACAAAATATAAATTGTAACTTGAGAAAGTTTATTGACAAAGAGACTTCTTCATTTGCATTTACTACATATGTTTTTACTGATTTCATGGCTTCATCTAGACATCTCCACTTAGTTTCCTAAACCTTTTGTATAAGCTGACTTTTTAACCCTTTCTTTTCAGCTATCTACTTCTGGAGCAGAATTATATATATATCTGAAAACTCTAGCAACTAATTCTCAATTCATAGATATTTTTGAAAAACATATCTGGGGGCATGTGACTGTCAGGTCAGGCTGCAGGCAGAAAGCAGGCTGGAAAGATTATTGATTTTTTTTTTTTCTTTAGCTGTTTTGTTTGTTTGTTTTCAAAGTGGTTTCCAAGCACTTGACAACGAAGCACATTCGGAGACCAGAAAACTCAGAAGTACAACAAAGCTCTGCAGAACTTTTGTGCTTAGAGAACCAATCTGTTACAACTGACTAAGAAAACACTTTTTTTTTTAATTTTAGAGAACTGATCATTTGGTCAGCTATGCTGAAAAAAAAAAAAAAAAAAAAAAGATACACAGAACCAGTTAAGCCAAGAAATATGTAATAACAGTCAGAAAGAGACATACCAGTTATTTTCTGGTTTCCCCTTTTATAAGTTAAGTCTAAAGAGGCTGGTAATATCTTATCTGCCCTCATTTTCTCAGTTTGTAATAAAACCTTTAACCTTATTTATATCTGACAAGGTTTTGAAGCAAAGCTGTCCTCACATATTTTCTCATTGTTGTCTTGGAGTACTTTACCCTTTCTGATCTATCTTATCATCACTGGATGCACTGACTGCATCAAAACATATTTAAAAATCATTTAAAAGTCCGTGATGGCCGTTGAACTCTTTTAAATATCAGCCACCAACTGCTGGCTTCAGTGGTTAAGAATCTGTATCTAACTGTTCTTTTGCTACCTTGTTTGCATTAAAAAAAAAATGCAGATTTTCTTTTTTCTGTCCACAGGCACAAGGGTAGTTCCTCTGCATGACATAAGGCCCTGGGCAAAAGTCAGGACATTCCCATGTGCTGTACCTTCTAACAGTTATTATGGAATCCTGTTGTAGTAGCTGGTCTTAAAAAAGGGCAATTTACACAGAGACCTGTCGTGCCTTTACTGTTGTTATGGCATGAATTCTCATGTGAATACTTTTTGTATGCCCCCAGTTTTTTTTACTTAGCATAGATTTATGAGAGGCTCTTTCTGTACTTTAAAATTCCAAAAATGAAAGACCTTTTCAGGCAAAGACTTTAAGGTGAATTGCTGTGCAAACACACTCACACTTAGTCAGGAGATTTGCAGTCCCATTTATTTGAGGATGAGATTGGAGTCTGAAGTACTAAATAAACAGCTACGTGGCAGCTTTGTACAGTATCTGAGGCTGGATCGCACACTGAAATTGAGTCAACAAGGTCTGAATGTAGGAGAAAGCAAATACAGCATGGGCTATGTAAACACATAGGTTCACCTTAGGAAAGTTCCTTCATTGCTCTTGATAATGCTCAGGCCTCAGGGCAGAGATATTTCAGAACTGTGGATACAGCAGCTTTGGTTCATGGAGAAATGTTTATTCCAGGAATGATCAGAAATCTAAAAACTGAGACTGGGAAATGGTGAAAAAAAATGGAGTTTTTAAGGACGGAGCTATTAGGGATCTGATAACAATCATATTCTATGTAAGAGGTTGCTGCAAGGCAGAGGATAAACTGTTCTTTGTCTGCTGGAGATAGGACAAAGTAATGTGCTTAAAATGGAGTAAGAGATAGTTGTGAAGCACATTGGGAACAATGATGATAGTGCCAGTGAAGTGATGTGAATATGTTGCCCAAGGAAATGAGATTGTTATGGGATGTGCTGTTGCTAATTTTTTTTAAATGGACATTTATTAAAAGTGTTTTAGTTCCTGTAGCTTTTTCTGGTGGAGACAATGGGCTTAACCCCCTTCATAGTGTTTTTGAAAACAAAGACCTGCAGTGTAAAGACATTTACATTTAGTAACAGCTGCTTTTGTTGCACTCCAGGCAACCAGCATTGTCAAGGTTTTACCTTCTGACAATGTTGAGCTCTCTGGTCCTAAATAAATATGCCTGCTTGTAAGAGTACCTCTGTCCAGAGGATAACATGCCTTTCATTTCTTTCAGGGTAAGGAAAAATATCCATGCCTTGTTTGAGTTAGTCTTGAACTGATGGAAGGCAGCTTTCATCCAAAGGAAGTAAACTTCCAATTTTTAAAGTACTTCAATTATTTTGTAACTTTTTAATTAAAACAAGCCTATAAATGGGAATCTTTTCTCCTGACTAATGGCATTTAATTATGTGACATGAGGCTTCTAATTGCCAACTTTTCATCAAGTTATAAAATGTGTTTAAGAACAGAAGGGCTGGGGATTCTATTCTTGTTATGAAAGATTGTGGTTTTTTGACTCTCATCATACCCTGCATGAGGCTACATAGGTTCACTCCTGAGCCTGGCTCTGAAACTGAAATTAAAACTGTGCTTGTGTTAGGAGAACTTTGCATGACTCAGATTTCTTGTAATGCCCTGTTATGATGTTACTCCTGAAACTTCTGCAGTAGGAGGACAACTCAGTGAGCTATGTGTTGAAAGGGGTGCAGAAAACCAGATTTTCTTAAAATACACATACACACACATAGTTGCTAAATCTACCTCATAAACCTGGCATGACCAAATAGGTTTTGAACAAAACTACAAGGTAATGTGTTTAGGGGCTGGGGATTAATTATGAGAGGCTTGGGATTTAATTAACATCACAGCTCGGTTCTCTTTCCTTCAAGTGCCATCAGTGCCTTTTATTGTTTCCTTGACTTTGCCAACTTATTAGAGGACTGTCTATTGTGCTATAGAGCTTGAAATTTTGCGTTTGGACTTTTCTGCAAACCAGAAATTGCCTTTGAAGAAGTCCTCAGAAACAGATAAAATTTACATATACTTTATAGACTGAAATAGAAATTAGTAATTTTATTCAAGTAACTCCCAGTAACTCCCTGTCTGAGTGGTCTTCCCACTTTTTACAAAGTTAGAGATTTGTGAGCAAAATTTGGAGATAACATCCCATATAACGTGGAGAAATACAGTATTATTACCCTGAGATACCAGAATGCAAAGGGGAAATTTGGCACAGAGATGAATGTATTTTGTGTGCTGCTTGGTTCTTGTTTAATCTTTACCTGGATTTGTCAACAACTGCTCCTGATTTGGCTTTTAACAAGTTGCCCAGCATGGATATTAAAAATTAGGAATATTTGGAAGATACTCTCTGGGGGCAGTGTAGCTTAAATTAGTATGTGTTTCATGAGGTTTTCAAGTGATTTGAGAACATGCTGAAATTAAAATAATTATTAAGCTTTATGGGTGCCCCTCCATATGTAACAGTGGTCTTGACCATAGCATTTCTCTCCTCTCTTATGCTACCTGAACCTTTCCTTCAACCTGGTTATTGCAGACCAAGAGAAATGAGAGAAATGGCTTCTTGTGAGCAGCTCTGGATTATTAGGCATAGTGCTGCTACGTTTCTCCTTGCACGGTGCAGATTCGTAACAGACAGAAGAGCATTTCATGCATTTCCACCTGTCCCCTAGGAGAATATTCCTTAAATAAAACAAACCAGAAAACAAACTAATAAAAATACATGGTTGTATTGCAGGGATGAGGGAGCATAGACCTGGTGGCGCTGGCAAGTTCAGTTGTAAGGGGTTTTTTTTTAAATTACAGAGGCTTTTAGACAAAGTTCGTTATTCTGATGGTGTTTGTCTGGCTTTGGAAGATATTTCTGAGTCAAAGTCAGGAGCCTTTCAAAATAGGAGCCTGGACAAATTGGGAACAAAGCTGCTCTGTAGTACAGGTAGGCTTGGTCATATTCTAACATGCAAATGACCCAGTTCCTGCTGTTGGTTGCTGAGAGAAGACCTCTGGCTACATTAGAGTTAGGGTCTCTAAAAGGGTGCTTATGTCTTCAAGATTTCAGGTAGCAGGGAAACCATGCGCCGGGTATTGACTGAGCTTTTGGACAGGTTTTCCTTCAGTTTTTCCCTTTTGAGAACAAAATCTGAAGGTGGAACTGAGTGTGTTCCAATCCTGCTGAACAGCTGAGCTTCTCTTTTTAAAACAAGAAACCTGTTAATTTTTGATGAACACACTAAACATAATATTCCAGATACGTTTTTACTCTAAAATCAGTAGTTGCAGCAACAAATATTTTTTATATAAATAAATGGCTCACTTTTTTTCCCACATGATTTTTCCTTCAGGGGTTATTAGTTAACACTGCATTGAACCAGTGATCCTGGATGATCAGATCTGGTTCTGCAGTCTCGGGCATCCTATAGCTTTGAATTGCAGCTTTTTGAAAATTGAGCAGAGGAAAGAAGAAAGCAAATGGTGTGTTTGGTCTTAAGTGCATAACTGAATCAGAGGACATTTCCATTCATGATATACAATATCTTTTGTAGATACTGTAGATACGACACTTTATCTAAAATGAAGAGGCTTATCCTAGGGGAATACTCTGCTAGTCTGTTTTGTTCTGTTCTGCTATTAGATAGTCCTGAAGAGTACCTATGAACTGTAGAGTTCTATGTCTATGATTGTGGAGGAAATGTCTTGCAGAAAATGCATGAATCAAAGAGTTGTTGTAACAGAGAAGAGGTTCGTTTGCCAGATGAAGGAAAAGGAGTTTCTATGCCTGGGAACATTGCTGAAAAGGAAAAAGCATATGGAACAAAAAGTGGCATTTGTGGCATACCAGGTCCAGAATTCAAAACGTTGGTCTTTTTTTTTTTTTTTTTTTTTTTTTCTGTATTTAATTTTAGAACTGACCATCTTGTTGGAAGATGATGTTTACTCCTGCTTAAAGCTGCTATTAAAACAAACAGTAGAAGAATGTGGAAGAACTCAAGTCTCCGCTGCCTTTTAGCACTAGCTATTTTATGCTTAAGAAGTTTAATGTATAGCCAAGAGATAGGTAAGTTTATTGCAATGTAATTTGCTAACTACTTTTTCTCTGTAGGTTCTGTACTTTGTAATTGCATTGCTTTTCTGCTGTATGTATGTATGTTTTGTATGTTCAAAACCTGTTGCCTCTGTGGTGCCACACCATCTGAGGGATGGAGGCAGTGCCAGGCCTGGTCTATGCTTTTCAGCACCCAGCAGCATCTTCCAAACCAGTGAAAAACTGGGTGTTAAATTCTCCACTGTTTGTTAAATAGTACCACTGACAATCTGCATATGCGTTGGTCTAAATGTCTGCATTGAAACCTTTTTGCTGTGTGTTTTGGCTCTCTTCAGCCATTTCACACATTATCATTAACTGCCCTTCTGTCATTAATTCTCCTCCATGTATGACATGGAGGAGAGCAAAAAACTCATTAGGTTAAAATCAAAGCTTGTGGTTTTGCCATTGGCCCAAAGCCTGCTTATTAGGCTAGGCGAGGAATGGGTATTGTGCAGAGAGACAGCTGCCTGTGTTATACATAGGAGTAAAAACCCAGATTTCAGGTACCTCTAGAAATCTGTGAGTCTGTGGCTGTCTAATCAGACACGCAAATCATTCAGCAGTTTTAAAATACTGGCCGCACACACATGCAATAAAAATGTAAGAAAAATGGCTAGAGATGTGAAAAATAGCAGTTGTTTGACAGTTGCTCGTTTTCGACCTGCAATTTTTGACTGTGTTTCTTATATGATTTCAGGCTCTCTAGGGGACCCCCAGAATTTGAAATGTGTAACGCACAATTTACACAAAATGCTCTGTACTTGGGATGTCTCTTCTAGAGGAAGACATGGACAAACTGACTTTTGCTACACTACCAAGTAAGTCCCCCTATATGACTGGTTAAAAAATACCAAGTTGTGATGAAAGTATAGTTTTTTCCTCCACCACTGCCCATGGAAATTGTGATGATTTTGTTTCCCAGCATCTCCCCACCAGTTTTCCTTGGGTGGTGCTCCCCCTAGGCCCTGTTAACTCAGGCAATGGCAGGGTTTCTGGCAAAAGTGTTCCATGCTGACAGTTTGCCTGCCAAAATCTGCTTGCTGATTTCAAAGGACTGGAAGATGCTCTTATTTACTCAGACTTCTCTGCGTGTCTGCCTATCCCTTGCTCAGAGTTTTCATGAGGGATATCTTCAAAACAGGTTCAGTCCAAAAGGAAATGAGAGTTGGAAGCAGTGAATCCTGGTACTGTGGGCCAAAGCAGTAGAATATATGACACAAGTGTTGAGATTCACGTGGATTTCGTGTGGAAAAGCATGAACGATCTCTCAATGACTGCCTTACAACCTTTATAAATTTTAAGCTGTATTAAAGGAAACATAAAAATTATTTCACAATTGAAAGAGCTTTTCTGAAGTGAATACAAGTTGAGAATTTTGAGAAAAGTTTAAAAAAGCTTAAATCTTCTGTGTGTTTTTTCACTAATGAGAACTACATGTTCAATTCCCCATGCTGTGAGTCTGCCAAATACTTATCATGTGCTAGGGATGAGTTCAAATCCATTCTGCATCTTGATCCTTTCCCCCAATCCAGATATTTGTACTGTCTTTTTTTCCTGTAAGTTCTGCAGGCAGCCCAGACTTTTCCTTGGGGTCCCAGGGCTTGGCTACACTTAGTCCACCTACATGCTTGGTTTTCTGTGTCTCATTATTCCTGCTGCATTGCCAGCTATCATTTCTATTTAAAAAACACCATATATAAGACTCTGTGGCCAGGGTTCATAAGTGCAGAGTTCATGAGGTACTGCTCTCTGAAAAAGAACAATCATGTAGCTGCTGCTGTTTCTCCTTAGCAGAGCAGGACAGGCTGGAGTCCCTGAAGCAGAGAGTCTGAGATGAGCTTGCTGCAGACATCCCTGAGGGAAAGAGGTTTTGTTTTTCAGTTGCCCAAACATCCTCTAATAATATCTCAGTACCAAAGAGGAACAGCCTTTCTGAGCACTCAAATCTCAGCTGGCCTTTGCTAGCCCAGAGTCTTGTGTGAGTCTTAGAGTTCAACCCAAGCTCTTGACTCCAGCTGAGGGAGCTCCAGGTCCAGTTCCAGTTCATAAGTGAGTAACAGTCCCGCAGCAGGAAGTCTGGCGTTGTTCTCTCTGCTTTCCTTCCTGCCATCATTCCCCCAAGAGGAAGGTCTGGATTTTTCCAAACTTTCTGCCTTTCTAATTGCATATCAATGATAATGAGCAAAGGGACTTGACCCATCCATTATTGTTCCCTGTATATATCTACATCTTCAAGACAAAAGCCAGTCCATGTTGTGCTGAGCACTGCACAAATGTGAAGCACAGGCTACGTTTTCACCTGGGATCTTGGGAACGCTCTGCCCTGCTCTCTGCTCTTTCCCTGTGAGCTGTGGAGCAGAAGGGAGCGGAAAGATTTGTTCTAAGAAGTGGACACAGGTGATAATCCTTCTCTTTCAACCTGGATTCCCTCACTTTGAAAAGAAATGGAGGGAGTGTGAGTCAAGAGAAACAAAGGGAGTGGACAATACTCTTGGGTTTGGTTTGGGGTTTTTTGTTTCTCTTATTTTGAAATGGTGAATCATCGTGACTAGGTTTCGGAAACATGTCTTTTGTTGGCCCCAAGTTTCATTAGATACTAAGAATTTTTTTAACTTTTCTTTCCATAAAAAGGGTTGTAAAGCATTGGAACAGTGTGCCCAGGGAAGTGGTGGAGTCACCATTCCTGGAAGAACATATGGATGTGGCACTTAAGAACATGATGGAATGGTGAACATGGTGCTTGTGCTAGGTTAACAGTTGCATTTGATGACCTTAAAGGTTTTTTCCAACCTTAACGATTCTATGATTCTATGGTTTTGCACAACCCACCACTATGATAAAAGTGACTTGAAAGATGAGGGAATGCCATTAATCTGAGGTTAACCAAAGCCCAAGCAAGTCTTACTCCTTCACCAACTCAATATGGAGCTTTCTGTTCATTACAGAGAATTGGTGTTTTATTAGTGTGCAAAAACAGGAGTTAACTTGCCTTAGGTTCCTATTAGCTGAAATAACTGCTTAATCCTCTCTGTCTTTTTAGTGACCTTACACCTCAAGTGTGTTTTAAAACTAAGGAGAGGAGGGTTGAAATTCCAGTCCCAGAGAGTTCCATCACAGTGACAATCCAAAGCTCTGGAACTTCTTTTGCTACCAAAGAGTTTGTAATTCACCAGAAAGACATCTGTAAGTATCAGATCATGTGTGTACCTAGGGCCTTTACATTATGTTTAACAACTTTTTAGATGGGTATATACTTGCAGGTTTCTTTGGCAGCATTCCTATATGTAGAATGTTGATATGCTGACTCCATATGAAGCTTCCATGCATCATATTTTCTCTAACCCTTCAAGAGAAAGAATTACCCATAGTTCATTGCAGAAAAAAGTCAAGGGCAGAATATGAGGAGGAAAGCAAAATACAACAATGTTACATCCCTTACTCTTTGCCCTTTTTAGTCCTAGTTATAAATTAGGAAACATTTGTAAACAAATTCCTTATCTACATACATAAGTAAATTACACTTCTTCCCACTTCCTCCCAGGTGAAGAAGGAAGTTGTAAACAGAAGATGGCAGTGACACACAATCTGCCATGCTTGGTCTAGTTTTTGCCTTTGGTTTGCCTCCTTACTCCTTCAGTGTAGTCAAATTCTAATGTCAGTAACACTTCGTATCCATAGTTCTGTTTACAGTCAACAGCAGCTCAAGAACTTAAACAAAATGCAACACAAAAATATTTGGTCAATGCGATGAGTCTCACAGATTCATTATGGGTCATTCTGGGCAGTGTATTGATTGTGCTGAACACTTTGCAGGCTTTCAGATCCCTGGTCAGGACTGAACAGGATGTATCACACATATTTTTAAAATGTTTTAGCTTGTACCGGACCCAATGAACTGCCCATATTATCAAGGTTCTTCTCTGTTTCTCAACCTTGTGCTTCACCACAACACATTTGTAGAAGAGCTGCTTCTGTTTGATCTCCCTTCCCTGTCCCCATCAGGATCTCATGCCCTTAATACTTCCTGTAGCTTAAAATCACTTTCCATGTGATCTTCAGATCTTCATGTGAGCTGCTTCTGTCCTATGCTTCTGCTCTCCTTCCTTGCCACACCCCCTGTTGTTGCAAGTGCCCATTTCTCTAGTAGTCTACAAAACATAATTCTTTTAGGGGTGTTTTTCCACCTTTCTCTCTAGAAGTGTTCTCATGCACGCTTCAAGGACTGCCACCATATTTCCTTTATCACTGTGATATTGAAGGAAGGTTGGGAAAGATGGGATATCTTCCCTACTATGCATTGTGAAGAGTCATATTCACAATCAGTTATTCACCCTTTGTGGAGACCCAGAAAGGCATTCCCAATTAAGGAAAATGAGAGGCCTCTCTCAGCTGCTTTCTCTTGATAGCAGATCTTGTTTTATCTGGACAAAGCAAGCCCTGTTCTGTTTTCTAGTCCGCCCTGTGCCCTCTCCCTGTCCGTCAGTCGCTCCCACCTAGTTTCCCTGTCCCCTGGTAAATGGTCCCTAAGATTTTCCCTGCCCTGCTCATCCCATGTACCAAACCTGAACCCCCACAAGCCGTTTTGCCTTTGTTCCCTGAGCTCTGTGTGGTGCACATGTGTAGCTGAAATAAACATCTCTGTAAAACTTTTGCAAAGGCCTTTCCTGCTCCTTTACTTGCAATCACTCCAAGCAACAACCAAATGCAACAGCCCATCTACACGCTGAGATTTTAAAAGAAAATGCTACCTGATGATTCATCAGCACCTGTCCTTTCCTGAGAACTCTCATGCTCAAGTAGCCACAGAGCCTTGTTCTGATTACAGGGGTTGAGTTACATGTTTGTATGGCTAGTAGCCAGTTCAGAGCAGGGAGATGTGTCTGTTAAACACCTGTAGGGCTGGTGCTGCTGACTAATGACCTGAATATGGCTTTTTTTTCCCCCTCCCCCACCTCTTTTTCAAGCCTTTGTTCCCATCACTCCACACATTCTTAGTTTAATGCCTGACTTTCCAACTTCCGCATTAAATCTGAAGTGGCGTGATAATGGATCAGCCTTCCCATATGGATTGGATGCCCTTTGGCAGATTCAGATACTCCGGAAACAACCAATGGAAGTAGTCACAGAAGTAAGTCCCTTATTTTATGAAAGCTATATGTACAATTTCTGCCCTTGGTAATGTTCTGAGAGCTCACTTGAAAAAAACTGGGAATGATGAAGATAGTAGAGCTTTGCAGGACCTGAGTGTAGTCATGCTTCTGGCAGGTAACTTCTTGTTAAATTTCACAGTTACTGGAACGCTGGCTACTGTACTGTTGGTACTTAGTCACAGCAATTTTTTTTTTCTAGTACAGGGACTTTGTAAGTAGAACTTAAGAATTTGGCAGATACTTTACGCCATTGTTTCTGTATCTCCAACAGAATCTCCAGTCTTGGTCATCTCTGCTCAGCTTGCTTTTTTCTTTTTTTGTAACCAGAGTTCTTCCAGGCTAGTTTGTAGTTCTGTGCTATAAATTTTAATAATGGAGAAAAGACAAAATATGCAGCCTGGTACTAATATTAGGAGAGTTTTATTTTGGAGAAGTTGGAATGTTTTCCTGTCTTTGTGAAACCCAAGATGCAGTTATACCTCTTTACATTCTTGGGAATCCTCCTGCTCTCCCTCAAATGTCTGCCCTCTGTAATTCTGGCTGACAGCCTGCCTAGCTGGTGGGCTGTTTAGCAACTTAGGCTTTTGTCCAGGTGAATTCATAGCACAGCTGAAAATTACGTAGAACACTCTAATATCTGTGAGGATTTTGTGTTTTACTTCACCTAATTTGCCATTCTGTTGATACTTTGGAGATTATATATCATTGTTAACAGGTGTTCCTAAGCTCTGTCTTGGTTGATTTCTTGGTGCAAAAACTTTGCAGGTTACTCACTACTCAAAACTGACTCATGAAGACGTCATTCTTTCTTGGAACTGGACGTCAGATATGCCTCTGGAGTGCACATCCCACTATGTGAAGATTCGCTGTTACATTAATGCTACACAGTTTGCTGGCCCCAAGGACTGGAGTGACTGGAGCCCAGTAAAAGTGATCCCTGGTATGTTTGTTTCCTTGCAACCACATGGACTTTTATTTCTTTGTAACAGTTAAGCCAAGGTCAGAGGAAGAGCTTTAGGCGGTGATGGGCTGCTGCCTTTGAGACTGTTTTGATTAGAGAAATAACGCAATCGCTAGTTAGTGAAACCTAGCAAACATTTATTTGCACATGTTGGAGTGCTCCTCAGTCACATTTTAGCTGATCAGCACCGTGCTAACAGCAAATTGTTCATGTGAGGTTCCTTATTTGTTTTTTTTGTTTGTTTGTTTTCTTCATACTCTGCTAGGAAAAGATACTGAACCCGGTGGGAGTGGAGTGTTTCCTCTGGACCCTGTGGTGGCAGTAGGTTCAGATTTGACCTTTTGTTGTGTCCATGAAGAAGATCAACGCATAACAAATATGACTTATGGATCAAAATCCTACACAATGATGCAACTGACCAGTCGAAGCCATGCCATCAGAGTGCTAAATGCCAGTGTTTCAAGTAGTAGCGGGACAAATGTAGTGTGCCTTCTGGAAAATGGGTTGGAAGGAAGTGTCGTGTTTGTAGGATGTATGTATCATGTTTATTAACCTTATGAAAATCAAAATGGTTTTGAGACTCTTCGGGTTCTGCTAGGAAAAAATATGGTTGTTGTTTTTTTCCCTCCTGGCCTTTGGTTTTGAAGTTGAACTGGGGATTGTGCTTGTTTGATTTCACTGTGGAAAGGCCAGCTCATGGAGGAGACACCAAGTCTGGAAGGATGAGAAGGTACCCATGTAAGCCCTCTTTAGAGCCTGGCCCAGTGCTTTTCTTATTGGTCTCTTGTTCTAAGCTGCTTTTTCATGATCTGGAATGCCAAGTAGTTTATTGCCACATGAATATTCAACCCCTGTCTCTACCAGTCTCTATCAGTTTAGGTTTACATCTGTTCTAGCATAGTCCGTGATTAGGTGAGAATAAGAGCAAGATCTGTAAGTGCAAACATTAATTTACCAATCAGTCAAGTAAAGAAAACAGTTAATCTTGCAGCAACAACAGATGCTCATCCAGGGCAGAAGCTCCTTGGGAGCTGATTACAGCAAAGGAAGCCAGTAATTCCTCTTTCCTGGGCATTCTTCTAAAACATTCTTTTAGTATTTTCTTTAAAGATATTGACTCACTGTGTATCTTCTCTGTGTAGCCATGCAAGGCTCAGACATTTGTTCCAGAAACAGATACCTATTAAAACAAATCACTTAGTGTAGCTCATTCTTCTTCCACACAGTTGGTCACTTTAAAGTTTTGTGTGTTTTTTCCTCACAGGGAATTTGGGAGTTATCATCTTCCAATAGCTTCTCATTAGAATGAGCATTCCCCGTTACAAATAGTCTGCCTTTGAACTTAAGGTCCTTGGGGTTGAGGAAAAGGAGAGGAGAAACTGGGATAGTTTTGAAAGAGTGTTCCAATCTCCAGCCTATGCATCCTGTCACTGACTTGGTCTGTTAAGTGTGCACTAGGAAATGCAAAACAGAATTCTGCCTTTTATGACTTCTCAGTGATGTATCTGTTTTAATTTATTTGTACAGAATTCCCTTTTGTGGGAAAATCTGGGTAAATGAATCAGTGCTTTAAGAATGAAAACTGTGATAATCCCAATCCTAGGTTTTTCCTTCATGTTTTTTTTTTTGTTTGTTTGTTTTTTTGTTTTTTTTTTTTAACATATGGGATGCCAAGTCTGTTTCTTATCAGTGTTTCTTCTTGTAGTACTTACCTAGTGGGTAGAGGTCTTGTTAAGACTATTTTGCTGGTGAGGGAAAGAAAAGGTGAAGGAAGTAAATACATATACACAACACTTCAGCTGAGCCTAGATCTACCAGAACAGGTGTTCTTTTGTGGCTTACTGCTCCTAATCTGAACTGAGCCTGCCACTGTTGCTTTGTGTGTTAGTTCCCCTTCTGTAGGGCAGAGAGGAGGGCATATATCTCTATGTGGATATTGTTGCTCTACCTTTGGCATACACCTTTCCAGTTTTATACACCTCAAGTGTACAAGACCTGAAATAAGTGCTCTGTCTAGTCTCACGTTGGCATGGTTACCCTCTCTGCTGGGAGCACTGCCCATCTTTTCCAGCAGGGCACTGAACACTGCTCTAGGATGGGAACAAAGTACAGAGCTCAAAAGGAAAAGATGGACACTTCCAAAGCTGTGGTAAAGAGGATGACCTATTCAAGGCTTGCTTTAATTTTCAAATTCAGCGTGGAATTTGTGCTAAAGGGACCATTTCCTTGACACGACTTGTTTGGGGAATTTAGAGCAGTGGTGGGGCTGGCATGTTAGAAAGTGTGACGCACAGCCAGCAGCATTCCTGCATTGCTCAGTGGCTGAACTGATGCTCAAAATTTCAGAAAACTCTTGGCAGAGTTTCAGTGAAACACTTCCAGGTCAGAGCCTGGAGCTTGTGAACATGTTTGCATGTGATTTGCCAGATTACCCACCCACTTAGAGCTCTGGAGTCAAGTGTTAGTCATATGGGGCTGATAATTATCCATCTATTTTATTGTAATTTTTTTAAAACCATATTACTTCTGTGGTTGGGGTGTAGTTATTGCCATGTATTTTTCAAGTACGCAGTCTAGACCCAGCAAAACAAAAGAGCAATGCTTAGAGGAAACCAGTGACCCAAATGTCACAGTAGGATGGCAAAACATCAGCTACCTGTTTTGGTTTCTTTTCATTCTACAGATGCTCCTGATACTCCCCAAAACCTCAGCTGTGAAACATCCAACTTTCTGATAATAAAATGTACCTGGAAACCAGGCAGGCCCAGTGGACTATATGGAGAACGAAGAACAAAGTACAGTTTATTTGAAAGGTAAAATTAATCATCACTACAAGGAGTAAAAGGATACAGCTGGAATACCTCCATTGCTGCCTGGGACTTACTGCACCATACCTATTTAAATATGATTGCTTAGAGCCTTAAATACTTTCCAAGAGTATCAGGAAGCTGTACCTAAACTAAATTTGGAAAACCCTTGTCTAGCCCTGCAAAATTCCAGTAGGAATTAAGGATGACTTTTCCCAAAGTTTTATATCGTTATGAACCCGCAATTTGGTAAAGGGCTTAGTGTATCTGGCTGCTGCCAACATGTAGACAAGGTCAGTATAAAAATACAGGAAGATAGTAGGAGTCAATCTCTAATTTTTAATTTTTTATTTTTTTTTTTACATGAAACCTAGTAAGTCAGATAATTTCAGAGATTTATTGAGCTTCTGCTAACCAGGATGACAGAGGTTCACTGAGGAACAATTTTAAGACAGGTCATGGGGCATTTCCCAAATACCACTAGGAAAATTAGCAATTAGCCTACATCTGTTCTCCTGCTGTTAAGAATTAGAGCAAGCAGAGTAAATGCTATCCATAAAACATTGAAAAGGACAAATAACAGGCCTGAGTCACACAAAATTATGACAAATGGAGTCTCATGGTGGCTTAAAAGCACGCTGGAGGCAATGAGGTTTGAGTTACAGTCACAGATGTCGTCTAGTGTGCCAGTGCTAAAAAAGCCACTGGGTAGGGTGCAAAGAGGTGAACAAAACAGGGCAGGTATTCACAGGAAAGGAGGTTCAGTCACTGACTGCCTATATTCATCTTATAAGTAAGAACATTGTCCAATCTTGTTATGCTTAGCCCAAATCTGTGAAATTAATGTGATGCATTTCAGGATAAATACTCTCTTCCTTACTGTCAGCCCACATTGAACTATTGAAATAGAGCAAGGTGTGGAGCGAGCTCAGAGCTCAGCTAGAACACAGTTAAAATGCCTGAAAAAGAAGTTAGTTAAACTTGCACTGCTGAATGGTAGGCTTACACAGATTGGAACTAAAGCAGATGTATTTACATACATACAGATACACAGTTTAGATTTTACCCCTAAAGATGCACCTCTGTTCTTGTCTGTTATCAGACTGCCTTTAAAAGACAACTGGGACTAGTGGATGTATTCTAGGTAACAAACTTCATATTTGGCAGGGCTTATAGAAAGACAATGTGAGTAGCATCGCAGTAGTTCAGAGAGCAATTAAGAAGATACTTTAAATGCAAATGTATGCTGATCTGAACAAAGATACTTTAAATCAGAATCTTAGCTGTGACTTGTGAGGTAGTTTTACAGGACCTACCTGTTTTCCAGGCTTTTGAGAAGTGTGAGAATGGAAATATTATGCTAGTGGAAGAGGAGAGTTTCACGTGAGAACAGGGCAAGTCATGACTGATGCCACTTTAACCTGCGTTGTGGTGTTAGATATGCCTCTGCAATCAAATCATTCTGTAAGCCGTGTGAACTGAACCCGTTGTTCTGTACCATGTTTTCAGTCTAGACTTCTAACTGTTGCTAGGAATTAAATTGCTCAAAAGTTAAGCTTTTCCCTCCCCCCTTTATTTTGTAGAACATCTGGTAAAAATGTTTCATGCGAAGTCAGTGAAGTGAACAAAGACCATGTCTGTGACTTTCCAGTACTGCCTGCTCAAAAGACCTATGATTTCATACTAGGTGTCTCCAACCCTATCGGGCAAGCAAAGTCATCTCTTTTGGTAGATATAACTCAAAGAGGTAAGACTTATGACTTACAAAGGGAAAAAGACGTTTCCTACATGCTGTTTGTTAGTTTTGGGTTTGAAGAGCTGTGATGCACTTTTAATTGTTTGTGGTATATTTTTAATTATTTGCCTTAATTGTCAGGTTATTGCCATATTCAATAATTTGCACTTGAAAATTACTCAGAGCATGTCGTGAGGCAATGCTGGACTGTACAGGGAGATAGTTCTCAACAGCAGTGCTGCCGTGTTGGACAGACTGCTGTGTGATAAATATGTGATAAATATGTGGTCTAGTAACTAGTCAGCTGCTGTTTTTCATGAAATCCCAGAGTGGCTGGGGTTGGAAGAGACCTTAAGGATCATTTAGTTCCAGCACAGCACAGAGACTCCCCATGCCCCATCTCCTGCTGTGAACAGGGATGCCAGGCACTGGATCAGATTGCTCAGGGCCCTATCCACCCCTAGCTTGAGCATTTCCAGGGATGGGACATCCACAACTTCTCTGGGCAAGTTTATGTTTTGCTTCATATTCTATTACAGCTCAGCAATTAAAATTTAGGTGTAACTTTATGAACCTGCATATAAATGACCCTGTATTTCAGCATCTGCTTATAGGTCAAAATATTACACAGTTTTAAGCAGCAGGGTTTGGAGCATTAAAGAAAAAAACATGCAAAGACAGAAGGTAATATCAGGACTATTGCGTGCTATTGGTAATAGCATGATCATCTGTTGTCAGGGTTTGGAGAAAGAAGTAACTCCTCTCATTAGACTCTCAGTTTAAAAAAAGAAAGGAAGATGACCACCTCTCTATCACTGTCTTTTTCCACCTTTTTCTCACAATCATGGCTGAGGTTTCAGGGATTCCTATTGGTTACAGTATTCTGCTGTTCTCAAAAAAAACTGAATTAGATATGAGGATAGTGCTTTTTTTTTTGGTCCAAGTAGGTCCCAGTTCAACTTGCCTGAGGTTAGAATTGTCAGAGTAAATTGAGTTGAGAAAGACATAATTTGTTTCTGTTAGGTATAAGCCAGGCTGTTTCATGCCCAGGTGATATGCTACTATATCCTATTTGTTTTCTTTTCTTTCTTTCCTTCACTGTCCACTTAATTCCCAAAGCACAGTACATATTTCCTTAAGGTATCTGGACCAAATCCAACTGTAGATTTTTTTTTTTTCTCTGATTGCTGTGCATGTTAGTGCTGAATATTATTAAAAAATTCTGTGAAGAGAGTTTTGGAGTGGGGTTAGTTAGGAATCCTCCTTTGTCTTGGTCTGCAGATTTTAAGACTTCACTAAAAAAGTTCACATAAGTTGGGCAAAGTTGGGTAAATTTCATCCATCACTTGTGCTCGTTGGAAATGCCTGGTGTTTCATTTTTTTGTTAAAATCAGTAAGAGAAAAGATGTTTTTCTGTGTCTCACCTCCTTATCATGTGTGCAGTACACTCAGTCTTGGTAAATCTGTTTCCATGTTTGATAGCTGTAAAGAGGGTTGGCAATGAGACTGCTTGCAGGTGCTTTCCAGGCACCAGTTTTCCCAGTCGCTGATTGAAACACTTATCCTTCTGATTCTCTCTGATCTTCTAAACTAAGATTTTTCTGAACTAAAGTAAGTGTGTTTTTTCTTATAACTGAAGGTTTTTTCTTTCTTTCTTAAGTTCATCCAAAAACCCCAGAAAAGTTAACTGTTACTGGGAACAACTCTACAAGCATCCAACTGCGTTGGTTTATAAATGGCAGTTTTGCTGAGACCAGGCTTCTGTGTCAAATTGAAATCAGCAGTAGTCACTCTGAGAGAAAACTGGTAAGTGTTGCTTTTAAAAGGTAATTTTTTTGAGCAAATGCTGGTCTTTTTCACTGAACTAATTGTATTTCAAATTCATTTCTTACTAAGAGCTTCATTCTGGTGATCTTATTAAATCATTAATGTAGTAATGAGTAGAAATTCATTTACAAAAATCAGAAAAATTCCTGCTCATCTCTGTTATTGCCTGTTTTGGTTGGTTGGTTGCTTGGTTAGGTTTTTTTTGTTTTGACCACTAGAGAAAAGTCAACTTACACACCTTGTTATTTGATACTTGAAGGGGGTGCATAGTGCTTTATGCTGATCTTTTAGGTAACAGTACTTGTGCTTTGTCCTTCCTGGTGTAAGCTGTAATTACTCTTGTTCCAGAATGCATTGCTGCCCTGCAGACTTCTACACTGGCTGTTTCAGACCTTGAAGTCTGCAGCTGAATTTTTCCCTTTTTATTTCCCCTCTGAGAGCAGTTCATTTGTTTGCTGTCAGCAGTTAACATGTATGTGGCCATAATAGGCAGCTGCTAAACCTGCTCATGTGTCAGTGGTGTAGAGGCAGGGTAGGGAAGGATTCTTCCCTGGTATGTATCAGTAGGTAAACTCCAGTGAGAACCTCTGCAGCACAACAGAAGGTGGTATTTCTGGGTGGGGTTCAGATTTTCAGCCAGTCAGGCTTCCAGCTGCTGCCTGGTACATTGCATCATGGACTGGAGCTGCATATTTACCCTGCTGACTGTCAGAGGAGCTTAGGATTCTGACTTAGACACCTGCATCAGATACTGAGTGTAGATGATGTCAATATATCCTCTTCTGCCTGACGTAATGTGGGGAAGCCTAATGAGAAGTCTATTTTCAGCTGGCCTGAGATTTACCCCCAGTTTTTTTGTGCATATATGTTCCTGACCATTTCAGGCAGGCACATAGTGAAGTCTCAGGTAGGTCTTGTTGCACAGAGCCTGAATTTTTAATTTGAGCACATTAACCTCAGAGGCTTCTTTTCCAATGTTTGTTTGATTTTTAGCAGTATTCTGTTAACCTTCTGCACTTAGTTGCCAGCTAGGCACAGCTGTTGAGCACAGCCTTGAATAACGTAAATCAAGCCACAGAAATGATGCAGCTAGGACTGAAGATAATCATTATATACATGCTTTCAAAATAATAGGGTGCATGCACTGAAAAATACTTTCAAAGGACTTAATGAGAGCAGGAACCTTAAGCTTTTATATTTTCTCTGTAATAACATGTGTTAAGTAATACCAGATATTAGGTAGTACAAAAGGAACTTGGATATTTTTGGAATATGCAGCTCAAAACCTGGGGCACTTGTTTGAGAACTCTGCTACTGCAGCAATCATTTGGGCTAGTGGGAGAGGGTCAGGAGTTACACTTCCACAGCAGTTTTATTCCCTTCACCTCTATAAGAGCCCTCACCCACAGGTATTTTGTATGCTGCAAACAGCTTGGCAGAACCTTTTACAGCTTTGTTATATGGTTGCTGGTTGCTTAATAAAAAAACCTCCAGGAGTTCCCTGTCACAAAAGTAACTGTGAAATTGTTATGGGGTTTTACATGGCATTTTGAGGATGTTTTCAAAAGCGTTTCCATCCATATGAGAAATTGTTGACTTTTCTAGTATTTTTCAAGTTGTCATTTGGCTTTTCTAATATTTTTCAAGTTGTCATTTGGCTTTAGAAATGCACAATTAGTTACATCTTAAAGTCACTTGGAGTCCAGTTTTTGGCAGCTGTGATGCACATGTGTTATAATTAGATTCAGTAAAAAAATATTCCCAGACTTAGGGCTTCTCTATGCTCTCTATGATAATGCTCTCTAGACTCAGAATAATAGGAGAGACTAGTCCTGTCATAAGAGCTGTGAATTGAGATTACCTGGATACTATCTTTTTGAAGGGAAAATTAAGGCAGTAGACAGCATGATAAATGTCCTGCTCAAACAGACTGTCTTTAGTATATTTCTGTGCATGTCTCATAGGAACAAAGCCTTTGTCCCCACAGTCTGATGTGCATGTGCTCAGTGGAAGTGTGGGTTCTGAGCACTTGAATCCTGGCCTGCCTCTTGTGAGCAGTTTTGCTGCATATGGGAGAGAGGGGGACTGAATGGGATAGGTGGAAAACACCTACCTGCTACTGTGTGCAGAGCTCACCCTCTTGAAGAATCATCCGTGTTACCTCTCCTTTTCACACTTTGCATCTCAAAGGTGCTGCCTACTGTATACTTCAGTTTCTGTCTATGTAGAACTTTGCTTTGGTGGATCTCTGAAATTTTTTTTTATGTTGAGGGTGACTGCATGGGACATTTTTTTTCCCACTATTTTCTTCATAGAGCTTGATAGCAGCTTTGACATTGTCAGTGTTTTTGGGGGACAAAAACCACCACCTTTTTAGGTGTTGACTAACAGTATAATCTAGGAGAAAAAAATATGTGTATCATGTAAATTTCTGTAAATTTTTAACAGCACAATGTCTCCATGCCTGGTCGGAAATCTTCAACTTACACAGCTCAGCTGAATGAGTTGCACCCTGACACCAAGTACCAGCTCAGGGTGCGCTGCTCGGCCGCTGACCACTTCTGGAGGTGGAGTGACTGGAGCAGGGGGCTGGAGCAGACAACATCAGAAGCCCGTAAGTTCATCTAACTCTTGATGATAAAATGCTGAGCTTAAAATTAGTCATCTAAAAAAACCTAACTTTTCAATAGATTGTCTACTTTGCAACTGGGGAAAAAAGCCACCACTCTTATTTTTTTATTTAGCTCCTGCAAGAGGACCAGAGATCTGGAGAGAAAGAAGTCCTTCTGGTGAAAGCCTAATGGTCTTCTGGAAGGTAAATAGGACACATAAAAGAATATATAATATAACTGTACAGAAAACTATTTACTTACACATTTCTAAATTAGTTAAGTTTATAGTCAATAAACCAGACTACTTTTCTTAATGTTTTATAGAGCCAACTATTGAGACAAATATTTTTCCCCAAATAAGAATGTTATTAAACTTTTATAATTTAAACCTTGCCTTGAGAAGCATTTCACATGAAGAATTAAATGTTTTATACATCTCAGTTGAAAATTAAAAACTTAGGAACTTTCATGTTAATTCTCAAAGTCACACTTGAGTTACTTTTTTGCCTTATAGTCTTGTACAGTCATCAGACTACATCAGGGACAGTAAATTCATATTATCCTATGTCTTATTCTGTATATTGCATTTTGGTTTTCATGAGCTCTTTGTCTGTTCATAGCCCTTATCCCTTTCTGAAAGCAATGGAAAAATAGTGTCTCATGAGGTGTCCTGCTACCTGCAAGATACACTACTGGAGCATAAAATAATCTCTGAACCCTCAAACAGTACTGAGATGAAACTTGGAAAAAGTGATTGTGTGATTAGCGTTGTAGCCAGAAACCAGGCGGGCTCATCTCCCCCTTCAAGGATAACAAGCGTGGAACTTCCAAGTGGTGAGTGCTTCCAGCTGAGAGTTGGACACCTTCAAAGCTTGGAGAACACCTGGGAGAGTTCATTAATTGAAAAATAATGCTTTGTTTGTCTGTGTTCATTTTCACACACAAATCTGCTGGGCGGGGGAAAAACAATGCTGCTTTGCTTTTAGAGGAGTGTCTCACCAATTAATTGTGCTCTTTATATAAAATAAACATTTTAATGTGCAGTCTTTACAGCTATTTGCACTTTTCAGGAACAAGAATGAGGCTTCAAAAACATTGGTCTGGATTAATGATATTTAGGGAGCTCAGTATGTTTGTGTGCTCTTGTTGAGACACGGAGAAGTGTTACATGCTAAAGAGATTTAGAAGTTTTGGAAGTGTTGTGTGGCTTTTTAAGACGAGAATTGTCAGTTCAATGCCAGTGAGCTCTGCAGGAGAATATTAATTGGACTGGTTGGTAAAGTGTTGGCATCCTTGTGCTAGGGAGCCAGTATTTGAAAAGGAGGTAGGGCTTTAGCTTTGCAATTAAAACACTGCTACCCTTGCTGAGGACTTTGTAAAGGGAAGTAGCTGAGCAAGATAATGATTTTCTGCTCCTAACTCTGACCTTGGAGAGTAGTTAATATTGAAAAGCAGTTACTGAGAGTCCACACTTCCCTGCATGACAGACAGTGCAATCTCCCAAAGCCCAAAGCTTTAGCTCCAGATGTGGTTGATGCTCTGCAAGGAAGACAGATTTACACCCATATCTGCTTGTTTGCCAGGAGCATTCATGGGTGTGCTTCTCCTTGCCCACCTGGAGAGCAGGTGTCACAGTTGGTTGTGGGAAACTCAGGTTCTGGTAAGACAAGGCCATCTCGTACGGGAAGAAATGCGTTATGGCTGAGATTCAAAGCGAGATGGAAAAACAAGTTTGTTTCTGTGTTAAGGAAAACCATGTGAAATACAATGTTTCTTTGCTTCTCCAGAACAAAGAATCACAGATTAGGTCAGGTTGGAAGGGCCCACTGCCCAGCTTCCGCACCCAAATAGGGCCATCCCAGAGCACAGGGCACAGGATTGTGTCCAGGTGGTGTTTGGTATCTCCAGTTAGGAAGTCTCCACAACCTCTCTGGACAGCCTGTCCCAGTGCTCGGTCACTGCACAGAAAAGTTCTTCCTCATATTCAGGTGGAACTTCCTGTGCATCCATTTCTGTCCTATTGCTCAGCACCACCGAGCAGAGCTGCTCCATGCTCTGACCCCTCCCTGCAGGCCATGACAGGCATTGATAAGGTCTCCTCTCAGTCTTCTTTGCTTAAGGCCGAACAGGCTCGCTCTCTCAGCCTTTCCTTGTAAGAGAGATGCTGCAGTCCTTTAAGCATCTTTGCTGCTCCCCACTGGACCCATACCAGGAGCTCCATGTCTCTCTTGTCCTTAGGAGCCCAGAACTGAGCACAGCACCAATGCTAATACCTGGTAGTATATTCTTAGTCTGTTCTTTGGAGGTAATTGTTTGGAACAGTTGATTTGAGATGTTCTATAGATCTCCTTCAGCAGAGGAAGAGTGAGGCTCTGGGAGTCAAAGAGGTCTCTGTAATAGGTTTGTGGTGTGGGATAGCTGATGCAGCTAGAGCTTTGCATTCATTTTGCTTGCATTCATTTTTAGCTTTCTCTTAGATGTCTGAGGTTCCCTTTGGTGTTACCCAACTTGTACTCATTAAAGATTTGCTCCCGAGTTGGTATAGGAATTGAGTCACTGACTGGAGTCATAAAAGATGACTCATTCAAAGAACTGGATGACATTTTTGCCCAGACATCTTTTCTGGCTGATTCCTGTGTGCAGTCTGTAAGTGCTTTTAATGTCCATAAGGGAGCAGAGGGTCTGAAGTTGGAGATCTGCTGAGGTTTTCTGAAAACTGAAAACACAAACAAAGGATACACTGCCATAATTAATTTGTTTGTGTCTCTGGAAAGTCCTCTGTAGAGAGTTAAGTCATGTAATCTGGCTGATCCAGGCTCCCACAGTAGTGCTCTAGTACTAGCAGTTATTTGTTCTTCTAGTCTAGGTTGCAGCTATAAATACAACAAAATGAGCAGTACTGGCCATGGTGAATTTCTAGTCATCTAGCTCAGAAAATAGTTTGAGTGTGGTGTATTTAAGTATTTTTTAGGCAGTATGTGATTATTCTTTTCTGTAAATAGAAAAATTAAATTCTGCTTATTAGAAATATGATCTTTTCCAGCATCATAGCAATGTAGTTTTGCTGGATGCGTGGTAGTTTTTCTGGGAAAAGTATCAAAGCCCTTGTGGAGCTGATTCGCTTTTTTTATTCATGTGTCTTTTTCTTGCCATGAGCAAGCTATAAAACAATTGTAGGCTTAACTGTATGTTAAGATTATTTAGAAATAGACAGTCCTTTGACATTTACAGTGCATCTGTGAGAATAAAGTTTTCATAGCACTAATTCTTAAAAACTGTCCTTGCCCTTCAGCCTTCCATAGTTTATGGCTTTAATAAAATGAAATAATAGACTCGATGGGGAGCATAAATGAGAACACTGAAAAAGGAAAGCTGAAACCCTGAGATTGTTTTTGCAGATCTGTCATGGGGCCACCGCTTTTGTGGCGGCCTTTGGAAACCATCCCTTAGCTCTGCAGGGTCCCATCTGATGGACAGCCATGGAGGGCAGTGCAGGAATCAGAAGCTGTTCCCAGATCTGATCACTTCAAGGACAGCTAAACCTTTGAGAATCAGAAACAAGGAAAATAGACACATGGGCAAAGTGGAGGTTTTTGGTGGGGTTTTTTGTTGTTGTTATTTTTTTTTTTTTTTTTTTTTTTTTTTTTTTTTGTTTTTTGTTTTTTTTTTTGTTTTCTTTCTTGTATAATTTACCCTTGGTAGATCGAAACCTCCATGAAGTTCACCAGGGACAGGATTATTGCTGTTGATTCTTCATGAAAAATGGTTGTCTGTGGTTGGGCGAGTGACAGCAAGACACTTTGAAAGAAACACAAAGCAAACCATTTGATGAAATGACAGCAGGAATTTATAGCTGGAGGCTCCTGCCAGATTGGTGTCAATTCATATTTGAACCTGACATCTGCTGTAAATCCTTACCTTGAAAAAGTGCTTTTTAAGCCAGTCCTGAGCTGCTGCATTTCTCGTCATCATACTTAAGACTGGCTGAGGGATTTGCTGCAGGCTGTGTCTGATTCTGAGCACTCCAGGAAGCTCAGCTGAGTGCACTGCTTTAAATTTCACAGTTCACTCGTGCCTCTCGTTCTTAGAAATGACTGCTGTTTATAAAGCCATTGTGCTGTGGCTGGAAGGCTTTCTTTCATCTTGGGCTATAGATAAGTGTCTGCTCTTTGATGGATTTTTGTGTCATCTTTATTGCAGACAATGTCACAACAGATCAGGCTGTGGCAATGGGGAATGGAATTAATATTTCTTGGGATTCTTACCCCAACATGACATGTGGCTACATAGTAAAATGGTGTCATTCATCTGGGTCTGAGCCCTGTAGTGTGGACTGGCAGAAATTTCCTTCAAATACAACAAATGTCGTGATAAAATCTGGTAAGTTAGAAACAATTTTTTGTGTGTCTTTCTGGTTGAGATCCTGAGCAGCAAGTGGAATAAGAGCACATGAAGCTATATGTGCAGATTGTTTGAATGCTGTGTACTTGTGTAAATAAATGAAATTCTTCTTGGTACTATGTTTATTTTAATTTCTTACAGAGTCTTGCCAAATCCGAATATCAGTCTTGACTTAACTTTTATCATCCTCTGTTTATTAACTGTTTTGGAATTACCTCTTCTAGCTGTACCCCACAATTTCCTAACTCAGCCTAATGTATAATGGTTAATCTAGAGTTTGGGGTTTTATTTGGATTCTAAGCATAAACAGTGCTGCTCAGGATGGGAGAAGAGTAATCCGTTGTTTTTACATGAGGCAGATTTTTTTAAGTGTGACCTCCATGTGTTGGCTTGCTGTCAACTATTGAAATTTCCTGGAAAAGGGCACATTCCAGGTCTCTGGATGCTGGTGGGCAGATCAGGGAAATGAAATTCAGCTGTGGTGGGACTAGTAGCAGCAGAAGAGGAAAGAGAGAACCCATTAAAGATGTGAGATTTTTTTCTCTGCTGTCTATAAGGGTTTATATTTGCCTTTTAGAAGAATTAGTATTAAAGTCTCCATTCAAGAAAACTACTTGGAACTGTGTACATAGAAATGTTGAGGAGGAGTGAGACCTGGGAGGGTGGGGGCAATATGTTTTTCTGTCTGTAATTACAACACTGTGTCTATGTTGTTTCTGTTTCTGCTAGCAATAGATTGCTTTTTTTTTTAAGCAGACAATACTGTGTCTGTCCAATGATGCCTTATTCCTGAGATCTTTACTGGGATGGTTCTTGCAGCATGGGACTCTTGTGTGAGTTATCCAGCTGCTAGGGCTGGGCTCAAGGTGGCAAATCCACCTCTGCTCTTTGTCCTGCTAGGAGAATCTCTCTGGCTGGACCTGAACTCTTGCAAAACCCAGTTGACTTCTGTGTAGTTTCACAGTGATATCTTGTTTAGAAAAAGTCTTGAAAGTAGTGTACAACCCTGATTTGAAAAAATCCCAGAAAGGGTAACTTATTTACACATGGCATCAAATATCTGTGCTTCCACCAAAGACTTGGGAAGCATAAATTTGATGACTGTATTTTTTAAAGTCAGTTCAGGACTGAAGTTCATTGCTAAGTTGCTTCACTGTCACTTTTGAGAGTTTTCTGCATTTTTTTTTTTTTTTACTGCTGCTCCAGTAAGCCTGGTTATTTCAAAATGAATTTGTGTTTCTGAGGTGGCAGGATCTACATGGCTGCTGTGGGAGGAAAGGAAGGGGATTATTTCTGGTAACTTCAATTTATGTTTCCCCATGGAAAGGGCAATTTATGCAATTTGAGTAGCTTGTTTTGAATCCTCTTTAGTACTAAACTTTCTCTGGGAGCCAGATTTGGTTACTGTCTCTAAACCACATCTGATGGCATAGCTTTTGTAGAAATTACAAGTAGGAATGGTATTTATACAATTATACTTTGTAATTTTTTACAAATAAATAAATATGTATTTATATGTCTACATCATGTGAAGTCTAAAAGTATCATTCTTCTGAAGTGAAATATTCTTACAGCAGCTTTCTCTTGCAGCTCTTTTCAAACCTGGCGTGAGATACAACTTTTCTCTGTATGGCTGCAAATCCATGGGATATCAGTTGTTGAAAAATGTAACTGGGTATATGAAAGAGCTGCGTAAGTGCGCTTTTATCATTTAGGATCTCTGCAAAGTGAGCTTAGTCTGTGTCTATTTTTAGCTCAGTGTTGGCAGAAGATGACTGAGACCAGAACCCCCATGCAATACTCCTGACTTCTATTTGTTCTCTGTGTATAGCTGTAACACGTTTCTCCAGCCACTTCCAGTTCCAAGCATATGCAATAACCCTGTGTCCTCTGGCTTGTGTGGTGGCACAGAGTGTCACAGCAATTCACAGCCATAATTTGAACCACATGACTATGGTCTCTTCTACACAAGAGGGGGCAACTTCTTTGATTCATCAAGTCCAAGTAAACTTCCAAGCACGTTTGGTACAGCTCAGCAGATGTAAAAAGTATCCATAACAATTCTGTTTGAAATAACTTCTTAGATCCAAACTAGATCCTAGAGCACATACTGCTTTGACAATTGCCCTTGTATTCTGTCCCACACCAACCCTGTCTGGGTAACTGGTGTTTGACTCCAAGCTGAGCTTTGCTGGCCTGAAGATGCATTAGTGTCTGAATGCTTTCTTTTCCCAGGTATCTGGACATGACTTTACCCTCTAACACCACAGCTGTATTGTATTGTATTATAACTACAGCACCCATTTCACTTTAAAGTTTAATGTGTTTTCTGCCTAGAAAACTGAGCTGCTGACATAATCTGAGTCCTTGGGAATGGTGTTGTTTATTTTATTGCTAAGGTTGAAGGTGAGGTTAAGGCAATTTTACCAGAAACTCAATTTTCAGCCATTTGTATCTCTGAAAAAATTCTGAAAGGTTTCCCAGAAGAGTTTTCCATGTGTGCTGTGAACAGATCAGACTATATAGAAGACTATCAGAAGCTATAAAGTTATAAAGACTTTGAGAGAGTAAAAATGCACTGAACATGCAGAAGAAACTTAGGAACTGAGAAATGCACAAGAACATAGACACATTCTAAAACTTCAGATTTGCCTTTGGACAGATAATCATCAAGAGAAAAATGGATGCATTCTTAATCATGAATTCAGCCCTGCTGCCTCAAAGCCAAATGTCAGAATAAGTCCTGACATTATGCATGACCAGATGCATTATCTGCTGTAACTTTTCAGTAGGCTTCAGGTATTGGAATAAGGACTTGTGTAAACTGCTGACAGTAGTTCTTTTAAGCTGAGATGGTAAGAATGTGGGGTTTTATTAGTTTTAAGACAAGCTATGAAGTCACAGAGTTAAAGCCTGTGAAAGCTAATACATACCCTCTGAGTGTTTATACAATCTTTTGGAGTTTGTTGCAGGAAGAAGGGTATTTACATGTATGGGTCTGTAAGAAGGCTGACCAAACATAAATTTTTCTTCTACCACTTCTTAGTAGCTAATACTGCAGAAATTATTAGGAATTAGTCCAACATAGCTGTATTTTTGTAGAACCTCCTGCTAAATCTTTCACATGTACTTTTCTGTGAGGAGTCTTGAGGAAGAGGTCGGAAAATGCTAGCTCCAAAATAAAACTGATGAAATACTTATATGGTTTCAGCATTTTGAAAAATTGCAAAATTCCAGCAAATGATAAAGTAATTTCTTACTGGTTTCTTCCTTCATAATTCTCCCTACAGCTCCAAAAACTGCACCAAATTTTATTGTTGAAGAAACTTCTTCAGATTCTATATTGGTAAAATGGGAGGACATTCCTATTGAAGAATGCCGAGGGTTTTTAAAAGGATATCTTCTTTCCTTTGCAAAAGGTGAAAAAGATGCTTTAAAGCCTAGACTTTCAGAATCAGGTATGTTAATTGTGTAGATTGCAACTTCCTTGCTTACATTTTTTTTTTCTTTTATAAAATTTAATTTCACTTTAATAAAAAAAGATGCTTTAATAATAATTCAGCTCCATTACTCACTGTTATAGTTGGCCCCTGATATGGACAAAGGCATTTAAAATAATCAGCTCCTTGTGTGATTAGCCCAGTTGTTTTTTAATATAATGCAAAAGTTGGAGAGAGCCCTGTTTTACTGGGGCCTAAAGTAAAGCAGTGACTAAGTGGCAGTGTGTCATGCTGTCCTGTGCTCAGATACCCTGGGTAGATGAGGTGGGGAGGTTACATGGCTATATTTAATAGGGTATATTCTTCCAGTGCCTGTCCTGTCAGGACTGAGGCCCGACTCACATTCATAAGAGGACAAGCAGGAGGGTGAGGAAATTAAGTTGATCTGCAGCAGAAGCACCACACTCCTGTGCTGTTAAGTGCTGTGTAAGCAAGCAGCATTGCTAGGGTTCTTTATTTCAGTTTTCCTTTACATGGACTGTTCTTCTGGTTTCATCTGCTCACTTCAACGAAGTTTTGCTAAAGCTGAGGTTGTCTTTTTTAATCCTTTCATACAAAGTTACTCTTTCTTACTGTTTCCAAACAAACAGGGAATCCAGAACTTAAAGTTAACAATATCACTGACTTAACAAAGAAGTCTATGAAAATACTTGATCTTCAAGGCAAAACAAGTTACCAGCTGGAACTACAAGCCTACACTGCTGGTGGGTTGAGCCCTCCAAACAGCCTCTATGTGGTGACAAAGGAGGACTGTAAGTTGATTATCCCTGTTCAGACATATCCTTGTCTTTAGCACAGGGGCTGTACGATGTGTATCAAGCTGTGCTTATTTTGCTGGTTTTTGGGTTTTTTTCTGGTCCTGTAGGTGGTTTGGGCCTACAGTCTAATTCTTCCCTTTATTTAGTTGGTTATTTATAAATACAAAAATTGGAACGGCTCAGAGTGAGGGGAAGATCGTTTCCTATTACAGCTGCATTGTACTGCATGGTAATGTATGCTTGAAAAAATAACTTCTACTGCTAAATATAATGGAGTCTGAGCTTAGTTTTCTCAGACAGCCAGTTGTTCTTGTCAAGTTTCCCATGATGGGTATCTGTTAATTCATGGTGGGAAGAAAGACGTTGTGGATATATTTATCAGTTTCAGAGTTGTAAAAAGATGCTTTTCTGCTTTGAATTCAGTTTTATTGATCCCTTGACAGAGGCAAACACAGAAAGACAATTACAAAAAAAAAAAAAAAAAAAAGTTATTAACTTTGGAGAATGAGAAAAACAGGTATTTCCTGTGGAAGTCTAAATACTAAAATACATGAAAAATCAAGCTTGAGGCATTTAATATTAATGGAAGAAGGCAGTGAGGAAGGCCCAGGGGTTGTAAGCATTGTAAAACATATAAAAGACAATGCTGTTTATGCAATTAGTTGTTGACCTAGAAGAGCCCTTACCAGAATCTTGGCGAGCTCAGGTAGCATGAAAGTGCAACACCAGTGTTTAGTGAGAACAGAATCACAATAGCAATGAGTCTTGTGCTGAACATGAAGCCTGTTGTAATAAATAATCAGAGAGAAATATCTGCTGATTCTTGTAGTTATCACTGAATCTGTCTATGGATGGACTTTTGCCTTTCCAGCAAAGGGGAAGGGTGAAGGTGTAGGTCACTGTTTGCAGACCACTACACTAGCTGACTTTAATGAAATGGTCTTTAATTGGGGGAAATTTTAGAAATAGGATAAAACTTGCTGGTAACATTAGATATCTGTTTACTGTCTTTTCTTTTTCTTTTTCCCCAGCTGTAGGATTAATCATTGCAATTCTCATCCCTGTGGCAGTGGTGGTGCTGCTTGGAGTGTTGGCCAGCATCTTCTGCTACCGAAAGAGGGAATGGTAAAGCCTGCCTCGGGTTCTTACCTTTTCCTGGAAGTGTTTGCTTCAGTGCTAGGGTTTTCCATGATTTTAGTCACTCCTTGTTTTCTCTAAATACCCAAAGATGTTAGTGGGCTTTGTTTAAAGGTGGGTGGGTGGCAAAAACACATTGTGGAAGGTGAGGGAGAAACTGAGTTGGAGAGAGGTCAGAGGGAGGAATGCAAAAAGTTTTTGCAGGAGCCTGTCTTCCAGTGAGTGCCATTTATAAATAGTTTCCAAATGGAAAAAAGCTGGTGACATACTGTAATTTGTGTGCCCTCTACAAACAAAGACGGACATACCATCTTCAGCTTTTAGTAAATGTGGCATATTAAATTCCCAACTTAAAAAAAAAAGGTTGCTGTTTTTTCCATTATACTCAGTGAAAGTTCAACACATTAAATCTTTGTACCAGATGTCTTCGGTGCTCTGAATTAAAGGGAAGTGTCCTGACTCCTTTTGTGTTTTGTCAGTCTGTTTCAGACCTTGCTATCTTTATAACAGTTTATTCTTTCTTCTTTAAAGGATTAAAGAAACATTTTATCCAGAAATCCCGAATCCTGAGAATAGTAAGGCACTGCAGTTTCAGAGGAACATCTGTGAGGTAACCCTTATTTTAAATCTAGTATTTTAAGCCTCTGAAAGATAAAACAAGTTAGAGAATTCTTTTGCAAACTTTGACTCATCTGTTCCAATTGTAGAAAAAAAATCTGTGGCGGGGGAAACAAGCCAATTTACTGAGTAACTTCTGTCAGGTGCTGTCTAGAGCTTTGTAGTTATTAATGTAGTTACTTGTAATGTTTGAACTAGTAAATTAGTGCTGCATTTCTCTTCTTCCAGCTAATGAGAAGTGTCAGTACCTGATAACAATACGGGAGTAACACACCCATCTTTGTCGAAGTGTTAGAAGAAGAAGAAAGTATGGAGATCTGCTATATCACATTCTCCTGGTAGATACATTAGTTGGAGATAGGTACAATATTTCAACAGCCTTCTGAGATGGCTTATACAAAGACGAGATTTGGGGAGAATTCTTGAACACTTACTGCAAGATCTCAAGTCTCTTTAATTTGCATAAAATACTTCTAACATTACCAGGAATGTGAGCCAGAAAATTATAAACACTGTTTTTCAGGTTTTTTTGAATGTATTGCCCTAGTGGTCCTGGGCTGAGTACATTCCACAAGCCACCAAACTGCTGTAATTTGGGCAAGTTGTTGCTTTCAGGTTTTCCAGATCTTTTAGCTTAGTGTCTCCCCTTCTCCTTTTTCTCATTTCAGGGGAATAAGACACTTAAAACACTGGAAATGAACCCATGCACCCCCAACAGTGTTGAAGTGGTGGAAACACAGTCTACAGCTCCAAAGATTGAAGACACAGAGATGATGTCCCCAGCAGCAGAGACCACTGTGCCTGAAGATGGCTCTGAATCAGAAATGGAGAACCACGTTGTTGTGTCCTACTGCCCCCCTATCATTGAAGAGGAGATCTCAAATCCCCCTACAGATGAGCCTGGGGGGTCATCTCAGGTGGTTTACATTGACATCCAGTCAATGTATCAGCCTCAAATTAAACCAGAGGAGGAGCCAGAAATAGACTTAGTGACTACAGCAGGCTATAAGCCACAAATGCAGCTGTCTATCAGTGCTCTGAAAATAGAGGGTCATTCACCTGTGGAGGAAGAATTGGATAAAACTGCAGGTTACAGACCTCAAGCAAACACAAACACCTGGAACATGGGCACTCCAGACTCTCCTGGATCCGTTGAAAGCAACAATGAAAATGCATCTTTTGGGAGCCCGTGTTCAATTAATTCCCGACAGTTTCTGCTTCCCCCAAAAGATGATGAAGACTCTCCTAAACCCATTAACACAGGGTGGTCTTTCACACACTTCTTTCAGAACAAACCAAATGATTAACAGTGAGTCCTCATTGCACGTGAACCTGCCTTCTGAATAAGCTTTTATTCCTCATGTTGTAAAGAAAGGAAGAAGAAAAGTGCAAAAGGCATGAATTATTCTTGGAGACAGTCAGCAGAAGTTCTAGTGAGCTGAATGTTACCATGTTTAAGTTAGTCAAAGTATTAATATTCCGTTGTAATAGAGGCTGAGAGGCCAAAATTATAGCAATGTAGTTTTTACTCTAGTAAAATATATTGGATGTAAGGGGTTTTGAATTTACAACCCCTCATAATAACAGTCAAAGAACTCTGCCTACCTTCACATAGTGCTCCAAGATTAACATGGTCTCATGCAATTTTTAACTTGGAAAGATTGCTTTGCTTTGTTGTAGTTGTTCTCAACCGTGCAGACTCAAATGATGCAGCGCCAACAGATTTCCTTACTGACGGTTTAATTTATAGCAAATCTCAGCCTAAGACACGGAAACAATGTGGTGGGAAACTGTTGAGATCTTTACCTAGTTATAAACAAAGAACAAATGGGAGTGCTGTTTTTTTTTTTTTCTACTCCTGTATGGAAGGTTATTGTCACTGTTTAACATTTACAAAGCAATGGCCATTCAAATCTGTTGCTTTTTAACTAGACACTAATTTCTGTACCTACTGTACAATGTTTATTAAATGTTTGACTCAGGGGTACAAACTTGGGGAAAAGAAGTGTAACACTGATTGAAACCTCAACAAGAACTGCATAAAGTTTAAAACTTCATTTTTTTATAAAAACCTTAGAATCATCTATATTTTTTCTATCTTTTGGTTAAAGAGTTAATCTTTCCTAATGTATTGCACTAATACATTTTGTATTTCATAGCTTCTGCTCCAGATCTCCTGCTTTGAAGTGGTACAGTAGTCCATTCACCCTCAGTGTTCAGCAGTCTTTGCACTATGCAGTAATGTAAGCCATGGGGAAATCTCTGTCTACTCACCTTAGCTGCTGAAGCAGTTTGGCACATTAAATTAGAGGTAGTATGACTAGGTCCTTGAGAAGATACTGCTCTTTGGATGGTCTTTATTGTATTAGCTGTGTATTACCTGCTGCCTGGCTGATCTTTGGGGTCTACCCAACAGGACCTTCTATACAAATCCTACCTGGGAGTACAAGGTAGGATTTCTCTAGTGGCAGGGAGAAACCCAGGGAGGTTTTAGTGCCGCTAATTCTACCTCTCCTTTACCAGATATGTGATGCAAAGAAAGCTTAAATGGTGTACATTTGTGTGCTTAAAGGAGTGTTTAGAACAATCATCTTTTAAAATGCTTGTTTTCTCATGTGCATCCCTAGACAACTGTAATATTTCACTGTGTAAATTTCAGGCTGTGGCATACATGAATTTCACTAGCTCACAGGAGAAACTTTCGAGAAACTTACCTGTTTCTTGCTGTAAAACAGTGGAGAGGCATCAGGTTTTAAAAGAGCTTGATCAAAAAGGGTCTCCGTAAAGTTCTAACCATTTGGTTTTTTTTCATCTTTATTTCCTTATATACTTTGTGTTTTGTTTGGGGTTTGGTTTTGGTGTTTCTGGGTTTTTTTTATAACTAAGCCATGGGAATGGTTTTCTAAACAAAACAGATAAGGAGACTGAATTGGCTAGGCTGCTAGTTGTAAAGGTGTGAAAGTAGACCAAGAGAATGACTTACCTTGACAGACATTTGGTCTCCAAACTACATGATCTAGCCGTAAAAATAAAACCAAGCATAAGGTTAAACCTAATCACAGCAATGGGTGGTTCAGTTTAGAGGCTGGCATGTCTCTGCCACCTCCATAGAATGAAAGTGTAGAGGTATTTCAAAACTGATAAAGAGGCAAAGCACTAGTTAGCACAATGGGTAACAACTTCCTGTGTGTGCCTCCTGGAAGAGTGAATTGTGAAGAAGTGAAAAGCAGATTAGTCTGCAGGCCTGGCAGAATGCAAGGTGTCTCTGAAAGAACAGAAAGTGCACATAGAATTAATCTGTTGAGTCTTAGAATTAGCAAGGCTGTGTGTGAAAAGACAGGCAATGCAAAGAGCTGACATCCATTTGTGATCAGGCATCAGCACAAGGGAAGTGTCTTAGCCTATAGAACATTAAACTAACACATGAAAGGAAGCAGTTAAGGCCTTTGTGATTGATAGCTGGGAGGAGGCTAAATCCTAATAGTAACAACTGTTTTTCATAATAATTGTTAGAGTATTTCTTTTCACTAGTGTAGATTTGGCTTAATGTGTCCATCTCCTAAGTGAATTTTAGCTTGTGCTATTTGCTTTTAATTGAAAGCAGATGATGTCATGGACAGTGTGTATGGGTAGTGGTTTGGGGTTTTTTTCTAAAGCAGTTTTTCAGTGCAGAGGAGCAATCAGTATTGTATGGTGATCCAAATGGAAAAAAAAAAACCACTTCTGTAGCAGAAGAGCTGACCATGAATAACTGTTGCATATGGCTCTGCATTGCAAGAAACAAAATCGAACTCCAGTTTGAGAGTACTAGCAATTTTTAATTTGGAAACGAAATTTAATTTGATTTGGAAATCAGGGCAGCTGCAGAGAACACAGAGCTCACAGGACAGTTAGGACCATTCCCAGTGTTCACATGGTGAATCACTTACACATAAGCGTCACATACTCAGGTTTCCCAGTGTGCTGCTCTTGCTATTCAGTAAAGACAACATTTTAAATTGCTTCATTTCTTAGTGATTAGGGGAGGAAAAGCTCCACAAATCCATGTTTTGCCTCAATGTTGATGTTATAAACTCTCTCTTACGTAGTTATTAATCTCTCTTTTATTCCCCTTTTTTTAAATTCTTGACTATATACCTGGTGTTCTGATTTTCAGGATGCAGGTCAGAGAGGTCCTGTTCACAGCAATGACTTCAGTAACAGAAGAATGGGGCAGATGTGGGAGAGATAGAGACTTGTGCAGTATCTGTAGCATCATTGTTGCTTACTGCTGATGAGCCAGTAAGCAATTGTCATTCCAGCACTTGAAAGTTCAGCTGCTTCACCCCTGTGGTTTCCTTTGAGCCTATCTAGTGCTGCCTTTCAAATGTCTGTCTTGGATCTTAAGCAGTGAATTCAGATGCTTAGGGAGAGGTGGTGAGCTAGTGTTGTGATCAGCCACCCATAGGTGCATGGAGCAGTAGGGATGGACGACAGAGACAGTTGGGGAACAGACTTTATTTCTTAGCCCAAGTGCCATGTTAAACCAGTGAAGCATCTTTATGAATGTCTTTGAACCAAACACTCTTCCAAAGCATGGTGCTCTTTCATAGCCTCTAAATGCTTTGATAACAATTGTAAGCTTCAGAGGGGATCAGATTCTTTGTACTAGTGCCTTCTAGCTACCTGATGAACTTCTTTGGACAATATTTTTTCTGAAAAATATCTTAGGAATCCTAAAGTTTAAACTGCATATCCTTACCATCATTTTGTGAAAGGTGTTATCCTTCATTGGACATTTTTTTTAGTTCTTTTGGCTTTTTACTTCATTTTTTAGGAGAGTAGAAAGTGCAGCTTTAAAAAAAAAATTAAAAATTTAAAAAGAACCAAAAAAAACCTAAAACCCAAGAGCTTCCAGAAGGGATATGACCAGAAGGGATTGGGTCCAAGATACTGTCATGCCTAACTCAGTGCTTCAGTCCTCCAGGATCAGTGTTCAGAGATGTAGGGTATTAATGCCAAGCAGTTGCTTTCTGAAGAAAGTCATCAGTTCTGCTGCTTTTTATTTTTGAGCCATGCCTGTCATATGTGACAATTTAAGTTTTGCAATGGTTTTTTGTACTGTTCACTGTATGTGTGGAACATTAGTCACATTTAATGTATCATTGTGCACTCTCCTATTATTTTTGTTTTTCTGACGTGCACGAAATCTGGGATCTCAGGCTTGTGTGTTAGATTTTGGGATGGTAGATCTGCATGTGATATACCTCACAGAACTACTAGTTAATATATCAACAAAATTGTAAGATAGTATTACAGGCAGGCAGTGAATTACCTCCCCTGCTATGCAGTTGCTGTATAGGCAGACCTAGAACCTGATAACTGACATTTGCTGTCTTTATTATCTCTAGTTGCTGCTTTCATGGGTAAACCATTTCCAAAGGGAGCCAGTCGCTGTGTTCTTTGTCATGGCACAGTTGGCAGATGTGCCGTGTTTCTTCATCTTTGGTTTATGTGGGGGACCATGACTTTCCTTTGCTAGGAACATGGCAGCAGCACACTCCTGCTGACCTCGAGCTTTAGGCTGCTCTGAAGAGGCATTTTCAAGCCACCATTTTTGTTGCTGATAGGTTCAGCTGGGTAAAGCTTAGTGCTGTGGTGGTTCCTGTGATCATGTCCTCCAGGACACTCAGTTGAACATGAATAGGAGCAAAAAAGAAAGCTACTGGGTGCACTGGAGAGAGAAGGTGTTTAGACATCACTCTGAAAAGGCAGTGGTAAATGGTGTGCTCTATTTTAAAATAAATACTGCTTTGTAAATAGAACACTTGTATCCCTATGAGTAGATAGAAATATAGTAAAAGAATTTGAAATATATAAGAAAAATGTAACCTTTAGAAAATGATTTTGCTAACAAGGCTCAGTGTACCATAAATGTGTGAAGAGCCTCCCATGTAAATAGCATCTTCTGTTCTGCCACAGACTTTGATGAAGACTTCAGTGCAAATTACATGTAATATTTATAATACCAAGTCCTAACCCTTTATGCACACATGTGCTTGCATCATCATGTGCCTAGGTGCATATGGCAGAGGAAGTCGGCTTGCAATTGCCAAAGTGATTTTTTTTTAGTCCTGTACATGAGTATATACCTTCTGAGACAGTTTTGTCTAGAGGAAGCCCCTGCCATCTTGTGCTCCTCCCAACACACTTTGCAACACCTGTGGTGCTGTGCATTAAATGGTGCCTGCCCTGTGTGGCCAGTGCTCAAAGATGCTGTTGGCAGTTCACAATGTTTGTTTTTTCCCTTGCCTTTTCCTTAGCCAGACTGGAAACACAGACCCAGACCCCAAATGCTAGACAAGGATTCAGAAATGTTGGAATGTTTAATTCCCTTATGTTTAAGCCTATCTTAGATATCTCATTAGGAGCTGGAAAACAGTTTCTTCCACCGCAATTTTCTTTCCGCTCCCCCATTTATATAACTCTGGATTTTCCCCAGTGTTTCTAAGATAGCCAGTGTTTGTTTCCTTTTTGCATTTTATACAAACAAACCTCAGATGATATTGGCAGGCTTTCTGTAACTTTATAATTTGTCCCAGGGTGTGTGACAATACTTCTCCCCCACAAAAATATCTATTAATTCCTTCTGCTTTTACAATGAAAAAAAAATATCTCCAGTGAACTTTTGGGTTTTGGAGGGAAGGGGTTCAGCATCCCCATGAAGGTGAGCTGGTCTAATGGTAGGGTGTTTTATGAGAGAATGGGTTTGATCCCTCTCCAGTCTCACTCTCTTCTTGCAACAGCACTGTCCGGATGATTTTGTGGTGCACCAGAGCAGATGAAATCCTTGGTTTTCAACATATACCTAACAAAATATCCAAGGACAGTCCCAAATCTGCATTTTGACTGAAAGCAAGCTTCAGTAGAAGTGTATGCACAACTTCCACTAGAAGGCTCAATACCTTTGCAACTCACTTGCTGTGCAAAAGGTAATGAGTAAAACTAACCCAGGAACAAAACAAAAAGTGAAATTTTCTTATTTTCATTACTTGGATTAAGAAAAATTAAGAAATGAATAGCTCAAGCAGGGCAAAGTAAAATAGAAAGGTCACACTATTTAGTAGCAATACAATAAAAAAAATAATCCTTGAACATCACTCTGTCAGTGTTTCCTTAATGTGGTTCAAGAATGGCTTTGGATGAACAACATTTTATATTTGATAGTGTGTCAAAAGTTTGTAAAGCTGGGGATAACAAAAAGAGAAGACAACTGAATCAGCTCATGTCTGAATCATACTTGAAGGTAACAGTAATTTGAACTTTGAGCCTGTTGTGGCACACAAAACATCAGAACTGGTGGAATTATACAGGTCACCTGAAAAAAACACACAACATTGTACTATAATGCTGTAACTTTAAAACATATACTGTGAATAGGTTCAACGGTTTTTTTAGCTCTTTTTATACCATATTTTTTACAGCATAAAATAATTTGCTTAGAGATGCTTTTTATGTTCTGTTTTTATGAAGATTTTAATGGATTTTTGTTTAATACTAGTGAAAGTACTTTGCCAATTTGACATAGTCATCTATAGAAGTTAATTCTGAGAATAAATCAGTAGATTGAACTGAAAGAATAGTCTTCATAACACACTAAATCTGCTTAGTCATTCAACATATTTTTGTTGCTGAATGATACTGAAATTTTCCAGCTTCCAAGTCTGCTATACAAAAATTACTTCTTTCATGATTTTAGCAAAATCATCACAAGGCACTTTAATGAAGCTGTAGCATGCCAAGTAAAATACTGATTCAACAAAGTGTATCAATACAAAAATTTATCATCTAAGCAGTTAAACAAATGCATGCTTAAAAAAGGAAGCATGGGATCATGTTGGGGATATAATATTTCAGTGTGGCAGTTGACATTTAAGACTAACCTAACACTAAGATACAACTTTGCATATATTTTAAACCTAGTTTGCTTGCTTGATGTAAGCTCCTGTTGTATTGCTTGGGTGTCTAAAAGTAAGCATGTGTTTAACAATTTTGCCATAGTATTGCCATGAAATTTAATAAATATATTTTCTTACACTCTTATATGTCTTCATATTCTTTGCTTTCCGAGTTATATTTTAAGAACTAGATTCTGCTCATGCCCCAGTACAAACAGAATTATTTTAATTTTGTGCCAGAGTAAATAAGCACAGGATCTGGCAAGCACAGCCTTGGCTTCCAGATCAGCAGAGTGGGTAGTAACAGATCCTCCCCGAGCGGCTTCTCCTCAGCACACCAGACCCCAGCATGTCCAGGCCCACTGGAGCCCTCCTGTTCCTGCTGCACAGTGCAGTGATAAGAAAAAGTCCAGGTCACTTACCCGTGTCCTCCTCGTGACTCCAGCCCAGCTGGGGTTTGGTACGTGACCCCCTGCACGCCTGGGCTGAGGCTGTGCAGACATCAGCCCTGCAGCTCTGCACAGGGGACATCCCTGTGCCGGGATGGAGGGCGTGTGGCAGGGTGAAGGGACCCAGGCTGTGCACTGTGGGGTTGGTTTGGGGGCATAGGAGACCTTCTCAGCATGTTTATTGGAACTGTGATGACCAGCTAATGTGGTAGCTGTAACATGGGCCTTATGTTTGAGGCCATTAGTGTCTTGTCATTTGGTATCTTAGTGACAGCCAAAGAATTTTGTGGCTCATCTAACCCACAGCACCTTTACTTGTGAATGACACCTGAACTCAGCAATGTGTATGACAGGTGCTACATCACTGCACGTCACATGAAACCACCATGGCATGATGGTGTTGTGCTCTCTCCATCTCTTTGGAGTCATCCTTGGAAGTCAGGGTCAATTCCTTGCCTCACGATAGTGGATTGGTGCAGCTTGATGTGACAGCAACTAGGCAGGGTGTAGGAGCTCCTCTGAGCTGGGAGGTGTGGGATTAAGGTCCTTCAGTAGCACTGAAGAGTATTGCTCTGAAAAGACTCAAACACTTAGAACTGTGGAAATGAGGGAAGGCTTAATTGTTCCAAAAGCGAAACCCACAGCTGCCCTCTCCAGCCCTGCTACTGCTCTGGTCACTGCAGGGACACCAGGGAAAAGTTCTGGACAGGTCTCACTCCATCATCTGTGTTTCAGGTCTAAAAGAGCTAACAGAATGATAGCTTTGCAATGTCTTCTGCAGATACTGCAAATGTTTGGATATAGCTCACTCAATCCTTGGCTCAACCAGGCTAATCCAGTTGGGCTGGGTATGTAACACAGCTCCTGGGCAGCTGGAACGAGTAGAGATGCGATCATCACAGAGATACTCACGCATCAGTAGCAGCAGAGGACCATGAAAGCAGGAGGTTTTTCTGCAGGGACCATGAACTGTCCCATGTGTCACTATCACAGTGAGGGTGGAGAGACGGAGTCAAATCATCCGTGTTTTCTGTTCCACACTGTTCCAGCACACATCCTTATCTTCTGTTTGACTCTACCGGTGCTGCCAGTGCTGGCTGCTCCCAATATGCCACTGGCTGTAGTATTAAAGTACACCACTCCTCTGGATTTGCAAACACAGAAAGTTTCTCTCAGCATATAATTTTCTAAGTCCCTCTGTATGAAACATTTGGTAGCTATTAAAAGAAATCTGTGTTTTGGTAAGAACAATCAGTTCAAATGAAAGCTGCCTAAACATGATGATAAATTGGTGATTCCATGTTTGAATTCTGCTTTGCTGACACCAAAACTGGAAAGTGGAGAGACGAAAAAAAAGTGTAAGCAAATTAAATGGTAAAGAAAATATTAGATATTGCTCCTCCCATGTTTTCAAAAGACAGAAAAATTTAGGAAAATTCCACCATGTCCACAAAAAGTGATGATGTAGGCTGCCACTACTGCCAATAGAAACTATTTAAGAGTCTGCAAAACAAAAAATTAGGGTGGAAAGCTGCTGCTTTGTGAGACAGAACATGGGGTGTCTGTGCTCTGCAGCTCCATTTCTTCCACACTTCTCCATACCTCTCAGTAACAAAAAGTGCTGGAAAACATGGCCTGTGGGGATGGTGTTGAAAGAGCTGGCACAGTTGTTTTCCTAGAAAGAAAGACTGAGGAAAGATTTAAAAAGAAAGAGCAGGGGAAGAGGAACAAGGTCATCTTTGTCTTAGTGCACAATGAACAAAGAAAAATGCTGTGACAGTGAATGGATGTTCAAAAGAAATGAGGGCAGTCGGTCACAGCGCTGCCAGGCAGCCTTCATCACAAGGGGCTTGACAAGAGGGCACTCACAGATGAGCGAGTCCTGTCCACAGGGACAGAAAGCCAGGACCTTGCAGAGCTGCAGTGACCACAGGTGCTGGCACCAGGCTGTGACTCATGAGTGAAATGCCTGAGTGCAGGATCAAGGGCACAACACTCCTTGCCCCACAGTGACTCAAACCAATGAAAAAACTGAGTGGGAGAGAGTTGGGGAAGGGAGTCCCCCTCCCCACCCAAGAAATAAAATGCTGATAAAAGATGTATGTGTCTGATGGGATGTGGCTGTTGCTTTCCTTGAGGAAACCACTGACTGTGCCTTATCTGGTCCTTTAAAATGAGGAGATTTGCCCCATAAGGGGTGATGCTGTTGGGGAGGGAGCTGAACATGCAGAGCTGGAACAATACCTTTCCCACCCAGTTTGCTTTGCTGTGCAGACAGAAAACTTTTGAAAACTTTTTCTCAAAAGTAAAGCCTGGTTGACAAAATAGTAACTTTTACCAGGCAGCTATTGCAGAGTAATACTCCATCAGGGAATGGGAAACTTCCCAACTCTGGCAGCCTCCTCCTCCCTCCTCTTCACTCTTTTGCTCCCTGGGGCCAGGCTGGGAGGACTGGGATGGAAATGAGCTCCTAGGTGACCCAGGACAAACCAGTGCAGCAAGGATTTGCCTACCATAGAGTTGCTAAGTCTCATCTGGCTTTAGAACATCCTGACTTGCTTTCTCTTTTTTTTTTTTTTTTTTTTTTTTCCTTATTTTCCTTTAGGATGAAGCAGATTAAAGCTAACTCGTAATTCCCAGTAGCTGATTCCCATGGAGCTGGAGGAGTAGCAGAGAGCAGCAAGACACACTTTGCCCTGGGCAGAGTGAGGGGCAACCAGGAAGCAGCTGTGGCCAGCAGCCAATGCCCATCACAAAGCCTGACTCAGCCTGCCAAAGTTGGTATCAGGGCAGGTATCCAGCCTTACTAAGTGGAATGTCACATATTTTGGGAATAATGTGGAAAACATGTGAGAAAAATAAGAATTGCAGTTTAAGGCAGGAGATTAAATTGCAAAGAGGTGCAAGCTCTTGTGGCTGCTGCCTTCACTGCTGGTTTGCACAGGCAACTGCAGCAAAAGGGACACGGCTCTGCCAACCGGCAGGAACTTACCCTGCTCAGCACCGGGGTCATGCCTTGCATCTGAGTCAGCCCGAGCAATGAGTAATGTGACTAATGAACATTCCTGGAGACAGCGAGCAGCACATGCAGGCCAGTTCCTGGGAAAATGACTAATCACTCTGCCACGCACTGTCCACCTTTCGTTTCTCCTTCCCTGACCCAGCCTCAGTGGGGAGGGTGGCAGGGGGTGCGAGGGCAGAGCCTCCACTCGCAGTCAGATATTCCTGCTTTTCTGGTACCTGTCTCCTGCTCAGCCCCTGGAGTGGAAACCACAGCGGAAAGCCACCCCCAGGCTTTGCCAGGAAGAGTGGAGACGTAGATGAGGGATGTTTCTCAGATTAAAAGGATGCAGAAAGGATCTTTTTTAAACGATTTAAACAGCTCAGCATCTTTGGTATTGCCGCCCCCACGGCACCGCAGCTGTGCTGGTCCTGCTCCTCCCGCACCGCTGCAGGGCGATGCCAGCCCCCAATTCCCGCGAGGGATCAGCACATCTGGAACAGGCATCTGGGCAGCTGCCGTTTGCTGCTCTTCTTTTTCCACAACAACAACAACTGAGGTATTTCCTACCCACCCCCCTCCCCACCCGGCATTTCAAAGGAGCTGCTTTTCTTTTGGAGAAGTACCAAAGCACCCGGTATTCTGCAGTAAATTATCTTAAAATAGAGACCTCTCCCACCAGATGTTTGTCTTGGAACTGGTCGCCAAAGGCTGTGACAGAAACGAAAGGATAGGAAAGGCGAGGCACGTAAGACAGAGCAGAGGATGATGCTGTTTGCGGACCATGGTGCAGCCCCATCAGCACCAGCACAACGTGTCCAGGGCATCAGGGGTACAGCCAGTCAAATCTCCCTGCTCTGTGCCGGGTCAGGACAGGTCATTAGCATCTGGAAAACCCCTCAAGCTCATAAAATGTGAATTTTCTCTCACAGTTAGCCAGCGGCTCAGACGTGACCCAAGCACAGGCTATGTTAGGCCACTCCCACAGGGCTACACTGAGCAGACAGAAAAACCTTCAGCCTCCAGAGATTTCAGTTTTCACCTTTTTCAAACTCTACACATTTTCCTTTTACTCCCCAAGGCATCCAATTCCATTTACTTTCACTCTCAATCTGGTATACTTTATCCTGCTTTTTCCCAACCACAGAGGGTTTCTCCTTCCCCATGGGGCTCCCCAAGCCAAACAAAACTTTGCTTCTCCTGGGAGGAGAGCCACGATTGTCTCCAGCTCCTCTGCAAGTGTGTCTTCCACAGACTTTTTTTTTCTGAAGTATCATTCGAACAGGGGGTGGAGCACAGGTGCACATCACAAGATGGCACCACCATGTATTTTTCTTTTACTTTCTGTTTCTAATAAGTACCTACATTTGCTTTGGACCACTGCTACCTTATCTACAATGAGCACAAGGTCTTTCACCTACGAGACCCGGGCATCCCTTCAGCATGCAGGACAGGAGCTGAGGCATTCTTGGCAGGTATTTGCCAGAACCATTATCTGGATTTGCTGCAGGTGGGATCAATCTAGGGAATGTGCGTGTGCTCAGGGAGCCAGAAGCACTCTGAGCACAGTAAAAAATGCAACTGCTTTCACCACATCAGGTCCTTTCAGCTCACGGGCGTTCAGATGAGCCTGTGCCCCTGAGGAAGTTTGTGTTTCCCCCACCACTGGCGTGTGGCAGGCTGAGGGGTGCCCTGCTGCATGGTTGGTCTCTCTTCCTCCCCCAACCCCTTCAAAGGTTCACTTGTCCACTTTGAACAAAGAATTAAGGAAGAAAAATCTCAAGTTATGAAATTCTGGACCACTCTTTCAGTATCTCAGCACTCTATTTGCCTGCTTTAATTATACTTTGGCAATCAAGGTTGCATAAGTGCTGGTCCAGTGCCTAGAAAATATAACATTTCAAGAGAACTGTGACCTCCCAAGGTCTCTTGCAATCCCTTTTCTCATTTTTCTTTAAAAAAAAATATATATATATATAATACCACAGTAGCAAGTATTTGCTCTTTTTTTTTCCTAATCTTTTAATCTGTTTAAGACAGGAAAGCTTCATCATGTACAATTTTAAACTGTCAAAATTTACAGAACAAAAAGAGTCAAATGTAAAACTGGTCATAACTCACAAATATCCCCATTAAAACTGTATAATACAGACATTAAGCCACAGGTCACTTTTCTATTTTTAGGAAAGTGTGCAAAGAGCTAGTTGTATAGTACATGTAGATGTTAAAAGTGATGCCAGGTAAGCAGGTCTGCTGCTGCTATAAAAAATAGACAAGTATAAAATTACTTCTACAAAATTGGTTCATTGTTTTTGTTGCTTGTAATAAAAAAGTAGACTTGTAAGAACTTTCATCCTTAACAAACAACAATATTTTGAAACCAGTCATTGAAACTGTTATCCTGTTAAACAGGATGAAACATAATTTAGCTAAATCAGAGAGTGGTAAGGAGAACAGCTTGTTCCAGGACCTACATGTGAATGCAGAAATATGCTGCCTGATGGTGTATTTGTTGAACAGCACAGTCACTGTATCCCTGCAGGGTGGGATAGTTGCAGGTGTTTCAAGATTGCTTTCTCTGATACTACAAAAGATAACCTAAGGACCACAAAACACAGTCATTGAGCTACTCGTAACATCACACTTTGCCATTTGCACTGAACCTTCAGCGTTCACTAAACACTTAAGGGGTAGAGGGCACGGATCATACACAAAATGCTCGATTTCATTTGGACAGGAAAGGACAGGAGAGGAGAGGGAATGAGAGGGGAAAATGTTCTCTTTTTTTGTTGTTTCTGGGTTTCCCTTTGGCTTTGTCACCTTCCCAGATGGCAAACACGGTCTGGCTGCAGAGGACTGCGCCAGCCAGCTCTCGCTCAGCCGCACACACAAGCACACGCCGGGTCCTCAGCACCGGGACTCCTCTCTTGTCACTTGGTCCCACACGTGTTGATGTTCTTCCCGTTGGCAGCATCCTCCACCAGCGAGATGTGGTAGTCAGTTGAGAGTGTGAGGTGTGAGATGCAGCCCACCAGCCCGCGCAGGTACTGCCGGTTCGTGTGCAGGGCGATTTCCTTCATGCCACCTGCGGAAAGGCAGCCGAGAAACTTCACCTGCACGGGCACCTGCTCCTGCCTGGCAGGCTGCACACCCACAGTGCCAGTCCCAGTGCACCTCAGAGGGGAATTTCAATTTATAGGTTGCTCTGTGTTCTAAATAATGATTTTACACACTTTAAAGCACAGAGGGGATAAGCAGGAGGCAATGAACTAGGATGCTAATTATTTATTGCAGAAATTATAAGAGCTGAATAAGCTTGTGCCCAGGTGTGAGGTTTCCAGCTGCATCTTGCTGTTTCTCTATGTACCTGCCAGGAGTACCACAGTGCATCCCATAGAGCTCATCCCTTCTTATACCCATTTCCCCATCCCACTCAGAGAGGTCTCCTCACAAAAAACAGGCTGTGGTGGACTAGAGACAGCTGTGTGACACCTCTACTAGGAGCTGCACAGAGCTGGAAAGCCCTGCCTTGCAGCTGACCTTTGATCTGTGCCCTGAATGTGAATAATTAACACTCACCTACGTAGAGATCTCCATTGATATTTAACTGCCTCATCTTCCCAGGGGATTTACCAGTCCTGGCACCATAATCATCCACAGTTACCTTGCCAGACTGTCCATCCCTGAAACAAAAAGCAAATCATTCTCCTTCATCCAGCCTACAAATGGATGGGAGGAGGAGCAGCAGCATCTTCCACTCTCCAGGAAACCTGGGCAACTCAGAGCTTAGCAGGGCTCATGGTGAAGGCTTGGAACTGGGAAGCCCCACAGACACAGTGCACTATGGCATTCCAGCTTTTTCAGGTTTTAGAATGTTTCAATAGATGTCAAAGACCTGCAAAGTGTGCAGGACATGTTTGCAGAGCAGAAAGTGCTGAAAAAGAATCAAATCGGATGGGTGGGGGAGAGGCAGGGGGATGAACACATTGACCTATTGTTAAAAACCAAATGTAATATTAAATGTTAACGGCAGAAACTTCAACAGCAGGGAAGAAATGGGAAAGCTATGGTAAAACTTACTCATAGGCAGTTTTGTTTCTCAATAGAGCCATTTTACGTATGTTCAATAACAGTATTGACAGAAAAGCTACTTGATGGGATCCTATTCTCATGGAATTTGGTAACAAGTTGGGCTAAATGTCAGACTGTGATTTCCAGGGAATCAACCTCTCACGAAGAGAGGGATGTATGCTTTCCCTGCTGGACACAGTTGCCTCCCATGAGGTAATGAGTTATAAATATGAGTTATATATACACTCCAAGATGTCTGCACCTCCCCCAAATAGAAAAACTGGGTTTACACTGTCTGTGCTCCAGTGCTTGTGCCAGCCCGCAAAATGCTCACCAGGGAATTTTAAAATGCAGACATTAAAGAAAAATACTCTTAACCAAAATGGTATGGGTTTAATGTCAGTCACAGCCCCAGAACAGCCCTGCATGACTCTGGCAGCCTGCCTCGAGCTGTGCTGGGCTGGCACTGCCACCTCAAACACAGCAATCTTTGTGTGCATCATCCTGAAACAGCCAAGCTAACAGCTCCACTCCCAAACCACGTGTGATGTGGAGCTCATTCACACCCCACCAGCACCCAGACATGCCAAACAGCCCCTTTAAAGGCAGGGTGGCTCCCAAGTGGCTCGCAGATGCAGCCTGGCCACTTACCGAACAGCTTTGACTCTGTGCCACCGGCCATCGCTGAAAGAGCCGTTCACCGTGATGGAAGCAATGCCACTGCCCAAATTGTAGCTGCAATTAAAAAGATTGAAATGTTACTGCCTTCCTTGAAAGGACTGGCTGCCTGCCAAGCTGCTCAGGCATCCTTACTCCCCTTTGGCTCGGGTTTTGGGGCAGCCCATAGAGCCCTTTGGATCCCAGCAGCAGCGCTCTTATTTCACCAAGTCAGTCTCACAGACAAGCAGGCAAAACTCCCTGAGTCAGAATGGGTGCCATCACCACCTTCCCGTGGGAGCAAGAAGAAAGTCTCTGCATGGCCATTCTCCCCCAAAGCAGCGGGTTAGGAAGGTCAGTGATCCACAGACCTTCGGCCTAATGACAGCAGTGGGAAGTTGCAAACATAGTTAATAAATTTTTAGAAGAGAAATAAGCATGTGATCTATAACAGATCTACAAATCATCTGAAAAAAAAGAGAAGGTTGAAACCTGTGATGTTAGAAAAGATGAAGTCTAATAAATGCAGCTGCTTCAGCTGCCACTATAATTATTTCTTTGTGTTTGCTTCTACTAAAATTATTCAGCAGATATAATGTCCCTATCATGTTTACACTTCAGGCATCTTAATTTCTGGGTCCCTGAAGCTTAAGCCAACCCTAACAAAAGAGAAATAACTGCTACAACACAGTGAGGTATTGAGTGCTCAGGATGAAGTAGCTGCTGCTGGACTTCAGCCTGGACCAAGCAGGAGGGATTAAAGCCAACATCACTATCCCTTCAAAAGAGACTGAACATAGAATGAACTCATGGCCAGGGTGAGGTTCTCAAGAACAGCCCATTAAACTGTGAGCTGCCCAGAGCAGATTGGTTACCCTATATTTGTTTCCTCTCCAGGGGTCTAAATGAGCCTCAGGCAAGCAACGCCTTTTACCTGGGATGTAGATACCAGCCTAGGTCAAAAACAATGACAGGATTTGGGTGTTCAGGACTGTATCAAAATGTCAGATCTTTGATAACAGAAATGAGATTTCTCCACAACAGCTATCCCCCTACAACAGTGAAATAACCTTCGACAGAAGCAGGGAGCAACAAAAGTAATTTACAGCAGTAGGTACACTGTACAGGGAGTAAGGGCATAGAAAAAGGGAAAGTAAAAGTGTGTTTTGGATTTCAGATTGGATCAGAACATAGACATCTAAACCTGGGCTGCAGAAAAATTCTTCTGACCAATTCACAGCCCTGATAGTCTCTTGACTTCACCTCTCAAAAGGTGAAAATCTAGCATTAGGATCAACCTTTCAGAATGATTTTTTTTTTTTGCATTTGTTCTTTCACCATCTTCTTTGATGCTCCCCTTCAATAAGCAGTGATTGCTTATGAGGGTTTTATTTTGGTAGCTTAATTTTTTATCTTCCTGAATGAATGTGGAAGGTACAAATATTTCAGTAAAATTCAGCTGGTTTGGTCTAAAGCCTTTGACTATCTTCATCTCTGGAGAAGAGCAACAATCTAATAAAAATTGCACTGTGCTTTGGAAACAGAATAGAGTGGCCACTTACTACCATGGATCTTAGAAAGACAGTCCCTCCCCAAGACATTTAAAAAACGCACCACTTCATCAGAGTCAGTTACTTGTTTATAAATTAATGAGGAAACTAAGAGTTTTTGCCAAGTTAGCCACTGATATATTTATATTTATAAAAAAGCTTGCAAGAAAATAATGATAATAGAAACGTGCAACTTATTTATACATCCATGGTAGCAAAGAACAGCCAGTTAAGTAAAGTTAAAAAAAAAAAAATTGCTTAAATAATAAACTCTCTGGCACATGATTGATAGTCTCACAAGAGTCCACAATAGTGATGGCATCTATAGTTTGCTGTTTCAGTATTTGCCTTACACAACCTAAAGGAGCACCATGAGGAAACATAAGGCTTTCATAACATAGGAGTCCCAAAAAAAGCACCACACAAAAACTTGCACAGGATCTGCCTGAGTGTCTGCAAGGGAGAAAGAGATTCTGGAGCAAGACCCCAGCACTTCCCAATACTCCCCAATTTCACCATTTTCACAGTGGTGTTACTGCTTAATTAGACGGTTCTGTGGATGGTGGCAGGAACAAGGTGTGGTGACAGCTGTGTGTGTGTATGTGTCAGGGCTGGATATTTGTGGGTCTGAGGTGGTGGAAGCCCTGCTCCTGTGTGCACTCCTGGCAAAGAGCGAGCCCACAGTGAGCACTGGCACCACCAAAGGCTGTCATCAATCCCTGCCAGCCCTACCCTGCTCTGCCCAGCTGAGACAGATTTATGAGGCATGTGGAGGGCTTACCTACAGTATTCATCCCCTCATAAGAAACCTTTCAGAACTTCAGAGTAAAGCCCTGATGTTAGAAAAACTGGGAAGGAGGAGTGATGCAAATCTTGCAGCACATTACCTCTTCAACTTACATCCTTTCCCAGACAGCAAACAGGACCCATCATTGAACAAAACTTTGAGGATGAGATGTCTCACACTGTGCCAAGGGACAAGTGCACTGTATGTGTTGTAGCAACTCCTTTGAGCCCTGTCTGCTACACAAACAAGGAGAGAAAGTTTACCTGAATATTAATGCTCCCTCCTGAAGGCCTAGAGAGATGAAATCACTGTTAGGTCGCATGGGACTGTTTCCCCTCCACATCAAAAGGCCTTCCTTCATTGTAGTTTTAAACCTCATGAAGACATTTGTTCTTGTTCCTGATACCCTGTGTAATGTAGAGAAGGAATAGTAAAATACTAAATTGTGTACATCTTCTTTCAAAAAACAGATGATGCAGTATTTATTCTCTGCTGGCCTGGTGGGTTGCTGTCCTGCAACTCATTTACATGCTGACTTGTGAAGGACTTTGGTTCACATCCCCATTTCCATCATTTCAGTGTAGGGGAATTTAACTTGTCTCTCCAGGATCCCAAACACAATAGCTGCTAGGTTATTACACATTAGTAAGAGAAAATCCTTTTTCTCCTCTAGCCTAGAGTGAAATCCAGCCCAAAAAGCAGTTTTTGAGAATCCCCAGCAGATGTGATGCCCTCAGAAGCCAGTGGAAGAGGCACAAGAAGGGCAAATCAGAAGGTCTCACTTACTGAAGTGAGAGGCACCAAATGGCAGGTGAGGATCCTGGTAAACGTTTCTCTACTCAGTGGCTGAAATAAAGCTAGACTGAGGAATTTGCTGAAACCAGCCAACATTTGCCAGAATGTGGGGATTTTCAAGGGTACAGAGCCAAAAAAAGTAACTTTGAGGATCTAAATGTAAGGCTAAAGCAAGAGTTTAAAAGGAGTTAAGGTCCTTTAGTCTCTTTGTCGACACAAGCTCTCTATGTCTGTTCTTTGTCCCTCTCCATGCCAGACATACAGGTGCTATTTCTTGACAGGCTGCAAGATGCTCAAATGTAACAAACTAAGCCACAAGGAAACACATTTTAAATTTATTTCTCCCTGAAATTTAAAAATATGGCAAAAGTAGAGTTAGAATTGTTTTAAATACAGCATAAACATGCCATGTAAATGTACTACACTGTCCTACAAAAGGCTCCTAACATTATAACATTTAAGAAACAGAAGATACATTACCTTTTCAGGATATCTGGATTGTCATATGTGAGGTAACTGCGACCAATAAATTGTGGTATTTCAATTGCTTCTGTAATGGCTGAGAAGTAAATACAAAAAATGAAGATGAGTGTCAGATAGCTGACTTGGGAATGGAAGGTAATAAAGAGACAAGACTCTTCTATTGATTTACTCCTGCAATGGCAGGTACAGAACAGAGCTGAACCCACACAGCTTTGCCAACAGGCACTGCCAGATTTTGCCTAAATGTAGGGCAGTAGTTAAGGGAGTTCAAATAGCTGACAGTCCCTCTACTTACAGCCTCCATGTCAGGAGCCTAGAGTATTGCTCCACCACAAATGTTAGTGCAGAAAATTATGAAGCATTGGGAAAACATTGCTAATTTTCTCTTTACCCCCGTTTCCACATTCCTTGATTCTCCATGTGGTTCAACGCTCCCTCATGCCAAAGCTCATGCATTAACCACCTTTGTTTACACACAAAAAACTCCTCCCCAGCTGCTAAGAGAGCACCATATGCAGAGCACATTGCGGGCCTCATCCTGCAAAGGGAGGCTGAGGCAGCACAGACAACCTGTGAGCTCCCTGTTTTCTCTTCCAGTGCAAGTGCCTGCACAGAGTGGCTGCTGCCTGCTCTGAGCTCACCCCTGGGGTGCAGCGTGGGGACCAGGCTGTGTCCAGGAGGAGTTACAGAGTCCAGAGTCCTAGGTCACTTCAGAAAACAGCTGGGGCCATGCTAAAGGCTGCATGGCAGATGCTGGTGCATCCAACACTGCAGTGCAGCCTTGGGGGCTGTTTCCTGTGTCCCCCATGTAGCATTTCTCTAGGGACAGCCCCAGGTACCCCTATGATGTATGGCTGGGATGGTGGCAAATATTGCAGCCAGACCTGCAGTTGGTGCAGTGCTGCCCACAAAAAAGACTTTGGGAAAAAAACTCAGCTGTGTGACAAAAATCACAGAACATCTCTGATATACAGAGTCCTTCACAGGGCTATGAGGACTGGCCCAAACAGATATTTTTGTTGAGTGAACATCCTTTAGTTTGTTGTTGATCTCCCATAATTGACTGCTGCATTAATACAAGCCAGTTGTATAAATTACTTTAAATACGTGCCTTCATCCTATTTTCTTACTGAGGAATAATCCCTCCAACCCACAGCTAATCCCATCTATATAAATTTCAAGCTTTCCAGGGCAAGGATGCTTGCTTTCTTTACGCAACACAAGGTCTGGCTGGGCTTTTAGAGCTCACTGTGACACAGATATGCAACAATTGGTGCAGTCTGGCAGCCAGCAACAGCAGTATGAAATTTATCTCTAAGGTGCCAAGACTGAGAATTTTAGATAGTGACAAATTACTATTTTAATCCATAGTGAAATCAGGAAAGCTGCCTAATGTGTCTAAAGAAACCACCACAGGCCATGTCCAGCCTGCAGTCTGCCAACATCATTGGAAGATTGCAAAAGTTGTGTTACACTGGCCAAATATTCTTCACTGGGTCTGACACTTCCTGCACTGGACAGCCTCTGATGGCAGCAGAGCATGAAAGGAGCCCTGTTCCCCCATCAAATCCTGCACTAGAGCCCCATTGCTCCTGCCTCCAGCAGGGGAAAGTGCCCATTTCATGCAGCACACTTGCCTGTGCCAGAGTGCTCGGATTTCCTCTAGAGAGCTTAATGGGCATTTACTTCTGCTTGCTCTTAATTGTTTCACTGAATCTGAATGCAGAAAAACAAGCAAATTTTAGCACTACCCTCATTGCAGCCAGGATCTTTGCAGCTGGAAGGGAGCAGGACCAGTAAGGAGCTCCAGGACCAAACACGTCCATTCTTTGCTCATCAGGATTCAGCAGACAAGCACCAAAGCTCTCATGGCAAGCAGGAGTGAGCTCTGGACTGCAGGGCAACTGAAGTTACACCACAAAACCCTCAGCCAGCTGCCTGGCCCCTCTGCTCTGCAAACACAGGGACCAGCTCTACAGCCACTGTTCTGAGCTTGGCAAATGCTTTGGATGCAGTTTGAAATACCAACAATGCGATGTTTAAGGAAGTACTATATAACCTTAGAAAATATTTTTGCCTAATGACAGAAACTTGCCAAGCTTAATGGAAACCCAGCATCCAGACAAACAGACAGTGACAGAGCAGTTTTCACATAATTTGCAGTACTTACTGTTTAGGCAGTAACTTCCACACTCTGCAGTGAGTCAGCACAAAACAAAACAAGAACATTCTGGGTTTATTATTCTAAAACATTAAAATCTCCTTTAGTCCAATTTCATGCCCACTTCCCTGCAAATGTGTAATCTCCCACCTACCATTTGTGTGACTACAACCAGCTGTGAAGGTAGCATTGTTTTCATTATTGGATTGCTCCAAGTATCTATATTTGTCTGCTCAAAACACACAAAGGGACAGACAGGTGGGACCAGCAGCAAATCCTTCTCCTAGCCTTGCTTCTCAAATGCAAGTGACTCACCATGTTTTACCCAGGGATCTGCTCTTGTGAAAACAAGAGTTTGCTGTTTTATTCCATCTTACAGTTAGAGTATAAAAATACCTTTAGCATTCCCCAAGCTTGGATAGAAGATATAAAACCTCGCAATATCAGCAAAAACTCTATTGAATCTTCAGTTGATAATGCATTACAATATGAATTAATATCTCTTATATCTCATATCAGCATTACTTGAGTTTTTAAGTGGTGTGTTTAATTTTGAAGAATGAGGCGCAGTTCTCACAAGAATTTTGCTTTTTAGGGTTTTTTACAGCAGCCTACCACCAAGAAGGATGGAGAGAGCACTTTCATCTCACCTTCTGAGTGCACTAACCAAAACCCTGGTGTGAAACAAGTCAACACAGACATGCATCTCACCTTAACCATGTCTACACCCCAAGAGAGACACAGGTAAGGATTATTTTGAGGAATCTGTTTCTCATCAAGGCTGTCATAGACTGAGGCTCAGGAACAACCTCTATTCTCTCTGGACATCTATCAGAAAACCCTTAAATTTTGGGTGGCAGCTGAGGCTGCACAAGTACAGGGAAGTTGAGTTGCACCTGAACAGGAGCCACAGGTAGGATAAACAGAAGCCAGGTGGTTCATGCATTTGGACAATCTTAAAAATGAATATAGATTGGATTCACATAGGAAGCAGCACCAGGATCTGGCTAGGTCACAGGAAAAAGGTGATTCAGACTGCCTTTGAAAGCCTGGACACCCACTAAGGTGATGACAGGGAGGACGTGCCAGCCCAGTGGCACCACTGCTGGCACCACGAGCTCAGACACTGCCCCTGGGCTGAGCACAGGCCAGGGGCTGAGCAGGGCTGAGCAGCTGCAGCCCCAGCACTGCTCACCAACGGGCAGGCAGTCACACACCCAGGCTGCAAAGCATTCCCTTGACTGAGTGCCCTTGGAGACCTGTCGGTGCAGCTGCAGATACCATCCTGAAGTCAGGAATTTAGCACCCTGCACACACCTAGAAAGTCAAAATCCCAATTTTCCTGCCTCCCTACAAAAAAGCCAGGGTAAATGACATGGTTTGGGCTCTTAGTTAGACCACAACAACATAAACAAAGGGGTTGGTTGCATTGCATTTTAACATAATGCTTTTGTTCTAAGATGTTGTCTGTTTTGAAGAAAAGACCAATCTATTCATCACAATTTAACCAAAACCACTACATTTAACTTTGAAGTTTATGATTGTGAGAAATGAAGCAGTGGGTGAAGACAATAATGTCAGCCAGTTCTTTTGAACTGAGTTTACTGTTATATTACAAAACCTTCCCTCGCGAATTTTTTAAGATTAAGCTTGACAGAAGAGAAACGACTCCATCTAGTGGAATAACCCAAAGGACACTTTTTAAGCACTTTTCTTGCAATCTTATCCCTTTTCTGAGTCTAAGCTTTGAACTATTACAGCGGCTCTGAAGAAAAGAGAGAAATGTGCATGTGGATGAGTTTTCCTCCTTGGTGGTCTCTTTCATCCCACCAAGGCAGGATCTCTGCAGATGGTGAAATCTCCATCAGACTAGTCAGTGTCTAAAACAGGAGCAGATATTCTATGTGACAAGAGAGTTTGCTGCCAGCTGTATGGAGGATAAAATTACAGGGGTTATCCATGCTCATGCTTCTGGATGTAACATAACTGCTGGCTGGAGGACCCTGGCAGGAATTCCCCCTTTGCACAGCACTGCACAATTAGGGATGTGTATGAAGTGTTATTGCTCAGTGTTGTTCACCACAAGCAACAAGATATCAGGTTGGCATCTGTGGATCCCGGCCCAGTGCTGGGATAACAGTTACCACATTCCTAAATAACAAAACAAATTCTTCTGTAGATACGTGGAAAGTGGCACAGATGATAGGGGACCTCTGGCCCCCTACAGCAGCAGTTGTATATGCTAAATCTTCCTTATTTTTGTGATCAGCTCCAGATCCCTGGGGTGATATCCAGCCATTGTTACCTTTTTGGCAATGCTGCCCATCAAAGCCCAGGGGACAGTCACATTCATAGCTCTCCTTCTTGGGAACACAGGTGCCTCCATTTGCACATGGTGAGGTCACACAGGGGTGGGCAGCATTTACTAGGTTGATTCCAAAAGTGAAATCCTGTTTCACATCAATTGTCCGATCATTCAAGATAATCTGTGTGTTAAGAAAGAAAAAACACATCAAAGCAAAAAAACAAAAAACAAAAAACAAAAACAAAACAAAAACAACCAACCAACCAAACAAAAAACAACAAAAAAAAAACAACAAAACAACAACAACAACAAAAAAAACACATTGTAAAAGCTTCCAAGTTCATAGTATCCTACTGCTAGTTAGAAGATTCCTCTGAAAGACTTCAGAGAAATGTAACTCTCAAAACTTGGCCCAAACCCTACTCTTGTGTGTTTTCCAGCTGCAGAGGTCCAACTCACACTTTTGCTACCCCTGATCCACTGAATATTAATCTCTTCTGTGTCTTGTGAAACAGCCTTAGGCAGCCCTTGTAAGGGGTGAAGCTTTGTGGAATTTACCAGGCCTGTGCCTGAACACTGGTGCAAGGCTTTGTAGCCAAACCATGAGCTGGGATAGTAAAATTAGGCGAGTGCTGCTGAGGAAAAGCATTTCTGAGATCAGAAAAACCCCCAGGAGATGAGTGTTGACAACAGAAATACTAAGCAGAACAGCCTGTTTTTCACATTTTCTATTGCTTTCTAGTATCTCCTCTTGCCTGAAAGAAGCCAGAGTTAATATGAATGAAAAACATAAATAATGACTTCACAAAACTGTTTATATATAAATGGAAGAGAACTGCTAAATATTGGGATTTTTCCAATATGTCAGCAGCATATGTTCTCCAAAATAAACCAACATTTGTATAATCTCAGCTGACATCTCAGCAAGAGAGATTGTATGTGGGCACAACATCTGATCTCAGCTGCATCAAAATAAGTACATCTTAACAAACAATAGATTTTAAGGCCAGAAATGAGAAAGGCAATAGTTGCTGTGTCTCCTGCATAACTTGGACAATGCACTTTAGGGGATCCTTCCCAGAGAAGAGGCTGCATAAAGCAATACACAACTCTAACAGCAGAAAAAATATCCAGTCCTGTCATGTAAAGACAGGGAAGACTACATTATGTTTTCAGCTTCTTTCTAAATTTTGACTAAATTGTAAAAGGTAAACCATCCTCCACTCATAAAAACATGCATTTTGTTCTGGTTTTAAACTTATATTCAGTTTCCAGCCCTTGTTTCTCATAATGTCTTTTTCTGCATAATTCCAGCCCCATGTGTCCAAAGAAATCTCATCCTCATCTAGGAACAAGAAGAGCACTATAAAGTCACTTCTCAGCCTTATCTGACTAAACTAAACTTATTGTGGTTTTAGGTCTTTCTATACACTGCATATTTTCCAGTACTTGGTGATGTTTGCAGCTCTTTTTCTGTATAGTTCTCCAAAGTCCTACTATGTGTAAAGCAAACAACTAAATGTTCCCAGCACCCAAAAGGCAGGCAGTGCTTTTCCTTGACATCCCATTCATGCCTCTGAGAACACACATACACCTTCCTAAGTACATCATAGAGATAAGGACTCACACTCCTCATTTCCCAATCCTTATCAGTGCCTTTACTCTTGCGAACAACCCCTCACCTTGTAATTGTAACCTGTGTTAATTTCTCCTAGGCTCTCTATTTTGTACATCAAAATCCACTGTGTTTAGTGAAGTCTACCTTCCAAATGATGTTTGTGTGTCTGACCTGTTCCCATCACTATTACTCACTACCCCAGTTCTCGTGAACCTCATGTTTTCTGCTGGACAACTGACAAGAACAGTAAAAAAGTGACGAAACCACTTACTTTGAACTACAATTACTTTTCTGTCCTGGAGCAATTGTTAACTATAGAGTTTTAAAAAACTTCTAATAAAAATATTATTAAAATTTGGTTTTATGTGTTATTTCTTTGCACTAGTCTGATGCAATAATTCAAAAAATGTGAGGATTCAGGGCCAATCTTCCAACTTTATCCATGTTATTTGAAATATGTTTAGAAAGAAAAATGTTAGTTCAGTCTGCGCTTTCATTTGATTATTTACTAGGCCTGATATGAACTGCACTCATGCTCAGCTGGCCACATGGGAACACCATCCCTAACATCTGCCAACAATGGAAAATATCTCCTCCATTCGTGTGCCCCATATAAGATTGTAAGAAGGGAAAGCAGTATGGTGTGCATCTCCATGGTGGTGTAAGAATGCACTAGGTGGACTTTTCACTGTGAAATCTTTGATTATTTTGGATATTGCCAGTCAAATAAGGGCAGGTTTGCACAAAAAGCAGGCACTGGATGCGATGGAAATAAATGCCTTCAGTGTGTTTCTCTGGGCACTCACCTTCTGGATGCTCCCACTGAAGGGTCTGAGGATCCCAGAGTTCTTCTTCACATCATCATAATTAGGGACTCCACCAATAAATATTTCAGAGCTGCATTTTATTGTGTAAAAGCCCCCTGCAAGAAACACAGAGTAACATTTTATTAGAGTAGCTGGAACAATGTTTTTATCTTCGGATTAGCTTACATGACTTGTGATAGCCCTACATTAGATGTTATATCTCATTTCAATTCCACTTCTTTGTGCAATCACGAAAGCCACTGTGGGACACTCTTGACTGACTTTACATTATTCCAGTCAGAAGTAGCTGAAAAATCTCAAGTGTTTCAAAATGGTAACACTGAAGGAAGAAAGAAAGAAAACTAACTCATCATGTTTTTTCTGACCGCACATCTAGCTTTATTTGCTTAGACTTGAGGTACACTGATGTAAATTTATTACCAGAATTAGTTTCATAAAGCTAAAATCAGAGCAAAGGTCATGCAAGAGAGACTCATTCAGTATTTCCAACATTTAAGAGATAACCTACTGTAGTTAAATGTAAATGAAAGAAACATTGAGTTTGCATCAATTACCAGAAGCAGTTGCTCAGGATACCTGATGGGAATATTCAGAGTCCTGGAGTAAAACTGAAAGACATTTAACAGCTAAAGACAGAATAACTGCAATTTCAGTCCTGCAGAAGTTTCTGTGCTTTCATGGTTGGCAGCTCCCAGCCACCCTCCTCCTGGAGCAGCACACTGCAGCACTTAAGAGAAAAAAAATGGGAGTGTTCACCTTAACCCATCTATCAAAAGAAGTCTTGAGTGCTCCAGTCAAATGTTTCTCACTCAATTTCTTTCCTGACAGACAACTGGAATTTCAATTTATTTAAATTTTTGAAGAAAAGTCAAAGCTTTGATAAAAGTTTCCCAATTTGCCAAAAAGCCTGCTATGGGATTTTTCTGCTATGGGATTTTTCTGCTATGGGATCTGGAGTCTGGTTTTCTGTCTGCATTCTCCACTAGGTAAAAGACATTTTCTAAGCAGGTCTAGCCTCAGCTTTTATCAAGATAGAAAATGTACCTCTGTGGATGCATTTGAGTGCTTAGAGTGAGCATCCTGCTTGCCACAAGTACAATTTCACTTTATTGTAAATTTGACTCACTATGATCACTTGGTGAGTGAAGAACAAAAAGCATGTCATCAACTATGATTGTTCCAGCCCTTACTCTGTCCTGCATATTACTTTTGCAAGAAGAAGACAAAAAACTCTCTTCAGGGCTACCTTTCCAGGACAATATTCAGAAATAGGTAAAAAAGACTAGGCACATATTTTTCAGCATGATACTTCTCCAAATTACACCTCTGCAATAGCACACACGTTGCTCAAAAAACTCAGAAAGATATAAGAGCCAGACTCAAAAATGTGAGCCCAGTTGCATGTCAGGAGCAGGTACAGTCAGATTCCAGCAGGATCCTCGTCCTCAGAGGGAAGATCTGATGCACAAATTCCCAACTGTGGGCTTAAGAAAATGTTGCCTAATGTGTATGCTGTTTTAAACCAGTAAGAGCTTTGAGAGCAGGGTGTGAAGTCTACCATGCAATCACTTCACAGTCCAACAGCTGCATTTAAGACAACTCTGCCACAAGCTCACCTCTGCCATCCCTTCCACTGGCTTCTGTTTGTCCACTTGCAGGATACCATTCTTTGCCGTGCGCGACACTCGCAGCTCATGCCACTGACCCAGACTGACAGGTTCTTCACTCCTGTTTCAAGGGCAAGGAAATTTTAAAGCATGTAACACTGTGCCTTTCTGATCCTCTGTAATGTTAAAAAAGTCAAGTCCTCTGGGATGATTTTCTAAATAAAAAATAAATATCAGCCACTATGATTCTTCCCTTATAAGGAAGTAACAATCTTCCGAGCCCCATCAGCAAAGGCCATATTTCTAGAGCAAATAGCAAGCACTCCAGTTTTATTTATAAATGAAACACTATCACCAGCACACATTTCAGCTACCTCCATGACAACTTTTCTGCTCAGTCATTTATAACACATAAAAACAACTTTTTGTCTCAGTTGCACATCGTCATTTTACTAAATTCCACTTAATGGTTGGTCTAACCCCACATTCCTCAAGCTCTTTTAAAACAGAACTACTCTGTGTTGGCTTATCAGCTCTATTTGTGCATCCTGTTACATTGACATCTACACACACACACAAACGTGCAGCCCGGATGCTGTACATAAAAGGGAAGTAATTAAAAAATTATCCTAATAATGAGATGAGATCTTGGCTAGGAACAATAATCTTCAGTTGTGCAAAGTATTCACCAGTCTCAAAGGAAGCATTTTTAAACAGTTCTTACAATCTTTACTGGCACAGAACTAATATGAATAGCAGCCTGTATGAAGGGCAAAACCACATTCCACTCCACAAGTTCTATAGATCTTTGTATCTTTTTTCACATGTCATTTTACTACACTGGTGAAAGCATTTTATGTCTAAATGAGATGTTGCAGCCTTTCCTCCAGGAGGACTGGAAACTTGTGTTTGATTTACTGGCCAAGCCAGAAAAATCACAACTCTGTTATCTAAGACCCCTAAGACTTCCTCGCCTCAGTGAATAAAACCAGAATTTCTGGGGATGAAATAATGTTTTGTATTTTCAGAACACTTGCATTTAAAAATTAAAAACCCCTCACATTTTGAAATTTAAAAGAAATAGAAAAAATTGTAATATGAAATAGCAAGTCAATAGTGATTCAAATGCTGATTTAAAAACTTACATAATTTTGAAAATGTGAAAATAATATTTCCTCTTTTTTTTTTCCCTTAACAAACAACACCAATATTGGAACCTTTCTGTTATGTTTCTTTTCCATCCTTCAAATTTTCTTAAAGCTCATTTTTATCTATTTTCATGATGTTGGCAATATTGCTTGATGCTTCTGAATGACACTTGGTTCAGAACACTTCCATTAAAAATATCATCAACAATGCCAGTCACTTGTCCTCCTTCTTCTAGCACCATTTAGGGTTTAATTATCTTGGGTAAATCAATAGCTAAGGAAATCTAATCACCTTGAAGAAGTCAATGTATAAATATAAAAGAACCAGATAGGTTTGGCTACACAGTAAGTGGCAATACAAACATTATCTCCTCTGCTGCTTAGGTCATCATCATGCTAACCCTCCTGCTTTGCTAGATTCAATTACAATCAGGGATGATTAAGCCTTGCAGAGTCATCACTTCAGAGCTGCAAGCTCCTTCTTGGAATCACGTGCATTTTGAAACCAGCATGAGTTTGGTAACATTTTCTTCTGGCATTTGAACACTCCTAGCTCTTCATGTGCTATGGGGTTACTTTTTCCCCATGCAAAGCTTAAAAAATATACCAGAGCATGAAGATCTTGATCCTGTGAATGCTTGGCCAAAGAAAATCCCAGGGAAATCCCAACAACTTCTCCTCTGAGACATTTCAGTGCTCAGGTTCTACATCTGGTTACCCACTCAGCATCCCCTCCCCCTGTGGAGCTCCCAGAGCACACTGTGCTGCTTCCATCCTGGGATACATTAGGAAATCACAACCTTCACCAGTGTCAGCTATCCTACTGCTGCTGCTGACATACACAAATGAGTTTGCTTCATCCTAATTATGAAGTTATTATGGCTGTGCTCTGATTATATTATAATATCTAGCAGCCTGGTGGTCCTATGGCAGAGGTATCAGGATGACCAGAGTTATACTCTGTTAAAGACAAAGGGTAGGTATGAAGTAGTACAATTAAGACAGACATTTAAGTGGGCATTCACCAGGGAGGCACAAAAAACAGTGAATCTGTGTGTCATATTTAATCACTGGCAGAGATGATGAGAGGGTGGCACATTTTATCTAGAAAGGAGATCTAACAGGACAGCCTTACAACTTTCAGTGAATCCTGATGGTCTCCATCACCCAGATATATCACCACACTCTTTTCCTCCATCCTACAGCTCAGACAGTAGCTGGCATCAAGCTTGTTCTTCTGCTGTCCAACAGGAAGGGGGAGTCTCTACATATGCTTGTGGCTCTCTCTACAATTTATAACCCTACATATCAGTTAAACTTTAGTACAGGTGAAATGCTACAATATTCTTGGAAAAAAATAATTTCCTTTAATATTTTATGGTTACCAGTAACAGGAATTAGAGGGCTGCAATCAGTAAAGATTGAAGGCTGTTGTAAGGGCTATTCTGAGTTGGAGAAAAGGTCTCCAAAATTAGCTATTTCTGCCACTTTTCAACAAGAGAATAGAATAGGGCAAGTATGAAGTGGTTCTTCCCTTGACATATCCTCCCAGCTTCTGGCAACTTGTCATTTAGCAATTTCCTGAGTCAGAGGCTGCATCCGTACAATTGTGTTTGATCTCCCTCAATGGAGCTTTCTTCAAATTTGTCCAATTTTTTCTAACCTATTTATAGTTCTGGCATCTGTAACTTGCTGTGACAATTAGTTTCCACAACTTATTTATGTACTCCTCTGAAAAAAAAAACAAAAACTAAACCCAGAGAAAAAAGTCTTCTTTTCTTTGGTTCTTTTTTTTTTTTTTGCATATTTTAAAAATACTCATTAATCTCTATGTCATTCCTTATTTTAAAACCTCTATCATACTTCCAGCAAACTCTTTATTTTCCAGGCTGAAAGGTCCTGCTGTGGAAAAGCTTTGTGGAAGATGTTGAATTCCCTCTCCTGGATGTCAGAACTATTCTTCCTTTTTAATTTCACTAATTTCTTTTGAAATGATGTGACCAGAATAGCAGCAAGTTTTCAAGACAGGGTGCATTGTGGGCTTCAGCAGAGGCATTCTTCCTTATCCATTCCTGTACTTAGGTTTCTGTATTTGTCTCTAAACAATTTGCTGTGGCTCCCACAGAACTATTCATTAGGATTCCAGGATTTTTCTCTGTCTGAGAACACTGCTTTTCCACAGCTGTGCATTGTTAGGCTGGTGCATTATTTTGCATTTTCTCCCTTGAAATTTCGTATCTTATTTTGTCTGCAAAACTGAATGAGTTTGTTTGCTTGAGCTCTCATTCAGTAAAATCAGCACATTTTCCCCAATCACAGTATAGTCAAAATTCCTGATGCCCATCCACAGGAATCATTGGTATGCAAGACTTGCAGACAGCGTACACATTTTGCATAAGCTTTATATAGATCATTTCTAAATATCAGGTCAGCCTGGTCAAACTGGCAGCCTGCTGGGTCACATCCAAGATACTGAGTGCCTCTGTTCAGCCCAGTGCCTTTTCAGAAAGCTCAGGAACAGCTGCCTAGTGACTGGGCATTCACTTACCCAGGGAGAGAGAGCAGTGTTTTTGAGGAATTTCATTGCTTCTATCCTCTTAGACATTAATTTTAGGATGCAAGAAGTCCCTTGCAGAAGGCCTGTCTGGTTAAACCTTGGTTAAATCACATATTTATGGTTTAGACTGCTTAGGTTGTATAAACTGGATACTAGCCTCAGGTCACTCAGAAAACAGCACTATGAGGAAGTGGAGGGACCTGGAGGGGTATCTTCTTGTGCCACCTCCAGCCTGGCACCTCTGCTAGGAACTAGAAACCAAAAAGGAGGATACTCACATTGTGAAATCCTGTGGCTAGAAACTATATGCATAAAATACTTAGAGATCCCCTAACTGGCTATGGTGCAGTGTCATGGGAGCAAGAAGGGAATTACTGCAATTCCATGCAAACACAAGTGGAACAGCTGCAGTAAAGACAAAGCACAAAGCTTTGAAACGTAAACTGATGTAGGAAGAAAATCCTGCCCCCTTGACCGCAATTGTAGTGCTTCTGTGCTTCCTTAGAAGCAGGCACGAGAGACCAAGGGGCCACATTGGCTGTGACTCTTTGCAGCACACTCCTCTCCTGGATCAGCACTGTGGCAGTGTTGGGAAGGACACACAAGCAACACCACTTACCTGATAACAGCTGTTCCTGAGCCACAGTCGAACCTGAACTCCACGTAGCCAGCCACCATGTTAATGGAGAGGAAGTCCTTGCTGTCTGTGTCATAGCTGTACAAAAGGACACCAGTCTCTAAATCTGGACGAAATGTCAGCTCAAACTCCATGAAGGAAAGGTAATTCTGTGGTTCCAAGGGCCAGGGTGTGCTAGCAAATGATCTTAAGGATTCGTTGAACTGAGGTATGGCCAAGGTGAGTGCTGGAAATCCAGAAATCACAAGCAGGTCACTTGAGGCTCAAACATAAAGGATTGACTCTTACCAACCAGTGTCTGTTCCTTGTGTTAAGAATTTAAGCTAACGCTTAGCAAAACAACCTGATATTTTTTCATCTAAATTAAAAATATTTTTTTAACCCTACCTAATACTACTTAGTCCCTTCTTTTCCCAGGGATGTATTTGTACTGTAAGGCATTGTGTACCTTTTCTTTACCTGATTCATAATAGTGCCTTTCAAGGTAGTAAGTATGCAGACAGTGGGTGGTGGCATGAAAAGTTCTACAGAATAGAAAATAATGCCACATGTATGTACTTGTATCTCTGATACAAGGAAATTGACATTACATCCTTTACATTTCAAAATAAACAAGTGACACTGTTTTTTGGAGAAAGGTGGGGTTTTTTTTTAAATTAATGTGCAGTTGTGGGGTAGTACATTATTTTAACTTCTGAATAGGAATTTCGAGATGCTTAAGAACAATTACTTTAAATAAGTAAAGAGGTTTGAGAATCACAGATTATGTAGGAACTGGATGTAGCTCCAAAGCAGTAAGGGAAGGGTTTCAGTATGTGGCTTTAAAAAGATGAAGTAACAAGTATTCTCTGTCAGTGTAACAGTATGAGATCTCCTCCCATGTGTCTGAGTAGAAAACACATTGAACACCAAAGAACACACACAAAGAAATAGAGGCATCCCAGCACCCACTCACCTTCCTCACAGTGATGACCTTTAAATCCAAGAGGGCAAAGGCAAATGTAAGAATCTGCTTTGCTTGCAGTACAGGTGCCACTGTTGATGCAGGCTGCCTCATCACAGATGCCACTGCTACACTCACCTAGACACAGGAGTCAGAACATCAATTTATCAGAGAAGTTTGTCAAAGAAGATTTATTTGGCTGTTGATCGCTGCTACTAACCAACACAATTTGCTCTTCTGCCCAGATTCTTTCCCAGTTTGTCAAATGGTGTGCAATTTAGACAGGGGAACTTGATTATTAGTATTTTTTTTTTTTAATATAAGACCAGAGAGAGACCTTATATAAGGGAAAAAGTAGCCCTTACAATCAAACCATGATAGATGTAACTTTCATCATTTCTTGGATTACTTATTGTCTGCTCTTCTTCGTATCTATTTTCTCCTAAGATACAAATTTCTCTAAATTGTTTACAAGCACCATGCCCTTGTTTAATTTCAATTATCTTAAGTGCTTCTTCATTCATTGTAAATTCATGCCATGCTGACCATGGGAGGTGTTAATCACTATCAACTAATCTTATTAGCCAAAATGAGGTTTTCAGCCTCTTGTCCACCTAAAAGGGATCCATATTGTCAACATATGGGCTTTTTAAGAAGAATCTCTACTATGTTGGCACATCAACTTAAATAACAAAGATACTGTTGGATATTAGCTGAAATTGTTGCACAACAAATAAATTCCAATTTGTTTTTTAAAACTGGTATCTGTAAAGTCAGACTATGCAATTGTCAAATGTACATCTGATTGAAGATCTTGCAGAATTTATTTTCTCCTTTAGTTTCTGATCAAATAACTCTCTGCTTGTCAGTGGAAACAAACTGATTATATACATTAAGAAAGACTAAGTAAGATTTTTGTAGCATGCAACAGTAAGCACACCATTTGGAGGGGCTTAGTGTTTTATGGCAAACTAAGAATTACACATTTATAATGAGGCACATTGTAGTATCACCTCTGAGATGACAAAGGTTCCATGAGGCACTCTGATAATAAACACTGGGGAACAGTTTTGCAACTTGAGGTGATTAAGAGAAGTCTTGAAAAACTATTGCAAGAAAGGGATAAGCCGTTTCTATTTTGTTTAAACATAGTACTCTGATTGCAAGTACTCTGATTACAGTGCTCTGATTCCAGAGAAGGTCTCTACATATCATCAGTAAGGCACTGGTGTTTGTACGGCACCAGCTTTACAGTTTGAATTCCTATCCCAAACATAAAATTAAAACCACAAACAAATATGCAGATATAAATGGCTGGGGTGCTGGTCCATCCCAATCACTCTGCTCTCCAGTGGAAAACAAGCTTTTTTAACCAACTCAGGGCAGAAGCAGTAAGAACTCACAGGTCACCTGTACAATTCCCTGCCAGACCAGATTGTCTCGTATTGCATACCTACAGACCTCCTACCAGGCCCAATTTTCATTGTATGGGGGGAAGTCTGAGTACAGCAGCAGTGACACAGGACTCCAGGGCTAACCTGAGGGGCACAGACAAAACATACGAGTCCCTCAGAAGGGGAAATATGCTCCTTCTGCATGGAAGGGGACAGTCACATCTGCCCCATGCCCAGCCACGGAATCAGGGGTGCTGGCAGTGTTCACTAAGCTTCTTTTCACCTTCTGGTCTGCACTGTAATAGCCACAAGTGAACCAAGGCAGGACAGGTATCTGTCCCTCAGAACTCTCATATACTCACCAATTATCATGACACTGACAGAATAGTACTAGCTCTATTTTATAGGCAAGGAAACAGAGCCAAAACATGTAAACAAGGATCTCTATGCATCAAGTGTGAAGACACTAACAGAAAACCAAGACATCTTTGCTACTTGGTATTTAAGAACAGGTTCTCTCCCAATGTTCCAGTTACTTTGGGTCAGCACCAATCACTATGCTGAAGAGGCAAACCACAAGTGTGGTGGCTGCAATGGCAGATGAAGAAGAAGAGAAGCTGCAGCAGGAGTGCCAGGTCCTGCCATGCCCTCCAAACCACAAGTAGTGCCTTTTCTGTTGGTCCCTCAGCTCAGGGTCCAGTGGGACCTCTGCTGTAGCCAGAAGAGAGAGCACAGAGGCAGATGGACCCCTCGCCTCCCCACCCTCAGTTCTGTGATCCATGTAGCACAGCACACCTGATATACTGTGCCAACAGAAAAAAATTCCAAGGGACTGACGGGCAAAAGTCATTCTTAAACCTAGCGGAGTTTACTTGCAATTTTTAAAAGTTATACTTACATGACCTATTGTTTGCAAGTCTCTTCTGGTACAGTTTGATATTAATGTGTGCAGTCACACAAGGACAGTAAGGCTTTATCAGTCAGTTTCAAGTCACAAAGGGAAGAGCACAGAATTTATTTTCATTGATGTTGATTGTTAATGCAGTAGTATGTGGAGCATTCATGGATGGGAACGAAGCTAGCTGCATCCCAAAAGGCAATAGAGATTTTAAGGCTAGAGAAGTTCATCAGGGCTGTCATCTGTCTAAATTCCATAGATTCTCACTCTATCGTGAAATTACACTCTGCTTCCAAAGTCTTGCTCTTTTCAGCAACTGTTTCTTGGGCCAGTCTGTTCTACCCCTGTATCGCAAAGAAGTTTGGCCTTGTTATGTACAGAGTACAGAGCAATTGTTAAGAACTTTCTCATAAGTAATTTCCCTCTTGGGATGTCAAATGCACAGCTACAGAAGAGAAGAAAAATGACTTTGTGGCTGAAGCAAGGGAGGCAGAGTTCAGCAGTATGGAATCTACTTCTTCCTGGTACCACTTGCCTTCTCTCTTGGGTTTGTTCTTATACTGTTTAGACTGGGAGAACATTAAAGCACAGATTTTTGTTGCCCTGCCTTTTTTCAAGTGCTCATTGACTGGATGAAATACATTGATAAATAAGAGAGGACTAGTTAATTATCTTCCCTAGTCTCCATCTTTTACTCTGTGAAGGGAAAATAATGTTATAATAGCACTTCATAAAACTGCTGGAAGTATTTATTCCAAGCTATTTTTAAATCATAGCATGACTCTGAATAGCAAAATAAGGGATGGTATACAGGAAAGCCTATATGCTTCAGCAGTGGTTGGATGTAACACAGAAAACCCTTTGTAACATCCACAGGACTGCTGTGGCTCTGAGAGATCCATGCATTACTTTGGACAAGTGCAATGATGTCTTTAGGCAAAATGCATTTTGTTGGGCTTGTATTGTTTCAAATCCTAGGTCAGCATGCATACTATAGATTTCTGATGACATGACTGTGTCAGTCAGGGGCATGAAGCGATGCCCTGAGAGATGCTGGCAGAAATACTGGCGCAGTTGTAATGATATCTGCAACACAGATCCTACTGTTCACTCATGAAAATGGGTTCACTATTTACTGTGCACAGTAAGTGTGCCCACAAAGGGCTTGCTTGCCCAGAGTGATGAAATGCCCCACTACAGACCCAGCAAAAGCAATGTGCAAACGAACAGAGGAAAACCAGGCCAAAAATAGAGACCATGCCTTCCTCCTCTCAAACTGGACCTTGGCTCTATTTGTTCCAACAGGATAAAAAGTAACCCCGGGTTGGTGGCTGAGTGAAGACCCCAGAGCACGGCACTCACCGACGTCAGCCCCGCTGAGAGCCTTCCCCAGCGGCCAGGGCCTCATGTCAATTGTCTTCCCGTTGATGCTCAGGGACTGGACGCAGCCCTGGAACCCGCGGTTGGTGCCGGTGGCCCGGACCAGCCAGTACACGCTGGGAGCGCCGCCCACGTAGAAGGGAGTCTGGAAGGTGATTTTGCTGTACTGGCCCTGGAGGGAGAGCAGAGTGCAATGTGTGACAGATATAACACAGGAGAACTCGTTAAGCCACAGTGGTTTACAATCAATTTTTTTCCTCCGTGAAGAACTGTGTCAGGGAATATGCAGGTTGTTCATTGGTAACTCCTTCCTGTTAGTCATTCCCCAAATCAGTCCACCATTTGAAATCAACCTTTTTCACCTGCATCCCATCATGATAACATGAGCTACTAAAAGCACAATAAATAAGATTAAAAATCACTCTTTTGAGGAGAAAGCACAGTCTGTCTTTTGCTGCAATTTCTTCCTTTTGCTAAAAATTGTTTGTCTTCTAATCCAGAAGCCCTGAGGGACAGACCGATGAGATATTATCTTTTGGACAGAACCCAAAAAGTGCTGAATAATAATGAAATCAAAAAAAAAAAAAAAAAAGAAAAAAATGGTAAAAAACAAAGAAAAGGCAAAAGCCAGTAAAATCACAACTTCAGCAGGGTTCTGCTCACTTTGGCACAGCTAAATGCACTGCCCATCTCCTTACAGAATCTATAGAAACATGCACACACAAGTTTAATGAAATTGCTACAGTGCACAGGAAAGAACAAAAAACATCAAAAACCAACAGACCCTTTTTGGACCACTAACCCACCATGCTACTGTGGCCAACTAAGACAAAATTCCTGCCACAAATTGATCAAAATGTGACTTTTGCCTCCTACTCAACAGTTCTCCCAAAACCCACAGACCTTTAGAAGAAAACATTCAAAATTCTCAGTTATTCAGAGACAGTTTTTACCAACTTGTGGTTTTGACAGCACTGACCTGTAGCCTAAAATCCTTCAGGATTTTTTCACCCCTGCCCTGCCCCCACAGCATTTATAACAATAAATTCTATCACTATAGCCTGTATTTTGCCAGGCTAAATCAGCTGAGGTTATTGAGTCTGCAGGTGTTCACTTGCACAGTACACTGCAGAAACTGTACATATCTCTCTTGATTCACATCTGCCCCTTGCATGGCCTCATAGCATTGGTAACAGCAACACATGACACACTGAAATTCTTTCCTCTGTCATTTCCAGCTGATGAGAACTCAATGCACTGCAATTTTTTCTCTTCAGTGCCTGCACATGAAAGTGAAAAGTAATAAGATGTCTGAAACTGCTTTATTTCAGGGATGGCATGTTAATAGTGGCTATCAAAGGAAAGACATCTGAAGCAATTTGAAATTGCCTTTTCTTCCAGTGCCTTTATCTTGTTTTCTGGCCCAGCAACAGATGAGCAAGTCAAAGCATCTTCCTGTATTATATTTTATCTTGTCAGCCTTGAACTTGCTCGTGTTAACATAAGTCAAGGCAGCATGTCTATCTCTATTACTATGCTTAAATTTTTGTCCAGAAGATGCATGTAATTACACCTCTGTATACAAATCTTATGTGAGTATATGCATATCATAAATAAATATATATTCATATACACATATGCATCTAATTTTAATGTCTGAGGAAGCACAGCAGCTCTCTGAGGCCTGAAAAAGAAAGCAATCATGGACAGCAGCTTTACAATCTAGTACATTTCTGATAGCTGTATTTGAGACCAGCACAGGGTAGTGGAAGTGGGCTAGAGCAAACATGGAGCACAACAGGGAAACTGTGATGGGATCCAGCCCTGAGATATTTATCTCTGTGATTTCTAGATGTTTATCTCTGTGATTTCTAGATTATGTATTTGGAAGAGTAATCTGTACTCTGATCCTAGTTCATCAAATGTCCTAACACCAATAAATAAAACTGCACCTTTTAAATATGATCAGGCTTCTGATTGCAAGAAAAGAAACATCATCACAACCTTGAGAGACTCCAAGACCGAGCCACAGGGACAGGATTACCAACCTGAGATTTTCCTGTCACTGGAGCATTGTTGTCCATCCTGAGCCAGCCATTCACTCCATCTCTGAACAAGGTGACACTGTGCCAGTTCCCCAGCTTGATTTTGTTTTCACTCGTTATGACTCCGACTCCAGTGCCACAGTTGAACCTGGGAGCATGAGACAGAGAGGGCAAGGTGATAATCTCTCATTAACCAAATAATCAACAGTTGGTTTTAGAACATTGAATTATTGATTCTGTTTTTCAGAACAGAAACACAACTAAGGCACATCACCCACTTTGTTACTCCCCACTTTCAAAGGACTCACTCTCCCAAGTAAGGAGACCCTTGAAATTTTCTTTCATTTGCTTCATATCTATCAGACTGCAAGAAACACTGTTCATCTTCACTTAAAAAACCTAAACAAATTATCATCTAAACAAGGCATACAAGATCAAGTTCCTGGCCCCTTACCGGCATTACATCCTTTGTTTTGCTAATTATCTCCAAGATCTTTTCTGTGAAGCAAAAACACTGATTCAATATACCATCAGCTTAGCAAACACAGTGGCTCACTGGTATTTCTGGTAACATAGCTAAGAGTCTCAGACAAATGCCTTAAGGAAAACTGATCATTCTGCCTTTACACTGATGTCTGAATAAAAGAGCTCAACAGGGCACATATTCACACACTAAAAAAGTGTGAGAAAAAACTGTTGAAGAACTCTTAAATGAAATTGTACTGTCCATCTGGTGCACTCTATGGGGCAGAGTCAAAGACACTGGAGATATTAATCACATACAGCAGTCCTAGGAGGCAGCAATAGACCCTTCTCTTTACATCAGATTTAGGATGGAGGTATTACCTGAACTGCAGGCTACGTCGGATAATTGCCAGTGACATAAAATCACCACGACCATGTTCATTTTCTCCACAGTAGAGGAGCAAACCATCTTCAGATTCAGCCTGCAATCATTGCATCAACATGAAAAATCAAAGCCTCACAATTACAGATAAAAGCAAGCAGCAGTGGGGGGCTTTTCTCCAGAAAAGGGTCATCATTTTTCAGAATGAGCTTCTAACTTGCAGAATCAGAAATTGTTTCATCAGTTTTGAATCCTGCATTTGAGCCTAGAAAATTACTGCCTTAATGGTTAAACAATTTAAGACCATCTCTTAAAGTATGAGATATTATCAGACCTGAAAAAAATCTGGAAGTATTAAAGACTGTCAGATGTATGCCATGCAAGACTCCTGAGTTAAAAGTCTAGCAAGAATGTCCTAGCAAGCCTGGTAAGTGTAGACACATCAGACTCCCTGCACATGAAAACATACACCCTACTTCACATGTTCCATGAGACTGACACTCCTCCAGCCAAACAAGCTGTGCTGCCAGCATTTCTCCATATGCTCATAGCAGCTGACACAGTGGCTTTTTGCAGCCATCCTGTATTTTAAAATGACAAATTGCCAGAGGAGTGTAAGATCACCACTGAGGCAACTGACTGCTGCTGCTTTAGTAACAGTCTCCTTCCCAGATTGTGAGCCTGGTGAGTCTGCTTTATCTGAGGGTGGGGATGCATCCAAGAGCTTGCCCACCCTCCCAAGTGGCAGCCCTACATGTTCTGTCCATAATGAACAGACAGCACTAACACAAAGCCAGCCTGGGATGTATACCCACTTCATTTTAAGTAGTATGGTATCCTGAATGTATTAGTAGCCCAAACTTCAGAGTGGGAAAATAATGTCCAGTTAAATCCTGCAGGGTGGGAAAGGAATGCTACATGCAGGGCAGTGCTTCTCTCAGTATGACAGGATCATAATCTCTTGTCCACAAAAATACTGCATTCCACTTTCAAACTCCAATTCACAAAAATTCTGAGTGTTCTTCAGCCTGTAGCTCATCCATAGCCTTGCCAATGTACATTGCTGCTAGTCCACAACTACTAGTCCCAGGGATTCTCTCATGCAGTGCCCACCCACAACGGATGAAAACCCTTCAGCTGCTTATAAAGTTCATTTACAATCACCGAGGGTTAAGCCAGATCTTTGCAGTTGAAGGCTATGCACAGTTTAACCACAATTACACTGAAGCTATACTGAAGCTAAGTTACTGTTCCATTGTTCACTGCATCAGAATAAGTAAATAAGATTCAAAACGCCAGTGTGAGAATTGTTTAAACTTACCCTGAATTCAAGGGTAATTTGAAATGTCTGATAGGACTTTTTCAGTGGTTCAAAGGTGATATATGAGTAGCCAGAGAACTGAGGATACTGGATACTAATGTCTGAAAAGCAAAGAGGGAAGCTTGTCATTTAGCAGTTTTCTTCTGAATAAAAATTAATATACACATTTAGAACTAGATAACATCAGGTGGCAATGAAAGGCAGAGTTCTTTCAGAGACAAACATTAGTCAGCAGCAGTCAACAATCAGTTAACCTATTGCCTTGTCCTCCCACAACTTTTGCAGCTAATTCCTTTATTCCCAAGGACCTGGTGAACTTGGAAAGAAACAGGATACTGAGGGCCAAATAATGCTCAATAGTTTAATCAGAAGTTCAGAGGAAATTTCTCCAGGTTTTCCTTGTTATAGAAGACAGACGGTGTCAACTTTGTATTTATCTTCTTTTAAAAATTCATTTAAGAAAGAGAAGACAAAGTAATTTTCTGTTCTGCAGGATTACAAAAACACACGCAGGAAATATGGACAGACTCTGGGCAGCATTAGTCACTGCTGCTCTGTAGCTACTGCATCCAGCATCTGGAGAATCACTGGATGTCTCATAACAGCCCAGCAGCTTCCAGAACTGCTCTCAAGTCAGCTCAGGGCTAAAAGGAGTGATGGGGAGAAGAAAGTCCCTGCAGGCATCTTTCCATTCCTGACTGCAACAGTGGCTCTTTTTATTGCTCTTGTCAAATGGCATTCTCAACCCTCACCCTTTGCTGTTCTGTGTTAGACCCTGACCCTGAGAGAAAATGAAAATCAGAGGTGACTTACAGCTAGCTACTGTTAGCTGTAAAATTACCTTTGCAGTTTATTTTCCTAAGAAGCACTGAGGACAGACACAGTTTCAGGCCTGAGCTTTTATATTTACAGTGGATTTAAGTCTAATGAGGAAGGAAGGATGAGGATTCCTATTCCTCTTTTCTGTTTAAATACTAAGTGTGTTTTTCTCACTCAGTTTTTGCATCTGGGTAGAGTTCTCTCAGGGTTTTTGCTTGCAAGGCATACATTTTAGGTGAGGTGAAGGAGACTAGTCTATAAACCTGAATGCAACCTCAGCAGTGAACAATTATCTTGTCCTGATCACAAGCAGAAGTGACTGGACCAGAGTGCCATGCAGCTGTTGAATGTGAAGAAAATTCTGTTTCCATTCAGATTAATATATTATTTAACAATATTGGCTGCTGAAGACAAACCCAGTACAAAGTAGTATTGACATATGATGCTTACTCTGGAATAACACACTCCCCTGTGAAAAATGGAGGGTTTGGACTGATGTTAACAGACCACTTTGCAAGTTGTATATGGCCTTGTGAGTTCAAATAAATCCTCAGCTCTTCATATTTGATCAAGGCCTAAAATCGTATCTGCAGCTGTTCCATGTCACTGAGTCACAGCAGATTGTTTTCAGAAGGAGCTGTCTTTGTTCCAGCACTCCAGTTTGAAGAAGATAAAGCACCCTCAGTGTCTGTATCCCTGATGTATGATACTATGCAAAATGAAGGTCTAACATGCTCCCATAGAAGAATCATGTTCTGCTGTATGTTAGGGTCTTGGCAGGTCAGATCAGCATGCAGAGGGATGGACAGATCAGCTCTTTCTTAGCTGGAGGAACAGCACCACCACAACCAATGGGACATTCTCTTTTTGTGAGCCGGCATTCATCTGACCCCTTGGTCACCAAATCAGAAGAAAAATTACTTCAGTGGGGAAAAAGTGACCTGCTTATGGCCTGGTGAGGGAGCTGGACTGGCTCACCAGGTGATTTGCTCAGTGTTAACCTTGTCAAAGGGTGAGTTTAGGTCTCTAGAGGGAAAGAACAGGAAGGTACCAAGTGAAGAAGGACAGCCTCCCTCAGCTCAACAAGTTCTTGCCATGATTCAGTTGCCCTGAAAAGAGGCAATAGGATGGATGGCAAGTCCTGACTGAGACAAACACACTTCCTCACATTGACTCATCCTTCAGGACATGCTTTTTGAACTAGGGATGAGATTTTGTTCCTCTCAGTTTGCCTGAGTGCTGCACTGCAGAGTGCAGACCATGGGGAAAGCCTCCTCTGGAGGTATTTTCACAATGGGAGTTCTCCCACATTTCTGCTGTGGGACCAGCATCACCTGGACCACACAGAAGATGGGGGTGGTTCAGGGCTTCAGCTGCTGCCAAAATGCAAGTGTCAAAGAGGGGCTGAATATCTTCAGCTTCCAGCTGAGGGTGCCGTGATTGGATCCTGCCACACGTGGGTGATTAACAACATACCTGACTCTTAGGTAGGGGAAGGAAGACTAACCTCCCCTGTGCATCTTTACACAGGCTCTGCATTCAGCTTTATTGAGGAATTGCTTTTTCCCACCTCACTGAGGAAAAGCAAGCAAAGGGGGTGATGCCTGAGCTGCGATTTGCTGCTGGTAGGGATCCACAAAGCCAGCTGCCTATTCCCAAAGCGTACATCGGTGGGATCTTTGCAAAGCTGCTCCCTGACCCAAAGAGCAGCCAGCAGCAGTGGGCACAGAGCCGTACCCTCCTCACACGTGTCCCCTCCTCTGCCCAGGTTGCAGTGGCAGCGCGAGCCGCCGCGGTCGTAGTCGTTGATGCAGAAGCTGTCTGCGGAGCACACGGCCTCGTCGCAGGACAGCTCCAGCAGGCGAGCAGCCGAGGACATGCTGCCCCTCCTCGCTGCCCACGCGCTGCCCGCCCTCTCTGGGGCTGCTGAGGTGGTAGGAGTGGAAGCAGTGGGTTCAGAGGTGGTTGTCAGCACCCGTGACAGGAGCCTGGAACTAGACCCTGGCGTGACCTTAGTTTCGACCAGAAATTTTCTGTTGCCTCCTTTAATGGCAGGAAGCGGTCTGAGCTGAAAGGAAGTAAAGAAACACCAATTCAGTAAAACTAAAATGCTGTGGGGAAATGAAATTATTACCTTTCAAGATACAGGTCTGAGGCAATGAACTCATTCTCAATGAAGAAAAAGAATTTACTACATCACTATATTGAAGCAGTAATATCTGATATTAAACTTCCTGATAGGACCAGACACTTTAAAATATCCAGACTATAAAGAAAACAGAAGTGCCAAAGAGAAATCTTGATATTTACCTCTTCTATATAAATGTCGTAGTCTGAATCATCAATATCAAATCCATCACCATCACCAGTCACTGTGTCTGTGATGTACCGATGCCCATAGCTTCCACTTCCTAACTCCTCAGAGCCTGAAAAGACATAACTGGCATATTCAGTTCATATAGCTTTTTCTCTTTGCACATAGCAATTCAGATCTTACCAAGGCCCCTCCCTGCCTCAATTCACAACATTTAAATCTCAAGTGATGCTAATGTTCATCCTGTACAGACAATGCAAGTGTCAGTCTGGAGATGGCAGATGCTGCCCAAGTGGTATACACTCATCTTAAAGTGAAGACCTTCATTTAGTCACTTACTATGTGATTAAACAAATAAAGCAGTCAAAGCTCAGTTCTCCCTCTGCAAACTGACTTGTATTCCTCATTTTTCCAGGACAAAGGTTTCAGACTTTTTTGGTATGGACAACACTTTAATGACTGAACTGTTTTTAAGTCAAACTTTTTCCTTTTGGAATTACAGTCTTGTATCTGCCTTACTGAAACAGCAAATGAGATAATAAATAGGAAGACCAAAAGAGATGTGCAGAGGTAGAATACACTTTATTTAGGATTTAATCTACCTCCATTCACTCCAAAACTCCTGAAATTAGTGTTCTATGTGTATTCTTAGGCTATTTTTTAAAATACAATTCAGCACCTTGAAACAAGAGACATGCCCATACATCTTCACCCAGATGGTTGCTGGGCACTGAACAGGCTCCTCAGGGAAGGGGTCATAGCACCAAGCCTGACAGAACTCAAGAAGCACTTGGACAATGCTCTCAGGAACATGGTGGGATTATTGGTGCTGTCCTGTGCAGGGCCAGGAGTTGTACTCCTTGTTGGTCCCTTCCAATTCAGGATATTCTGTGATTCTATGACCATGTGTTTTTCATGTACATAATCTACTTCTGCCACTTCCTGGAGTGCTGAACTGTGTTTTGGAGGACTCTGGGCTAGGAATGGACAGCTTAAACAGTAAGGAGATCCTCATTTCTATTTCACAGAAAGTATCTATACTTTTCTGCACTTTACAGAGCAAATTCTGCCTAAACAATGATTTGTGCTTTCTAGCTGTTAATATTCACCAAGTCATGAAGAAATATAGTAAAAGCAACCAAATCCTTACAGTTACTTGGCATTTCAGCAAGGTGAGAACAGATATCTTTAAACCATTAAAACAACAGACTCAGATATCTGTCTTTTCTACACAATATTTTGCCATTACTTAAAAACAGCAAAAGCAACCTTCAGTTTACAAAGTTTCTCTACTGAGCTGAGTGTACTTACCTAAATCTTTTTGTACTCTGTCCTCCTTTGCTGTGATTGCAACCCAGAAGTCCTGGCAGGCAGTTATGAAAACTAATGTATGTGCACCAGAGATGAATGTGTGCCATGGCTGTCTAACTGGCCTCACTCCATATGCTCTGCAGGGGTTACTTATCAATGAGCCTTGCACATTACATCAGCATACAGAAAAATTAGAAGCAAATGAGTAGAGGCATGCACACTTGCAACCAAGAAAGCATGCTGGACTGGGACAGAATGTGTGTAAGTCTTTCCATGCTAACACCTATACCTAGTCATCTGTAAATAACACATTTCATCTGTACATTAAACTGAAGTATTCAGCACTGAGTTCTACCAAATGAGCTAGGCAGAGAGCTCTCCTCTGTGACTGGTAACAAGATGAGGTAAACAGGACAAACTACATCCAGATAATTTCTGCTACTGACTGTGAATGCATAGCCAAAGAATTATTGTTAGAGAATCAGACTGCACATTTATGAACAGGTCCCAGTCCCAGTCCTACTGGAATGAATTGCTGAAAACAACAGGTACTTTCAAAACCTAAAGAAAACCTCTTACTCCTGGTATTCACTTTTATAGTCATTCAGGTTAATCACCATCTGGAATAATTTTACTCCAAGTAGGAAGCCAGAGAGACTAAAGCAGAGTAGAGTAGAGTAGAGCAGAGTAGAGTAGAGTAGAGTAGAGTAGAGTAGAGTAGAGTAGAGTAGAGTAGCATAAAGTACAATAGAGCAGAGCAGAGTAGAAAAGGATTCAGTTGGAAGGAATCTACAGTGATTTTCTAGTCAAGCTGCATCTTCAACCCATCACTGCAACAGAAATCCCTTCTTTGGTAACAGTGATACTGTAAGACATGCAGTTCTAATAAACAGTTTCAGTGTGTAACACCATGAATATATGCATTACAAATATGATTTGCAGTTGGATTGGCTTTGCATGGCCTGGTTTTGGTAGCAGGGAGGATACAGGGTCAGTTCTGTGAGAAGCTGCCAGAAGCTTCTTCCATGTCCAGCAGAGCCAATCCCTGGTGGCTCCAAAGGTGCAGGTGCTGCTGACCAAGGCTGGGCCAGCTAGAGTTGGTGGCAATGTCTCTGAGATAACATATGTAAGAAGAAATCAAAACAAAGCTTATGGTGGAGTTTCAATTCCTAAAAGAGAAGAGTGGGGTGAGAACATGTGAGAGGAGCAGTCCTGCAGACACCAAGGTCAGTGAAGGAGGAGGGGCAGGAGGTGCTCCAGGCATTGGAACTGAGATTCCCCTGCCCCTGGTGCAGCCCATGGTGAGGCAGCTGTGCCCCTGAGCCCAGGGAGGTCCCAGGGATGCAGAGATTCACTGCAGCCCCTGGAGGAGCCCACACCAGAGCAGGGGCGCCTGAGGGGAGCCTTTGAGCCTGTGGGAGACCTGTGGGAAGAGAGCCCTGCTCCAGGAGGAGCAGCCTGTCCTTGAAGGATTGCACTCCATGCAAGGGTGACCCACTGCTGCAGCGGTTTGAGTGACCCACTGCTGCTGTCCATGGATGGACTCATGGCAGCAGATTGCAGGAGCTGCTGCCTGTGGGATGCACTCATGCTGGAGAAGTTCATGGAGAGCAGAGCTGTCTCCCATGGGAGGGACCCCAGGGTGCAGCAGGGGTGTGACTCCTCTCCCCCAGCAGTGAGAGAAGCCCCAGGTGATGAACTGACCACAGCCCCATTCCCTGTCTCCTTGCACTGCTGGGTAGGAGTAGAGCTGGGAAGGAGGGAGAGGTGGGAAAGCTGTTTCTAAGGATTTATTTTACTTCTCATTATCCTGCTCTGATTTTGTTAGCATAAATTCTGTTCATATCTCCAAGTTGAATCTATTTTGTCTATGATGATATTTGACAAGTGATCTCTACAGGTCTTTATCTCAAACCATGAACTCTTCATTAAATTTCCTCTCCTCTGTCCAGCTATGAAGAGGAGAGAGAGATACTCGCTTTGGTGGGGCTTTGGGGCATCTGGCCCAGTCTTCTTACTGGAGAATGTGGGCAGTCAGGAAGATTTAGAGATAAGGATACTAACTGGGAGAAGTAACAGGCAAAACAAGTACTGAAAAGTGTTAAGTGTTATAGAGTAGAATCATCATGGCGAATTTTTCTTGTAATTGTAGTGAAGGATCAAGGAGTTGATTTTGTGTAAATTGTTCATTTTTGTTCTGTGTTGTGATGATTTTATTTTAGTTTTAGTGTTGGAGTTTTTTTTTCAAATTCAGCACAAAAGGGATTTACTGGTAATACCATGTACAATTTTTAGTATCATATACAATGTCTTTACTTCTGCCTCGATTCAGACTTTGATGTAGAAGCTCTCGATGAAGAAGGCCAGCTCCAGTTCACAACCTGCTCCTTACATTTCTCATCGATTCCTTCATTCTCTTGGCCAAGACCTTTGTATTCTGCTGCCTCCTCCTTGTTCTTTTGAGTGCACTGCTTCTTCAGAGCAATATGCCTGCACTTATTCCCTGGATCTTAGGAGCCTTGGTTCTGGGTTTCTTGCCCTCCTTGTTCAGAGGCTACCTCACAACACACTGGCAAATGTCATCCTTCTTAGACAGGCTGAACAGCTTGCAGATTCTGCTTGTCTTTTTGGGACCAAGATGACAGGGTTTGTGACAGTCAGCCCCAGAATGCCCTTTTCACCCTTTTTCACTATGACAGAGTTCAGGACACTCAAGTCTGCATCAACAATGCAACTGCAAACAGATTTGCACTTTCCCTCTCCAGTTCCTCTGGGGTGACAGCAGGAATGGCCCTTGCTGAGCAGGACAGACACATCTGTGAGGCAGGACACCTTGCTTCATGGAGAAGCCTTTGTCATTGCTACCACTGATGTGGACAACATATCCCTCCCACTCCTCATCAAGTGAATCAGCCAGGACCTACATGGCCCTTGGTTTCTCACAAAATGTTCTTAGCTTGCACCCATCATCCACTTCAATGAGCTTCTGGCAGCTGGTGGCTGGGAAAGAAATGTTCAGCTTCATGGTGCTCACATCTTGATACTGCTGGCAAGGGCAGCACTAACTCGGCTCACAGCATTCACAGCAATATTTAGCTCACTGAATCACAGCATCACAGAATTAACTAGGTTTGGAAAAGACCTTTGAGATCATCAAGTCCAACCTATGACCTAACACCACCTTATCAACTAAACCATGGCAGTATGCCACATCCAGTCTTTTTTTAAACATGTCCAGGGATATACATGTTTACCACATGTTTACCACCACCTCCCTATGCAGATCATTCCAGTGCCCAATCACTCTTTAAGTGAAAAAATTTCTTCCTGATATCTAGCCTAAACTTTCCCTGGTGCAGCTTAAGATTGTGTCCTCTTGTTCTGCCAGTTGACTAGGAGAAGAGACATAAAACCTCTTTTCAGGTAGTTATAGAGAGTAATAGGGTCTCCTCTGAGCCTCTTTTTATTTCCAGGCTAAACAATCCCAACTCACTCAGCCATTCTTCATAGGGCTTGTGTTCCCGGCCTTGTTGCATCCTCTGGACACATCTGAGCATCTCCACATCCTTCCTAAACTGAGGGGACAGAACTGGACACAGCACTCAAGGTGTGACCTCACCAGTGCTGAGTACAGGGGAAGAATGACCTCTCTGCTCCTGCTGGCCACACCATTCCTGATCCAGGCCAGGATGCCATTGGCCTTCTTGGCCACCAAGGCACACTGAACACAGCTCACAAAGTTTCATTGAAAACACAGGGAAACTAAATTTCCTTCCACACGAAGCGAACAAAACCCCTGACTAAAGTTAGTTTAAAATACTAGAAGTTGTATGATTTCCAACACTACTACTTATTGTCTTTATGTTATGTGTTTGAAAGTATTTCAGAGCTAATGTTTGTTCTTTTAATGCATATAAAAGTGTAATTTGCCTAAGAGCAATGGAAGCCACAAAGATAATTAGAGAATAAAGAAAGGAAAACTCACAATGATGTGTCAGAGAAACAATCTCATTTGTACCCAAACGAGCTGTGATACACAAACTCCATTTTCTAACTTAGAAGTAATAAGCTACATAATAAATATGTTATGGTCAAAATGTTGTCATATTTTCTTTTCTCTTTTCAATCAAACTTTCTATTGGCTTACTGGGATGTAAGTTTGATAGGGATGGCAGGGGTGAAGCAATGCAGAAAATTATTTATATATTCATACATAGGAAAATATTAGGTCTCAAATTCATATTCAGATGAACATGCTTGCATGTTTATCATCATGGATATGATTTTAATGCCATGCCAGCTCCACAGAAATGTAACTCTCCTGATTTGAGTGGTTATCACTAAAATATATTAATAACCACCAGCATGCAATGAGATATGGTAGCTTAGGAGAGACTGGCAGTCCCTAAACAGTAGGTGTGCCTCTTTAATCCAGCAGATCAAAATGATCCATGCTTTTCCAACAGAAGACCTCAGGAGACGAAATATACCCACTACTTTAAACCAGACAATGGTTCCTTTCACGTTATTGAACAACATGGTACAACATTTAGAGCCTGGAGAGAACAAAGAAGGTATGGCTTATTGCCTCTGGGAGAAAGACTCCTTTGAGGCCCTTCTTCAAGGGCATTCACTATGTCAGTTTGGCATCACCAGAATAAGTGTGACGTCAGAAGGTGTCCTAATATCCACAGGTCTCTAACTCTCCAGTTTTTCCCCTTCCTGACTCTAGCTGTCTGCATTTCAGCCAGCACCTGCTGATCTGTGAGCAGTTTTGTTAACATGTCATGCACTTGGGAGCAATGCAACTGCTGGATGCACTGACTCCTGACCATGTCTGAACTTATACAGGTGAGTTCACAGAGGACTGATGAGATATCAGACCACTGGCTTCTCAGCTGTCTTGTTCTTCCCTGCATTTGGTCTTTGCTCAGATATAACATGATAGTCACATGTGATGTGATGCAATAGAACTAAAAAACAGGATGCAAAGAAATTAACAGGACTTTTTGTAGATAAACCCCCACATCAGCCCATCTCTTAAGTGCACTGCTTTCGTGGAGAGCTCATCTCGTAATGGGTGGTTAAATCAGGGACAATTAAGCAAAGTGGTACTTTGCAAATACCAAAACAATGACTGCAGAGATTATAAGCAGGCTATATTTAATTAAATCAGTGTCCCAATGTACAAGGAGATGAAGTCTGATTAAGACCTTCTACCAGGTCCTATAATCCTGTTTTACAAATAATTGAAGAATTTGTGGGGGTCATGAACTTTAGACAGCCTCTTTCCAAATAATTAGGGATTAAGTTGTACTAAAGAAATCTTTCTCAAAACAAACATAAAGCCACAAAAACTTTTGTTTTGCTAATTAGGCTGCCATTGTCATACTGATGAAGAGACATGAGAGAGTGTAGGAGGTAGAACAGGGGGCACTGCAGCACAGGCAGATTGAATGGAAGTGCAAACAGACTGACTGGCTTCACCCAGGACCCCCCAAAATACATCAGGAGCATTTTAAAATGTGTTTTATGCTTTTCAATGACTCACACTGCATGCTGCTTGGCCTGTCTCTTGTTTTTTGTCACTGTCCCTACAACTATTAACACTGTTTTTTTAGTGTCTAGAGATGTGTGGGAAACAGTTCTGTGGAAAACCTTCCCCATTTACTATCTCCAGGACACATCACTACCATTTAAATCAATGTCTGGCCCCAGAGACTGCCCCTTTTTTGTGTCTGAGCCTCAGCTGACACATCCCAGCTCCATGCAGAATGTATAAGCACCTGTGGAATGCCCTGGTCTGCATGATCCTGGCAGTGACAGCCAGGACCAGAGGAAGGGATGTGCCCTGCTTAAGCAGTCACTTCTGTCACATTTGCTGTGGAGACAAGCAGGAGGGTATTTTTAACAGAAGACACTTCCTCTGTTGGTCTGCCAAAGCCCAAGGCTGGTGACCTTGCAGGCACAGTGCAAAACCCATCTGTTTCCTGAGGAGATGAAGGGTATTTAAGCAATGCAGGTGATGACATTTTTTTTTGTTGTTTTATTCTTTGGGACAGTTTATTTTGTTGTTTCTAAACTGAGTATGTACAATCTTTTATTTTCCACTGAATTGTCCACGACATTTTGAAAGAATTTATACAACAAAATCCCAACAACCATGTAGGTGAAATACCCACAATGTGCAACTGTAATTAAGAAAGGCAACAAAAAATTGATTTATTGCATCATTTCCCTCTAGAAAAAAATTAATGAAACCAAATCACAAATAAATTAGAACCCTTGGGGAAACTTGCCCTCTCTTTCCTCCCTGAAAATGGAGCAATTAACGAAGCATGCATTTTTTACTAGGTAAGGGGGTAACTGCTTGTAATCAAGGCCACATGTTCTATTTTCAAGGACCTTGGGAGGTCTGTCACATTAGGTGATACTGTCAGTAAAGGTGATCCCTTTAGTGGAGCAAACCAAGACCATGTTTTCCTATGTTGACCTGAAATGATGCAGTCAAGAGTACTGCAAATCCACCTCTATTTTAAAAACAAAATGAGTAAATTACCTGTAAGAATGAGATAAACGACAACAGGAAACATCAGTAGCATGGACTCATCTCTGCCTCAAACCACCTACAAGAGCTGCAAGCGAATCTGTGCGAGACATCATGGACCCTGAAGGTACTCCGCATTTGAGGTGATGTTGGGAATTTGTTAATCAATTAAAACAAGCATCAGAAAAGCACTACTTTTGCCAAGTCATGCATAAAAGATCCAGCACATACAAATGTAGAACTACAAATTTTTGAAGTCGAAACACACCAAAGACCTTAGTGCTGACACTATGTGAGCTAAATGTAATGCAAAGGAGTCAGACATTGTATGAACTTCTGCCAGCTTTCTAAGACATTTCAGGGATTTCTGAAGAATATATAGGCAGGCAGAAAATAGCATCAAAAATCTGTGCCATGTAGCATGTTTTACTGCTTAGTGGAAGGGGGAGCCACAGTCATAATGAAGGCAGTAATTGTTAAGATGTGCACTCTGAAGAATATGAACTGATGTGCTTCAGTTTCAGAGGTGCCAACTGTCTGACACCTTTCCAAAAACACGAGGTGACTAAGAGGTATCTGCTGGCACTTTGAGACAGTCAAGCAACTGGTGCCACCTGAGATACATCACTGTACTTGAGACAGCCCCAAGGGACTATCAGGTGTCTGAATGGCACATGCCCTGACCACTGAAAACCACAAAACTCTGAGGATCTCAAATCTGCTGAACACTTACACCTGAGCAACTGAAGTGACTGATTAACTGGACCAAAAAAACTGGGCTTTCTGACTGCTAGAAGCAGGAGGGTACCTTCAGATACATAACGTGAATTAGGAGTGAATTTTAATTGCCCTTAAGCACAGTGTGTAGTTTGGGGTTTTTTTCTGTTTCTGTTTTTTTCTAAAACTTGTCCATAGTTTAAATCAGTCTTCAGAGGTTTTCAATGTTTTGGGGGAAAATAAATGTTCAGGTGCTGCACAGCTTAAATGAAGAACAATTTTCTCCCAACAAAAGTTTAGCTTTTCTACTAACGTGCACCCTACTTTGTGTGTCTGGTTAATATTAAGTCAGTGTCCTACACAGACATCACAAGTAAAGACAAGTGAGAGCTGCTATCAGCTAGACTATCATCTCAGCTGCACTCCTCCGTTCAGAAAAACAAATAAGTTATTTCTAAAGGCATGCATCTCTATGACACTTTTAAACAGCACCCCTTGCTTTGCACAGATCTGGTTGTTGTGACAACAGCCTTCCACAAGATAATGCAAGTTTTCATGCATAGTGGTTATATGTAGTTTTTAAGCCTATTTTCAAACAGCACATTGGCAAAAGAACATTTGCAATTTGCAAAGTAGCCCCAAGTACCAGTGGCCTGGAGCAGGGCTGGAACACATCACAGACATGGCATGGCCCTGGCATGCAGGAGCTCTGCCTGGTCATGAAGGTCTCTGCCAAGCACTGCCAGGCCCTTGGAGCAGGGAAACCAAATTCAGCCACTGCAGCACCTATGTGCCTACCCTGGGCTAGCACAGATCTTTTAAGCCCATTTGAAGAGAAGTGCAAAATGTATAATATACTGAATTTTCAGATCAGATCCAGGCATAGAGAACCAAGCTCATGTCCCTTATGAACCTCTCCAAAAATCAGTGCTTATACACACCAGATGTGAATTTGAGTTCAAGTTCTAATGACAGAAACCCATGGTTCAGAGACATCTTGGCAGGCCTCTGTGGAACAAGCAGTTTCCAAGGCAAAGTGCCTGCCCTGGAGTACTGCAGTAATAAGCACAGCATGAAGATGATTCCACCCTTATTAATAGAGCTAAACACTTTATCTTTTCTGACCAAAGATGCAGCTGCTAACATCCAAAGATAAACAAGACGCCAAGGAGCACACGTGTGCCTGAGGCAGCAGGAGCTGACCCTGGAGGATCTTTGAGCCAAGGAACTCCAGAGTACACTGCACGAGGTTTTCACAAACATTTACTTCAGAAGTTAAACGTATGAGCTCAGGAGCCAGAGCAAACTACATGCAAACTGTTCAAGTGACTGAATTTTCAACAGAGGGATAATAAGAATGGAAACTGCCATATAAGAGTAAATGAAGAAAGGGATTCCACAACAGAGAGGCAGTTTAGAAATAAATTTTTGTCGGTTCAAATTGGTGGATCACTAAGCAGGTTGTCTATGTTTTTGCAGCAAGCAAAACCTTCTTGCAGAGCTCACAGTCCTACCTGAATATTTGCTGCTCATTTTCACTAGATAATTAGAGATGGTTTGCAATCGAGAGAGTGAGAAAAGGAAAAAAAAAGACACTTAAACTTAAAAGTACTGGTATTCATTTTAATAGAAAAAGTTTGGAATATTAACAATATAGCTCAGTTAGTCCCTATACCTTGCTGGCTTTGGCTCTGTTTCCTCCATTGCTTCTCTTTGTGACACAGGGTTTTTTGCTGTTAGAAGTTGTGATTTTTACAATTCCCAGTATGCTCTGTGTTGGCTTGGTTGGGATTCTCACATACAAGCTATGAATTTGGGCGTGATGAGGAACAACAGTCCCTTAAAGCCAGCCCCAGAGACCCCAGTACTGGCAGAGGATTGCATCCTGAGGAAGCTCAGCAGCAATTGGACCAACATTTAAGGCAGTGTGCATGGTCTATACTACTACATAAATGTAAATATAATAGGTAACAAGTTGGTATGTCAGCAGATTCACCTAAAGTTTTTGCTTTGCAGCTTCTGATCAAAAAGGGGTGCTTACTTCTCTATATCATCAATTTTGGGACTGTGCTTAATAGTTAAGAGTCTTACTCCTCAGAAAACTGTACAAGCTTGATTTGGTCTTTCTAAGTTGCTGAAATTATAAATGTAATATATAGGGTTCAGCTTCAAAGAACAGAAAAAAAGAACAATAGACTCATCTCTCTCATTTCTCCCCATGATATTAATTTATCAGTTCTACATGATAAAAATGTAGATTTTTATCTACAAAATTCGGGAAGCAGAGATCCAAAAATACCTGTCAATGACCTCCCAGGCAAAGCAATGGTGTGAGAGTGATGCTGCCTGAAAAAAGAGATTTTCAAATCTCTTCTTGTGGCTGACTTTCACAGGGTGCTTGCTGCAAGCTCCTCAGACAGGACTGAGAGGAGTCAGAATGAGGTGACTGTGCCTGGAGAGCACCTCTTTCCATTAGCAGACCTCCACAGCTACACCAGATGAGCTTTATTAACAGATATACTTCTTTTTTGTTTAGCTTTATTAACAGAAAGGTGTTTGTACTCACTGAATGTGCGGATGACATCGCTCGGGGCACTGGCAGGGCTGGATCCAAAGGAGTTCGCTGCTCGGACGGCAAACTGATACTTCGTGTTGGGGAGAAGTCCTTTGAGAACCATGGACTCCATCTGGATCTGCTCTCTAATTCCTGTCCAGTTGCTGTCAAGGTCTGGCCTTGAGATCAAAGAAAAACCAGATCATAAATAATTAAAGCTGCCTGTATGAATTAGCTGCATTCATACTCTTCTAGGGAATACACTAATAAATGAGATAGAAGTCTATTAAATCATCACTGAAACCCTTCACTCTTAAAGGAACAGACTGTGCATCACATCACTATCAAGCTGTGAAGCCTGTGATGTCAAAACTGTACAATCATACAAACCAAATTACTCAGACTTTGCTTATAAAGCCAAGGAGGTTACTTAGAAGACCCACTGACAAATCCAGATAAATTTATCTGTTTTGTGAATTTTGGATTCATGGTTCCCAACTCCCTATGTGGCTGTATAAAGCAATAGTCTGCAATAGAGGGAAAGATCTTGATTTATTTCTAAGAGTTTGTGTTCTAGTGCCAGTAAGTCCCTTCAAACATATACAAGCATTAGCAAGATGGGAATCCAACATTTGATCTCCCAGGTAATCAGGTTAATCAACTCACATAGGAACATACGGATCCAAAGTCTTCTCTTCAGAAAAACAGACCAAAAAAAACAACCCAAACCAAAAAAGCCAAAAAAACACCCCACCAAAAACCACACACAGACAACCCACAAAACCTACAGAACAACAATTCAGAGAATATGGCCCATGTACCTGGATTTTGTAACAACATTCCTATAGCTGCCTTTGGACAATGCCTGGTTAGCTTCTGATTCATATTGGAAGCCAACTGCTGAGAAGTGCTTCTCTAAGTGTCATTATATTTCAAATGAAATCAGTATAACCATTCACAAGGCAGTCTGTTATCAAGTATTTTAAGTTCATCCATACAGGCACATGGTAAATGGGGAGGGGGTGACTTCAAGTACTCTGAGAGAGTATTCTGACGCTTTCACACCATTTCAAGCCTCTAAAAGTGGCCTCTTCTTATAAAAGAGAGAACAAAATAAGAAGCTAAAAAAATACAAACAACACAATAATGTAAACATTCACTCTAGGCAACCCAAAATATTAAAATTAAAGTTTATGAAACTAAAATGAGGACAGAAATGGCTTTCAGAGAAAGTTATTCCAGTGTTCTTGCAATATTTATTACAGGAAATAACCTCCAAGTGCACCCTGAATCTACCAGTGTTTACATAGGACTAGCTGCAAATGTCTCCAACAGTCTTCAAATTAAAAATTATAGCACAAAGCAGGCATTTTGTATTTGTTTATTTTCAGCTGGAAGGAAGTGCCAAAGTTAATGTATGTTTTCTTTGAGAGGTCAATACAAGATTTATTGATCACTGAGGTTCCATTGCTTTGTGCCAGAATAGCAAATGCAGTGGCAAAGTGGAAGTTCCCAGCTGCCTGTCTCAAGCGCACAGTGGTACACAGGACATGAGTATTTCATTGTCTGGCTAAAAATAAAAACAAAATCAGACAAACGCACTAGATGTAATGATAGCTAAACAGACCATCTTAAGTCACCTTTCACCACCATTTCCTTGTAGACAGGAGAGCATTTATCTTGGCTATTCTTCCATTGTTTCCCTCCTCTGAGCTTTTGATGCCTGGGCCAAAATGAAAATATATAGTGTTTTCCAAATGAAAGCTGTTAACATTGCTTCCTTCCAAAGGCTCGCTTAGTAGTGTTTTCAGTTTTCCTGTACACATCCTTTTTTGGTTCGAATTCCCATCCAAGGAATTCCTGCTAGCTCAAGAGCTGCCTATTTGCAACAGACCTTGCCGATGTGTCCACCCAAGTGGAAATAACATGCCTTTGATGAAGGGACCCAAAGGAGACATTGCACCCTAAAAAGATTTAGAGGATAACACAAACAGCAGGCTAGGCTTCAAATACACTGACTGTCTCTCCCAACATTTCCTTCTGCAGAAGTTTATAATAAAGGAAATGCCTGCAAACATGTAAGGATCTGCAGCTGAAGGAGAGGGAAAAAGAAAGATTTATCACTTGATCTTTGCTATTTCTCTAGAATGCTCCCTATGTGAACAAAACAGTATGAGATGAAAACATGGCAAACAGATGGGGAAAGGAACACAAATTCAGCTGGTGAGTGCATCCAGAGCAAGCCAGCTCCCATGTTCCCTCAGATGAGAACATTTGGTTGAAAACTGTCTCATGGACCTTTTTTCAATGTAGTATTTCAGTGTGTTGTCAACTTTCACACTGGAAGGGCTCATTTAATACCACTTATCCCATTTTTCTGCAGCACTACATTTCCCAACACAGGTGTCTCTGCCTCTGGCAAACACCTTGCAGGGCAGCTCCAAACATTCTGTCTGTGACTGGGGAAGTCAGACAACTTCCATGGGCATTGCCTGCTCTTGATACAGCTGTGCATCTCCAACACATAAATGCTGTGCAGAAAGAATCTAACTCAAGTCTCAGTGGTTTTAAGATAATAAATACGTGTCTAAAGCCAATAGGACTGGATGGGTATGAACCCAGGGCAGAATTCCATGCCAAATGTATCCAAAAAAGTTTGGATTATTGCTTTATGTTATAACCCAGGAACTGATTCAATTCAAGACGGGAATTCTTTCTGATGCAGAGAACAGCAATTTTATAGTCACTTGAACTTCCTTTTAAAATCACCTGGAAATTATTTAAGGGTGAGGCACCCTCTAGCAATCCAATTTTTCTAAGGTATGAGTATTTGTACTCATCTCAAGGGGAAAATTCATCTTATAATGGTTTTTAGAAAATATTACAGCAAATAATAAATATGATGACAAGTACAATATATCATCATTTGCTGTAGAAAAATTTCTTGTATACTGCACAACAACATATTCTTTTCAGCAACTATTATTATTTCACATTATTGTGACACTTTCTACAGAATAGATCAACCAATATGCCAGGTCAGTTGTGAGGAAAGGAAAAGTGGACAGTTTTGGTAACTTATTTTCTTGTTAGATGTTCTTCTGATGCTACCTAATGCTGTTAAGCACCTCCTCCTTTCACTCCTCTTTCTTCATCAGTTACCTTTCCAAGGAGTTAATCTCACAAGAAGTGAGGTGAATACTGAGTCAGATATGCCTGCTTCATGTAATGATCAGAGAAACAGTATTAAAAGTATTTCTCCTAGACATTGGGAGGTGTCTCCCTGGCCAGATCTGTTGTTTCAGGTGCTTTGCAAACAAAAGCATACAATGACTGTCTGGTTGAGTGCAGTGCCAGAGACAGACAGAATTCAGCAGGGAATGGATTCAGGGATAGATTTTTCTGGGAGGGAGAGGCAAGGCTTCAAACTAATCAAGAAATCTGTGCACAACACTATGCTGAATCTGCAGCACCTTAAGGTCTGAATACTAATAAATCTCCTAGTTTTATCAGCAGAACCTGTCTAGTTCATTACAGCATAAGTTTCGTGTCACTACCAAGATACTGAAAAATTTCCTTTTCATGCCAAGATTAATATTAAAACTTTTGATTTCATCTACATACCAATGAGAGGAAAAGAAACTGACCTGATTGTTTTAGGGCATGTGCCGCTGAAAACTTGTGGTTCTGTATCTACCATGTGGGTATAAAAATTTGGATAAGTTAATCACCAAGTTTAAAAGATCATATAGGCATTCAACAGACTAAAAATTTGAGTATTTGGAGTATTTGAGTGAAAACATCTGAGACATTTTTAATAATCAATTAATTTAATAGTTAATTTTGTATAGCATCTTTAGGAAAAGCATCCAAGCTCATAGGCTTAAGTCTGGGATGTTGCTTTAGAGACTTTCATAAAATGTGATTTTTCCTTATATACTTCTCACCATTAACCATATGAATATTTACACTGAGCCTACAAAGATGCACAGACACCACATGTTTTGGTTTTAACACATTCCCTGTGGACTGTCTAGTGAAGAGTGAGCCCTACAGTCTCCCTCCTAACTTTCAGCGTTTAGAAAAGTGGGATCGTGGTCTCCTTAGCATCCTCTTTTAGTCAGCAGCACAGTAGAGCCTGAATTAGCTCAGCTCATCTTATATCTGAAGCCACATGCAGTCCTCCATTACCTGCAGTGAACCAAAAAGTCCCAAAGGAAACCCCTTAGGCAAGTGCTTAAATAAAGCATCAAATTTAGACCCTGAGTAGAGACAGCCTGCAGGCTAGCTCTGGTTCTGACTCTGGTATTGCAAAACAATTAATATACTGAATTTTCATGAATATACTGTATTACAGCTGAGCAAATGATTTGTCCCAACACATTTTTCCTATGGTTAAGGTCATAAAGTTAATTCTAAGGCGATGGAAATTACTTAAACAACGTCATAGCTTTTAGGCATTTGTGCTGTAACCAAGCAAAATTATAGATTTGAATTAGAAAGTTATTAATTTTGCAAAATCACAGGATAATGGTGAATTTCTTTGACATAAGAGGACCCAATTCTAATTTACTTGAACGGGTTTGTTTTAGTTTTACTTTGGTTTAATTTACTAGCTTAAACTCATGATAATACATTTTAGAGTAATTAAAACTATATGCAGCAAAAGAAAACGAAGCTTGAAGTTAAATGTTTACCTCTAACTGCCATTAGGGTTTATGGCTCATTGAACTTACTCCAAATATACAACTGAGCTTCCAAGTCTAAGAGAGCATAATCCCAAAATTAACAAAGGCACTTTCTACTTAGCTTCAAACCTCAAACTAAACAGTGTAATCAAAACATTTTGCTGTTAGCAAATTCTTTCCCAAAGTCTAAAGCCAATGAAACACTGAAATTTCAATCACTCGCATCTTTTGACCTAAACAGCAGCTTTCCACTCCCTGGCTGAACAAAAACATTCAAGGGTGTTATTTTGGTGTGACAGATGGAGATGATGGTGGTGCCCACTTCTTCCATTAGCAGGCTCCTGGTGCTATGAAGAAGTGTACATAAGTCTCCAGGTTCCACTTTCCAGTAAAAGTACAGAGGTGATAGAAGTGCAGTCAATCAGAACTCAACTAAATCCCTTCACCATCAACTGGGCAAATGAGAGAGAGCAGATGGAGAGAGAGCAAAAAGCTCAGATAAAAATTGTGTTCAAAAAATAGATACTGAAGAAATTTCATTGTAGGTCTACAGTAGATAAGACACGAAGGAGATAAATATCTTCAGCCCTAATGTCCTGCCTTGCAGTGCACTGAACATTGAATGGCCTCCAACTAAATATGGGGAATATCAGTTCCCACAAAGTGCATCAGTTAACAAGTAGGTTTTCAGTCTGGGTATTCTTTTTTGCTATAACAATATCATTTTGCTCTATCAATATCTTCTAGATTGTACCCATACTTTGAAAATCAAGTTCTTCCTGTCAGTTCTAACAACAGTTCTTTTTAAAAAATGACTATGTTTTCCTGAAGAATTTTTTTTTTACCTTTTACTGATCAAAGTAGTTAAAGAATCAATTATCTATTCTTTTCCAGGAGCCTCAACTAAAACCTGCTATCAAGTATTCGCTCAAAGGATTAAAAGGGTGAATTTTACATTCACTGTAAGGATAAACACTGAGGCAAATAATAATAAATAGATTTGTGTGCTGATATTAGGTCACACAAGCATATGAACAGTCAAGTACAAATACTTGCTTATGCTTGCAGATACAATCACCTCCTCCTGACCCTTTTCTTGGAGCTTATAAAAGCAATTTGACTGGCAACTTCTGACAGTTGAGTTCTACTGCTGCGAATTTTGAGAATTCAACATAGAGGAATTAAAAAAGTGCCCCACCAACTCCCCACCTTCCCCCCCAAATCTTAAACTGAGAGATGAACTTTTGATGTAAACTTGATTAGCATTAGCATAACATAGGAAGTCTAAACCGTGCAAGTCCAAGACCCAAACAACTTTGTGTTCAAGAGGTGCTGGGTCTGGCACTGGATGATGTGATTTAGTGGTTTAGGGGCTACAGTGGTAACGTTGGGTTGATGACCGGGCTGGATGATCGTGAAGGTCTCTTCCAGTATTGATGTTTCTATGGTTCTATTACTTTTGTCTGGTAAAACTGTCCAATATACTGAATTTTCAGTCCTGGGATTATTTTCTATAGCAGCCCAGGGAAACCACTCTGCCAAACACTCTTTTTCTCAGCATGGTTTGACAGCATTTGATGACAGGACAAACTTAAAACTTCCTTCACCCAGGCCTCTATTAGAGGGAACAGACCAAAACAGACTTTATTTTTCTTCCATCAGAAAGTACAATATATTTGTGATTTTATAACGAATTGGATCCTTTCTGGTTTTGTCTTTAAATTTCCATTGTAATTCAACACACATTGAGAGGAAAACTAAGCATACAATACACAGTAAGTAAATAAATCAAATCTATATGCAGTTGAATAGTGCAGTTTAGGTTAAAAAAACCCCAAACACTATAGTGCACAAATGCTGAAATTCAGACTTCACTAGCAAACTTGCCTGATAAACTCCACTGTGTAGTACTGGATGGGAGAACTTCCTTCACTCTCTCCAGGCTTCCAGGACAATGCAACTTCTGAATCAGAAACCACCACGATCTGGGGCTGGTAGGGGGGCTCAGGAGGCATGCACTTATCTAAGAAGAAGTGCAAAGGAATAGCATTAGAGAAACAGCTGGGCTGCTACACACAACAGCCCAACGCCCACAGATTTAGGATTCAAATTTGTACACTTCTCCCCTCACCCTATTGCCCCTCTGAAACCCTAAATTTGAGGAAAATTGTGATACTGTGCATGACAGAGTTTAGGTAGGTGCTAGAGGCATCTGCCCTGCCAGTTTTGCAAGAGAGCCCTGCAGGCAGGGTTACCTTGGGATAAAGTTGTCACCTCCCTGGGCATGCTGGGCCGTCCCTTCCCTGCCCAGCCGTACGCTCCAACGCTAACGCGGTGCGGAGTGCCCGGCTTCAGGTCGCCAATAACAACATCCTGCCAAGGCAAGAGCAGACAAGAACATTGTGATAGCAGTTCTGTGTAACTGGGGATGGTGCTGTGAGCTGGGACTCAGGGATCTTACATGGTCTTTTCCCTGTGCTCTCCTAGGAAGATTATCCCCAGCCCAGTACAGCTCAGAAACAACAAACACAAATAGCATCATGTTTCCTCTCAAGCTGTAGCTTCATCCCAGGGGAATCCACAAGGTTGACCTGGACCCATTTCTCAGCATAACTCATAAGGCTGCAGATCATTTGCATTTGATATCCATTTTTTTCACTGGTGAAGTCAAAGTCACATACCATTCCCTCCCTTGAGCCAACTGCTAGGATTTGGTATCAGTCTGGTGTGTTTTTCCCCTTTTTTTCTTGTTTGTTTTTATTTCTCTTTTAAATTCAGAGGCCATAAAACCTCCTGAGAGTGAAGCAATTTGATGCAGTGTGAACTGATGATCCTTAATTTCTCACAGAGCAGAGCCCTATCCCATCATCTCTCACAATTTTATGAGCTCAGCTAACAGCCTTGACCTGAAGCGAGCATTTCCCTTGTTTGTCCTTCTGCCATAAACACAGAAAGATTAACCCACAGACAACTACTGTAAAGAAGGCAATGCTCAGCTCCATCTGAAGAACTTGGGCTGATGAATGCTCTTCAGAGAAGCCTGTTCAAATCTCCCAGAAAATAGAAAACATCACCAAAACATTGCATTTCATCACTGGCTTCTTCACACAGCATGGATCAGCCTCAGACATTTAGATCTGATCTTTAATGAAGAATGTGTACATATGTAAATAAATTGAGTATTCTTTACCTGCAGCCTGCCTGGAATGTCTGATTTATTAATTTTGACAGCATATACAAGGAAACAGAAGTATCAGATTCTATACCACAGACTGTTCTGGTGTGAAAAATATCCACTAACAAAAAACCTGTTTTAAAGCTATTATTCTTCTGATTTTCAATCTCTGATATTAAACACATTAGTCACAGTGCATTTGAAAATGCATAGTTCTCCTTTCTCTTCATATTGGAACAGACTTCAAATCTGAACTTCCAGTTGCATTAAAATAGTAAACAATTCCAAAGTTTTGTTAACTGCTAAATTTTCTTTTGATGGTCTTTTGGAAAAAAACACTTCCTCTCTACTCTTTGGGGAACTTACATTATTCCTAAAACATTGTTCAGCAACACCCTGCTATCTGTCATTTCTCTGGACGTGGTTTTGGAGTTCCAACACTGATTTCCTATTAACATGGACCACTTGACCACTATCTTGTTTTTCCATCATTCACCCTTGATCTACTCAAATAATTGTACAAGTCTGAGATGAATCTGAGATTATAACAATGCTGGAATAGTAAGTGTTCAGAGAGAGGCAGCAAGAACAGTCACTCTGAAAGATTAATGTGGGTCTTTCACTCTCATAGCTGAAGGGATTTTTAGAATATGATCTGAGAAAACAGTTGCTGAAAACCCTTTACCTCTTTCTGGTGACAGAACTGATGCCCCAGCTCCTGCCTTTCTATCCTCCAAGCCATACATACTTTCTGTCTGCTTTTGAACAATGTGCATTTTTTCCAGCCAGTATTCCTCTTTATTACACTCATGCTTATGAGGAAAAATCCTTCATTATCTGTCTTCTCTGTTTTCACACTATTCAGGAACTTGGCCCTTGGAGAGAGTTGGACATTCATGTATGTGCCTCATATTTTCACCTCTAGACTCAGTCTACAATAAACTAAACAGAGTTTAGCCTGGCCAATCAAGACCAAAGTCCTAATATTTACTGAAGTATTCAACAAGTTCAACGTGTGTGCCCTCAAAACCTCAGCAAGGAGCACTCACTGATGCCTTACACACATGGCTACCTGCCTCCTTCTGGCAGTACCCTCTTCATGAACATAGCCCTGGAACACACAGTGAGTGTCTCTGAAACCAAACATCTAATCTTTGAGGATCAGGACATCAGCGAATAAGCACAAATTCAGGACACCATCACACTACCCTGACCTGTGGCAATGTCAGGGAACACCCACTTCACACCAGGAACACGTTCAAATTAGATCCTGGAATAGAAATACATTTCCTTGTGCCCCACTGTCTTGGAAATACATATTTCATTTCTTTTTTCACTTGTATTTAGAAGACAGGTCTTATACCCAAGTTCTATCCCTCTCAGAAGAGACAGAGTGGCCTCAGAAATAACAAATTTAGGTATTATGTGAAAGAGTTATCCCCATCATTTTTGTAGTCCCCCCTCCACTCTAATTAACTCTATATTTTGAAGTCTGATTCCCAAAATCAACACTCAGTTGCTGATAATGCTTCAATAGTTAACTACTTCACTTCCTTATCTTGCACTACTCTTGCTAAAATCCTGAAAAAAGACATTTGGTATTCTTCATTACAATCTCACATTGCTGAGTAGGGTGAGGCAATGTGATGCCTTTTTCTGTAGTAGGGGAGCCAATTTCACTTACATTATCCCATATATCCCTCCCTGTCCTGCCACACAGCCTGCTTTCCCTACAAGCGTGTTGAAACTGTGAGGCTAGGTAAGATGCCTCACAGAAACCAAATTGTTACAAATTGTTTTCCAGAAGAATGTCTGTTTTCTGTTTTGTTTTAATCCAAAAAACCATCAGACCCTGGATTACAGCACAGCTGCAGGAGCAGGGCTGGTTTTAATGACACTCTCTCCCTTGACGACAATTCCTTCCCTGAACTACTGGTCTCAGCTGGTCACTCCCCATTTTGTACTGGTATATTTAGTGATTTCACAGGGAGCAGTGTAGCTCTCCAGAGCTCTGTGCCCAACCTAAGACCTCCCACCTTTAAAGCCTACTAATTTTTATTTATTTTTCTTGGTTTTTTAACTATGTGTGCTGGAGTTCCTGAATATTATGCCCAGTTAAGAGCAACCACCTGCTAAATGGTACTGCATCTGCACTTCTGGCTGCTGTCACTTATGTATTCTCTCCTTTACAATGATATAATACACAATAATACATTATTCACTTTGCTGACACACAGACACATGAACATAGGCATGCACAGAAAGATGCACTGCAAATCAGCTCTTGCTACAGCAGTCCCACGTGTCCCAGAGAAGCCTCCAAGAAAGCAGCAGGGTCATACCCAGCACCAGGAGAGGAGGCTTAGTGATGGAAACATTAACAGACTTAACCACAAAACTATTGCAGATTTCTGTTGAGTTTGGTATGAATACAGCAGAAAGCATTTCATCGAGAACACCACTTCCTGGAGGATTAATGACAGCTGGGAGCTGATTAATCCCAGCCATTCATACTTCTCCACAAGTACCCCTCAGAAGTCTTATTTTTATCAAGCAGAAAAAAAAATGCCCAGCATGGAAGTGTTCAACTCTGAAATGCCATAATCCAGACTCAGCTCAGCTAGGATTGAACCAGATAGTCCTGGTTCAAGTGCATCCTGAGGACTCATCCTCCTGTAGCCCAACCAAACCTCCCTTATTTCAGACCACAAAAGCTCTGTGAGCCCACCAACTGTGTAAGATTCCTCTATTCCTAAAATAGATCTCAGAAAACAAAACTTTGCAAGAAGCTGTTGATGCTAGGGATCTCAGCTTAACACTGAAATTCCTGTCATTCTATCCAAACCCAAGCACCTCTTGTTTGCTTCCTGCTCACAATAAACCCAACCTGTTTACTGCTCACAGGAAGCAGACTGGACTGAGTGCAGGACTGGAAATAATCAATCTGATTAATCCACCAGCTGCAAAGCCATTAAGAGTTGGTATTGCTTTCAAACTTGTTTTATACTAGTAGCTAGTCTCCCACTCCTTCCTCCTGGGTGTTGAAGGGTGCCTCTTCCTGTGCTCCTCCCCCGTTTTTGGCTCTCTCTGGACTGGCTCAGGCCTTTCCCTCTCCATCTCCTCTCCAACTGCAAGACTGTGTTCTTCCCTTTTACTGTTTCTCTGACTACTTGACTGTCTCCATCATCTCTAAATCCTCACTGCCTGGATATAGCTCATTTCTTACACAAATTTACTCAATCAAAAAAAGGCATCTGACAATAAATACCTCTGATGAACAAGAAAAAGGTTTATGCATTGCTAAAAAGGGAGCTACTTTGCCTACAATTGTCCATCTTGTCCACCTGCAGATTTTGAGCTTTTTGAGGCTACTGTCTCTCTGGTTACATTTTGACCACAAAAGATCATGTGTAAGTGCTACACAGAAACAAACTTGAGATCAATTTTTAAGTCTGTGGAGAAACCAAGTCAGAAACATTTGCTTTTTTGTTTTAAATCACATCTGTGACCAAGTTTCATGTGAAGCAATACTTACAAAAATTGCTTGCCCTTCAGGTTGACCCTGGGAAAAAGCAAATAGGACTTGTTAAGAACTAACATAATAAAAAGTGATGACAAAAACACATAAATAATGAGTCAGGGAATTAAAACAAGACCAGTGCTGCAGCATATAGCAGTTTGTGTGGCTGTTAATCATCTGCATGAGTATTGGGATACAGACTCTCCTCTCCCAGTGATTATGAAGTACTGGTGTTAGGACTAAGATTTTAAAAAAGCTACAACAAAACAGTGCTATTTGATCCTTCTTGGCACTACTAGCAAGACTAATTTTTAAGAAACAAAGAAAGATGAGAGAGGAATACAGAGATAAGGATAAGAAGGGACAAAATAATGCATGAATAAAGAAATTATATATCATGACTGCAATATTGTGTCATTCACCGTGATCCTAGAATCCTGCAGAAGTCAGAACTGGCAACCAGAGTGATGGAAACCTGCAGGAAATCCGAGCATCCTCCTCACTCACTTCTAGTGAGGAAGAAGGGCAGGAAAAGAGAAGAAGAAAAAAGAAGGGACAAATTTAAAAAAAAAGAAAACTCTGAAGCAAGAATGCAAAGGAGATACAAAGGCAAAAAAAAACATCAGTTTAAAAAATCTGGAGAGAAATGAGAAAAAGTAGTTCTTTCAGGAAAAAAATAAACACCAGCAGTTGGGAGAAATCTTCTAGAATATGAATTTGCAGAACTGCAACTAAAGCATGTTCCAGGAGGCCACAGTCTCACACAGAAGCAAAAACACTCTGTGTGTAAACTCACACAGCTGTGTCAGACCCTGCAATATACACACTGTGATAGTGCAGCTCTCTCTAACTGTGCATGGACTCATGAAATTCCACCCCTTGCATATGTGAAAATGCATTTAAGATTAAAAGTTCTATTTTAGTAAATGTCAAAGGTCAGTACTAGGAAGCTGAGAGCAAGTCCAAATAGTCTTACATGGTAAAATGGTCAGACAAGAAGGAGAAAAAGTGCATCACACAAACAAAAAAAATCCTGATTTCTTTTGCTCAATACCCAGAGCAGATTTGGGGCTTGGATCCTCACCGTATTTCACCAAACCACAACAAGGAGACAGGTGCAAGTTTATACTTGCATGTTCTGCTCTGATTGTTGATGAAAAGAAATACTCACCATGCTAATCATATCCAAACTCAGGGGAACATCATGTGAGAGCTGCTTAACTGCTTTGTCACCTTCAACTTCTGAGTAAAACACCTTGGGAAGAAGATATAGTCAAGTCAGTTAAAGCAATAACTCAGTGTTTCAGAATAACTTATGAATGAGGGCATCATCTCACACTGAGGACAGAATTTGCGCCCATGTTACCCTTTCATGGTACATTTTCAAATGCAGGAAAAGCCAAAGTCCTTTAATATTCCTTACATTTTTGCTAGAAGCTGTCAGTGTGACCAAAGGACACCATCACACAGTGTATGCACTTTCCTAATGTGAAACACAGTTGTAGTGTTTGTAGCACAGGCCTGAGCTGACAATTTCAATTGTGCATCATTTGCCTGTGGTTAACGTGGACAGCTGAAGAGCTGTGGGACTAATCTGCACAACACAGGTACCTTGCTTCATGAAAGGAAGATGATGACATAACATGATTACGACATTATAAAAACTGCTCTATCATACAAGTCTGTTGCCATGCACTGGACACTAATGAGACAGGCAATCTGCTTTCCTGTGCACAGAGACCCAGAGATGCCAGGTCAAGACACTACAGCAAGGACATTTTGGGTACAGCACTGTTAATGCTGCTTGTTCTTGGTTTAATTATCATGCCAAACACTGGCTCAAGGCTTAAAAAAAGAAGTGGAGGTCAGATGCTTTATCTGCATGCATGAAGAGTGGAAACTGTTTACAACCTAAGCCACTTGCTCCCTGCACCTCTGTTTTTGCAGAGAAGGGAGGACCCAGCTACACAGAGAACCCACCTGAGGCAGGTTCTGGCCACAGCAAGTGCTTTTGGAGTTTTAGACTACTGTATTCTAGTCCACAGCACTTTCATAACAATAAAATGAACTCTGCAGCTGGGCTGCACTGGTGTCATTTACAAGACTGTGGGATAAAGGAGCATGTGTACCAGAAATATCTGTTGCAGGGATTTTTCTCATTCTTTTAGTACATGTTAAAAATAATGTACTCAGCAGTATTCCGCTTCCCACCTTTTTATATAAAACTGAATTTTGGTATTTTATTTGGGTATTTTATTCCTGGAAATTTCAAATTCATCCACAGAAAATGCTGATAAGAAAAGCTCCTATTTGGGGGTTTTTTTGTTGTTGTTGAAGGGGAAAGCAACACATTCTAGTCAACATCTGGCATCTTTGGTGCTAATTTCCCACTGACTAACTTCCATTTTGGCACTGTTTCATTGCTATGGAACACCATACAAAATACCATACAAAAATGAATGAGTGGCATGTTAGTGCTCATTGTTTTTCTTCTTGTACAGTAAAATACATTGACCAGTTCAGCTTAGTCCTTCTGTTTTGCCCTACAGGCAGAAGGTAGCATGGCAGAGGCTTGATGGGGAGACTTCCCTATAAAATTGCTGAGTACAACAGGAAATTCATTCAGCTTTTCTAAGAGAAACTGAGGTAAGGGGGAATAAAAGAAAAGCCCTTTTGTTATTGACTGGCTGTGGGTGGGTTCCCAGGGATTCTATGCAGTACCTATCCAGGAAGAGACTCCATGAAACACTCCTTCCCTTGTATCTACTGCCAGACTAGGAAGTTTTAGTTTGAAAACATATTCCTGTTAAAGTAATCCTCAGGCTGGAAGTACAAGTCAAAGGATCTGCATGGCCCTCATTTGCACAGTGTAATATTGAACTGCTCTGCTCTACTTTACTGTTTTATCAGCTGCAGAGAGCACTGAGAGCCTTGCAGAAAAACCACAACAATATATATTCACTGCAAGCCTTTGGCATCCAACCCAAATTCCCATCATAGCTTGTCTCTAAGACATGAACTGCTTGTTTTTTAAGGTTACAGCTCAATCCATTCAAGCCCACAGTCTCCTGGCTGCCTTCTGGGGGCAGGGGCTGTCCCCTGGTTTCAGTGTGTGCAGCCTGGGGCCAGGCAGCAGCATGGAGCATCACTTACTGTGTACCCCGTGATGGTGCTCGCGTGCTGCTTTGGCATCTTCCATTGCACGCTGAATGCTGTGCAGTTCAGAGAATCCAGCAGGACATCCACAGGAGGCCCCAGCCTATCTGCTAAAAACAAAACAGCATTGTATAAGGAGCCACAGGACAAAACCCCTCTCCTTTAGCTGCCTGGCAGGTATGTCTTTGAAGAATAACTTTTGAAAAACTTTGAAGTTCTCCCCTTATTCCAAACTATCAAACAGAGACCACTACTCAGATTTGACTTGGGTGCCCCTTTTGCCTCTCCACTTCTGACTTCCAAGGGAGCAGTGATACACCAGGAGAGGAGGAGCAAAGGGGGATATCTCCTCTTCTCAGTGGGCAAGCTGTTACTTAGTTTAGGAGCACCTAGTGCTTCAAGCAACTGCAGTGAGCAACTTGTAGACTTTTAAATGTGTTCCTGAAGTGCTAGATACTACCCAGGGCCCAAAGACAGGGACATTTACATATTCATACTGTTTGTACAGTCTGTGGCACAGATTCAGACTACTGGGAAGGTCTCCCAGGAGTGGTCTGGAGGGCAGTACAGCTCACACACCACATCTGTAAGTCAGCAGGGACATCTCTAGGGAAGGAAAGTACAACTGTGTGGAACAGAGCCAAACCATGCCACGTTCCTGGGCCTTCACCCATTTTCTTCACTAGCAGGGACTTAGTCCCATGGATTCCTGCTTGGTCCAAGGGTTCTGACCATAGCACATGCCACCTCCTATGCTCACCTTCTACCCTGCACTCAGAAGCAGTGGAAGTAGTAGCTGGAACCATGCACCACCTGCTACCTAAAGGAGTGGCAGGGACAAGCAGCCAGGGCTGGTGTATCAGTGTCCACTTAAGAAGCATTTCACATTCAGAAAACAGCTTTCCAATTTTCACAACACCCAATGAGGTAGATAAGCATTTCAGCTGCATTACTAATAAGGAAGAAAGAATACCCCTAAACATTCACCCTTAACATATTCATAGCATCCTTGTGTTACTTTCTGGGGAAGCTCTATGAGACAAGTTTACTGGAAGGCATAGTTGCCAAAATAACAAATTTTAACCAGCAATGACAAATACTCATGTAAGGCAGGCTTCAGATTCATATTCTGAATGCACTATAGGCCAATAACATTATTTACTGAAAGTATTTGGTGAATAAATTGGAACAACAAATAAATTTGAACTAAATACAATCCATTTGCAGACTATCTGCAAACAGAGAGACAACATCTGTTTAATAAGGAGTCACATAATGAATTATTCACTCAGCCCCAGAAAACACTATCTCCAGGTTGCAGATGATGAAAGAGAGAGAGAGAGCCAAACAGTGGCCCCAGTTGCACTGGCCTATAACATGTCACTGTGGAGCAAATACAAAGTCCTGGACTACACCAGGGAAAACAAGAGCAAGGATCCAGAGAGACCTATATTTTTATCCTCCCTGTTTATTTCTCCCTAGAAGTTAGGGAATTCCCCTAACACAACAGCAATATGGCTGGATACATGCTTGGGACCCAGGTGAAAGTGCTAACCAGCCCTAGCCCTGCCTTTGCAGGTAGCCCCAGGTGATGGCCAGCGCTCAGCACAGCACTGCATCCTGCCCCCTATGACAGAGCTGTGCAACATGGCACTCCCACTGCTGGGGATCTGCTGCCTCCTGCCCAGACCAGGAGCCAAGGGGAAAAAGAAAGCCAGTGGCAGCTGTGACCCATGCACAGTGTAATTTCGTAGGGAGGCTAGAGGGCAAGGCAGAAAGGAGTATCTCATGCAGCATGGCAGTGTCACAGTCCTGTGCTGTCACCAGTCCTGGCCTGACAGCTCAGTGATGTGCACCTGGGGATTTAGAGTCACTTCTGGTTGTCAGAATTTCACACAACCTGGCAGAAAGTAAAAAATGTCCATTTCTGGACTGAACTTTTCCTTCGCAGCCATGGCAAAGTGATGGCAGGGTCTGACACAAGCATTGTTTATGGCACTGGGCTGCAGGAGGTGTCATGGCTTTTGAACAACCACATCAAAGCAGTTTGTCAGCTGATCACAACTGCTGCAGCACACGTCACTGCCCTACCAACGAGCCATTTTGAGATAAATGTGAACTTAATGTGTTTTGCATGATTTTACAGAGCATCATGTATTAGGCACACTAAAAACAGATATTTAAGCTGGTCTAAACATTTATGTATTTATGTCAGATGTCATGTTTAAACTATAAAAAATAATAAAGAGTTTTCAAGGGTAAAACTCCTGGGGCATTTGTAGTTTCTCCTACAATTTGGGTCAGAAATGTCTATTCTCAGAACTCAACGTGAAACCTCTGTTAATCTGGTAGCACCATGCACTGTGCAAAACCACAGCAGAACCTCCTCCTCCCTGCACCCTTTGGATTGGGAATCTGCAGAAAAGGGTGAGACTTATCCACTGCTTGTACATGCTCTGAAGATCTGCCTGAGTGATGATCTCCCTGCCAGTGCCCTCTGCAGTCGGGTCCAGAGAATACCTAAGAAGGCATAGAGATTTGCTCTGATCATAAAGAGCAAGGAGCCAATTCATATAAACAATAACATTAAACACGTCTTGTACAAACAAAGTGGTTCTCCTTTCTGGTCCATCAGGCACAGAAGATTTGATATTGTCCAAAATGCTTTTATGGTAATGGAAGCAATGACTCCAGTGCCATGCAAAGAAGCCATTAATCAAGGGGGAGCAATCCACACATATTGTAACTATACATTGTAAAAGTATATCAAACACAAGAACTTAATGAGGATTTAGTCATAGATAAACAATGTTGAGCTGACAACATTGTGTTTACTTTTCTGCTTACAGCTACTTTCCTTCCCGTTTATACATGTCCTTGGCTCTGTACTTCTAAAAATATGCAAAAACCACCAAATCAGTAAAGAAGTCACCAAACAAGCTCTCCAAGTAAGCTGAAAAATACATAAGCACTTTCCCTGAGATGGAGTAAATTTTTTCATTTCAAAATAATGACCATTATTTAAATTTTTGCTTCACAGAAGCAACTCAAATTAAAAATGGTGAAAATGCTTATGCCATCAAATACAAGTGCCCCTTCCATATTGGCCCTCACTGCTATACACAATAGCCTTTGCCCATATATTAAACACCATCAGGGTGGCCACAGGCTAAATGTGTGCCTCCTGGGAATGGCCCCTAGCCTGGGCCAATCAATGGTGTTATCCTTTCTTGCAATTAAGAGATTAAATTGATTGCTCTGAGGGTGGCGAGGCACTGTCTCTGTTTCCCAGAGAGACTGCCAATCCAGCCTTGCCAGTGTTCAGAGCCAGGTTAGATAAGATCTTGAGCAACCCAGTCTAGTGGGAATGTCCCTATGGCAAGGATTAGATGGTCTTTAAGGTCCCTTCAACACCTTAACATTCTACCATTCCATGATTCTATGTAACAGCGCCTCTGGATGCTCCTTGCATCACTGAATCCACCAGCAGAAATGTCACTTCCACGTCTGCCCTTGTGATTTTGTGCAGTTATCTTGAGTACAGAGTAAAAATATTTCAAATTAATCCACCTGCTGCCCCCAGGATAACCATACTGGCCTTGTGCAGGGCTCAGGAGCAGCCACCTCAGCCAGATCCTTTCCTTCAGCTGCTGCAAAAAAGCTGCTTATGCAGGCACAGCTCTTCCTTCCTTCCTTCTAGTCATGGAATGACACCAAAATCTTACTACTGTGATGAACAGTTATGAGAAAAAAACTCAACCTGAAACCAAATACATTTCTAATCTCCATAAGCTTCACATTTGAAGCTTCATATTCATCTCTTTGGATGAACTGGATAAAGCTCATCCCTACTAGTATATACTACCAGTACTACTGTTTTAGAGCAAATTTCAAAACTAATTCAAATTTTAAATTAAATTAAAATAATAGTGATTGGAAACAATTTTAATCTTAAATATTGATTAACTGAATATCTGGAAGGATTTGTGTTAGATAATTTTCTTTTAAAATTTTAAATTTATTTCAAATTTAATTTTTTATTTTCAGATGTCGTATGTATCAAGGCATGCAGGTATACACAAGTACTTGCAGATCCTGAAACAACATGCAAATAATTCACTGATACAATCCACATGCAATAATACAATAACACATATAAGGGAAAACAGATGGTTAATTTCATCTTTATGAGTTTGTAGTTTGGAAAATCAAAATCTTTTACTACATTTTCTGTACTACTCTTAACAACAGAGCATAAGCTCATGCAAGGAGATTCACTATTTTACTTCTAAATCATTGTGGGTAACAGATAAGAGGTACTGACTGAAGGGCTCCTTATTTTCCAGGACAATGTGTCTCCCATTTGTGTTCCAGGAAACAAGTGAAATTGTTGATGAAATGCCAGCCATCATTACTAACACCTCACAATTCAAGAAAACAGGAATAAAAAAAGCTCAGAAAAACCAATTCAAACTAATTCTATATTGAAGTTTTAAGGAAAAAAAAACACTTTCCAGAAATACCTCTAAATTTCTTTTGTTTGAAACGTTATTTGTGTTCACCACTTCACAAAAAAACTCACTGTGAATTTTATTAAAGTAGCATTTTATCATTGTAGCAGCTGTTTTCAAGGGAAAAATGTTTGTTCCCTCCAAGAGCTGAAACAAAGTGTAGAACAGTCAATTCATTCTCTCACTGAAATATTGGTGAAATTCTTATTTATTAAACAATAAACAGGGACAAGGTCTTTTTTTCCACAGACCCTTATTTTACAGATCAAAAGTTATGCAAACACCACAGTGGAAGGAAGACAACATGACAAACTGAAAAGGTCAGGAAATTCTAAATTAAAAAAATATGCCATCCTTAAATTTCTTTGAAGTTTCTTCCAGCTCCCACTGCCCAGCAGCAGTACGTAAGAGAACAAGAATTTTGCAGCCACAACAACTACAAAGGACAAGGACTTGAAACTGGAAAATCTCAGCCAGCCTGTCCTGGTTCTGCACCGGGAGCAGCAACATCCACACACCAAAAACCTTGATAGTCTGAATGAGTCACCTACCACTGCATCAGATCCTGCAGCAGAGATGGCAGGTAACACAGCCCTAGAGAGGCACCATGGTTTTTTATTCAGACCACAGTACACAAATCTCTGGAGAGACTAACCTGACCTTCTCTAGTCCTTTAAAAATACTGCAAAAGAAACCACAACAAAAAAAATCTCTCAAACATTCTAATAAATAACAGGCTTGGACCCATGTGATGTTTTGCTGATGCTTATATAGCATCTGTTATCTGCCCCAGGGACATCTAAGGTGACAGTCACTGGGATTTTTATAGCCCAGCAAAGGGGAATGAAGGAGACAAAGCTCAGAACTTAAGCTACAGTGCAACACCACGAATCCCATTAAGAATGAACAGGCACAATGTCACTGGAGACTTTGTTGTGGCTTTTCCTGCTGTGCCTTGGGCCTGCAGATATCTGAAAAGAAAGGCAGCCAGGGGAAGTTCTCTCCTTACACTCCTTCCTGGAGTGTAGCAAGGCTCTGCTCCCAAGAAGGCTTCAGCTGCAGCAAAGGGAAAGAGAGAGGAGTGGAGCTCTGCACAGAGCAACAGTGACTTCCAGGACTGAAAAGGAAAAGCAGTAACCACTTTTTAAAAACAAAAACAAAACAAAACAAAACAAAAACCCCAAACAAACCAAATCAAACCAACACAAAACAACTTTTTGGAGAGCTACATATAAAAATTTCTAGCTATGGATGGTTATGCTCTGGACTTAGTTTTGGAGAATTCCTGATGCTGAAGGTTATAAAAAGCAGGGGACATCATACCTCTGACCAAAAGTCTAGTTTGTATCTGTCTTGCCCTAGTCAAAATGAGCACCTTAGGCAATCTCTAGGCAACTCTTACAGCCTTATGTTTTTAATAATTACTGCTCAGAGGCCCGTTTGAATCACTCAAGTGCATACACGCATACCTTGTACCTGCACCTGGATAACTTGGTGAAATATTTCACCTAATGGAAGCATTTTCCACTTCCAGAGGAAATGGAGTATAGGTGCCTGTAAAAAACCCCACCAAGACACTCCACTTGCATAACTTCCAGTGCATTTCTGGAAGCCTGAGTCAAAATCTAATGCTCACTCCTCTAAAACCAGGTTTGTGCTTTTCCCATTGAAGCCCCAGTGCTGGGGCATGACTGTCCTAGTTCCTGATATCTCTGCTGCACCTTGGCCTGGCAGAGGACATTGGTAACCTCCTGTTCTTGGAGAAAGTTCCTGTTCTTAAATGCCAGCAGGCAGCTGAAATCAAGTAGCAGTACGTCACCCTCTCTGTATAATAGACTTTAGTAATCAGTGGGATGGGCTGGTTAGGAACCAGCATACCAGTAACATATCCTGGCATCTCCTCCAACCTCTGCTGTCCCATGGGTTAGGCATCTGAGGTGCTAGGAAGCACAAATACTTGGAGGAGTTTCACAAACCACAGCATTCCAAAAAGTAAAAGGCCAGTGAAACTGTAAAAATGACAAATAAATAACTTCAAAATTTATTTTCCCATCCATTAATATAATTTATTTTACAGGTGTTTGCTATCCAAATCTTATCATCTCAATGTAATACACGGCAAAACTGCTCACAATAGTTGAAAAGAGTTCTCCTTGATGTACCTTGATCAGTTCACTTTATCTACTACACATTTCTTCCTTGATGAAACCCAGAACAAAACAGGTCCTGAACATCTTACTTGGTACAAGAAAATAGTTAAAGGGGAGCTTCCTGAGAAGTGGTAAGATAGAAAAAAATTACAATCAGACAATCACACATGCATTACTTACACACATGCAGAAAGATTAAAGTGTAAAGAGGACAAAGCTGACCATGTGACAAGCAACAAACGTGCAGGGGGAGGACACAGCATGCAGCATTTGGATTCCCACAATCCTTCCAAGTCCTGAGTGATTGCTTTGAAGCTCGTTATTCATGGACACAAATGATCTGGTACCACCCCAGAAAGTATCACAAAAATCAGAGTGCGGGTTGGTTATTGCTGAGGTTCTGGCACAGGCCACATAGAGCTACACAATACAAAGTGTAGCAACCTCCCACCCAACACTTTATACTGACCACAACGCCAGAAAACATTCATTTCTCTGTAGAAAGCAGAGTAGCTGGTCCAGCTGGTGTTTTCAGTCCATGATGGGTGGAGGAGAACTCAAAGGAAACTAAACCTGAGAGCTGATACAGATGTTTTCAGGAGATCCTTGTGACACTGCAAAATCAGAGGGAGTGAGGCTGGAGGGCACATTTGGAGATCCAAACTCCTGCTCAGAGCAGACTCAGCTGCACCATGCTGCCCAAGACTTTGAATAAAGAGGTTTGAGTATAGACACTCCACAACCTCAGGACAAATTCTCAGTCACCCTCACAGTAAAAAAGTCTTTGCTCACGTTAAAGAGAATTTTCTGCTTTCCCTTTGTGTCCATTGCCTCCATCCCTGTCACAGGGCACCATCTTCATTACTCCTCCATCATTTACATACATTTGTATGATTCCCATAAGTATTTTACTTCCAAAGAAAATCTGGCATCTTCTCAAGGAGCAGGAAATTCTTCCCCAACTCAGCTCCTCCATAAGAAATGGGATAATTTCAATACCTTCTGCAGTCAGCAAGTCTCCATTCACCCCCACTATCAGCAAAACCAGAGGAATTTCTTTGTCTCTACGAAGTGACTGAAATAACTGTGGTTTTTAAACCTGAATCCCTGAACTGATTTAGTGTGGGACATGGCCTGTGCATTCAAAGAACCAGTAACAAGCAGCAGGATGTGAGAGCTAAGAGACTGACAGGGAAGGACAAAACCCTCCTGGTGCAAGGAACAATGAGACATGGAAATATATCACAGCATAAAGGACAAATACATGGTGGAGAAAATAGCATGTGACCCAGGCACAGCTATGATGTCCACACATCTAATGCTCCCTAATCCTCTCAAAGCATTCCCTGCTCCACTGGCACACTGTCTCCTGCAGCCTGTAGAGTCCAACCCTTTGTCCCAAACCTCTGTCAGGGCTACCTCATGCAAACCATGCCCTTTACTTGGCATCAGCTGGTCCAAACAGTTCACTTTTTTCCCCCCTTGAAACCCACTTTAGGTGCTGTCTTGTTCTTTGTCCAGAAGTCATTGAAAAAATTGCTTATTTTCTGCAGGTTTCTTCTTCCATCCTGTGACCCTGTGGCTCTGCAGGGGTAAATGGCTGGAAGGCCTTCATTTCACCCAACTGAGTGAGTCCTTTGGCACACACTTGGACAGAGAAACAGCTCTTAGCTGCAAAGTTCAACTCTGTCATTTTGACTGACCAAGTAAGATGGGAACACCAGCAACCTGCACACCACGGGTTCACATACAAATGAGAACATCCTGAAATGGCAGCAGGAACTAAAAATGCCAGCAGCACACCAATCTCCATGCATGGCTGGAGTATCAGCTGCAATGCCAACATCTCTGTAAACAGTCATCTTCATAAAATGCCTGCTTATTTTTGGAAACATTACCTTCTCCCGTAATTGTCTAGAAAGCAGAACATGAAAGAGACCTCACATTTCAGTTCCAAGGAACAGATTCTGGCTTCTGCAATCTCTAATTAAACCACAAAAATTTTGGTCCTAGACATGTACTTTACATCATCTACAGTTTGACAGGTTTTGTTCATAGTTTGGCTTCTTTTTTCCTAAAATGGTATTCTAGTTGAATTTTTCCATGCATAAAAACAATTAAACTTTAGTGAAATACTGCATAATTTTTGCCCTTTTTTCAGGATTTTTTAATCAGAAGATTTTTGAGCCCAGCAACACAAAGCCAGTCTTGACTTAAAACTTTGTATGTGCAGCAATACCTCCAGCACAGCAGAAAGATCAGAATGATTTCTGTATTTGAAAGAAGTATGATCAACATTCACAGGATGTTCATTTCCCATCATTTTAGAAAGACAATTTTGCAAGTTCCAAATGTACATAGATATTGATACATACCATCATTTTCATAGATGCCAGCAATTTTAAACTACTTTTTAAATTGAAAGAGATGTGAAGAATAATCTGTCTTATGATTCTTCCAGCTTCAGAGATCTTTCTGTGCAAATAACACTGGACTGACTATCCTCTGAGGACATGGGGAAAATCAGAACCACTCTGTCTGCTTCTCAGAAGAACTGTTCTTTACATGACTGCTATCTGCACTTTTACATAAAAAGTTTATTAGCTGTAAGGTTAACATACATAAGGGGAAAGACACTCCATCACTACTTGGGGATACACTCAGAAAGCCATCTTCAGATGTTAGCACCTGCATATGCTTTATATTTCCTAGCCCTAAAAAAATATCCAGGATAACTTTGGCCATGTTTGAGCAAGACATTCTTTTAAGAAAAGAAAGTCAATGCATTTTGGCTATCCACCTACAGGGATCCAATCCAAGAGAAGGAAGGGTATCTGCCATGACCACATAGCTGTCATTTCCCTTTTGAACAAATGGCTCCCTTTATCCATATTGTGTGGATTCCTTTTTCATTAGAGGCCAGTATCCTGAGGGACTTTTCTCAACAGTAGTCTTTACTCCTGGGTGTAACTATCCTATATGTTCAATGGAAGAACTGGCATGAACCTGGTGTATGTCACACTATACACCTCTCACCTGCAGAGTTTTATGGATCATCACACAGCATATCATTATCCAGGCTTGAGTTAGGTACCTGGTTGTGCTGAAGCTTTCCCCCTAAGCCTTCAATTTTCAGTGGCTTATGCCCTTCTGAAGCAGTTACTTTCAAAGATGAATTCTGGTGTGCCTGTTCTCAGCTCAATGGCTTTGAAAAGTCTGAAAAAGTAATGTTGATCTTTTGCTGCAGTTTGGATGATCACGTTACATGAAATAACTAATTTGGTTGTCATGTGTGAGCACCTTCACTAAAAGTAAAAACTAAAAGGAAATCAAATCTTGCTTACCATTACCCAAAAGTATTTCCTTTCAGTTGGAAATAGTAATGAAGAACAGGTTTGGGGATTTGTTTGGTTTGTGGGATCTTTTTTTTTTTTTTTTTCAGATAGATCATTTGTTTGCACTGAAAACAATTAAAATTTTTTATTCAAGATCACACATCTAATATAATCTCCTGTGTCCCTGTGATTTAGAAAGTCTTTTGTTATGTGATCAGACCACCATCACACATTCACTGATAAATATGGCACCCAACTGTACATTCAATATTGAAATTATAGACTCTGTAAAGACCTATTAATGCTGTTTGGTTAGATTACAGGTATCTTTAATATCCTTCAATGACTTTTTAATATGAAAAACCTTCTATAAGCATTTTAGAATTTCATTTCCTTGTGATGGAAAAGTTGTGAAAAGGTCCTATCAGTCCTGTTTTGAGGACATGAAGCAATGATAGTCACCTTTTTTAATTAATTTTATTTTCAATTTTTAAAAAGCATAAAAAGAGCATAAACACACATTAAAAGAGCATAAATAGAAACATGCAAAATTTTTAGACCCAATATAAGCATGATCTGAGGACTTACAACCTTCCAAGTATACTCTCAGCTAATAAATGAGTTTTAAGGAGCACTAAGCAAGAGAACTCATGCACTGAAATTTTTTGGTTTAAGAAAACAAGGTACTATTCTGTTCCTCAAGTTGTTTTTTCGGTGACTGACACTCAGAATCCCTGCCATTAAGTTTAAGGTGAGTTATGATTGTTGGATGTGTTCACATCTAATGAGCTGCAAACAATACACAGTGCTGTGTCCTGTCTAGTCCTGCTGTGTCACTGAGAGAAAAAGAGCTTTTTTTTCTGCAAGGAACACCAGAAGTTACCATGAAAATTACCAACATATTATCATTCAGTCAAAGTCTGGAAGCATTGACTAAAATTGGGGTGCAGCTATGATGAGCACCCCATAGGAGTTTTATCACTGTCTAAAGTGGGATGGCTGGAAAAGGATGAAAGCATAAACCCACTCTTATGCCATTTTTGAAAATGAAAATCTAGCCTGTGAAGGACTGGCAAGCTGTCAAAGAGTCTGTGACAGCCTCAAGGCAGAAAGATCTCCCAAGGATCACTTTAGTGCCCCAGCACCAAAACAACCACTCCTCTCTGAAGCATCACTGTGAACCCCAGTATTTGACATAGAACGACTGAGCTAATTTACCTTTCTGAACACTGGTGGAAGTCTGAATAGTCATTTCAGACATTGGCATTGGCAATATGGTGCCATGTACTGAAAGTTTCCTTGTTCAGAGGAAGATAGCAATTTCATGGTGGAAAGGACACAAGACATGCTGCTGCGAAACTAACTAAAGAAGACATACTTCAGAATAAGTAACAGTGACATACAAAGTAACATGCTCAATGGACTAATTCACTGCATTCCTATTGCTGCCCTGGAAAATATTATCATATCTGCATGAGGTGGTGATGTGACTGATCAGTTTTCAGAATTCACCAGACCATGGACCCCAGAGGTCCAATCAAGTGAGAATGTCACATAGTGTTGCGATGCAACTTACACCTGAATGTGACAAACAACAAATACATATATAATTAGTGCTTGATTTTATTGGTGTTGAAGACATCAGACATTTTTGAAACTGCAAGAGGATGATACTGATCTTTCCTTAAATAAATTATGCACATCTTCTTTATTAGTTCCAGCTCACAGATACACACTGTCTCTGACAGCTCTACATCCCTCACATTAGGAATCATTCAGCTTCAGACTCATTCCTCTTCTCGGACACTTCACATCCAGCAGCAAATAAACCTTACCCTTGCACTCTTGACGTGTGGGATTTATTATGACAGTGAATAAAAATTCATCCTATTGCTGTTCCAAAACACTGTAATATTTAAAAACTCAAACACATTCCTTCCCAAAGACTGTTGGATTTTTCGTATCTGTAGACCTGATTTCAAGGCAGTTTGACCTCTTTTGATACATAAATATGGCTAGATTTTCAAAAGCACTCCTTATGTAGCAGCTCTTATTATAGTCAGATTTTCTAAAGAATTCAAGTATCCCAGAGCCAAATCCTTTGGGAAAAAGAAGTCATTTACTGTAGTGCTAACCAAGGATCTGTACTCTTTTGAAACTCTGGCCCTGATATTGAGTGCTACTCTCTTGAAAGTCTTCAGACTGTAACTAGTCTGATTCCTCCAGCATTTACACAGAAAATCGGCGATGTCTACTGCTATGGACATCTGGGAAAGTGATACAAGCCAAATTCTTTATTTATATTAGCTGGCAAGCATAATATATTTACAAAAGGAGAAGCATTCCTAGGCATCAGATATGATTATTTTTATTCTCCATGCAGACCAACTTACCCGTTTTATTATTCTACAGGGCGTTGGAATTTTACATTCTGTTACTAAAGAATCATCAATGCAATACAGTGCAACAATTTTACGCCATGAACATCCACAGGACTGGTCAGCTCTTCCTCCTAAAATTCTCTAAAATCAGACAACCATTAAAATTAAATACTGTGTTTATATTAGTAGCAGAGTAACACACTGGGAGCTTGTTTGAGGCTCTCTATTCTTCAACCAGATGAAACTTGAAACAGAGATGGCAAAAACCTGTGTCTTTGCAGAAGGTAAAAGCAAGAAAAAATTGTGAAAGCACTAGTATGAGTGCCAGCTTGTGGGAGTACAAGATATAGAGAATCCCAGGCTAATCTGTTCCCAGCTATACTATTCACCACACGGTGTCTAAGGATTTGTTTTAAGCCCTTCTCAAAGAGTCTGTCATCCTGCTGCCTTGTCTCCAGAAAATGTATTATGTAACTGTAAACGTTCAAATTATTTTAGCAGTCATCAGAATGTCTTGTATTTGAGTACACAGCCTTTTTCCCCTGAAGATTAACTTAAGAACTTGCATGTGTGGCCATTTTACTATATATTTTTATACCTTCATGAACAGATTTCTTACTTTGCTGCTTCCTTGGGATTACAAAACTGATCTTTGTAAAATAAGCCCTGAAGCAAAACTTGGGGAAAATGGAGATCCATTTTACTATCTTTTTTCTTTTGATCCACAGGACCTCCAAGTCAGCTTCTGTTATTGAAGATCAACTGTTTTTTTGACTTCTCTCTTGATATAACCTCTTGCTTACAAGTCGCACTTCTATCACTATTGAAAAGGCCAAACAAAAGAAAAAAAAATCCTGAAGAACTTTCTACTATTTATCTCCTCTTTACTCACTGAATCTGTAATTTTGGATGTGTGAGTAAATGATAGTTCTTTTCCACTCTTAACAACCCAGCATACAATATGTTGCAGAACAAGGCAGAGATATTCCAGCTACCTGAAACTACATCTGTTCTGAGTTTTTTGGGAGGAACATTTAATTTCACAGTCATGGGATTCTTGGGAGCCCTCAATTCCAACAGTCCCTGCAAAAAATTTTGCCCAATAAAACTCATTACTTACTTTTACAGCAAAAGAAGCAATAAAGGAATGATTGAATCAATCAGTGAACTTGAAGCATATTATAAAAAATTAACATAAAATGAGTCTTAGCAAAAGTAAGGTAAACACAATACTAACATATTAATTATTTTCATTCACAACACTACAATTAGTTTCCAAGCTTTGAACTGTTTAATACACAGAAATGCATTTTTTCCAGGTCTGCCATACTGCTGTGACCAGGGGAAACAAGTACAACAGTGTGTTACGATCAAGAATATTTTAAAATATTTACATATTTGCCTCCCCAACTTCACATATCCTGTATTTTTAATGCAGCTACTAATTATCTCATTCACAACGACTGTCTGCCTAATTTCCTCAAGTACTTAATGGTGGCTATTATGACAACCAAGGATCATGGGACTAGATCCCTAAGAGACAAGGTCAGACCAGTAAAATCAGCCATCTGTCCAGTAAGGGTTTTAAGCTCAGGCTGCATTTAAGTATTAAGTTTCCAAGGCATTTGTTTTCTTCTCATATGAGCAAGAAAAGGCACAATAGTGATTCTAAAAAACAGCAATAAAAATCTTTCAGTACCGTGGGATAGATTCAAAAAGGATCCGAAGTGACAAACCCTTCGTGAGATGAGGCAGAACTTACTAAACTTTTTGTATTTTCAATTGAACTGATCTCAGTGAACTCAGTGATAAGAGTCGGCGTTGATCACAAAGACTCCAGGATAGTCCCAGTGTTTGAGACAGTCAGGCCATAGTTATCTTCTCTTAGCACCGCAATTGGTAAAGTACACAAAATGTCAAACTTCACCACGCACTGTGTCTCATCTCATTGTTTACATTTTACCTTACTGTTTCATATGCTGCAGACTGTAAAAGGGTTTTAAGAGACTCAGGATTTTAACTTTCAACCTCTAAGGACTGCAGGACCTCCTTGATCAGCGCGCAAACCTCCCGGCGACAGCCGTGGGAACTCTCCGGCAGGCACGGCAGAGCTCAGCCGGGAGCAGGACCGGGAGGCACACCCCATCTCGCTTGGTACACAATAGCTACCTTTCTGGGACAAAATCATTGCTTCTCCGGTAATTTTTCTTTCACATTTACTACTCTAAGCTCGGGTTATTCTCTGCCAGACATACAAATGTCACAGCCACGGAACAGCCCTTCTGACAGGTCACCTCTGACTGGCTTAGAGGTTCACCTGGCTTCTAACTCTGCTCACGCTGCACCGCAGGTAACACGATCCAGGGGAAACCGGATAAAATTTCTGCCGATTTCTTCCGCAGTAGCTGCAGCCTGGTCCTGGTCTGTAAATCCAGTGCGCCCACCGGCACTGGGTGTAAGATGTCAGAGAAAACGGGTCATACGCCAACCCCGCAACTTCACGGGTCCCTGCCATTGCCGGGGCATCCTCTCCTCCCCGTGTGAGGGCGGCGGGGCTCGCAGGGAAGGGCGAGGAGCGGCGGACGCCCCGCTGGGCACCGGAGCTCCCGGACGAGCTCGCCGACCGGGCAGCCCCACCTCACCCCGCTGCCCACCCGGGCTGCCCGGCCCCGCTGCCGCTGTGCCCGGCCTGGGGCAGCCCCAGCGCCAAAGGGACGCAGAACTTCGCCGGCACAAGCGTGTGGCGGTCCTACCTTGCCGGCGGGGGATGTTCCTGCGCGGCGTGGCCGCACAGCCGATGCACGAAGCCAGGAGCAGCAGCCAGGCGAGGTGACAGCCGCCCGGCACCTCCATGTGCGCCGAGTGCCCGCGCCCGAGCGGGGAGCTGGGGCCGGGGCCACGGGCGAGGGGCGAGCCGGGCCCGGCGCGGAGCGGAGCGGGCAGCGGGGCTGGAGGCGCCGGGCAGGCACGGGAGGGACGCGGGAAGGGGGAGGAGGCTGGTCCGGCCCTCGGATGGGATTACGGCCGCCCGGCGGGGGCACGGCTCGGCACCTCCCCGCGGGGCGCCGCGCCCGGCCCGCCCGGCCCAGCCCCGCCGAGGGGCCGCGGCGTCCCCTGCCGGGAGGGCCCCGAGCGGCCCGGCACCGGGCCGGCCGCGGGGGGGGCCAGCGCCCCGCCGGGCTGCACCGTGCCACCCCTTCCTCAGGGGGACCCTGCCCTGGCCCCCGCCCCAGCCCCGTTCCGCCCTGCGGGACCCCGGCCCCAGGGCCGCCGTCCCCAGGCAGCGTCGGCATTTGACACGGAATTACGGGTTTCTCCCCTTTTTTATTCCCCCGAAGGTACGGGGCTGAAATGCTAGCCAACTAGTGCGGTGAAGGCGAAGCTAGGTAGAGGATTTGGTGAGGAAATTGTTGCCGAAATAAGAGGATAAATTAAGTTTAATCACCCCCCAGATGGAGGCTGAGACCTATCCAGCCACTCAGACTAATATAGAAACCCCTGTGGAGATTAGAGGGGATGGAGAGGGCTGGAGGAGGAAAGCAAAGGGAAGCGCTGGAGTTTGACCATCCCAGAAAAAAACTGAGATAAACAAGAAATCCAAAGCACCTCTTCAGAGCATCTCTGTCAAATTAATATTGGTGGGTGGAAAGACCAAATCTATTTGGTTTCGTATCGTTCAGTATCCCATCTCTGAAATTTAAAAGACAGAAGGAAATGCAGAAACTTCCTATTAGCAGACATGAGATTATCTGCCCTCTGCTCCAAGTCTCATGCTAAATTTGGTTAGTTAGAGATCAGTATAAACCCTGAAACACCGGAGTTGTTATGTCTTGAGGTTTTGTGTGGGCTTTGGTTTGGAAATTAGCTTCATTTTTTTATTTTGCTGTTTACTTTGATAGCTTTCAGTGGGTTTGATGTCCATATAAATTATGTATGTTTATGCTCTTTGTGAATCTGTAAAACTGATACTCTGTTCGATGAGTTCTATGCTGTATTTTATGACATGTGGAGAAAAACCAGGAAGAGATCAGAAGAAAAACTGTCTCTCTGTGGGAACAATGCTGATATAGGAAAACAAGGAAATCTGTACCTCTTTAGGGTATGAGAGGAGACAAGGAAATGGTGATTAAGTCCTTTTGGACAGAAGATCAGAGGAAGGGAGTTTGAACCCCTATCCTGTAAAAGCACTGCACTACTGTAAAAGTACCTCATGAAGAGTTTGGAGGCGGTAACAAAAGCCTCTACAGGAGACAGTAGAGAGGACAGCCCTTGCCTACCTCAGGGACAAGGAGATGGAAACCTGGTCCCTTAGAAAGGGCATCATCCGAGTTTCAGGGTAATCACTGCCAGGAGAGTGTGCTCGAGGCTACAGGAAATAAAGATGAGGAGTAGTTTTGTTATCGTGGATGGGATGCCAGTGGTATGTCTGTCTCACACTCTTATCAGCCTGCCTTTGCAGAGACAAAGGAACTGCAGTACATGTGGGAGAAGTGCAGGACTCATGGCAGGAATTCCTGGCAGGGTCGGTAACTGTGGTGTGCTGTGAAACTGCAGTTTACAGGGCAGACAATGAACTCTGGAGTCCATATTTGCCCAAAAGGCAGATGGACTGCTCACTCGTTGGCAAAAAATGGCAAGCAGATCACAGCCAAGGGTGGAGAAAAGCAAAGCCTGTCCTTTATATGCACTCCAAGTAATTGTGGTTTGTACAGTGTGCTGTCATCAAATTCATTACAATTTCTGCTTTTCTTCTTACTTGATCTCTTTCCTCCCTTCTTTCACTCCCCCATTTCTTTCCTCTGACTTTCTTTTCTGGCAGTACTCATAATAACCCCTGTAGTTTGTCTTCTCACATATGCCTATCTATCCAAAGTATTCTGTGATTAAGTTGTAGTTGGACATATTGAGGCCAAAATGATTGGAACACCAAAGTTGATACTGCTGAGTTTCAGGGAGTTATAAGATTCAGACAAATTTTGTAATTTTAATTACAGTTTTGGGAGATTATCTCTGCAGCCATGCAAGTTGGCAACTTGCCTTCTGCTGTGACGGAGCAGGATATTCAGTTCTGGATATATGGAGAGGTGCTCTTCCTGAAAATCCTACCAACAAAGCTAATCCACCACAAGCCTGGTGAATTCCCTCTAAATAACAACATGACTCCAGTGGCCTTCTCACTGGTAAGATTTTTACACTCTCCTCATTGGCATAGTCCCTGTTGTCTTCCAGTAGCAAACTGATTAAAATTAATAAGACTTGGCACACATTTGTTAATACAACATCTGTCCAGACAGAAAAGCATTTTAGTGTAGTATATAGAACTATAACTTAGAATTTTGTTTAAAAGACAAATGTATGCCTTCCTGTTCATTGATCTGGGAGATAGCAAGATGAGTGAAGAGTTACATGAGCTTTTGACAGTGCTGAGTTTTGGGAGGTAAAACTGTTGCTGAGTTTATGATACCTCTTGTGATACACTAATGATACCTGTCCACATATTCATCCATGCATATGTCCTCACCTGAAACTTGTTCTGTCTGGATTTGATTTAATCAGTGATCTGCAATTGGATTCAGCCTCAGAGGCATCTCTATACCAGTGATGAGATTTTTGTTTTGCTCCTGAGTATATGTAGATATGTAAAATATCCATCATGTGCCCAGTTCTCCAGTGGTTGTAAACACTTGTTGATAAGGACTGAGACACAGTGCTTCAAAAGTCCATAAACTCAGGAGACAAATGGTGGTGGAAACAGTTTTCCATCATTATCTCCTCCACCAGGGAAGATAGAGCTAAGCCGGCACATGAATTTAGAAATATTAACTCTGTTCAGGTTGAATATTCCATTCTTTCTCTTGCTCTGTAGCTTTGGGAAGGAATCAGACTCCAGTCCACAGTTTCTTAGTGAAACAAAGGGATACAGCACAGAGAATTTTCCCCTCACCTGTCTTCCTTAAGAGGCAATGCATGTGCACACAGCAGTAGGGATGCAAGGAATGATGTCCTGGGAAGGCAGGAGAGAGTGTGTCTCATACTTCTGTGTACACAGACCCCTCTGAAAGTTCTACATCTGAAAGGATCCACTTGATTCAGCTTGCAGCTGCATTAGCCTGTTTTATCAATGCGTGATTTGCAAGTGCCAGAATCAAGAGCTGCCCTTTTCCTTGAATAGGTAAAAATAGATATAAATGCAAAGCACCAAATTTTCAAGCATGTCCATATCTTCCCCTTCAGGTTTTGGAGGTCCAGTGTAACAGGACTTTATTTTTCTGGTAAATTTCAAAGTTAGCACGTCAGGATTCTCTGAGAAACCAAGTGTGTGTAGTAGGCATCTAGACCATTACTCATTCACAGTTAAAAACAGATCCCTACACTTATTTTCAACACCTGATTTTAGAATAGATCACTATGGAAGGACCTAAAACAGGATTTTTACCCCAAAACTATTTGGTAGAAGCAAGGAAACCTTTCTTTGTGGGCAGTTAAGTGAGCAGATGGAGAGACTGGGTAGCAGAAGAATCTGGCCACTGAGGTTAGCAGTCTTTTCCACTGTGATTCATGGGGCTAAAAGAGCCTTGTCTTTGTCTTGGAGCTTCTCTTCACTTGAAAGAGGAGTCTAAATTTGTAAAATTTTCCAGAGTTGCTCAACATGTGGATACATTTAATCCAGAATAGGATTAAAAGAAAAGCAATGAAAAGGCTTTTGAAATAGAAGTGTAAAAATGGGGCCATCTCATGTTGAAATGGGACAAAGGTATACCTTTATAGTTTTCTTAATGATGAGAGTATAGGGGACAGATTAAGACATTTGGAATCTGGACATTTTCATAATTATGAAGAATGGATTATTTTCTCATTAACTAAAGATTTTAAAATTTTGTTGTTCTCCCTCTTTTTTTTTTTTTTAAAGATCAGCATTTTTTAAAAGACCAATTCCAAATATGCAGCATTGTGTTAATTTGTTTGTGATCCACTATAGATTTTTGTCAGGAGTTTTTCATATGTTCCTCTTGAAGGAAGAGCATAAACTTTTGATCTGTTAAGGTCCTTTTTGTATGCCAAGGTCACTCTATCTATTTTATCATCCTAGTATTAATTCCAATGAGATACTGATAAAGAGTTATGCCAATAGGTATATACCTTAAATAGAATTATATAGAAGAAGAGATTTTCTTTATTGACTTTACTAACTTCATAAATTTATGGAAAATGGAATGTCTGTTACTTACTAGCTTTCAAAATTAAACCTCAAAAATGTAATACCTCTTTAAACCAGCAAACTTTCATGTAGCAAGTCACATTTAGCTTTATAGCAATAACAAACCAGTCAATGGTAATTTGTATTTTATTACTGGATTAGAAACTAGTGACATTTCATAAATGACTATATTTGTTGCTTCTAGTAATCTTTATAATAAATAATTGCCTAACTTACAAAATGTCATAGATGTGCATAGAGTGCATATGACAATTTCTCACTTAAACTCATAACTCTTCTGCATAAATTGTTTTTTTTCACACTTTACTAAACAGAGTGTCTTGGGTAGACCTGTTTCTGATATTCTACAGACAATGTGCATCTGAACTGGTTAGGCAGTTCAGGCTGCCCAACAAACTCAAGGGGCAAAGGTCGTGGAAGCTCTAGTTTTCTTGCAGAGTTGGTAGAGCTTTTCTTAGGATATTATTAGGAAACACATAAAGGTTTATGTAAGTTTAAACTACCTTGAAACAGTGAAGGATGAGTTTATCCTATTAGGTTCTTAGCTTCTGACACCATCTACTTATTTTAGATCTGAATCTGAACTGAGCCTTCAATCTCCACATTTTCCATAAGACAGTCTATGAATCCCTGGTTTAATTCATCTAGGAGAAGGAACCCAAAACAATCCCTGCCTGCCATTTACTCATATCTTAATATAGGCACAACTGTACATCATAGATATACTGCACATGGACACATATTAAATGCTGAAAAAACAAGACCAAGCAAACAGCATGAGACTTCTCTTGTCACAACAATAAATATTTGACGCATGTTTATTACCCAAACTGACAGTTTTAAGTCCATCAACCTCTCCAAGGGCTCAGATTCTTTCTGTCCCCCATTGTCTCTCATATGCACTGGCTGTTGCAGTGCCAGAAAGCATACATGAGCATCTGCAAGCAATGACTGCGCTACAGAGAAGAGAGTCTCTACAACCCTCATTCGCATGCTGCCAGCTCTTCCTCCTAACCTCCCTGCCTCCTGCTGTATTCTGGGCTGTTTTTCCATCCCTCCATCTCTTTGCTTCCTATTACATTCATTTCAGGATGGTTTTATTAAATACATTTCACAGGTTACTTGTACTCTATCAGGACTTAAAACTGCAGCCAGGACCTGTAGTTCTACACACAGAGACCAGGAGATAACACAGAAAGGCCTTGCTGTGGGCCAGACTTCTGAGCATGCCAGAAGTAAACGCTGAGAACAAAAGTGGGGAATGGGAGGATGATAGGCAAAAATAAAAATAGTGGTCTTAGCGCTGCACTCATCAGGCCAGTCATCTAAACCATTGCATTCCTCATTGCTGTCTCACTCTTTCACCCTTACTAATTTTCACTTTTTTTTAAATGTCACATTAGTACTTACTATAGTATCAAGTGTTCTTCCCTGACACATTGCACGTTTTTTATTAGTCACGCTTTGCAGTGTATTTATAATTAGGATAATTATAATTTATAATAATTTATAATTAAGAGCTAGTATGCATTACACTGTTAAAACAACAGAATTACAGGGCAAAAACAATAGGAGTTCCATTTGTGGGCCAACTTTGTTTAGAATTTAAAATAAATGTGATTAGGAGTGAGCATAATCATTCATTTGTGCCAGCACTCCAAAATGGATGTTGTAGTCTATGTGTTCAAATCCTAAAATGTAGGATCCCATAGTTTCTTTTGATAAATATTACTTTTTCTGACTCCCGTAGCAAAGAATTTGACAGCTCTTTGGTCATAGATTAGGGTGTCAGTGTGCTACAGATGTTCAAAGTAAGCTCCAAAGACCATCTAATCAGAGTAAATTTAACTACAAGATTGGAAGATTCTTAGGCAACGGATCCCTTTGGAAATGGGGGCCAGCAACATGTGTGGTAGCTTGTAAGAGCCAAACTTGACACTTTTTATTTATGAGAAAGCTATGTAGTTATTCTTTCTGTCAGACTTGTTTGTGGATTTTTAGTTTCCTGTTTTAAGAGCTTTGTTTTCCTTCTCCTTTTGTCTTCCTTGGCTGTGTTTTGGTAAGGTGGGGAAAGCACTGTTTTGAACTCAGGTACTCTTTATAGTGTCCTTTATTCAACTCATAAAGAAAGAGCAGAAGCACAAAGACCAAAATTCAAAACATTCTCACCTAAGAATATAAACATATTTTTATACACCTCTCTCACCCTCTCATCTCAGATAAGTCAATAATTCCCAGGTTTATTCCTGTTGTTCTCTTGCCAAGTCAATTCTTTGGACCCATGGTAAATGCAAAGAAAAGCCACAGAAGGAAGAAATGTGCTCTTTTGCAAACTTGATATTGCTTTAGATAGTCATAAAGTTTACATGCAGTAAATATTAAATATTTATTATTTATAAGAGTGGGAGGTGTTGGAAAAGAGATGTTTTTTTTGTCTTTTCTTTATGATGATGATATAAAGTAAAATGAATGATCCACAATTCATTGAGGAGCACAGGGCACCATCATCATATTTGTTTTCCCATTTCAGTCCTTCTGCTGCTCTCAAAAAAGTGACTTTAAAGATTGTCTTTCACTGTTTTTCTATTTAATATAATATGTATCATCTCTCCACGCTCTCATCTGTTAACTTCACAGAGCAGTGAAGTTAACTCCTGCTTAGAATATAATTTCCCAGGGTATTTTGCCCACATTTGTGATCAGGATTTCAGAATCACAAGATCACAGGATGGGTCGGGTTGGATCACTGTGGGTCATTTGGTCCAGCCTCCCTGCCCAAGCAGGGCCATCCCAGAGCACAAGGCACAGGACTGCATCCAAACAAATGGGCTATCTTCAGACAGAGAGACGCCACAGCCTCTCTGGGCAACCTCTTCCACTGCTCGGTCACTGCACAGTAAAAAATTTCTTCTTCATGCTTAGGTAGAACTTCCTGTGCATTAGCTTTTGCCCATTGCCTCCTGTCCTATTGCTCAGCAGCACCGAGCAGAGCCTGCTCCCTCCTCTCACCCCTCCCTGCAGACACTGACAGACCCTGATGAGGTCCCATCTCTGTTACCTCTTCTCAAGGATGAACAGGATCAATTATCTCAGCCTTCCCTCATAACAGAGATGCTCCAATACCTTCATCACCTTTGTAGCTCTCTGCTGGACTCACTCCAGGGGCTCCACACCTCTGTTGTGCTCCAGAGACCAGAACTGAGCACAGACTCCAGGTGAGACCTCACTAGAGCTGAGTAGCAGGGCAGGATCACCTCCCTGGACCTTCTGGCAGTGGTCTTCCTAAGGCATCCCAAGATTTTGCTGCCCCTCCTGGCCACAAGGGCACTGCTGGCTCATGGAGATTTTATTGTTCACGAGGACCCCCAGGTCCTTCTCCACAGAGCTGCTTTCCAGCAGGTTGGGCCCAGCCTGAGCTGGCACCCAGGGTTCTTCTTCCCCAGGTGCAGGACTCTGCATTTGTCCTTTTAGAATTTCAACTGTTCTTTTCTGTCCATCTTTCCTGCCTATCAAAGCTCTTCTGAAGAGCTGTACAGCACTCTGGGGTATCATCCACTTCTCCCTTCTTAATTGCCAGAAAGAGAACTAAAAGATGCATCTGCAGAAGGAATGATATTTCTGGGAAGTCATTGAAGAAGTGGAAGACCACAAGATCTGCTAGTTCACTTTCACTCAGTCAGTCTCTTCTCCTCTTTCCATGGGGAAACATAAGCACTGGAGGAAAGAGCAACAGTTTTAAGAAGTTGAATTTTTCTTTCCAAGGCAAGGAGAAAACTGCTGAATGAGTGTCATGTGTCATGGTCTTGAGTGTTCTAAGACATTGCTATGGATATAACATTATATACAAGTTTACCTCTCGAACCAGAAATTAAAAAAACCTCTTGTATGTATCCCACTTTACATGAAGATACAAGATAAGAGGTTTCCAACTAATTCTGATCATTGATTCATCCAAGATGTTCCTCTTTCCAAAAATCACTGAAAACATCATTTGCCACAGATTAATTTACTGTCTTGAAACACAGAGAAAATACCAGAGATAACTCCAGCTGTCTTGCAGCTTGACAAGCCTCTAAGGAGCTTTTGAAAATCATAATTTTTTGAAGATATCTTTAAAAGCAGTTTTAAGAGTTTTGCCTAGTAACATTTATATAAAAATAGCTGACCAGGCTAGGATTACAAGGTGAATAAGTGATTACAAAGTGAAACCTTTTAACTTTCTCAATTTTTGACTAAGAAAATTTAAAAATTAAAAAATTTTAAAATATGTGTTATTTATTATTTATTTCACAAGATGTTATATTTATTTCACAAACTTAACTCAACATGATCTTGCATCTTTCTTGTCATTATAAAAGCCCCCTACTCAGGCAAATATGAAAACAGTGGGTTACTGAGGTGCTCATTTAATTCTAAAATAATGATTCTTATTTTTAGGCTGAAAGATGTTTTAAACAAGACAGCAATTTCCTTTTTCTTTACCTGAATAGGGTAATATCTAGGTTCCATAAAATTCTAGAGGGACAAGTTCAACTGTGGCTACTAAGGGTGACTGTTTTGTGGCTGTTGCTGGCACAAGGACTGCCCAGACTATTAAGATAAGACATCTGGGAGTTTCTTTGTTTCCCCAAGAGCACACGGCCAAATTAACTTTTGAGTAGTCATAGAGCAGCAGATTTTATGGAGTAGGAATGTCATCATCCCTCTTATTTATGTTTACAATGACTATGTTGTGGATCCGTTTCCAGGTTCCAAATGTGTTGGTGGGCTGCAAAGCAGTGCAAGGGAAATGGTGCTGATCTGTAATGCAGTTTCAGGAGATAAGGGTACTGTTCCATTGATGTAACCACAACTCTGAAGGTGTCTGATAGCTTCTGGGCAGTGCAGCTCTGCACACCTCACACCTCACACCATGTGTGATATCCATGCTAGTGCACGTAAAATTGTCTCAAGTCTTGTCACTTGTGCTGCACTCTGGCCTGTTCATGCATCTCCATTTCCATTGACTTTGAAATTCAATGCCAGATTTTTCCAGCACAGTGTTCTAATGCCAAGGCAATTTTGACATGCATTCCCACTCAACAGTCCTGTTGTATTGCAGAGTGGGTGGGGTGTAGATACTGTGTTCCTGTCCCAATGTCCATCTTGAGCTAGTTTTCCTGAAGTTACCACCCCTGTTTCAATGCTGGCTACCTTCCTGTTTGCTTCTGTGTTACCCACTGCTGAGATGTATGGCATCCCAAGTACAAAGTCACTGTGAGGCAGTGGTTTTGGACTTGAAGTTATGCATGAATTTGGCCAGCTGTCTCCTTGCCAATGAACATACCAATTTATTTTCTCTCAGAGACAGGGAACAGAATGGTATATTCAGCTTGTAATTCGGATATGAGTTCTCCATCTGATTTAGCATTTTTTTACTATGGATCTAATACAAATAAGACACTTTGTTTGTAACTTAGACCACATGGTTCTGCAAAACTTATTAATGCAATTGCCTTACTGGACTGGAACCAAAGCAGGTAAATTCAACTGAAAACCTTTTAGTGACTTTAGTGGATTTTTTCATTTGTCAGATGAATGTTGAGGTGCTCCAGCATGTTTTTTAATACCTCTATACATGGGGATACAGGAAGCTGCAACCACTCTGCTGCTACTTAAGGCAAAAAAGGTCAGTAGTTGGGAAACGCCACTTTGTATTCTGATCTGTGCACACATGTAGGACTTTGTATCCAGCTTCCAAACAGTATGAAGGTTTCTGAGCTACACTGCTCTAGTGTAAGAGAAAAACTCTTATGTAGTCTTAGCAAGACCAGAAACCTGATGCAGGCACTGTAAGAACCCATCAAATTTACTTTCTAACAAAAAGTTAAGAAGCAACAAATAATGCTTTGGCTTACAAGACAGGAGAGGAAGACTGACCCAGCCACCTAAAGACTGCCCTATATCTTCAGGTGCATGTACTACAGATTATTAGGGTTTTCTAAACAGTCCTAGTATCTGCACAGCTATTCTGTAACAAGGATTGTAAACCTAAGGCTGAACTAAATCATCTGTAATATTTAAAATAAAGAGTTAAAGGGGGAAAAAAATAAAATAATGATTAAAAAAAATCATTTGCTTTAAAAAAAATCTTCTATAGAAATTGGAAACTTTACATTTTTGAGAGACTTCCTCACTATATGCCATATCTTCATGAAATTGTTTTGAATTTCAGTACTCTGTAATATTATAATTTCAGTGGTACTACTGTGTCTTTGGCCATGTTTTCCTTTCAGAAACACATCTCTATGTGCATGGTCTAGTACCTGCTCTGCTGGTATACAGAACGTGTACCAGGTGTGATATGGATACTTAATGAGTGTCATCAGGTCTGCTGCTTCATTAGGCCTGATTTCAGGGGATCCTCAAAAAGTGCAAAAGTTCTTAAATTCTGTTCAGATAAAATTTCCAGACAGAACAAAAATAGCCAGAAAAATGGTTGCTCTGACAACACTGGAGAGCTGCCTCTTTCATGTTTATATTCCAGTAAGAAGTGAGCTCTATCCGATTTTACATAAACTATCTTCTTTGTAGAAGGAAGTAAATACTGACTTTTACACAATTTGAAAGTGAAAATACAACAGCTTATACTCAGAGTAATCTGCCCATCTCTGCTCCATATCTGTGGAGCTATTCTGGATTTGTAATACCATTTTTCAGTTCAGAATCATTTTTCAGATCAGGCTCAAGACAAAGCAGTGATAAAGGGCATATACATAACTATAGATTAAGTGGAATGAACCAGTCTGTATTTCTCTATTCTAGTTACTAAAGGACCCTCCATATGAAAGAGACAAATCTCATAGACACTGGGTACAGGAAGTCCAGGGATTTTATTAAGAGAGGTACCAAGTATTTTTTTGGTATGAAACTCTAAGCTTGTTGTTTCATTTGAAACTGCCATAGCAACAAATGCCACCTGTATCTTTGCTTTGCAACCACATTTCCTGAGGTCACTTTGCTGCTGCCCACCACACAGATGACCAATAAGAATATAAATGTATTTCCTCTTCACATCAGCTGTATTATATTTTGTAATGTATTGGGTCAGATCCTTTGTAGATTTAAGAGGACAGCTCCTAGAATGCTCCATCAGCTGCTGAAAAACACTCCCTCTGACAGTGACCAAGAGTCTGGCCCTAGCACTTTACCTTATAGCAGTATGGGGAGAAGGGACAGTCTGTTCACTAAATAAGATTCCAGTGTTTATGTAGCTTGTGTTTTCCAAACCTTCCTTCAAAGTCATCAAGGCTTCATTTTTTCACTCATACAAAAGGAAGACAATGACTGAGTCTTTCTATTAATTAAAACCATTCTAACCTGTTATTTAACATTACAAACTTTTTTTTACTTTTTATTTTACGTGGTGAAAGAATATGTGTGTTTGTTCTCCCTTTGTCTACCATCAGGAAAAAATGTTTTCAAAAGAAAGAAATAAACAAGTTGTGCCCATAAAAACTTCTCGGATCTTTAGGGCCTTCAGATGTACTCTGTCAACAGAAATAATAGAAGCTTGCATGTGTACCATATCTGGTGAGACATCACACTGTTTCTTGGATTAAGCCAATTTAAAATGTATTGATTGCTGCTTTATTGGTGTCATATTTAGGTATCTTTCCTCAAGAATAATATTCTGTATCTTCCTAGAGTAATTTTTCTTTGATTTATTTCTATTCCTGTACCAATCCCAGAGGTAAGCCATACTATTTTATATTAAGAGAGCACCGCTTGGATACATCTAATGTTGTCTTCTCTACATGCAGAATGACAGTCATTAAAGAGGCTCATTCTTTAAACTTCTCTGGCCAATAAACTCGATATATTTTCATCTTCTGTAGCCTGTAAGTTTGTCAAGGTCCCAGTTAACCAAATCTATTGTGTAATGCCCATGTGGCATGTAATTAAGAGCCTAAAATGTTTTCATCTTCATTTTGATAGATATTATATTAATATGTACTGCTGAAAACCAGTACTGTAACCTTTCTTCTCACTAGTAATCTAATGCCGACTTTATGCAGAATTTAATTCTTAAACAGCTACTCTTTTTCTGCCCAGAAAGGCCAGCAGGAAGACTGTGTCCGCAGGTGTTCTGTCTTCTGTTCTGTTAGTTCTGTTCTGTTCTGTTCTGTTCTGTTCTGTTCCGTTCTATTCTGTTCTGACCAGCAGGAGCAGGGAGGTCATTCTTTCCCTGGTGAGGTCACACCTTGAGTGCTGTGTCCAGTTCTGTCCCCTCAGTTTAGGAAGGACCTTGAGATGCTTGAGGGCATCCAGAGGAGGCAACAAGGCTGGTGAGGGGCTTGGAACACAAACCCTGTGAGGAATGACTGAGGGAGCTGGGGGTGTTCAGCCTGGAGAAAAGGAGACTCAGGGGTGACCTTATCACTCTACAACTCCCTGAAAGGTGGCTGTAGTCAGGTGGGGTTGGTCTCTCTCACCAGGCACTGACAGAACCAGAGGACATAGTCTCGAGCTGCACCAAGGGAAATGTAGGTTGGATATTAGGAGAAAGTTTTTTACAGAAAGAGTGATAAAGTACTGGAATTGTCTGCCCAGGAAGGTGGTGGAGTCACCATGCCTGGATGTGTTTAAAAAGACTGGATGTGGCACTTGGTGCCATGGTCAAGTTGAGGTGTTAGAGCAGGGCTGGACTCGATGATCTTGAAGCTCTCTTCCAACCCAGTGATTCTGTGATTCTGTCTCTGATCTCCCCAGAATGGCTCTCTGGCTTTCGGGCTGTGGCTTTCAGCTGCACTGCAACACCACTCACTATCAGAGTCCAGAACCCACACCAAAAAATAGCAAACTGCTGTAACTGTTCTGTTGGTCCCTGACTTTCAAGCACTTGTGAGGGCACAGACATCTGAACCCTGCTGGCCTATCTGTCACAGTTAAGTGCAATAGAGTTGGTGTCACTATGATTCTGACAAATAATCCAGATATACTTAGCTGCTGGTCATAATCATATGCTGTAACCCCTTCTCTTGCTATTTGCAAACCCATTGTTCGTGAACTCTAGAAAAACAAATATAAAAATTGGTTTAGGTGGTAAAAAGCAATGCTTAGTTTTCTTCAGATGAACAAGAAGGATTTTAAAAACAAGTGAGGCTTAGAAACACAACAATGCACTGGGGGCTTGGCCTACTCTTTAAACACTTATGAATACCTAGTCATGTTATAAACAATTAAATTCCCCACCCATGTTGTATGTACACGAGATAGTTTGAATGTCATACAGAGCTCTTAGAAACAAAATGTAAACAGTCCTTTTCAGCTGCAGTGGGAGTCTCAGAAATCAAATGTCAAAGTGCAGGCCTGTGAAAGCAGTAGGGGATCATTGGGGTTTGTTTAATGGCTGGTGTGACTTGCTGTCTGAGAACTAAATTGACACTGCTCCAACTTAATGGGTGAAGGAAATAAAATGACCTTCATTCTCCCTACACTATGAGAAGCAAAGTGGTGACTTAAGAAAAGGATAGCAGTAGAACAGAGAAAAATGAATGCCTCCCATTCCTGTGGGAGCCAGCCACTCTTGGGGGCTGACAGTAAAAGGGCAGTGGTGCAATTCTGTAGGCTAGTGATATCAGCTTTTGGAAAGCAAATGAGGGGGCAAGAGGTAAGGATAAAGCCTATACCTTAATCCCCACAGAGTAATGCTGCTCCTCCCATCCATCTCAGCTTAGACAGGAAATTCACAACCCAGCACTAAGGGACTGCTCTCTTGTCTGAGATTTAGTGGGTCAGCTGGGATCTGGGCAGGCCAGGTCCATGGCCCCAGGCCAATTGTATGAGGTTCAGTAACACAGGTCCTAATCCTTGGGTAACAGCAGCCCCAGGCAGTGCTATAGGCTGGGATTGGATGGCTGGAAAGCTGCTAGGTGGAAAAGGACCTGGGAGTGCTGGTCAATGGCAGCTGAACATGAGCCACTGTGTGTCCCAGGTAGCCAAGAAGGCCACAGTGTGGCCAGCAGGACCAGGGCAGTGATTTTCTCTTGTACTCAGCACTGGTGAGGGCACAGCTCACACTCTCTGTCCAGTTCTGGGCCCCTCAGTACAAGAAAGGTGTTGAGGTGCTGGAGAGTGTCCAGAGAAAGGCAATGAGGGTGGGCAAGGGGCTGGAGCACCACTCTTTAGAGAAGCAACTGAGGGAGCTGGGGGTGTTTGTCCTGGAGGAGGCTCAGGGGAGACCTTATCACTCTCTACAGCCTCCTGAAAGGAGATGGGGATCAGCCTCTTCCAGGCAACTAGTGACAGGAGAAGAGGAAATGGACTCAAGCTGTTCCAGAGGATGTGCCAGGTCAGACATCAGGAAAAATTTCATCACTGAAATGGTGTTAAGCATGGCTCAGGGCGGTGGTGGAGGCACCATCCCTGAAAGTCTTCAATAAACATGTGAATATGCATCTGAGGACTGGGTTAATGGTGAACATGGTGATGGTGCTAGGTTGGACTTGATGATCTTAAAGAGCTTTTCCAACTTCAGCAATTTTACCATTCTATGAGTGAGAATCTACCCTGGAAGATGTTAGACAGGATACAAAGGCCTTTACAAAGGAAAACCTTGGTGAAGAAAGTTCCAAAAAATACTTGCACAAATAGGGAAATTGAGTGGATCATTAGAAAATTAAAGGCAGCTGCAAGTAACTTGCACATTTCTTTTCCAGAGCACTTCTTGGAAACAAAAGGAATGAAACCTTCAACTGACTCCCATCCGTGTAAATAAATTGAAGGGAAATTACAGTTCTCCACGCCTGGCACTATCTGGTAGGTACAGCTGATGCTGCCCTTCCTGACCTCCACCCTGCAGTACAGTAGCCCAGTTTGAGGTACAAAACTACTTTTGTGATGGTTGCTGTTCTTCCCGTGCAACTGGACAGAGAAAGATGGTCGAAGATGGGGTAGTACAGCTAAACTTTTCCCCTTTGAAATGAGCAAAGCGATAAGGAGGAAGGACTCTCTACCAGCAGTGGCTGTGTTGTTCCTCCCTTTCTCCATGAACAAAGGAGAGCAGTGACTTAGACGAGACACAGACTCTTGCAAACTTTTCATTGCTAACAGGATATTAAGTATAGAAGATGTCCTTGGCTTCACCACAATGATCCAGCTCTCCATTTTTTCCCTTGGAAGTCTGTGTAGCTCAGTAACTATTCTTTGATAAAATGGAGGTATTTCTAATTGCTGGAGAGGTGACATGCCTAACTTTTAGTAAGTGAATGTGGATCTTCTGTGTAATGAGTTAACCTATGAAGAAGTGAGAGCCAGCCTTAATTTCAAAGCAAGATTAGTATGGTCCAGTTGCCTAAATTGTGTTGTAAATGACATCCATGCATAGTCAAGGTACTGGCGTACCCAACATAAATCACTAGGAGGAAGGAACAACAAAAATATTATTAGTGATGGTTGCCTGCAAGAAAGGGGTACTGGAGTATAATACACCATAATATGGCTGTATCAACCAGAGAGCCAAAAAATGTTTTGTCAGAGTACAAGAATGTTTAGCACAGTCTTGACTATAAACAGATAAACTGTACAAATACAGAACATAAAAGAAAAGAAAAAAGCAACTAAAAGAGAAGATAAAATCCGCTTTGTTTGCAAGGCACAGATAAAAGTACGTGGATACAGGCCTGAAATGGGTTCAGCATAATGACAAACAGGGAGATTTGAGATGCACACTCCAAAAGAGGATGTCTCTTCATAGAGAGAGAAAGTGAGTGCTGGAGAGAAGAACCAGTGAAGAGCAAACTGCAGGGGAAAAAACTAGAGCCAAGTATGTAAGCGTGCAGGGTATGTAAGATCAGAGACATGAAATAAGTCTCAGGAGAATGCTAAAGATAGCAAGTCAAAGATGAAGATAAAGGAACCAGCTCAGAAGTGCAGCTTTATTGAGAAGCTATAGGAGCTCTGAATCCCTCCATTTTTTGAGGAAACAGTTGGGGTTGCAATTTGTGTGCTATAGAGCTTGATCTCTGGGAGTTACGTGATCATGTAAAGAACTAAAGATTTAATTTTAAAACTCATTCATTGTAGTTTAAATTGGGAGAAAAAAGTAAGTGCTCTGCACCAATCCTAAAAAAATACAACAGCAAAAGGCAATCAGAGAAGTAATTTTATTCATCTGGGTAATTTTACATTATTTTAAAGCAAATAATATTATTTCTGAACATTCAGAGTCTTACCTAGTCTGCAGTCCCACTTTGAGGACAGAAGTTCGGGGGAATCAGGAGAAACCTCTCCAGTCCTGCTTCATACTCCCTCACAGCCCAGTGATGACTACTTTCCTGACATAGGTGTTATGATCTTTTGCATTGGAATGAGAAAATACATATTCTAAAATAATTAGCCTGGAAAAAATCACAGAATCATTGAAAGGTTTGGGTTGGAAAGGACCTTTAAAGGTCATCTAGTCCAACCTCCATAAGCAGGGACATTTTGAACTAGACTATTTTGGTCAGAGCCCCATCCAACCAGACCTTGATTGTTTCTTTGGATAGGGCATCCACAGCTGCTCTGGGTCACCTGTTTCAGTGTTTCACCACCCTCAGCACAAAAAATTTCATCCTTATATCTAGTCTGAATTAACTTTCTTTCACTTTAAAACCATTACCCCTTTTCCTATCTCTACAGGCAGTCCTGCTTGAAAAAAAAATCCTCTTCAAAGGAGATACCCATGTATGGTTATCCCAGAATATCTTTTTGTGTTTGAGGAGAGGGGATGCTATAACAGTACACACATAACCACACTCCCTCACATGCCTTTGAAGTAGGGGAATGTGAAATGAAGGTTTGTGCAGGTGCTGGGATTTCCCTTATCCAGTACAACTTAGCATTTAACAGCAAGAGGCCTTATGTCTTCACAGGGAGGTGTTTGTGTAGCACCTCCAATAATAAATAAAATAATCCCAAAAAAGAGAATGAGTGATGAAGAAGCAGGACACCCTAGGGCTGTACTGACCTCATCCAAGGTGGTCCTGGGGCTGGAATGCTCTGTCTGGCACTTGTACAGCCAGATGTGGCTGCACTGACTCTGCTTTTGCTCACATGGCCAAATGACAGCAAAGCCCTGAAAAATGACTCCCATTCTGTGAGGAAATGAGAAGATAACCTGGGGTATCTGCAGCAACTCCATTTGCTTTTCACTCTATTCCAGGACATATGTCTTATTTTCTACTTGGCTACCAATGTCAATCAGCTACTAATAAAAATCAGAATAAGGTCCAGACTTGTAGTTTCGTGTTGTGACAGTGCAAAACTTGCAAGCTAATATTCAAAAGGAAGTGAAGGTTACCCAAGGGGAAATCTGGATTCTCCTGTGCTCCAGAGAATTGGTACTGGCTTCTTGGCAGTAGCAGACTGTAAAGCACAGCTGGGTGGGACATATGGAAACAGACTGTAATTTTCTATCAGCAAGTTCAAGTTCAGGGGGCAAGGAGTTAAAGAGCAGGGAAATGAGCAAGAGCACATATCCTTTATGCTATTGCCTAAGTCTGGTGCAGACCCTGGCACAGCATAGTGGGGAGGACACTGGAGCAGGCTGGAAAGCCGGGATTGATGGCTACCTCATCTCTTTGCTAGGGCAAAACTAGGAAGAAGTGAAACATACAACAATGTGGTATGTGAAGGACTGAGTTAGCCAGTAATTTCTTTGGTTTTTTAAAATATATATGTTTATAAACTTAGCCCACTGGTAATCCCAGCATCTTTCTGTCAGCACTGAGACTGGGACAGTGAGTTTAAGCGTAGCACATCTCTGGCAGACAGTTATCTCCAACCTTGTCTGGCTGCTTTGGTCATCTGAGGCATGTCCTTAGTGCACCCAGCTGGAGCCCGTGGCTCCTCCGGATGAAAACCATCATGTAAGGTTAAATTCCAAATCTTTAGCTATGAAACTGGAACAGGATGAGACCGATTTACCGTATTGGACATTAGAGCTGAGCTTCTAGGCTTAGCAAGATTAGTATCAGCCCTGTATCCAGCACAAGGGGACTGAGTTTGTCTGGAGCACAAGTTCTTTTCATCTCAGGAAAATCTGCAGAAAATCAGAGCAGGGAAGTGATGGCCTTGAAGCAGGAAAGAGCAGATATGTGTTAGACCAGAGCTCTGAAACACAAGTGACACAGCTACAACTGTGGTGACCAAGAACCTGCTGAAGAGCAGCAGGATGTCCTGGTACTTTCCTGAGGAATATTTAGGGGAAAAAAAAAGTGGTAGAGTGAGTGTTTTAATCTACCTTCCTCAGACATGCAAAAGTCTTATTCATTAGCTTATTAAACACTACAGTGAACTGGACAAGAACCCATTTTGGTTCTTGTGAGCACTGTGGTTAAAATCAGGATATCTTTAGGTTAAGCACAGCACAGATGTATAGTCTGTTTCTGTTCCTGACTTGGAAAATGCAGAAAATATGACATGAAATAATATTGTGCAGATGGAGGGACACACTAGAGTTTATTCTTCTTTACAGACACTCAGTTTTCCTTCAAAGAACTGCCTCAGCTTCATTCTCAAATTCCAAAGTCAAGTAGATGAATTAGTGGAGGAGAAAAGTTTCCTGCATTTCCTAATTCAAAGTGTCCCATCCACCTCTGGGAAAATACCAATTTTGAGAAAATATTTCCATTTTTCAAAACAACATTTTGAAACTAACCAAAGTGCTTATTGCAAAATGTCAGTGCTTAGTTACGAATTTCTGTTTTAACTCAGACTTAATTTTCTCTAATGCAACAAGGAAGTTCCTAGAGAGAAAATGTAAATATTTTCTTGATGTTTGATTTTAAGGAAATCTGCAAAAAAGTGAACTCCAAGGATAATTTACAGCTCAAGAACATGGATTATTTTCTATGGAATATATAATTACTATTTTACCTGTTTAAATTTGTGTCCTTGTTATTTCTTTTTGCCTACTTAACATTTCTGTAACATAGCTTCAAGTTAATAATAATTTTTCCAGCCTTCCAAACAAGCAAAGATTTAGATTAAAGCCAGTGGGAAGTTTGCCATCAGCATTGATAAGGACAAGGTGCAGCCTAAGGTTCATTGCCTCTATAATTTTATTTTACCAGTGTGTTTTCGTCTGACTGCATATAACCTGATTCACTAGCTTATGCTGGATATTCAGAGCCCACCATTCTTTTAAATACAGGCCATCAGACTGTGACTTCATCAGCAAAAAGCCACTCATGTTGTCTCTGGAAATCCAGAAAAACCTGTTTATTTTGTTAGGAATTAATCAGAAGAGCAAGCCTAGGAATATGATATTTTTCTTTGTTTTGCTACAATATTTATATTACTGTTCTCTGTTTCTCTGTTTTGCCTCTGCAGAAATAAACTCTTCTTTTTATCTTCAAGGTATTAATGTAATAAAAATCTAATTTTTCACATAATCAGTTGCCATTCTTTTGTTATTGCATTGTATTTTATATGTTAGATTCTCCAAGTCATATAGCAGGCAAGACAAAGACAAAAGAGTGACTCCTATCCACAGAGAAACTTTTTCATTGAGTGCAAAGCACCACGAAACTATGGGGGGTATAATTGTATAAATAATTTAAAAGGCAAAGAAAATATATGTGGAATGCTATTGCTGAGCATACACTTCTTGTCAGATGTTTAATATTTTTTGTCAAGGGAATGAAGTTAGTTTTATTCTACACCCAAGCTGCTAAAAATATACACCCACATCCACACCCACCCACACACACACTCACTCTCAAACACAAACAACAGCTCATGATGGCAATAAAAGACAAAAGTACCTTCTCACATTAGCTGTACTGGCTCCACCTGACTGACCCTATCTTCGGTCAGTGTCTTTGCCAGTGCCTCAATGTTATATTCTCTAGATTTCTAGTAAGTTAAAAACTCTAAGCTAGCAGGTAGTGTTACTGATGGAAAATGCATGTGAAAAGAAGATTCAGTACTCTGGGGAAAATCTCCTCTCTCTTCTCTACCTGCTGCTCTCCTAAAGATACCATATGTGAGTCTGGGTCTGCATCTCTGTGCTGCAGCAGAGGGTTCCTGCCCCTCTGTACACAGATGCTGGGATCATGAATATGTTGCTGTGTGCAGCTGTTTCTGTACTGCAATGATCCACAAGGAAGAAAAATATGAGTGTAAAACCCTGCATATGGAAATGAAAGTTTCTGTCACACTTCAGGAGTGCAGATGGGGTTTTGGACACACAGAAGATGTGGGTTTTTTCTGTTTTGCTAGAGGAGCCCAGCTGTTACAGATGAGCAAAGACACTGCATGGCTGCACTGTACCAGCACTGCAAAGAGGTCCTGCTGCCCAGACTTGTCACAGACTGACACACAGATGCTCTTCAGCCACGTTTGTGGAAATTTCTCTGTGTAAATGCTGGTATTTCAGCCAAGGGCAGGCATGTTGGACATGAGCAGTTAAAGCAGTCCTCATTTACTAGACAGCAAACAGTTTACAGCAAATGCTAAGCACACATTTCACTGCCCTGGTTTAAGATCACAGTGTGAAGAAGACTTGTCTGCCAGGAGGGTCACTGACTGGCAAGGGAATTGCAGTATTTTGGTTATTTCATGTTAATTCCCCTGTGGGTGCTCATCTCATTTACTCCCTGTGGAGGAAACAAAATACATTGGCAGGTTATCCCCTCATCACTGCAATGTAACCTCAAAGGAACCCTGTGGCACTCAGCTGGATGTGCTGAGGCCATAATCAGATAACATCTCACAACTTCCCACCCAGCCCCCTAGTCCAACTTTGAAAGAAAAAAGTGAAGCATGAGTGATTCTCATGTGGAAAGTGAGTCAAATAATAAGAGGTATTTAGTAGCATTTATTCTGAAGATAACTCTGAATTCTTCAGTTTCAGACTAATGCCCAGATTCAGCTTAAAAGAACAGAGACTCCCATCTGCTTTCTTACATTTGTATAGCAGAGGTGTAGAGGCAACAGAGATTTCTGTGGGGTATGTGAGAAAACTTGCTGTTAATAGGTATGAGGATTATAGAATACCCCTGCATAGATAATTATGCTTTGTGAAAGGTGCTTCTGAGCAGCCCTATAACCTCCATCATTCCAGAGCTGATTTCTTACAAATCTCTGCACAGACATTACTGGATTACTCTTTCTCCTACAGCACAGAGCCTCCCTACTGCAGAAGGATGGAAAGCTGTCCTGTATACAATTTACCATGTGGTAAATATGACTGACACATAATCTTTCTGTGGCTGAACACTTGCAGTAATAAATACATTTCCAGGTGATCTGCTTGTACAGAGCAGGCCTTGCATGACAAGCTTAGCTGTTACAAGATTCAGTCCCTGTATCCAAGAGCTAAGTTTTGTTCTTGGTCTAAGTTTCCATGCCCTGGTCCCCTTTCCTCTGTTGCCTATGGCTGGTAAAGTGCATGGTGCTATTCTGTTAAACAGCTCCTGCACACAGCCTGACTTTGTATTCCTCAAATCCATAGACATCGCCTGATGAGAGAGGGCTTTGTGCTGCCAAGAGCTTCTGGTTGGAAAATACTTCTGATCATGTATAGTGCTATTGTTGCTCAATACCACTGCTTAATCAGCAAAGCTGCATCCTAACTTCTGCTACAATATTCAAGGAAAATGTGTATGTCAGCAAGGGTCCTGGGCAATAAACTCTCAATGGTCCAAGAGTTGGTGAGAAACAGAATCAAGACATACAAGAAAAATTCACCCTCTTCAAAAGAAGACACACAGGAATATTTAGAAGAATTGGTAGTTTTAATTTCCTTTTCTTTGAACATCTTATCAGGTGCTGATGAGGCACTCATCTAATGCACTTCAATGTTAATTGAGCCTGTTGAAGTCAGTCTTCTGTGAGAGATGAGAAAAAGACAGCAGCTGACAACAGCAATGGGCTGGGAAAGGCATTGAGAAGCCAAAAAGAAGCATCTCAGAGATAGAGAAGCTTTGCTGAGCTGAGCTTTGAGTTTATTTCAAAGTGGAGGTTAGGTTAATTTTGACATTGAAGATAGTGATGGACAAGAAGGAACCTTTGGAAGAGGGGTTAAGCTGATCAACAATTGAGCACAAGTGGAGGTTCTGTATCAGTAAAACTAGAAGTCACTGAGAGTTCTTGCCCCCAGATAAACTAACAACTTATCTGATCTTCTTTTTCTTTAGGAGTATCTGGTTCAACCCATATTGTAAATATTGCCATGCCACACCGAGAATCCCATGCTCCAGAGGCATAAGATCAATTCAGTAGTGCAGCTTCCATTGAAAATAAGTAAGATCCTAGACTTTGCAGCAAGAAGGAAAGTTTATAAACATGAAGGTAACTGATACAAATAGCTGGAATGTGTGGTGATGAAGCTTAAGAGTTACCCCTGTATTTCAGTGATAGCCTTACTTCAGCCCATTATGTGTCTAGAGAAAACACCCATGGTGTTGTAGTGATGAAAAAGAGTTCAAAAGGGCCCCTGGCACAGGCCTACAGGACCAAGAGGGGCCTTCTGTATCATTCTTGTGTGTATTAAAGGCAATCATGGAAGAAAACTTCAATGTGATGACACCGACGTTCTTTAGGTACCAGGAAGAACAGGCTACCAAGAGCCTAGCTCTGCCTATCAGCACCAGAGATTATAGATGTAAGGTCAGTTCATTGAAGGAAAGGGGATTGTTATACACATGGTATTGTGTTTAGACGAACCTTTCTACTTGCTCTGATTTGGCAGTAGAAGAAAACTCCGTCAGATCAGTTTCATGAGTGAGTTAGGGAGGGTCTTTGACTATCTCCACAGAGCTGTTTTATGTTCAGTGCCTACCTGCAATGTCAGTGGAATATTGTGGACACACTCTCATTCTGCATTACAGTTTGATAGTCCCCAGCTTTTAGACCACCATCAGTGAGCCTGAAAGTGTGTTACTAGGAAGGGGTTGCACCACATAGCCGGTGAGAGAGCTGAGCTGTGGGGAAGTGACATTCTGGAGGCCTCTCAGCCTTGGCAGGGTCAGAACTACTCAATGGAGTCCTGATCTCTGGGGTCTTTGTAGGACTGAAGGGTGCTTCTGTTCCATCTGTGCCACTGGAGTGGTTTAAGGCATCAACAAAGGCCACCTCTGAAAGTTTCTTGTGTTACAAAGAGTTCCTCATCCTTAACACAGGACATCTAAAGGCCAAACAAGCACTGGAAAGTTTGAATATAAGGATTTGGGTTAAAACAAGCACTTGACTGTAGCTTAGTGGAAAGATTCCAGTACCTGAAAAACTGCCACATCTGTGTTTCAGTTAGTTTTCCTGATCCTATGCATATGCCTTTTCCTGTCTTCTTACTTCTTAAGAACTGTCTGTCTAGCTATTTTGATAATAACCCCTCAAATCTGTTTTTCAAAAAAGGCTGGATAAGACTGTCTGTTGAAATAAAATTAAAAAAAAACAAAAATATCTTGGATTAACCCTGGGTCATTTTGCTAGCAAAGATGGAGGAAATGAGCCATGGAAGAGAAGGATGGATGGGAAAGGGAGGGTGCTGGAGAATGATACTTCATTTTACAAACATCAAGATACCATCTGAGTGTTGGCAAGACACTCAAATTCCTAAGGCTCCTATGTGGTGGATATGTCTAATGTCTGAGGTAGGAATAATCAAGAGGCTGCTCTAACACTTGTGTGTCATCTGCAAAGCAGGCACATCAACCCTCATTGCCAAAACTAGTTAACTTGGATGCCTAATTTAACAGCCTATCTATCCACAACCATTTCCTTAGTGAATACAATTTACTTAGTAAATACACTTTACTTTCACCCACCTTCACATAAAGCATAAACATGAAACTCACCATACCTGTCCATAGTAGGATCTCCAGGTAAAACTTGATATCAAAAACAAAAGGCAAGGCCTTATGCAACAGGAGCACTGTTTTCCACTCTTCCTTTTGTTTTTAAATGCAGCAATACAAATATTTATTTTGTGATAGATTATGGATGTACAACTGCTAGCTACACAGTGCAATGAAAATTAAATCTTCACTCAATGGGCTTAGATGGAACTTGCAGGAAGCAACATGAATAAAAATGTATTATTCATTACTTCATTTCTTATTTGCTGTGAAGGATATTAGAGTTTGCTATTCAAGTGGCTCATAATTTCATAATGCAATAAAAATGAAATCAATGGCCAATATGTCCAACGTTTAAAAACAATTCTTTATGAAATAAAACCTTATTTCCTATGGTGCCTTTCATACCAACTATATTCCAACATGTTATGCATACTGAAAGAATCAGATTACAGAGATAATAAATAGGAAAGGGGAGTGTAATAAAAGAGATACTGGGAGACAAGGAGAGAAACATAAATAATATGCTACAGAATAAATGTTTCTCTTTCTTAGCTCTGTACATAATGATCACCTTGGTGGGATCCTGTTGGAAGTGGTAAAACCCCAGCATGATTCATTTCCAAAGACCACAATCAGCAACGATTTATCGGCTGCTGCACTATGCTAATGTTTAAAGGGCATCAAATCAGGCCCTTAAAAGCTAATGGAAGGTTTTTGCTTTCTCTGTGTATTGGATCAGGCTTGAGTGTACATATTAAACCAATAATACACATTTCTCTCTCTCTTTTTTTTTTTTTTTTTTTTTTTTAATCTAGATCTCTACATCAAAAGAATGAAACTCCAAAAGGACTTTTTCAAGATAGGCAACAAATCACCAAAGGAAGATAAAAACTCTTTTAACTCTGCAAACTTGATGTCTTTCTGGCACTTTTTACTCAGGTGTCATTTCACAAGATACTTAGAAGAAAATGTGTTTTCAAACTGCAAAATAAACTTAGTGAGGCGGAAAAAAAGAAACTGTTACATTCTTCTGAAATGCAAATTGCAGATATCTGAAGTAGTTAACTAATTGAAATATTACTTTAATCAGGCAAATATTTTCTATTATGGAAATTTAAGTCCTCAATCCATTATAGTGAAAAACAACAAACAAAACATTTGCAAAAACAGAGACCTGAGCGAAATAAAAAGAAGTGTTAAAAATACTGCCCTTAAACTGACATATTTCAGCTTCAAAATCTACTTTACAAAGTCTTGGGACAGACTAAGTTTTCAATCTGGCAGAAGAAGTATGTTTACAGGTATTTTGAAAATGAAATAAATTGAATTATAATTGAAAAAAATGACAGTAATATAGTCTCATTTCTTTTTAAACATGTTACACTGATTTCACAGATAATTAATAATGATTTTCAAACATTTATGAATGTACCAGATTTAAATATAAGATATGCAAACAAGAAACATTTCTTAATTGAAAAAAAGAAGGAGATTCTATGCTACTGGAGTGGATCAAGTACTCTAAAATATCATGGCTGAGCTAATTATTTCTATGATTATATTCTAAAGATAAAAATGAGGGAAAGTGAAAAGTTATTTAAAACAAAGGGCAGCACTGAGATAAGGAATGAGGATAAGGAGCCCAGGCAAAAAGTGTATTCCCAGTGGAAGCAAAGTCAGATGTTGTTGGAGAAATATACCACAGCAGAGAGAAAATTCATATGGCCAAACCCCAACTGGAGTAGAAACTGGGGAAACAAAAAGAGTTTCAAATACATTATTGGCAGAAGTCAGTGCAGAAATAACATCAGCCTGTTACAGAATGAGGATGGTCACTTCACAGACCAGGGACAGAGACAAGGAAGACGTGATTAACGCTTTCTTTTCCTCTGTCTTCAACACAGATGATGGACTGAGGGCATCCAGTGCCCTAAGCTGGAGGAACATGGCTGTGAGAATGACCAGTTCTCAGCTGACCATGAAGTAGTGTGGGATCAGCTGCTGCAGACAGACCCTTATAAATGTATGGGTGTGATGGGATTCATGTGAGAATACCCAAAGAGCTGGCTGATATGGTCACAAAACCTCTCTTGAGGATTTTTGAGCAGTCTTGGGAATCTAGAGAAGTGCCAGTTGACTAGAAGTTGTCCTTGTTTTCAAGAGGGGCAAGAAGGATGACCCTAGAAACTAGCCTGTCAGAAAATTGTTCTGGGAGATGTTAAAAACACCTGAAGGACAACACAGTCAGCACAGCTTCATGAGGGGAAAGTCCTGCTTTTCAAACCTGATTTCCTTTCATGGCAAGGTAACCCACCCAGCTGATAGAAGGAAGCTAATTGATGGAATCTTTCTGCATTCCAGTAAATCTTTTGACACAGTGTCTCCCAGTGTCATCCTGGACAAAACACTAAACACATCCTGAGATGGATGCGCAGCTCGTGGGTCAGGCACAAAGGGTTACAGTGACTGGGGTGACATCAGCCTGGTGACCTGTCACTGGTGGGGCTCCAGGGTCCATCCTCAGCCCTGTGCTCTTCAACATCTTCAGAAATGCCTTGGGCACAGGACTGGATGGACACTGAGCAATTTCACTGAGGACTCTGAGCTGGGAGGAGCCGCTGACTCCTGCAGGAGCAGAGACCCTGCAGGGAGACCTTGGCAAATGAGAGGTGACAATCACCAAGTGTTTGACTGAGACAAGAGCTGGATTCTGCACCTGGGATGGGACAGCCCTGGATGTACAGACAGACTGGGGAAGGAGATGCTGGAGAGCAGTGCCATGGAAAGGGCCCTGGGGCTCTGGGGCAATGGCAAGTGGAACAGGAGCCAGCAGTGCCCTGGCAGCCAGGAGGGCCAACCCTGTCCTGGGGACATCAGGGACATCACCAGCCAGGCAAGGGAAGGGATTGTCCTGCTCTGCTCTGAGCTGGGGCAGCCTCACCTCCAGTGCTGGGGCAGCTTTGGGTGCCACAGTGTAAGAAAGGCATTAAACCATTAGAGAGTGTCCAAAGGAGGGCAATGAGGATGGTGAAGGGTCTGGAGGAGAAGCTGTGTGAGGAGGGGCTGAGGGCACTTGGTCTGTTCAGCAGTTATAACTCCCTCATGAGGGGCAGAGGAGGGACAGACACTGATCTCTGCTCTGTGACAGGACCCAAGGGAATGGCCTGAAGCTGTGTCAGGAAAGGTTCAGATTAGATATTAGAAAAGATTCTTCACCCAGAGGGTGGTTGGGTTCTGAAAGAGGCTCCCCAGGAAATTGGTCAGAGCATCAACCTGAAATAATTCAAGAATTGTTTAGACAATGCTCTTAGGAACATGGTGTGACTCTTGGGACTGTCCTGTGAAGGGGCAGGAGTTGGACTTTAAAGACTCTTGTGGGTTCCTTCCAACTCAGGATATCCTATGATTCTATGATATAAAAAATGGTTGCAAATGGTGTAGGAGCACATTTAATCTGAAAATCAGAACATTAATAATCAGAAAAAAAGTAAATTTCTAAGTCCTCTCACAGGACCAATCATGGGGCAAGAATAAAGATGTTTCCACACATAGCTGGACTGGGTCTAGGTGAGGCAGTGTCCCACAGAAAGCCAGACTTACAGCTCATGAATGTCTATTCCTACTATTGTTTTACCTTCCCAAAATACTGCTGAACCTAGCTCTTGAAAAGCTTGGGTCTGTTCAAAACCTTCCCAACTTCAAGAGAATCTTCTTTTCATTCTTGTCTCAAACATCTTTCACAAGCTCTTTGTTTCCTTCGTATTACTAGATTTCCTTCTGCTGTCCTAGATTTTGCTCCCTTCTAACTTGAAGGTCAGTATCTGAACCATTTCCTCAACTGCTCTCTTATCACTACACAGCAAATTTCCCCTCAGTACACATTGTGCAGCCAGAGCCTCTGGTGCCTTTTTCACCCCAGGCCTGCTAGAAAGTCTCCCCTGAGATATGTCATAAGTAGAAATATGAAGTCAAAGAACCCCAGATTTTGGCAGCAACTGCTGAGAACACGCTGAAAATGTGAAAATATTTTTATTCTCCAAAGGGAAGACAACTTTCTGATAGGCTTGAGAAGAAAGGAAAAAAAAAAAAAAAAAAAAGAAAAAGGAAGCACTAAAACCTCTTTGCCAACAAAGAAGACAAGCTCTGTTAATCTTTTCTTTTAACACTGAAATAGCCATTAATAGCCCTAGGCCATTATTTTGGACTATCTTAGTTTATCTAGTTATCTGGGTTTACAACGTCACCCCCTTCCCAAAAAACACTGTGATTTTTAAGAAATATTAACTAGAGAAGACAACCCTTCATCTTCATTTCAACTTTACCAAAGGCTCTTCCAGACAGGGCTATGGAAACACAAAGGTTATCCTTCCCACTAAACACACCACACTAAATAGTTTTTCTATTATTTTCTCAATCTCTAACTGAGCAGCTACTTGAAGGGAGAACCATTGCAACAGATTTAATAGTCAAGACTTAAGTTTTCTCCTCGTAATCTAAATCTAGTTTCTGTGAACCCTTCATCTCTCTTAAACTTGTACCATGTGGATACCTTGATGAGTCTTAGAGTGTTTCATCAGCTAGAACAAATAGAGGCCTCAATATTGGCTCTGGTGGTCTTTAGCCTAATATGGAGAGGCATAATCAGGTACAGGGCTGGAGTAAAAGGGGGAAATTCCATGTGGAGAAATGCACACATTTTAAGTGATTAGAGCAATTAGTTAACAGAACACACCTAGGATCACAGTGGATTTTACAGTCTTCCTTGCAGTTTAGGTATTTTTCTAGAAGCTGTGTTACTGTCAGCAAACACTTCAATTGTTGAAACCTTTCTAAATACTTTCATTAGCAACTGTATGGCCTGTATCTCTGACCTGGCATGTCAGAAAAAGAGTTCTTACAATTCTACACATTTGTAAAATAAAATTTTTAAAAAAGCAAACTCAGCCTATTAAGACATTTTTGAGTAGTATTCCTACTGCAAAATGAAAAAAAAAATAGCTTTTCACTGTAAATGTAGTTTACCAACATTTAGAACAGGGTCTCCCAAATTCAGTGCCTAGGTAGCACACAAAAGAAGTTCCAGGGCACTGTGATAGCTGTTTGCAACAAGTTTCAGCTTTTAGCTCACAAATCCACTGTTCTCACCCTAAAACCAGGAGCAGCAGCTCTTGGCTTTTGTTCAAATAATAAAAAGATACAGATACTCAAGCAGCTAAATCTCCATATCCTGAGTGGAAGAGTTATTAAGTGGATCTTTGTATGCTAAGCAGACCTACTTGTATATCTGTGGGGGTCTTATATATGTTTAGAGACAGAAGAGTTGACATTTTGAAAGGAAAAGCCTTATTTAGAAAGGCAGTACCCCAAAAGAAACAAAAAGCCCCAAACATTATTAATAATGAGTTAGGACCAGCTTTGTAAGGAACCACTGTTTGTGAGCTGTGAATAGCATTGCAGCCCAGGTCCTAAAATGGTTTGTTCATTGTTATACCCTGTGGTCCAATTAGACTTTCACAACTTGCTAAGCTTGAATCCTTGAAGGAAGTCCAGCTTCTAATATTAAATTCCCACTGAAATCTAGTTTAATCAATGTGTTTTGGAATATTAAGCTTCTTCTCCAGTATTTCTGAAGCATCAGCATACAGATGAATAAAGAATTTATCTTTAGTAGAACCTTTTTATTTTAGAGATGATAAACTTTTGTGGCTGAAAGAAGTGCCAGTTGAGAAGAATGACTGCAATCGCTGGGTTTGTGGGACATCTAGTGGGAAAAAAAGGTTACTGTCATGGGTATGCAGTTGATCAAACATGCTGTTCCAGGAGGAAAATAACCCTGCAAGCACAACAACATTAAACAGAATTGTGAGAAACATAAGGGTACTTGCACCTGAGTGCTGGGAGAAAGGTCATCTGTGACCCTACATCTCTACATCTGAGTGTGTTTCCCAGAGGATGAGTGGTTTCTGTTCCCCACTGCAGTCTGGCAGCACACTTACACCAAGAGAGGCATTTCCTCTGCTGGCTGTGATCTTGCACCTGGTAACGTGGTAAAAACAGCAGCACAGGTAGAGCAGCACAGATAGCAGCATGGGCAAACAACTTCAGCATGTTACCAGAATCCTGAGCACCCTGTACATTTCCATTGCTATTTCTCCTGCCCATAAGTCAATAAGCAGCAGTGGGTAACCCTGTAGGTTTACCCAATTCAGCCTTCCTCTCCTCAAACAGCCCCTAAAGAGCCACAGGTGTCAGTGTATACTCCCAGCCTCCAGACATTCCTGGCACAGAAATGACTGAGCTTCCTCTTTGAGTCAAACTATTATTTTTCCATTCAAGGAACAAATTTTGTCTTTTACTACCATCTGTCATTCACAAACTTCTGCCAGTGTTTTCCACACTTCAGAGCCTATTATAAAATACATCATTTAGATTTTAAGTCTGGTACTACTTTGTTTCATTTGACATGTCTCCATTCTATGCCATTATGAAAGAATCATAGAATCATTCCTTAGTTTTGAGTTGGAGGGGACCTTCAAAGTCATCCTCTCTAACCCTAGTGCAATCAGCTGGGACATCCTACACTAGGTCAGGTTGTTTAGAGTCCCATCAACCTGATGTTAAGTGTTTCCAGAGGTGGCAAGTCCAACACATCCTATTCCAATGTCTCATCACCTTCCTTGTAAAAAAACTTCCTTATGTCCAATCTAAATAGACCATCAGTAGTGAAGGCCCACTACCTGTAATCCTAACACAAAGACAATTTATCCCCGAAGTCTAGACTCTCTTTCCACATACCTTCTCTCTGTTCTAAGTTTAGACATCTTTTTCTCTCTCTAACATACCTTTCTTTGTAAGTAGCAGAATCTTTGCCTGTTCAATTGACCTTTGAACTGATACTGCTGCATTTGCAGCATCAAATGGTTGATCTTTGTCACCCTTTTACTTTTTCCTTCCTTTTTTTGTTACTTCTGCTATGTCCTCTCAATGACAGCAACTCTGAGCTGAAAACAGTTGTCAGAATACACTCACACCATGAATTTCTGTAGTAGCATAGTGGTACGTCTCTTTTACTTAGTTTTCCTTTCCCAGTGAGTCTTATTACTGTGTGCTTAACTGTCACTGCAAAAAGAGCAGATATTTTCACAGAAATATGTTATGTCTCCCTCCTCAGATATAGTAATTAGTGCTTGGTCCATCACAGTACTTGTGCTTTTTTCAAATGCACTTCTGCATGTTTAGTAGCATTGGGATTCACTAGGTATGGTATGCTCTAACCTACCAATGGCATGCAATCTGTCTGCTGGGTACATTCTCCTGCATGGCTCTTTCTTGGCTTTCTTGTCATGAGTAGTTTATTATCACATGCAAAATTTGCCATCTTCTTCTCACTCCCTTTTCCTACATGATTTATGAATATGTCAGATAGCATAGGTCCTAGGATACCCCGAGAATTGAGGAAACAGACTTTTACTCCTATTCCCTATTTCTACCTGTAGCTAGTCATCAATCTATGAGGAAATTTAATCTCATTCTTTTATGGATTAGCAGGGGGCTTTTGTCATTTTTTTGTCTCATTCTTGAAAGTCTCCTGGAGATAAGAACATGCTCACATAAGCAAGAGCCTCATTGAAGACACCCAACACAATCCTGTAGTGCTACTTTCTTCCTGTAAAGTCACAACCAATCCTCCTCCACTATGGCATGTCAATTCATGTCTCTTCTAAATCTAATTTGCAGTGTTTCCATGGAACCTGAATTAAGTTTCCCTGGGCTGTCTTTTTTATCACACTCTTTTGTATGATCCCTCACAGCCAGTGACTGCCCCAGGCAAGAGCAAACCCATCCTGGGGTATCACACTGCAAGAATAGAGGCTCAGTTGCAGCCAGCTTATACATCCTGAGACTAGCATGGTGGATATTCACTTCTGAATGCATATTTGGTGTCTCTGGTTCTTTTAAGATCACCATTCTTTTTTTTTTTTTTTTTTTTTCTCTTAAAAATAACTTACCGTTACACCAATGACCACTGGGAATAATACCAGCTCAGGACATGACACTTTTCCCTAATTTAAGTGAGTTTATAAAATATAAACTTTACTTGTTAAACACAGATAAAGAGCAAGGTAGAATGAATGAAAGCTGTTCCTGTTCCTGACCTTGGACAAATCTTCCTTCAGTCTTGTATATCTCAGTTCTCTTCTCCCTGTTCTCTTGTCCTCAAATCTCTCTTCAAACACAATTTAGAACCAGATCAAGCTTCACTTCTGCACAATTTCTCAAGTTCCCCAGAGTAACATATGTGTTGGGATGCTTGCATATCTTAATGAAACAGCTAATATTGGAGATAGAACCCTTAATTTTGTTTTATATTGTAAAGTCAAGTAAATGCAGGTGTGTAATTTCTTCCTTTATTTATTATTTGAGTAATATGTCTTGCAAAGACCTTTCTATCCTCTTAAAAATACAGTTCATGAAACAGGAGAGTTTACCTCATTTTTCACAATCACTGCACTAGCAAGGTTAACTAATAAACATTGAAGTGTTGAGATTAAGAAATAACATTGCCTGAAAGATCAGCTTTGTATCAGCCTTTGAAGGTGACATCTGGCTTTGATAGACTGCTACAGAATTTCTGAGATGGTTTAAAGAGGCTGCCCTTACTCCAGTTATGAAAAATACACATTTACAGGCATCTAGCAAAAGAAGAGGAGAATAAAGCATGTTGTATCTGCCTTTTTGCCACTAGTCACAGAAAAAAAAAAAAAGGCAGAGATGTATTCAAAGAGTTAATTGAGCATTGTTGTAATAAGAGATGTTTTTAATTCTAGAAGTTAACCATGCTACTGCTAGCAAAAGAGAATTCAGAACATGCCCTCATACATCAAATCTCTGCTATGTTGTTTATGAGCAGCAATTTGAGATCAGGATTGGATTTGCTGAGGTATGTGAATTGTAAACAGTTTGCAGAAATGGCAACCGAGATTCCAGCGTGCTTACTGTAGGCCTGGAGAGGTTTGTGAGGCCTTATTGTTCTTTAAAGTTAATTACCAGGTACAGTTAAATCCTAGGCCAGATTTTTATCTTACATCATGCAAGGAAGGCTGAATTTGATCTTTTGGAGGCATGTCAGTCAGTTGCTGGGAATATCATATGCATGGTCAGCATCAGATATGCTCGCTTATGCTATTTCAACACTGCTAAAGGAATCTCTCCTAGTATTTTGTGTTCAGCTCTGAGGTGAATTCAAATAAATATGGTGAGGTCCTTGTCTGAGGTCCTTTTCTAAGGAGGACTCTTCTCACTAATAAAGCTTAATCAAGAAAGACAAGTAAGAGATCTCAGAATGCTTTGGAAGAAACTGAAACCATTTTATGCAGTACTGCAGTATCAAAACATGTAAACTCACAAAATGCATGATTTGGGAAGAAACAACATAATATGATCACTTCAATCACAGCAAGTGCAGGAACCCAAACTTCCAGTTTATTGAAAGACCACTAAGGAAAACAGACTTCCTGATAGTGGGTTTAAGATGAAAGTGAGAGATCCTACTTGTCAGAAAAAGCTGAAACTCCCACTTAACATTACTAGACAAAGCATCCCAGGAATAAAAATGCACAAGGTCAATGTTTTCAATGTTTGGTATCCAAAGTTTTACACAAACTTGCAGTAAGTTCTAAAGATATGAGCTGCCATTTGACAAAATTCATGGCACTATTCAGAATTTGAGTTGCACAGTGTGCAACTCTCCCCAGGGATTCTCTTGGTGCTTCCCTTCTCTGTAAAAGTGTGCTATGAAAAGAATACTCAGTCAATAAATGGGGATTTGTAAGTTTAAAATAGCATCAGCTGAAATAGTAGGCTAGCATCATGTAAACGTTTTTGCACTTTAAATTCTGATGTCAAGCTTCTGGCAGCTGACACGGCCAACATTTTTTCAAGCCACTTATATAATGCAGGATAAGTACCGGACTTAGCGAAGAAAAGGAGAACGAGTTTGACAGCTGAAAACTGCTACTCCAAAGAGATAAAAAGAGACAGGCCAGCAGGTTTAGAGCGCGGAGTGGCCAGAACCGGGTGAGGCCGGCAGCAAGGATGCGCGGCCGCTCCGCTGGGCGAGCGGGGCCGGCGGGGCCGGGGGAACAGCGGGGCCAGCGGGACCGAGGGCCGGTGGCCACCAGGGGGACCCCGGACCCCGCCGCACCTCGCTCTCACCCCAACGCTCCCGCTCCCGGCTCTTGGCCCTGCCCGGCGCGATTTTACCTCGCAGGGAGCGCCTGCCTGCGCTGGGTTCGAACGCTGGAGATGCTCCTTCGGAAGGCAGGTGGTGACATCAGGCGGGAAAGCCGTGCTAAAAACAAAACAAAAAACAAACAAAAAAACCCCAACCAAACAAACAAGCAAACAAACAAAAAAACCCAAACAAAAAAACCAACAAAAACCAAAAAACAAACAAAAAAAACCAAACAAAAAAACCAAATAAAACAAAACAAAAACAAAAACAAAAAACAAAAAACCCCAAAAAAACCCCAAAAAAACCCAAAAAACCCAACAAAAAAAAAATCAAAAAAACAAAAAAAAAAAACCCCAAAAACAAAAAAAAAAAAAAAAAAACCAACCCCCAAAAAACCCCAAAAAACCAAAAACAAAATAAAAACGAAAAACAAAGAAAAAACAAACAAAAAAAAAAAAAAAAAAAAACCAAAACAAAAAAACCTAAAAACAAAACAAAGCAACACAAAGATTCAGTAGGAAAAAAGTACAACGATTGGCACCTGAAATAAAGCCATTGAAAAGAGCAACAAGTCCGAGGGCACATGCAGAAGGGGGGGTGAGGGGAGAGAAAGGAAGAGAAAAAAGCACAACAGTGGCTGGCATAGAGTGTTGTTTTCTCTAGTCTTCTCAGAAATAGAGAAACAACTAGGAGAAAACCTGAGCAGGAATATTATGACAGAATTTTTGCAGATGAGACAAGCAAGTTAAGGGGGGTGATTCTGCCTCTCTACTGTGTCCTTGTAAGACCCCACCTGCAGGGGAGCTGCATCCAGCTCTCTCTCAAATCTCTGGCATAAAAAAGACATGAACCTGTTGGAGAGGCTCTAGAGGAGGCCAGGGAGCTGATGAGGGGGCTGGAGCACCTCTGCTCTGAGGACAGACTGAGAGGGAGGGATACTGGGGATATTCAGCCTGAGGCACACAAGGTTCCAGAGATCTTACTGAGGCCTTTTTGTATTTAAACCTTTAAATGTTACTGAAGTCTTTTTGAACATAAAAAAAGATGGGGAGTGACTTTTTACAGCAGGTGGTGATAGGACAAGGGGCAGCAGTCAAACTAAAAGAGGAGAGATTTGGATTAGATATTAGGAGTAAACTGATACTCAGAGGGTGTTGAGGCACTGGAACAGAGAATCTGTGGATGCCCCATCCCAGGAAGTGTTCAAGGCCAGGCTGGATTTGGCTTTGAGCAACCTGGACTGGTGAGTGGCATCCCTGCCCATGGAAAGGAGCTGGGTTGAAACTAGATGATCTCTTCCAATCCAAGCCCTGCTTTGATTCTAAGTTAAGTTTTAGGACACCTATTTTCAGCTACTTGTAAAAATTTTGTCATTTTTTCTCATTTTTCTTACATTTATTAAGGAGAAGTTTTTCCTAAGAATCTGATGAATTGCTGCTACTAGATGGGAGGACTTCCCAGATATTTTACTTGAGGCTGAATAATTTCAAGATTATTTTGGATTTTGACTTCCCATGGTTGAAATTCTCATATTACTGAAATGAATCTTATTTTCATTTTAAGTTCTTGGAAATGAGTGGAATTGTTCCAAGTTAAAATTAGTTTGTTCAGAAACTTTGTCTTTAGACCAAAAAATAGAGCTCAGAGTTATCAGCAGAATTTTGAATATTCTGCTCTGTTGGTTTGCTTATGGAGCAATCTGTCTCAGTCATATAATTATGCTTTTTATGATCCAATTTTTTTTTTTTTTAATGTTATGCTAATATATAACCCTTGCAATTCTCAGGAAAAAATTCTGAGGATCAGAGCTGAGTAATGCAGTCACATCTTGAGAATTTGTTAAGGTTTCCCCCCACAAAAGAACTTAAAAACTGTTTTACAATGGTGCTAATTGCCCCATTTACTTCAACAGGTAGTCTGAAATCTGCAGTCAACACTCGACTTCATGAACTTTTGTGCTGCTGCATTTGCCTCACACTGCCTGAAGTGCCAGAAACAGTACCTGCCAAAGGTCTCCAGCTTCATCTCCCCTCTTTAATGTTCTAATTACTAATACAAAAATACCTGGGCTGACTTCTACAGTCAGACCAGTATAGTGAAACCTTGTAGGACCTACTTTAGATACAATATTTCCATCAGAGATAGAGCTAAGCAAAGTATGAGGATTATGCTTCATTTGAAAGCCTGCATGTAATCTTAAAGTAGTTGGTCATGCTCTTAGATGCTTCCGAAGCATGTTTTGGATTTAACAGCTCTGGAGTTACATTTTTGCAGAGATTGAAATTGTAATAAGGACTGTGAAACAACAGTCTTAAATAGACCAGGAATGTCAATAATTCAATATGTGATTCCTTCAGTTAATACTGGATTTTGCAAGTACTTGTGGTACCCATGCAGCTGAAGTCTTTTTGAACAGGAGAAAAACTGGATACAGCCTTTGCATGCATTGTCTTTCTCAGTTGTACTGCCCACTCCAGTCAGCCTCAATTTTTTCAAATGCCAATTAACAGGTGTGAGAAATGCTTCTTCTTACCCAGGGACCAATGTCTGCATAACAGTGATACTATCTTGGCAATCTAGTCTGCAGCATAAATATCATGGTGTTTGAGCCCTTGGGGCCTGTGGAGTTTACAGCTATGCTGTCAAGATCTCTTCGTTGGGATAGTCCTTGAAGTCCTGCCAAGATGTAGGGGACTCTGGTGCTTTTATGTGATCCCAAGCACAGCTCTGGCTCCAGGAGTCAACACTCTTGTCAGGCTGAGTGATGGTGTGAATCTCAGCTCGCGAGCTGAGATTCCAGCGGGGAGTGTGACAGTGCATGCTTGCATGATGATGCCAGAGAAGCAGGTGACACTGGCAGATAGCTGCAAGGAATAGTAACTGGGTGGCTTCTTGTTACATATCCTCAGAACTTCACAGGATGGAATTTGAGAGAGAGGAACAGTTATAAAATGAGGTTACAAAATCCGGATGTCCTGATCAATTCGAGACAGTTGTAAGGTACCTAACATGGCATGCACAGGCAAGAACAGCATTCAGCACTGGGTCAGGATCTGTTTGCATCATATTTTGACTAATCCAAGGATTAATCACATTGCAAGTCAATGAGCTGTTACGCTCTTCCAGGCTCTCCAGAGACTGCCTGGAGAGAAAAGAAGGGGTTGGTATGTCAAAATAGTGACACAAGGAGGCGCAGAGCAAGTATGTTTTCCTTGTAATAAAAAACTACACGGGCCCAAAGTATTTAAACACAGCTTGTAAAGAAAAACAAGAGTTAAAAGGGCAAAGTTTGTCTCGGCTACATCCCAAAAAAATCAGGAAAGTTGGATCACTTCTGAATTTGTCCTTCTTCATATACAATAAATGAAGAAAAAGAGCAATAGTTTGTAGTCTGAAGCACTTCACACTTGCTAGCTCTCAGGAATCCTGAAAGCCTTCAAAAGTGACTCTTGCAATACAGGACATTACTACCAGGTTTCTGTGCATTACATGAATTTCTGCCATGTTATTCATGCCATTAACCATGAATACTTAGATAGCAGCATGTCTGCTTTTCACTTGGATCAGTATTCAAAGGCAAGTTCAAACACAGCATTTTAACAGACATATTCATTCTGCTGACAGCTGGGGTTGATTTTGTAGTTATCCTCAAGCTCTACTACCTGCCACAAATCAATGTACTAAAATCTTTTAGCTTAACCATGAAACATCTGCTGAATGTCAAGAGGTTGTTCCACTGTCTTGGTTTTCCAACTATTTATCCAAGGGTATAAGCCTGTGAAGGTCTTTGTACATGCTTCCACTGGCACCAGCAACTAGCCCTGCAGTTCTAGAATGGTGAGGAAGGCTGCTAGACCACTCACTGCTTCTGAAAAGCTTTTCTCTTGTAATTCACCCCTAGTACGAGGGATGGTATCCAGATGAGTCAAAAATCAACAACAGAAAACATATCTGAGAGACACCATTAGTGGATGTATTGTACCTTTCCCTGTGCTGACCTTCAGGGACAAATGCATTTAGATAAGTGTTTGTTTGAAATGGTTTTTGCAGTAAACAAGGCTGTTAAGTTTCACCAGTCTCTTTTAAGACTCCATGAAATAAATCCATGTTCAGGCTCAGTTTTGCAATTTACTCAGTGTCCTTGACCTCTCACAGAGAAGGACTGCTCTGATGAAACACTTCTGGCAGGATTGTCCCAGCTTCAATACATGCTGAGTACCTTCTGTCCACCAAAATATGCAAAAATTCATACAAATTACATATTCAGAACAAACATTGTTTTCCCTGATAAGATTAATTTGGACCTCAATTCTACAAGGTATTTTCTATTTACTGGAAACCTCTGGTAAACATAGCTGATGGTATTCATCAGCCCGTTGTAAAAGTGAGCCCCTATGAAAAGCTTTTTAAGTGTTGATTTCTTAATAAATATGAAATAAAGCAAAAATTAATTCACAGATCAAAGTGGTTTCTTCATAAAAAATCAAGCAAAATTATTCAGTTAAGCTAAGCCTGTGAATGGAAATCAGTGTTGTACTACTCAAGGATAAGGAAAGTTATAGCAGCCTTGAGTACAGGCACCTTAAATTCCATTTAAAGTTTCAAAAGAACATGTTTGTGCCTTATCACACAGCTCTTAATGAAGCAGTCTCACTCTGTCAGATGAAGAGGTGGAGGTAACCTGCAGAGGAGAAGCAGGCTGGTACTACAACATGCTGTTCTTGTTGATGTTCACAGTAAACAGGTGGTGATAACTTAATGGGATACAGTTACAGCATTCAGACCGGAAGAGTATTCCCAACACTCTGAGAGATGGAAGAATAAATAAGTTTACAAGTTGAGAGATTTAGCTAAACCAAGATGTTCCTTGAGCTTATGGGAACAGAGGATTTGGCTTTAAAAAAATCCATAGTCGTGGTTTTGGAGTAACAGTGAAGATGCCCACACCAAGGAGCTGCTTCTTTCTGCTGTAGTTTCCCTTGAGCTACCTTTATTTCTCTCCAGCACAGCTCAAGAGCTTAGTTACATACCAGCCACCAGCTTTGCTTTTACTTCTGCAGTCAACAGAAGTTGGCACTGTGCTGAAACACTGGGAACAGAGCTCCTTCCTGTGAGAATGATGTGCTTCGTTCATCCCCTTCATTGGAAATTGAGTATGGAAAATGTTTTCAGGATTTTGTTTTTTTCCCTCAAAGATGTTTGCAGAGAAATCTGCACTGATTCTGTAATTCTTTTTATTTCCCCTTCAGGATCTATGCGTCTACCAGCACATTAAAATAATTCTCTTAACTTTCTTCATCGCTATCAGTTTGTAGCCTGCTGCATTATGCTAAGTGAAACATACTGAATACAAATATAGAGAGAAAGCAAAACCAGCTACCCGTTTGCAAGCACTCACACTATGGTCTCAGGTGGCTGTAACCAGCAATCTGCTCTAATCCTATGCCTGTGTGGATCATAATCTTGAGCAGACAACTGCTGCTGACACTGTTCAGTGTGAGGAGTGGTGACTCCATCCTGATGGCAGTGGGTAAATGATACTGCCACCCACAAGCACCTGTTCTGCCCACGTGGCAGCCTGCTGAGGCAGTCTGTGGAGACATGGCAGCCACCTCCAGGCACAGGACAGCATGCCCTCTGGGCAGGGCTGTCTGGCTGCTCCTGTGCTCACACACTCCCTGGATCTCAGCTCAAACACCCCCGGCTATAATGCAACTCAGACCTAAAAACTTGTGCGCCACAAGCTTGGAAATGCAGATGAGCACAGTCTCTACAGCAATGCCTTCAAGGCTGAAGAGGCCATGGCTAATCTCCATGCTGGAGTTTTTATAAAAACTAATTCTCTTCTCAAGGTATCCCAGGACTCCAGAGGCTGCTTCAAACAGTATTGTTTAGAATTACTATGCTCTTCCCTGCAAGGGGATGAGAGACTCAGCTTAACAAGATGAACCTGCACCTCCCTGCCTTAAGATTCCTCAGCTATTCCTTCAGCAAAGAGAACTGTAAAAGCTATTTCCTTAGACACACGGGAGTACTATGACAATCTCACCACATCATTCCAAATGTTCCCAAAGCTGTTCTTAACATTAGGGTGGGACCCAAAAACAGGTTAGTACTGAGCTTTGTGCCTGCTACCACTGAATGCACTGTTGAATCTAAGTGGAAATTTTACATTACTAAAATGAATTCCTATAGGAAAATTTTACAGGAATCTCTTTATTCAGGACTCCTATTTCAGAAAAATGAATACGGTATGATAGTGATTAAATTATTTGTCCAACTTCATTTTACTCTCTATAATACTTTACATTACCCTGTTGGAAAGGAAAGGAACTTTGTGAGTCTCCAAAATGAGCAGGTATTACCTTCAGATACTTCAGGCTGTTACTAGACCATTCCCACATAGAAGGATGCAGGTTTTCTATGGCCATATGTGAGATGTGGATAGGGATAGAGTTAGGAAAGCTGAAGGCAAATGTGAATGCAGAGAGGAGGTGCTGAGGACATCAGGAAGTTACTGAATTATGCTATGCACTTTGGAGGGAAGCAAAGTACTTTGGGATTTCAGGAACTATTCCTAAAGTTTCATATGCTGTTCTACACCAAAAACTCTTCTTATTCAGCTGAGACTGCATCTCTGTAGGATGGTACTAAGACATTGGGAAGATCATATTTCTGGAATTACAGTGGCTGATGTTACATCCTCAATGCAGGTGTGCAATGTGCTCCTTTGCACCTCTCCAACTCAGCTTGGCCTAAGCCTCAGTTAATCAGAACACTGCCTTCCATTATGAGTCAGAGCAAATCCAAAATTTAACTGCTCCTATGACTGAGAAAGGATTAGGAGATTTTTCTGGACTAGGAATTTAATTCTGAAAACAATCAAGCAACCATAGCCTCTGTGATCTTTGGGCAGTACCAGCTTTTATAGGACACCACAGAAGAATGGTCAGCTGAAGGATGATTAAGGGCTGGCTTTAGGCAACTTTCACAGGGACAGTTACTTTCTTTTTACTAAGAAAAAATCTGCCCTAATCCAACCATACAGTTGCCAACACAATGAAATTCCTTTGCTTTCAAAGTAAAGGTGATGTTTGGCACTATCAGGGTGGAGCTGTTCTTCACATCATCTACTCACTAAGCATATTTCCATGGACAGCTAATGAATAGGAATGCAATATAAATCACACACTACCTCAATATGCACTATATTCCCTGCCTAGACCAGCCTTCTGCTGAAATGGATGTCTTGCTGCAGTCAGTCTCAGCAGGTAGCTTTTGTTAGAAAGGGTGGTCAGGCCAGGATCCCAGACTAGCTGAGTACAGAGGTGTCAAGACCAGCCCAGTCCTCAGCTACAGACAAGTCTAGACAGGGATATATGCTTAGAATGCAAGTTTAAACCTCATTCAATAGAAAAAAATAACATATATATATATATATATATATATATATATATATGAAGCAAACAAACCCCCAAAAAAAAAAAAACAAGCAGAAACTTCACTCATTCAAATGAAGAGATGAGTCTCTGACTTATCCTGTGCCTCCAAGAATAAATGCAAATCAAGACTTTTATTTAACTAGTTAGGATTTTTTGCTATGTGTGATCTACTATGTGTAGTTGTATTGTGGTAGGACATTTAGCTCTTTTATAAAATGAAAAAAAACCTTCCTAATTCAATTTTCCTCCTAATTCAATTCAGAAATTTGCATTCAGTTCCCAGAAGTGCTCTATCTTTGAGCTTTAGGAAATGAAGAAAGTGTTTGAACTTCAGAAATTCCTTGCATCATTAGTTTTAGCAGATGCACAATACAGTAATCATCACGAGTGCTGTAACACTCATGTAGCTGACATTTTATTAAAAAATGGAAATATACAGATGTGCTAATCCCTGCAAAGTGCACATGCATCAACACAGATGACTTTTTATTCTTAGGCCATGGTGACCAAGGGAACAAATGTGTGGGCATTAATGATTTCCCCTGCAGTGCTCTCTGCTAGGTCATCACCAGCGCACAGTGTTTATTCTGGTTGAATAAAATGCTCTGGGCAAGTAACATAAAAGAATCTGCAAGGTTGGTAGTTGGGGCTTTTCTGTTGTTCTAAAATGCACCCAAAGGATCATTACTATCTGTACACAGGGCTGTGTGAGACACTGGTAAAGTGTACAAGCATTGACGGATTTCTTATAGAACTGCTGTTGCAATTTTCAGACATGCCTCCCAACCCTTCGTAAGATATACAGCAGGTATTAGTTATATTGAAGGATATCAGGTCTGTGAAAAGTGGAAACATAAGTTAAACATAAGGTGCTGACATTTTATCCGGCGTTGTGGATGACACAAGCTGCCAGATCTCTAAGTGAATGAACAGAGCTTTTTATTTTCCTTGCAGCTCTGCGAGCTCTGGTTATTTCTGACACACCTGCAAAGCCTCTGCGGAGCTTAAGATAAGTGTCTCACAGAGAAAGTTTGACTTAAACATACATTTTGTGTGTGTGATCTGATTTTGGAAGAGGTGGGCCAACCTCTTGAATATGTACCAGTTAACATCAAACCTGTGCTTGCAAGGGAGAGGTTGTGTGTGCACTCGCCATGGTACAGCAGGATATTAAGGCAGATAAAAGCTACATTTGGCTTCATATGCTCTCTATGCCTTAGGATATTTGGATTAAAAGAGAGAATCTCTGTTTTGCCCCATTGCCATTCCACAAATAAAATCATCACCACTTTCATGAGGACAAGTTATAAAACAGCAGTTCCATTGCTTATAAAGAGCCTTTGGAAAATACCATAACGTTACGGGTAAGGTGCTGGTTCTGCTCAGAACCCTCAACCCATGGGGTGCACTACTCTTAACAGCATAATACCCTTGCAACATAAAAGAAAGGGTGATGGGTTAAGCCCAGCTGGAAAACAGTTGTTCCTTCCTTCCTCCTTCCTCTCCCTCTTCCTCTTCCTCTTCCTCTTCCTCTTCCTCTTCCTCTTCCTCTTCCTCTTCCTCTTCCTCTTCCTCTTCCTCTTCCTCTTCATTTGAGGTTAAAAGATCCTTCTTCCACTGAAAGAATAAACAAAGCCAAAAACAGCTGAGGTATTTGTGCTACCTGTTTCTGAATATGCCAGAGAATATATCAGAAGAGCCTTTTTTGTCATGAAAGATTATCACCCTAATGTATCAAAAAATATTTGCTGTCAGACAATTTTTTTGCCTCCCCAGTCATAAAGGAAAAAGATTTCCTTTAGATTTGAATAGTGCAAAGAGACCAACTATTTTTCTTGTAGTAGAAAGTGGAAGCACCTCCAAAAATGTGTTACTTAGCTCCAGTTCCTTCAGTACCCAAAGAGAAGCAGGCGTTTTAATGAGATGACAGTTGACTAAACTTCATTTACCTAATAAAGCCTGTGGGTAGCAGTTTGAGAGGCAAAGGTGCAAATGCTACTGATGCTAACCCTTCATTCATCAGATAAAGACATCAGCCAGAAAAGTCAAATGGGGAATTCTTCCATTTTCTAATGCTTTCCCTTGGGAATATGTTATGGGTATGGTCAGGATTTGGAGCAACAGGGTGAGGGGAAAGCCTAGACATGGTGCTATATATTAAGTCAGAGCCCTGCAAATCATGAGCTGCCTGCTATTCGGGTTCCTTTTCACCCTTAAGGCTCTACCCTGGTTTGCAATAAACCAGGTCAGGTCCCCAAGAGTTTCACCTAGTGACAGTGAAGCCAGTGAGAGTTCTGCTGTCATCACAGACCAACTACCATGCATAAGAGTACTTAGTGTCACCTATAAAAAACCAACAAAAAACAAACAAACAACAGACAACAAAAAAAACCCCGAACAAACAAAGCAAAAACTAACAAACAAACAAAAAAGAAACTAAAAAAAAATCCCACCAAAAAACAAAACAAAACAAAGCAAAACAAAAAACAATCTGTCTCTTATCTTTCCTTTGAAGATAACATGGCAACCTTTCTCCATGGGAGGCAGGCAGTGCTGCCTGCAAGTCCAGGTTGTGACTGAAGATGAATAAAGAAAGGGAGGATTGGGCCAATGGCAATATTCATTTCCTAGCATTCTACTGCTCTTCCAACATGTCTGTTATTAAGAACTTGGTATTTTCATAACACTTAGATAATGGGCAGCAGGTGTTTCTACGGTGACACATTGAGAACTCAAAGATTAATGTGTCATTTTACTATTTCCATTCTGATATCTCTGTGCTGATAAATGCTTGGCAATCTCACCACCCCATTAGTAATATTAAATACTGTGAACCTAGGGTTTAGGGACATATAAACCATTTAAAAATTGAATGTGACCAATAAAAAACTGTCTGGGCAGTTTTCCAGGACAAACACTCTCCAAGCTTACTATCAAAACATGGTGAAGAGAAGAGCTACTAGATATTTCCTTCATAATTGAGAGTAAGAGATGTGAGTTTTTGAGGTAGTCTTTTATGAACAAGCATGGAGATGAACATGCAGATATTTCTGGTTTCAAATATTGCAGCATGGATCAGAAATGTTTGGAGAAGCTTCATTTGGATTTTCCTGTCAGTGTTGGATTTAATTTTTTACAAACGGAAGCCTCTCTCCCTGACAAACTCCACTCCTCTCATCCCTAAAAGATGGCATTGTTTTTGTAAAAGAAAATTCAGGGTAATGGGCAACAAGCATGAAAAGAGCTGAATTAAGGCCTTGCTGGGGGCTTTTCTTTCACACAGAAACCTTTCTTTTACCATTACAAGGCTGACATGAGTTAATCACCAGCCTGATGAAGTCAATCCTTGTTCCAGTACTTTTTCTCCAAGGTCATTTGATGAGTCAATGCATAAGTCAATGGCAAAAGAATATAGGAATTGTGTCCTACAAGAGCAATAGTTTAGTATTTATCCAGGCTCTTAGGATTCCTAAAGCTTTTCTTTATTATGGGGCACATCAGTAGGCTGCTCAAACCAGGCAATTTTTCAGACCTTACACAAAGTAAGGTGTGTGCAAGTCAGCATGAACAGATAGGTGTGAGTGCTTTGGAGGCCTTTGGGAAGCTTCAGGAATTCATCCAGGGCTCATGATGAACTTCAACATTTAAACATATTCTCAAGAGAGGAAAAAAATTCAGACCCTAAATGAATGGGACTAGAACATGACCCCAGGAAAGGTCATTAAAGCACAGAGGCACTTTTCCACTCTGTTTGGTTTAGACACTAGAATGCAATCAGCATGCCTGGCAGCTCTCCACTCCTACAAGCACCTTAGTAGCATTACATTTAGATGTGTATATCCTACTGCCTTATGTCTCAGGCATAACAGGATCTTTTCTCTACCCTGAATAAACAATGCCTGATCTTTTCCCAAATCACTTCTCTTTCAGTAGAAATAAAGAGGTCTGGTTATTGGTCTTGACTCCAGTGAGCTGCTTTCCTCTATATATGGGCTGAGGCACACAAAATGCTGAGCTCTTTCTGGACAAAATTTGAACCTGGACTCAAGACAACACAAGCAAAAACAGATTTGCTCAGACATACTTTGTTGGGAGGGTTTCCAAGAAAGCATCAAATAGAAGAGCAAGTTTTGAAACAGCTGAGAGAGAGCTTTGTGAAGCACTGACCACCACCAGTAACTCTAGGTCTGGCGGGAAGGGTGAATATGTTGGGCATGGAGGTGAACTGGAGTCAGCTTAGCAGCTCAGCTAAGAGCCAACTTAAATTTAAAATTTACATAGACAATACTTAACCTTTTCTTCTCCTCTTACCTTCCCTTATAGTCACACAGGGCCTTCCCATGAGTGTACAGTAGAGTTTGTTGCACCAAGCCCTCAACAAATTTAACACCACTGATGAGAACCAGAGAAGGAGGCACAAAAAGAAATGTTCCACACAGACTCTAAGGCCACATAAAGAAAACAGTAGTTTGCAGATTGTCACAGTATATTAAAAGAAGGAAAAGGATCACAACAATGTCAGCTTCAACAAAGGCAAGCAAAGCTTCAATCTTAAACTATCTTCACAATAGTTAGCAATCTGAAAAACCATTAGAATGAAACAAGTGACTATTGTGGACTTTACATATGGGTCCTAACTCATCTCTTTCCTCAGGTGACTGCCTAAATGTGAAGCTTTGATTGTTTAGATGGAGTTAAATATCAGTAGGGTTGATTCCTCAAACCCCTAAGACTCCTCTCAGGTGACCAGACATCCTCATGTCCAAATGCTACTCCCTAGGAAGGTCTCTTTACAGAAGCCTATGGGAAAGAGTGGATCTGAGAAGCAGAACTTCTCACCCTCCTCATCCACATATCCTTTCTCTAGGACACTCTGACTCCCTCTGATGATATCCACTGGATTTAACCTATTCAGACAGCAGAGTAACCTGACTTGGCATCTGCTGTTGCCATTCAATAACAGTTTCCTCTCCCATGTCCATAAGTCATTGTTAAATGAGGACATGAACAAGGCAGCTTCCTATTTCTGTCCTCCTTGATGACCCATGAGCATGAATTGCTTTGATGGCTTTCAGCCCTTTTCCAGAAATAGGTGTCCCTAGCATTGTCTCTTCCCAGTCTCCTCCTGATTTCTTCCAGAGCAGGCCTGTGGAGCCATGCTAGTGCTGTCCCTATACACAGAAGAGATTGTGGGAGGTGAGACTTTCACTGCACACAGGAAGAGGACACATCAGGAGGCTTCTTACCTTGCTCTTTCCTCCTAAGAAAAAGAGTGCCCAGGAGCCAGGTAAGTTTAGTCACAGGTTAGACTTAGCTTGCTCTGCAAAATTATCTCATAGGAGAACATATTTGATTTAAAAACTGCATAGCACACATGCTCAGCTGCCCAAAAGTTGGCTGGGACTCAGGAAGGCCTAAAGCTGGGTTTAAAAATCTGTTCTCACAGCTTGAAAGTAATGCTTCTAAATCTAAGGACAGTGTCACACAGGGACCAATTAACAGAAGTTTGCCACTGATTTTGGAATGTAATTACCTCGTATCACTGAAGGTTAATTTCAGTTAAATAGATCATAGCAATATCCTTTGAGTCTGGGTAAGCTGATCTAAGATGAAGCTGCCAGTTCAGTGATTTAAAATTAGAGCAATGCTCTCCCTCCTTCAGGCCCCCCAGCATCATTCTTGTTACCACATGCTAACCCCACTGCAATCTGATGCTGTACCCGATCAAGAATTGCTATGCTCAAGTGGGAGGTAGTGAGAACACAAGAACCACTGCTACAAAAGTCAAGTAGAATTTTCTTTATTGCAAAAAAAGGATGAAGAAGTGCGAGAATCTGTTTCTGCAGCATCGTGACAGTACTGAGTGCAACTCCTATGTGCCACCCCTTCTTTGTAGGACAAATATGTGCCCCTCTTGAGGAACTCCCCAAAGAGAGCACAATGCAACAGATGTGAGGGGTATCTGCAAAAGAGAAATAGGCAGACAGACACCAAAGGGCTAATAGAGAATAAATATCCTTTCATTAAAACCAGATAGCTAAAGGAAGGAAACTCAAAGAGCACGCTTACTTATGACCAATTATTAATAATCCATCAAATTGAAAAGCAATTCTTTCTGAGACTTGTGGCAGTCTAATTCTCTGGGAAGGACAGTCTGGTGCTCTTCTCCAATGCATCAAAGCCCTTAGCCTTGTCCATTAGGTTTGCACATCACTGCCTGGCCATGCCAAGTCTCTCACACACAGACAAGTTAGCAATGTCATGGCTGATGATGCAGCCCTTAAAACACAGCAGCTGAGCCAGAAGAATACAGGAGAGTCTGTCTCTTGAGCCATTTGGGCGATGCCTCATTGGAGAACAATTATTTTGTTTTAAACATCAGCATTCAGCATCCCCTACTTACATATGTGGACAGACTACAGCAGAGCTGTATCTCATTGTTTCCCAGTTGGCTTTTATGGCCCCTTTCCACTTTTTGCTGTCTTGTTACATGACAGGTCTTAAATTCTCTGTAAGCTTTATGCCAGAACAAACAGCGCCAGTGCACAAAAGGTGAAAAAGCAGTGACAGACCATGTCACACACACAGCTAGGATTGGAATCAGTAAAATGTCACTCACATATCAGTCATATGGAGTCAATTTCTGGGATAACACACAAATCCAAAAGGCCCGTTCAGCTTTTAGAATGATCAATAATAGACCTTTTTAATAGTTACATCTAGTAACCCATGAGGAATCCTAGATAAAAACCTTCCCTTCCCCCTTCTACTACCTAGAACTTGTAAACCAAAAGCACTTTCTTTCATATTCTGCATAATTTTTAAGAATGTAATTTTACATTTCTCTGTACTGACTGAATTCTATGTCTTCAAAATTACTACTCATTTTCCTCTGCCCTAATGCTTTCCTCTTTGCCTAAAGTTTTTTCCCTAATTCATTTTAAAATGTTCATTTGCAGGCACTTTCCTGTCACCTGGTATCACTCAAAATTTTACTACGTTCATCTTCAGCTCTGTTGACTCAGTTCTACTCTCTTGGAGATCTGAGTAGGATGATATATGCATTGCAGTCAGTAGAACAATATAAAACTGTTTTGAGAGAAGAGCCAGATGGAGAAAGACATATGAATCCTGGGCATATGAGGACACACTTGCAGTATTGACCCTGAGGGGTTTCAAAGCAGTTAATGCTGTCACTGGATTGAAAACTCTGTTTAATGCTAGTAACACATAAAGCTACAACACACACTCTTGTCTGTGGTTGCCTGCAACTTATCAATAAGTATTTACAATACATTTTTCACATAAATGACCTTCATACTCTGAGTTCACCATGCCCATTACTGCTTTGTGCTGCAAGATGTATCTGTTGTTTAATAAAACTGTTATTAGCAGCAACCTGAGAAATGTACAATCACATTCTTTCTGTTTGGACAGTGTCCTTTTCTTGCTTTGTGCTGTGGAAGCTGAAGGGGATACAGCTAGGATGACTGGAAAGATTTTCCATTACTTATATCAGAAAACTTTAATCTAATCTAAATTTTACTGCATAATACTTTGGTTTTACAATTGTCTTCACTTACAAATTGAAGCCCCTACTCCTGTCATGAGGAAATGTGGCCTCTCTTCCATATATTATTTTAATGCCAAATTGAAGAGTTTCATGAGAGGAAGCAGCCAAAGCTCTGTACATCTTAACTAACATAACTCACAGTAGAGCTTGAAATTTCTCTTGTACCCCCAAAGTATTCAGGAGGGAAAGGTTTTGCTTTCACCAAATTATCAGCTGAAAATAGGATTCTTCTGAAAGCATCTATGATGGGAAAATACTTTCATACTGAAAATGAAAGACAAGCTGGCCATAGGTATGGGCCATCAGCAGCACCAGAACAGTCAGCTAGACATGGAAGAGCCTTGGAGTGTAAATCCATTTTGTTTGGACAACTTCCCTTATGACTAGTCCTCAGAGAGGTTGTTTATCATTTGCAGAGCAGCCTGGCAAGGCACTGCAGGGCAGAACTGAGTTCCTCCTGGGGAAAGCTGCAGTGTGACACCCCTGCCTTGCCTGGTCTGGGGCAGCTGCTCTTCCTGGTGCAGGGACACACTTCCCAAAGGCGCATCCCAGTCAAACTGGGGAGCTGTGTCAGCCACCAGAGGATGTTTGGTGTCCCCTCTCAGCAGGACCTCTGTGGCTGTGCAGCTGAGCTGCTGTTCCTCTCTCCAGCCATGGGTGTGCAGGACATCAGGAGAGCAAGAGAGACTTCCCAGCCTCCAACCCAGCAGTGCCCTGGGAGACAGAAGGGGACACTGCTCTGCTCTCCTCTTGCCCTCTTTCTGGACAACACTAGCCACAGCTGATGTAATAAGGGTCTTTGAACACAAGGCATTAATATTTCAGGGCCTGTTTCCCCTGGTAACATCTGTGACAGCTCTTACCAAGTGTTGCACATCAGCACACAACTAAACACGCCAAAATCCATGAGGCAACAGATCATACACTTATGAGGTGTTCAAAGGGAAAATGTGATGTCAACTCACCAAAGGCAGTCCCAGTACATGCACAAGAGATGGGATAAGGACCTTAAAGAGTTAATAGAACTAGTTAGGATACTATTTTTGGACTGTCTTGCATGAGGAGACAGCAGATTTTCCCAGCATGTCAGTGACCTCCTCCTGCCTACACTTATCTATGGCTGCATGTAAGACTCTGCTCATGAGAGCTATCACTGGAGCCTTTAAAAAGCCCATAAACCCAAACACTACATGGGAGATGGGACACTAAAAGGACAGGGTGAAGGATTTTCTTAACTGATTCATCACTAAGACCATTTTGGTATGCTCTAGTGACATACAATAATAAAATCCGCACAGTGCTGTTTTACATCAGAGAAATTTATTGTTTGGGAAAGCTGCTGTGAGAACAGCTCTGAAGAGATCTGCTCCTGAGAGCAGTGGCCACAGAAGTGGTGCTGTGGCCAAGCTCACTGCAGGCAGGGTGATGGTTGCCTCCTGCCTCTGGGGGTGCAGGCAGCCTCCAGCCAGTAACAAACCAGGTGCTGTTTATGAGGAATGGTCCAGGATCAAATGATGGGGTAAAAATTAAGTAGCTAAAGTAATCATCCAAGTACGTTCAGATATGAATGATTTTAAGACATTACTCAAATGTGATGGTTCAAACTGGAAAGCCCTGGGTTGCACCACAGCAAAGAGCAATAACATACATAAGTCTCCTTGGAGGAAGGACAACAGATGGGAGTTTATCATAGTGTGACATTTTCAAATGTGCCTATGCTATTTCAGAGTCTAATGTAAGAAAAATCTGGCCCCAGCTACTCTGTATTTCCAGAGATAATCATTCAAGTTGAGCAGTTTTAAAATTCTGTTTCTACAGGATTTAACTAGTATTCATCCACCCTTTTGAATGGAAATAGCCCTTTAGAAGATTTGCTTGTTTATAAGGAAACAATTCTCCCATTGCAAAATTCTACATATTGAGTGAATCACATTGTTTGGTGATTCATTTTGCAATTTGTCTGCATAACAGATACAAAAGATTTCCAGCTGACAACACACCTGGAGCTTCTCCTCTGGAGCACACAGTGGGTGGCAGTAGAGGCCTGGTAGACAGGGCAGAAGCAGCCTGAGTCACTGAGATGTTTATCTAGATGTTAGCAGATGTTGCGGGTGGCTTCTCATATTGTTTTGTCCCATTTAAAAGGAAAAAAAAAAAAAAAAAAAAAAAAGAGAGTTTTCTTGTAACTAAAACAAAAAAGACAAAACTGGTTGAGAAATAAATTCTTGTTCAGCACCCTGTCCAAAAGTGTTCACATACTTGCAGCAATATGCATAACAGACTGATTTGTTTGATGCTAAGCATGAGTAGAGCTTGTAAAGTCTTGAAAGACATTGTACCTTCTACATAATGGCAAGTATTTGCCTTTCAGCTACTTGCTGTTTTTGATGCAGCCTGCAAAGCATTCAGTCTTGAGAAGAAATGTTAGAGATGTCTACCATAGAAATTGTCTCAGTGTGGCCAAATCAGCAGCAGTAGTCAGAGAGCAGGTGGCTGCTACCAAAATTCCACCTAGGTCCTTACAGCATGGTATAGAGGTTTTAATGACAGCCATTCCCAAGACATCCTTAACTCAGAACACCTGCTAGAGGGAAACCTTAACTAAAATCTGCATCCATCAAAGATTAAGTCTTTAAAATTCAGCTTTGAGGAGCTTGAAGCTAAGAGGTAACTGTGGTCACATATGTGCTTTCATACTCTTAATGGTTTTGTCCATTCGAACATTCTTGCACCATCCCAAAAAATACTTGGATTCCCTCACCTCGTGGAAAGCAGAGTAGCAGCCTTCTGAATTTTCACAAAGGATGAGTTAAAAACATAGTGATTTCCTCCTAATTCCTTTTCCAACACAGAGACCCAACAGGCTGCTTTGTAAGCACTCCCAGTATTCAGATCCCTGTGCTAAAAACTGACCTTAAAAACAAGTAGGATGGAAGAGCAGCTCAAATATCTCTGCTGAAAATGTGGTGGCTCACTAGGACTATGCTGGCACAAAGGAAAACTGGTGCCTCAATGAGCCACAGGGAGGTCAGTCAGGCTCTAGAACAGCCTTTATATGAAGCTGGCTCAAGTTTATCAACATTTTAATACATATATCAGTGAATCATTTCCATATAAATTGCATTCTCCCTTTTTTCCTGAATTTCTCATGTAATTTTGTTGCAGTTTTGTGGATTAAAAGTTTAGAAAATTATGTGAAAAAGTAAAATTTTCCATCCCAAAAAAACCCTAAATCTCCTATTGTAACTCCTCTTTACTGGGGTGCACAATTAGAGCCAGCACTACAGAAAACACTGGAAATATTAGTAGAAATAAAAAGCATTAACTTCCAAACATTAACAGAAATTCAAAAAGGATACTAGGTTTTCATTAAAAATACTTTTGTCAGTAAAAATCCATCAGAATACATTGCAGCTTGCACAGATTTGGGTCAATTAAATCCACTAGAGTAAGAAAGGACAGAAGAAGTGCAATCTGATTTCACTAAAATTCTGTCTCTTAATATGGATGCCTAATTTACAAAAAAGGAAAATTTAGAAAAAAGGAACATAATTTCTTTGAAATTCTGTAGGACAGCTGTCAGTACCCATGTATCTGGTGAACACAGTTTTACTTCAAATGGTGCATTTGAAGGTGACTTTGTGGAAATCATGCTGTCACTGTGTCTGAAGGGAAAAGGAGGTTTAAAATCATTTATATTCTGACTGTTCCTCTGGATTTCAGTATCACAAGTCACAATAAAAATTTAACTCATAAGGGTAAAAGCTTTGAAGATTGCGTTGTTGGGAGGGTTTGGTTTGTTTTTTTCCCCCTCTTCTTTCTCCTCCTTAGACTCTCATATTAAAGGTTTTGTTGTGAAAGGAATAAAAAGCAACTTCCAGTCTGTTGCTTGACTATTTAGGACAGATGTGCTGCCAAAGTCCAACATACTGTTTTAACTGCTTACACATGTACTCCAGATGAGTTTATTGGTGAAACCTAGGTTTTATTCTTGGTCATATGGCTATAAATTCAAAATACAAAATAAAATAACAGCTTCCTCCTGCTCTTGCTTGTTAAATTAATCTACTAACTAAATTATTTTTCTTTCCTGCCCCTCCGTTTAAATTTGTCAACATAGGCTAAAAGTCCAAAGCTGATGTAGATAAGGAAATATTAAGGAGGAGTTTCAGTTAAGACTCAGTCAAATTGGATTAGAGATCAACTGGTGGTAAACAAGTTACAAATGGATTTTTAAAAAAATGTTTATATTATTAAGCTATCTCACAACTGCAGGATCCTTGTCATTTGACAATGTAAGAGATCTCAGGTTCTGCTCTTTCTGGAGCTGCTGCAGCCTTGCAAACTTTGTGCTCAGTAAAAGAGGAGTAAAGTTTTTTAAAACTAAGCAATGAATAAAATTTATTTGCAGTGCAGTTCCATTTACTTGTCTGAAGTCAGCATAGTAATGAATTGCAACCATACATTTCACCCAGAGGATTTACTGAGTGAAACTGAACAGGTGTCTCCAAAACAGGTCATGCAAGACAGGAAAGGCCACATGGTATTGGAAACTCAACCCTGGTCTCCTCCACCTACTGTTTGTACATACCTGGTAACAGAGAAATATCTCCTTGAAATTAGGTCTGGGAGTTTAGTCAAAACAGCAGTTGCAATTAATCCTCTCAGCAATGTGTGTAGGAATAGCAAATTCTATTTTACTTGAAGAGTTTCACCAGCGTCCTTCAGACACATAGACCTGAGTTGAAATAGAACTTGCATGCTTAAGACAAAAAGGGATTGTTTAAATTCTGTGAGATGTGCTGGCAGGAATTCATGTGTGGTCATCCTGAATTCATTAAAGAAGATGGATCCATGATGTGCTGTGATTTTTTAAGACACGGTTCAGGAAAGCTGCTAGAGGCTAGTTTCATCTCTTCTATACCTTGTGCTCTGAATAGCTTCATCTAAATTTAGAACAAACCCCATCCTTTTCATTGCCTTCAAGAACTCACAAGTCACAGAAACAGTGAAAAGAAACTCAGAAATAATTACATGGGATTTTCATGAGGGTAGCAAGAGAACAAGGCACAGACTCTCCCATCCTGAGGGAACATCTAATTCCTATGTTGGTCCCAAGAACAATGGGTATGTGCAGAGTTTTGGGGAACTGGAAACAGAATTATACCACAAAAAAGTGCAGAGTGGCACAATAAAATATTGGAGATTTGTTCTTCAGGAACAGTTACACGTGACTACTGAAATGTCAGCTACTTTTCCAACTCTTAACCATCAATGACATTTAAGTTAAAATAAATTATAATGATGTCTTTATAACAAAGTCACGATTAAACTTTAATGAAAGGCTCAAAATCTACCAGCAGAATGTATTTCTTGAATGGGTCATTCACATCAAAGATGCCATATTCCATCATGAAGATAATATTTTTAAAATAATTTCCTGGATTCACATCCTTCCAACAGATGATTCAAGAGGGAAGAAAATTAGAGAGCTCAGTCTTGACAAGGGCAGAGTGCTTGTCTTTCTTGCACTAATACTGCTGTTTGAAGAACAGGTTAAATTGTGGAGGAGGACTGAGAAACAGGCTAGTCAGAAGAAAGAGAAAGCTTATTCCAAGTGAGTACATGTTTTAGATGTGTCAAAATCAAATGACTAATTAAGACAATAATTCAAATTAGAGCCAGCTTGTAGTTTAACATTCCTCAAACTCTTATTCAGCAAAAGTTTTCAGTGTTTGCCTGGTTTGAGTCCCACCAAAGTCAAAGAGCAGTTCAGAAAGTCTGAAACCTGAGAATACTTTTTTCTATTTTTTTAAGATTTCTGAGCCCTTGGTCTGGTGTTAGCTAGTTCAGTCCTTGCAAAAGTTTTGTCCAACAAGACCAAACTACAATTACATTTGGTATAGCCTATGTATAAGCCCAGCAGCACAACACATAGGGTAAGGTTTTGACTCATGAATTATCCTGCTCAAATTTTGGTGACAAGAGACACCACTCAGGTGCAAGAAATCCTTTCCATGGAGACCAGATCACTGGAAAAGCTTCTTCCTTATCTGTCTATGGACCAGGATTTCCCTTTTTGAGACCTTATTTATCTTATGAAATTTCTATATTATCTCAGCTAATACAATTGTTTCAGATTATGCAGTTTATTTTGTTTCTATGACAACCTGAGGACGAGAGTTCCAATGATTAATTACACATCCTGGAGCAGGATTCTAAACTTCTGGCACTGCCCAAGCTCGCCATATTTCCATCAGTTCAGAACTCGTTCTTCCACATCAGAACAACAACCTTCTTCTTTCCAGAGACCTCCAAAGCCCAGGAAAAGGAGAAGGAAAGCAGCTCTACAAAACTGCCTTCCAAAAGTCTTAGTGTACAGTAGAAAGTTTCTAACAGAGCCCTTCATGAGAGCTTCCAAGTAAATCACAGATTCTTTTCCCCTAACAATTGCCAAGGACAAAATTCAAGACAGTCACAGAAGAACTGAAGTAGTTGCTGTCACTAGCAATAAACTCCAGAAACTTCAGCAGAAACTTAAAAGCTCTCATACTACTATAGAATAATAATTGGAATTCCCTGCTGCTCTTTCAGACCACATAAAGTTCATTGCTTTGATGATCTCTTCAGGTTTTATTTTGGGCTTCAGACCTCATGAAGAAGGATTTGGGGTGATTTTCTGACACTGCTGATTTGTCAGAAATTTAGATATATCCTCTGGTTATCTCAAGCAGTTTGGACATATCCTTAGAAATGTAGCCATTTAAGTTCTGGCAAGGTTTTATTGTCACTATTTTTGAGGTATTTTGTAATTGCCACAAAGTTGTTTTCCTGTTACATTCATTGCCCTGATGCATTCCAAATAAAGGGTTATTGATGAATCTTTTTGATGCACACAAGTTGCCATCATGTCATAGTGAGATATTTGGGAAATAAATCACACTGCAAGTTCCTTAATGTATATTTCTCACTGAGGAATGTGTCTCTCATATCTTCTTTTACAAACAGTCAAGATCTGCAAATACTCTTAGCAAAAAGGGAAAAGCATTTGGGAGAGGTAAAAATCCTTCTTGGCCTGTTTGTATGAATTTTCTGAGTGACAATTTGAAACCCATCAAATTACTTGCTTTTCTGTGAGACTAAACTCATTAGAAGTATAACCTATTCTGAGACCAGTGAGAAAGGAAGAAAATAGCCTTATCCAAACAAGAGTCAGGACTTTCTTTTAAGTGACTAGTGTCTGTAGGTGCCTTGAGATTCCATAAAGAGGTCTGATTTCCAGGGCTTAAGGTGTTGTCTGAAAATAGCAGCCTTGCTGGTGCCCTGTGTCAGCCAATCTAGTACAGAGGTACCACAACTCACTAGACTTTTCCTTACATCAACTTCTATTGATGATAATGAGTGTGAAACAATCTACAACCTTCCTACTTCAGAGATTCCTCTACGCTTCATCTCCTACACAACACTGAAATATCTGTCCTGGTTGTTTGAATCAAAATTGAGTAATTAAATTTGTCAGACAGAGAATTTTTGGAGACTCTTATGACTGAGATGTTCCCTACTTCCAAACCCCAAATGAAAAGGAAAGAAAATGAAGTGCTTTGCCCCTTTAGATGTCAAAGATAACCTCCAAGTTGTAAAACAATCAACCCACATGTTATAGAGACCTTAAGCAGACAGACTAAAGCAAAAACAACCAAGGTGCTAATTTCAGCAAGCGATCTCCAAGGCAGGGTTCACTTCAAAGGATACTCGTGATCATTTGAGTGTTAACATTTCCAAACAACTAGTATAAAAAGAAATATCCTGTACGGGGTTAAATGACTTTTTTAAAGGAGTGTAATTCATTCCGACTGATATACCAGGGAACATCTGTTAAAAATCAGACTCTCTGCAGCATATGAACTGTTACAATTAAAATAATGAAAGTCTACCCTCTAGGGTAAAAATGAATATGCCTTTACCAATGATACAAAACAGCAGTGCAATATTTAGAAGGAGAAACTCCACTGTATTTTGAAAGGAGCCCCCAGACCACCTTCAAGGAGGAATCATTGCCCACTAAGACTTCACTCCCAGTGGGCTCATCCCCTTGTGCCATTGAGTTCTGTTCCCAACCATTATGCTGTAGACAGCTTAGGACAGCACTAGACGTGAATAGTTTCACTGAAGATATTTCCTGGGGAGGACAGGAGATGAGAGACATTGCAACTGGAAGCACTTACAGCATAAAAGTTCATGTACGTTGGCCAATGCAGCATGGTCTCCTGCTTTCTCTCTGACTGTAGAATCAGGATACCATGTGCTGTAATTGAAATAAAGGGAAATACACCCATGACTGCAGCAGACCACGGTCTTTCTGTCCTGAGTGATGTTGTAGGTTTAAAGATAGCCATTATGTGTGAATTAACCATATTAACTCATATTCTGACTACCTATATAGTTTATTTTGCTTGTCACAGACATGTGTACCTGGCAGGTCAGAGAAAGGAGCCTGGGAAGACAGTAAGAATGTTGTCCTCTAGTAGGTCAACATTTGTTCACCATTTTTAGCCCATCTACTTTTCTGCAGCTCAGCCTTCCATGCTAGAGAGTCTGTGCAGCCAGACCAGGGAACAGACACTGGGCTGTACTCCTGTCAAGCCCCACTGATAAGGACATGTTCATACTGGCCTGGGAAGAGGCCAGTTCTGTGGCTGCTCATCACTCAAAATTCTTGCCTTGAGCCAGGTCATATTTTCAGGCACCTTGGTAAGTTGTCACCTCCCCAGGAACCCAAAGTCTTCCAGGCCAGTGTGGAATATTTAATCTCTCTGTTCAACTGCACTGTTAATGGCAAGGTGCTCATGTGCAGTGGCAAACCACAGGATCACTTACAAGACAGCTCAGCTGCCCAAGTTATGTTCCAGCTGCCCATTGTGGGTTCCCAGCTAAGACAAAATAACTGCTATATGAGCACTCAGCTCACTTCAGAAGGAAGTGGAACAATTTCAAATCAAGAGCCAACTGAACTGACCCTGTTCTACTCAGCTGTGATTTTCTGATTGTTAGTGTAAATTTTACATGACAGGTCCACCGTGTAATATTACTGCTGTCTCTATGCTGTTAGACTGGTCAGTGTGAACTTCTTTAAGCTGCTAGTCCCAAACTATTGTGGTAGTGTTCAGTCTGAGCTTTTTTCCATTGTTCTAAACACTATGCCAGGATTTCTTTTAAAGACTATTTCTTTTAAAGAATGTTAAGGCAGATAGGTAAGCCTTGGACTTCTGGACAAGAAATTTATTTCTTGGATATGTGTTAAATTGCATCCACAGCCTGTTATGTATAATATTTCATTGCTGACTGTGATTGTCAGGTGACTGTCAATTCTAATATGGCTGGTCATTGCAAGCTCTAATTTGCTCCAGTCCCAGGGAGGATGAAGAGACCACAAAACTAATAATTGGTGAGTTTCATCACAAACAGCCACAGCTGAAAACTCTTTGCAGACTGCATATAAAGGCTCTGTGTGGCTCCAGTGGCCAAAAAAAAAAAGGTGCACAATTGAAGTTCTTGGAAGGAAATTATGTCTCGTTCCCACAAGAGGTTTTCCATGTGAACCTGGTTCCCATAGCACTCCTAGATGCAACACCATGTCTGCATTGAAGTCCCTTCCCTTGCCTTCCTCCAGCTTGAATGGCAATACCAACTGCCATGTTTCCCCCTTATAACAACTTAAGGACTTCTGTTCCCTAATGTGAAAATAGTGATGGCATCTGTGTGAGTTTTAGCTTGATGTTGGCAGTCAGATGTCGACTCACCCACTTGTGAAGAACTCAGCCTCACATATCTGCTCTCACATGGTTTGTGCTCCACAGAACATTAAAAGAGGAGAAGGGAGTTTCTCCTGCCCACCTTTGAGCTGCAGTGACCAGTTATACACAAGAACTCAGAGTGTAATGAACATGCATTTCAAGCTATGTTCAATCCTGCTGCTCTGTTGCACAAAGAAGCAGCTCAGAGCCTTGCTGGCAGAATGCTGGTGTCACCCAGCAAGAGCTTAATGGGTTCTGACATAACCATTCATTCACAACAGCCAGCAAGAAGAATCACAGAATCACAGAACATTCTGAGTTGGAAGGGACTCATAAGGATCATCAAGTGAACACCTTTGCTTCCTTTCCTAGGAATGCCACAAGTCTGGGATCAACGCACAAGGAAGACAAATTAAGGTTGTGACAATTGTGTTAACAAAAAACACAGACACGAAGGTCAGAGCAGCCTTGAGAAAAAACACATCCACCTAATAAGAGAGTTGATTAGGCTTTCCTCTGTCTGGCCACGCCTTCACTGCTTCAACAACACAGGATCAAACCTATGTTAAAAACGTTCAGTTTAAAGCTGAAAATGAATGTTACTGAACACAAGGTCCTTGTCCTTCTTCATTCTCATCTTTTTTTTTTCACTGTCATCTCTTCTCCTCTTCTCTTCTCTTCTCTTCTCTTCTCTTCTCTTCTCTTCTCTTCTCTTCTCTTCTCTTCTCTTCTCTTCTCTTCTCTTCTCTTCTCTTCTCTTCTCTTCTCTTCTCTTCTCTTCTCTTCTCTTCTCTTCTCTTCTCTTCTCTTTTCTCTCTTCCTTCCTCCCTTTCCAGTCAGCATTTTTGAAGTTTATATCATACTCAACTCTGGAATTTCAGTAATGTGCATGGAAGCTGCTCTAGAGGCCAAGCTTTATTCTTCCATGTGAGTTATTTTTTGTTTCACTCTTGAACAGGCATTTCTTGGAAGTGCAAGTACTCACAGAACCGTAGCACACAGCAATCATGTAAATATTAATATTCACACAGCACTGAAGATTACAAGATAATTAGAAGCTATATAACCATGTAACTCAGTTTATAAAGAGTATGACAGTTATAGAACCAAATTTTGTCTTTCTTCCAGGCCTGACTCCTTGGAATCTCTTTTTTCCTCTTTGTTTATGAGGAATTAATCATTTGGAACCTGATCCAAAAAGCTCTAGAGTCAATGCAAGTCTCTCATTGACTGCAGCAGATTTTGGTCTTCAATTAAGTAAACTCTCTCGAGTCCTTGGCCTCAGACCTCAAGAACATTACCAGACTCCTGGTACCCCATCCCTCAGCAGCACCAAAGCAAGTTGTCAGAAAACTTCCACATGAGCTTCACTCTTGGAACAGATAAGAGTGGCAGGCAAAGCCTTTTATTTGGAGAGAGGACACACATGTCCTCCAGCACATCAGGTCACATACTGCCAGAGCCTCATTAGGCTACAATGCCTAAGAATCCACTGCCTGGCTTTGCCCCCACCCAGCCAGTCCTGGCAGACAGAGACACTCACATGTTCCATAAAAGGAACATGGAGTGGGAGACAGAAACAAGGCTTGGCAGGCATAGCATCAGGGAAGAGTGTTTCCAGCTTCCCCCTCTCCTCCTCAGCCACCACTTTGGATCAGAGGTTGCTTTTCTGGTGGTAGGATCTATTTCTCTTTCTGGTTTGCACACAGTTATGAAGTCAAACAAACAAATTTCCCATCTGAATAGGGCCCTTGGTGGATTTAGAACCCATTGCTTTATGGGAGCCATTTACATGCAAACTCTGTTTTTACAGACTTATTGCTTTAACTGTTTTCCTTCTAGCTGTAGAGAGGCAGCAAACATCATGATAAAGAGATGCCAACAGACAGGTTTTCTCTCACATATTGTAGGAGTCCTTGACAGAACCCAACTGTCAACAGACTACATCCATTATTGAAAAAATGGATGTGTTTTAGACTAGAAGAAAACTGGCTAGTAAATAGCAAACAACAAGTATTCCATTCTGGGCTTTTCTTTTACTCTTAGAAACTATAGAAAGTCAGTTCTCAGTTAGTTATGTTCACAGTGAGGCATTTCAGAGATGTTCACAGAGCAGCTGCATCACTCTGAACAATGAGACCTAAAATAACATTTTATGGCCATCGCCCTAAACCAAAGAACCTACTTGGAATACCTTTTTACTGTACTTTCTGTGCACACATGTTCAGTAAATCCCAGAAATGTTATGCTGAGTCTTTTGAAGTGAAAGTGTTTCTCAGGTAAATACATGTGCTTTAGTTGTTTATTATTATAGTGTGTTACGAAATTGTCTCCATCCCATAGTTTTGGAAGACTGGATTGAAACAGATCTTTTTAAAGCTAGTATGTCACCATCCCAATATTGCATGGTATTCAAAAGAAAGTGATTCATAAAGTGAATTTTAAGTAGTCCACATTTCACAACGATTCAGTTATGTTTTATTTCTTCCCCTGCCCATATGCACCCTGTGCCCTGGGGCTGAGGTTTCACAATACTACCATGCCCCAGCAGATTATTCCCCACACCCTGTGTTGCTCCTCCCTGACTATTTGCATGCCCTCCAGAACAAGCTGGCTCATGTTTTGGGCAAAATTTCTGCAGTAATTAATGTTTGACCTCCAACTAGTTTTTGAAGTAGTTTGAATTACATGTGTAAATAGATAATTTAAAAGCTTGTCTTTAGTGTTAAAATACAAATTGTGAAGGCTTTCTCCTAACCACTTAGACAACTTTGTATGTGTCCACTGAAGGATGAATTCCAAAATATTACCACTGACTGCAATCTAGTATGTGCTTTTTGCAGTCATTTTAAAAGCCAGTGTATAATTCATTTTCATTAGTTTTCACAAATAGTCTCTCGCTAATCCCTGAAGTGAAATACACAAAGCAGGCTGAAATGAATTTTGGCTTTGATACTGAATGAAGTTAAAGAAAATGGTTTGCTCTTATGAATTCCTACCGCTTATTTGCATTTTTATTTGCAGGTAAAAGGTCGCAGTTCAGTTTAATAACTACTGACTGTTCAATACTGAGGGGAAAAGTGATGTTAGCTCCATGCTCCCACTAACTTTGCCTGTGTCAGGAAGTCACAGTGAGGGACAGGAGGTGGCCATGGAATGCAAGCTCTCTGATACTTTCGAGCAGTGCTGGAACTGCAGAAACAGCAGGAGCCAGAGCTTTGAAAAGCAGTAGTTGAACTTCACATACATAAATGCATTGTAGTGCATTTTCTCTGGAGTGTCTGTGGTTGCATGTTCTTCTGAATAGCAATATGTCTACATTTCACAAAAAACTCTGCTGCCATGGATATCCAGTGGGGCACAGCATGTTACCAGGTCATTTCTACAAATTTCTTTAAATGAGTAATTGAAGTCAGTCAATGCCAACGGCCATAGAAAAAAACTCTTAGTTCAACTGAGAAGAGAGATATTTTATGTTCAAACCTTACAGCAGAAGAAGGATACAGCCTTGTATTTGGAAAACATGTCACAACTTTACACCACATAAGGTCAGTCCCAGCTACTGAGTGAGGCATCAGGACATATGGCAAAGAATATCAGAATGAGATCTGGGCAACGAGGTATCAATGGACATTTTCACCAAATACTCAAAAAGTTGAAAAAAATAATAAAATATCTCCCAGAATATACATTAAAACCATGAGCAAGCCAAGCTCTTTTCGTTATCTTGATTTCTTATGTGTACTAATATACATTAGGCACATTCAACTAACAGTAAAATCATTCCACTTGACTGTGGGTTTGGAAAGCAGATTTTAAAAAGTCATATATATACTTTCTGATGATTTTCATAGTATTCAATGCAGCTGTCTCATGACAGCAGACAGGATGATCCAATCTCACCTGCAAGGATGTTGCAGCAAATTTTTCAGGGTACTTGCATGAGGGTTCTGTCCCTCCAAGTCTGTCACAGAATCTCTTGATGACCCAGGTACAAAAAGAAAGCTTTCTGTTTATATCAGCTCTCAAACCAGTACAACATTACCTTTTCTACTGCATTGTTCCTTATCTTACTCAGCCTTGTACTTTCAGACATCCATCCATAAATCAGTTGAAAGACAATTCTGTCCAAATGCAGCCTGTCATTTATGAAAAGCCACACCATAGAGCTTGTTTGACAGAAAAAAGATTCACTCCGAATTTGATTTAAAATGAACACTAGAGCATCTTTTGAAGGTTAAATTTTGAAGGTGTGGCCAAGTGTGTGATAACCTTTATCCATGTGGTTGATTATCCCCATGCCTAGTCTCAGCCATCATCTAGACATGATCATCACTGAGCCCATTCATTAATTCAGAACAAATGCATTTGTTACTATAGAAGCTGGCAGGAAATTCAAAGGCACAGGGAGTGGAAACACAAACTCTGCCAGCTCTGACACCAAAGGAAAGCTCTAAGGCCACAGCTCCCATCTGAGCAGTATCAGGCTCATGAAGCTGTCATTAAGCTGGCTCTGCCTGGAGGTGAAAGGAAGAATGACAGAGAAAGAAAGTCACCAGGACGGAGCTGATCCCTTCAACCAGGACCAAGCTGGCCCTCAAAGGTTCTCTCCAGGCTGCAGAGCAAAAGACAGAAAAACCCTGCAAGGTTTTTGGGGCAATGACAAGTCAGCTGAAACCCAAAAGATTCTGTTAGATATGAGCTTGCTGTGATTAGATTAAGTGTTCTCTTTCTGTAATTTCTTAGTTTACCTCTTTTATAAACATTTGTAACTGTGTTGCCTATATTGGATGCTGTAAGCACTTCTCCTGGCATACTTCCCAAAACTCTCCTTTAATTTAAACCAGGCTAAGGTAGCTGGGTAAGATCAAAGGTTTTTTTATCAAGACTGGTGAATTTAAAAACATGAGTATTAAGAAACTGTCTCGTGTATCCAGCACCCCAACATACTTCAGGAGAGTCAAAGTGTAAAGGACCTGCCCTTACAGAAACTTCATGAGCGGACTGAAGAGTTGGCTAGGAAGGAGAAATAATCTTGTGAACCCAGCCTTCCCTGGCACAAGGAGCCTCCAGGAGATGTTTCTAAAGGAAAATCATTTTTATTTTCCATGATTGTATGTGGCAGACAGAATTAGACAGTTTGGCAGACCTGCCACTTTCAGAAGTCACATGACTCTCTTTGTCTGCAAAACCAACCCTGGAAAATCTAAGTGCAGCTGAAAAAATACCTGGGATGGTTCTGGGCGTGCAAAACCTGCAGTTTCACAGTTCAGCCTCAAAATCAAGCCACTATTGTGTTAGAGTGCATGATACCTATTTCAGTACATTTTTTCTCTTAAGGTTTTCAAGTAGGACTTTAAAGTTAAAAAATAATCTTTTTCTACAGTTGTGTTTAGTCTGTATGTTGGATTCATGTGAACAGGTCACCTCTTTTAGAAAGAACAAAATTATTTGACCACAGTGGTAGGTTTCGGGGCATTTAAATCAGCATGCTCCATTTAAAGTAGGATTCACAAGACATATCACCAGGCTAATCACTGCTACTTGAAATCTTCTGTTCTCTTTAAGAGCCCGTGGAGGATGAGGCATGTGCCAGGTGCCAGAGAGCAGCAAACTGGCTCCACAGAAGGAGCTCATTGAACACAGACCTAGTAGTGGGGAGCACACAAGCCCTTGGAAAGTACAATGAACATAAAACAGTAGCTCCTGGGTATTGCAGTGGGGGATTGGCTAGAGGGTTTAGGCAATGAAAGGAAGATGCTGTAAAATATGGTGGGCAAAGAGGCAAGACTGGAGTCACCCAGAGTTGAAGAAGCTGAGCAAAAGGAAATGGGAGGATGGACACAAACAGGCAGACAGCACGGCTAGCTGCAGTCCGGGCAAAACTCCAAGGAGCCTCTGAACACCAGAAGTCCTGGGCTGTGGCTGGCTACAGCCTCTGGCCAGCTCCTCTGCAGGCTTCCCTACGGGCCAGGCACTGGATTGGGGAGGAGGAGGCACCTGGGCAGGGCTCTCCCCTGCACACCTCCGAGTTCAGAAGGTTGCTGGCAAGCTCCATTCCTCCCCTTCCCCTCCGTGCAGCAGCCCTGGATTTGGCTGCCTCCACAGCTGCAGCTGTTCCTACCAGCTGGAATCAACCGTCCTGGCCCTGTTCCAGCTCAAAAGCAATTACATTCTTGCAAGTGGATATTGCAACTTCCTGTCCTAAACAATCATGTACTGTTCCTCTGCACTTTTAACCAGCTGCTGCCTTGTACTCAGAGATGGCTGCAGGCACAGGGGTGGGGCCCTGGGAGAAAGGTGATGGTATATCAAGAGATAATTCCTGTGTAGATTCACCTGCAGCTTAGAAAGGTCAGGGAGTGATTCCTGACAGCTCTGCTTGTCTGTATACAGCACTCAGTGCTTCAGCAACATATAATAATACTACCTGGGCTAAGCACTGCAGCAGGAGAGTGCTTTTTCTTGGCTCAAATTTTCCAGGAGATATCTTCCTCTACGCCTGAACTTCATAAAACAAGGCATCTCCAAGAATTTTGGCAACAACCACCTTGCCTTCACCAACCATTTAAAACCAGGGCCTGGCCCATACCTACTTACCTGCAGCTGGTTTTCCAAAACGGTTCCCCTCAACCTCCAGCTTCTCCAGGCTTATTCTTCCATTCTAACATGGGCAGCGTGGATCTGAAGCAATCATAAGGCTTTTTATTTCTGTATCTTTTTCCACATCTGGGTTTTTCAGAGGCATGGATTAGTCAAGGTATTCCCTTAGAGGAAGGTGCTCACACATACATTAATGTAAGCACAGCACAGAGCAGCACAGAGTGAGGCAAAGTACCTTGAAAGACAGAGTAAACACACGGGGAAGCTGGGAACCAGGCTCCCAAGCAAAAGGCTGTGAGTATGCTATAGAAGGTCAGAAGGATTTTGGAGATAGAAATTCCCACTCAAACAGGCACCATCTCTTGTAACAATCAGCAGATCCACACTGACTAGTTGGGACAGTTAAACCCCCCATTTCATCTAAGAAAAACTGACTACATGTTTGGGGAGTGAGGGCCATTAAACATTGCTGATTCTTACCTCCTTATTCCTAGTGCCTAAACCTCAATGTCTGTAGTTGTAGATGTCTGTAAGATGTCTGTCGATGTGCCTGTGAGTTACTTGCACCCCCATGCAATGAGATGAAACAAATCAGGCATAATTGCACTGAAAAACTGCACAGGGGTTTTACCCTATGTCCATCAAAGCCTGGGAAAATACCACATCATCTTGCCATCATTCTTCTGTCAGGCTGTTTGCAAGATACTGTTGAGCTCTAGGACATTTCATGGTCTCAAACAATGAGTTTGGTGGAAACACCAAATATTCCATTAACAGAACAGTCCCTTAACATGACTAAAAAAGCCTGATAAATATTTTCTGAAATTCTGGAAGTACAATAAATGTTATTTCCTATTAACTTTAATAGATCAATATTAAGTGATGCACTAAAAAAAGAAGCATTTTGCAACAAACAAACAAACAAAAACACCAAAAACAAATAAACGAACAAACAAAAAAAACCCCAAAATTAAACTAACAGTCACATGGTCTTTCTACCTAGTGTTTTAGATTTGGGATATGGTCTGTCTTGGCTGACAGCCAGGCAGTCCTAAATATAGTGTAAAACCAAATATTTTAGTTTAAGTGAACAGACAGGGTTTTTTTGGTTGGTTTTGCATTTGGTTTTTCCTTTTTTTTTTTTTTAACACATTCTTTCAAGTGCTACAAAGGTGGCTGCAGATGCAGAAATTGATAAATTTCTCCTCCAAAGGAAGTATTATATGCTCTGAATTCCCGAGGTAATGCTACAATGCAGCAAGTACTGAAGCACTATGACATATGGATTTGAGTGCCATAACTTATCAAAATGTCTCAAAATGTTGTACAGGACAGAAAAGCGGGCAGATAAATCATAGAAACATATACACTAGATGTAGTATATTTTCAGCATGTGCTGTCTTGCCAGTTTGTAACATATACACCTGCACAGGGGAGTGCTAGAAAGCAGTACATTCAATATTATTTATTACCTATTGTACAACAAAGCTGTCTTTATCTGCACGTATCACTTGAATACTCTACTTTGCACGACTGAACTCTGTTGCCCACAGTTATCTCTCACACACGACATTACCTGAGCATGGCCACTAGAGTGAGAATGAAGCAGGGCTACTGAAAAAAAAAAATTAACCAGGATATCTTGCTAAATTTCTACAACACCCTGATCTCACATGGGATTCTGATTTTTTATCTTTTAATTTTGTCTCATATAACTGCTTTCTCCAGTTTTTCCCCCTGCTAGCTTTGTGCTGGATGTCTCCAGCCTGTCTCAAGAATGGGAACACTTCACTTGTCCCTTCAGTAAGCAATTCTTGTTCTTCCTGCAGCTCTGTCCACAAGCTCAGAACTGAGCCATCTGGTACCAGAAGACAAACTTACCACATAAAAAACCCTACTTCCTTGCACTAGTGAGTGAAAAAGAGTGAATCTCCAAGGGTCTGCAATAACCAGAGTCAAATAGATCTCTAATTCTAAGCCAGGGCTGAGGAAATACTGGCATGGAAAGACTGCTTATGATGGATCCAGGAAATCCAGCATCAACTCCACAAGCACCACTGAAACTTCTTTGGGTTGTTTTTTTTTTTTTTGTTCTTTAAATAGAAAGCTTTGGGCTTCTTTAAACTTTAAGTACTGGGAAATTAAAATGAACCATAGAGAATGTTCTTCAATTCCTTTTATCACTGGCTTCACACTCTATACCACTTCTAACACTTGATAATATTACCACCCTGATTTTGAATCTCCTCCCAGTCCTTCTTCCAACCTTCTTTCTCACATAAATAATCCTGGTCTCTTTTCTATAACTCTAATAGTATGTTTCCTATCTTCATCTCATGCACATCTTTTTCTTGCCTAAGCAAAATTTTCTCAGAGCTCAAAGTGTGATTTAGTCTAAGTTTTCAATTTTCCAAGTCCTGTTAATCAAATAAAAATAACTATAATGATATCACAAAAATCAAGACAATTGCCCTAGTCAGGAGAGGAATTCCTCCTTTTCTTGCTATCACCTACACCTTCCTTCTCTCTTGTTCTCCATAGCAATGGTCACACTGGCTGAAAAGCTTTTGATTTGTTTTTGCACTGGCACATCTCTTGCATTCAGTTATTGGACTCCCCATTCTCTTGGGAATTTAAATTGTCTTAATTAATTGCCCATTAGTAATAACAGATCATGTTGATTAGCGGTTTAAAGAAAACAGATAGCTCCCATTAGTTTTTCAAGTTTCTCTTTGAGTGTCACATTTAAGTAGTTCCTCAGGGACTGCTCTTCAAAGTCTAGCCCATTTTGTTGATAAGAGTGTGCTACAACATACCAAGCATCCAACTGAGTAGAAAAGGATTTAGTGGGTCTGTGAACCTGTCTAAATAGGCAGATCCTCTCTTCCTGTTTACTCTTGCAGGACATTTTATTTTTTCCCCACAGACCCTGATGATCATAAAAGAAGGTTTAGGACATGACTCCAGGGTTATGCAGCTTGTTAAATCTATTAAATAGCATCTAAGACCCCTATGCCTTACCATAAACCAGTAAATACTATACAACAGGAAAGCGATTTTTATAGCCATAGCCATTACTTTGAGCTGTGAGGGTACAGCTTTCCAGGTTTGGAGAGGAGAGGTTTTACTCCAGACTCATTATTTTTCTGTTATTTTATGTGTCAGATAAAAATTCTGGATGGCCCATTCCTGTTCCAAACCACCATTGTGTGCAGGTTCTCTATCACTGCAGCTGAAAAGCAGGAATGATTCTTATTTACTACCACTTATATAGTGATGTTGAACAAATATCTCTTTTTGACCCAATATCTTTGATCAGGTACAAGACAATGAAACTTCACCATACCCTGTTTTGCCCCTCTTTGCTCTTCTTAGTAGCTTTGTTCTCAGAGCTGAGATATACCTTTTTAGCATTTCTAACACTTCTAGATGTACCTATGGACACATGTGCTATGGACACATGGTTTGCACACATGCTGTAACTTTCCTCTCCTCACATTTAGCACATTTAGCATGGAAGAGGCTGATGGCCCATGCAGTCCAAGATTAACACGAGGCCAGATGGAGGCTTTAAAGGAAAATGTCCCTGAGCAGATGGAGCAACCTTCCACAGAATCATAGAATAATTCATGCTGGAAGGGACCTCTGGAGGTCACCTAGTCCATTCTGCTGCTCCAAGAGCAGACAGTTTCAAATGTAGATCGGATTTCTCAAACCATTGCAGTCTCAAAGTTAGCTGGTCTCTGCCAGAAACCCAATAGTGACACTTCCCAGAAAAATAACCGTATATAGCATCTTTCCAGTAAATCAGCTCCAGAACAAATAGGTTTAATTACAGCCACTACACTTTTACAATTGGGTAGCTCCACAGAGAGTAGCTCACTATACATGTATAGTCTGCTACAGAAGAAGGGCAAGCAGCTCAATTGGACAGAAGATACAGATAGTCAAAGGCTAAAAGGTTTGGCCCTGAAGTTACAGACTAGTCACATATTACTCTCCCATTATCAAGATGCTCAACTCACCTTCAGTCTGTCCTACCCCTGGGACATACAATCAACCTTTCTTCTCTGCAGACAAATGGTCATCAGTTTTAAAGCTTGTCAACATCAACTAAATATACCCATGACATTGTCTATTGCAGCTTTTTTGCATATATGAAATTAAAGAACAAGCCATTAGGAAGCAAATATATTTTGCCATGTCTGCAGAACTGGAGGCCTCAGGTACAGATGGGTGTCATGTTGATACAGCTGTGATTCCCTTGGGATCCCTTGAGCCATTCTGAGGGCTTGCAGTGGCATGTCTTCAGTAAAACTTAGGAAGCTTCCACAACCTTACTCCACTCCCTGTCACCTTCCCACAAGAGAGAACTCAAACAGCTCCAAATTACACAGCTTTTAAATTAGATAAGAAACAAACAGGAAAGATGCAGGGGAAAAGCATTAATAAAATTGTCATAGTGGTAGGAAAGAGTTATGTTTAGAAAAGCAGTCCAGCAGTTTTTTTCTCACAAAGTCATCATCTCTTTGGGGAGATGGGCTGTTTTTTTTTTTTTTCTATTACTGCTGTTGGACAGGAGAGAAAAAGATTTTGTGTCTTCCAAAGAGAAGTGAAAAAGTAAAATAAAAGTTGATTTAGTTCTCAGGATTTCAGTACTGAAGATTATCAAGATTTGTTCTTTAATTTCAATCAGCAGATGTTTTTATGTCCAGTCTTCAAAAAACCAGTAGAAGTTACTTTTATGTGTATGAAAATGAATGTGGAAGAAACTTTAAAAACGGTAATTACTTGAAAGAAGAGAAATGCCAGATCAGATACCGCTTACATTTTTAATGCAGAAATTAGGATTTGTTCCCTTTAAATTCCCCTACTAGCATTATTCTTCTCAGTATCACAGTACACAGGGTTTAAGACAAAGCAGCATAGAGTGTTCGCTAAATCCATGCATAAAACTGAGACCATAGACACTCTCATCCTAATTCCACTTTTATTATTCTCAATAAAATTGAATCTTTAAAAAACAATAGAGGATCAGCGATGCTAACAAATACATCTTCCAGCTGTCTTAATGACTGTATGACTAATGCACAGGTAAAGAAGCTAGAAAACTGAAAGCAGTTTAATTATATACAGACTAGTGATTGACAATACCACTCCAAACTCCTACTTATACCAAAAAAGGCATCAAACACCACAGAGTCTCTGGGAGAAGCAAAGCAATCTGTGCAGTCTCCTGCAAGCAATGCAGGAGCTTGTCCATTAATCTGTTCCTCTCCCCTGAAAGACCAAGACCTTTTAGGGACATTACACAGTGACAGGGACTGCAGCACAAGAAGTTCCCCCTCGATCTCAAGGACATGCGATCACCTCAAGAAAACTTTTCCATTCCCGGGATACTCTGCCCCCATGGATCTCCCCTCGCATAGCAGTTTTGCACTAGGGCTTGGCTGAGCAGAGGGAGGATCTCAAAGAGCGGAAGCTGGCAGGCAGGCAGGCAGGGAGGGCAGCTCAGGTGAGGCAGGGGACAGGAAGGGCAGAGGACAGCACAAAGCCAGGCCACACCAGGCTGCACAGGGCAGCCCAAAGTAGAAGTCGAACAGGAATCCAGGGTAGTATCAGCAGCTCATCAGTTTGATAATGTTGATAGTGCATGTTATTTGGATCACAGTGCTCCAACGGCATTGGTACATCAGCCACTGCAAAAAACTCCCCGAGCAGCATGGAGAATTTAGAACACAGCCCTCATGAACTTCAATGAGAACGATGCATCTGTCTCCTGCGGAAGCTTTGAAGCTCTCGGCCAAGAGTATTCTTAGCCCTACTGTCATGCATGTCCCCAAAGAGACAAAAAAAGAAGGTGCGAGCATGTGAGACCGGGAGCGGACGTGGTTGAGGAAGTGAGAGACCAAGTAGAGCCTGATCTGGGAACCCTGCAGAGACAGATCATGTCCCCCAGGCTTTATGTTATCAACACTTGTTTGGAGGTAAAGAACAAGGTTTTTTCTCCCAGCAGAATGAGGGAGCCAGTCCGGAGCGCTGGGCTCTTGACACTGAGCTGCTTTCAGTAGCATTCCCAGATCACTAAAGTCAGTTCTGGTATCTCTACCTGACCCTGTGGACACAGAAATCAGAACAAGTAAGGCAGAGAAAACAGTACAACAAAGGAACAAAAGAAAAACAGGTCTGCAAGAGCTGAATGTGCAAATATTTCAAATCAAGTTTCTTTTGCATTTATAAACTGTTTGTGTTTTCCCAGCAAGTGCCTGAATGTGGAAAGGGAGAAAAACAGCTCCTAGACAGTTTAAAATAACCCCTTTTAGCATTGATACTGTTCAGTATCAATGTATCTTTCTTCCCATTGTACACATAGATTTTCATTCTTGCCTGCTGCAAAAGGTTCAATTTCCCTCCCCAACTGCACCTGCATTCTTTACTTGTGTGTGGTCTCTTGCATCACCACAGTGCTGATATAATCTCCTGCTCCTAGCTCAGTAGGGCTGGAAAGCAATGGCTAGAGCACATTAATAACAAGCAGTATGCATGACTCCCCTGGAGCTTGGGGGTTCAGGGGGTTAGAAAACACTGGTGTGGAAGAAATGTCTTGCAATACTTGTGTGTGACCAACTTCCAATCCTTGTGAAGCTAAACCAAGCAGTTCATCACCCTGTGATGAATAAGTCACACACCAGGAACATATTCTGCACTTTTGAATAACCTTCTGTGCCTTCTAAAGGCATTTCATGGAGAGGACGCAGGAATCAAAGTATTTTAGGTACAGTTTATGTGGTCCCTAGAAATAAGGAGACACATGAAGGATTGATGAAAAGTCAAGATCAGTAATCTTATATGTCAAGGAACTAATTAACTAACAATTTTTTTGTTCTTATCTTCATTGTATCTGCAAGGGCGGAATGCCAGTTCAAAGCCTGAATTCAACTGAGCATAGAAGTTGCTATTGTGTATTCCTTATTTGCTGCAACAACTCCTGGAATCTGACAGTTTGAAATTACATTTTCATGCTGGAACTATATTTTCACAAATCCTAGAAGCTAAATAATTCTTAGAATAACAGAGAAGATATTGCATTGCCAACTAGACTTGATATTCTCTTTCATTATTTTTTTCTATAAATAGGTATGATCTTTTTTTTCTGGAACATAGTCTCATGTAGAGCAATACCTTTTCCTCAGATGGCATCAAGAGGCACAAAGTAAGCTTAAAGTTATCCACTCTGCTTACTCCACCTCCCTTCAAAGCTCTCACAAGAGACACGGCAGATTAAAGGACATGTAATCATGTTGCTACACAGGAGTCCCAGCAATTCTGAGCCTTGCAGGGATAAAACTGGAACTACAAAATATCCATTCCACTTGAGAAGCCATTCTTTCATATTAGGTGTCCCTAATGTTTTGTCACCTTTCTGCAGTTTCCCAAAATAAACTGTAGGATTACTAGATCCACAGGGACTGCATGCACAGAGCAGGAGGATTTCCAGGGCCCTCCTAATGCCCAAGGGACTGTCAGTTTCAACCATTTGTTTAGCAGCAGATGTGACACATATTGGTGCTGAGGAATAGCACTGGTGTAGGTAGCTGAGTTTTCAGGCTGCAGTTTGAGATGCAGATTGAGCTCTAGGTGGGAGTCTGAGACAAGAGCTGCCAACAATGATGTTTAACAAAGAACCAAGAGTGGCACCAGAACCAGTGGCCAGCCAGGTGAAGGGATACTTGGAGACACAGCAGGAGTGTAGGACTAAGGAGAAGGAGCAAGACTTGCACCCACCTGGACTGTGAGGGGATAAAAGGCCAGGTGCTCCTTTTGCTCCTTTCCTGGGGGTCCTGTCACACCAGCACCTCAGCTTGAGCTGTTCCTGTGTTACTGTGTGTGAATAAATGAGTTTGGAATGAGACATCTGAAAGAAACCCTGCCAGGGGAAATGCAGGGTGGAGCCAGTGAGGAAGCGGGGTCTGCCTGGGGAGGTGTGCAGGACTGGGCTGGGACCCCTCGGGCACTGGAGCTGCCCACGGTGGAGCAGGGAAAAGTCCCGGCAGGGAAAGGTAAGGTCCCAGCAGGGAAAGGTCCCGGCAGGGAAAGGTCCTAGAAGAGAAAGGTAAGATGCCAGCAGGGAAAGGTCCCGGCAGGGAAAGGTCGATCCCAGCAGGGAAACTCTCTGACCTTGGGGTGAGGCTGCCAGGGGAACAGTCAGGCTGGGAGGTTTCCCTAACATTGCAAAGAAATTAAATTATATCACTATTCGAGATTTCCATTTGATGGCATTTCATTCTTTAGGTTTCTAACATAGCACATTTTTAATATAGCAGTTTAAACTTCCAATGCATAGCTCCTAAGCACCACAAACATTAAATATTCAGAAATTACAAGTTATGTTTTAACATCACAGTTGGTGGTGATGAATCATGGGTTCTTAGTTTTGACCCTGAGAATGCCATTTCCAATATTGTCTCCCTAATCACATTAAAAAAAAAAAAAAAAAAAAAATCTCATTTTGAAAGGAAAAAAAAAAAAATGCACCTTTAAATTCTCTGCAGACCTGACTGTAGAAAGTTTTCTTCTATGAAAAGCATATGAGGCCTAGAACCAAATCTAGGTGAATGAGCCTGTAGTAATCCTCTGAAAACAAAAATGTTTTACATAGCACAATAGAATCTGAAAAACAGGCAATGAACAATGCAAACTAAATCTGGTTTGCAGAATTCTTTATTAATTCTTTAGAGCAGATTTGTTGTTTGGTTTTGTACATTTGGTAGGTCACACCCAGAACCATGACATCCTACAAGAATTTATACACATTCAAATGTAAACCAAAGATGGTTGAATACAAGTTTTCTGCCACTGAACTGCAAAAAGACAAGTATCCATTTATGTACCAGGATTAAGAAAAGAAAAAAACATGGAAACTAAATGCTTTCTAGTCAGTTGATTCAAACTAAAATGTAGTTAAATCATTAGATTATTTAAAATATACTTTGCATTAAATAAACCTAAAGAAAATAGTCAATGTGGCAACATGCAATGCAAAATAGAAGAGAATATTTTCAGAATTATTGTACAGGAAATTTGTGTGTATCAAAGTATTGTATTTTCATGGGAAAAAAAATAAAATTGAGCATATAAAAATTCAGCTTATCTAATAGGCAACCGTCCTGCACTTTCTCACACCTGATCTAAACCTTGCTTTGGAAGTTACCATTAATATAACAGGATCTGCACACTTCTGAAACATCACATATGTTTAAATAATGCCTAGCCATTTCAGTCTCCAAAACTTAGTGAAATGAACTTCACATTGATTAATTTAGGGTATTGTGAAATTTCCTGTTTGTATTATCCTAGAAAAATACAAAGGCAGCTGGATATAGTCACTATTTGCTCTATGTTCTTCAGGAGCAGGGAAAAAACCCACCAGCTCATGGAAAGGTTGGAAGAGCAGGATAAGCTACAATATATTTGAGGAAGACCACACCAAAGCTGTGTCTGTAAACCTCTTGGGATCATTCAATTAAAAAATAAAAACAAACAACAGAAAAACCAACAAATAATCAACAAAAACAAAAAACTCAAAACAAGCAAACAAACAAAGCATACAAAACCCCATAAACAAACAAACAAAGAAAACCCACAAAACCAAACCCACCAACAGCCAAAGAAGATAACAAACAAACAAACAAACAAAACCCCCAAAAAACCAACTAACCACAACCACAAAAAACAAAACAAAACCAAACAAAAAACAAAAACAACAGCAACAACAAAAACCGTCAACAACCAAACCCCACACCACCCTATTTAAATTCCTCAGTGGTTTAGGGCACCAGAACTGCTGAAAGTGAGGAAGTGCATTTTCCATCCCACACAAGGCACTGTGGTAAGCCTAAGTCAGGCACCCTGTGCATGATTTGAAATTACTCATGTCCTCCTTCCCAAACTGGCATTTATTTCAGCTGATGGTGGCTGAGCTCAGGCAACAACAGGTAATTTTCAAATGTCAGCTGCCATTTCCTGGGCACACTTGTACAAGAGCTTTGGCAGAGTCAAAACTACCCTGTCCCACCATGGTTTGGCCTCACAGGTCTTGCAGTTCAGTTTTCAGAACAATTGACTGGCAAGGTAAGCCTGTGAGCCAGCCTGATCTGATTGTTACTCTTCATTTCTTCAACAGTTTAGCTCATTCACAGCTGACCAGATGTATAGGCATTTATCGAACCATGAAGCTCACTTATTCATCTTCAGACATATAACAGCAGTTTCTAAATTACCTCTGGTCTGCCCTGCACAGACAGCCTTGTCACTGTTTCTGCAAGCTCCTTCAGCCAGCCCAGGTACTCTGACATCTTTGTAAAAAAAGCTAACACTATGATTTTGACATCAGCAGATAAATGTGGATTAGCTAAACTTGATAACCTGGGGTAACATCATAATATACTTAAGCTTTTATTCACCCAAATGAGCTTGAAGATGACTGTTAAAAAATGGAGACAGTGTTAGTTATGAACTAAACTGTAAAATCTGAAAAAAGCTTGCACCTCCAAGGCATCCTGGCCTAGAAACAGGAAAGTGATTTGGTGATAGAATGCATCTCCCAAAGGGAAACATGCGTCTTCCTTAGAGAGATTTCCATTGCTCCATTAGTTGTGTTTTATTCATAAAATCTCTCTCAAGGGAAAATAAAATTTGTCTTCAGGTATTTCAATGTTGCCTGGCTGCCAGACTTGTTTAAATCATCTATGCTAGCTGAGAAAACAAGCTCCAAATGTCCTGAGCAGTGAGCAGCCCTGTAAAAGCTGGAGCCAAGGACAACTACACTACTCTTGTTTGCTGTTTTTAAGCACTGCCATATCTCTCTTGCAGTCTGGAGCAGCGACCTGAACTTGGCTGCAGGGAGCAAATATACCAGGCTAGTAGAATGAGCACACACAGAAGTTAAGCTTCAGCAGGACAGGTCTCATCATATCTACATGGGAGTTTTGCTGGTAGCTCAGAACAGCCATGCAATCCCCCAGACTTCTGGAAGATGGCATACACAAATTTTACCAATCCTGCTTCAGCTGGAAAACAGCTGTATTCACAGTGGTTATTGGTGTACTCACAGCCATAGTGAATACACTGATATAGATATAGCCAATAATGCCAATTTCAAGTTTTATAGGAGAGGCATTTTAGTGGTGCTCCTGACCTTCCAGCCACCTGCTGGGGTGTACAAGGCCCAGAGCATCACCATGACCTGGGCATGCCTGGCATGAGCCAGATGCCACCGCTCAGCTCGAGCAAGCACACCAGCTGCAGAAGAGACGTGTTTTAGACAGCCACAGAGACACCGATGGTGAGCAGGCATGAAAAGAGGGATTTAAACCAGCAGAACTAGGGAAGAGTACCTTTTAGTCATGGTGGCTGCCCTGACAGGTTAAATCTTCCTCAAAAGACCTGCCAGTGTTTAACATACGCACTCATGCTGAAGGACAACTATTTAAACAACTGCCTGAGAGTGCTTTTAAGGAATCAACCAGAACTAATGTCAGAGAAAGGAGAACAATCATTAAAACATTCTCAAAGCTTTATAATATGTCTTAAAATAGCGTCCTTGCATATAGGAATGCCAGGAGATTAAGATTCAATATCTCATGATCTAGGAACAAGTACTTTAATACTGTTGGAAATGTGCCCTCTTGAATTTTTGACTGCATATTGTTTCCATCTCTAGTTGTAATGAGTGTCAAAGTCCCCTTTTCTAAAACATTATTGTTTGCCATACATGGGTATGGTTTGGGTTTAGTAGGTCACATTTTGAAGAAAAAAATATTATTGTTTTGCATTTGTTGGGGTTTTTTTTTAGTTTTAAGATGATGCCTTTTAAAAGTAATATAGACAATTGGCTATTAGCACACGGCACGCCACTTCAAAAGTGCAAATTGTCACTGGACTCTCCAGATCATGGGTATGACATGCAGCAATAATGGTTTTGCCACTCATCTGGCAATCAATACGACTCAAATGTAAGTCTATTGTTTGTGATTAATAGCATCACCCAAATACATGCTAGCAAGAATTCGTAGCCAACAGCCCATCACAGATTCTAACACTGTTTATCCTTTCACCCTTACTTCTTCTGCATGACTTAGTATGAAAATGTCACAATGTCTGCCACAATTTCTTACCAAACACAGGTTCAGAAGCACATGGAAGCTCTCCAGCACAAGAAGCACATGGACCTGATGAACCAGGTCTAGAGGATGCCATGAAGATGATCAGAGGGCTGGAGCTCAGGCTGAGAGAGTTGGGGCTATTCAGCTGGGAGAAAAGAAGGCTCCAGGATGACCCTGGAACAGCCTAAGGAAAGGGAATTGGAACTGAATGATCCTTAAGGTCCCTCCCAACCCAAACCATTCCATGAGTTTGTGAATACTTTGAAATACAAGTCAGCAATTTCCCAATTGTAGATCATGTAAGTATTTTTCTCCTTGTGAAAAAAAAAAAAAAAGTAATTGGAAGAGATTTTTAAATCCAGTTCACCCCATCCAAGCTTTCCTTTGGATAAGCCAGTTGGGAATTTTTTCAGTAATGTGTCTGGCTATGCTTTCCCCCATTCATCCACACAGCCTACACAACCACTTCACAAAATAAGGACAACAAAATAACACATCTTGGCTACTACAAGCATGAAAACAGGTTGTTTTAAACAGCAGTGTGGCCATCAAGGACCACGGGGCTGAAGAAACCTCAAAAATCACTAAGAATATCTAATACTGTATTTTATCATTGTTTTAGTCACATTATGTCTTGAAATTTAGCAACAATCTTTACACATACAGATGCACAACCCCAAATCCCAACTCTGAAAGTCTTTAAAGATATGATTCCAGTTTCCAACATTTCTACTCATTGCCAGCATCAAGGGAAGTTTATCCAAATGCAATATCCAGATTACTATCTTCTCCTTTCACCCACATTTACCTAAAACCACACAGTTTTAATTTTACTTAACTCGAAAGTGAAAGTGCCATTAATTAGTCATCATAGCAACCTCCTTCAGCTGCACACACAGACTCCCCCAGTGCATGGGCATCTGGTCCCACAGCTTGGCTGTTCTTTTATCCAACTGGGAGATGTATAACAGGAAAAATGGTGCTAAACCAGGAGGAGCTGGAACAAAATCCATTATGACTGGAACTGCAAATATTTAGATGCCTGTCATCTTCAGCCACCACAGGCCATCCTGCAGCCATAAGTGCAATCAGTCGCCTATTTGGACGTTTCAGGGCAGTCTGCTAATGGTTTTCATGTTATTTTTTCTGCTAGCTCTAAGGGATCAAAACAGGCACAAGAAAACTTGGATTTGGTTCTTGTTGCTTTATCATAAGCTGTCCTATGAAGAATGTTATTAATGGCATTCAAGCCTCTCTATACAGTATTCAGTGGTTAAACAGAGATAGATAAAAACATCTCCAGACCTTCCATTAACTAGAAGATCAGAGTCATATCTGTTTGTTCCTAGCACAACCATTTGGAAAACCCCCAGCAAGCCAATTGGAAATCAGGAGAATATTTAACTTTTGCTTGCAGGCCATTCTCTGCTCTTTCCTTTCCCAAGGACTCATAGTATTTTGCTTGCTGCAAATACTCAGTTTTGTTGGAATAACTTAGAATCCCCACAGTTAAAGATATATGATTGCCCTTTTGCTTACCTTACAACAGTGGGCAAATATCTTCAGGAAATTCTCAGGAAAAACAGATGGGGAAAAAGAAACCATACCTAAATTTGACAGAAATCTTGAAGATCTGCACATGAAGATAATTTTTAACACACCCTTCAGCTAAAGAGGGTAGGTTGAATTAGCCTCTACTGTGTTTCATCAAAAAATCATTGGAAGTTGGAAAGGGTACTCAAGCCACCAGTAGCCTAAATTCACATAATTTGCTACAAGTTATTGAAGGATCTAATTTCCATATCTTCACAAAATATGGTGAAAGTAATAATCATGTTTACAATTTATACCTCCTGCAATACAGATATAGAGACACAGAATATGTCAGAAGTGGCTACGATCAGTGGAGACTGGTTGCCACAGGGAAGCTGTAGCTGACTGGCTAAACTCAGAGAAATGAAAAACAGTGAAGTGTTGAGGTAGATGGGCTGATAGACAAAGAGCTTGTATGTCTTAGGGTGAATGGGCCAAGGCACCCTGACAGAAAGAAGAGCTGGAAAGACATAACATACCCACTCCTTAATGTGGTATGTGAGATTTTTAAACGAGAATCTATGCTTTTACCTGATAGTTGTCAGAGAATACAAGAGTAATTTCTGAGAAAGGTTGTGGTGTGTTTGTACCAGTCAGGTGAAAATGTTCCTATGGTGCCAAATGCAGTTCCCTTCTGTGGCTCCTGATATTGCCATCTGTCCTGGGCCTTTCCAGATGAGGAGGGAAAAGAGAGGGAAAAAAGAACAGCAACTTGCAAAACATGTGTTGCACAAATCCACATCTTTACTAAGAGTGCACTTCAAAGAGGAGGGAAGAATATGAATCTGTATCTGCAAGTGCATCACCTGAATAATACATCATGCCAAAAGTCAGTTCCCTCACAAAAGCAGTAGGAATGCCATTTACTGAGAGCACTGGACCTTCAGTAGGGTTGAGGCTGTTTTGTGCTGGCCAGTTAGTAAATGTCAGAAGGAAGGAAAATCAATTTTTATTGTATACCTAGAGTGAAAGCAAAACTGTGCAATCAACTTATATGCCTATTGACTACATAATGAAAAGTGCAATTAGATATATTGCTTGCAAATCCTACCATAGTCAATGGGAGCATATGGAGTCTTGGGAAGCATGTGGGTATATTTGAGTGTATGCTCTATCTAGAAAACAGCAGAGAGGTAATCAAGTTAGAATTAAATATAGTTATACTAGTTCAGTTAGACCACACAATTCATTTCTAGAACACAAATAACAGCTCATGAAGTGAATGAGATCATTAAAGCCAATATACTTTAAAAATTTATTTGCTGAAAGCATGGGACTGAAAGCTTTACTTAGAAATGAAAAATCTAACAAATTGGCAACAAAATGTAATATAGGAAGGAAATAAAAATAAATTCAGAACAGCAGGCTGACTGCCACAGATAAGAAACAATAAAAGCTGGAAACTAATCCCTGCCAACTGAAAATTTATGGCACTGCAAAATACAAGTGACCACCCTCAGACTATTTTCATTTAGTAGAATACTCAAAAGCTTCTTCTGAGAAAATTAACATTTTCAGAGTTAATCATACCCATTTGGCTTTGTGTTGACTTCAATAAGTGTACTTATACACACTCACCATATCAATGTTGGGTTTTTTTCTTGTATTATTACAGCAGGATTTAGAAACTATGTGTAAATTTTTTTGCTCCCCTTCTGCTAGATTCAATAGTTATTTGGATACCATGGTATACCAGGAAGCTTTTGTGCTGAAAAAGTAGCTTACAACAGTTGATATACCAGAATGAACATACAAAGAAAAATATTCCAAGGAAAGGAAATTAAAAATCTATGCTACTCAGATCCACTTCCTTTCAACTGTCCAAAGTTTTGCTTTTTATATCCTTTTGAATTGTGTTATTTAATACATTTCTGCTTATATTAAATACATAACACAATACACATAGGAAGTGAAAACTATTCAGCCTTTTACTATCCAGACTCCTGTGTATTTGAATGCATGCAGTTAACATTTCCTTAAATGCTGACAAAAGTAATTCACAGCAATTGCTTGACAAGATGGTAACAGAGAATATGATAATTATCATGGAAAGCACCAGGACTCTGCAGAACCAGCCAACTTTACTCCTACCAGTTGTAGGAGCATCATCATACTAACAAAGAGCAAGGCCATTTTAAATCTCAAATTTCAGAACAATTAGAGCTGCATAAAAACCTTTCCAGTAGTATATCTCCTGTTATCAGTCCTCAATACATCTGCACTGTAAAATGAATGAGGAAAATATAGATGTAGGTACAATACAACAACAGTGTTATCCCCCCTAAAAGATATTAGGTCACTTGCATTACAAGGCTAAAAACACTGAAGTGACTGCCCTGTCTGGTCCTGGTTTTATTTTATATAAAAATTTCATTTATGGGGCAGTATCTGGTAATAAGTTTTAAGCCGGGGGGAAATAGCCTTTTCCCCGGGGAAAAATATTTACAGCAAGAAACTTAAATAAGCAACATAATTCAAACAGAAAAATAGTGCATTCCCCTGTCTGGAAAATAGATTGATCCCAGTACCTTCTAACAGGGCATTTCTTCTCTGGAGCAGAGCACTGATTGTCTCAAACAAGCCTGGAAAGGGATCCAGGCACATGAGATAATTAACCCCAGGCTTCTTCCTAAGAAGATTAGTGAGGGCTGAACACCAAAAAGGCGCCAGTGATCTGGTAGGAGCGTGGTATCTTTGTGTTCCACCTCTCAAGTCTCTCCTCATCTTTCAGCAGGTGTGGAAATGTCAGCTGTAAGGAGTTGTTAGGTTGCAGTTCCCAGGGAAAGGAGAGCTGCAGCTCACACAGGCTCCAGGGCTCCTGGGTCAGTGGCCATACCAGAGGAGCCCTTCACAGGCTCCTGGAGGTTTCCACAACTAGATGGGAGCAGGGAGGAAGAGACAAAGCAAAGCTCTGCAAAGCACAAAAAGAGACACCTTAGAAATCCTCAAAGCCTAAGTTTAGGGTTTAGTCTCTACTTAGAGGGAACAAAGCAATGGAGGCCAAGACACACAAGTTCTGTGCCCTGATGACTGTCTGTGAGGAGAAGCCAGCAGGTCAGAGGCCATGCCTCAGCTTTGCTCAGTCTTTCTTGCACCCAGGAGATGCTCTTCACTCAGCTAATCTCCCCCTCTTCCTAGCAGGGATGTAACAGGCTCTTCTTTTCACTTGCATCCATTAGCCCCCATTAGACAATCAAGGTAAGATTTTAATTTCTGCAGAGCTCTGTCCCCTGCAGAGAGAAACAACAGCCACACAACACAAATTACCTCCTTCCAAACCCAGACCCAGTGGGACACTCATGCACTGTAGCTCTTATGAGCCCAGGCATATCTCATTAGCAGATAATCAGCAAGCCACTCATTAACTAAAACATGAGCATCTTATTACAAGAATAGTGGGAACACTGCAAAGGATACTTTTACCACATTTCATATGATTTGTTGTGATTTTGAACATCCGGCCCCATGATTTTGTGTTTCAGAGATTTTTTTTTTTAATGTAAACCAGCATCTGAATAAGTAAAGATTGTAAGAATGTATGATATTGTCTGTATGTCAGCCCAGGACATGTAAATGCAAAACTTGAAATCGAAATGTATGCATTCAGCATAACTTTTTTGGTCTACAGAGGAAATAGATTTCAATGTGATTTATGCATAAGTAGATGCAAAATAAATCTAGCAACATTTTAAAATATTCTCAAAACCAATGAGAAGCATTTCTGTCCTGAGCACAGGGATCTTGACTCAAGAGGGAGCTAGGTAGCTGGTTTTATAAGCAGAGCATTTCAATATTCTTACTCATTTTCATTTGAAAATTAAGAAATTAAATAAACCTGTTTGTGCTCACAATTGATCTTGTTGACAAGAAGACAGTTAAGAGTTTTGTCCCCTAGGATAGAACCCATGACTGCATACTGATGGTGATTTCACTGAAAGATTTAAAATGAGCACCCAATTTCAGCTGAGCTACCTTTTTCATTAAACTGCAGAATAGTGTTCAAGAAATCCTTCCTTTGCACCTTCTCTTTTCAGACAAGAATTCAGAGGATACTCAACTCTTTTCTGAACTAGTAAAGCAAAAGTAAACACAAGGCCTAGTAGCATTGTGGAATCACAGAATGGCCTGGGTTGGAAGGGACCTTAAAGATTGTCTCTCTCCTACCCTGCTGCCATGTTCAGAGATACTTTTCACTGGACCAGGTTGCTCAGAGCTCCTTCCAGCCTGGCCTTGAACACTTCCAGGAGTGTCACTCAGCTTATTCTTCATTTCTATAAGAAAACTGTAATGGTATCTGACATACATTTTTTGTTGCAAATAAAAATTTTTCAAGAGATCAAAGGGAGGTACTGTGACCTGATATTTTGCTGCATGGTTTGCTAAAATGCTTTTTCCAGGTAAAACTGGTTTTACTGGCTTCAAACATGCATTAAAAACAAAATGAACCTAAAGAAGTCTTTGCAGGAGACAAACTCTATCACAAATGTGGACAGAGCCATCCAGATGCAGCAGTGACAAAATTATGGCAAGCTAGATGAAGTAAGGAATGACTTTACAGAGAAAGATAATTTTATGGAATCCCTTACAGATTTTCTCTATAAATCTTTTTAGGGGCTGAAATTTGTGATTAGTGGTACCAAAGTACTGGAAAACCTCTACTGTAATAATAATAATAAAAATAGACTGAATCATAGGAGGAGAGCAAAAGTAAAATACAAAAATATGTACTGTAGAAAATATTTTGAGCAAAAAAAGGAATGTGTTTATGTTTCTGTGCTGGCTGGCAGGGATGCACCTGGCAGCTTGATTTCCTGCTGTAAACAGTAGGAAAAGAAAAGTGTACCCAGCTCTCCCAAGTGGGCAGATGGGAGCCATTTATTTACTGTTTCTCCAATACAAAACTCAACTTTCTAAAAACAATTTTCAACTTTCAGTTATGACTTCTTGCAAAATTAAGATGATGTTTTCATCATTCCAGTCAAACTTGTGTTTGTGACTTCTGGTCCCCTAGAAAGTGTTGTGGGGCAGGGCCCGAAGATGGGCAAGGATGAGGGTTTGGCTCTAGAATGGGGTTAGCAGTGTGAGACCCTGTGTGCTAGTGGCAGCACAAAAACCTTGGTACTGCACCAAACACTTTGGCAGAAGAGTCACCCCTTAGGATGACGTGGATGTCACCAGCACTGGGACTCTTCCCACAGCCAAGAAGGGAACGTAGCAAACTCACTCCTCCAGTGCCCAGTGTTTCCTGCTGTTCCATGACTGATAACCTCTCTATTGGTTGCAGAATAGGTGGAAGGGAAAGCAAAGCCTAGCCACAAAGCGTTAAGTAAAGCAAGGAAGAACATCTGCAGTCGTTTGTCTGGAGGAAGGTTCCTCCCCATCCCTGGCTAATGAATACAGAATTTGGACAAGGAAGGAGGGAGGGAAAAGCCTTATGGCCTTTTGGCACTTGCATTCCCCTTCTTGTCACCGAATTGTAGAATGGGAAAGTGTTACACAAGATTTGGTCCTTTCACAAATAAGGAGGGTGCTGGAATAGATTGATTTATTTATTTAAGCTGTACAGTAATAGTTTTGCTCTCTGAAGTGACAAGGAATGCTTGTATGAAGCAGACATACTGGTGAAACTTTATGAGTCTATAAAAGCAAACACATAAGCCCAAGCCTTGTCACCCCCACTCCTAAATTCAAAGCATGTGACAAACAAGCACTACACCAAAATCTGCAGAAGTTATGTTTAGTTAATTGCATTAGAGTTTATTTACATATCATAATTTACAGCAGCAGGAAAGTCTAAGCTAACAAAAATGGACATTACTTCATTTCTAAATCATATTTCTTAGTACGTAAAGAAAATACTATTTAACGAAGGGTTAAACTTCACTTTCATGCCAGAAAGACATCCAAGTTCATTCTGCTGTAAACAAATTCTACTGCCAGTTAACAGGCATTATTACTGTAACTCTGAGAAAAGTTCTTAAATAACTGTGTTTGCCATGAATACATCGAATAATATATTAAAAGATCAGTCTGTTCCTTCAGCTTGGCAAATGTTGACGAGGCATTTGCCATCTAAGAGAAACATCTCAAACATTCAGCTTAACAGTGTTGAAACCTAATACCCCTTGGGGGCAATGAAAGTTACACCTAGAAAACTCAAATGAACAGAAGTGGACTTTAAAATATCATATGAGAAGCAGCAAGGAAAGAATTGACAACAGATTCCTGCATTAGCTCTTCTTGTTTGATGCCTGATGACAAGCCACATATAGTACTAAATCCTAAATTACAGAAACATTACATATGTGACAGGAAGAATGTGAAGCAAGTTATTGGGCTCTGCAATATGGGAACCAGTATGCCTGGGGTGAGGAGAGGATGGTACAAGCAACCCAGAAATGCTAACACAGCCCACTGACCAGGGCTTTCTGTTTCGTAATTCTGTTGGTTCTGGTGGGAAGGAGGAGGTAAAAAACACTGTAGAATATGTCCCTTTTCCACATCAGTGAGGAGATGTCCAGCCAAGCAGCAACAGCCCTTTCCACTCAGGAACACAGCAAAAGGGCAGCAGAGGACAAGCCAGCAGGATGAGACCCTTTGCCATGTGGCAATTGGTTCTTTAAGGTTCTCAATGCAGCAGCTACAGAATTGCTAATGGCTGCTGCTGAAATGAGGGTTGTTTTTGATCTCTGATAATACCTGTGGGTTTCCCAGTGGAGAATTAACTATTCAGCCATCCAAATTCAGCCAAATCAAAACTTGGCAAAAATAAAAATTTCCATTTTGGCATCCAAACATTCAAAATACTTTTTCTTCGCTGTTTTTGAATTATGAGTGGAAAATGACACATGTGCATTCACACAGCTAAGCAAAAGCATACCAGGACTCCAAAGCCCACTTTTTCAAACTATGAAGTAATCACTTAGTTTTGTTTAAAAGTAGACAGTTATTAAAGCTGAAAAAAACCTGAGGTCAGTTAGAACTAGACATGAGAATGTCTGCAGGTTTTAGAAAAACACATTGAAGAACATTGTGACACAATCATATTTGAGGTACATATTGCTAATAACATGTAGACAGCCTGGGCTATATCCTTAAAAGTTTGTAAACATACATGGCTTTGTTTATTTATTTAACTTTAGGCTTTGAGTTACTTTGGAACTGGTTTTAAATGTCACAGAACTCCCAACCCACAGTAAAGAGGAAAGGGGTTCATGTGTCTTTGTTGTTTGAACTCTACAGAAGAGAGGACACATTTCCCATATTGCTTCCTTAGAGGTATGATATGCAAATCCCTACATAGAAGTAGCCAGAAGAGTTGCATTACCTTCACAAAAGGAGCAATACAACTTAGTGAGAAAAATATTTATAGCAAACATTTCCACCTCAATTCTTTTGACCAAACTGACATTTGGCAATACTACTTCAACACCCACCTTTGCACTGGTTGAAGCTGGCATTCACACAAGCACATGGACATGCCTTCCTCTGCTCTCACACCCTGAAAACCTCCCTACATTTAACTCTGACTGCAGGGAGCTTAGGAATTTCACCTATAACAGCACCTGAAGTCTTAAATAGCCCAACAAGTCCTTTTCAACTTTCTCTTCCTACGATCAGGGTCTCCAAACACCAACCTGGATGCTCCAGCTTGAGGAGAGTGGTAACAGCTGCTTGGCACAAGACTCACCAAGGAAACATAAAGTACATCCTCAGCTTTCCAAATAGACTGAAAAAGTCAGCAGCGTCCCATCAAAGTCACTAGGCATCACTCCCTGAGCAGCCACATCCCAACTGATCAACCCACACGTTTGATAGTAGTCCCCAAATTTATAACCTCCTCCCTGAGCTTTGGTTTGTTTCAATTTGTCCAGCTGATCTGCTCAGCTGTCAGGCAGCAACTGCCTGTCTGACCCCAGCACACATCTCACACTGCATCACCAGGCAGTTGCTGAACCCCTCATCTGAGCTGTTCTGCTCTGCATATACAGGATTCAGGTTCTGCTCCTGTTGTCCAGGTGATTAAGATATTATCCACTTCTGCAAAAGAGACAAAATGGGTCTTCAGGGCCCATTCTGAGGCAGGTTGTTTGGGGAGAGCTCTGAATAACAGGCAATGTGAATAAGAGGTGGAGAAAACTTTTTTTTTCATGGTGCTAGTTCACAGTGTTACCTATGATGGGACTGCCCAGGTGAAGGACTACTTTTAAATAACCATCAGGAACTGCCTTAGACTTGCCATGGCAACTGGACCCTTTGTTATGTTCACATTGCTGGTTATCAGACACATTTCACATCCATATTGCTAGAGAGCAAGTTGATATTCAGTCTTTAAGGGAATTTCAGAGCAATCTAAAAGACAAGAGAAAATAAGCCCATGCTACACTTTAGCATTTGTATACTTCTAGCTTTACCATCCAACATCCTTGTAGCACATGTTTTAACCTGAGCAGACAAGACCCAAAGGCCAGGAGCAGGGCTAGTAAGAATGGGGGGGAAAAGGGGAAATGCTGGTGGAAATTAGGTGGCTTTGAACAAGCTGCTGAGAGACAGAAGGCTTAAAATCAGCTGAGTAAACAAATTGCAAATGGCAGCCAGCAGGGAAATGTTTGAACCCAGTACTATTACTCACAAGACAATTCAAAATACGCTGTTTAAAATTCTAATTTGCTGTAGCAAAACTTGGGTATCTTCAGGAGATTTTAAAAAAAAAAAAAAAAAAAAAAAAAAAAGATAAAGAAGTAGAAAAATCCCCACCAATTTCTAAATCACAGCTTTTATTTGCAGATGCATTGTTCATTACTTTGTGCATTCTAGCCAGGAAGTCTAACATTAGGCTATGAGGGAAGGGTATTATAGGCTTTTAAATCATTCCTCATGTGTGCTTGAGGTGATTTATGTGACAGTTATGCACTGAAGTCCACATATTCACTTAGAAAAATGCACCTTCCAGAACAATATAATTAAGTAATAGGAATTCAATTCAGGTAGATTTTCCAGTTTCCTGTAGTGACCCCCAAACAAGAATGCTTGTCTGTAGACAACAAATTGAATTAGGATGTTTACTGGAAGTGGTAGATGACCTGACCCATTAAGCCAGCTGACATTTTATTGTCATTTCTGACTGAAAGGGCTATTCATGGAATTTTGTTTTCACTTCAGGTTTCTCTTGCATAATCCTCTGAGGCATATTATATGTTCTTCCTATAGAAAGGTTATGTTACTAGAATATCTTTGTGTGAAACACAGACAGCTGGCATTTGCTGTCATTTAACTTTTATATTGTCTTCTCAGACAAACCTTAATTTAAGATGCATTTTTCTCACATAGAAATGCTAGATCTGCATTTGGAAGTCACCTACATAAAGCTCCATTTGTCAGCATCTTTCTGCAGTGAGAATGCCAAGATTTGGTCTCTTCTTCATTACATTCTCTATCAATATTCTCTAACATGATTAACTACCTCTTAATCTGGCAACATGGTACTGAACTCCAACATGTTTTGATTTAAGTGTAAAAGTGTAAAAGACATTTGTAATAGTACTTTCCTAGCACATTATGTATAAGCAGCAATTCATTTGAACCAAGTCTGTAAAACAGAGCTAAACAACAGGATACAGATTGCTCTCAGACTTTGAGCTGCAATATATTACACCTGATTTACATAACTCCACAATGTGTTTAGAGCTTTTTGTGTCAGACTTGTGACTATGTGGTCACTAGGACTTTATCACCCAGATACCTATTAAATATGTGTAGAGAAATGAAAACATGAGATTGGCTTGGCACAGTACCAGCCTGTTGTTAGAAAATACACTGCATGACCTTATTGAAAATGCAGAGCACTAAAAACTTTCAGTGTGATTTACTCTTTTACTGTTTTTCCCCCCCCAAACTGGCAGCATCAGTCTTTTCAAAGCAAATTCTTTACTGTACACTATTTGATACTTATTTTCAGGTTCATCAAAGCAGTAAGAAGTTAATTAATCTTTTGACAACATTTCTCTGGATGGCATAGATTGTTCTTATGAATTTGACATATCATTTAGCTTCAGGGACTGATTGAAGGACACAGTTTTAAAAAATGTAAACAAAACCACTAAACTCCAAAACAACTAAGGAATCTGTGTTATGATTTTATGCTGACCACTATTGTGATAAGACAGTGAAGTTTTGTCAACAAATTAAAACTGCTTCCTACATCAAGGCTCAGCATATTTGACACATTCTATACCCACCTTTCTTGATGCTTATGTTGTTTCCTTCTTTCTCATTAGCTAAACAGATAGATAGATAGATAGATAGATAGATAGATAGATAGATAGATAGATAGACAGATAGATAGACAGATAGATGTATTTAAGAAGTCACAGCTGTGAGTTTTCTCACAGGTTGATTCCTTAGGCCATTATTTTGTCTTTTCATCTGCTACCTCACAAACTGATTGCCACAAATGAGGTTCCTTCCTGGGAGAGTGCCTTTGAAAGCCCAAGCGTGTTATCACATCACACCATGTAGGGAGCAGGAGCCCCAGTGACACAGAAGCCCATAAGAGGTATCTCAGAGGAAGCCCAACATGACAAAATGAAGGCCTCTGGCACACTTCCCTGCTTGTTCAAAGTAGAGATGTGAGCGCTGTCAAAGGCCATTCGAGGATATCCACACTCCAGATTGGCCAAACTACTATGTCTTAAATAATTGATCCTATATCCACCAGAGAGTTTTGTTTCAATACTTTGAAAGAATATCGCCTCTCGCGAAAATAACAGATTTCTCTGCATCCTCATCATACCTCCTCTGTAGCTAAAGTTTTTACAAATTTGTGCTCATTCTGCATGGGCTTTCACATGCAGAATGAATTAAGTAGAACTTAGTAAACTGTTCTTAAAAACTTCATTGAGAGACCTGACAGAGGAATAGAAAGGGTTCTGTCTTGCAGATCCCTGATGCTCCCTCTAGCAAAACCTTGAAGCAAATTCAACTATTAATTTTCCAAAAGCAATTGATTTATTCACATGCCTGAGATTAATTAAGTGCTTACAAATTCAGCAAGATTGGGTTCTTGGAGGACAGGGTTTTGAACTTTTTTTGCAAAGCAAAGCTCAAGGAAGGCACTTTTCTCCCATAATTTTGCAGTTTTTTCATATCAGAAAGATAAAACTATTTGGGCTTGAATTTCTAATTATTGCACGAATTTGGCATGAACTGCGCGTAGAAAATCTGATGCAATTGTTATTCATTATTCTAGGAATCCTAAATGCTGATGTAATGTAGCAATGTACAGGTTTTTTTCATGGGGAGGGGATGTGGAAGGGTGAAGAGGGCTTAACCTCGCAATATTTAAAACCAAGGTTGACTTCTAGCTCTGTAGGGAATTTAAAGGATGTCTTCGCTAAAAGCAGATGCGTACATACATATGTGTTTACACATATGTTCACACACAGTCAAGCTTGCTACAGGACCTAGAGGAATAGGATTGAATTTGGATAAGAGCCATCCTATAATTAATGAGGAACTGGTCACTCAGGCAGGAGTGTCAAAGGTTCTGACTGTGGTCCAAACCACATGGCTGTGTTTGGTTGGCTGTGGAAACAGAAAAGATTAACCACGTTAGTCAAAAGGGTTCTCTGGTCAAGACAGACTAACCTTTTGTAAATCCTAAAAGTAGAGGGCATCCTTTCCAGTTTGGTTACTGGGGAATGTTTTACAGTTATTTGGTCATAGGATCAGAGTATGGTTTATGTTGGAAGGTAAATAAAGATTATCTTGTTCTAACTCCCCTGCCATGAGTAGGGATAACTTCCACTGGACCAGGTTGTTCAATGACCCACCCAACCTGGCCTTGAACACTTCATCTGCTACTTCTCATGGCAACTGTGTCAGTGCCTCACCACCCTTATAGTGATGCTACCGTCCTCCTATTACCTAATATAAACCTTCCCTCTTTCTGTTTCAAATCATTAACCCTAATCTTATCACTCCATGCCCTCATAAAAAGCCCCTCTCCAGCTAGTTTTTAGGCCCCCTTCAGGTACTGGAAGGTGCAATATGGTCTCCCCAGAGTCTTCTCCCAGCTAAACAACCCCAACTCTTTAAGCCTGTCCTCATGGAAGTGCTCCAGTCCTGATCATCTTCCTGGTGTCCCCTGTGTCCTTCTCGTGCTGGGGACCCCAGAGCTGGATGAAGTGCTCCAGGTGGGATCTCACCAGAGCAGAGCAGAGGGTAGGAGCACCTTCCTAGTGGTCACCTGCTTTGGATGCAGCTCAGAATTCAGCTGGCTTTCTGGGATTCAAACACACACTGCTGGGAAGTGTCTGTTCTTTAAAAAGCAATCTCCTCTCTGCTCCCATGTATCTTTTACTGAACTGACTGCATATAAAACTATTATTGAGTTTCACTTGAATTTACACCTCAGCTATGACTGGCAACAAAATCTCAGTTGGAAAATTTCAGTCTGGACAAAATGGCTCTCTGGATTTACCTAGCTCCTTGGAAAAGGTTTAAAGTTGGTGCATGTGTGTCCATCACTGCAGTATAACCAATGTAGGTGTGATCTGAAGAGGTGAATTAGCAAGAGAATGATTTTATTTTTTGGCATGGCCAGAGTTAAATATGCTGTCATTCCAAGAAAGAAAATATTACATCCCAATATTATATTCTCAGAATACTTTAAAAGGTTACATAAACTTGTTTCAGTTTCTCCCCCTAAAAAATCTGTTTTAAAACCTGCAGTTTGTACTGTATAGACATACATAAAATTTCTCACAAAAGCTATCAAATATCGTGGCTTCTAAACAGTCAATGGTAACTCTAATATTTATATGTATCTCTGCTCTTCACAATGCATTCCTTCTTTGGAGGTGCTTGAGACTGCCTTCTGAACATTCCAGAAGACAGATTTACAAGCATAGCTACAAAAGATGCACCTGCAAAACCAGTCTTTACTGATTCAGTTTTTACCAGCCTGGAATGAGAAAGACAGCTCTGATTAGATACACAAATATGAATTTGTTCCGGAAGCCAGGGAGCCTTTATATTCAACATCTTTTAGTCTTTATGCAATACATGCTGAACAAACAAGTACTGAGTTCACTGAAGGGGAAGAATATGGTAACAGACTTCTGGAAATGTTCTGTCAAATGCTGTATAAATTAGTGATTTTAGACTAAGGCCAAAGAGAGATGCCAATGGAAGAAATTCAAAAGGAGCAGGTGCAAGTCAGAAGTGACAGAAGAAATACATTTTCTACTTATACAATAAAACTAATGAAACAAGAGCAGACATACTAAGATAATCCAAATAAAGAAAAACTTCCAACAACTATGGCCAAAGCCTTAACCAAGTATGCCTATAAACAGGCTGATAAATTAAGTACAAGCTCCTGTCCTATTTTATAGGAGGAACTTTACATTAGAGATAACAAAAGGTGGTACCTTCCCATTTGATGTTAGCATTCTGCCTCCCTCCTGGAGATACAATAGCCCTCCCTTCCCATCCATTCCATCAGTTCAAAGACCCCCCCTCCTAGGAATTTCCCTTTTGTTGTTGTTGTTTTTCTAGCATCACCACATATCCAGGAATTTCAATAGTCAGACTATTGTATCAAATAGAATCATTCACAGAAAAAAGCAACTTCAGTAATCTTCTTATAAAACCTTGGCATACTTTGCTGTTCTAACTAATCTCTTGAATTTTTGTGTTCCCAACTCATGTCTGATGGTCTACAAGCTTTTCTAACTAGTTTCTTTAATTTTTCTGGTCTCAACTCATGTCTGATGGTCTACAATTTCTGCTTCCCATTCCCACTGTCTGCTCTGGCATTTGGTACATCAGCTTCTGATGTGGTCACAGCTGCCCAACATCTGCCACAGACTGGGGTGACTGTGCTACTGACCAAAAGAATTGGAGGGAGATCTGGGCCACAATTTGACTGTTCACAAATTTGCACCAGACTTCAGCCAAACCATAATTCTTCTGCTCCTGTCTATTAGCAGTGCCATCTGAAAAATTAAAACAGAACTAAAAATAAAAAATCTTTTTCAGCATATGTTAAAGGAACTCAGATATATAACAGAGAGGTATTTTTGCCTCCTATTCCAAAGAAGTTAAGAGTATCAAGCACCACTTAGGATTTTCCAGTTGTAAATTATGTAAATATCGTAACATTGTATGTTTCAGAGCTACTGGACTAAGTTAGGCATCTCTTTTTCCTCTGTTCAACCTGTGGTAGTGATACAGGCAACTTACCTAGGTGGCTAAACAGGTAGATCCAAAAGATGATTATCTTCTTCTAAGGAAAGTGTCTGCCAGTGAGTATAGAGGGAGCCTAACTACTGCCTAAGCCTGAATGCCTCACTCCTGTGTAGCTCTTAGGTGAGAACATGAAGTTCTCACATAGTTCCTAAATGCAGTTAGATGTGTAGTAAAACAAAGAAAACTGAGAACTGTAGATCAAGACACACCCTGGTATTCAGACAGAGAGATGTTTACACATCACAAGATTGTTCCTTTCAAAAAAAAAAGGTTGGGACTACATTCATTGCAAGTGATGGGCATCAGCAGGAGACAGATACCAAGGTATCTCTGAATAAGTGAACTTCTATGAGTGAGAGTATCTGGATTTTTAGCCTGGCATCTAACTACTGCATAAATAGACCTTCTAAACCTGTAGTGACTAATGTTTTGCTGATTTGTGATCATAACATGGAGGATTAGGATTAAGCAGTTCTGCTGAAAATAAAAGATCTTGGATTATAGCTTGACAAAACATAGTTTGGGGTCAGGGCAATCCTGTCATGATTTAAAAGACAGGTCAAGCAAAATTCTCATTTTCATCACAGCAACTAATTTACAGCAGAACACATATGGTCTGAGGATCAGCCAATACAGGTACTTGAGAGTAAAAGGAAACTCAAGGGATGCATAACATTTTTAAGAGATGGACATTCTGTGTCAAAATGCTGCATCTCAAACACTGTCAGTCTGCTGATCACAAGCATCCTGTTACCATTTCCACCTGTACTACCATAGTGTTATGCTCCTCAGGTACTCAGTCCTACTAATGGGCTCTACGTGTCAGCAATAAACTCAGCTCAGAATGGCTTGTGGTGCAAAATGGTCTTAGTGTGTCACCGTCTCTTAATTCTCAAAAACTGGCAGAAGGGCTAAGATAAAAGAGAATTAAATTACATCCCTGACCCCTTGAAATTTCCAGTCATCCCCCAGAGATAATTTATGAAGTGTTGCCACCTTGATACACTGAGTATATTCATGGTCCCACAAGGTCACCCATATTTGTGCAGCATAGTTTGTAAATTCTATGGCTGCAACAAAAATTATATTCTAATACAAATAAAACAATATTCTAGGACTCCCTCCAGGGCCATTAATATTTCCTCTGCTCAGTTAGTTTTGGCTTTGGACAATTACAATAAAAATACATGTTAACTACAGTTCTCCTACTTTCTCAAGTGCTGGAATTCTGGGGAGTAAAATCTAAAAGGGCAAAAATTATTTAAAATTCTTCCTATATCTAGATACATATGTCATTCAAAGTAACTTTTAAAGTATTTTATATTACATACTGGTCTGTCTGTCTATCTATTGAGATAAATAGTAATAAACTTCACAATAAATCAAAGACACAGACACTTGAAATCTTCCTCACTACCGCATCCCTCATACTCAAAAGTCCCCTGCCTGCCTGCCTGCTGTCCAGGCCTGGGACAGCAGCTCCATCAGACATTTTTCTGATGTACCACAGCTAGATAATGGCCTACATCTGTAAGAGCCATTAAAAGCTACATGCCCTAAGCTAAGACCAACTAACATGTAATGGCACAAATAAGTTTGCTATCAAAATCACATTGCTACTGGAGTTAGCTTACTGTTGTACACACTGCCAGGCCACTCAGAGTTTGGGAGACATAACAGAGTTAAGAGTCACACCTGAGGCCACTCTAACAATTTAACAATGTAGGAGATCAGGGTCCAGTGCCCAGCACTATTCAATCTTCTACAAAAAACTATGGTAAGATCTCACAGAAACATCAAATCTCTGCCACTGTCATTGTATTAATTGAATTTCTGTAGCAATATCAACCCTTCATTGTCATTACTCTGGTTTTATTGTCAAAGTAAGACCTGATTTTCTGTGCCACTGCCACTGGTGCATTCTCTGGCCTGAGCCCCACTGAAATAGCTCTGTGGTTTCAGCCCAGATGGTGAGTACCCAGAGCAAAGGAGGACCCCCTAGACTCCAACGCTATATCTGCATGTAAGCTTCCAATTTCTGTAGCAGAGCCTTGGTCCTTTCTTTGGTGCCCAGGCCAAACCAGAACCTATCATCACTACACCCTGTACATATCCCAAGGCCTATTTTGTACAGTTTCTTTTTCCTTTTTTGGCAGTCAGATGCAACGTATAAATGTAGTTTTAGAGATGGAACACTGCTGAAACGAAAGGACTCAAAGTGTTAACTATGAATAAGATCCAGTCCAGGTCTCATTAATGATGCTGGCAGGTCCTGGTCTTGCTTCTGACCCACTATAATGGAGACCAGCAGTGCTGTTTTTAAAAGTCTGCCAATTCTTTTACGCTTAATGACAGTTCCTTTGCAAGCACGAAAATTGCTACAGTCACACAGATAGACAAATCTGAGAGTCTTTCACTGACTGGACTTTCTTTGGAGGTACATGACAGTGGAAATGGGGATCTGAACAGCAGTGAGATTGTGCAGTCAGGCTTCTGATCATGGGCCATGTGTGTAGCTTCCACAATGCAGTCCCTAACCATGCACATGGTGCACAGCCTGGCTCAGATGCAGAACACTGGGAACGGGCTCCTTTTCCTGCAGCAACTGCAGGACACCCTCATTCAAACTCACACAGGGGTGTGAGGATGCCACTACTGAAAAGAAATTATGTAGTGCTTGAAAAGGGGTGCAGATCAGTTGGATTTTTTCCCATTAGCACTGCCATGCTGTCATGCACCAGATCACCTTTATTGAAGAGACTTCAGAGATCTTTGGTAACAGATATCCCCAGATACCAGACTTTGAGCATACAACACAGAATTGTGCTGCCTGTTGGCAATGAGCAGTTGGTACTTGAATCCATTTTCAAGAAGCAAAGCAGAGATGAAATCAGCTGCAGGCTCTGGAGAACTGGAAGAAAAAGCTTCCCAAACACAATCCATGAACTGATAAGTCCCCAGAAGTCAAGGGCAATCCATTCAGCACTACGAAATGCATCCCAGGAACATTAACTTCCTGAGAAAATTAAATACTGTGAATATTTCTGGCAGATACTAGAAAGCTAAATATATTTCCTTAACTGCAAACAGTCATTTAACACAGTAGGTTATACAAATAGATAAAAATTTCATAACCTGTTTTATCTTTGCTTTTAAAAATGTTCCAGTATAATATAAGACTTCCTTGCCAATGCACAGGGTTTTAAGGTACCTTCATTGCCTTTAACCACTTCAGCAATCTGACAGAGCTGTGCAATATACATAGGAAAGGCAACCTTTCCTCTTGAGTCTACTTAAATGCAATTTTTTTCTGTACAATGCTGAGCATTGTAGGGATAGCTCCAGAGCAGCGCAAATGCAGTACTGGTGCTGCAGAGACATTACGTGCAACACTAAGCTATATTTGACTTCTGACAAAAATCCTCTTAAAATCAACCCCATCAACATCTGCAGGAAGTCTAATGCAGCTGGAGCCATTTCCTTATGTTTAAAAGAGAGCTAATTAAAAATATAAAAAAATCAGATGAGACCTTACATTTACTAATAACGTTTGATTCACTCCTGATGTGTTTTCTTCAAACTGTATCTCAACCTGAGTGGGAAAAATCCCAGACATACTATTTCTAGACACATTCAAGTTCCAAGCTTCCCTGGGTCTCTGATTTTGTGTCATTAATGAAGATCTGCTGAAGGAACTAATGCTTCCTTATGTTCTCTTGCACTGTAACCAAGGCTGGTGACATCGTCTGGCACCAAGGTCTCAGCACTGATAAACTCAACTGCTTTTACTTCAGCTAGTGAACTGTATGGTTGTGCAGTTCACCTGCAAGTGCTGTCTGCATTTACCTGCTTGCTTGTGATCTCCAGAGCAGAAAATATTTGTCCCAAAACAGAGATCTAAGCTGTGACCCAAACACAAAAAGTTCCTGGGTTAGAAACCCTAGCAGTGAAGGTGAGAGAAAGCCCCCCAAAACTGCACTTCTACAGCCTTTGACTCTACTTTAGGACATAGTATACAACTTTTCAAACCTCTGACACTCTTCTGTCCTTCAGGAAGAAGCAACAATGATGGCAATGATGGAATCTTTAGCAACCAGAAAATAAGGTTTGTACGTGAAGGGCTGCAAATCATGTTCACGTTCTGGGAGGATATATAAGGAATGCACCCAAAATACTGTATATTTATGGCACTCCAGAGGTTTTGATGGCAGTCAGGGTTTTCCCCATTTTCTATTCCCTCTTTCACTTTTGGCAAAGACCAGTAATTCTACTGCCAAAACAAGTCTCAACCCATAACCTATCTTCTTGAGAAAAAAAAAAAAAAAACAGCACAGTTGACAGCAGCTTTTCTCCAATTCAGATGTTCTTCTTCAGTTTCTGAAGAGCCAGAAAATATGGTAATTTGGACTGGTGAGATGCCTTTTCTTCCCGTGGAGATGCTAACATTGATTTTAACACCTTACTGTTTTATTCCTGAGGATAAGAACCAATGAGAATTGCAGCTTCTGAGTGTCTCTCAAAAATAAAAAAAAAAATAAAAAAAAAAAGCAAAACAAAAAAACCCCACATAACAACCAAAGAAAACAAAAATCCTGAAACAAAAAAAGCTCAATCCTTAATACACTATTTTGATCACAGAAGTTCAGTTCATTGTGTCCTTTCAGATGTTTTAGAAAGAAAAACTAAAAAATTACAAGATACCATGAGTCAGAGGAAGACACAAAGTATTAGTTGTCATAGGAAACCCACAGTGCTTCCTCTTTGCTGCTTCACTACTTTAAATCATTTTATGGCTCTCTTCCATACTAGGATTGTTCTTTTGGAAGTTCATTCTATTCCTAATTCCATCTTCAAATGCAGCTGGCTAATGTTGTGTGGATGTTCAGCTGTGTCCTCTGGGAGGAGACTCCTCTCTCTAACCAAGTCATGCGAAAGTTTGACAGAAAGCATGAAACAAAATACCTAGTTTGTTACCACAATGGCGATGTGGTGTTGTCTGTGGCCATGACAACAAAGATGCAGTTAGAGTATTAAGTGTGGATGCTTGCACATCAACCTGTAAATAAATGAAAACAAATCGCAGGGAGAATGTGTCTTAATTTAAGAAATGGGACTCTGCAAGGAAAAAAGCATTATTGAGGACTTCCACTGAGTCAAAAGATCATGTTGCACGGGGCACACCTGGTGACAAGGCCAATGTGCTACAAGGCACAGAGATTTCTCAGCCACCTTGTGAATAAAACCTACATTCAGCTCACTACTATCAAGCAATAGAAGTGAACAATTAATAAAGACTTCTTTTTTTTTTTTTTTTAAAGTAATATACATTTGGATCTCTTAAATATTTGCATTTCTGTTACAGATAATTCTTTGAGATTCATGCTGAAAAACAGTGTTTCAAAGCAAGTGATGTTTTCAAATTGACATTCCCAGGCTTCTTTTATAAACACTGGCTAACCCTCCCTAACAGATTTTTAAGTTATGAAAATAAAACTAATGCAAAATTTTAAAACTAAAAATTCATATAAATAGGATAATATTTGCCTCTGCTGTGGTGTTCTGCTTTTCTATTTGTTCATCTCTCCATCCCAAAATTTTAGGTAACAAACTGTCTCTGTCTGCTTCCTGCTCGGCTTGTTCAGGGCATAGCACAATCTGAATTAACAATACATAAGAGTATGCTTTTTAACATTTCAGACTGTATTTGACCTATATTTCACCAGGCTATTTCACCAAAAAAACCCTTGTGGAAGCAGACAAGCAACACCAAGTTATGTTGTAATGAACAGCATTAGAAAATAAAATTTAATTCAGGCAGAGAGATAGAGTCATTGCTCCTCTCTTCATGCCAAAAAATGGTGGACACCTAAACCAAAAATGTTTTGAATTTTTTTTTTTTGCTTGATCTTGTCTACAAATGAAAATTGATTGTGCTACATAACTAGGTTTTGGCTTTTGTTAATCTACTACAGTCTGCTTGTGTGGGAAAGAGAAAGATGGTAAGTGGGAAAGAGGTTAGTTGCAATTTACAATCTATCCTCATGCTTCACTTGCATCCCTTTCCAGAAATGTCTCCATCTTTCTGTCTGTCCTAAATGCCTTCACAATCCCTGGAGCTCCTCATATCTGTTTAAACATCAAGACTGGAGCTGCTATCAATGAAACGGAAGACTAAAAGTCAATACAACCAATTCTTCAAGATGATGATCAAAAATCAAACTTATGTAAAGCTAATTAAGGCTTGACATGTATAGAGCAGAACTATGACCTTTTGATGGCAGGCTTTAGAAGTCATCACACATGAATTTTCTCCACTGAGAGAAATATTAACTATAAATTATATAACAATAATCAAAAATAATATGTTTGTGATAGAAGATCTTAAAAACTTATTTAGTCAGCACAGCTAATCGAAATGGTCAAACTAATGGTCACACTGTGTTGCTGTAACAGATGGAATTGTTGGGCAGGAAGTGTTTCATTGACAGAATATACTGATAAGCCTGTTTTTATTTAAGAAAAAAAAGAATTCAAGTCTAGTATGATTCACAACAGCAGCAAAATACTTTGGATTTGTTTTCAGTTCTATCAGACAACAGCTGAACATATTGTTCAATAATCTGTGATGCTGGAAGTCCTAAAAAACAATCTTGTTCTCAAATATCCAGCTATTAGCTGTCTGTTGTAAAGAGCACATAGAGTCACAGAAACACAGAATATCTTGAGCTGGAAAGGATCCACAAGGAACATCAAAGTCCAGGTCCTGGCCTGCACAGAGCCATCCCCAAGGGTCACACCAGGAAACTGCCTGAAAACGTTGTCCAAACACCTCTTGAACTGTGTCAGGCTTGGAGCTGTGACCACTGTCCTGGGGAGCCTGCTTCAATCCCCTACCACCCTCTGGGTGAAGAACCTTCTCCTGATGTCCAACCTAAACCTCCCCTGACAAAACTCCAGGCCATTCCTTCAGATCTGATCCCAGACCAGAGATCAGTGCCTTGCCCTTCCTCTTCTCCTCATGAGGATGTTGTAGACTGTGATGAGTTCTGCCCTCAGCCTCCTCTCCTTCAGGCTGAATGGACCAAGTGACCTCTCCTCAACAGCTTCTTTTCCAGACTCTTTGCCATGTTTGGGAGTCTCCTTTGGATGCTCTCTAATAGTTTAATAGTTTTTTTTTTTATTGTGGCACCCAAAGCTGCCCCAGCACTGGAGGTGAGGCTGCCCCAGCTCAGAGCAGAGCAGGACAATCCCCTCCCTTGCCTGGCTGGTGATGTCCCCTGATGTCCCCAGGACAGGGTTGGCCCTCCTGGCTGCCAGGGCACTGCTGGCTCGTGTTCCACTTGCCATTGTCCCAGAGCCCCAGGGCCCTTTCCATGGCACTGCTCTCCAGCATCTCCTTCCCCAGGCTGTCTGTACATCCAGGGTTGTCCTGGCCCAGTTGTGCAGTCCAGTTCTTCCCCTTGTTGAGCTTCATGCAGTTGGTGATTGCCCAGTCCTCTCATTTGTTGAGGTCTCTCTGCAGGGCCTTGCTGTGCTTGAGAGAGCCAACAGGTCATCCCAGTTTTGTATCTTTTGTGGAGATTTTACCCACTGCCCCTTCTAGTCCTGCATCCAAGTCATTCATGAAGATGTTGAAGAGAGCTTAGAGCTGAGGATGGAGCCCCGTGGAGCCCCTAATGTCACCCCAGTCACTGTAACCCTTTGTGCCTGACCCATGAGCTGCTCACCCATCACAGGATGTGTTTGTCCATCTGAGGGCTCATGTTTTGTCTGAAAAGACTCTATGACAGACAGTATCAAAAGCTCTGCTAAAGTCAAAGAAGATACCATCAGCTGGCTTTCCTAGATCAACCGTGTAGGTTATCTTGTGATGAAAGGAAATCAGGTTTGAAAAGCAGGACCTTCCAGTCATGAAGCTGTGCTGGCTGTGACTGACGACTGTGCTGTCCTTCAGGTGCTTTCCAAATATCTTCCAGAACAACCTTCATTACTGTCAAACCACTGTGGCCTTGCAGCCTCAGGTAGAGAAGTTCCTGAAAACATATCTATCTGACAAGCACACTCAATGAAAAAGCAAGTTTTAATAGCATCAGATCCAGCCATAGAATAGATTCCTGTGCTCAAAAAAGTGAAGTAACACTACCTTCACCTCAGCTCCCCAGCCTTGATATGGAGACAACAAAGCCCACTTACTTTACATGCAGCCTTCCTAATTCTCCAGGCTAAAGGTCCCAGCAGAAGCCTTCCTAGGTTTCCCTTCTTACTAACACAGAAAGGTTCACTTTCTTCCTGGTTCCTGATCTGTAACTGCAAATGCATGAAGAACTGCTAAGTTACATACGCAGAGTTGCTGAAAAGGCTGGGTGTTATAACAGCCTTGTGTAATGAACACTTGCATTTGAAATGGGACCCATGCCTATAAAGAAGATAGCATAAAGAAGGAACACCTGAAATTATTAAATCTTTTGTGTATTCAAAACATTGGATACACAGCAAAAAGTTCACTCAGTGTAATTGATGCTGCTGTGTTTATAAAGGGTCTTTCAACAGAGAAAGTAGAAAACATCATTATTCATATTGTGATTTAGGATACGTACATAAGTTGCACAGACCTGAACATACAGCACTTAAATTAATTCTCTGTTGATCGCATATGGTAGGAAATCCATATTTTCAAGCTGGGTTAATAAGAAATAAATTAATTAAATTAAACTAAACCCAAAAACTTGAGGAAGTTTCTGCTGTCAGACTTCGTGTATAACTTGGCTGTCTGTTCTGGAAGAGCAGGAAGCTTCAAATGAGGTCCTTGTACTGTGGCAGTGAGGCTATGGTTTGTCTTTATTTTGGACAGAGTGAGGACAGGGTGAGCCCTGCCCGAAAATACCTGCCCAAAAATAATCTCCAAGACAAACAAACCATCAAAACAGAAACAAACAAACAAACCCTGCCCAGACAGTGCGCACATGGAATTCATATCCATGATAGTATATTAAAGTCAGTGGAATGCCAGCAAAGTCACTGAAATTAATGGGAAAACCAGAACTAGTGACAGCAGCCAAACCAAAGGAGACTGACCACACTTTTCTGCACCAGCTGCAGTGACACTGCAAGATTTTCTTCCAGGTCATGGTAACAGCTGATAATAAAGAAGATTTTTTTCCAAACAATAAATATCTCCAGAGGTTCAGAAAGCAAATATACTTTCAAGACAACTGCAATAAGGAAGACAACCTCTCTCCTCCCTTTAGTACCCTTCTCAGTGCCATTTTATTGTGTGGACCCAGGGGCATTCAGACCCATACTTAAAGGACACTTAGCAAAGAGGATGCAGGAAAACCAGATGTTTGAGACATGCCTTGTACATGTTACAGACCCTACTGTGGGAGAGGATCGTGCCAAACTCAGGATCTCTAGGTTATTATATAGCTTGGTTTCCCTGGAAGCTCCTGCCACTCTTGTGTTTTAAATCAGATTCCTAGGTTTGTCATTGTCATGTCTGTTCCCTAAAAAGCTCAGGACTGTAGCTGACACAGTAAGAGACCTCTGGGCAGCAGATGGATCTTCACCTTGGTGAGTCCTCTGCCACTTCTCCCCTTCTCTGCTTGTAACAAGCAGAATAAACCAGTTGAAAACCATCCCACCCTCAAAGCAACTCTCTGTTGATACAGAAGGCACCCCAGTCAGCTTCAGCCTGGACACAAATCTGCCCTTTGAAATTGAAGCCTCTTATTTTAGGGAAAAGGAAATTTCATATGTATTTCTTCATTAAACACTACTTTCTCTATTAATTTTTACCCATTTTTTACATACACAAAATCAAGCAATATAGAATTAGTGAATACAGAGAGGTTATCAGAGTAAGAAAAAGACTAGAAAAACCAAGACACGCCTGTGTGGGAGTCAGCCTGACCTGTATTCCAGGTCAGGCAACCATTACTAAAGAAGACCTGTACCCCAGCCCTAGGCCTGAGGAGGCATTTGTTGAGTTGTGGTGATCCCAAAAGAAAAAGCTCCAAGGAGTTATGGGATTGCCCATGTTAATGCCTTATACATATTCCCAACCCTCATTTTCCAGTTAATCATCACCACTCCCAATCCCTAGAATGTTCCCCCTTCCTTGTATCCCCATTGGTCCTCAACTGATGCAGTGTCCCATCCAGCCTACCCCATTGGACCCTACCTTCCCTTACTCCACCTCTGCACCACTTTCCCCTATACCCATTGGACCCTAACCTCGACTCCACCCCCTCTCCTACCCCACATTTATACCCTGGACCTCCCTACATCTTCCTCTTCAGCCACCAACTCCTACAAAGACCTTGTCCCCTTGGTTAGCATGTTTGGATTTTTGGGCCTCATCCCACATTTACTTTCACTATTATTAAAGTGTTTGATGTTGCTAAGTTATGGTCATCACACCGCTCTTCTTTTATTTTTGCCACAATTGCTCTAATATCAGAAGAACCCTAAAAAATATTGTCAGGGACCACCCTCACCCCAACACACCTGAAATTAAATCAGGCCAAGGATGTCAAGGATAGTGAAATACATCACCAACAAAATACATCAATAACAAAAGGAAAATAAAGGATGATGTGGGCTCACTGCTAAATGGAGAGGGGCCCCTGGTAGCAGAGGACAGAGAGAAGGCAGAGTTCTTGAATGACTTCTTTGCATTGGTCTTCACTGCTAAGACCAGCCCTTGATGATTTCCAACTCAGGGTAAAGGAATCTTAGAAGAAAGGTATTCCAATGGTGAAGGACTGAAGAATGCCTAAACAAAGTTGACATCCACAAGTCCAAGGGCCCTCACAGGATGCATCCCCAAGTGCTGAGGAAGCTGGCAGGCATAATAGCCAGGGAGCTCATGATCATGTTTGAAAGGCCATGGAGATCAGGAGAGGTGCCTGAGGACTGGAAGAATGCAAATATGACCCTGGTCTTTAAAACAGGCAAGAAGGGAGCTACAGGTTAGTCAGCTTCACTTCAATCCCTGGAAAAGTGATGAAGTACATCATTCTGAAGACCATCTCTGTCCACATGGAAGAAAATAAGTTGATCAGGAGTAGTCAGCACGGATTCCCTAAAGGTTAGCCATGTTTGACCTGCCTGATTGCCTTCTGTGATGAAATAGCTACATGGATGGATGAGGGGAGAGCAGTGAATATTGTCTGCTTCAACTTCAGCAAGGATTCCAGCACTGTCTCTCACAACATCCTCATAAGCAAATTCGGGAACTGTGGATTGGATAAATGGACAGTGACGTGGATTGAGAAGTGGCTGAGTGCCATACCCTAGAGGGGAGTAATCAGTGCCACAGGGTCTAGTTGAGGTATGTCAATATTGGTGTCACCCAGTTCAATTCTGGGCCCAATCTTGTTTAACTTGCTCATCAATGACACGTTCACTGATGAAGCTGGGAGGAGTGGCCAATGCCCCAGAGGGCTCTGCAGTCCTTCAGAGGGACCTTAACAGGCCAGAGAGATGGGCAGAGATGAATGTGATGAAATTCAACAAGGGAAAATGCAGAGTCCTGCACCTGGAGAAGAATAACTCCAGGCATCATACAGACTGGGGGCTGATCTGCTGAAAAGCAGCTCTGCAAAGAAGGACCTAGAAGTCCTGGTGGACAACAAACTGGGCATGAATCAATTCTACCGGGATGATATTGTTAGCTAATCTTTTCAGGACCATTTATTCTGTGCGAATGTTTTTCTCCTCTACTCCAGAGACATACGTGATGAACCGCAGGAGTTTCCTGAATTTGTCAGAGGGTAGTGTTAATAGTCAGGAGCCCAGGGGTTTCCATGCAGTGGAGAAACTTGCCCAACCTCAAGGAGATTTTTTCAGTGCAATTAATTTATAATGTTTCATTTTTGTTCAGGTTACATGGAACAAACACATAAAGACCACAAACCTATTTCACCTTCTGGGAGTGCAGCCAACAAAGCAAAGAGATAATTGATATTCTTCACTCTTGTTTCCTTTTGGAAAAATTTCTAGCCTTTATTTTCTCTGTGGAAGAACTCCTTAAAATCATCTTCACGTGCAGAGTTGAAACACATCTACAGTCCCACAAACAGTTCCTCACATTCACAGCCTGCTCCATAACCAGCTGCAATCCAGATGCCATGTGACAGCATCAATTGTAAAGTTGAGTCCAGACTATAAATTCTGCCTTCCCATGAGCAGACACACAACTGTCTGCACCATGCATGAACGTCATTGATGTCCCAGGACCAGCTTGCCAGTAAGCCAAGGACACTGAGGGATCCAGCAAGTGCCAGCACAGATGGACCTGCCAGGCGAGGAAGCTCAGGGTTATCATCTTGCCAGCAGTGCAGTGTCACCCCAAATTCAGATATTCCCTGGGCACAGATGCCCCTGAGTGCACAGCCTGACCACTGCTGCTAGCCCAGGATGTGGTGTGCACACCAGGTGAGGTGGCAGAGGAGAAACTGATGCTTTGCTATCACCTCTGAGATCTGTTTGAGCACAGCACACTTCAGCCTCCTGCTTTCTCTAGACCTCCTTGAGTAACATAGCTGGATCATGTCTGGGCTTATGGTTCTTCACAGTCCTTAAGCAAAGAGGTTTATTTAAGTTACAAAGACCAGACCTTCTATAATTATCCTTAAGAGTGCCAATTCCGTATATATTAAGTTTGGAAATATTAATGGCGTCACAAACTGAGCTTGAATATGTTTGAACACTTGGTTAACTGGAATACTTGGTCTCTCACTGCTCTGTATCTCACAGGTACATGGGAATCACCACAGCCACACCGTCTTCACTTCTAGCGTGTAACAAGTTTAACTTCAGTGGTTAATTTCTTTAATAATAACCTTCATATTCAGTATTTTTTTCTGTTACTAGACAGAGAGAGAATTGACACAACTGGCTTCTTGCCTTCCTTTGGCCCACACTTGGTATTTCTCATAGTTCTCTGCCTTTTCACCAGCATGCATTAGTGCTATTACAGAAAATTCAGAATGCTGCTCAGCTTTGCTAAGGCTGTAATATTTATCTGTGTGCTCTATTAGAAATGCTCTTCATTGCCTCATTAGCAGACATCAGATAATCTCACTTATATCAGAATAGCATAAAAAGTTATCAGTCTGGCTAAGACACAGTACTTCTGCTCTCCAACGTTCTAATAAATGCATAGTTGTCTTAAACTGAGGCTTGCAGCAATTTAATTTTTGAGAGTTGTTTTAGACTAACAATAATGAGTTTAGAAAGACATTTTCAACTGTTCCCTGAAGATGTTCAAACTGCCAAGATCAAATAAAACTCTGTTATAATATAAGCACAATAGATTAAACATGTTTTTTGGGTTTAAACCTTTTTCCAGCAGTGACGTTGTAATCTGCAAGCCAGAGCTATATCATACACTGAAATATTCCCAACAGGAAACCAAAGAAAAATACAGAAAAACTCCCTGGAGCCTATTGAAATCTTACAGTCCTGAAATAAGTATTTCCCTCAGAAGTCAAATCACTATGCAGTGGTGGTAGGGTTATTCTACTTTCTAGTTACAGCTGTGCTTCATTGCCTGTATAATTGTAGAACATAAAAAGGAAGGAAGCAGGGGAGGCATTAAAGTCTCTGAATGTTTTTGATGGGATCTTTTTCTGTCCCAAGCGTGGGAGGTGAGAAAACATCAGAATATGGGTGTAGTAAAGGCAGCTAATGACACTCAACTGGATGTGAAAAGTCTCTTATGGGGAGTACAGAAATATGGCCAGGGCAAACTGGTTTATGGGCAGATGGGCAAAAATTTCTTGGAAAAAGTCCATGGCAGCAGAGTCGTCCTTAAAAATAGCACAAGTGGGGTTTAGTTTTCATTTTAGCGTTAGCTCCTTCTTCATCCAGTTTGTCATTGCAGCAAAATCTCTGGGAATACCAGCATCAGTGCATAGAAAGGTTAGAGGAGGTTTTCTGTATTTTTTCAAAGCCTGCTGAGGTGATTGGGAGTTTTCTCCTGGATTTCTGAAACTTCTTTGAGACCCCAAAAAGAAGAGGGTGCTTTTCTACAGAAGCACATCATACTTCTGCTACATCGCAAACATCGATTTGTTGGACAGCAAATGAATATCTATTTTTCTCTATCTACAACATCACAAAGGGCTTCAAATTTTCTCTGACAGGCTCCTCTCTCCTATCTTTGTATGAAGGGCATTCAATTTTTTTGGCCTGATTGCATTTACTTCTGCCATTTCTATTTCATATCCTATCATTTTCACAAGTGCAGTGGATTTTGATTGTTACTATTTTACTGTTTATTCAAGCAGTTTATACTACTAATCAAGTACATGTCTGAATAACATAGCTGATAATATATTGCTTCATTTTTTCCATAGGGAAATTATGTTTATGTTGCCATTATATCTGTATGAACATGACTCTATGCATCTCCCTCATCCCCACTAATAATACTCAAATCCCTTTACCAATTTCAGTTGAATTTAACAGAAAGTTCAGCACCTGCCATTCAGGGAGAGAAATAAAGACAGATTTGCTCCTACTGCCTCTGCTGATGGTAAGACAAGGTGCTCCCATTCCTTATCCACTCAGTCATACTGAGCAGGGTGGGCTGGGCCACTGACCAGGCATGAGCCTCTCAAGCAGTACACAAGAACCCTGACCCATCAGTGGCACGGATCTCAGGCCATAAAGATGGATGTGGGAGAGTATCCTGAGAGGACATTTGGTTGTGGTGAGGATCTGAGGGGTTGTGGGGCACAAAGAAGTAAAGGGCCAGAGCTGTGGGTATTAAAGAAGGAGAGAGTGGGGAACTAGGCAAAACTGAGAGCATGACAGTAATGTTGGACAAAGCACACAAGGAGAGAGACAGATGTGGCAGGGAGAGGAAACCAGGGGTCCTGCAGGACAGCCTCCATTGTAGGGGTGACAGGTCAGGAATCCATAGGTACCTTCAATTCCTCTGTTCAGGGAACAACTTGTTATGATCATGCCATGTTATGATCATGATAGGATATTTGGTGTAAGTCTGTTAGCACTGGCACTATACCAAGTCTGTGGGTTTGCTGGTATTCTCTGAATCCAAGGGTAGGCTGACCTTCTATGTCCCATGTTTTCCTTTGTAAAATTCAGATGTACCAATCAAGTTTACCGGAAAAAGTTGGTTGCTTCAGTGAAACCAGAGATTCTAGTATAAAGCTTAGAAATGGCTTCAAAAGAAGCAGCTTCTTATACTTTCTTAGAAATCCTGGTTTTTACAACTAATACTACCTTCTCTTCATTTTTCCAGACATGTAAACAGATTCTTTTTTGAAATTATAGAAACATTGAGGATTTAATCTCAAGTTTTTTGAGGGGTTTTATTTGAAAAGCTATGATTTTGTAAACCTAGGTCAAAGGTTTTATTTTAAAATGGCTGGGCTCGTCAATACTTAGAAGCAGTTGCTGGGGAGAGATTCTGTTCTCAGCTCTGTCAGTGATTCCTCATGGGACCATGACATTTAAATTTCATGCTTTCTCACTCTAATCCATCTGTAAAATGAATGCAATAGGCAACTTCATGAAGTTGTTGGGAAGACTCTTTAATGCCTGACAAGCATTTTGATGTCACCCCACAGTTGCTTGTATAAGCAGAGTATGGTAATTGTAAGTGTAATTTAATTCCTATTTCCTTTTCTCAGCCTAGTCTTGGTTTCATGTCTTTTTGTTGCAACCTTGTCGCAAAATACTCTGATTTCATCCCGTGGAATTTATTTCATTTGTGCTAGATAAGAATAACACATGGGTTTGTCTTTTATAACAGATACAGTACTATGTGTTTTCTAGGAATGTATCTCTTCCACAATTAACTTTTTCTGGCATCTTACCAGATTTTAATGCTGTAAAATTTAATGAATCTGTAATCCACATTGTACAGATAAATGAATTTCATTTAATTAAATTGAAATTGCTCTGCCTTGACTATTTTTTTCTTAAAAACTGTTGTCAGTCCAAGTTTTGAAAATTACATGAAAAACCAGTCTTGAGCTACATTGAAAGCAGGATTCTGTATTTCAGGAGCCTTTTTCTGTGCAACTTCTATTCTGTATTAGCTACTGCAATTGAGCCATCTTTATTAAATTAAATTTTGAATAAAAACCAAACCATACAGTATAAGTGTAGCTGAACATAGTGTAATTCTACATTTTGATACCAAGAATAAAAGTAATTTTCCTGTCATATTCAACACAAAAGCTATTGTGGCTAATGCTAATTCTGTGACAACCAGAGAAATCCAAGAAAATATGAAGTTAATGCTGACATTTTCTTCTCACTGCTTTTCAACACATCATTCTCCCAGGAAATTATTCTTTGATTTCCAGGGAAAGATTTCCAGGTGTCAGGGTGAAATGAAACCTAAAACATGCAGTGAGACTAGCTTCTTACTTCTTTCTAGGCAAGTCAGACTACAGGTTACAGCCATGAGCCTTATCAGAAGGACGGAATCTTTGACTGTTCAGAGCACAGCTGATATAGATTAGAAGAGAGGATTGTGATTTAAAGTATTAATAAAGTGGTGGGAAGCACAAGCCCTTTCCTCCAGATCTGGGATTTCCATTCCCTTTGGGAGCAAGTCAAGAAATATACTTTAAATTCTTTATATATGCATGTTATGCTGACTTTAAAGCATCCTATCTTAAGTCTCAAAAGTTATGTACTAATGTAATAACTTAATACCTATTGTACAGTCACTTTAGATATTATACAATTACTTCTGATTTTATTTGTTTTTAGTGATTTAGTATTGAGGCTCATGGAACAAGTGAGATCAATACTGAAAATTTTGTTTAGTATCCTTAAGGTACCACCTCCTTCACTACCAAGTCAGCAGTGCCTATCTCCAAAATTCTTGTATTGTCAAGCCAGCATGGTTTGTTAACATTTCTAATGTCTCTGGGATTTCCCCAGTAGTATATCTCACACAGACTGTAAGCAGCAGCCAAATAACCCATTTTTCCTACCTAAATTCACTGTATATTTTACATATTCTGCCAAAAGTTTGATAATAACAGGGCTTAGGGTAACTGGTGTTCTAGGGTCATAATCACCAACTTGTTCTTTGTGTTCATTCTATATTTAAACGTCAGGTTTCTTTGGTACAGGTTTCTTCTTCTGCAGCATGTTTATAAAATAAAATCCTACTGACTGACTAGAGTTTCTAGATCTTGAAGCTTAATAACACCCAACCCTACTCTGGACATCCTCTAAGAAATGTGTCAGAACCATGGGCCACACAACAACACAACATATTCATGTTCATAGCCAAATGGCTTAGAGATGGGTACCTACATGCAGAATTTAGGCCTTCAGTCCTCTGTTTACCCTCTAAAATTGCCTCCTTTTGGCTCAAAAACAAAGCATGTTGCTGCAACTAATACTGTTCCAAGGTACTAGCCATATCAACTGCCATGCCTGAGCACAGGAGAGATGCATGTCTGCACTGGCCTGTGTATGCTTAACCTCAATCTTTTCACCAAAATATCTCTTAGGTAAATTAATTTTTGCTGCTGGCTCCAAAGCTGTAGAGATCATGGCCTATACTGTCCAGCTCAGCTCCTGCTCAAGGTTTAAACCATGGTTTAAGATTTCATGAAGTGCCCCCGCATTTTAAGGAAGGAAGATTCCTGTAAGCACAGTTCACCATTCCCAGAATGGCAGACATCATGCCCAGAACCACCTTCTTATTTCTTCTTGGAAGCCTAAAGATTTACAGTAGACCCAAAAGTTCTGTAACTGGAATACAGGGATATAAATGAACCAAATTCAAGGCCATGTAAGGTACAAATTGGAGCAGAGATCTGAAGAAGACTTCCAAGAAAATGCTTTAACTACCAGTCTATCGGACATTTTAAGGAATGCCATCTCTCCTGTTGAAGAGGTTGTGATACGAAACAAGTAAGAATTGTGCAAATACCAGATTTGGGATGGTTTGCTGAACTGAAAGGCCACCACACTAAAGCTATTTAATTACCTATTTTTGCATAGATAATTAAATAATCGCTGGAGCAAGAGCTTGAACGTAACGCTTCTTTATTTCAGGCAGATCTCTGCTGACTGAGCTGTTGGCCAGAAGTGAAAATGCACCACACGTTCCTTCCCCTCCTCTTATTCCAGCTGCACTTTATGTGAGAAAGTCCTGGCCTCCCACCTACTTGCAGACAAGGATTCGTGGCTGTCAAAGCTAAGAAGAAACAGAGGCACCTTCCTTCAGATCTAGCTGCCTAAGCCTCTCTGAGAGACAGAGTGGGAGGAAAGGATTCCCACATCCTCAGGTTTTGTGGTCAGTCCCTTGCTTTTTCCCCAAAGAAAGGATTCCTGTCCTTTCCCTGGGCTGGGCAGACATCCCTAGCTGCCTGCATCATGACTGCAAGTTCTGCCATTTGAGATAATGACTAGAAGCTGGGAACATGAACCCAAACCCAAACAGGCTGACATTGCCCTCAGAGTCTTCCTGCCAGTGCAAATTTCTGAACTTATTTTGAGTGATGCATATAAATGAGAAAACTTTGACAACTTCCAGGCATATTTGAGACTTGTGCTGAAAAAAGTTAAGTGTGTAAGATTAAATAATTCTAACATGTGGCTCCAATGCTCCATTTTGGCTAGGCATTATTAAATTAGAATATTTTATTACTAAATGGACACTGAGATTACAGAATTACTATCCACTCATAATATTATTTTGCAACACTTTTATTCAAGCCACCCTTCACTAATTGAACTCCTATTGGGGAAATATAGTAGGAAATAAAAAACAGACTAACAAATCAAGATAACCTGTTCTTTCACAGTTGTCTTTTTCTTATGTGAGCCAAAATCTCTGACCTCAGTTATGGACCTGGTATAGATCTTGCAAGCCCTTAATCAAAACCAAAAGGATTTGTGTGATCAAAATTAAAATCAGGCTGAAGATAAGTAATGTCCATGTTGATGTTGTTTTCCATTTAAAAAATATAACTGATTATCCAGAATTAATTGTAACAGGTGTTCCAAACAGAAAATGTGTTTACTATTGATTTATGCATTTTTGCCCTGAACCATGAAAAATTCATATTTATAATGCAATATGACATTTGCTATCCATCAATTTTATTGCGCATTGTTTCACACACACTCAGCAGACCAGGCACTGCACAAGCCATAGTCAATGCCTCTACACTCAGTTTTAAAGATCAGTTGGGGAACAGGAAGATACTGCAGACTCTCTAAATTGTATCCAAACACAGACCCACAGTCAGAGTGTGGACTGCCTGCAAGCTACCCATCTGAGAGTACTCATCTTTCATTTTCCAGAGGGCATTTCCAGTTACACATTCACCTTATAGAGCTTGCTTTCACTTACTTTCGCTTGCTTTTAGTCTAGTCTTGGAAATGGCTGCAGATACCCTGTAAAAACTCACCCAGAACACCTTAGAGAAAGATAACCTTAGCTATGAAAACACAATTAGATGATGCTTTCTCCTGCAAGGATGACATGTACACATCCCTGTGGCATGTTACTGCAGTAGGGTTTCAGTGCAGATGTATGCATCTGCCCTTCCCAGAGAGCAGCAGCAGAACCTGTGACAATTGTGACAGTGAATAGACCAGGCTGAAAAGCTGATTCAGCAAAGACAAGTAAACCAAAACCCCTAAAACTCTGAGAAAAAAAACCTTCTGTTTTTATCCAGCAAAACAAGTAAAGTGTCTTTCATGGCATGCATTCCACTTCTAAGAGCAGGGAAAACAGCCTTAGAGGGGGTTTGAGTAGCAGTAAATCCATGCATGTTACTGAAAGAAATATACCTGATAGCTATTTTTTTCCCCTCAAAGATACCAGACTGTAGCATTTCAATCTTTTTTCTAAAATGCTTCTTTTTCTATATTTAAAAAAAAATTGTTGAATTCTAAATGAATTAATAAATTATTTCCAGAACACTAGAATTCATGAATTTGATAAACAATCCAGTGATGGTGAAAAGCTAGCAGGCATTACACCATAACATCCTAAAGCTGTTGAGAACCTCCCAAAAGGCATTAAATTCTGTCAGACTCAGGCTGTTAAAGTGGCAGCCTGAACCTGATGTCCCCATGGATGAACCCTATCCCACAGCCCAAAAAGAGATCAGTGACTAAAACATCCAGTTCCCTCTCAGGTAATGTAGCAAATACCCATGTGACCCACTGAAAAAAAAACAAATAAAGGCTTGCTTCAGCAGTTATAACCAAGCTCAACCAGCTTGTGTATATTTTTACCATATTGTGCTAAAAGGGTGTGGTTGTATTACTGTGATATTTAATGTTATTGCTTATTTGGGAGGGTACAAAAAATAATTTTCTAGCAAAAATACTGTTTTCAAGTATAAAGAGATCTAAAATGAGACCTTATCCCTTATTCATGAGAGACAGATGTTATTTTTGGCTTCCCAGTTTAATGAATACCATATTATGTTCTTTATAACCTTACACCAGAAATAACATACTTCTAGCACTCATGAACTTCAAATCATTATCAGTAAAAGCTTCTATTAACATCCAGAACTTCTCTCAGTTTTCACTGCAAATGCTTTAAGCTGTCAGCTATAGTCCCTATTACAGAAGGATTTTTTACCCTGAAAAGACATAATCCTTAGCAGTGAGCTAGTTGAGATTGAAAATTGCAATATCATTGCTGTTGTGTGTATCATATTTTATTTACTCATTTGATGTCTTGATGTATTTTTGTGTTTGTGTTTTGGTTTATGGCCTTCTAAAAGTAAAAATACTGCATCCTTTTAAAAATGCTGTTACACTTCTGTTTACTTTCACTGATTTGGAGCAATGCCTGCCATTAAGTATGAGCTGAAACTAATTACCATCAGCACAAAATCTCCAAGCTGAACTGGGATGCTGACAAAAATGCAACCAGAAAATGAATAAAATGTTTCTTGGGAAGCACAGATCAGTTTCACCAGCCAGTGACTACAATGAAAACTAAAACCCTGCATACAGTTATTCTCAGCATTTCATTTCTGTATGGATAACTTTCTTCATGCAGTAAAGGTTGCAGCTAAAACAGCTAGGTTTAAGCCAGCTACAAAAGATTTTGTGATGGCTGTGTCAGTGTGTACAATAGGATTTTTCCCACTGCATCTAATACAATGGCTTGAAACAAAATAAGGCTGTTCTAAGAAAGAATCTAAAGTTTCAGGCTTCTGTCCCAGCTTCATGTATGAGAATATAGCAGTATATGTCCCAAACAGGTAACAAAGCCATCCCGAGTTCCCTGGGCCTGAAGTACAAATCTACAAAGCTCAGGATTTAGGGCATGGAAAAGGGAAAATATCCTTGCAGCCTACCACAAACTCAGGCTTTGTGAAACTGTCAAAATTATCACTTATGTTCTTGTTAGTGAGAACACAATGTCCACAATAAAGCCATTCCAGCAACTGCAGATCTTGAGCACCTTTCAGCTGCAGAACCTTGCTGCTTCAGGCTTCACATGGGAACCCACCAAAAAGAGTGTTGAGGTCAAGTGCTGTTTCAAAAGCTTTACTAGGAAATATCAAGCTGGCAAGTGACACCAAGAAACAGGAGCAACAACCAAAAATCAAACTTACGAGCTGACCATACCTCATATTGCACAACTGGGCTGAGCTGCATTTCCACGGCAGTAGTGAAGACAAATATCTGGCACTCCACCCCAGAATTAGCCTGGTCACAGCACGAGTCAGCACATCACAGAGCAAAAGGGACATGATGAGAGCAGATCCCACGTTGTTACCGCTCCCACAGAAACTGACACTCTGTTGAAACTAAAAAAAAGTGCCCAACAGCACACTTATTCCCAGGGCAAACAGAGCTGCTAGATGTGTGGAGCACACCCAGTGACAAAAGCCATCTGCAAAGACTCGCAGCAGTCCACACGTGCCAAATCCTGGGAACAGTAAGGAGAGCCTCAATTTACACAGGAAAGTATAAATTTATGGCCTGGTGCAGGATGACCATTTCTCCTGGGCACCTTACCCTCCTTTGTTTTTTCTAGACAAAGGAACAGCTGTGACTTTAGCCAAAAGTTCCTCCTGCTCTGTGTCTTGTCTCTGATGATAGCCTGGCTATCAAGAAAAATGAAGGTTAGCAGTAATAGCAGTATTTATTTGCATTTGCCATAGTGTCAGTGGGAAAAGGGGGTCAAATGTAAAGTCTGCCTCACCTTTAGGAAATCCACACACTTAGAATAATTGTCTGGCAAAAGAATGTATCTCTAAATGCATATGGAAACCCAGCAAAGGAAACTAAAGTATTACTGGCAGCAAAAAAAAAACAGGTTAAAGCTGTAGTCCAGTGACTTTAATGCAGAAGACAATTTATGATGTTTAGACTACACCAGTGCTGGCATTGACAGATTGTCTGAGTAGGCCAAAAAAACACTCAAAACTTGGGTAAATTTAAATATGTCTGCACATGCACATGAACAACTTTGAATGTTTTATTATAATTCCTTCCTTTCCTTTTTGATATTTCATACATAATATAATTCACCCTTCCTGACTACTAACCTGGAAATTTAAATAATAAAATACCACAAAATGCTTTGAAGTCGTAATGTCAGTGAAAAGTGCTCATAAAATATCTTCAACTTTTATTATTGTTTGTGCTCTTTTATCTCAAAAATCATCAAATTGCCTTTTTCAGATACCTTGAGATTTCCTTGTGTTTCCTGCACTCTGCTCCTGATGGTCAATTTTTATCTGAAAAAAACCCTACTTTTTCAATTCCATTAAAATTAAAGTCAGAAACATACAGTCAGAAACATACAGCTAGGGTATGCTGATGCAGAAATGTTTCAAGTCTCATAAAAGGGAAAAACAACATATTTCTGTAGGATACTGCCAAGAAAGAGCAAGATACTGAACAGGGAACACCAGTATTGTTCCTTCACAGTACTGATTTGCATCGGATGATCATTTGTCCCCCAGGTTTTTTTCCTATTACATGTTTTTCTTTTATCCTCGTGTTCAGAATGTTTGCCGGAAAAATGCAAGGTGCAGGAGCCAAAATACTGTCTGAAGAGCTGGCAATTCCTTAAAGCATTTCATCACACTGTCTCCACTTGGGAGACTTGGGATAAAATTCTTCCCTGGTTGACTGAGCCGATGCAAGGATTAATCTTTCAGTATTTTAGGTATTTTTCAAAAGGACAAGTTCCATACAGATTACAGTCCTGCAGAAATCCAATTCCTGAGCCTGCAGCTTTTACTTTTTGGGTTATATTTTGTAAATAGTGTAAGAAAGCTGGTCTGCAGGCTTAGATAACTACATATCAGCAAGCCCTATAGTGTGGTGGCAATAACTTCTAGTAGTGGCAACTTCCCACTTGTTATTAACCAGGGGGAGCCCTGTTCCTTCAAGGCTGTAACAGATGGGAGAACAGCTTCAGCACAGGGAGATTCTGCACACAGTTAGGCATTTAATTTTCAGTAGATTCAGGAAAATGGGGGTTATATTCACATGGTACAATAGAGAGTGAGGCAGATAGCTCAAAGAGGCAAATGTGCTAGCACATACTCACAGAATGGAGCAAAGTAGAAACCATGCTTGGACCCTCAAACCAGACATTTCCTCAGCATATCATGGGCCTGATACTGATTAGACTGGCTGTGAGGCTCATAGCCAAAAGACAATGAATGCATCCTGCCAGCCATATTGCTTTTGACTGCAGACTTTCATAGTTCACTGCCTGAGGCACATAAAAGATTCTACAAGTGCCTCTCAGTATGTCTAAGCAGATTCATGTACCCAGGTATTAAGGAAGGGATATTCCAGTACCTCTACTAATGCTGCTTCTTGAACTTAAGTCACTCAAAAAATTGTGTTTTCACTGACATAAAACAGCTGGAGCCATGACTGAGGCTGAAAGGAGAGGCAAGGATAGAAGATGACAGACAAAAGGGGGAAAGCCAAGTCAGTTTTAGGATCTGGGAGGAATTGGGAACCATATAATTCAGCCACCTGCATCTTTGGAGCAATATTTTTAAACCCAGAAGCTGTCTTTGATGGATGGACAGTTACTCTAGCTGGAAATGCATCCCACAACAGCAGTTTCATACCCTCTCTGGACAGCTGTGCTTTTTGTTCCATTCCTCTAACAAACCCCAACTTGCTCAATTTATATATTCATTCCTGCTCCATCCATACATAATTACTTCTACCATCCTTGTGGATTAACATGAACAATTATGCTGCTTCTCCTGGTAAGACTGTTTTGATCTGAGATAGGCAGGTCCCATATTCCCATCAGTCATCTCTGCATTACATATTCTCACTTATTTTCCACACAGGTCTTCATTTCCAAAACATCTATCACATTAGCTGTTCTCCTTTGATCTCTCTCCAGCTTGTCTGGGACTCTTTTAAAACATGTTGCCCAGAATTGAACACAGGATTATAAATCATGTGTTGACTGCAGCAAGCTAGGAACACTTGCCTCACATGTAATACTCTTGGTAGTTCAATGAAGTACAAGAGTAGCTATTTTTCTCATTAGCACTGCACTGTTTACCAATTCAAATCACCATCCACTATAATCCCTAGATACTTCACTATCAGTTAAACACATACCCCAAAAGATTTCCCTCATTCTATATTTATTTTTTGTTATGTGAAACATACCATTGTTTGCATTTAAAACTTCGCTTGGTTGACTTCAGTCTACTTCTACTTTTATCTTTGATATGGTATTTTTTAACTACAAAGCATTCATTACTCTCTTCAGACTATTTTTATTAAAAGATAGTAATGAAGATTCCGAGAAACATTTAAACCTCCACAAGTACAGAGTCCTCCTACATCAGCAAATCTTGCTAATGAATAAATAATGATTATTTGTTATATTTGTTTAAACTTACTTTAGTCCAAACAGACTAGAGTCTCACTATGGCAGCTATATTCCAATAAACCTGAGCTCTTCAGAGGAAGACTTCATGCAAGAAAAAACCACAAAAGTAGTAGTATGGGCACTGCATTTCTTTCCTTCATTAAGATAACCACCAAACACATAATTTAATGTCATGAGTCATTTGTAACAAACCCACATTATCTTCTCTTTATTGTCTTATTTTCCTCTATTAACATTTGCCTATGCTCTCTGTAAGTGTAGTATTTAAGGATACCAATGAGATAAAAAAATATGAGGTTTTTTATTCTGTATAGATCAACAAGAAGGGGGTTAACTAAGCCAAAACTTGGTGTCTTTCAGTACCTAAGCTAATACATGCAAAGCTACCTCCATATCTCTACATTGCAGTCCAGCCTGGAATATGCACAGAGGAGCTCTTGTTATCCTTAAGTGCAGACACAGAACACAGAATAAAGCTGATTTCCCACAATCACTGATACATAACTGAACATTCCTAAATTAAATACACCTCTTGGTTCTCCCTCTTCTCATTGTGATTACCACAAATTTAAAGCCTTTTCAAAATGAGAAATTTTATAAAGCATTTATAATGTTTCATTCTGTATCTGCCAGCAGAGAGGTCCAGCAAAGGACAGGCTTCAGAGTCCAGACTCTTCTAAAGCACTTGTTGTGTTCATCAATTTTCATTTATTTCTGTCAGAGAAAGCTAACTATGAAACAAAGTTTTAAAAGTGGAAAGAGCAATACCAGATAAAAACAAAGCATAAAAGATGTCTGCTGAAACAGAGTGTGGAAAGAAGGCCAACTGATTGAAGAGTTTGAGGATGATGTAAAACTGAAGGGCAAAATACTCATATTGACAAATCAAGAGGAGAAAGGAAAACAAACTGGGTCAGTAACACAAACCAGACTATCACTAGGATCAAAGTCCAAAGCTCTAGCAGACAGATAAACACCTTTGATAAATAACTCTTAGCAATGCTGGTACGACCTGCAATTTGAACAAAACTGTTCACTCTGGAATGAGGTGGATATGGCTATTGAACAAGAGGCATGATGAACAAAGACTACAGCTAAACAAAGTCTGCACATCAAATTAGATGGATATGCTTGAGGTTCACCATGGTAGAAAACCAAACCACTAAGAAGCAATACATCCTCATCAAGGTTTTTGGGTTTTCAGCCCAGACAGGCATATGCTACTAGAGTTTAGGCAATACGCTGCTGACATCTTTGATGAAAGAAAGCACCAAGAATCTTTTTTTGTCCAAGGAGATGTCAGGCAGGCCTAACATTGGTCATTGGAGACAAGAGAGTCTGAGGATACAAAATAATTCCCACAAATATACTCCTTGTTTTTGAAAACCAGCTGTGCTGGTTGATTACATGTGAAGTTCAGTCAGATCCAGTAAGAACCTAAGTTACAAGACACTGTTTATAAAGTTGAGGAAGAGTGAAACAGACTGAACTAATCTAATATACTGGGCTGACAAAGCTACTGAAGAGCTGCATCAAAAATGTGCTAGGAAAAAAATGTGAGAATGGGACTAGAAATAAGTAAACCCAAAAGGAAGTACTGGAAGCAATTAACAATGAATGAAATTACTGACTATTCAAACCATATATCTTTAGAAACCTTAAAAAATAAAATCTTTGGAATCAAAGAATAACTGGAACTGCCAGAACATGTAACTTCCTTAAACAATCTTCAAACAGCAGGAAGAGGGACCTCTGGGCATTACTGATTCTATCAGTGAGAAAAAAACCCTAGACCTCAGCTTAGGTATGATTTTTTATTTCCTGTTGCTACATATCCCCTGCCTACCCCTCTCTTGACTACCACCTCCTTCACACCTTGCTTCCCCTTGTTAAGTCTCATTTTTCAGCCATCTGATTTGGAAAAGTCCATTTTAGATAGCTCAGAGTTGTTTTACGAACCACTGGCCTCATCCAGTGTCTTCAGAGGAAAATAAAAGCTGTGCTGAGTGAACTATTGAGTTTGCCAAGTTTTGTAGTGACTTCGGCTTTGTCTCTCTGAGATTCAGAAATTCAAGTCCACGTTTGCTATTTCTATACTCTTCTTCTGTCTCCTTTATCTGCTTATCTTTCCTTACTTTCAGAAACAAAATCAGATTTTAATGACAGCATAAGCATCAGGTCTAGCCACAGAACCATATTGTGTGTTCTTTTTCCAAAAGTGGAAAGGTATTACGTGTCACATTTGAAAGATTACTGAACAGAAGATTTCCTTAGATAAATTCAATGATCCACAATTTAAGGGGAAAAGAATCTAAATGAAACAAAGCTGCCTTCTACTTTCAAATAATCTGTCTCCTTGTCTATCTTTCAAAGTCAAAAAGATTTTGAGAGCTCTTAGGGATAGCATCCTCAGATCACAGCCTAATGGATTTTATGAATCTCCATCCTCAGCAGTGAAATACAGAACTGCCATGGATCCACACTAGCATAGCCTAAAGTGAAGTGTAGCACCAGTTATGCCAGCTCAGTCCAAGCACCCCAGGGTGCTGCTGCTCCACAGCTAACCAGCCCTGTCAGCAGCATCAGACTAACATGATTGAGTGGGTTCACATCAACCCAGTGCTGCAATTATGCTCTGTCTGCTTCCAGCTCAGGGTTGGGTCCTAGGTGTCCCTGCAGTAGCTGCAGATCTCTGCAGAACACAGATGTATAAAGTCCTTGCATATACCTGATGTTAGCCAGAACCAGCTGCTGCTGTACTGAGAAAAAGATCTTATCCTTTGCAAACATAGGAAAGGCAAAAATGTGGGCATTTGCTGACTGGGTCATCATGATTGCTACAAATAAGACTCAGCTCTGCTGTGTCTCTTCTTTGAATAAGTTAGGCTCATTTGTAATCAAGAGATTCATTCCCTGAGGCTGTCCCCCCTTTAACTTAACCTTTAGTTCTGATTCTGTGTTCTTATGTCTTGGTTTTATCCCTGTAATGAAGGGAGCTGCTCAGAGAGGTAGAGGGCAGAACCCGGATCTCCTTTCTAATCTAAAATTTTATTTCAAAGCATTAATCAATTTCTGACTATCAGAAAAAAAGGAATTTTCATTTTTAGTGCCCAGTCACCTTCTTTTACCAGTATCTTTTCAAAGACAAATTCAAAATCTTTCCCTCCTACTTACTCCAAAAACATCTGGAATTAGGCTTCAAAATTAATATCTCAAAATTATAACTCAGATGAGTGTTCTGCAATAGAAGCAACTTTTAGCTGTCACGTATCCTGGCTTGAACCCAAAATTCTACACACCTTCTGACAACCAGGGCTGCTAATATGACAAAAAAAATCTTTGTAAATGAGTTTATTGCTTTATTACATATATCTTCTATAGAAATACATTGTAACTGTTGCAAGCAAGTTATCTCCTGATTTTTTCTCCAAAATATCTCATCTACTCCTGTGCATCAGTAGTCCAGAGGTTGTTACTGATGGTTTTATTCTTGTTTCTCAAGACTGGAATAGATACAGATCCTAATCGAAACCTCACTGAAGTTAAAGAAGTTCTTTCCTTTTTTGCATTATTTCTGGAGCAGTGTCATTACTGAGGCTTTTATGCTAAGATTTCATCTTTACACAATAGGCCAACATCAAATCTGCTGCAACTAACTGTAATTATGATTCTATGTTGGCAACAAGATTTAAAGCATTCCTTAACATCACAAAAATCACTGAATATGATGCAAGCAAAAGTGTTTATTGGTCAGGCTGAGTTTCCACAACATTGTGAGGTCCATGTTTTCCAACTTGTAAATCCTTTATCTTTTAAAAATAAAAGAAACAAGGGAAATTGCAATTCAAGAAAAAATATTAGCAAAACAGTTTATGCAACTGTTTCTATAATGTGCTTCAATTTACTGAAGCAAGGGTTAGATAGCTATCATTGTCCAACTTCAGGGAATAAATCTGAATGGAAACTCAATAATTATATTGTATTAAGTGTTGTACCATAAACTCTAAACTAATCAGATTTGGTTTCTAGTGGAAGGCATTCCACTGCTGCTTGAGATGTCAGTAAGACCATCTGTAATAAATAATCTTTTAGATGTCACATAAAGAGTAAATGCTCTAACATAGGGGATGGAAGAGTGAAGATGTCAGACTCTACATGACAGTGAAGCCTAAAAAAATAGTTACCCAGTTAAATAAAAAATTCCATAAAAGTAAGGAATTTATGTGACATCCTCCCCAAATGGCTGAAAACAAAACCAAAACCCCTTCCCTTCTTTATTTCTTATCATCTGCATTACAACTGCTGAAGTCATTGCTCCAGCAGAGATTAAAAAAAAATAAAAAAGAGGAAAGATATATATGTAGATAGATGATAGATAGATAGATAGATAGATAGATAGATAGACAGATAGATAGATAGATATACATACATACATAGATACATAGATACATAGATACATAGATAGATACATAGATACATAGATAGATACTCATTTTGGAAAAGAGCAGAATAATTATAAGCTTTGATTGTCAATCCTTATGTGGTTACTTTGTTGGTATACTGATTGTGAGGAGGACAGAAAGAAGAGAAATAATTCAATTCCTTGATCTTCTTTGTTTAATACTGTATATTTATATCATGACATTCATTTGAGGCTTCTTCTAGCTTTCTGAAATGGACAGGAAAGTACTAGTTTCCCTTTTTTTATAAAATTCGAGATGTTTATTCTTTTTCCTTCAGTCTTTTGAGGCAAGTCACATCAAAAAAGCATATAGACCAAGACATTTAAATGTGGTATTGATTTTGTACTGTTGCAAGATCTAAATTCAGTAAAGGGTGTGTGCCTTGTGGTCTCTGATAGAGAAAGACACATGCACTAAAAATCTTCTGGACTAACAATTTCAGATGTGGTTCCCTAGCCCTCTGGCAGTCAAGACTCAGTGATATAGCCAGTCCCTTTTTTTCATTCTGCATTCATATCCTCCTGTGTCTGAGGATACTGAAGGACTTGCATTAATATACTGACTTCATTGTAGAATCATTGAATACCCTGAATTGAAAGGCACCAATCAGGATCATAGACTTCAATCCTGATCCTCCTCAGGACACCCCAACAATCACACCGTGTGCTGAGGGTGTTTCCAAATGCTTTAAACCCTGTCAGAGCTTGGTGCTGTGACTATTTCTGTGCAGAGCCTGTCCCAGCACCCAACCAGCCTCTGGGTGAAGAACCTTCTCCTGATACCCACTCTAAACCTGCCTTGACTCAGCTTCATGCCATTCCCTTGAGGCCTGTCACTGGTCACCAGAGCAGTAATACCAAGGTGCAAATCCTAGAGTGTGAAGCAAAGTTCTTCTGGTCCACTAAGGCTGAAAGAGGGTAACAAGCACCATGAGGGAAGCTGAAAACAATGGTGGCAAGAGCAATAAAACACAAAATGGAGGAAAGAGCTAAATGTAGTGAAAATAGTATCATAAAAAGCCTACTGACTAAGGTGCAAAGCAGAACTTGATGGTGCAAAACCTATTCCAAATAATTACACCTGGGTTACAAATGCTATTCTTGTGCATTTATATATAGCTTATTAGAAACCAGTAGACCAAACCACTCTGCATACCTATTGCATTGTCCAGTATAGCTATAATCTGAAAACAATTGTCTAGAACTTCACAAATAGCACTCACCCAACCAAAGATAATATTAGGAAACACAAAAAGAGGAGTGGAAAATAATGCTAAGTATGCTGTAATGCTGTTACATGTTGGTATGTCATGCCCTTAGCTGGAGTACTGTCTCACAGACTAATGTCCCTGGCTCAAAAAGACACCCACACTTTTTATAGCCCTAGAGGTCAGCTAATGAGACCTAGGTGCACTGGCTAACAAAACAAATCAGACAGTTCATTGCCCTGCAGTCTGACACAGCCTCTCATGCTCCTCCTTTGGGGCTGGAAAGTCCTAAACTGAGACTCCCATACTATCCATTTTATCACATCTACAAGACAAAGTTGTTTCTAGAAGACCTTAAACATAATACATTTCAAACATTTAACTAAATTCTGCTTTACATTAGGCTAAACTTGTGAATCACTTAAGTAATTTCATAACATCTTGCCTTGAAAAATACATGCTGCAAATTGACACTATTTCTAAGATTAATGTAGAAATAATAATAGCAACAACTACATTTTCAAGTCAAATCTCTTAGTCATAAAATCTCTGTGTTCCCTGTTCAAAAAGTGGTGAAGATCCTGTTTCTCTACCAAGCCCTTTTGGGAATTCAAATACCCTATTTCACCTCTGGACTCCCCAAATGCCTAGGAAAAATTGTCCCAGAGTGCCACTAGAACTGCTTCATCTGACCTGGGCATGCATTGAGCATGAGGTGCTCAAGCAGGGTCCACACCACAAGTGAGAAAGGACATTTCCAGGGATTGGACATCCACCATTTATGTGGGCAAGCTGTGTCAGGTTTTACCACTCCCATCGTAAAAAAATTCTAATGTACAGCTAATCTAAATCCACCATCCATCAGTTTAAAGCCCCTACCTCCTGTCCTAACACAACAGGCCCTGGAAAAAATTGTCCTTGTCTTTCTTATCAGCCCCATTCAAGTATTGGAAGGAGCTATCCAATCTCCCAAGAATCTTCTCCAAGCAGAACAACCTCAATGCTCTCAGCCTGTCCTCACAGGAGAGGTGCTCCAGCCCTCTGATCATCTTTGTAGCCTCTGGACTTCCTGCACCAGGACCATATCCTTGTTCTGTTGGGTACACAGACCTCAATGCAGTGCTCTGGGTGGGACCTCTCAAGGGCAGAGCAGAATGGGAGAATCACCTCCCTCAACGCTGCCCTTTTGGCTTTCTAGGCAGCAAAGGCACATTGCAAGCTCACATGCTGCCTCTCATCCACCAGCAGCCCCAAATCCATTTCCTCAGGGCTGCTCTTGAAACATCTGTCCCCCAGTCTGCATTGACAGCAGGGATCCACAGGCATTCCAAGGTGTCCCTCCACAGGACAAGCTCACTTCTTTTGATGAGCTGTAGCCCAGAGCAGCTCATGCCTGGCCCTGTGCCTGGCACGGAGCCCTGCACATTTACCAGTACCCCCCATCCCAGCCCAGCAGGTGTGTCAGGGGGTGGTTTGCACAGATCAGTGGTGATGGTGGTGGGGGGCCTGTGCAGCCCTGCCCACCCCGTGTGTGCCTCCTGTGTCCAGTCCAGGGCACTCTGGTGCAGGCTGTGCACTCCTTGGTGCCCTGGATGGGCGGTCACTACATGGCCTCAGGTGACATAAACAGGCTGGCTGCAGGCTCCAGAGAGCACCCAGGCACTGTCCCCACATCAAGCATCCCCATTCCTGCATGGGGACATTTTTCTAACACCTCAAAGAGTGGTAAAAAGTCACCATATGGCTGCATGCCTTCCTATGGGATTGGGACTTCATGACTATTCTTCATGTGCACATGGGTTTCCCACAACAAAACCCACATCTCCCTTCCTCCTAGCAGTGGAGCAGGAATTGTATTTCTGTTTCCTGTCAACCTTGGAAGAGGCCTCAGGCCACAACCTCCCTTCACTTTGGGAGGGGGCTTATAGAACACCCAGAACTAGCAGTCCTAGTAGCAGAGAGGAAACAGCACTCTGCCAAGTGCAAAAATGAGGAATAATTTGACAGACTCATTTCTACAGTTGCCTCCAGGTGTGGGTGGATGAGCAGAAAGCCACGTGATGATGTGAAGATTTTGCTGTTCTTTCCCCCCTATTAAAGTCACATTCTGTCAGCCCAATCCTCAGCTCTTGGGAAAAAGTCTCATTAATTTCATTTTCAGAATATAAAAGAGCAGATAATCACAAAGCAAAACTCATTAGTGAAGTTTAAAAAGGGAGCTAATTTAAGCAGCATTTACTTCTCCACTCTGCAAGACAGTTCTTAGTCGGTTCAGAATTAGGGGCAAATGAAGAAAATATTTCCAGCAGTGAAGAGGAGTTTGCAGCATACCATTAAATTTGCCTGTGGCATTCCAAACCAAAATCTTTTGCTTGATGTATACAGCTTAGAGGGTTTATCACAGGAATCCCCATACATGCCTGCACAAAGAGTTGTTGTGGACCTATATACATAACTATTTAATAATGCATGCGAGGGGGTTGTGTAATTTTCCATTTCCTACACCATCTAATCAGAGCTGTGATCCTCGAGGTCAAATTGTTGTAGGTAGCTCCAATAAGAGAGTTAACCCCCACAGATCAGTCACCAAATACCTGGCCTCTTAGCATCTGGCTCCTTCTGTGAAATTCAAAACCCAGAGCTGGGTGCTAAGCCTCCCCTCATTGAGCACATGCAGAGCTAGACCTCTCAGAAGGGCCATCCAAGAAAGCACATGTAGAGCGGGAGCCACTTGGAGCTGGAAATGTTAATTGCAGGAGCGTGGCCCGAATTCTTGTGCCCTCTCCAGGGCTGCGGCATCCGCCCATGTCAGAGCTGCAAATAGAGCCTGACCCTGCTCCTTCCCACCAGCAGGCAGCTCCCATCAGGCTTCTGTTTTCTTTCTAAACCCAGGCAGGATGCTCAGGCAGTGTTGGCATCCAAGCAGATGTCACCCTGGAACTGGCAGCAGGGTACCAGAGGGAGGCACACGGGTGCATGGGCTCCTCCATCAGCTGTGGGACCTTCTTCTGCCTCCCAGCAAAGCTTTGCTGCAGTGCCTTGGATGATGTGCATCAGACTTCCATAGCTTTCCCTGGAAATCCCAGCCTTTATGGTGACTCTAGCAGCAGGTCTTAGCACTTTGGGTGTGTGCAATGAATATGGATGGAGTTTTAGCACTTCACAAGGACTGATGTTCTACGGTCACCCATCTCCCAAAATTATCCAAGACTATTGCGAGCTTTCATTTACTCTTGGGGATATCAGATATACCAACCTTGCAAAGAGCTCTCTACCTGTAATGCAAGTTTCACCTCCTTGAAATCAGTGCCCTCTTTCTGAATTTTGTTGAATAAAGGAATAGCATTTATCAATGATTTGGGACAATCCATCCAAATACATTGTGATCCTTTTCAATTCTCTCTTGTCAGTTGTACAATTTTCCCTTTTGATCACAACACACACACACACATCTGTGCAATAACTACCATTGTTTTTAAACAGGAATATATTTTATGACATGTGACAGAGTTACAGCTAACCTGTCATAAGACCTGAGTTAAAAAGAAAGTGATATTTGATATTGTAGTGATATTTGATGTTAAGCGTATGTCCTTAAAACATATCATCTCTTGTGAAGAAATTATTCTTTTAGCAGTGAAATTAATTTTCATCAGTATAATCTCTGAATCAGAAATAAATAATAAAAGAGCATGGTAATAATTTTTTAAAATGTGAACTACATGTCTATCAGAATTGATGACCACAGACATTAGTGGTAAAATACTGCTCTGAATTGTAACTCTAGCATGTATGTACAGTGACATCATATTTCTGTTTTTTACGTTTGCTTTGAGCACCTGCACCCAAATTCCCTATTGTGAAATCAGTTGAAGCTGATATAACATAACAGATAATTATATTTAGGCTCAGAAGGAAAATACTGAGATTCAGATTACATGGCAGAAAATAAGAACTCCCATTAGACCTAAATAATTCAAAATAGAAGTTGACTTCTAAAGTCTTAAAGAATGAAAGTGGATTATTGAGAGATGTTTTTTTGCATCTGAAAATACTACTTAAAATTTTTAAGTGTTGCTTCACTGGAAAAAGTTTCTGGAAAGTTAGTGATTGTTTACACTCTGCAGCATTGCTATAAGGGAGTAGTTCAAGCAGTTCCACCAAAACCTCAAACGTATAATTCCAAAATAAGTTACATTGAAATGGAATTTATCAAAATACATTCCCTGACATGTGGCAGGAGATAGCACACACTTCTCAACCCCATGCTGCTTGCAAGGCAAGAGTTTCTTCCCAGAGCAAGGTACTGCAGCCCCTGGCTATTAAAAAGAGGGGGAAAAAAGTAAAATTCAAACCAGGGACACAATGTGAAGAGAGATATATTGTTCAATTTGCAATAGCAAACTCAAAAGGAAAATGCTGGCAAAATCCTGAAAACTTGGGAGCACACACTGAAAAGACACCCCTGGAGCATGGACACAATAACCTTTTAGGCAGAGCAACAACCATCTAGAGAGTGTTCCCATACACCAACATGCAGCACTATGGCTGGGGAAAGAGGTGATGTTCCCAGTAGACAAGGCTTTGGTTTTTTCCATGAAATGGCATAAAAGTAAAAATATGTCTTTCCAAAACAAGCTTATAACGATGGACAAATGAAAAAGTTAGAACCAGATACTTCAGCACCTATTCCAGAATAAAACAGCCACTTCTGCCATTGTTCAATCCTTACACCACCATGAAAAATATCCAAGTCCTCTTTGCTAGGCAGCTTCCTGCTGAAGTCCTATCAATTTAATGCTTTCTACTACTCATGTCTGCTAGACTTTCCTTATCTGAAGGCCCCCTTTGACTGAAATGGAATGAAAGAAGAAAGCCAAGATACACACAGGATGTCTCTATCTGAAAAAGTAGGAGCAGGTAGATAACTTCTATCACATATCAGGCACTGAGCCAAATTTTCAATGCCTGTAAACAAGCTTCACTGAAGCTCGCAGAATCTTGCCAGGAGAAAGCTCACTTGAGTCTATCATTTTCTTTACCACTGTACCAAACTGATATCCCAGGATGAAACCCGAATTCCCTAAGCCAAAAAAAAAAAAAAAAAAAAAAAGCAAACTGTTGAATTAATAAGTGTCTGAAAGAAAATCAAGTACCTGAAACTGCTGAAACTGTAAGCTCTTGTTGTAACTGTGATGTATTTAATGAATATTGCATTTAACTCCAGAGGTGTTAGACAAGGTCACAGGCAATGTTTCTGTGCACATTACTGTTACCAAAGTCACAATACTTCTTTCACTCTGGATAAAACTAAATGATTGATTCCTTGAAAGCAGGGTTGAATTTCTCAGGACAGTATGGTTAATTTGCTAAAATCACTCTAAAATCACTCTTGTGCACTTTAAGACTCAATTCAGGTAAATGAAGACAGATCTTATGTTGAAGTACATTGACTCTGCATCTTATTTCCAGAAAATGTAGGCACTTGTGCAACTCAGACTTAAATATTGTATGTCAAATGATCACATATACTGACAAGATTACTGAAGAGCAAATAGATAAATATATTCATAATACAAAGGAAAACCTGTTGCATGAATGTGAGCATAAAAAGCTTATAAACAAAGGAAGAATACAAAACTGTATATATGTATACACTAAGTTCTATATATAAAATATGTAACTACAGTAAGTTCAAATATTTGGAATTTAAGTCCAGCAGGTCATGAATTCCAGTAAGAAATGTCAATGTGAGGATTAATGGTATATATTATGTAATAATTCACTGTGAATCGGGGGAAAAGTACATTTCTGCCTATATTATTACTAAATTCTTTCAGGATTCAGGAGAGCTTCCATTAAAAGAAATTAAATATTTAATATCTCAATCTGAATAGATGTTGAAGAATTGCAGTGGCTAAACTGAAATATATTTTATGTTAGGTAAGATTTTGGCTTGTCCAGGGCCTAGAATGCTGAACACACTTCATCACCTAAACCATACTTATATATTGTTGACCCTGTTGCAAATGTAATAACTTTACTTAGAGCAAATCAGTGTGGGAAAACACAAATCAACTTGTAATGGACTTAAACTATTTTTTTTCATCTACAAGAATATTATCTGAGCAACATTCATTAGCATCCCTTTCATCTATCCAATATCTATTGAAGGTGAAGAAATAGATGCCTGATAGTCTAACTCACCAAGTGTCCCAACAACTTCCACTCTGGCACAGGGAAGTTTATATAAGCAAACACCTCGTGTGTCTTTAGGTTTTGAGTCAGATTTCCCATACACAGCAGAGTGGACTGTGCAATTTTGAGAAACTTGTCATGTTTTTCAGTCCTCTAACAGTACATTATTTTTATTATTTTCATCGTAACGAATTCAACACTTTGTGAAAATTTGTGGAACTAATGACACTTCAATTTACACCTCTCCAATCTCCTCAGTACTAAACAATGATCACACTCAAGCATAAAGCATAGGACTTTTCTGACTCTCCCTCCAAGTCAGTTTATACAAGTTCTTTTTTCTATTAACATTTTTCACAGGAAAAATATGCTTTCTACTGAATAAAGATTTATACTGCAGTTTCCTAGAACAATCTTCAAAAAGGAAAAGGTATTTCCTTCCTCACAAATCCCCTCACTCCATGCACACACAACAGCGTGCTCTGGATAGGATGAAGAAAAATTAGAGAGGATATGATTACTTTACTAGAGAAAGTCTACTCTCCTCCCAGGCCAACAAGATATTATAGGTCAAGTCAAATAAGGTCAAGTGAGTTCTTGTCATATCCAAGACCCCTGATTTATTCTGTCAGCTGTTCACTGTCATGCAGCACGATGGATTGAGTGTCAATACTGAGAGAGTGCAAAGAGACTGGACAGGTTGATTTAGACTCGGGTGGCTCATGTTCGTTTGAAACACACAGTGAGCCCTGCTGGGTGATTATGGGCATCATGGGGAGTGTGGGATGAACGGTGTATTAGTACACATAATTTATGTGTGCGGCTTTCTTTGTCTTTGAGAGCACAGACCCTGGGACAGGGAAGACCCATGGGTTCCTCCGAGTTCTGTTATATCCTAAACATTAAGGAAATAAATGAAGAAGAGCTGGTACAGTCAAACCCACCAGTTTTCCTCTCAGCAAGCACACCCAAGTGTGAGAGTCTTAGGGTCAGGGGTGGATGGTCGTCAGGGACAAACTCAGGCACTCTCTATAAGCTGTCTTGAAGTTGCAGTTTATTGCATAGGGCGTGGGTGTGCAGAGTCCTGCTGAGAGCTGCCAGCTGCAGCTCAGAGCAGTATAGAAAGAGAGTGGGGGGGAAGAGAAAGAAGTAAGAGAGGGATGGTAGCAGTAAGAGAGAGAGAAGGTAAGAGAGCGATTTTCTGTTTACAATACAATAAATTTTCTTCTGTGTTGAATATTCTAATTTCCACTAACCAGTCTAACACAAGATACAAATCCGATAGTATTTACATGCAGCCTATAAGAATCACTACATTACCATAATGTGTTATACTTTAAACCCTAAAAACTACTCTTTGGACCCCAGCAGGGTCTTCTCTGACTTTTGGACCTGCTCTCTAGCAGAAGGCATTGTTCTGTCAAGAGTGGATTACTTTCAGCCGGCCATCCTATTGTCTTCTAGTTATTTAGTAACTGAGGTCTGGTATCTCAAAGATGGCTTTCATTTCAATCTTGCTTACGGTTTCTATATTCTCCAAATCTTTTGCTAAGCATTCATATTTGTAAGGTTTTCCTTGTTCATTTTTCCAACACCCAAGGTCAGGCAGCAAAACAGAAACACAAGAACAGGATACAAAGCTATGAGTTCCTCTTTGCCAGCCCAGTGGTGTGTCTTACTTCCTAGCTTGTTGGGCTACATTTCCAAGGGATGAAGTTCAGCATTTCCATTGAAGAAGCAGACTGAAATGCTGGTTATAGTGGTGGTGTTATGCAAGTGAATGACAGCATCAAACCTGAAACTTTTTTTTTATATATTTGAATAGGTAGATTTTTATTTTTGGCAGTACTATTATTAGTGATTAGGCATATTTGTTTGTGCTGTACTTTCTCACTCCTTCTTTATAAATAAACATTTCCTGTGGGCTGAATGTAAAGCAGAACAGTTGCTGAAATGGATCTGATGATTATTGGAACATCCTGAACTTTCTTTGAATCGCCAGTTTTTGATAGCCTCAGATTTTACGGGCATGGGTTTCAACAGTGCAGGAGTCAAGGGCCACTCTTTGAGTGGCAGCTTCAATCATTCATCAGAGGTACCACAGTTAGATGCAATAGTTGCTTCACTGTCCAAAATATCAATTTGTTATAGCATATAGTATGGGATGGAGACACTTATGTATGCATTTTTGTGCATTTGATTATGCAAAAACAGAATTTTATACAGGCTTCTTTAATAAATGTGGTCACATTATGCTGTAAAATACTTGTAAATTAGATTATGTAGAAGCGAGGTTATGAAGAAACCTTATATATTGTGGGCAGAACTATGCCTCAGATTAATTAATTGTCAAAACTTCATTTTCCCCTGTGTATGCAACATTCCTCACTGCTATGAAGCATTCCTCAATGCTGTGAAGCAGGATTTAAACAACAGCAGAGTTTACAGACAGACCACATGACAGACCACGAGGCTGGGCTGATGCTTTGATAAACACACCTAAAAAGCATCTATTCTGTGGACCAAGGGGAAGGGAGAGGACATTAAAATAACAGGAATCAGTACAAAAAATTACTTTCTTTATAGGCTTTGATGCCATTGGAGCCAAAGGAGCTGAATACTGCCAGGTAGATAGGACTCCACAATCATGCTGTGCCTTTGGAGCCCTGCAAATATTTCCACTAATTTCTCTTCAAAAAGCTCAATTTCATTTTGAATTTCTGGTTTGGGAAAGAATTTCCCATTTCCATTTCCATTCACTTCCGGAAATGTCCCACAATTCATTCTTCTCTGATACCAAACCCATAAAATAACCCTGGAAATCCCTATTTTCAGGCCTGCTTTTATTGGTTAGGATTCTAAACAACGGAACACTCAGGCACAGACATAACTTCAAGCAAGTGAGTAATCCCAGCACTTTGGGCTACACCGCTGAAGTGAGTGGGAGTCTTGCCATTGAATTTTATAGGAGCATTATCGGACTGTAAGTGCTTTGCTGGTTCAAGGCCAATATTTTCTCAGACTTTAGAGGAAGCCAGATTGGGCCCAAACCCTACACAGCCTCTCCTAGAAAGACCAAAATAAAAACAAATGATACTAAGCAACAGGAATGCACATAGCATAGAGGAAAGGAGCACTGAACACAAGACAAGCCGAGGAAGCATTACTCATTGTATAGGCGAGAGTGGTGGCAGGTTGTTTGATTCACAGTATCCTTCCCTCCCAGTTTTGCAGACATAGAGTTTATCCATTTAGCACACAAGCATCTGTCTGACTGAGATCCAGACAGAAAAATAAGCCTGCCACAGACCCAGGGATGCTGCACTGGTTGGAGAACAGGCTGTGCAAAATGCTGTGTGCTCTGGTTTCACACACCTATGGCAGCAGTGAGCAGCATAGCCCCCAGCTATTGGGAGAGGAGACAACTGACTGCAGCCTCCAGCAGAACAGGAGTGGCCCTTTTGCTCCTTTAGTCTGTACCTGCAGATCTGAGAGCAAGAGGGGTGGCCACTGCCCTGTGATGGGACTCTCTCTTCACAGCCAGCACCCTCACATCACTGCCACAGCAACCCAATCCACAGTCCAGAAACATCCACATCTGCCACTGGCAGGAACAGCCTTTCTGGAGCAGCAGCAGCCAAGCCCTGAGCCAGTCATGCTCTAGCACTTCTACAGCATCATTTCAGGGAAGTCACCAATTCCTTATTACAGCATTATTTGGCTTAATAGAGCTCTGTTCAAACTGTGTTGGTGCTATGACATTCCCTCCACATTAAGAAATTCTTCCCTTATCAGGAATTGTGTGGACATCCATTTTATCCAACGTTAATCATTTGTGTGCACTTGGAGATTGAGATATTACGTGCATGACCCACTGTATGTTTTGATGTGGCATCCACCAGATGGACACAAAACCATAGCCAGTGATCACATGGCTTCTCTAAACCACTGAATCCTGCAAAAGCACAGTCTCCCAGGTCCAGCACTTGAATTTGAAATAAAGCAACTTCAGGATTTTGGGTTTTATTTTGTTCTAGAAAGTGAGGGGCTTTTTCCCCTCTTGTGGCTGCATAAAACAATGCCTCCTTAAGCAAAACTAGCAGGTATGCCCTTTGGTTCTGATTCTTTTACTCTTTGAAGAATAATTCAGTGACATGTGCTGTTACTCCCATTGAAGTCAGTGTGATTACTTTTGTGGTAACATTTATTCTTCTAAAGCTATGAAACCTAGACTCTTGGTTTTCTGCTGTATTTTCTTCCATGGGAGAACATTTATTTACTCCTCTCATTCCATCCAACCACACAATTAGTCAACTCTTTCAGGCATGTGTATCTTTTTATGAAATAGAAACCAACTACCAAATGCTGTGTTGTTTCAAGCCAACTGAAATCCATGCTCTACAGAGCACATGAACAACTCAGCTCCATTAAAGGCACATACCTTGAATTGCTAACCAGCTCTGGTTAGACCAGAGCATTTTAAATGACAATGTCACATGCAACTTGTGAGTGAGTAAGAAGTTATGCCACTGTGATGCCTCTGGAAATAAGTGCTCCTGTTTTCCCTAGGCACTTCATGACCTTGTGTGTTGATCTCAGTCCATTTTCCAGGACTGTAAATAAGAGTACTTGGAAAAGCTTTTCTGTTCACACATTTGTAGTTACGAGGGAGAACTCCTGAATGGAAGCATGGCATTCATCAGGCAAGCATAGCAGGTGGCATAGGACAGACTGCATTAAGCAGATCCTACAACTGGGACTTCAACAGAATTTTATTATAGCAAAAACTGAATATATATTTATCAAAAAAATTAAATAGAAAATAGTCATTCCCTTGCACAGTAGTAAGTTGGCAAGCTTCCAGTTGGCAGTTTTACTGCTGGCAACACAAAGAAGTAACTTTTGTTGGGGCCACCAAACTTCTGTGAATCTGCAATTACTTTTATCATATTATATCATATATGTTATTTTATCATATTATTATTATAAGGAACTTTGTTTGGGCTCCTATATACTCCCAGGTGAACTCTTATTTGATCAAAATAGTTCAGCAGAATAGCTTAATTCATGGTATTGTAAATGTTATAAAAGTTACTTTCTCCCTTTTTTCAGTTTCACAGGTGGTGATATTTTCTGCTTTCTCTATTAATCTCCATTTGTATTATTCTGTTCAAGGCTATCCATACCAAGTGATTAAGCAGCAAGTAAGGCTACAAATTGGCTTTTATATTGTCCATCCTAGAATGCATAGGAAAACATTGCCAGCAAAACATCTGGGTGCTGGTATGAACTGGCTCTAACCCTAAAGTCAGCCTCAGGAAACTCAGGAAACCGCAGCCAATATATGACTTTCACAAAAGGAAAAGAAAACCCTGAGATAGAAAATGATATCTGCAAGATAACATATGTGCTAACATGCTGCCAAAACGAGGAAGTACTAAGTCCTCGACACCTGTACTTACCAAAAACACTAATGCAATTATAGTCAGTGCCTCACTATTTTAAAGAAAACCCTCTAGTCTCCTGTTTCCTGGAATTACCTTTAGTAATTTCAGATACATAGAAAAGAGGAAAAAAATAGAAGCAAAAATAACTAAATGAGAGACAGCCATGATTATTGGGAGTTTCTGCTGCTTCCTTCCTGTAAACTTCATATACTACAAGACCTGCACATTGTTCTATGTATGTTCAACTATAGATACATACCTGCACTTGCAAGGCCAGACACTGGCACAGCCTGCCTGGGAGCTCTCACTCAATATTTGAGAGGACACATGAAACACAGGAGATGGGCCCATTTCCACGACCCCATTTCCAACTGCAATAATCTATTACTAGATTTTCAAATAAATACTTTATATTTTTACCATACTGGTGCTTGCACTTGGGAGCAGCTGCCTTAAAGCAACCACAAAGATGCCTCACTGTTCTCTTTCAAATTGCTCCTTAAAATTTACTTTGCTAGTGATGCCAACCAAGAGCTGACAACACCAATGTGCTGAGATTGTGGCTTAGCCCCCTCTTCACACTCCAGGTGCAACCAGATTTTCTCTCCTGTACTTTTACACTACACCTTTCAACAAGGAGGCCTTTCTCTGATGGTCAGTAGAACTGAGAAATTAGGATAGTTCTTACTTTCAACATCCATTTCCCTTCACACAATATTCAAGGATTTAATTAAACAGATTGTAGCCTGTCAATGGCTTTTATGGTTGCAGAAAATTCCCTGACTACAAGAGCCCTCAGAAAAGGGAGGAAACTTCTCATGCAGGAATAAGTGGGATAAGACTAAAAACTCGCAGCTTTTTGACTGGCTAAATAGAATACAAAAAGAAAAGTGGGCATACCAAACTATCAGATCTTCATATAACAAAAAGATCTTTTGATTTATTGCAAGATTACTATTCCTTCTTATTTAAAAAATGAAAAAAATAACAGAGGTTTTACCAGTAATTACTCATTCCCTGAAGTTGAAGAGAAAAACCTGTGCCAGGAGGAGGAGAAGAAATTGCAGAGATAAGCCAGAGAAAGTCTAAAAAAAAATGCAATGGAAACAGTAAAGAAAGAGTTTTCAGAAGGATCCATACACACTTCCTTGTAAATATCTTCCTCTTTGTTAAAGTTCTTAATGGCTAAAAACTGATTCCAGCCCTGTAGTACAGCATGGAAAGATGAAGTAGAATTATAAGACAAAAGCTGCAGTGAAGAAAATGCAGAATTTCATGTAGGAGTCAGTCTAAATAGAAACCTTTTTCCTCTGAATTTCTAGTCTGATAGGTTTAAAATTTTATCATCCCGTGGCATTACTAACACTTCAGAAATGTGGCATTTTATGCCATACTTAGTAACAGGGCAGGAAGAAGGAGACTGCCAGTAACAACACTGAAGAAAGAACGTGTCTTTTCTCAAAACATCTGGTGTTCAGAGTTTGTTTAGGACCTCCAGCCAAAGTCACATGTGGCACTGAGGTCTTGCCCATCAATGCCATTAGGTTTCTGATCTCTTTGGGGAAGAGAGACTGACAGTCCTTTTTAATCCCTACCAAAGACATGTTTTCCTATGCAGCCTTTTGAGCTGTCAAACCCTGAGCCAGACCTTTCTATAGCAACAAAGCACAGTAGGAGTCATGCCTTCTGGAAGCTTGGAAGGGCAGGAAGAGAGATATGCCAGTGTCTCTCTATTTATACCTTTAAAGCCTATGAGGAGACTGGCGGGGCACGAGGACCGTGGCCAGCTAGGAATTCCTTGCAGAGCTAGTATTGCTAGCAACTCTGGACCTAGATTTCTCTGTCTAAGCTAACTGGTACTCTGTGGAAATTGCAACTTGTGTGTTTTGCTAATATTTTAAGACAGATAAATTAAGATATACGGGAAACTAAGGGATCATGTGTTTTGTTAATCAATACAGACCACATGATATTTTCAATGGCTTAGTTAGGCAACACAAAATAATCCAATAATTGTGCAGTTTAAAAAATTCCACATGTTCCAGCCTGAAATGACCGGAAGCCTATTGAAGAGGCTACCAAAACACCCACAGAATGGGACAACTAAAGGATGACCAGCTGTGTGCAATAAAGGCATGTATTTTATACTAACAAAATCAATTTATTATATAAAGGAAAATATTTATTTGATCTAGATCTGCATAACATCTGATAATATTTCTTAGTACATCAAGTTTTTCCCAAATGAATCAATGTTAAGTGTTATTAATCTCCATAAATACCATTTTAAAAAATCAGATTTATTTCGGGAAGCCAAGAGAGGAGGAAAAAAAAAACAAAAACAATCCTTTTTAAAGAGAAGAATAACCTGTTTAAAGCATGGCTCAAGATCCTTGGAAATAAAAGCATATTTAATGACAAGACAAATCTGCTAGCATTTTATTCAGATAAAGCAAAATTTGCTTCTATACCTTCCAAAATGTGAATATCTCTTAGGTAACTCACTAGAAACACCAAAAAGTGGTTTTAGCTTTACCTTTGCAGGATTTCTTAATTTTCCCTACGGAAAAATATATCCTTTCAGATTCTGAGATATTTTCAGCTGATTATTTAATTTATATCTCTCTTCTTTAATGCAGCCCAAAGAATTTAAGCCTAATTTTGCACTGTCCCATTTCTGGGAGCTTGACTCAAAGAGCTCTGCAGTAACTCAGAACCACTGTATCTCCACATCTCAAAACAGTCTTGGATCTGCACCCATGCCCTCATCCTAATCTGCTCTTTGGAGAAAGGCAGGGCAGTGAAAGGTTAAGTCTAAGCTGGGTTTACACCTTTGTATTGATGAATTTCAGAGAACTTTGAATTAAATCCTCAACTGAAATATATTTCTGATTACTTATTACCAACTTACATTCTTCCTTCATGCGCTCATTTTTTAGATATTCTCTGGCAAAACTTGGTATCTCTGATCTGTTGATTAATGAAGTTCATTTTAGCTTTCATTTTTTCAAATCTGGTTGAGGGCTGCAGTTTTTCCTAGGAAAAAAAAAAAAAAGCACTCTCTCTAAAGAGGACCTAGAAAAGTTGCCAGTGGATGAGCATGTTGGCCCCATAAGCAGTCATTATCCTCATGAACGGCTCTTGAAGTTTGGTTCTACCCATCATGTTTCATGCTCTGCCTTTAACAAGTCCAGAACTACTTGCTGTAAATGCAAGAGTAATAGTACAGCAGTAGACAGATGGAGGCATGATCTACTCCTTATGAGATGTCTCATTCCAGTCCATAATTGTTAGCAGAAATAATAAATACGAAGCTATTTATTACACAATGTAGCATTTTGTCAACCTAAATCTTTTTCTTTCTTTTTTTTTCTCCCCGCTTCATCCTAATTAGAACCTGCCCTTTACCATCTGCTGAAGAGAGATATGATAGCAAACACTAGATTATCTTCACAAGTATTTGATACAGCTAACTGCTTCATGTCAGAATTGCCTAAAATGTTTTTTCTCTGAAGGAAATGATAAATCACGGCTCTCATTTTTCAGTACACGTTCCAAGGCGATGGTTTCCAAACTGTTTTGGACCTTGCCTCACTGTTAACTCTCAGCATTACTTACACGCCATCAATCGCCATTAGTGTCAAACATTCAGCCGAGCTCCCAGGAGAGCGTGGCTCGGTGTGCCAGCTACAGTCCATGCCCTAGCAGGCCACCAGTTGGGACAGCCTCCCACAAACCTGTGAGAGACTGGTTTATAGGCACAGGCCACAGCACACACAGAATCAAGCCTCCCCTCACCACTTAAGAGGGAGATCTGAGGCACAATAAAAGTTCTATCTACCCTTAAGTCCCAATGAAGACAAGGAATAAATGACAGACCAGTGTTCAGATGAACTCAATGATACTTTCTCTTTTCATGCTGAAATATTGATGACAAAATACTTCCCTTTCTGCAGGGCACAGTACAGATTCACAGAATCATAGGATCATCAAGGTTGGTAAAGCCCTCTAATATCATCAAGTGAACCATTAACCAATGTATCAGTGCCAGGTCCACCATTAAATTGTCCCCCATTTAGATATTTTTGAACACATCCAGGAATGGTGATTCCATTGGCCTGTTCCAAGTCTGACCACCCTTGCAGTGAAGAAATTTTTCCTAACATCCAATTTAGACCTCTCACAGCTTGAGATCATTTTCTCCTGGCCTGCTCCTTGTTATCTGGAAGGAGAGGCTGACCCCCACCTCAGTACACTCTCCTATCAGGGAGTTGTAGAGTGATAAGGTCTCCCCTGGTCCTCCTTTTTTCCTCCCTAAACACCCCCAGCTTGCTCATCTGCTCCTCACCAGACTTGGTCTCCAGACCCTTCCCCAGCTCTGTTGCCCTTCTCTGGACTCACTCCAGCCCCTCTGTCTTTCTTGCACTGAGGGCCAGCACTGCACAGGGTTCAAGATGTGGCCTCACCAGTGCCCAGTACAGGAGGACAATCCCTGCCCTGGTCCTGCTGGCCACACTCTTGCTGAGACAAGCCAGGTGCCATTGGCTTTCTTGGCCACCTGGGCACACCCTGGCTCATGTTCAGCCACTGTCAACCAGCACTCCCAGGTGGTTTTCCAACAGGCTGCTTCCCAACTGCCCTGCCCCAAGCCTTTAGCATTGCACGGAGTTGTTGTGACCCACAACAAGCAGAAGTTCAAAAGCTGGAAAGCCTCTGGTAAGAGGAGTCTAGCAAGACAGCTGACACAAGGGTTGAGGTGCATAGAAGGCACATTAAGGGTCCATGTTCATATACCTTTCTCATATCTCCCTGCATGCTTGCAAAGCTCATGCAGAACGTGTACCTTTTAAACCAACAGGAAGTTTCTAAAGGTGCTGGTTTCTCCCAGCCACTTCCATGAGGTATCATCCCCGTCACAGCACTGGCCCCAACCCTCTCTGTGGGGCTGTGTCCCACTCCTGCATGCTGTCCCTTGCAGGATTGCTCCTTCCCTTCATGGGCCAGTGCCAGCAGCTCCAAGGAGCTGCAGAAGGCATTTAATTCCCTTGATTCAGTGACCACAAATTTCCTCAAACACCTGGACCTGACCTTCCTGTCACTGAATTCCAGGGTTTTGTGTTTGAATTCTGTGAAAGCAACAATGAAGTCTGCTCAAGAGTCTCATACCTTCCTGACTGGACTGGTAGAAAAATGAACGATTTGGATTATGTGCCTGATTTATGGTTAAAACCCCAAATTTTGTTTCTACCAAGCTTTCCCTAACAGGTCAATGTCAAAACTTGAAAATTATGTATATGCTCAAAGAGAGGAGACACGGGGAGTTTCTTTACAGCTGACTGACTGAGGATTTTAACTTTCTGGCCTACAGTCAACAGAGCATCTACCCGTCCTTGTGAAGCTATAAGTGTGTCATCAGGATACCACATGCTTTGATAATTACTCTAGTGGGTATTAAAGTTAATCCTAGGCTGTATAGATCACTTACAAAACACAATAACTGAACCAGAAATCCTTATGTGAGACAGTAATGAAATCAACATCTCAAAGTGCCAGCATGTCTCTGACACGTCCGGCGTAAACTGGAACCCAAAATTCCTGCCTAGAGCAGCCAGTCAGGAATCCAACTGTTCTGTGATTATGAAATCTGAGGCATGGCAGAGCAGCTTATGTCAGATCTACTGCGTACCCATAAGCCTTAAACCAAGACTTGTGAATATAACCTATGCCTTTCCAGGATTGTGAGAAGGGTCATGAGCAACTGGTGAAATTTCAGACTGAAATAGCTAATGCATCATTCAGTGGACCCAGCTCTTCTTCCTTTAAAGACCAGACACCCATCCCAGATGCACTGATCCTACTCAGTTATGTTCCTAGCATGAAATCTCCTATTCAGCAGAAGGCCTAGAGAAAAAACATTTTAGGCTTTCTGAAACTTGTCTCAAGGAAGACACAAAGCTAAAGCCACCAAGGATGGTGGAGAGGAAAAGACATCCATCCTTCTCACCCTACTGCTCTCCTTCACTATGTCCCTGCAGAAGCTGACACATTATTGTGCTCTCACAGTAACTTCTCGGTATATTTTCCCTGTACTACTGGTGAAAGTCCCAAGTGAACTGAATAATAGTTCTTAGTTTAGTCCTCAGTCAATTTAGTCCTCAACTAACTAAATAATAATAGCAAACAGCATGTTTCTTCAACACCTCCCTTGGATCAGTATTTTCTCTATTTTCCCTACATCTTTGTATTATACTACATTGGATAAATACACTCAATACAGAAGCTGGACTCTAACACTGGGTAGCAGAATGCACCAAGTATCAATACTGAACATGCCCATCTACTGGCACCACAGCTGTCTAGTGCTTGGACAACACTGGCTTAAAAGTGAAGAACTGTAAAAACTAAGTAACAATGCTGGAAGATAGTTTTATGGATCCTGAGTCAGCTGCAGACATGTAATTATCATCTTTGTTAAAGATTTCCAAGCAGCTGCCTCTCCTGTGCTGGATTCACCATGTGCTCTGAAAACAGTATTCAGTAATAATTCTTTCTGTATCCCTGGTTAGGTGCAAGAACCTTCCCTTAATTTCAGATGAAAACTTAAACTTTTAAGTAGCAGTCTGAAGCCCAAAGATGTTTGGAGGATATCAATTCTATCTGTGTTTAAATTGGCTCAAATCAGACCCAAGGTCTTGACCACTGTCCTTGAGGCATTATTTTTGCCTAAGACCAGGAAATATAAAAGGCTATGAGTTTACTAATTTCCTCAAAGACCAGGAGTAAAATCCTGGGTACCTCAATACTCCCCACTCCACTTATATGGCTCTTTCTCTGGTCTTATTCTCCCCATAATTAAACACACAAAAATATCCACACCTTAAAAAATACACCTCCTTGCTAAAATAAGATTTTTGCAGGAAGTAAAAGCTGAAGCTGGTATTTTACAGGAAGCTGGGGTAGCTGAAGGATGCAGTGGCCTTTGGGAGTAGAAGAGGAGATCATCATCCCACTGTTGCAGCCTGCTCCTGTAGGAGCTAGCAAGGAATTAGATTCCACCCTAGATTATTTACAATGGGTCCTCATGTACCTCCACCCTGACCTAGGAAGGAAAATATGTGTCCTGTCAAAAGTGATCCATTCAGTATGCTCCCAAAAAGGTAGACCTCTGTTCTTAACATCACAAAAACGTGTTTCCCAATTTCATATATGGCTTTAAGAATTCAGAGGATTTGGAGTTTTATTTTTCTATTTCACATACAAACAGGGGTTAAAATAGACTAAAAATCTTCTGTTTCCTTAGTCTAAGAGTCTTTTAAACTGCGTTCCCTGACAGTGTTATTTCCACTACCTTTAATAATTTTAATCAGTCTGATTATCCTATTCTTCAGATTTGATGGGGAGGTAATTCTCAGTGATCTCTGAGTTTCAGTGCCACTAAGACTAAATAGTTATTAATATTAATCCAAATAAGCCCTAAACCCCAGTCAAACTAAGGTTAAAACCACAGCAAATAGACAAATTAGCAGGAACATTGAAATTAAATGGCTATTTTGGTTAGAATGTCAAACTGAAAGGACAGGAAATAAATCTTCATAAATCCTTAAACAGGAAGTTAAAAGAGCTAGTTATGTAGGTAGTTACAAATCATATGAGCAAATTTTTGCCTGCAGCAGTAAAATCAAATTTCAGTTGGATATACATTTTAGTGCTGAAGCAAATTACTGTTTATGTCTAGATCACAATCTCAAGGCTAGCAAAAGCTTCCTCCCTATATTTCTGCTGCATGAAGACTAATCTGTTTCCTTCTGCCTCCCCACAGAAATTATAGACTTCAACAAGTCAGTTTCTGAGAGAAATGTCTAGCAGTTTGCTCTCCTAGATGTACGTGTGTGTGCTGGTGTGTGCATATACATATACATATACATATACATATATACATATACATATACATATACATATACATATACACACACATACACATATATATATACACACACATACATATATATACACACACATACATATATATACACACACACATATATATACACACACATATATATATACACACACATATGTATCACAGCTTAATTTCTCTGGAACTTGTCATAAAGTGGAATATGAAAATTTCAGTCTGAAATTTAGCCCGTAGAAACTAAAGAGATTAACCTTGCTCTCCATGCAAGTTTTTTGGGGGAATTTTTAGGCACAGGGCAGCATCAAGCCAGTTAGCTTTATTTGCCTTCCCAATAAAATATATTGTTTAAACATCAGGCCTTCAGCCTAGTCTTTGCCCTCAGCTGTCCTCTCTACAGTATGTCTGGGGGAGACTCTTGGAAGTGTGACATATACCTTGGATTTGGACAACAATTGTACAAACCAGGGAGTTTACTATAAATTGCTGAGCTAGAAGTAACCCTAAAATAGTAAATGTGATTACAATACATACAGTCAAAGCAATAGAATTTGTGAAGCCATCTCTGGTAGAATTTCTAAAAATCCATAATCCACAATTCTTTGGGCAACCACATCCACACATCCACTTTCTCTGGGCAGCCTGTGCCAATGTCTCACTGCAAAAACATTTCTTCCATATGTCCAGTCTACATCTACCTTCTTTCAGTTTAAAACTATCAGACCTTATGCTGTCACTTCAGGGCCTGATAAGAAGCCTATCTGTCTTATGTGCCCTCTGTGTTGGCTGAAGAGCCTCTCAGCCTGTCCACTTTTGCTCTTGCCTGTACAGCCCTTAGATGACTTTGAGGAAATGATTATTCTCCTGCTAGCTACAACTGCTCTCCTGCGTAGATATGACAACATACATCCCATCCCACTCACACACCACCCCAAAAGTCATCCAAACTCTGATTCATATCCTTTCCCAGGGGCTACTTTAAAAATTCCTGGCCATGATTGCCATGGGAAGACTGTGTGCCTTCAGGCTGTGAAAAAATTTTGTTACCCTATGTATTTTTACACGGTATGCCCACCTGACTTTCAGAAACCATTCACTTTGGGGCTGCTTCATAGGAAAATAGCTTAGCAAAAATAAGTACCAAATGGAAACCATATGCTAAAATTGGTTGGCTGGCTCCTCAGCCTCCTATGGCTCCATGAAAAGGTGCACACAACTGTTGGGGTCACCCTTGTACAGCAGGGTTCTGTGTCAGTCCAGAGCAGTCAGCTGCATCTGCATCTTCTATCACTTGGCAAATCAGAGTGTGAATTTGTATTTCTCAAGGTTAAATAGTCAGTGTCCTGAGTCACTGGTGACTGCGACCTCTTTCTCCAGTTTGTTGCAAAGTGGCAAGTTGTAAAGATTCAAGCAAGATTTGCTCACTTTGGATGAGCCACTCTCTACACGTATGCACTTCGATGGGCAGCCACAATCTTTAGAGGGATTTTTGAGCAGGCCTGGAACATTACTACTGTGTTCAGACTATTTAATAAAAGTGAAATCACACTTAAAAGTACAGCCACTCATGTCCTCCTTCTCCAGCTCTTTCTCCATTCAGTTGAGTTTTGTGTACAGCAGGAAGTGATTCAGAAAATAATGATTTTCTGTGGTAACGGGATCTGGAAAAGCATCAATGAAATTATACCACATCAATCAGTGCTCACTTACAACCTTCCCAAAGCAGATGCAGGCAGAGGCAAAGCACTCTGCTCTGGAGGAGTTCTGGTACAGGACTTCACAAGAAAGCAGTAGTATTGATCCCACAGTCTGAAGCCATCTACTGTGAACAATTTTAGTTTTACCCTCTTTATTTTGGGAGGGAAAGAAGATACCCAGCTGACCTCTCAGTAAGCCAGGGAGAGGCTCTTGCTTACCCCTTCAGGAAGGATAAAGCTTTGTAGTATGAGAAACACTGCTTTACTTATGTTCTTCTCCATAAATTAAAAGAAAAATGTTATGCAAATACATCCTACACTACCAAAGATATAACCAAAATATAACTTATTATTGGAAGATATAATTTTAGGTCTTGTGCTCAGCATATATTAGAACATACAGTTCTGCATATTTTCATAGTTTTCTTGTTTCACAGATGAGTAGCATACTTCAGAAATGTTCTTTTTAGGGGGAAGAGAAACAGACAGACAATTTCAGATTGATCTGTTGAAGACAAAAATACATTCATGGCTTTTTCAATAGTTATCAAAGTATTAATCTGCTCTAAGTCCACAGTTAAGGGACAGAACTGCAGTTACCAATGACTTCCCAGTAACTGAGGTGACTTACATTGCTTATGCAGGTAGAAGGATTTACATTTCTTTTGAAGGAAGGAAGGAAGGAAGGAAGGAAGGAAGGAAGGAAGGAAGGAAGGAAGGAAGGAAGGAAGGAAGGAAAGGAAGGAAGGAAGGAAGGAAGGAAGGAAGGAAGGAAGGAAGGAAGGAAGGAAGGAAGGAAGGAAGGAAGGAAGGAAGGAAGGAAGGAAGGAAGGAAGGAAGGAAGGAAGGAAGGAAGGAAGGAAGGAAGGGAAGGAAGGAAGGAAGGAAGGAAGGAAGGAAGGAAGGAAGGAAGGAAGGAAGGAAGGAAGGAAGGAAGGAAGGGAAGGAAGGAAGGAAGGAAGGAAGGAAGGAAGGAAGGAAGGAAGGAAGGAAGGAAGGAAGGAAGGAAGGAAGGAAGGAAGGAAGGAAGGAAGAAGGAAGGAAGGAAGGAAGGAAGGAAGGAAGGAAGGAAGGAAGGAAGGAAGGAAGGAAGGAAGGAAGGAAGGAAGGAAGGAAGGAAGGAAGGAAGGAAGGAAGGAAGGAAGGAAGGAAGGAAGGAAGGAAGGAAGGAAGGAAGGAAGGAAGGAAGGAAGGAAGGAAGGAAGGAAGGAAGGAAGGGAAGGAAGGAAGGAAGGAAGGAAGGAAGGAAGGAAGGAAGGAAGGAAGGAAGGAAGGAAGGAAGGAAGGAAGGAAGGAAGGAAGGAAGGAAGGAAGGAAGGAAGGAGGCTCTGGCAGTTCTTTGTATTCATCCACTGCTAGGATCTGACACAACAGCCAGCAGCTAAAACAGATGAAGTAAAAAATCTTCAAGAGTGCCATACATGCAAGAACTGGGTGCCGAGACTGGGATACCATGAGAAAATTACTTTTTAGCTCATACAAGTCTTATGTCTTTGCTTCCACCACTACTCTTAGCTGCAGTTTTAAAGAATTTGCTTATGACGTAGATTTTCATGGGGTTGCCTTTTTCCACCCAGGTGATTTTTTTCATTAGCCTTGTTAATTATCTACTGTCTGTCTTTTCTTTTTCTCCCTGATCTGACTGATGTGATTATTGCTTGAAAACTTCTTCATTCCATAATAGGAATTTGAACAATTGTCTGCATTATTTACTTTGGGAATTCCAGTAGTCAGAAAATAAAAGGATCAAATTCTGATACTGGCTAAGCTAATGTAAGCCTAGAATAACTCCACTGATTTGAGGAGAATTTGCCTGGATTTACATTGGTATGAGTAAGATCAAAATCTGGCCCAGAGTTTCTATTTCTTCAGCCGCATTAGAATTCAACAATCAGGCAACCCCAGATACTAATAGTTTGACTAAAACTGGAGACAGAGTTTTTCACAGAAGCTGGCACTTTATGGTCTTTTCCAGTTATGGAACATCAGCTGTCTCCCAGGAAACTTCTGTTGATTGAAGAAATTTAAACCTCCAGCCTAAATTCCAATTCATAAGTTAAAGCTGCTACTAAAGTGTTGTTATAATTTTTTATCATTTAAAAATCAGCAGGCTATCACTGGTTTGGGCTCCAAATCTCATTTGTAACAGTTATAGACTGCCTGAAGGTTTTGCAGAATCCTCCTCTTTGAGGAGCACTCACAAACACCCAAGGGGTGTTTATATCCCAAGCGATATGAACTGGCTTTCCTGTACAGAAGAATTGGGAAGTTCACATGTAGCATTTGTTTTGCTGTTTATTGTTGGCAATTCTCTGCAACACACTGATTTCATCTTCTGGATGAGCTGCATGCAGTTGTTTGGCTTCAGCTATCGAGACTTTTGTCCTCTGTTGACTCTGCCTGTCTCAGGGCGTGCTGCTCTGGCAGTGGCACCAGGGTGTGCATCACCAGCTTTGCCTTGTGGCTCCTCATCACACACAATTTCCCTCAGGGCAGCAGCAATTTTCCTGCAGTGCTGGCCATGGACATCAAGGGCTTTCACACTGCGGGGTCAGTATGCACAGCAGACTCTAACACTGCACAATTGAATGCCACTGAAGCCACTGGAGCACCATCAGACTTTAGGTCAGCAGAGTTTGGGTAAGAGTTCATTCATCCCGTTGCATTATGTAAGATGTGGTGGCTGCCCATTACTCTTGCAGTGGGCAATAGTCCCTGTTTGAAAATTATTTTTCTCCCTGCTGATTCATTCAAAGCACTTTGAAATCAGTGGGAAACCAATGACACCCTGCAATTTTTATTTTTGCTGACTGGCACAGCCATCTTCAGAGTTTAAATCAAGAGGCTTACTGTAGCTGAAACTATCTAAACTGAGATCCCTCAACAGGGTAATATCATTTTTAGCTTGCTGCCTGAGGGCACATAACTGACATTTTGTCTATATAAAGTATTGGCGTTCCTCATATGTCAGAGTTTAAACCACAGAAAGAATCTTCTGGCAGATTCTAACAGAAGTTCCCAGAGGCAGCTGAAACAGTCTATTATCTGTGCGTGCCTGTGTTGACTAAAAGTTACACGTAGGCTGCACTCCACTATCCAGTGAGCAAGACACAATGCCAGCCTTATTTATCCCTGCAGCATTTCAGAACAGGAGCATCAGGGCTGCTTTCCCACATCCATCATGGGAAGAGCTGTCCCCTGCCAAAGCCAGCAGGAGCTGCTCAGGGAGCACCCCACACACTCACCACAGCTCTGGAAGCTCACCACACTGCTCCAGCTGCTTGACTAAAGGAGCTAGGATTGTATGGAGATGGGAGAGCACTGTGACAGGTCACCTACCAAATTATTTTAAAATGTTAGAGATTAGTGAAGCGTAGAAAGTCCATGAAGCAGCTTGTACCCAAAGTTATAAGAAACATAAAGTTATAAGAAATATAAACTGTTAAACAATAAGATGTTCCTAGAATCTTACACTTGATTTTTTCCATTCAAAGCTAGCCCAAGGCCTAAGAGGAGTGGAATTTTTCATCTATACTGTTTTCTTAGAGCTGCTTGAATGAGCTCTTTTCAGACTTTAGTTCTTGTTTTTCAAATCCTCACTTTCTTACTTATAAAGCTAGGATGCAAATAATAAAAGCTATGCTCTGATCTCACCAGAGAGAGCAGTGTTTATCCTTGCACTAGTTTTTACAGAAAGAGCTTGAGTGTCTGTTTGCACTAGTAGGTCCTGTGATTTTAATTATGAGAAAACTAGTCAATGTAATGGCTCATTTTGGGTCTTCCATTTAGAATCCCATGCATGAAAATGAGCAGAAAGGCTTAATTAGACACTTTCTCCCAAAGTCAAAACAGCAACATTTTAGAACAAATGGATCTGTGCTATTGAGACCAGAGTTTCATTAAGGTTTTTCATGTACAACACTAAGTTATACCAGAGCTTTAGCTACTGTTCTTTGGTATTAAAAACTAACAACAAAAGTCTTACAGTTACCCTGAATTTAATTCAGATACATGATTAATTTTATTTGTATACTCAGTGAGGTTTATTGCCAAGAAGGGTTTAGTCCTCAGGTCATGATCACGATCAGCCCCTGCAGGTAAAGCAGCTAGGCATATTCAATGGGAGAAGAAAAATGCATGTTTGTGTTTGCTCCATTTTTTTTAATATTCGCCAGATTCATGCTTCTTAGTAGGTATCTTGTTTCAAGTTTTATGTGAAATTGGCACTGAGAAATTTCTATTTTACCTACCAATCACCCATATTCTGGTCAAACACCACAGAAGAGTGTGGTAGCTTTTTCTAGAGGTGTATATCCTCACATGCAATAAAATACTTAGTTAAGATGCACAGCATTTTCCCCATTGTTCAAAGCTGTGGTTCTGCTTTCTGCCTGTTCCAGTATTACATAGCTGCTGCCCTTCCTCCGCAAACATTAAGTTCATCTTGAGGGTAGGCTCAAGTGGTTGACCTATAACAAAGTAAACACATGTAGCTCAATCAGATGAGCTCAACGCATGCTTGTGTGAGGTTGCTTGACAGTCTGGGGTCTGTGAAATGAAATGTGTAGCTGCAGCAGTGCAAGCTGCTCCAGAGGGGAATAGTTTACATGAAGGCAAAGCAGAATTTAGATTAATATCCTCTGGTACAGTGATGTTGCAACCTTGTCCGGGATCACTCACCTCTCAGAGCTTCATTTCACAGCCCCCAGGGTGGTGAAAACCACACTGCCTACTCACTTGAGCACTCCTCCTTACCCACCTTCCTCTTTAGGAACTATCCTGGGCTATTTTCTGCTCTAGACAACTTCTCAGCGGCACTAAGGTTGGGCACATAAAAGAGGGAATAAAATAAAAGTTCTAGAGGCTGTCCACAGCCTCACCTCTTACTCCCACAGTAACAGGGAGCACATCTCCCAGGGTCTAGTAGGAAACATTCAAGAGCAGTCTTACCTTTCCCTCCAAAGTTGTTGACTCAGGAGCAAAAACAAAAATATGAAAAACTGTGATAGAGTGGATCCACAAGCCACACTAACAGTTCTGTGGCTAGGCTGGAAATCCCCTGCCTGATGCAGCTTGGCCCTGTGCTCTAGTCTCACCTCATATCCATTCCAGCTTTACTGCCCCTGTGCCCCTTCTCACCCATTTCCCTTCTGCCCCTTCCAGACAAGCCAGTCCAGCTCTGGCTTCACTCATGCCAGGGGGACTGAAACAGAATGACCATGGTACTTACAGACATGGTACTGTTCTCTCCACTTGTTTGTCCTTTCCTTTTTCCCTCTCTACCTGTATTCATCTGCAGCATCTGTGCCATTTTGCAAAACTCAGCATACTTTTTGGTGCTTTTAGCATATGAAAGTAAAAAACAATTTTCTGCACAAACAGTGGGACAGTATGAAGAGACAAAACTCAAATTGCATCTGCGTTTAATTAAGAGCCAAATTTTCAAGCACCAGTTTCACCTGCCACAGGTAGGAAAACAAGCACACAAGTCACTGTCTGCAAGGCAGCACCATGTCTAAGCACATCAAGCTTCAGATGCAGATAATAATTTACTCCAAGATAGCTGCAAATGAAAGTGGAACTCTCTCACTACAAAACTAACTCAAATTTTTATATGGCATAAGTGATCATATCAAGCTGAAAATTTGGTCACAGTAATTCAATATCTCATATACTGAGTGATGACTGTACCTCTAGTAAACATAAAGAAAAAAGTCAGATAACTTGTACAAAATAATTATTTGCTGCAGGCAGAAGACAGCTGATTTCAGCATCTAGAGTCAATACATGTCATTAGTTGTCTGCAGAAGGGTTCTTTCTATATATGGAGTTGATCAAAATGCAGATGTGAATACTGTTCATATCTAAATGGAGCTTCTTTTTACTTTTCATTTCTCCTTCCCGTCAAGAATTTTTTGTCACAACATAAAATTATTATGATATTATGATTGCTGGTGGTGTAATACTTCAAACCAACCAGAAGTAAAGACTTCTGCTCAAAAAAGAATCTAAGCTGATGCATTTTTGAAACAGAGCTTTTCTAGCAGGAAGGCTTGGTGTAAACCAAGGGCTAATGAACACAGCCAATAATCAAGAACTGCAGTTTCTCTAGCACACTTTTCAGAGCTAGCATTCAAGGTCTGACTGGTAACTCCTAAAAGTGAATGAGTTCTCTCTTCAAACACATTAAAAAAATACTGTTAAGTTAATACATACAAGTAGACAATATCTTAACAGCAGTTATATTGTCTAGCTCATCTCCTTCCTATATCTCTGTAGAGTAAGAGAAGCCGGGCCCAGGATGAGAACTCCAGTACTTATCCTGCATAGGGAAGAGACAGTCCTGCTTCCCACAGCCGTGGGGCAGGGCAGTTTCTCTCGTGCTCTTCAGGTGGTGTTTATTACTGCTGTCAACAGCAGCAGTGGCAGGCTGACAGTGTCAACAAAACTGTTTTGACTTGCTGCAGAAGGAATAAACAAACTCACTGGATTGGGAGCCACACCTCTCAACAAAATACATCCTGCAACTCCTATGGCATTACCAGGCTCCTATCTGCACTCCTCTGTATTTTAGGGGTGGGGGACACGTGTGTCAGTATGTGCATTATTCTGGAACTTAAGTTCAGAGCATTCAGCAATTCACATTGTTACTTGAAACATAACAGTTGAACTTCTAACAGCTTGGAACCAACTGAGAGTTAAACATCACTTTGCATCAGGTTTTCTATTTAATGAGTAAAACTTAAGTGCTCAAAAATTTGTCTCATCCAAATGAATGTATTTAGTCCAGCAGGTTTATTTCAGAGCAGTGATGCTTTGAAGGCTATAAGCATTATAGTCACTGTCCTATCATAAGGAAAACAAAACCCAAGTGCTGTCCTGAGAGGTTTTCAGGATTTTATCACCTACACAAAAGTTAAACATGCTTTTAAAGGAATTGCCTTAAAAATAGAAAAGCTATTTTAATCAAACTCCTGGACTGCATTACCTTGTCACCTGTTCCCAACAATGGAACACTTTTTTCCTTTAATAGATATTTTTTCTTAAAACATCCTGATCACAAATGACCTTTGGTTTTTTAAGTAAAACACAATGGAACAACTTAGTCTTGCTCCTCTTCAGGTCAGTGGGAAACCTGCCACCCCTTACAGCACAGAGCATCTCAGCCTGTGACACGCACAGGCTCTACCCTGCAAAGCCATTTCACCCCCCTAAACAGAGTTCATGGACAAGGGGGGGACTCTCAGTCCCTCTGAGGATCAGGGCCAAGAGATGCTTTCCAAATGATCCACAATAGAATAGCTCGGCATGCAGCAGCCAGCTGACAGATGAGAGTCCTGTGGGAAAGAAGCTTTCAGTTCTGATTTACAGACTGAAAGGGCAGCAGTATCTCTGGCATCTTTGGGCAGACACTTTCAGGGATGAAGTAGCAGCTGCCCAGTCTGCATAAATTTATGAACGGGTAAGACAAGCAGGCTACTATCTGCTGGCCCTTTGGAGAATGAAAGGTGTGACCAGATTGCACAGAGAGAGAAAGAGCTCAGGTTCAAACCCTGAAGGGCTGCATAGAATCTTTGGAAAGAAAATTACCTCAAAGGATATACTGAAACCAAATGTAAGCAAAGATGTAGAGTAGTATTCAGTACTGGCTGGTGCAGCCCTGGAAGCACGTGCAAAACAAATTATGGCAATTTTTTTCTGTGTAGTAAACCAGCATGAGAGGCATTACAGTTAAAAGTATCTATAAACAAACTGTTGTCAGGGAAAGGTGCACAGGCAAAATAGCTTTTTTAACTCACATTAGTCTAGAGAATATCTCCACTAAGAAGTCTAAAGACACTTTTTGTCAATAGCTATGAGGACCCTTTAATTTTTTTTTTTTTTTGGACATTTATTTTACCTGCTTTCATAGTTATGTTTTACCATTACACTTTTGTACAAAAACTACTTCTTAAATCTCCTAATGCAATAGCTAGGAGATGCAACACTTACTTAACTTGCAAAAATTATCAGATACTGAATATAATTTAAATATATCTAATAAAAAAAATTACTATTATAATGTAAGGAAGACACTCCAGCATGCTCAGTTTGTTACCCAGACAAGACAAATACACAGTCAAGTATTTCAAATGGAAGAGCTGCAGGTCCAGGAAACACAGTGGTGATATTTCTGAAAAGTTAAGAGTTCATCCCAAGAAAAAACAATGACTCAAACATTCACTCTTCTCCCTGCAACAATGCTTCTCTGGTCAAGATCTTTAAGAAATAGCACCTAAGAGAAAAGATGGGCAAAAGAGTGCAGATTCCCAAGCAATTGCTGGAAGTGTAATCAAGAGTAAGTTTCCAGATCATCTAGACCCTGATACAGTATAGAGGAAGAATAAAAATTTTAAAACAAAGCAGATTATGAATGACATCTATTACCACATCAAAACACAAAACTTTCCTGGGAAAAGCATGAAGAGATGTAAAAGGAGAAGCTGAGAAGACACACAGTAACCTTAAGTGTGACCCCCTCATGGGAGAAACTGAAAGGCATCAGGGTCATGGAGGGGCTCAGGTAAGCAAGGATCATCAGTCAAGGGGCTGCAAGACTTACCACATTCAGGGCAGCAAAAAAATTACATTCTCAACCTGGGGGAAGTCCTAGACCACAGAGAAATAAGTGTAACTCACAACAAATAGGAGCTAGCTCCTCTGAACTATCCCAGGCTTCTTGTGCTGTCAGTTTAAACTGAGTCATCAGAGGCCTTTTAATTTTCTGCATTTGAGGGACTTAATTACAGACCTATTCTCTATGCAGAAGTCTAGGGTTCGGTGTCTTCCCAAGTAAAATACCAGGAATACACCTGCTTACCCCATTTTACACTAGGGTTTAATATTATCACTAATGACCACAGATGACAGTAAAAACTTTAACTATTAACCAAACTTTCAGATAATTTCCAGAAACTAATCAACCATTTCAGACAGATCATTATCTTTGCAGTCACTCTCCCTCTTTGCAGATTGCAAGCCACAGAAAAACTCTTGGACTGCTAAAACTGAGTGCCAAGTTGACTCTAAATCTTGCAGGAAAACAGATATAGCTGCAGTGAAGCCAAGGGGGTGAACTACTCCCATGTGTTTCTCATTTCCTAGTCAGCACAATCTGTAGTAGAAACACAGAGAGCAGACAGAAAAATGCAGTTTGTTTCAGCTTTGGTGCTTGCACAGGCAGTTATTGGGAGTGCAGCTGTTAAATGATGAAGGCATTTCTCTTCCCTTTGCCCATCAGACAGGTGATGACATCCCAAGGAACCTTACCTGAGAGATTGCACACCCATAACACCACTATTAGCATTTGTCTACTCAGATGTCATCAGCTTTGCAATAATTCATTAAACCTGGTGATCATTAAATATTTTCTGCTGTACTCAGGGCCTTTGCCCTTGCATTTTCCTTGCATGCACCTGTGCAGCCTTTCCCCTGGAGCCAGGGAGCAAGCCAAGATCCACATTTCTCCATAGGCTACATCTTCTTCTGCGAGAACCTGCCTGCAAATTTTCTGCCAAGAAAACCTGGCAGAACTGAGACCAGAAGAAGCACAACTAAGTCCCTCTAGCCTTTGTACTGTGGGGAACTGTGGAGGAAGGAATATCTGTCTATATGTTGCATATATTTGTGCAGTGTAGGCACAGAGCAAGGGCTGGACAAGAAGAGCATATTCATCCCAGGGCACTTCTCAGAGGAAAAACTTAGGCCAGAAACACGTCAGAAGTCAGGTCAGCAATTCAATCCCAGCAGTGGAAGTTTTGGGGAGGGAGGGAGGGAGGGAAGGGCATTCAGAACCCCAGGGCACTTAGAGTCAAGTGTGTGTATTTCTATAGGGATCCAAGTGTTTATAGCAGCCAGTCCAGAACACAGAACCCATGCTGCGTGTGAAAAACAAGTCTCTGAGGACTCCTACCAATGTGTATCCAAGCATGGCAAAACAGGTCCTCTCTACACTGCTTTCATCCAAGCCTGTTTGGCAGAAATGCCTTGTATAAGATTGGCCAGCTCTGGTTTCCTCTAACACCAGTGATGACACAAAGCTCATCTCTTAGGCAGGCCACATTGCCTTCTGGAGAGGCTGTAACCTCCATGAAAAACTGAAAAGACATCTGGAAAACTGGTTCCTCACTTGGGCACCTAAGCTGCCTGACAAAAATTAGGCAGAGGGGAGTTAACTCACAATACCTCTCCTAACATCTTTCACTGTGGATTTCCCAAAATAAAGAAGCATCAAAGGGACAAGTGGGTTCAAGTGAATCAGTGTGAAGTGTCTGAGGGCATTTATCCTAATTCCATTCCTCTGGTCCCTCTCTCCCTCACAAAAAAAAAAAAAAAAAAAAAAGGCATAGAGAAACTCATTAAGATCTATAGACACCTTGGTACAAAGTGGGGAATGTGCTAAGGACTACTAAAATTTCCATAAAAGGAACAGAGATGAAATTATGTGTTCAGGAGATTCAGTACCAAACAGTTCTTTGAGTTTGGGGCTTCATTTTCCTTTCTTTTTTTATTTGGAGGAACATGTAAATGTCATGGGTTTGGTTTTTCTTTTTATTTGAAAGGTGGAAGAAGGGGAACAGTGGGAGTGTTGGGTTTTTAGTTTTGTTTAAACTAGTGCTTTGTCTTATATTGTCAGCACAAAGGTAAGTGCTGGAGCTGTGAACAGAAAGGACCAGTGCCTGGTGCCTGCACCCTCCATTCCTGTGATCCAAGGAGCAAACCCTTCGTGTCTCTGATGAGGACATCACTGGAGGTTAAAGGCTGGCAGAGGAGGGAACAGCAGGTTTTAAGCAGAAGAGAACCCATAAAGTGAGAGGTGAGAAGCAGTGGGTGGAGGGGTCACACAGTGGGTTGCAGGGGCTGCTGCAGCACATGGAGAGAGGGAAACGGGGAAAGTTTCAGTATGGAAAAGTGAAAGCTGCTGTGGCCATCCTGGACCAGTCAAGTGTCAAGGAGCTTTGAGAGAACAAAGCAACACTGAAATTTTGACAAGATACTGGGACCAGAACTGGGCTTGTGTCTTGGACTCTCAGAAAGAGACTGCTCCTTCATTTCAGGGACAGATGGCTTGGTACCCTGGGATTGTTTCTGAATTAAGGATTCTGTTGATGTTTTGAGATAAACTGGCTTGGTGTCAAAAGCTACCTTGATTAAATCTTCCCCAGATTTTCCTCATATGTTGTACTGTTCTAACACATGACCCTGATTCCTATAACAAAAGATGATTCTGGGTTTTTTCCCTAAACAAACAAAGCAAATGTTCATCTCCACTTTAAAAATTCAAGTTTGGATTTAAAAATGCCAAGAAAATAAATTAATTGATCTGAGCATATAGCCTTTAACAACCCCAACATATTATCTTACATGTTCTCCCTGAGGAGACCTGGCAGGTTTTCCCCAGCCCTTTTCTAAAGGTCCTAGAAGAAGAATACAAAGGGAAACATAATTAAGGAAAGCTGTGGGGAAATTACCCATTTACCAATTTCCAGAAAAATTAATTCCTTGGGATGTGACCTAATAATTATATAATCTTTATTCGTGCTCAAGATCTAATTTCTTCTTACAAAAATAAAGGATTTATCTTTGTTTCCATTTCTCATTTCCATTCCCCCAAGCAAACCATAAGTTCTGAAACGTTGATACAGATTCTCAGAGAGTACAGGTGTGTTAGGTTGATGTGGCCAGAAACATGTATTCCGTCACCATCTGTTGAAGCTGGGTGGGGTAGTGATTCCTTATCTCCCTGGCACATACTATCTGCTAATGGGCCATCTTTAAGACCAGGTGGGGCAGTCATCTTTATCTTTTCCACAACCCACCCTCCCTCCAGGAAGCAATCATCTGCTGCTGGCCCATTCAGTCCCAGTGCATGACTGATAAAATTCCATCATCCCATTGGGAGATGCTCCAGCCAGGGGGAAGAACCAAGCTTTTCCTACCTAGATAAAAACGGAACTGTTGGACAGCAAGATACCTTCTTTCCACTGGATTCCAGAGGAGAGCTGGACCTTTCCACATCATCCCTGGACCTTCAGAGGAAAACTGCACCTTCTACAGGAGCACTGCTTCAGCTGAACCACATCTGCCACTGCAGTCACCATTTAATGGGACTGCTACCGACACCCTGACTGACTGATGGGGTGTCAGGTTGTATTCTGACTCTGTCAGTATTTTGGGATTGTTCTTTGTAATACTGTATTTCTATTTTAATTTTCTTAGTAAAGGACTGTTATTCCTAATTCCCATATCTTTGCCTGACAGCCCCTTAACTTCAAAATTATAATAATTTGGGGGGAGGGGGGTTTATAGTCTCCATCTCAAAAAGAAGCTTCTGCCTTCATTGGCAGATACCTGTCCTTCAAACCAGAACAACAGGTGAGATTTTTTATGGAAAGAGTGATGTTGGGACAGTATCTGAAAAGAGAGGAATGGAAAGCAAGGGGATGATTTGACTGAAGACTATAATATTTTGCACAGGAAATAGCTTTTGCACAAACTGGAGCTATCCCTCATCCAGCAGCACCACACTGATTCTGGAAGCAACTGGCCACTCAGGAAATTGTCACAATGAAATCAAGTAAGTATTGCTGGAGTAAGTAGAGAAGACAGAGTTCCCAATATTGATTTTGCATTAAATTTTGGGAGAATGAATGGGAGAAGATACTTTGAAACCTTTGAGGGAAATTTACCAACATTTATCCATGAAGCTTTGAAGCATCCTACCATCCCAAGGTAGACAATATGATTCGGGGTTTTGTTGCAAATATTAATGTTTCTGTCACTGTTTTTTGGACTGATCATATCTTTCTGGTAAAAATGGCTAATCATACTTGGGATTCTTTCACACCTTCCCTCATTTTCCACCACCATCCACCTTCCATTCCACCTTCCATCATTACTCACTTCTACATTTCTGTTTCAGTTTGCTGATTAGTACTTTCTATTCTTCTCACTTCCCCTGCACAAAAGCAGAGAAAATGCAATTTCATGCTGAGACATACAAAGGTTCAGGAACGAATTCTGCAAGAATTGCAGTATCTAAGTACACTAGCCAGCCTTGGCTCAAAGTCAATGTTTCACTTCAGTGCTGAACTGAGATCCTAGACCTAATCTTCAAGTGAACTTCTTTGAAGGTCACATACATCACTGCACTTCCAAGTGTTACTAACTATGGAGAGCTGAGAGGTGTAGGCAAGATCATGGTACAGTTCCCCCACACTTTTCCTTGCTCAGGGAGAAAGAGGTCTATGCACAATTCAAGCAGATATTTCATGAAAAACAGGCAAGCGTGCTCCTACCGAGTGATTTTTAAAGCAGCCTGGTATAAATAAAATGTGTCAGTTTGCATTTTCATCCCAGACTATAGCCCCAAGTTTTAAGATTTTTTTGCTAGCTGCTGAAGACTTTCATATGGGTAAGTTCACAGCTCTATAAATTATTGTTATGCTTATTTTGCCTGTGAGCTATTTTCTCTGAATTTGTAACAAGACATAAGTTTTCTGCTCTGTTAAAGTGCAATCATAAACGCATATTTCTGAACACAGAGATCAAATAAATGTTTCTAGTTTCAGTAGTAGTGAAGTTTTCCCAATGTAAGCCAGTATGTTGAAGCAATACAAGCTAGTAGCCAGCACACAATATAACAGTTTTATTTTTAAAAAATAAAACAAATACTGCCATAACTCCACATTTGCAAGGAGAAGAAAAAGTATCAGTTCATTGTCTCTACATGATGTTTACATATAAGCAAGAAGCTGGAGATTTATAGCCCAGTTGTTCTCATAACCAACCCCAGTGACAATGTGTCTCTGCTCATTCTAATAGAAACATCTGCCTAACCAACAGAGCTAGGGATAACCACTGCTATCTGACATTCCAGTGGTTTACAAGGACAACACACTTACAGCTGCAAATCCGCCACAAGCAAACAGCTAAATACTCTGCTGAATGCATCACAGTCATTCAGATTACTCAGATGTTTCTTCCTATCCTTAGTAACAGGCCAACATGGATTTTGATCCAAAAGAATCAAGCCTCTGCTCCTTATCTCATGAAATTTGATGGGGTTTGGTGTACGGGTTTTGGAGGCATTTTTTTAAACAGTTTTTCCTGGCGGAACTTACAAGCTAATAAATACTTCTAAAAGACCTTCCTTATGCCAACACCCAACAGCAGCACTGAAATTCAGAAACAACTCTTGGGAGAGAGAATCCAAAGAGTAAAGCTCACCACCTTTGCTAAGTAACACTGCTGGTTCCAGTTCTCCCTCTGCATGGCTTGCTTCTCTTGGCTGCTTTCAGCACAGATTAGTGACCTTCAACCCTGACAAATATGTTGCCCTCATGCTTTTATGATCTCATAATCTCTCAGAAGGTGCCACATTCTGAGATTAAATACATCAGAATCCCAGTGGCAGCATAATACAGATACAGCTGTGATTAATGCCAATTAAAACAGTAGCAGCATGTGACAGCTGTTACAATTACTGTTAATTAGCAAGTTTAAACCCTCTCTTATCAGGCTCTGCTTCAAAGTACCAACTAGAATAGGTCATAAGTTCATGACTCCTTAGTCCTTTGAATGACTTTCTGCTAGAGAGCTACTACATGAAAGGCTTTAGCAGAAAAGCTTTGCATGATCTGTTGGTATTTCCCTGGAAAATGGCTCGTAAAGAATAAAGGAACTTCGGCTATGGAGGGAATTTGGGCACAGGCCACTGTCCAGATGAACTCTTAAACACAATTTGCTTACAGTATTCCCCAGAGCATGTTAAATTTCACCTATAAATATACAAGTTAAACAATCCAAGTAGGTATGTACCTACAATAAAGTTGTGCAAATACCAATTGAAAGAGAGGAGAAGGTTGCTCTCAAACCCTATTTGCTGCATCTCACACTAATTTTAGAAACATGGCATCTTCTCCCTTTCTCCCACAGCAGTAAGAAGAGAGCCCCTGTTTAGGATTTGTTCTACTGCACTGGGAGGTCTGCCTGAAGCACGTGCAGACATGCTGGCTGCACCTATCCCAGGAAAATAAACACTGCAGGGATGCTGCCAGACCCAGCCATTGATGCTATCACCCTGCTAGAACAGTCACTGGCATGCTGGGACCCATGCTGTCCCAGGAAACCTCATCCCACATGGGTGCACAAGTCCACAGGGGCCAGGAGCCACACCCTGCAGCCACCCTCTCTGGCAGGAGTGTGAAGGATGTGGTCAAAAGGCAGCAGTTAGCCCCCAGGCTAAAGACCAGACCTTGGCACTGGTTCACAATAATTATAATAAACACAGCAATTAGGGATAGCTTTAACTAGATTGCTTGAGCTGGTTATCTGGGCTTCAGCACAAGGTAGGCCCCACAAATCTGCCTTACCCAAGCAGCTGCCACATTTTCACTCCCGTTGTTACCTTAATCAGTGTCTCACCCCCTTGTCCACCAGTTAAGTCATGATAATACACGTCCCAAGGGATGCAGGAATGGCAGGTCCAGTGTTGAATATCAGTGCAGACCAGAACAGACCACCTACGTCCACAGAACGATGAACTCACTACAAACTTCCATCATCTTAAATAAAGAAGGGGAATGAATGCTCAAAGCTCTTTCAGGCTTTGGCCAAATGCTGCAGGGATCTCCTGCAGGCCTGGAGATGACCAAGGGCATTTGACATCACACAGGAGCAGGCAGCTGTGGCCCAAAACACAGCTGCTTCCCCAGGCGTGCAGCCGCTTGGTGCATATTCCTGGTACTCAGATGACTTCCGAGGGCACTTGCTTCCACAGCAGCATGGTCTCCTCTGTTACTAATACCAAAGAAACCATCACTTACTGCTTGAGCAGTCACACTGTGACTAGGAAACTATGTTTCATATTTCAAAGGTAACTTAGAAATTACAGTATGGAGCGCTTGACATCTTAAGAGATCTATACATCATGTTGACACATATAAACAAAAAATGAGACCATACTGCATAATGTCAAGCAGCTTTTTAGCTTGTTTTAAAAGAAGCAACCTTTACAATGTAAAGACATATTTAGGTCTGAATGGGTAATTTTTCTCTTCCTTTTTTTTTTTTTCCCTGACAGCAGACATTCTTTTTTTTTTTTTCCTTCACCAAAAAGAGTTTTATCTCAAGCAGCTCCAAAACTTTCAAGATCTGTATACAAAAATATAATCAATTATGAAGGTTTTTTTAGCTTTTGTTAGCTTTTAATAGAACTATGGAAATCTTTCAGCAGCTACTTTACTTTCCATCAAGAAAGAGTGCACAGGGCTCTCAGTAACCCTCCTTACCAAGAGATTTGCACCAGCAGCACAGGGAGAGGCAGGTACATTATTTTGTGATTAAGAACTAGCAGGTTTGCTCTCCATTCATTTCAACCATCCTATTAGCGCAGCTAAGACATCTGCCTAACATTTCCTTTCACTCTGGTTCATGTGAGCTAAATAACACATAAGCTTAAAAATGGGCTTTCAGCAGCTTTTAATAGCAAGGAAAAATAAACTCCTGCAGTATTATAGATGGACAATCTCTGTCTTGGCTTCATTACCTTTTGTTATTTAAAGAAAATTAGTGGCTTTGCACTGACAAAACCCATGCAAAAGAATAATGTGTTGAGCTCATTTTGTCCAATATGTGCAGTAAAGTTTTAGTTAATGATCTTACACTTAAAATGCTAGGACTCTGTGTCACCATAAACGGTGTAACCAAGGCATTCATTTCAGCGTGCCTAAGTCCCCAGCCTTTAATGGAGGCACCAAGTTGTATTTTCCTTTTGTTCTGTTCTGCTCAGGTTCCTCTGCTCTGCTCAGGGTGGGAGCCAGGAATAACTTTTTGTGCACACAGCACTTGGTGCACAGAGCACTTGCATTCATCGCCCATCTCACAACTACATGCAAATAATTTTGTGACAGAGGTAGCACAACCTGAACAGTATCACTGAGCCAAACCAAGCACTGCTTCTTGTAACACCTCCTCCTGTCCCCTTCTGGTGTGGACACATATATAAACAGATGCATTTATCAGATGCCTGTGTCTTTATTGTACAGATACCATATACCCTGTTTCTTTTCAACAGATTCCTCTGTCATTGCCCCATTTGCTGCCTGCAAAGAGGCTGTACTTTTATTCCAGGTACCTATCACTAGATTGTCTGTACTGAAAAACTTAAGACTACTTTTAAGTGAACATTTACATTTATGTTTAATACTGTTTAATATTCAAAAAGTAGATAACTTTGGGGAATATTTTACTCTCCTGTACCTAGAAGAAATCTCTTTCATGCAAATTACTCCTTCTTGAAATGGCACAGTTAGTAAAAAAACCCTGAAGTTTAAAAAAAAATTCTAAGAAAGTAATTCTTTCAGACATTATTTCTGAGACACAAATCTGTTGCTCCTGCAGGGATGGGGACACAGTCCCAAGAAAGGCTGACCACTTCATCACAAATGTCTCATTTAGTGGAAGACAGTTGTGAAATTTCCCCTCAGTAGGTAGATGACTGCAGTGGTGGAAAAGCCATGCTGCCCAAATGGCTTCACAAGAAATGTCATGTTTGTCGCTCCAGCTTGTCATCCAGTGGAAATTTAGAAGATGCCTTCTGCAGAAATATTTCTCCTGGGAGCCCATCCAGATGACATTCAGCATACCCCTCCAAATTTCCAATAAACACCTCAAAAACCTTCCCTAGTCCCCTGGAGGTCACAGGGGTTGATTCTCCTTCCCATTCTATCTAGTGAGTTGACTGTGACCCCCTCTACTGTGCTACAGCCCCCTGGCCTGAGATCTCTGTCACAATTAAGAGCTTGGAGGGTTATGTACTTTTCAGACTGATGGAGAGCAAACAAGTGTTGGCATGCACACTTGGCTCTGGAGAGCACATGCACGGTCCTGGCACTACTTCCTATCCAAGAGGAGCAGAGAGGGTGCATGTGGCACAGGATGGGCTGTGCACAAAGCCTAGGGCATGCAGCAGGAGCTGGTCCCACTTGCCTCCTGCATCCTCCCCCTGCAGGGCCCGCGACTTACACGGGGGAATGGGAAGACGGAAAGTCGCACACAGCAGACGAGGTGGCGCAGCCGACAGAGCAGAGTCGGGAATAGGCAGCCCCCGCTGAGGGTGGCAGTGTCCGGACGGGGCTCGGCGCCCCTTTCTCCGCCCTGCCGGGGGCAGCTCTGCCCGCCTTCTCTGCACCAGGCAGCCGTGCCCGCGGGGTCCGGGACGGGCGGCGGTCCCCTAAGGGACTGCCTGGGGGCTGCTCCACTTCCCCGGGAGAGAGAGACACGAGCCGGTGCGCGCACGTGTGAATGCACAAGCACACACACGCGCACCTGGGGCGGAGGGCGTACGAAACAAACCCGCAGCCAGGTGCCAGCTTTGGGGGCGGCCCGGCCCGGCCCGGCCATGCCCAGCGCGGGTCCCTCCGCTGCTCGGCGCTGTGCCGGCGCGGGGGCTCCGCGGCCGAATAGTCTCCTGGGGATTTCGCTGCTCCATCCCATACCTGAGTGCCTTCCCCCCAGAAAAATGAGATATCCAGAAGCAAAGACTATTTTAAAAGAGAAGCCGCGCGAGGCGGAGGGAGCGGTCTCCGGACCGCCCGCACAAACCCTGCGCTGCCCGGGCTGCGCCGCGCTAATTCCGCAGCACCGGAGACATGAGGATCTCATACCTCCGGACAACTGCGTGAGTCATAAATACACGGCGCAGGGCTGAAAGTCGACACTGTTTACAGCGACTTTGCCGCGGCCTTCGGAGAGCCGAACGGCCACCCCCCGCGCAGGGGCCGGGCTGCGCGGAGGTTCCGCACCCGCGCACCCGCGGCGGCACCTGCGGCCGGCGAGGGGCGAGGGGGCGGCCTCCCTGCCGCCGCCGGCCGTCGGTCGGTCGGTCGGTCCGTCAGTCCGTCCGCCCGTCCGTCCGCGGGAGCGCGGCGAGCGGCGCTGGGGAGGGACGCGGTGTTGGGTTACCCCGGCCCGGCCCCGCCGTCGCCGCGGGGCCAGCGGGTGCCGCGGGGCAGCGCCGGCGGCCGCGCAGCCCACGGTATGTCGGGCCGGTGACTTCAGCCGGGAGATATTTGGAGGCTCCGCGGGGTCCGGTGCGGGGGCCAGCGTGTTTGGGTCTGAAAGCGAATCAGCGGAGGGCGCGTCACTGCCAAAGGGCCCTATAAATCCATCTGCGGCGCCGAGTCGCCCTGGCAAAGCCCCCGCGTCCGCACGTCCGGCTCCGCGTCCGCTCCGTCCGCGGGTGCGGCGCCCCCGCGCCTCGCCCAGCCCCAAGCCCCCACCCAGCCCCGCCGGGGAGCCCGGCGCGCCCAGGCCCAGCCGGAGCGGGCGCTCCCGACACCGGCCCAGCTTCCCGCCGCGCTCCCGCTTGATCTAAGCTTTCGCCGCGACGGGACCCCGCTCTGGAGGAGGAAGCCTCGCTGCTGCTGCTGCTACCGGCTCTACAAACCCCAGTGCCGGCCTCTGATTCTCACAGCAGGCTGAGGGGGGTGGTTTGATTTTTTATTTTTCAATCGTTTTCCCCTTCCTTCCTCCACTGGGGTGGGGTTTTTGCTTGTGTTTTTTTTTTTTTTTCTTTTTTTTTTTTTTTTTTTTTTTTTTTTTTTTTTTTCTCCCGCCGTGGTGTGCGTGTCCGAGCGGTGCGCGGCTCCCGGCAGTGCTGGACCAGCTGGCCTTACAGGAGCGCTGATGTCTTCATCTGACTCCCCGCAGTTGTTGATGGAGTGTCTTTCTCAGATTTCCAGGCAGGGTCCCAAGCGCAGCACCCAGCGCCAGTTCCCGCTGCCAGGCGGCGCTCCCCGCGGCTCGGGCTGCTCCCGCCGCTGCTGAGGCGGCTCCGGGGCCGGGGCCGGGGCGGGCGGAGAGCCCCGCGGCGCCGCTCCTGCCGCGGGCACAGCACCTGCGGCGGCGGGGAGGCCGCCGGGGACCGTGCTGCCGGCTCCTCGCTGCCTCCATCCAGACCGCGACCTTACACCCCCTCCTCCATACGTGTCCCCCTTTCCCCCGCCGCTGAGCAAGGAGGGTGCCGGCAGTCGGACCCCGACCTGCCCACATGAATCGGCCGGCCGGCCGGTCGACTCCACGGCGTTAATGTCCATCTCGGGTCCGACGAGACCAGCTCAGAGGTGAGGGCGAGGATGGTGCGCGGGGAGGGCAGGGCGGGCGGGCGCTGTCTCCGGGGGCTCCCCGCCGCTCCCCGGGCACGGCGAGGTGCGAAGGCAGCGCCTGGCGGAGACAGCGCGCACCGAGCGGCAGCCGCGCCCTGAGCCCGGCGCTGCGCCGGGACCTCCGCTGCTCCTCCCGGACCGGACACTCCCCTGTGCCGCCGCCGGGCCAAGCCGAGCCGGGCTGGGGGCAGCTGCCACCCCGGGGTGGCGTGCAGAGGGCAGCGGGTACGTGCCGTGGCAGACTTCGGGCAGGGCGGCCGGGGAGCGAGGAGGAGAAAAGAAAAAAGGGGGCAAGGGAAGGGAAGGGGAAAAAAAAGAAAGGAAGGGAAAAGAAAGAGGATGCGTGAAAAAAGGAAAAGAAAAAAAGAAAGAGATAATGAAAGAAAGGCTGGGGGAGGAGACGAATACAAGGAGTAGGAAATGAGAAGGGAAGGGAAAAGAAGTGGAAAATTAAAGGGAGACAGAAACAAAGAGGAAAGGAAAAATGAAAGTGGAAAGAGAAAAGGGAAGGAAAAAGGAAATCTTGAGGTAAGGGGGAAGGGAAACAGAGAAAAGAGGAAGACTATAGGGAAAGGGGAAAGAAAGGGGAAGGCAAGAGTATAAGGAAAAAAGATGACAAGTGAAGATGAAAAGAAAAAGAAAAGGAGAGAAAAAATTAAGAGGGAAGAGAGAACTGGATAGGGGAAGGGAATGGGTGGGGAGAAGAAGAAAGGGGAAAAGGAAGAGGAAAAGGGGAAAGAGATGATGGAAAAGGGAAGAGAGGGAGAGGGAGAGGGAAAGGGAAAGGAAGGTTTGCTTGTAGCGCATCAAGTCTGCACAGACCAGCACCCCAGATCAGCCCAGTCCTCCCCTATCCAGCCTGAGAGCAAGTGTCCTGGTGCTGCCCAGGTGTTTGACAAGCACAGGGTGACCTGCCTGCCAGCGAGCACAGGGACATGGTCATAGTCCCATACCCCTAGAAACAGATTTCTGGGGCCTGCATGCCTGCCTTCCCCAAGGCAGCTTTCTCAGGCATAGTGGGACTGGAGGCTATCCTGTGCCTCTCTCTCTCACACCACTCACTCTGGGGAGAGCCTGCCTCTCTCACTCTGGCTGCACAGTGAGCAGGTTGTTGTTCCACCCGCTGTCCTCAGCCTGGCCTGGGTGAGCCAGTGTGATCTGGGGTGCAAGACTGCTTAGCTTTGACCCAGGGCTGGGGCAGGACTGCGGGAGCATAGCAGCTGAGAGCTCACCCTGCCTCTCCTTTCTGCCAGGGGCCCGTGTTGGAAGGAGATCTAAGATGAAGTTATGGGATGTTGTGGCTGTCTGCGTGGTGCTGCTCAACACGGTCTCCACCTTGCCCCTGCCCACCGGTAAGACGCCTCCCAAGGGGTCCCCTTCAGTGGTAGAGGGACCTGAAGATCATCTCTCCCCCATCAGCCTGCTGCCTCCCTATGCTGTGCACAGTGACTGTAAGAAACATTCCCCTTTGTAGCAACTGCTGTCTGTTTTGCTAAACCTGCTTCCCTCTGCTCAGGTGCCAGGATGAGGAAAGGATCCTCCCTTTTTTGTGCCCCTATTTCTCCATAGGTGCTGTCATTGCCTTTGGTCTTGCTTGAGCAGCTCCAAATCTAGTCACTCTCCAAAGCTTGGGGCTGACATTTGCAGTGGCAATGCCCCCTGCCCACTCCAGCCCTGCCTTCCTGGCAGTCTTAGGATCTCTGTGGTTGAAAAACATGGGGAGGTGGGAAAGTTTGTTGTATGCAGTGGAGCCGAGAGGAGAATTTGGTTCACACCCCTCACAGCACAGGCATTGAAACTCCTTCCCCACTGTCTCAGCCTCCTCTCCCTGCCAATGCAATTATTCTCTGCCTGTAGTGGGCGCAGGTCCTGACGGAGGTTTGGCTCCGTAATGTAGGAGGCAGTGTACACATCCTGGAGTACTGCTGAGCTTCATTAAATCCTGCTTGGATTCTGATCTCGAAATGAGTGTGTCCACATGGAAATTTACAGGAGAGTAGCTGTGGCACGGTTAGGAGCTTGATGCAGAGCAATCCACATGAACTAGCTCACAGTAAGACAGTTTACAGTCCAAATGACAGATAATAATGCCTTGCTAATAATAGGTACCTACAATAGCAGGTACAGGATTTTCACAGTGGTATGTGAGCATTATGTTAACTCTGGTGGTTTTTTAAAGAGAGAGGTAATATGACTCAGTAAGAAGTGATAGAATACTCACATGAATAGTGGAGACGTTGCTTAGCAAAGGCGCAGACGCAGTTTGAAGGTTGCTTCTTTTGGCCTTGCTCATCCCCCTCTCTGTTTAGCTCGTTACGGGATGCAGACAGTATCCAGTAATTGGGATTCATTTCTATCTCCTTTTCTGGAGGCATGTCCTTTCCCTGCGCACGCCACAGCTCCAGTCACAGGCAGCTGCGCTCTGGTTTCTCTGGGAGCAGCCAGGCTGTGCACTGTGGAGGCACCAGGCACTTGCTGTGACTTCACTCTGACCCCTCCCAAACACCCATCTCTTCCATACACACACATTTATGTCCTTCCCCATTTAGTCTTCTCTCTTTCCTTCTCTTGCTAGTGTTTCCCGCTGCTGGAATCTTGCCTATGCTCCCACCTCTGCGTGTCCCAGCCTGGGCTCTTACTGCTTACAGACTGGCAACCCTGACATCCTTTCAGCCCCTCCACACAGGCAGGTTGGCCAAAAGTGTTTCCTCACGGAGCTCCAGCCTGCCAGGATCATGGGGCTATCACACATGGTGATCTTCTCCATGGCAAGCCTTGTGGTGGATAAGTGCTGTCCTACAAGAGACAGTGATCAGCTTTTCAGCCCACCGTGCTGTTCCCCTCTGTACAGACTTGCTGAGGTGCAGGTGGCAAGAGCATTAGGAGGAAAGTATCCTTAGTCAGTTTGTAGGTCTCACAGAAACTTCAGGGAAAGTATTAATGCTCTATCTTTCCAGAGTTATAGTATTTGTACAATGCCCACTTTTTTCTTGAAACTACCTACTGGAAAAATTAGCTCCTGGTAAGCTGATTCTTCTACAGCAGCTCAAGGGGATAGACTCCAGTAGTGATTCTCTCAGTTCCTAGTACCCAAAACTTCTCATCATTGTGCCTTCTTTTTTCCTTTCCTGTGGATTGGATAGAAGCAGGAAGAGCTTATAGCTGACCTATGGTAGTTTCAACATTATCTCTGTTTCCAGGGTATAGACATTGGCTTAGCCATGCAGAGCTGGGTGAAAGGTTATTGCCCAGGATAGTCATTTGAGAAAGGGCCGGTAGTTTTGCCTTGATTTTTTAACTCTGTCTATCACAAACAAATGGGCCTGGCTGCAAGGGCAGAGGAAGCAGTGCTGTTCTTCACATCAAAAATTGAGGAAAATCCAAGGACATTCCTGTGATCTTTGTATGGCAGCAGTTAACACAAAAATCGAGTCTCAAAGTTAGAAATTCATATCTATGTTGCCATGTCAGAGGAGACCTGCAGAAGCCCTTACAGGCAACTGTAAGAGAGCAGTGAAATACTCTGCTGTACTTTGATGCTGTTTTTAGTTGATTTAAAAGTGTGTGGTATCTGGAGAACAGTCTGCAAACAGGCTGTGAGGCTGATCCTACCCAGACACATCACTGCCTACCTGTTGCTGCAGCAGCACTTTACCAAAGTCACCCCCATCAGTGTCTTTGACATGTTTGTTCTCTCCACTTAAAATTTGGTGGCATGCATGGGAAAGACATAGAACCAAGTACACAAGAGGAATCAATGTCTACACCATGTAGATTTCCCTTTGTACTTGGAGGTTTCTGTCACCATCAGAGCACACTGTGCCACAAGGATGGAGGCGTGCTTGCCGCTCCCCAGCTGTCCCAGGCATTCACATCTCTGTGGATGCTGCTGCTCAGCTGCTTTGCTAAGGGCTTTTGCAAGAGTCAGGTCACACAGTGGTGGGAGCCCCATCATCAGCTGTGCTGCCTCCCATGCAGTGTGTGGGTCCTGAGCAGGACTGGGTGCTGTGTGCATTCAGAGAGGCACGTATGGCACATGCAGTGTCACACCATGTGTGTGTGTGTCCCCTGAACCAATCCCTTTGCAGGCTGAGTGTATCCATTTTGCTCTTGCATCAGGATTGTGAGATCAAGTCCACTCCTAAGGCCAGGCCAAACAGTTTGCTGGATCACAGATCTGTTTCTCAGGCTCCTCACACCTTTTTGCATTCTCGTTTGATGGGATTGCTTTCTCTGCAAAGTACTCTGAGGTCTCCTGATGTTACCCCATCCCTTTCAGTTTGGCTTGAAACCTTGCTTCATTCCAGGCTCCAGACAGGGTTCTAACCTCCTGGGCTGATCAGGTGTAATGTGCTGACCTTTGCTGTTCAGGGCAGTAATCAGAGATGGCAGAGGGTGCTAGCAATTCCAATCTTCTGCATTTTAAATTGGACTGGAGGCTGGAGTGTCCTCCACAAATGCAGTGCATTGGAGATGAATCCAGTATTTGTAGGTGTTTTGGTGTCAATATTCATGGGATAGCTTATTTCACACTCACAGAATAAAAAAACAAAACAAAGCAAAACAAAACAAAACAAAAAAAAGAGAGAGAGATGTAGAGTTTGCAACCATTTCATTTTCCCCTTATACTACAGTCCTCTGGGGGAAGAATACTATTAGCTTAAATACCAAATGCAAGTAGAACAAATATAAACCACATTATTATAAACTAAATACTAAGTCAGCAGCCTCAGAAGCATGACAGTGCAGAGGGAGCCAAACACTTGTTTGCATTATACATAGTCACCAGTGAATACATCTTATAACAGCTTGCTGTTGGATGCACTTAATCAACATGTACATGAGGACTGGAGTGTTCTAAAATCCATTATATCATATGTATTCTCTTGATCAAGTGAGAACCTTTACTTGAGGTGAGGGCCTTCTTACTAGTGGTAAGAAGGTACAATTTAATGAAACATCACCCCATGGGATTTTCCCTCCTAGTAAAAGAGAAAGATAGGTTTTTGCATCATGGTGTCTGAGTTACTCTACAACTACTGAGTAGTCACTCATTGTTGGAGTTCTTTTGGTATATGCTGTGACACACCATGGCATGTGTGCATTATACCTTTATTAAAAATTCTTCCTATCCCTGCTAAGGTGTATTTAATGTTAGGTTACAGCTTTTAGCTGAAACTTTATCAACTAATATGGAAAGTATCTGGAAAAAAAAGTGGTACTGTAGGGCTCTTTAAGGCTAAAACTGTACTTAATTATGCTTCCAACTGAATGCATTTCCTGCTCTACAATATTTATTAGGCCCATTCAATGTCACGAACTACAGCTCTCATGTTTCTGCCAATGCTTTCCTGCTCAGCACATCTACGGTGTGGCATATGTGCTTTAGCCTCAGACACCCAGAAGCTGCAGAGGTACTGCCCTGCACAGTAAACCCAGTGCATCAGGGAGGTAGGATCAGCCACACCGAGCAGGTGTCACCCTGTGTTATCTGATCTGTGTGTGCTCAGCTCAGCCGGGGCATCCCGCACAGCCGGAGCATCCCGCACAGCCAGGGCATCCCGCACAGGTGCTGCATCCCGCACAGGTGCTGCAACCCGCACAGGTGCTGCAACCCACACAGCCGGGGCATCCCGCACAGGTGCTGCATCCCGCACAGCCAGGGCATCCCGCACAGCCAGGGCATCCCGCACAGGTGCTGCATCCCGCACAGCCAGGGCATCCCGCACAGCCAGGGCATCCCGCACAGGTGCTGCATCCCGCACAGGTGCTGCAACCCACACAGCCGGGACATCCCGCACAGCCGGGGCATCCCGCACAGCCAGGGCATCCCGCACAGCCGGGACATCCCGCACAGCCAGGGCATCCCGCACAGCCGGGGCATCCTGCACAGCCAGGGCATCCTGCACAGCCAGGGCATCCCACACAGCCAGGGCATCCTGCACAGCCGGAGCATCCCGCACAGCCGGGACATCCCGCACAGCCAGGGCATCCCGCACAGCCGGGACATCCTGCACAGCCGGGCATCCCGCACAGCCGGGACATCCCGCACAGGTGCTGCATCCCGCACAGCCGGGACATCCCGCACAGGTGCTGCATCCCGCACAGCCGGGGCATCCCGCACAGCCAGGGCATCCCGCACAGGTGCTGCATCCCGCACAGCCAGGGCATCCCGCACAGCCGGGGCATCCCGCACAGCCAGGGCATCCCGCACAGCCGGAGCATCCCGCACAGCCGGGGCATCCCGCACAGCCGGGGCATCCCGCACAGCCGGGGCATCCCGCACAGCCGGAGCATCCCGCACAGCCGGGGCATCCCGCACAGCCGGGACATCCCGCACAGCCAGGGCATCCCGCACAGCCGGGACATCCCGCACAGCCAGGGCATCCCGCACAGGTGCTGCAACCCGCACAGCCGGGGTCAGGCCGAGTGTGCTGGGCTGCCCGAGCCACCACACGTATCTACTAAAGTTTGTTTGTACAGAATAACAGGTTATCCAGGCATTCAGAAGCCCCAAGCATTCAGATTGGTCCATTCATGGGCAAAATTCTATAACAAGAAAGAAACCAGGTGGATCTGGTTAAATCCAGAGGCATGTAGCCCTAGAAGCAAATTCCTCTGCAGGCTCAGGTATAAATACTGAATATGCTACAATGAGGAGCACTCTGTGACTTAAGGAAAAAACTTCTGAATTGCAGGATAATGAAGTTTATTCTCATTTTGGTTATCCTTTGCTGAAAGTTTTAGTTCTTTGCTGCTTTTCAATTTAGGGATCTAAAAAAAATTGCACTGAAACTGTGGGCGGTGTTGGATGTTTTGCAGGTGTTTATTAACTGATAACATACCTGGACATACTTATCTTCTTCATCTTTCATAAGCCTCTTCAGTGTATTTTAGAAAACCCCATGTTTAGGGTTTGCAGATGAAGAGCTTCAAAATATTCCTTGAAAAGCTGAAGAATTCAGTTGTGTTAAGTATTCATCAGACTGTTACTGAATTTCGTGAGGGAAGCATTGTTTGTCCACTAGCAGAAGATTCTCAGACTGATAGGTTGTAAAGTCTTTGTAAATCATACTGTTCCTGGTTAGTACTGCAAAAAGTGGTTTTAAAAAAATTAAAATTATAAAGGCTTTGAGAAGCCATTTGGGTCATCACTGCCCACAACTGCAGATGTTCAGAGGTGAACATCTAGTTCAAATACCCAGCTTTCAACGCCCCACACTATCTAGAAGTTACGACATAAAACTTGTAGGACATAGGCCAAACCCTACATAACTCCATTCGTTGTGGATTCCTATATTTCTGAGGTAGTAAGTGAATAAGGAGAAATAAACAAGGAATACAGAATACTGCAGCATAACTGTGTTCAGGATCATCAGCCATCTAAATAGGCCACTGACACATTAGTGCTGGTAGAGTGGTTAGCACTGCAGTGTGGTCATTTTTTACAAAACCAGCTCATTTTCTGATGAAGTCATATCCTTTGGTAAAGAGAAAGGATATAGGAAATATTTTGGTTGTTCTTCAAATTTTAATCGTGATTACAAAAAGAATAAAGAAAGTAGGATCAAAAATATTTACTTGAGAGAGCTGCAAATAAAATATAAAGACACAAACTTTGTGTTAGAATATGTTTTAAGATCAAGGACTTAAAATTAATTTTGTGAGGTATTTCATGTACCAGCATTTTTTTAAGGAATAAAGCCACTCATGACCTAGCAGAAGTTTAAGCTCTATGTATTATACATCACTTAAACTGAAACCTGCAGGTACACTTCTTTGAAGTCTTTGGGACTTGTGCAAATACTTTATTGGACAGAAATATTCTTCAAAATAAGCAAGCACTGAAATCCATGTATTTGTTTTCCTGTGTTGTGGCTGGGCAGTGTTACAGCACTATGCCAAAACTCTGGTGGCCATGCTTTTAGAGGCAAGCTTCATATTCACTTTAAATAACAAGCTGTGTACAAACACCTGGACTATCTCTACTTCCACCCAAAGCATATGTGATTTCTTTGACAAAATCAGCCATTACTTAGGAAATTTCTGAAAGGAAGTAGCATCCAGTGTAGCAGTTAGGAAGGACGTTGCTCTTCTGAGCACACACCAGCTCTATCTGGCAAGTGCCAGTCCACACTTCCCAGCATGAGCCTTCTGCAGTGCAGTACGTGCACCTGCCCTAGAACCAGGGGCTGGTTATTATAACAATAATGATTTTCAACAAGCAATATTAAAACCTTCCACATTGTTCCTCGTGTAAACACATTGAAATGCAGGCAATTAAAAGGCAACAATGAAAGATCATATGTTATTTATAGATCAGATCAAATCTGATAGCAGCAGAGATTGACACAAGAGAAATATCAGCCAAGATTTTGCCTGGACTGCTCTTACGGCCACAGGGAAGAGACTGGGTTAGGATCCCTTTTGAGTCTGTTCTTCCTGCTTTGCTACATGTCTTTGCTCCTTGGGAATGCTTCTAAAACCCTATGGGAGATGCAGGGTAAGAGCACAGGCAGCCCAGTAATAGCTGATGTTATTAATTTAGGCATGCTCTTTCCCTCCAGTGAACTGTTACTAAAGAGGGCCTGGGTAACCATTGTGGGGTTTTACTGATATCATATGAGAGCTGGGCTGGATCACTTCTGCACCAGGGATGGTGAAGAAAACACCATCAGTATTTCCTCCATTAAAACTCGTGCACTTGCCTATTAACTGAGTGCACGTGTTCTTGCTAACAGAGGTCACAGAGGTTTTGGGTCTTGCTAATATGTACTCATACAAGGCCCTTGCAGGATTTGAGGCTTTAGCTTAACCAGATATCAGGTGTAAACCTAGGTTTTACTGGGAGGTTGGGTATTTACTCAGCATGGTATGGATGTGGAAGGGTACCAGATCTTAGGGAGGAGTCAACATATGTCTTGCCCAGGTTTGGCTCCTGCTCAGTTGGTGGCTCCAGGCAGGGTACCAGCACTTTTTCTATCTTCCCCTTTTACACTCTTCATGCTGTAATTCTGATGCAGGGATGCTCTGAGGGTGCTCACAGACCCTCCACCCTGTAGCATAAGGTCCTAGTGCAGATGGGCTCCTGGCAACAGCTGCAGGAGATGCCACAAAATTTCAGGTGCAACTGCTGAAAACTGGACTGCACTGTGGTGCTCAGAGCTGGCGATTCAAAGCTCTTGATTGTATCCTCCTGTTGCTCCTCTGCTCCTTGGCTGCTGGATAAGACCTTCTTCTGCCCATCCCAGAGAGGCCAGAGGTGAGGGTGGGCAGAGGAGGGCAGCCCACCATGGGGCAGGGTGCTGTGAGATGCTGCCTGGGCTAGGGGAACACCAGGAAACTCCCATGAGCAGGGCAGCTCATGCCTTCCTCTGTTCACACAGTCCAGCTGACCTTGCTGATTCCCCCTGCTCCCAGGGACTTCCCACACTGGTAACAACTGTGGGTTCCTGTGGTCTCCCTCCTTTGTCCCTCAGTTGGGAACCAGCAATTCTACCTGCAAGAATGCAAGCAAAGTACAGAAGGGAGGCACTGCTAACCACAGCCGAGTGCAAATACAAAGGACTCTGTGGATTTGTCATTATGATCACCATGTGGGAAGCTGCAGGGTTAGCCAGTGAGCTACGAACACATAACTTGACTGCTCCATCAGGAGCAAGAGCACCAAGAAGGTCAACCCTGTGCCTTTTACCAGTGTTGGCATCATCGTGCCTGACTGGTGCGAGTGGCCCTGGCATCACCCGCCAGGTTATTTAGCACTTGAGAGACAAGTGACACCAGGGAGAGGCTCCATTTCTGAGGGCTCTAAGTCTGAGGGGAGCCACAGCAGGGCTGGGAGGGAGGTAATACAGAACTGTATTAAACATTTAAGGATGAGCTGGCCCTGGTTTGTTTGCTCTATTTCCTAATGGATACAACCAACGGGTTTCCATTTCACCCTTGGTCCCATGGATTTTCAGGCAAGGCATGAAAGCAAAGCCTCAGAGAGGTGGTAATTTCAGCATACTACTTTTAATACCTGCCTTCACTTAGATGTGTTCATATAATATTCTTTGTCTTTTACACAAAATACTTAATTTTCAATAAAATTAATGGTTTATCCCCACCAGAGTTGCTACTTTCTCACTTTGTAAAGCAGAGTGATCAACACATTAGTATTTTTAGTCTGGTTAAGGTTGCAGTTCTGCAAACAAATTGCTCCAAATCTCTCTTAAAATATGTCCTTGTGGTGTGAGATGGAGGCATTCTGTGTTCAGATAGGGCATATCCACTGTAATAAGCACCTGAAAACAGTAGTGCATTGCAAGCTAAATATAAAAAAAATACTGAATTATGATTATGCAGTAAAGTAAACTTTTGATTATGAAGGCCTCAGATTAAAGTACCAGAGCTGTTTTTGAAAAGGAGCCACTTAATCCTAATGCAGATCTGCATCTACATTTTCTAAATATTGCTTACCATTACAATGAGTGGGACTAAATCCCCAGAATCTTGAAATCGTACTTCAGGGTCTGATACTGTTGTTTGAACTTCTCTAATTGAAGGACTGTGCTCAAGCAAAATAATTTAGTTAAGTGTTTGGTCTGATGTTTTGATGTGGTAACTATACACTGTCACAACTGAAGGCATACTATAGTCTAAAAGCAAAACCTAATTTTATGATGTTTAACATACCTTTCCTGACTTCTGTTACATCACTGTAGCTCAGGGTTTGTAAAGTGCCAAATGATGTGGCAGTGAGGTGATTACATTTTTCTGAGATCAGTATGGAAAGCTATTATATAAAGCAGAGTTTCAAATAACTTAAGATGCCAAGTTTTATGAGGTTAAAAAAAAAAAAAAAAAGAGGAAAACCCATCTATATAAATTATTATTCTGCAATACACAGAGTTTAAGCTTTACCTGTATGCTATAAGAGACAGCATGGTTAGAAGAGTCTGTAGTTAGTCTTTTAAATCCATAACCAGGCACCAAAGGAAGAACTGGATTTTTATCTCAAAAATTGAAGATCCAAACCATCAGTTTGTCATCAGGTACAAACTAAGGATTTCTTGCCCTACCATGCTGAGTTGCTGCCATTGCATGTGGGGGACTATTTGGCTTTAAAATTAATCTGTTGATAGAAAATCAAATTAATAGATTTACAAAATGTAATTGTGATCATATTTGAATAGACAGAAAATAATTGTCCATTTTTACTTAATGGAGGCAGTTTTTTTGAGAATAGGATGAGTTTGGTGTGAATATCCATCTCATGTAGAAGTCTGTTTCATGTAGAAGTCTATCAGAACAGTGTAATTTATTCTTCTAAAAAGCACTGGGGTCAGATCCCAGTCCTTGTGTTGTGTGGTGTGTCTAATTAAATAGAAATGCTAAGACAGGCTCTGAGGGATGGCAGTGGGGAAATGCCCATAGGAAGGCACATTTCCCTGCATGCCCAGAGCAGAACTCAGGACTGGATTTCTCCAGGGGCTAGTGCAGAGTGCCATGGCTGTTTGGCTGCAGGATCCTTCCCTCTTGCGTGCTGCCAGCTCTTCTTGTGCCCAGGGGACAGGGACTGTGCTTGGGGACAAGCCAGTCAAAACTTCAGGTCGCAGAGAACATTGGTGAGGCAAGAATTTCAGTTTGCATTACAGAGGGATGTTCCAAACCTGGGAGGCTGGGTCAAAGCTTTGATCTGGCTGTGCCCTAAGTGTTTAGAAAACAAGCAAACAACTTGCAAACAGCTTGCAAACAGCAAGCAGATGATGCAAATACTCTTGTGTTCAGGTTTTTTTGGTTGGTTGGTTGGTTGGCTGGTTTGTTTGTTTTTTTTAATTAGTATTTTAAATGAGTCTCACTCCCTCTGATGAAGGTGTTCACCAGGCCTGCTCCCAGCCTGATCACTCTTCTAGATTCCTATTTATATCAGTCTTGTGACATTGCATTCTTTTTTCATTGCTTTTTTATTCATTTCTCTGGTCATGTGAAAAAATCCACACAGATCAAGAGCCCTTGTTCAGCCAGACAAGGGAGGCAGAGGAGATGCTCAGAGGCACACTGGCACATGGACTGTCAGCAGTACCCAGCAGCCTTGATTCTCTGACTCTGGAAAACAAACTTGTGCTCTTGTTGCAACCGTAGGCAAATGCTCTGCTGTTTCTGCCTGGGTGGTCAGGTCCTTGGCTTGGTAAGGAAAGAGGGAGCGTGGAAAGGAGCTGCAGGGGAGTGAGCTGAGCACAGCAGGATGCACGTGGTGGATGCACAAGCCCTGCTGCCTGCCCCAGGCTCCTGCTGCAGGGCTGCCAGGCAGAGGTGATGCATAAACACCTGCACATGCCTGCACACAGACTGCCTCCAAGGGACTTCCTCAGGGAGCTGGACAGCCAGGAAACAGCTTTGAGAATTGTGACATAAAACCCAAACAAAACCTCATGACTTCACACCAGCCTGGTGAGAGATCACAGCACCATAATTTAATGGGGTGGGGCTCAGCCCATCACACTCAACCAGTGGGGTCTGTGAGCCTTTCTCCCATACTCTGAACAAGACACACAGCCCCTGTGCTCCCCAAGGGAGGATTTCCTTTTTGAAGAACATATGTTGCTTTCCTTTGGGAAACACCTGTTTTGAGATGCATTACAAGTGCAAGACAACCTTTGCAAACCTATATTGAGCACATGCTGCTCTGGGCTGTCCTGTCCTTTTAAATTCTGTTCCTTCACACCCTGGAGCTTGGGAGCAGGGACAAATCCTCAGAGATCTTTGCTGCTTTAATGCCATAGTATCCCAGCATTTTCTGCTGGCACATTGCACAACATGACAGACATCTGTCATGTGTTTGTTCTCTCAGCTTTTCCAGCAGAAGGCAAGTGTTGTCAGTAAACTAGTTTGTTTTGAAAAAATATATGTGTTTGTGTATAATTAGTCATATTTGTGTGTGTGTATGTGTAAATGAAGCACACATACACACACATGCAAAATGTGTATCTGCTCCTTGCAGGGGTGTGAAATCCCCCCAGCAGACTCTGTCAGCTGCACAATCCAGTCAGCACAGTCCATGCAGTGCAAGAGAAGCAAAGATGCTGTGAGACTATAAACATTTTCTAAAAAGCATTGCAGACAGAAGGGTAACAAAGTACCCCTCTATCAAACAGCTGTATTCAGCTTACAGTCCATCACTACACGCTAAGGCAGCCCCTATGAGTGCACTGATGTTCTCTGGCCACAGCCCAGCTCAGCACCCCATTCCCCCAGCAGAACTTACAACAGTGCAGAGACCAAACCAGTGTTCAGCATGTGGTGTCTGTGCTGCAGGGAGGTCTCAGCATCCCTGGAGCACGTCTACCAAGTGTCCATCAGGATGGGGACATCCTGCAGTCAGTCTTCTCCACCTTCCCTTCTGTCTATTAGCCTTTTATGGAGTTTAGTCCTTGGTCAGTGGTTATTGCTTATTCATGCATGATGTCTGGTAGCTTCCTTAGCACTTGTCTCTGGTGCCTTGTTTCAACCCATCATGGCTGGTGTCAATGCTGTTGTTGCCCTTGGGTTGCTCTGGGTCCTATTTCAGCAGTTTTTCACCACATTTTGTTTCAGGCTCTAAGTCTTCCTAGCGATACCTGTTAGACAACTGGATATCCCTACTCAGTCATGACTGGCACTTCAGCACAGAGCTAAGACAAGTCTCCCTTCACTCCTGGTTGTCAGTCTTTTCTCCAGACCCCTGTGACCCATTCCTGGTGACTGCTTATAGCCACACTGATGGCTGATTTTTTAAGCAGCAGAAAATTAGCTGATTGCAGGGACTGGAGCTGTTGCTGAGACTGTTAAATTATGAAAGCAAACTTGGGGTACCTTGGCAGTGCATTGGAAGCTGCCAAAAGAGCATTGCTGCATTGCTCATAACCAGTTTGAGGCTCCACAGGCAGAGGGGGAGTGTTGCTTAGAGAAACTTGCAAGGTCTCCCTGAGTACCCCAGTAATGCAGGTGCCATTGTGTTGATGTGATGTACCCACACAGCCTGTAACAGCACATGTAGTTTAGGTGGGCAGAGAGTGACCAGGATTGAGAAGACCCACACGTTTTCTCAATGAAAGCTCTGTGCCCACTGTCTACCAGTTTCCTATAGTTACCCAGAGGCCCTTTGTCTCCTCCAGTGGTGTAATCTCCAAATATTGAGGGTCACTGCAGGAGTCTTATTGGTAGATTTGAATGTCTGCGTAGGATAATTTCCAATTCCCTGGGCTGAAGAGAAAGCCCATGCTGGAGGCAGGAAATTGGAATTCATCTTACTGATCATGCTGGCATTTTTCCCGGTGAGTCTCCAAGATACCTCCTGGTGTTGCAGTTGGGGATGAGCAGAGCAGGGATCCCCAGTTCCATTAGACACTTGGAACACTTCTTGCACAGTTTGTCTTAGGGTCTTAGTGAGATTAGCAGGATGTTAATGACCCCATGCAGTCATGCTGCCAATGACCCCACTTTCTGGGTGCATCTAGTCTGTGTGTGTAGGCAGGACTTCTCTAGCTGGATATGCTGTTGGTTTGATTATTTGATCTATTTTTTGCCCTACTGGTCCCATCTTATTCAGGGTTGGTAGTGCATGTCTGCATCACCAGCATTTCATGGGGCTCTTTAGTGGTGTTTCATTTCCTTAGCCTTCACAGTGTAGAAGTGGCATTACCTCCCTTGGTGCAGCTGGGATAGGGATCACACATGAACCAGGAGAGATCTCAGTGTGCACTTTTAGCAGGAACACAGTCTATCACATGGGCCTGTCCTCCTCCCATCTACTATCCTCCAGGGTATAGTTGGCAGAACAATGCTTAAACCCTGTAGCTATCTGATTGGTATTTTCCCAAATACAGTCCTCCTGTAGCAGTCTCATAAAGGTAGATGGTATTTTCGCCTCTCAATTGCAAGCCATTTAAAGGTGCCCAGTTGGATTATCTCTTTAGTTAATCCACAGTTTTGTTTCTCCCTTCTTAGGAGAGGGACACTTACACCTCTCCCTACACTGGCAGTGTGCCAAGCTTGAGACAAATATAAGATGGAAGATTGCAAAAAATAATCTCTCCATATAGGCTGGCTTTCCCTGTAATTGTCTCCTGTCCCCTTCCTGATGGTTGATCACTGCATTAGTTTTGTTAAGCTCTTGTGTGTTTCCCTACCATTGTGTTTCACTCTCCGTAGCTGAGGTGTCATTGCATCATACTGTTGGTACAGAGGTTGGGCTAGGAATACAAGAAAGAAGTGTGGGCTGGGGTAGTCACAGAAGTATGAGAGCAGGGCAATTGAAGGTCATTATGTCAGAGTGGAGAAGGGCACTTCTAGAGCTACTTCCTCAGGGCTACATCCTTCTCCTATTTGGTTATAGACTAAGAATCCTAATTTCTGTGTAGGAAATCTAGAAACTCAGTCCCGAGCAATAAGTGCCTTCTGCCAGCTACTTTCCATCTGTATCTGGGTCAGGGCCAAGTTTGTACTTCAGCAGTGAGGGTTTGCGAGCTCCATGTGGGTCATCTTTTTTAACTGAGTGTAGAAAGATGTCTCACCCTTGCTGCTTCAAAGGAGTACAGCCTGCCTACTGCCTGGCCCTGGCTCTTGCTCGGGAGGCTGCACTTGTACACAGTGGGCAGACCAGCCTGCTCTGCAAAGGAGCTGGTTGGTGCATCCAGTGGACACATCCATCCAAGCAACCCCCTCCAGTATGTATGGCTCACAGTGGGTATTTTGGCACATGCTACAGAGATAGAGGAGTGCAAGAAAGGTGTGCTTACCATTGGTGCCACCGTAACACAGGGCTGGGTGCAGGGTCCTGCCCTGTTCAGGTTCCACATAGCTGTACAGATAGCAGCCACCTCTCCTTCATGTCTTTGAACATGAACACTGTTCTCTGAGATTATTGATTATAGCATAAAACAAAGTGTAATTCGCCTTTTTCAGCTTCAAGCTCTACAGCTTATAGCACCCTCTTTGCCTTGTATCACCCTCATTCCATGGAGGTACAAGGTTTCCAGCCTCCATTACTCTTTCACCGGCCTAAACTATTTTGCTGAATCCATCAAGCAAAAATCATATACCTCTGATTCATCACTATTTTGTCTTGGAGGGAGGCTTCTAGGATGTGACTACTTCAGGGCAGCAGTCCCTATTCCTACTTATGTGCAGAAGCTCTCTGTTTCAGCAGATTTTGCATTGACAGAGTTAGGATTCTGCTGCCCCCCATCTGCTCTGTATTTGGTGCTTCCAGTGGGGAAATGAGTGTGCACTTTTGCTTGGTAGTGGAGGCAGCCTCATGTCTTCCTGTCTCCTGTTAAGAGAGTTCATGCCACCCTGTTTGAGCTGGGAACATGTGCTACCTGGTCACCATTGGGATTCCTGTCTTACCATGCTCATTAGGGAAATGTGGTGCTGAGCCTCTGCCTAAGGAGCCATTCCTATCTCAGCACCTCACTGAGTGGGAGCCTTGGTGGAGGTATACCAATGGCCAGGTGCACTGCACTGGATATCCCCTCTCCCAGTGTTTGCTGCTCCTGCAGTATTTGTAGGAGTATTGGAGATGGCCTTGCTGTATATGCAAGGCTGGTGTGACCCTGCTCTGTTATGTGTTGGGTTTTAGGAGTTAAATACAGAAAGGGGCATTCTCTTAGGACTTACTGAAAAGGAGGAAGTCTTAATTTTTCGCACAATAACTACAAAAATAATCTCAGTATTGCAATATAGTTTATATGTCTAGGATACAGTCATTAATATAAGGGCATCCACACACAGGGCACTGACAGCCTGACCCTCCATTACTTCTCTGTATTCACTAAAACAGGTAATTTTGAGGGATTTATGGGAAGATTAGGGATCTCAAAATGTAATTTTTTTCCCAAATCATGATGAAATTTGTGACCATTTCAGAACACATTTAATTTCACTCTTCTTGAAGAGGTTCATTCTGCTAGTACCAAAACATTTAATTGACTTCATCATATAATTTACTTGAATAATTCATCAGTGATGTATCAAGTGATAAATTAAACAGATTAAAATTAAATTTTTGTGAAAGGAAAATACATTAATAATATTTCCCTAAAAATTAGCATAATACTTTTATTCTGACCTATTTCTACTCAGTGTGATCAGCATCTTGTGGTACAAAACACATATATGAGAGATTTTTCAAAAGCTATGAAAATAATTATCTCCTAGAAGAAGTAAAAATCCAGGCATTCATCCAGGAATAATATCTCAATCTGGTACCCAGGAAATCCTCCTTCTGTCATGCCCAAAAACCTTATTGACAGGTGGCTTTGGCAATACTAACTGCTGCTGGTGTGAAAAGAAAATAATTAACAACTATAATCACAGAATTGCCTTGAAGAAACCTCTTCCTGTTGCTACTTTGCTGGGAAGAGTCTATATAATATCTTTACAGTGGCTTCATCTACCTCTTAACTTAATATTCCTGCCATGACATGTTTTTCCTTCCCTCTATTTCCACAGGGCTCATTCAGTATTAAAAGCTGTGCTGAAACGCTACCAAGCATCAGCAGGCACACACAGAAATACAAACACATCTCATTTATCTTTCCCCAAATGAGTTTCTGTGATGATCTAAACCATTTCAAATTCTCCTTGATTTCTGAGGGTGCTGAGCATGTGTTCTGAAGTGATGGGCAGAAAAGCTTGCATGTCCATAATATTTTTGAGCTATGAATGAACAAACTTCATGATAACTGACATGTGACAAAGCCTTTTCTCTTTTTCCCAAACAGCTAATATGCCAGAGGATTATCCAGATCAGTTTGATGAGGTAGTGGACTTTATTCAAGCCACTATTAAAAGACTGAAGAGGTCACCAGATAAACAGACTCCAATTTTTCTAGGCGAGAGAGAAATCGTCAAAATGCAGCCACAAACATAGAGAATTCCAACAGAAAAGGAAGGAGGAATCAAAAGGGCAAAAATCGAGGATGTGTCTTAACAGAAATACATTTAAATGTGACCGACTTGGATTTGGGATATGAAACCAAAGAAGAGCTAATTTTCCGGTATTGCAGTGGATCTTGTGACGCAGCTGAGACCACCTATGACAAAATTTTAAAAAACTTAACCAAAAAGAAAAAACTGGTCACTGACAAAGTGAGGCAAGCCTGTTGCAGACCCACAGCCTTTGATGATGACCTGTCCTTTTTGGATGATAACCTGGTTTACCACATACTGAAAAAACATTCCGCGAAAAGGTGTGGATGTGTCTGACAACTGCTTGCCAAGGCAGCACCAGTTTTCCATTCCTGCTACGCTGCAAAGAGAGGGACCAAGGTTCCCAGGGAAGTATCTGCTCCAAGTGGAGGAAAAAGGACCAAGAACACAGAATGAGGAGCCATTGAGAGCCTGGGGATAAGGAGGCATGCGGCGGAGTAGAAGGATGGAGACTTCTGATGTCCTATGGGGATTTAGATAAAAGCTCAGGTGGAGATGACGATGGATGGATTATGTGCACGCTACCTTTCCTGTTTGACTCAGTCCACCATCAGTGAGACTCAATCCATGAGGAACGTGCTTAAAAACACAACCCTGCCATACCACGCTGTGTTGTAGTTATGCCATGATATACCAGTTATACCAAGAAGCTTAGCTAAGAAGTAGCTTAGGAGTACCTTACTAATCCCCTGTGCCCTCAGCTCTACTGAAAGACACATTGTGCTACTGCTCATTGGAGGGCAGTTCCTGAGTGCTTAGGACAACTCCTAAGCGATAAGATTACCCTTGTAAGTAAGATGATATTGGGCAAGTATCAAAATGACCAGGCTCAAGTTCTTATGAAGCAAAACAGTTCCGCTTACTGGCTAAGTTTGGTTATTTCCATCTTGTGTTTCTTCAAAATGAGTGGAGGATTTTGTTCTTCTGCTACCTGTGAAAACAAGTTGAGTTTTTAAGCACTTCTTCCTAGTATAGTAAGAGAAATAACAAGCCCAGCCTACACAAAATGCATTTCTTTAGGTTTACAAAGGACTAACGTCACTTGCATAACTACATTTCTATTTGGTCATTGTGATTGAGAGAGACTACTTGATGCAATGCATCCCTTCAGAGTCATAAGTATACAGAAGATATTTATTGAGATTAAGTTATTGTTATTTATTACAGTTCAGTAATGAGTCTCCTTATTTATTAAAGTGTCTTTCAAAGGTGCCAAAGTAGATGGCGCTTGGGGATATAGAGAGACAAAGACGTTGGGAACAACGGTCCATGCTTATGATTGAAAGTGTTAACTTGAATGCAAAAAATCACTTACTTTACCTTTTTTTCTTTTAAACAAAATCTTGATTATGTTCACAAAAGGTAGTGCTGAAGCCTGCAGCCCTTATTCCTGTCAGTAAGCCTTTTGAAAATTACTACAATCATATGTGCAGGAGCAGCAATGGCTCTGGACTAGTGAGGGTCGCAGGATTTGGCTCAACATTAGCAATTTGTTAGAAAAACTAATTTTAGTCATATTTTAAATGTAGCCACATTTTTTTTTCTCACACTTTATGCCAACTGACCTCATATAACTATTGACAAATGGAAAATAATCACATTTAGCCTTATAATTTCTAGTTATATTTATTTAAGCTTTTCCTTCCGTACTTCCGTATAGAAGAGGTTAAATCCCTCTTACTAGTTAGCCCTGGATTTAATATAGCCTGCAAGTAAACAGTTGTGTTAAATAACCACAGTGTTTTGTATAATTTGCTGAAACATTACAGGATCATACCCATACAGCAGAACAGCCCGTTTCTTTAGGAGGAGGGAGGTTGTACAGCAAAGGTGTTTGTACGTGACCACTGACACAAGCTCTCATTCTGGAGACATTTTTCCCAAAGGAGCAGGAGTGCAGGTCACTAGACATACCTGACAACCAGCGAAGCATCAACTCCCACAAAAGCGACATGAAAAAAAATAATTGAAAACCATGGTCCAACCTTTTATCTCATGCATGTAATGGCTCTCCATACTCATTTTGCCCTGGGCCCCTTGGGGCACTGAAGAAGGGTCTAGAGGTCAAAAAAGTCCAGAACAGGCATAGAAAGAAGTACCAGGTGTTTGGCCCGTAATTCACCCCCGACTTCCGCCGCTTTCCTGGGCGGAGGGAGGATAGCCCTGGAGAGCCAGCCCGGGTGTGCTCTCAGTGCCAGGGGACACCCTGCCCCCCATGCTGCTCGGGGTGGTGACACCACGGCGGTGGCACCACTGGGGCACGGAGCCTGCCAGGCGGAGGGGCAGCTGCACTGCTGCAGCTCATCAGCAGCAGCGCCCAGAGCTGTGCTTTCCCCTGCCCCAGCTGACGAAAACTTGCCTCTAAGCATTTTCTGTGCAGCTTGAAGAGGCTGCCACCAAAGCAAATCTCTGTGTTCAAAATACAAAAGGGTAAAGTTTGTGATTTTTTTTTAAATTTTTTTTTTTTTTTTTTTTTTTTTTTTTTTTTTTTTTTTTTTTTTAGTTTTTAGACCTTACTGAAGACAGGAGTGCGCTTCTCTGGATTTTTTTACTTCACCTGCAATTATATGTCTCAGTCATTTGTGTTAATCAACCAAAGTTCTCTACAGACTTTATTTTTGTACAATATTCATTTTATAACTTTTTACAAAATAAAATTCATTTCTATTGTTATGTGGTTGTTGTTTGTGCTTCCCCATCATACAATTTCCAAGTCACAGTGTTGCTCAGCTTCCCAATCTGCATGAAACAAGACTGGGGGGCCACCAAATCCTCTGTGGAGTGGAGCTTTCCTCTCCTATCTCACCAATATCTTTAATGTAGATCAAAGGTGTCTGTAGCTTCTTCGTGAAATGTAACTGACTCACTGCAATAACTGACTTGAAAATGCATGGTGAACAGTGACAGTAATCCATGCAGGGGAAGGCTTCAAGCCTGGGGTTGCTGAAGCTGTCCCTTGTCTATGTGGAGCTGCAGTGTGTTCAGGGCACAATCCCTGCACTCAGAGGAGATTGCATTTTGCTTTGCTAATCCAGGTGTCACATCAGTTGGACTAAATTCCATCTACTTTGGCAATTCTTTGTCCTTCTTCTTTAAACAGGAAAATAAAACTCAAGGAATTTTCTTTTCCACCACCATCATGGAACAGATGAGGACAGGTTTTGTTACTGTGGCCAGCAGCATTTTCTCAACTGTTTCATGTTAAGCTTTGCAGTTCCCATCGCAGAGTCCATAAACACGCGCAGACTCACAGGTTTCAGCACCGCACTCTGTACTTGTACAGAGAGGAAGAGGGAGCATCTGAGCAGCCAGCCAGAGTGCAGGAGATCAAACACTCCTAATGCACAGCACATGGATGCCTTGGTTTCATTTGTGCTGGTGGGGACCATGCACGCAGCTCTACCCCAGCTGCTGGAACGCACAGCAAATCTCACAAGCCTGGCTTTTGAACACAGAGCATGGAAGGCACTCCTCCTCACATGCCACTGCCTCCACTTCTTGCAGCAGAAGCCCATCCATCACGTGCAAAAGCTGGACACATTAAGTGTTTGGCATGGAAATGACTGCAGTTCCACATTCAGAGATTGTGCACTTTCCCATGAGTTGGAGGGAGTGTGTAAAACACAGCTGTGAGGTGCTCTGAAGTTTAATCTCTGTTCTTACAGCCCTTCTGTCTGCTATTACAGGGATGGGGAAGCAGAAGCTCAATGCAGATGCCTTCCTTGGTCTTATCAGGTTTGCATGGGCCATGAAGCGGCTGGCAGGAGCACTGTTGCTTTCATGGAGCTGTTTCTCCCTTCTTCCCCAACCTTCCTGGTGACAACAATATTGGAGAGAGCAGATGAGCCTCTAGTACTGCAACTCCAGAATTATCACTGCTGGGCTGGCACCTGCAGACTCCTTTTCTGGTTCAAGTGAGGCTTGCAGTAGTTTCCTGGCACCCTCTATGTTTTAAAACAGTTTGAAACCTTCTGCTGCTAGATTGTCCAAAAGACTTCACAAAAAGGACTCAGATTTTAATTTGTTAATAGGAAGTGCCAGTACTGGGCTAGACATTATGTTCCTGCTTGAGAACTACAGCACTACCCTGGATCCCTTCTGGAAGATAAGACATGCCCCAAGATAGGTAAATTTTTTAAAAGGGAGAGGATGAGACAAACACCATAACTATTTACACTTACTGAAAAACAGGTTGTTAAAAGCTTTATTACCCAATATCTTGATATGTTTTGGTTCTTTTGTTTTTTGGTTTTTGTTTTTTTCTTTTTCAATTTTGTGTTGGATTTTCTTGGATCAGCTAGCATTGTGCTGCTGTACAAGAATGACTGGTTAGAAACTTAGGACAAGCCATGAATGTCTAAGGGAAAAGCAGGTATTTTTCAAGAGGGACTAATTTACTGATGCAGTGTGGAAGTCTGCCCCTCAGTGATACCCCTCCAGCAGAAGGGATTGCAGCTGTGTGCTTCCCACAGCAGGAGAGGAGCAGTCATGACAGCAGCCTGCCATCCCTGCATCCCACAGCAGCCCAGTACTGCTGGTCACAGTACAAAGAGGATGGAGCAGGCAGAACTGTGTCTGTCTTTGGGTTGTTTCACCTCTGCCCACAAAAATGAAGAAAGGACAAAGACAGCCAGTGCCTCAGTCTGGAGAAGCACAGGAGGAAACCAGAGGCAACCTCGCTTGTTGTAATCTGGATAGCTAACTAAAAATACTGAGGAAAATATCAGGATGAAGAAAACAAATGGAGCTGACACATTGTATAAATAGGTCTTCAAATGTCATGCATGGCTGGAACAAAGATGTTTTGTTTCAAAGCAAGAGACAGCTTGAAATGGCTCAGTAATACACATTGAGAAGTTTGCTTATTTGGAACAGAGCTCTTCTAATGAAAAGGTTAATTGTGTTGCAATGGAAAAGAAAAAAGGCAAAGCAGAGGCCAGGCCTGCACTCCTCACCCTAAGAAAATTTCCCACTGGCTCAAAGTTAAGATTTTCTATCACAAACATCACAGCACTGAACTATTAACATTCCAATAAATTATACAGTAGGTATATTCATGGGTCAGTAGGAATATCTAAATAAACCATATATTCCAGCAGCATAAATCCCACCGGCTTTCAGACAAGTTGCAGCACCAGCCAATGAGGGAAATATGGTGTTCAGGTCAGCCTGATCCAGGGAAGTTTCCTTTGTCAGCCCTGAGCTCCAGTACTTGAGGCCAACACTGAGATGTCTTCCCTTGCCATTGGTTTTTTCATTGCTGAAACTGCAGCACTTTATTCACTTTTCCCCAAAATGTTCACTCAAAAGTGAAGTGAAGAAGAAACAATGGGCTTTTGAAGGCTACAAAGGGCTGCTGTAATTATCCAAAGAGCTGATGTTTCATCCACAACTTCTCAATTTTTTTGACAGCAATCTGAGCACTACCACATGTGCAGGTTTCCTCCCTGTGCCCCAAACCTTTGGTTTTCTGTCTAGTGGCACATTTGAGGAAAGCTTCCTTCTCTGTCATCTCAGGAAAGGCACAAATATCAGTCCCTGGTCCAGACTTGCACATATTATCCCCATGTGGTCCTGGCAGGACTAAAGCCACCAACATCCTCACACACAACTCCATCGGCTGCTGTGGAGTTACTCCAGTTTCAAAGGAGTTTGAATAAGTGTATCAAAGCTGGTTACTTTCTTAGCAATATTCACATACAAAGAGAAAAACTGTGTCCTTGTACAATCTCCCTACTCCTGTTTCATAGAATCATAGGATGGTTTTGGTTGGAAGGAACCTGGTCACTGACATCATTTCAGCCCTTCTGCCACAGGCAAGGACACCTCCCACTAGACCAGGGTGCTCAGAGCCCCATCCAATCTGTCCTTGAAAGCTCTCAGGATGGGACATCCCCAGCTTCTCTGGGCAGTCTGTTCCAGTGCCTCACCACACCCACAGTTAAGAATTTCTTCCTAATGTACAACCTAAGTCTACCTTTCAGTTTGAAGTCATTCCACCTTTTCCTATCACAACATGCAATCACAAAAAATCCCTCTTCAGCTTTCCTGTAAGCCTTTAGGTACCCTTTAGGTACTGGAAGGCTGCTTTAAGGTTTCCTTGGACCCTCCTCTTCTCCAGGCTGAACAACTTCAATGGTCTCAGCCTGTCCTCAAAGGAGAGGTGCTCCAGCAGCCCAATCACAGTCATGTGTTTTGGGATTTCCAGAGCTTTAAAACATTTTACTCTGCTCTGATCATGTTGCTAACTCCTCAGGTTTTTCCCCACTGGCACTCACCCACAGTTTTCTCTTCCTGAACAGTCTCATGACTTACACATTAATCTCTGGCTTCATACATGTTGTAAACATGTCCCATAATTATTATTTCAGGTTAATATCCTCCCACCCTGATCCAAACAGGGATCAACAGGCACTTCTTGTTAACATTCAGTATTATTTCTGACAGAAGTTTCTATCTGAAGATAAAATATTTTCTTCAAAAACCTCACAGCTTAGAGATCCATTTTGAATAACTGTATTTTGAAAGATACAGAGGCTCCTTTCCCTTTTTTTTTTTACACAGAACTAAGCAGTTTCTCTGAGGCTGAAAGTGACTGTACAGTTAGGACAGGATAAAGATCTCTCAGCACCCCACCTCTTACAGTGGCCCTCAGCTGGGAAAGAAAGGACTAGAATAAAAAAGCAAACAGGAGTGGCACTTTCCCTAAGAATCCCACCCCAGATCCAGCGTTCACAGCTCAGAACATTCTGAGTCATGTTTTATTGGTGCCCAACAATCCTTGGCAGGTTTGTCTTGCTGAGAAAGTACCCAATGTGAATTAGAGATCCCCTGTACTCTGGGGCAATTTAATTCTGTGCAATGCAAGCAAGAGCTTCTCTGCTGCCACTGGAACTCCATTCCATCTGCTCATTCTGGTGTCCCATTGAGTTGCCTGACCTCCACCTTCGTAGCCCACATGGAGCGGTCCAACCTGAGGAGCACACATATTCCTCCATGTCTTTTCTCTCTTTTCCACCTGGACAACAGGGAACAAGATGCTGCCTCCAGGATGGTGTGCAGGAGCAAACCCTGGATTTCCACATAGCCACATCAATATTTTCTTTTCTGCTTCCAAAAATTCCTTTCAAGTGGTAGGTGCGGAACTCATTAGAAACTTGACTCCAGAGGCAACATGTTACATCCATTTGGGAATCCCCTTTATTTAACACAGAACTCTTTGCCAACTATCAGGTCTGAACCTGACTAACTCCAATTGTGTTGGTCTATGCAAGGTATCATGTACCAGCCAAAATGAGATTTTTTATACTGAGGTGAAGCATTGTGTGTGGTGACCAGGTGCTGCTGCACACAAGAGGTTCAGGGAGAAGTCAAAACGTGGCACATGCCACCCACCCCCAAATTGAGATGATCAATGGAACAGGGTTTCTGTTAGGCCAGGAAACAAGAGGGTAAAAATTAAAAAATGTTTCCAAAAAGGGAAGTTTCTATGGCTCACACATGGACAGGGTGCCTACCACAAGGAAAAAATGAAGCCAGTCCAAGGGGCCATTTGGGAGGAGCTGAAGAAAACTGCAGCAGGTATTTTTGTGTTTATCCAGGACATCAAATTCTGCTTACAGCACATGTTTTCCTGTCAAGAATATCTGGTTTCATTTCAGCTACAAATGTGAATCTCATTTAAAAATCCAGAGCAAGTCAGCGATAATGAGACATTTTTGCAAGGAGCACAGAAACCACCCTTTCTGATTCTGACAACTGGTGAAACAAAACTTGGAATACTTAAAAGTGTTATCCAAAATCAACAGTTCTCTTGGAATTTTTTGTGCTAGTCTATTAAGAAAGGCTTGGTAACCTCTCAGGCTGATTTCTTATGTCAGTAGCAGGTCACTGGTACAGGAAAATGCAGGTAAATCTCAGTAATTGACTGTTGCACCTCTGTTTCATATCATCTGTTTAGGACAGCTACTCTGGAAGGTTGTTTTAAATACCTTTAAATTTTTGTCTGTTCTTAAAGAACAGATTTGATATTGGCCATATTTAACAAAAAAATCTCACAGATTTTTATTACATGACATCAGTAACATGGAATGACATTCCCCTATATAACATGCCTTTTAGCAGAAGGTGAAATATTGCACAACCTGAAATTGTTTTTATCATCCTCTGAAGGATAAATGAAAAACATGAAAGTTCAGAGTCAGGGTCACAACAGTGTTATTGTATTTAAGACCAGAAAGTTTAATTATTAAAAGTTTATTATATTGGTTTAACCTGTCCCATGACAAAGTATAAATCTCCCCTATCTTCTTTGATAACTCCAAATCAGAAGTGTACTTTAAAATTACACTGTGTGAAGACTTTAAAATAATTATGATAAAGCCTTCCTTAAAAAAAAGGGCAATCCCACATGGACTTACTCATGTTTATGCACCTCTTCCAATGTTATAACTCAGTAAATAGAACAGCCATTAAATGTATAGTTTTATGGCTGAGTCTGCTCTCTGGCGCTCATTAAATCATGTGTTTAATTGTCAGCTCTTCTCAGACTGTCAAGAGTTGTTCCTTATATGCTTTCTGTAACACACATTCCCCTAGTCCCACTCATCATTAGGTACTATTGCTTTTCTTTAGCCTGTTATGACATTTATAGCTGTTTTTTACCCCAAGAAATAGCATGTTTTTATAGCAGAGCCTCTTTTTCACTTTTTAGTGCTTTGGCTCAATAATTTCTCACACACTAGAAATAGTCCAGCTGATGTCTTGATCTTAATATCCATTCAGGAAACATAAGCAGCAGTAAAAATTCAGTGTAGTGATTCTGCGTTCCTTTGGGAGGTCCCATGGAAAATCTCTTTCCTGCTCTGCTCAGTAACACAAACTCAGAAGCTGCATGTGCTGTGGTCCATGGCACTGGGCTCTGCCACCCTCCCTGGGCACAGACACTGTAACCATAGGCAATAAGGCCAATGCAGGGCAGAAATACAAATATTTGCCCACATTCACACCCAACAGAGCACCACCAGTGACATGACACTGCCAACTGGTGCTGTGTAAATGTGTGGTGGCACCCACTGTGCACAGGATTTACTGATGTTATGGGGCTTTGTCCATACAAAGGAATAGGATAGGATAGGATAGGATAGGATAGGATAGGATAGGATAGGATAGGATAGGATAGGATAGGATAGGATAGGATAGGACAGGACAGGACAGGACAGGACAGGACAGGACAGGACAGGACAGGACAGGACAGGACAGGATAGGATAGGATAGGATAGGATAGGATAGGATAGGATAGGATAGGATAGGATAGGATAGGATAGGATAGGATAGGATAGGATAGGATAGGATAGGATAGGATAGGATAGGATAGGATGGGATGGATAGGCTAGGCTAGAATAGAATAGAATAGAATAGAATAGAATAGAATAGAATAGAATAGAATAGAATAGAATAGAATAGAATAGAATAGAATAGAATAGAATAGAATAGTATTTTCTGTTGGAAGGGACATAAAACGATCATGTAGTCCAACTTCAGGGCAGACAAAGCTAAAGCAAGTCCTCTGAGTCATATTCACAGAATAGCACTCAAGGATGCAGGAGAGTGATGATGCTTCAGTGGTTATCAACCTCATTTAGACTTGCAGAATTTCACAGGGATAACTATTTGTCAAGAGGAAAAAAGCAAATACTCTGCTTCTTGGGCTTTTATGCATTTCCACATACAAATATTTTAAGAAGAACAGTAAAGATTGGCTGGTTTTCCTAAGCTTTTTCAAACTCAGCACTTTGTTTCTCCACCAGAAAAAGTCAGCTCAGCAAAACAGAAACCTTCTGTGGTAACTCATCCGTTCAGCCAACACTTCCTATGGCAAGTCACAAAGGGAGCTCAGCTCACCTCTCCCAGCAGCTCCCCTGCTCACACAGCAGGTCAGAGGGTGCAACGAAGTGCTCTGGCATTGCAGGGACAAATATCCCACCAGGTTTTGAAAGATATCCTTAGCTACCAACTCCCAGCACTTTGCTTGCAACACTAGTCTGCAACTCTGTTGTGTCCATCCTGACAAGTCCCACCATCAGACAGCCAATGGGATGCTAATCTGGGCAAACACACAGACTTTCTGGGACACAGTGAAAATAAAAGCCAAAAAAAGCTACTCCTTTCTGATAATGGACCACTACAAACCCTCCCAATGAAGGCAATGGAAGATAACAACTCTCACATCATCAGTTTTAGGGGGAAAAAAATCCCTGGAAAAGATAGTCCTAAGACTGCATTAAGTCACACAATTTTAGTCTCATGGCCCATGAGTTTACTAAGTGTTCCCCAAATGCTCTTGCTCTCGGCTGCCTGTGCTGCCAAAGGTGCTCAGCAAGCAAGATGAATGAGAATGCAGGGAGAAAGCAGAAAGGTTCTTGGAGCTGTGAGGCTGGGCTGCAGTACCGTTTCCATCCTTTCTGAGATCTCACAGAGAGCAAAGCATGTGTGTTTCCTGACCTCAGCAGGGGTCTGGCTGAGAGGAGCCATTTCAGTTGCTGGAGCAGCTCACATCAGCTTTGCAGACTTGCCAGCTCCCCCTACAAGAAGGCCAGGAACATGTGTACACATGGTATCTGGCAACAATAATTCAGCAAAAATGAAAAATGCTTCTCATTCATTGCAAACAAATGGGTACAGTGCAATCCCAGGGAAACTTTCCCAAAGCAGGCAGCTTTCTGGATTAAAAAAAAAACAGAGTGAAAAAAGAGTTTGAGGGCCTGGAGGACCTCTGACAGGAAATGCATGGGAACAGTTACTTCAAAGAGAAGAGTAGATACATAGGAAAAGAACAAGTTTCCAAACGCAGCCTTTGCTCTCTGGTCTGGGAAAGCAGAGCTCTTGCCAGGTACAGCATGGGCAGTCACAGTTGTACTGGCAGGGCTGCAAACTGTGGGCACCATCAATGCCCTGACCATTGCTCATGACCAAGCTATCCCCAAAATAACTGCTTCTGGCACTTTAAAGCCCTGTGACTCTGCAGGCCTGGGCGCCTTCTGAGAAGTAAACAGACCTTCATTTGCTGCCAGGTTTCTTCCTTGCAGAGGCTTTGCATGCCAGAGCTTGTGATACCAGCAGTCAAGGCCACCGGAAGCAAAAACCCATGGTGAAACTCTAGGGGAGAGTTCCAAAGCTCATCTTAACAGGCACATTCCAGATGAAGGCATCAGAGCCATCACAGTGAGAAACAGAGATCAGGGCCATTCAGTCACACAAAATCTGAGGAAACCAGCCTGCCTGTTTCTGCATCTACACCTTTATATCCCCTTCAATCTTTGCTGACATAAAATTGGCAACTATTCAGAAAAAGGCTCCGCAACTACTTGGAGAAATGTGTGGCAGATATACCACTTCTAAACGTGAAAAAGCAGCGGTACCTAACAGGTGAGCAAATAAATCACTTGTAACAAAAATATGACAGGAAAATCAATTTGGATTGTATCTGGTGAGAAAGCTAAGGCACATTACTACACATATATAAAATTTAACTCTCATTTTACTTTTGGCATGCCTATATTTATTTTCACATTTCAACAATGTATACATTATAGCATCTACTGATTGTCTCAGCAATGAGACCTCAATGAAAAATAACCAATTCCATAGCCAGCAATTAAAATGCTAAGACCAGTAGCTCATCTGATCCCTCCAAATCAATCATAAACCAATAGATTCATTGCAGCATTTCTATTATCATCAGTTCAAAAGCTAAAAATGGGCTTTCCTGAAGATTTACAGGGGAATAACACCAGGCAGCAATGTCACCTGGGGCTCTCAACAGGAGAGCTCTGGTTGAGAATTGTTTTGCTTTCCCTCCTAAAACTTCTGTTGTGTTTACTTCACTGAAGTTTAACCTGGCTATGATTTCATGGCTGCTGAATTCATGGTGCCTCTTGGCCAAGCCATAGCATAGCGACTCAATAAAGATGAGTGACATCATAAACCCAATACAGTAGCTATTCATATGTATGCTGTGGTCTCCTTACATAATCACCTAATTTTAGCTACTGAGAGAGCTGCATAGAGTACCACAGTGTGTTCTGAGCTCTGAATAACCATCAAATATCCAGATGCTTTTTCCAACGTTATTTTATTTTCCTGGTTTAAAATTATTTCCTTGCGCAAATCTCTAGGTGCTATTTTCTCTTAAGCAAACCCTCTCTTCAAAACAGTTCAGGGCTTCTGCTGCTCCTGATCACCTTGACACCTCGTTAGCTGGTCATTGTGGTTGTAAGGTGCTCATGGCACTACCATATGGCCAGGACCTCGGGACTTTATAATGACTGTCAACAAGAACAGCCCTAAAAACAGTAAGTTGATACAAGCCTTAATTCAAGCACCAGACACACACATACTCAACTAAAAGCACTTGGCTTCCTAAAAGTGGGTGTTTCTTGTAGTTTTACAAAACATATATTGAAAATACTTTTTAAATGAGAAATATTTTGTGCTAAGCACTTGTTTTTGCTACAACAGAAGCACATTGAAGTCCTATTTCCTGCAATCATTTCACAGTAAACAAGCATATTTGATGCAATTTATTGGTCCAAATTCCAGATAAGTTAAATGTGGTAGCTTAGCCATGGTAGCAGTAGGGTTGGAAATCCCAAGGATAGAGGCTTCACTTCAGAAGAACAAGGAAACAGAGTTCTCATGGCAGGAATCCCAAGCATAATGTGCACACAGGTGTGTGTGCCTTCCAGGTGATCTGGGTATTATGTGTGCTGCAGGTGCAGGCTCCACTGATCCCACCACATACAAACCAAATGGTTTTATTTCATCCAATTTACCTTCCTTCTGCCTTTTGTCTGATCTTCTTACACAACTATGCTCAAGCAATGAGAACTGTAGCTTCAAAATCCTCACGATTTCTTTAATGTTTGTCATCTAAATGACTTAAAACACTAAATCTCAGAACCTGTAATTCCTAATTGCTCAGAAGTTCCTCTGCCTGTAGGAACTTATTTAAAAGAATTTATAGATTTCTTTGCACTTTCATAAAAGAAAAGACAGAAGACTCTCAATAGTGCTTATAATAAGACAGTGTCTTATGGAGCATGCAGAAGGAGTTGCTGTCTCAGAGGTTACAATCCTTAGACCACAGTTCTGCTAATCCCCACCACCCTGGTACCAGACATTTGACTTTCCCTCCCAGCACACATCACTGTTGCCTGGAGCTGTTCTCCAGCCAGGATTGCTGGCAGCTGGTCCCTGTCCCTTGTGTAATCAACTAGCTCACCTCAGAGATATGCTTGTATTGTGCTGGTGCAGACTCACTTCTTCCACTTGGCAGCACTATGATCTACAGACAGAACTCTGGGCTGGCTCCCTGTCCAGTTAAAACTAGTGTCTTTGTGGCAATTTCTGGAAAAACAAGCAGGCTAAAACCTGCTGGCAACATTCTCTGCTGGCTCAAGTCACAGCAGCTCCTTAGTGCTCATTTCCAGTGGCAGAGGTGCTGGCTCCTGAATTCCAGTTCACTCCGTGCTACTAGCAAAATATTTTTGATTGTGGAGTCCAACAAATCATGTTAATGTTGGGAGCTGAATGTTAAGCTGTAGAAGGCAACCAGCTGAGCACAGCTCCTCTCTACTCCCCCCACGATTAACATTGACTCTATGTCTAATGATACTATGGTCATTAACAACAAAAATTATCTATGTGGTAAATATTGACTGTAAAAATCCCTGTTTAAAAAAATGGATGCATTTAATTGTTAGATTAAACCAAATCCCTTCCATGCAAAAGCAGTGAGTGAAGCAAATGGGAATGCTGGTCTTGCCTTGGGGCAAGGAAGAGTCTAGCTGTCCCACTGGGGTCCTGTTTGTTTGTTTAGGCATTTATAAACACTGTTAGTGAAATGCAAGGTTTGATTCTGCCCAGGACTGTTGGAGTGCAGCCCCTGCATTCATTCTGGTAGGCAGAGGGCCTTATGTTTGAGATTCCAAATATTTTTTATTAAAAAAACCCTGGCTTCCAAGCAGTGGAGTGTGATTCAGTAATAAATATCATCAATGCTGAGTCTGGGCTGCAGAGAGCCAGTGCAGTACCCTTGCTTCCCAAAGGAAGTGCAGTGCTCCTCGGCTGAGCACACTGAACAGCACACCAGGAGTGAGTCAAGGAGCAGAGTAGAGGCAGACAAGCACAAAGCAAGTTTTGTGTACTTAGCACACGAGTTAAGAGGAATTCCCTGTTTCAGAAAGCTGGCTTACAGACTTTCCTGCAGCAGAGATATGCTATTAAAGAGCACCAGAGGGACACTGAAGTAGTTGAACTATATTCCTAGATCTGCAACTAATTTGACTTTGATTAGCTTTCCCCATCTTGTATTTCTGTTTCTTCAATCCTGCTGCAATAGTTGTTTTTCCCATTTAGATTCTTAAAGTACATGTTACCATCTCTGATCATAAGTTTGAGAAGAACTTAACAGACTAAAAGTCTGAACTTGAAAGAGTTCTTGTAGCAAAGCAAGAAGGAAAGGTGGATACTCTCAATAAATACAACTAAATTACTTCCCTCTCTGCTCAAAGGAAAGCATTTAAACAACTTCTCTTACAGAACTGTTTAAATTCTGTTGTATGCTAGAGTAGAACAGTATTCTGACAGTAAAACAAGTGGTTAAAAGACACAGAAAAAATATATTCCACTATGGTACCTACATAATTTCCAGAACTATTTATTTTTGTGCAAACATTAGCTAGTAGAAATTAACAAAGCAATTTTACACAGCCTGAAAAAAAAAATCACCTTGTGAACAGCAAAATCTATCATTGCATTTGGGAATGTGATAGTTACCTTTATTGAAAGCTTCTTCTTCTGTCATCTTTCTTATTACAGGATGGTTTTCAAATATTTTTTATTATTTAATGGAGCCTTTGAAAGTAGATTCAATTTTCTAATGGTCATGAGTTTGATGCATATTCATCCCCCACCTTCATCCCACAACTCACCTGGAGTGCCCATCTGTCAGTCCCACCACTTCTGGAAAGGTTTCCTAAAGAAGTGTCAGTGCAATAGCATCCTACAAGCCTGAACTTCACAGCAGATGATAACTAAAGCTGGATGCCTCAGCACAGGGAAAATCTCATCAAGAAGAAAATTACCAGCACCATGTAAGTAGTCTTTTGGGTGGGTTTTTTGTTTATGTTTTTGGGGAGTTATTGTTGTTGTTGTTTTGTTTGTTTGTTTTTGGTTGTTCTTTTGTTTTTTTGTTTTGCTTTGTTTTGCTTTGTTTTAAGGGCTTTTCCCTTACACTGTTGCATTCTGCAAAGGGTTAATATCAGTGTTTAGACTAAGCATATTCCAATTGGCCTGAGGGAGGTTCATGTCTCTCAGACTGAGACTTAGTGCAGACTCTTCCACTTGTTCTTCACAAGCTGTGCCTCTAATTGATTACATGCCCAGCTTCAGTTTCTCTGGGCTTCTACATTTCATACATGACACTGTCTTAATTAGGGTAAATACCCCCCCTAGACAACTGCTTGTCCCCATAAATATAAGAAACAATATATATACACATACATTTGTCACATTAAAGACAACTTAATCTCAGATACTTTAGCAGGTGATATGCAAGAGGATTAGAGATTGAACCATTGGGTTTAGTCATGTAATTTTTTATCAGTATAACACAGACCTTTCAGAATAATTTTCTAGACAATTCTTAGTGTTCAAGGATTATCTGTCTCATGGCAGTCTCTCTGCAGGATGAGGAAGAGCCTCCTGTGAATTAGGAGCCTGCTCCATTTGTATTGTGCAAACATAAAATTTTACAAGGATCATGGATCTGGAAATCAAGCATGGGCTGTTTCATAAATTAAAAATGCAGGAACTATTTTCCACCTGACTACATATGGACAATTTATAATGGGCTGGTGTGCTGGTTTTGGCTGGAGTCAATTTTCTTGACAGTGACTAGTACAAGGCTGTGTTTTGGATTTGTGCTGGACACAGTGTTGACATTATAATAAAGTCTTCTTTTATTTTTGAGAAGATTTTACTCAGAGCCTTTTCTGCTTGTCAGACTGCCACACTGGCAGAGAACTTGGGGGTGCTTGGAAGACTGGGAGGAGAAACAGCCAGGACAGGAGAACCAAACTGACCAAAGGGATATTCCAGACCATGTGACATCATGCTCAGGATCTAAAATGGGAGGAAAATGAAAAGTTGATGGGGATGTTTGGCATGATGACATTTGTCTTCCTAAGTAACCATTACATGTGATGGTGCCCTGCTGTCCTGGAGATGGCTGAACACCTGCCTGCACATGGGAAGTAGTGAATTTATTCCCTGTTTTGCTTTATTTGTGTACCCAGCTTTTGCTTTCCCTATTAAAGTCTCTATCTTAACCCATGAGTTCTCTTTCTTTAACCCTTCCTGTTCTCTCCCCCCTCCCACTGATGGAGGTGTGAATGAGTGGCTGCATGGGGCTTGGCTGCTGACTGAGTTTAAGCCATAACAGCTGGCAAGTCCAATATTAAGCTTATTTTTTTCATTATCATATTTCCTTCAAGTCTCTATACTGTTTTACATGGGGCAGGGAGGATGGGGGCGGTGGGAGAGATCAAATCCCCAAATGTTTAAGATTTCTCCTTAAGGGAAAATTATGTACCCCAATCCAACAATCACAAGAAACTCTAAAAACAGAGAACCTGAAGCACATGCATTTGGGTAACAGCATGACTGGGAAAAGATCAGCAGAATTGGCTTCAGAAATGTGAAAATTTCCAAACTAGAGAGACTCTTTTCCTGCAACTTCCCTTGAAATCCCCAGGATTTTGAAGATGCAAATAACTGTAATTACAGGCAGGAGAAAGAAAGCAGTTCTTTAAAGCTGATGGGAGACAAGAGTTTGCCTCTCAGACAGCTGAATTTGCAAGGCTGCAAACACAAAGAAGCACTTTTAACTTGCAGTACATATGACATCAGCACCCGGTGCTCACAGAAAGAGATGCCTCTGTACTGTATTTACCAGGCTGATTTTCAGAGGAAAGCCATCCCAACCACCTTTGTACTCCTCAGTGGCTGTGAGACAGAAGGTGCTATGTTCCCAGCCTGGGTGTCACTCTAGATGCTCAGTCAGGAACAGTCCTTTTGGCAAAAGATTCACATGCATTTTTTTGGTCAGCCTCGTCAGAGGAAACTCAAACATGCAAACTGCCATCCACTATCTCTGCTGTAGCTGAGAGTCATTCCACCAGGGAAGAAATAACAATCTGCATTTTGAATAATCATTTCCCAGATGCACTATCTTGCATTTGTCAGGGTAACTTCTTGTTATTTCCTGCTTCTCTTTTTTCAATGGGATTTGCAGTATTCTTCTGTATCATCTGTTAATTTCATTAACACACTATTTGATGATCTTGAAGGGGGTAACCTAAAATTATGTTACATAAAACCGGACACAAACTCCCTTTTCCTGCAGCATCCCACCACTCACCTCCCACTCATCTCTGTGCCCTATTATTTATAATGACTTGTTTCCTCGCCTTCTGCAAGAGCTCACACTGTGTCCATATGATACAAAATTCTGAGGTGAAAATTCCTGAGCCACTGGGCATTGGTTTCTTAGTCTGGAATTGCTTGGTTTTTCTTCGGCTGCTACACTGCATTTAAAGACTGAATTCAATATCTCTGCGTTCAACGTCTCTGAACCTTTGTAATAGAAACAGTTTCGCGCCAGTTCTGTGATGCACTAGTAAAATATGGGGACATGTCTACAGACAATTCTTTGTTACAAATTATAGAGGTGTTACTGTAACAGAGTGGGTACTTCATATTCTCCCAAAAATGTTAATTTTCCCCCCACTATTAACTCAGTTAATTAAAACATAAATACATATGTATATGCGTATGAAATTATTTTATGAATAATCAAGGAGATCTTACTGGAAAATAAAACCTTAGAGCTGTTGATGATAACCCTGCCTGCAAAAGCTATTTTGAAGACAGTGATCTCTTTATTCCTGATATTTGCCTCTGCTGAGTCCAGTAATTTTAAATGAAGAGTCAGCTGCAAACCATACGCAAACTTCCTCACAGAGGGGTCTGCTTGTTGGTGTTCAAAGTCATAGTGTTAAAAAATTTGAAATGTATTAGCTAAGACATATACTTCACTAGAATCACAAGCAGACTTTATGTCTTTTCTTCCATAACCATTGCAAACTTAGGTTCACTGCATTAGAGAAATGCCAAGTGGCAATACACGTGAACAAGACAGAAAGAGGATAATCCCCAGCTGGCTTAGAATGGCTGCACTACCACTAGTGTAGTTCCTGTGGGATGAAGAAGTGTGCCTGTTTATGGGAATAGATGGGATGGAGTGGAGTTGCGGGCTGTGGGATGCACTTGCAGAAGCACAAGGCATGAGAGAGGAGCATGGGAGCACAAAGGAGCACATGGCAGCACAGAGAAGCACAGGGCTGCACAGAGGAGCACATGGCAGGACAGAGGAGCACATGGCAGCACAAAGGAGCTTGTCTCCGCCTCCCCTGAGTGGAGGAGGTGCCACAGGACAGAGCCCTCCAGAGAGGAGCCTGCTGGAAGGCGACAGACACCTGAATGACTCATGATCACCCCATAGAAGGACATTAAGAAGGCATGTTGCTTACGTGGCAACATGGGACAGGTCACAGATTGATAATTACCACGTAAGGAAATACTGCGCCTTGAAAAAGTGTGTAAAAACAGCTCATTTCTTTGAATAAATTATTCCAATTCTCTGCTGGTCTGGATCCCTGTCTCAGTCGTTACATGTATACACAATGTCACAAAAATAAACATTTCAAATAAAGATACAGCAGCAAGTGCAGCTGAGGGAAAGGTGCTGGCAAGACAAGACAAGTCTGGATCCAAGTAAGTCCTGAGGCCTTTTAGCTTAACAGGTACATAGACTTGTTACTAGCAACGGCAACTCTGTGTTAAAGGGCATCCCAAGCTGCACAGAGTGAAGCTAAGTAACACAGCACAGGGATGGACCAGAAATGCAGATTTCAGAGTTAGGTCTACACAGCAGAAATGAAGGAGCAACAACAAAAAATAACGTCTAGGAACAATGGTGACTCTGAGGATGTCAGAAACAGAGATAGTAGGTGGTCAGTAGCATGCAAGGAATAGCACTACAGTGCCTAGAGAAAGACTTCCAGAGATGTCTTACGTGCTCCATGATCTCAGCATTTGAACACCATGGACACCTGCACACCAAGGGTCACCTGACACCAGCAAGCTCTTAGCTGTCACAGACACTCCCATCCTCTTAAATCAGCTGCACTGCAGTCCTGGTGATCTTGACAAGCACTAGCAAAGGGACAAAAGAAAGCATAAAGATGATGATTTTCAGTAAAATGTTTAGGAAAGTCCATGTCTGGGCAACATGACCACCACAAAAAAAGGCAACTGCAGATCTCCTTGCCGTATCACACCACTTGGCAGGTATGGATGTAGGAGCTCAGAATTATCATAGACCACAACACACGGACACCTGTGGGTGTGTGGCTGGCCTTACTGCTGATTCACAAATTACATGAGATTACAGCATTCTTCATTTTAGGAAAATTAAAGTAAGGGAGAATTCAGGATCAAGACACCTGAGAGAGGCTAGATATATATTCAGAATGGTCAGTACTGAAATGCTGAGTATAAAGGAGGCCTTGAGGTCTTCCACATCTAACACTGATAATGTCAGAAGGATTCCCACAGGACACAAAGTGTTCGAGCCATGAAAAAAAATCCTGAAATTAAATGACATTAAGGGAAGTATTTACCAACTGTTTCCTCAAAAATTTCTGAGTATATTAACTGTAAGTTTATGAACCCTTAAGAAAAATAACATATATTAAACATTTACCTCTCACACATGGGAAACCTCATGGATTTGCTACTAACCACCAACTTCAATAGTAGCTTACTTGAATGAACAAGCGCTACATGTGTTACATCCATTGACAACTGGAAGCTGTAAAAATTTGCAGTACTTCAGGTCCAAGAGAAAATTCAAAATAATCTGACCTAAACAATGCCACATTCTGAAAACACAATGGAATTGCCTACCAGGGACCCACATTCAGAATGCTGCAAAGAGGCTACCGAGCCTGCTAAAAGCGGAGGACCATAATCTGCTTCTATCTTTCATGTAGGACTAAATGATGCTGGGACAAAGAGATTCCAAAATATCAAAAGGGACTTCAAGTCCCTCAGAAAGAAGCTGAAAGGATCTGAAGTACAGGTAGTGTTCTACTCTACCCTCCTGGTAGAGCACTGGGACTCCAGTAGAGTGAAACAAGTGGATGGGGTGAAGGATTGGCTACAAGACAAGGGCTTTGGGTCTGTGATCTGGAATGTGCCTTGGAGATATGCCCTGGGCATGCTGCACCAGGTGGGGAGCACCTGACCAAGCAGGGGAAGAGTGGTCTGGGGACCAAGTTCACAAGACTTACAGCCAAGCTTTAAACTAGATTTAGTGGGGAAAAGGATGGTCAAGCAGGTATCAGTGAGGAAACAGAAAACAACAGGACTTTAGGGAACAGCAGCAAAATACTGTAAATTTTCCCAAAGAAGTTGCAGAGGACCATTCCCAAAGGTTGAAGAGGTCAACAGCTCAGGTGAAGGGCTTCTACCTCAATGCACAGAGCTGAAAACCATTATCCAATTAGCAAACTGTAACACAATTGTTATCATGGAAATAGTGGGACAAGTTATGCAACTTGAGCACTGTAATTAAGGGTACAATCTTTTCAGAAGAGATAGTCTGGGAAGGAGGAGTAGGGGTGCCCTCTATATCAGGGAAGGGATAGGTTGTGGAGAGTTGTGTCTGGGAAACAGCCATGGGCAGGTTGAGGGTCCTTGACAGGACCAAGAAAGGCCACCTGGTGGCTGAGGTTACACACAGGAGGAGCCTGTTGATGAGGCCTTCTTGCTTTGGCTGCAGGGCACATCATCCTCAGCCCCTCTCATCCTGATGGGAGGGCTCAGCTGCCTGGACATCTGCTGGGAGAGCAATACAGCCAGCTGTAGCAATCCAGGACACTCCTGGGTGTGCAGAGGACAAATTCCTGGTCTGGGTATTGGCCAGAGCCACCGAGGAGAAGCATGACCAGGCCTGGTGCTCACTGATGGGGATGAGCTCATTAGAGGGGCTAAATCTGGACACACCTGGGCTGCAGTGACCATGCCCTGGTGAAATTCGTGATTTCACAGAGCTTAGGCCTGGCAAGGAGAATGCTCAGGACCCTGAAGATTAGAAAAGAAAATTTTTACCTGTTTAAGGAGTTGGTGAATGAGGTCCCTTGGGAAAGGACATGGGGGCTGACCAGAGCTGGCAGCACTTCAGGGCCACTTTTCTTGGAGCACAAGAGCTCACCATCACAATGTGTAGGAAGTCTTACCAGGCAGGCCAGAAAACAGCATGGCTGAGCAAAGATCTACTCCTCAAATTGAGAACAAAGAAGAAAATGCACAGCCAGTGGAGGAGGGACAGGTGATTTGGGGAGAGTACTGGGATATGGGTCAGATGTGTAGGGACAGCATGAGGAAAGCCAAGGCACAGATGGAACTGGGCTTGGCAAGATATGTGAAAAATAACAAGAAGGAATTCTATTAAGGATATAGGTCAGAAGAGAAAGGCCAAGGAGGTAATGGTCACTTAAAAGTGACAATGGAGAACTTGTAACAACAGATAACAGAGAAAGCTGAAGTACTCAGTGAGTTCTTTTCCTGAGTCTTCACTGTGAAGTTCAGCACAAAGAACAAAACTGAAAAGAATAATACATAATGACTAGATGGTGAATTGACCGGGCAGCAGCTCTGCAGTGAGGGTTCTGGACTTAGTGGGATTAGGACCCATAAGGAAAGAGTTTGTGACATTGGCAATATAAGGCTTAAACAAGCAGGATGGTGAAAACTTTTTGCAGAAAACTTTATAGGTGCCTCTCCACAAACAGGAACATAGTTTCAGTTTTGACCTTGCTGGGAACAAGATCAACACTGATAGTTTTCACCACAACATTCAACAGTATGTTGCAGTATGGGCTACAAGGGAAATAATTGCACTAGCACAAGAAATAGGGTCAGAAATAGGACACTTGATTTTGGAGGTACTTGTTTTGTACAACCTCCAGAGAAGACCCCTTCGTGACCACCCCACGAGGAAGCCCAGGGCAATCAAGGACCAAAGCTGCTGGATCCACAGTGGTGACCATCTTCTGCTTGCACTATTTCTCTCCTTTCCTATACACTTAAATGTTACCAAATAAAGCCAGGGTTGTTGAATGGGCATTTGGTCTTGTTTGCATCTCACTTTGGCTAGAGGACTTTAAAACTGAATAGGTCCTGAATACAAATCTGTTTGGCCAAATTGCATAGAAAAAGTGATTGTAATGAGACATGCAAACATTTTTCCTGTTTGCTTAGTGGTGCTAAAAAAGTAGCTTAATTCAAAACACTATATAAATTGTGGACAGTGCATTTCAGGAAATATGGACAATCAGAACAAGGCAGAGAAAAAATAAGTAACTGATTATAGGCCAGAAAACATAAGCCATAAAGCAAAGTTGAAAGAATAAGAGAGGACACAAGAAGATAATAAAATTCAAACCTAATAAAAAGCTGCTGCAAAGAGGAACATAATAAACCGGGTTCAATGACTGCTGGGAACAGGATAGGAAATAATAGTCTTAAATTGTCGCAAGAATGTTTTTCTTAGAGATGATGAAAAATTTTCTAGTGTTAAGAATGAAGCACTGGAACAGATTGCTTAGGGCGATTCTGCAGGGTCTATCACAGCAGCAATTAAAGACCCAGTAAACATGCCAGACCTTGTTCAGGTATAGATGAGCTGAATCAAAGATGTACTACAGAACTTCTCAAGGACCCACCTAGCCCTTGTTTATCTACTGCAGGTATTAATCTGTTGTGTCTTCTATTTCATGATAGAACAAGGAAATAATTCAGTGCCCACAGGAATACTTCTTTGAAAGAGTAACAAAAACTGTACTAGCCTGACACACAACAGCCCCCTGGGACAGCTAAAAAAAAAAAAAAAACAGAGAGACATACTGGCTGTGCTTTCTCAATCCTTCTTGTTATAAGTCCTCTATCAAAGAACAAGATGAACTGTCTGATCATCAGCTGTTAAAAAAAAATCGCAAACTATTGCCAAACGTCCTCTAGTTGTTTGACACAAAGGTTGTAAAAAACTGAAGCTGATCTAAGACCCTGCTGCCAAAGTGGGAGACGATACCTTCATATGTAAGATGGGAAACAAATTTACTCTGGAGTTACATGCTACAGACAAATATCTCACACTTCAGAGCTATCCAGATTGCATGAAGCAATTAGGTGCTGAAGTCACAGTGGATGAAGTGCATATTGAGTGCATATTGTATCCAAAATTGAGTTTAAATGGGATTAGCCAAAAATCCTAGCAGACTTAAAAACTGATGTAATAAGATACATCTATGCTTCAATTCCAGGCAAGCATAAGAGCATCTCTGCTAGCCAACTATCCAACTCTTTATTAATGCGCATGGCATGAAAGCCCAACAGATGAGAAGAGCCCAGGGATTAACAACAGTGCACAGAACCTCCTAAACTCCCAGACTGCCCATGGTAAGAAGTCAAAACAAACCTGCTGATTTTTAATGGGGTAACTGTAGGACTTCCAGTAAATTCCCATTGCTGAGAGACAGGCTAGAAGGACACACAGGCATTTAACATGACAAAAAACATAAGAGGGATTTTGCAATACTATTGTGACTAACAGGCCACATCAAAATTCTTATGATTCAGTATTGAAGGAAGATGTGAGTTACAACTGTCTCAAGCTGGACAGCCCTGAAGTCATCAGAGGTCAAAGAAACTGGATAAACATCTAACCAAGAGGATGGCACTTCAGCTCAGCAATGCAGAACACTCCTCAGGGTCCAGCAGAGATGGAAGGGATAGGAGAAACAATCATAGTTTCTTTTCCCATAATACACAATTTTCCACAACAGAGAAAATGCAGTTGGGACAAGGAACATTAAATCAGGCATGGATTCATGATAAAGAAGCCAACAACTGCACCCTCTGGGGACAAATTCACAGCTCTTGCTATCAATCACAAAAACTAGAGGCAAAGCATCGCCTTCAGTAAATTATTTGAGTCATATGAAGTAGACCAGAGAGGAACTTAAAACAGTCAACAAATAGTTGCAAACAGGCAGAGGAAAGTGCCAGTATTTGTCAATCTTCTCACTTGTTGCAGAAGACTTAAATGATAAGATAGGAAAAGAAATAAGAAGGACAGGACAAGACAAAAGAGTACAGTCGAATTCAGATCTCTGTAACAGTGCCAGCAACACCAATGCAAAATGGGGCTTACTAGTAGCTGGTGGGCTGCAATATCTGAAGGAAATGCCTTGGCCCTGTGGACAGGCAAGAGGTACCTAACAGCTGATCTACAACTGTCATTAGCATAAAGGGATAAACAGAGACCATAAATTACTATAAGGAACCATCCAGAAGCTGCACAGAAAAATTCAGGTTTGTGGAGAGCACCATAGAAGCCTTTCTGCATGCAGTGATTGTGGTACTGATGTCATGAGAGGCTACCTAGAACAGAGGCTAGAGAGTGTGAGAGGCAGGTATTTACTAAAAGGCCTTCAAAGGATACACCCTGGCAGTACAAGGGTCTGGCTGAGGATACACTCAAGGTGGCTGACAGGTAACATCTTTTCACAGCTTTTAAGTTTTGGTCCATTTACATATTGGGGTTAATTGTCCAATGACAGTTCCAGGTTATGAAGTCCCATCCTCCCAGCTTGCTCTCCTCAATTCACTGTTTATACTTTTTTTGGGCCTGAAGCTGCAACAGTGTCCTTGGTTCTCAGGCTGGAAAAGGAATATTTTGTCTAACTGAACTGTGAAGAGAACTTGCTAACACTTTATATGGAGTTCAGAGTTATATACTAATGCAGTTCAGAATCTGGATAATACGAAAGCTAAAACTAAAGACAAACTCCACTCTGGACCCTGGCCACTTCAACACTAAATACAGACACATAGAGGACCAAGATTATAGCTCGGCAATTGCTAAAGACTCTGAGAAGCTTATAAGGAAATCAGATTTTTAAAAAATGGATATAATAGAGTTCTCATGTTCCAGTTTGTATCTAGAGTTCCATCTGTCATAGCAAATATTTATTTGTGTTGATATTTTTAATGTTAAGATGTTTCCCAAGACAACTCAAAGGCTTGAGTCATGAGTTTAATATCCCAAGTATGGTCCAGCAGACTGTTCACATCTTTCTGATTAGCTTAACTCATTCCATTGAGCTGTTCAAGATTTAAAATTATTTTTAAAAATGCATTAAGATGTGCCTTGTTGATGAACAGCCCTGGGAATCCAATTTAAGGGCTATACCAAATGAACCAAGCCAAGAGTTAAAGTATAAATGAAACTTAAGTTAGTTTTAAATACTTTTAATACATATCTGCACAGGCACTGTTTTAAATTCTAGGTTGCTAGAACAGTCATTCAAGACAATTACTGCAAGTAACAATGAATGAACACTTAGAGAAATTCCAACAGAATTTTTGCAGTGTTCACTTACAGAACTAATTCTTTTAAGAATTAGGAAACAAGAGCTAGCTGATATGAATAAAAACATAAAAGGATAAGTTCCTCTCATTCTCAGAGAACAGTTGTATCATTTTTCCTTATCTGCCTTTCTCTGCAGCTCTGCTCCCTAAGACACACTGCCTCAGTGAACAACTAACAAAGGAAAACAGAAAATGCTAATATTCAGCCTAAAATGAAGACCATATTAATCCTTTAAAGTTATTAACTGAGATTTTAGACAAATTTCTTTAGCAGGTTTTGTTAACAACTCCTTTTCTCCATATGGAATTTATTTTTCTCCTTCACTTACTTTCCACCTATCTACTAAGACTCTCATTCTACATATTATAGCTGCAATTTTAATTTAAACATTGATTTGCTATTATACACAAGTACGTATTAAAATAATTTTACAAGGGTCAAAGACAGGTTATGGACTATGTACTGAAGTTCTACTCTTATCAAAAGACTACAGTAGTGAAAGTAGTGGAAACATTTGTAGCGGGTATTTTATGCCAATGCTTCTCATTATCCCTTTTGACGTCAGACTTAGTTTTCAGTGAAGTATAAAAAAATGATTGAAAAATAATAAACTTGGAAAAGGAAATAATATAATGACACAGCAATGCAGAACAATGCCTTTAAAAAAAGTCCAAGCTCTGCTGACTATCAGGACCACAGTCTTGAGGTTAGGAAGGTGATTAAGGGCTTTGCTAAATATAGTCTTAAAATATGCTTCCAGGATCTATTTATAAATAGGAAAGCTTGATTGCTTATCATGTCTATTACTCTCTGCTCTTAGTGGAAATGCAGTCTGCTTGTTATATTGTGTATTATTATAATCACAATGCTTAGCATACTGTGTACTATTATAATCACAACATAAATGCCTAAAACTAACCTAGGTTCTTTATTCTTCTCTAAAGGATATTCATTAGTTTTAAAACTGTCCTTCCCTTTATGACACTCAGAACTGCAATCTTATGTTAAAAAAATGAGAATTTTCCATATTTAGACAAACTACTTTATAAAGAATAGTATCAGTCTTCAGAGAGTGTGAGGCAGGATATACATTATTCAGGCATACAACAAAGTCAACACACACAAAAGGAGTTGGTATTAAATACACAGATCTGCTCTATCCTAAAACTTCCCCATACAAACTAGTAGGAATAAGAAACCCGAACAAAATTTTGCACCAGCTTGGCAATAAGCACATTATTTTTTCTACACTAAATTATGGAACCGTCCATTGCAATTTCGCATTTCTTTAAAAATAAAAGCTGTATTCAGTGCTACTGTAGATACTACACACACTGAAAAGTAACTTCATGCAAAGAAGTACAGACACCAGAAAATATGTTTTCTAAAATTCACAGGGTGTACACTGAATTATAACTGATGTGAACACACAAATGAATTAAACTTGAATATTACACAATAACTGATCTAAACTTTGTTGCACTTGCAAAGCAGTAATCTGTTAGCTCTTCACTGGAAAAAATAAAAAGGAGTCTGAGAAATTGTACTATTTTATTTGGATACTTAAATTCATTGAACACTGTCAAGACACGGCATTTGGAAAGCTGTCAGTAGTGAAAAAAAAACATTTCGCTGGCAATGTAATGAATTCACAATATTTATAAAGAAATATTTTTTCACTTAACTAACAAAGCTAAGTAACTGACATACAGGAGTTATTTGCACAATATAAGTAATTCCTTATTACAAAACTCAGATGTGGGATTAAGCCAGTGTAATTCAACAATCCCTTTTTATAATGCAGCAAGTTTTATAAATTGAAGTAATATTTGCTTTCAAATTTTGACCCACTATCCCAAATAAAGAAATAAATGCTTCATTTTGTTTCAAATGCTCTAAAATGATTCTTTAAACCCATTATTTTTCAAATTTTACGTTTTTTCCACTCTGGCTTGTCTGTTTCATCATCTTCTGGTTCCACTTCTGCAAAAACTGTTTTTGGCTGCGTTCTAGAAAAAAAAATTAAAAAATATCAAAATAGCGGTCAGACTACAATACTTTATCAGAAACTGTATTAGGCACTAGACACAAGCAAAATAGATACATTAGACACTTTCAAAAAAGAGCATACTAGACTTGAGCATTTTTTATTATTGACAATAACCTATCAACTAACCTTCTCAGAACTGAAGAAACCTGTAGTTCACAGAGAAACAAGCACAACGAACACACATATTTTCAAGTATGATTTCCTCATTAGCTTACAATCAATATCTGTGTATTCCATTAATAAAATTAAGATAGAAGTGAGGAACAAATACATTTATTTCCACACTAGAAAAGCAGAGCCACTGGCCTCCTCATTTCATGACTTTTTAAAAAGAAGACTTCTTAAAAAAGAAACTTCCATCCTGATACAGCCAGTAAGTGAAAACAGAACAGCTAAGCCTGGTTTCTGGCTAAGCCTGTGCATGAAAAAACAGCTTCTCCCCCAGAGACTTCATCTAACACTACTGTAACATAAAAAATGTAATGATCTTCATATGAGAACACAGTGTATCTGACGGTCAAGCTTGATAGTATCAATTCTTCCACTCTTTGTGTGAATTTTAAATACCATTTAAACTTTACAAAAGTAATTGTTGATTACTTTCTAAATTAACACAGTATCAAGTAGCAATTCAATAAACTGTTTGGACATTCAGTTCCTTTGTCTTACATTTTAACAACTGCATGGTCCCCTTTTCCAACTAAATTCTCAGCACAATCACTGCAGAGCTGAAACTATCAGATTTGTGATGCTGGTTGTGCTCAACTTTTCAACATGACAAAGTATAAAATGCAGCCAAGGCAGTCATCATCTCATTACTGTATTAACAAATGTTTCTGCATCAGTCTAAGGATGTGAAGCATTATTATTATAACAACTGTTATTTGGCAAACTCTACAAAATGCATAAACTTTAACAACGTTGTGCCTGCCTTACATAGGACAATAGGTAAAATCCAATGTTGCCTCTGACTTCAAAGAGTAAGAGCAAGCCATCAGCTCTTACAGAGCAGGATTCTCCACTTATTAAACATGTGACACAAATAGGTTCAAAAAAACCAAAACTAGTCAAAGACAACTAACTCCCCTTACATACAGGATCTTTCTATTGCCCTGCCTTCTCCTCCATTTTCCAAGCTTGCCGTGGAGAACAGGGTCATGCTGATAATTCCAGAGATGGCCCTACTGCAGAACTCCAACTGCACGTGGTCCCTGGGTGCAGGCCATAGCAGACCTGGCACCCAGATAAGGACTTTTACTGTGGAAGTTAGATGAGTCCTTCTGCTGTCCATGGAAAGCATAACTGAGGTTAAAAAGTATTTCCCAATTTTAAAATTTCATTATAAAATACTTGTATAAATTCTACTTAACCCATTGCTGAAGAAAGCAGTTTAAAAAAAAAAAAAAAAAAAGGAAAAGAAAATCAACATTCTATTCAAAATAGACACCAGGGACAAAGGCTTTATTGGCTGAAATACTGGATTTTGCTAGCTGCTGAAAAGGAAGAATGTATGGAATCTTCTTCTCTTTTTTTCTGACATCGTGACAAAAGTTTATTAAGCCCATTTTAGCGATGTACTCTCCTTTTACCACAATATGTATCTAAATGTATCTAATATGTATCTAAATGTCCTCTACGATGACCTCAGTATTGAGAGTTTCATTAGTAAAGCACAACTAATCAAGTGGAAGTCTATAATTTCTGACCACAAACCTGCAACTGTAATAATTCAGATAAGCATTTCCAACCTAGAGGAATGAATAAATCTGTGAAACAAGACGCAAAACCTGTTTTTTCCAGGATAGGAGTGGCACAGAAAAAAAGGCATAGGCTTCAGGGAAGGTAAGTGTGCTACTCAGTGCAGGAAAGTGAGGTAGGGGAAGAAGGAGGAAAAAAAAAAAAAAAAAAAAGAGAGAAACTGTACCATAATCTAGCAGTATTCAGCTAAAGCAAAAACATGCAGAGGAAGTCAAGTCTGCTTGCTACCTCACTTTTTAAAATTACCATGAAATAGCTATAGCCTCAGCTGAAATGTAAAGTGTTCCATCTCCACAGCTACATAGCTGTAACTGGGGCACCTAGGGCGATTCATATGCCTGACCATTTAAAAACCACTGTTTTTGTTTTTGCTTTATCAGCTGTGATCATTTAATCAAATTTAAACACATTTTTTTTCTGCTTAGCAACTACGCTGGAGATGTAGAAGAAGTTTACTGTATGATTCATATTTATACAAAAATTATTAAAACAAATTTTCTTCTGGTAAGTATTCTTATTTCTGAGGGCTATGTTCTTTTTCACCATCAAATTTATCAGTTTTATTTATCCTTGACTTTGGGGGTTGATTTCAGTTTGTTAGGGATCTGTTTGGCAGATCCCATGGAAAAATGCTATGGAGGGCAAAGGGGCCCAAGGAAAACTCCTCAAAACCAATTACATTTCATCTGCAGAAAGCACAGCCTAGCACTAGCCTGGCATGGATGCATATGGATATGACTCTGATAAACCACACACTCCAAAAAGGAAGAACACAAACAAGGCAAGGACATCCCCAGCTAAGAGGAACAGAGGCATTAATGAACACAGAGGAACAGATTTATGACTGCCAAAGCTCAGATGGAACTGAAATGGAAAAAAAACGTGAGAAGCAACAACAAAGGATTTCTACAGCTACACTGACAGCCAAAGGAATGTGAAGGAAAATGTGCTTTATTGAGCAGGTAAACCACTAACATAGCATATGGAAAAGGTCAAGATACTCAGATTTTCCCTGAAAAGGTCTGTCCTCAGGCTTGCAAGCACTTCTACACTTCTACAGTAGAGTCTTTGGTAGGGACTGAGACATTTCCAACAGAAGAGGAAGACACTTTGTAGGTCATTAGACATGTAAAAATCTGTATCTGATGGGTGGATTCAGAGGTACTTAGGGAGCTGGCCCATGTCATTGCAAGGGCACTCTGTCATCACTGAGATGGGAGAGGGTCTCAATGGCTAGAAAAAGCAAATATCATCATCTTTGTGAGGGGCAAAAGAAGGATTTGGGGAACTACCCAACCTCAGTTCACAGGAAAGATATGAAATGAATCCCAGTGGAAAGCATTTCCAGGTGCATAAAGGACACGAAGGTGGCAGAGGCCAGCATGGACTTGGCAAGGATATACAGTGCCTGCCAACCAGATTGCTAGAAAGTGCTGCCCAGACAGGTGTGGGAATTTCCATCCTTGAAGATACTTAACCTTGGCTGAGCAAACTCCTGAACAACCCAAATCTAACTGGATCTGAGCAGTGAACACATTTCAAGCAGGAGCTTGGACAAGATGACTTCAGGCATTCCCTTCCTACCTAAATTGTTCTATGATCCTGTGTTTCCACATGACTGTCAGCTGAAACAGTATCTCATACACCGAAAAATGCTTTCTTATTGTGGGTTATGGTAACAGGCTGCAAACAAAAATGGGAAAACAAACTAGCATGATTTATTTATACTCTGTGTTTCTCTTTACTTCAGTGGTTTTCAAGATACTCAGATATGTAGACCTCTAGAAAATTTTCAGGGGCCATGAAGACTGCTTTAGAGTCACCATAATCCCTGTGGCTATGGGTTGTTTTTCTTAATTGCTTTTCAGGGATCCAATAAAAGTAGCTCATTGACATGTGAGGATCACAGACTACCAGATAAATAATACTGCTGTAGCAAAACCAGCTGGAGATGACAACTGCATATCAGAGCATGTGACTCATGTCAAAGTAACTTTTGAAATTTGTGTTTATATTGCACTGAAACAAAGAAAAAAGATTTTCAAGCATGCTTGGAAACCAGAATAATGTCATAAAGGTCACTTCCAGACTGAAAAGTTAAGGTTTTCAGGCAATTTTTTTTTCTTTACCCCACCAACCAGCCTGACTATTTTCTAAATCTCTTTTCTAAAGCCCTCTTTGAGAGGGCTTCCCTCTCAAAATGACCAATTTACCAAAAAAAATTAAAAAAATTAGGATAAATATAACAACACATGCCAACAAGGCTGTTGTTACAAGACATTTTGCTCAGTCCTGATTCTTCAACTAATTCAGCTAGTTGAGCCATTAAGTGACTTGCACTTCCCAGACTGGCATTGCCCTTGAGAAAAAATTCAGTGAACACAACACAGGTACAGACTTCTGTTCCAAGTCATTCCCTTTTGACAGTGACAAGCAGCAATGAAAAAGACTACAAAATAGGGGTAACATCAGTGAAATGATAAGTACTTTCAAGAACTTCAGTTTACCTTGATGAGGAGGGAAATTTCACCCTCATTTTCTCTCTGGTACAGAAGAAAGCTACATCTGGGCATGATTAGGCACTCAGCTACAATGCTAAGTAATTCCTGCTGATCCTTCAGAGGGATATCTGAAGTCATTATAGTATATCTGTACAGCTGTGTTAAAACAAACAGCTCACAAAGAATGTAATTTTCAAACATTTGCAACTGATGCCTCAAGTTCCTTTCCTGTAGTTCTTTACTTGAAATCTTCAATCTGTTCTTCCTTTCCTTTCACTCCACTGGAATGGCTCTTGCCAAGGACTCTAACGAGCTTTTTCCTGCGAAATCTCAAGATCTTTTCCTTATCCTCATCCATTATGACTTTTCTGCTGTGTTGATCACATCTGATTTGACACTTTATTCACTCTGGGCTTCTGTGACATGTCATCCCCTGATTCAGCATGTATTTCTTATCATCCCCAGTATCCTTTTCAGCAGCATCTGTTTTTCACCCATTCTTTTGTCTCTTACGTACTTCCCCCTCCTTTCTGGCTTAAATGTCAGGGGAAACAGAAAGGTCAAGCTAATGATAACAAGCTTAAATTTTTTTTTCAAGTGATAAATAATGCAAATGAATATTCAGCTTCAAGAGTAAATTAGGCACCTTTAAGTCCAAAAAAAGAAATATATTTTTACACAGCAGAAGTCATGTGTTTCTCAGAAAACTTATTGAAGTGAAAATCATAGAATCTTAGCATGGTTTGGGTTGGAAGGGACTTTAAAGATCATCCAATTCCAACTTCCCTGCCATGGGCACTAGACCAGGTTGCTCAGAGCTCCATCCAACCTGGCCTTGAACACTGGGGCATCCACAGCTTCTTTGGGTAACCTGTTCTGTGTCTCACTACCCTCTGAGTAAAGAATTTCTTTGTAACATCTAATCTAAATCTCTCCTCTTTTAGTTTAAAACCACTTCCCCTTGTCCAGTCACTACCCACTCACGTAAAAAAGTCACTCTTCCTCATATACAATTAAAAAAGCATTAAAGCTGTTAACTGATTGAGAATGATGTAGCCAGTATGGATCAGGAACAGACAAAGCAACCCAGTCATCATATTCCAAGTTATGAAAACTGATTAACCAGAAAAGAGCATTTCTTAATCTTCTCAGTCTAAAATTATTTAATAACTATCACTGGAGAAAATTAAGTAATTATAGCTTCCTTGCACATTTTCTAAAGAAGGAGAGTGAAAACTTTATGTGCATAGACAGCACAGGACCAAAAGCCTTGTAAAACAAAAGATATATCAAGTGGATAGTTTTATGCCATGTTTAAGTAAAAATTTACTACAAGAAATGCTGAAAAACTGGTAGCAGAAGAATAAAGTAATAAAGAATAAACACATTTTTGAAAAATTAAACATATTGGATAGTATATTAGTATAGTATATAGTTATATAGTATAGATATATATCAAGATAGTATATGATTTTAAACATATATCAGAATATCACCTTTCCTAAATCTATAGTGTAACTTATGCTATAGCTAAAGCAGCTGTCCAGTATACCAGTACTGGATCAACTACCTGTAACTTGTTTATTTTATTAAGTATAAGTCTCTAAGTACATCTGTAAAATGCATTTTATATACAGGTTAAATATCCATGCTCTCTAAATTCAGAGGTAGGATATAATTATAATAGCATACATTATTATATTACATATATTATAATAACACAGCTTTATGTGGCTGTTTATGTGGAATTTCTGAAAACTAAGAACACGACACATAATAAAGTTTCTGCTTTTCATTGTCTTAGATATTATTAGTGCTGTTATTATTAGTAGCAGTAGTAGTATGATGCTATTGTTTTTATTACTAATAATGCTATTATTGTTTGGGAGCTTTTTAACACTCTTCGCACAAAGTATATCTGAAATTGAAGCTTTTAAAACATGGATAATTGCAGCTTCACCAGGATGAGATTTATCAGCCAACAAAGCCATCGTGGCAGTGTGCTGCTGGCTGCAGTCCAGTTCCCCCACATGCATATCACTGTCTGGTGTGTAAATTAATAGCAGTCTGGACTTGCATCCTGCCCACTTCTCAGCCAGCTCTCCTCTTCCCCTGCAGCCACATCTTCAACAAGGAACTGTAATGAGATCTGGCCACCTGACACAGTAAGCCTCCTCTAACACAGCTTTGTTTTAAAACTTTCATGCCTACTACAATGCAGGTGTTGGGGATGAAACTTAATACACAATCAATGAAGTTACTAAGCCAAAAATATGCCAATGTATTTATCTACCTGATGGAATGTGTGATTTACTTTTTAGAATGGATTCCTCAAATAAAACCAGATGCCTACATATTCTGAGGATATTTCCTCTCTAGCAATCATGAACTCTCAAACAACTAAAAATCAATATTTAGCATATTCATTACAACAATTGCTGCAGAATTAGATGTTCAAATATCCCATCTTTGGTACCAAGAGTGATATTGTACAATGCATTGGATTGATGTATAACACCAAATGCCATGGTTATCAACCACCTGGTCAAAGCCAGGCTGGGTCACTGACATTCCCAAGCTGCTTTGGAACTGCTATTCAGTTATGTTTGTCAATATGTGGGTCAAGTCAGAAAACAAATGTCATCATCTGAAACTAACTGTGATTTATAGAATATTTCAAGTTTCTGGAAAGAGGTGGTCACTGGCTCACTACAGAGCTAACACTAATAAAGAAAGTAGTCAGTAAAGTACTAATGAATGTATAGCCTTGGAGACAGAACACTGTGCTGCAAAATAGAAAAGCAATACATTATTGGCAGACTGTTCTGTGAAGACTATTTCAACTCTTCAAAATGTTTTCTCATGCATTTTGAAAACATTGCTTGACACTATTTGGTGGAAAAAAGCTCTATCAATGATCATAAAATGTGACAATTCTTGTAATTTTTAAAATGGTAGACCCAGTTCATTAGTATGAAATGCATTTATGTAGTACTTATTTTTATACTATTGTGAATGTATTTAATTGTTTGAGATATATTTATTTTTAGGGAAAAAAACTCTTTGGGTAGAAAGCATTCAAGAAGAATATTGCATAATTTTCATTTTAATATATACACACAAATACCACACTTACACATACAATATAAATGGAGTAAAGTACTATCTGTGGCAGTAAGAAGGTTTTATGACAAAAATCTTGATAAGGCTTCTTAACTTATGTAACACTCAAAAACTTATTCCTTTATGCTGAAGTTTTGGCAGGAGATTTTATCAGTGCAATTTTTAATATCGCTGTACCTTTAAAACCAAGTTAATTCAGGCAGTTACTTGGGTCCTCGTGTAGGAAAAATTCAGATAAAAACTTACGACAGTCAAGAAATTATTCTGTCATAACACCACATAAATATTTTGAAGGTTTAATCTAAGAATCAGGCAGAACTAGAGGGCATATTGGAAAATCATCCCAATATATCAATGGGACAGTATCCTATCATAATGTATGCTGCAGTTTAAGACACTGAATTTGAGAAGATTCTAAACTCGAATCAAGTCTGAAAGTTTTAAAATAACTTCCAGCACTGGCAGGGACATTTTAAAAGTGGAAATATGAAAGTTCCACAATAAAACCTCCTAGAAACTCATATCTTCATAGAAGAGTATATTCATGGTTTCATATTTGTGGCAGCAATCAAAAAAAGGCAAAGAGTAGCATTACAGACATGTATTTTAACTAGACTCCTACTAGCCTCCAGAATCATTACTTGTATTCTCAGTTGTTTCCTTACTTAGCATATGCTGGAGCCACCCAGTATGGATTCTCCTCCGCTTCCTTTGCGTGACGTAAAATGGCTTCTCGAGGGTTGCTGTCATCTGTCTTGTCCAGGGCAATGTTCTTGACTATATATGATGACAGAGTGACTCCGTGAGTCCCAACACGGCCACCACGACCTGTGGCACAAAAAGAAAAATATTTAAGAAATACGCAGAGCCTGCAACAGCGACCTGATACAAAGAGGTTATTTAATGCTATAAAAAAGGATTTAACTTCGAGCAGCATTCAGGTGGGTGTTTTACTGATTATGTAACTCAAAGTAAACCATTGTAATTATTATTTTTTTGCAGACAAGCGCTCCAATGAGACGTCAATGTCTTGAAGTGCAGGACACTGCCCATACATCTACAGAGTAGAGTTACCACGCCAAAAATGCAAATCCAAATGAGTGTAGAACCAAAGCATGATGGCCCCTTTGGCACACGATAGTCCAAAATGATTATGCCTAGATTACCTGCTCCTGCTACTGGAGGTTCAGGTTTGTGAGATTTTAGGGGGTCCAACCTATCCTTCTCCAGCTGTTTCCTCGTGCTTCGTTGTCGTGGTTCACGGAACATCGGAAGTGCATGGGCTGAAAGGTGACAGTTTGGAGACAATTAAATGCTAGAAATGCCATTTTCTTTTTAACATTTTAACAGTTGGATTCTTTTTTGCAATGGAAAAAGAGGGAGGTAATCCCATATCCCAACAGTGGTTTACTGAGTTGTACTTTCAAGGGTTTCTTTTTGCTGAATTTTTCAAAGATGAAAGCAGTCAGACATCAGGGTTCCTTCAGACAGGAGCCTCTCATCTGAAATACTGAGCCCGGTTTATGCATATCTCATTTATACCTCTGTTGTTGAGTTCTCAACATTAGCATTGTTACTAACCAATCAGTTACTCTTTTCTGAACTTCCCGTGTTTCTTCAGCTTTCTCATATTCTAAGAGCATGACAAGGAGCTTGATACATTCTTGGATATGACAAAGAGTGGAGCAGAAATCCCTCAATGATTCCAAATGTAATTTTATGCACATGAAGTTACAACCATATTCTTTCTTAAATAATAAGATTAATCACCATTGGGAAAACATCATAACTGTAACAGCCTGGGTAAATTGTCAGGATTTATAACTTCTATTTCCTCATAAAAGTGCTATCTACAGTTACAGTAATGGCTTTGATCCACTCAGATGAGAGTCATTTTTCAGCAACAGAGAAACATCATGTTAATGGACATGGCTTTCTTGCAGTGAGGTTTAGATCTCACATGCAGGTGTGCCCATTGCTGCCGTTTCCCAAAATCTAGGAAATTGTGTAGCAGTCAAATGATCCAATAAAGACAAAAAATAACCAACCAAATCTTAAATTTAGAAACATCATCTCTGTATTGAATAAAAAACCATCAGGGAGCATTCAGGCACCTATCAGCTTGAGTTTTCAACTTATTTTGTAAGTCTGTTCAACTTATTAGACTGAATGAAGTCACAGCCAGGTGACACGCAGCCAATCTTTGGAAACAAATGATGAAGTTTTACTTTTGCAGATTTCATTAAGTATGAAATGTCAGGGACAATTTTCTGGCAAGCACTAAGTTTCATCAGCTTCCACAGAGCATCTGAGGTGACAAATGCACAGATCCAAGCCTTTGCCATTTGTGGAGTAAAAGTTCTTTAAGGGAAAACCATGCTGTATATTCCTGTATTTTAAAAGTGACACTTAATCCCTTAAAACAACATTCCTGCATTTTAAATAGCCATTACAGACAATTCTGATACTAAAGAGCAACAAGAAGTCTGAAGGAAAAAAAAAAAAGCAGAAAGAAAAAAGAGGGGGAAAAAGAGTAGAAGAAGAAAGAGGTCAGTTCACTTTGCAAGAGCACTTCAGAGATCTTCAGATCTTCCCAGTTCTGTTCATAAACCTAAAAGACAGACATCTAACCTCTGAAAAGTTTTCCAAAATATGCAAAAAAATTAAAAATTTGCTAAGCAAATCCTTACAACAATTTTCTGCATTGATGTACATGGAAGCATCTTTGTTTATCTTCAAAATTATGGAGAAGAAACAGCTAATTCTAGCTAATTAGCTAGAATTCAGTGATAAAATCCCAAAAATTTGCATAACTGGGACCTATATCTTTCAATGACATTTATAAAACCCATTGAACACACAAGTTCCACTGGGTTTTAAGCAGAATTTCCTTAAAAGATTACAGAAGTTCTCTAGAGTGTAAACACTAATGACAGTGCACACAAAGCATTACAGTGAAGGATGTTGTAAGGATGGATTAAGAACACCCAATGAAGACAAATTCCCCTTATCTTCGGCAGCTGCTACTTAAGTTTACCCCAAAAACTGGAATGGACATCTGCAGCAGTAAAGGTAGGTTGGAGACAGCTGTGGTTGGGAAGTGCCCAAAATGGGAACCCAGAACCAAAGTACTTTGATACTAGTCTAGTTACCAAGACTGCCCAAACTTTCTCACTCTAAATCTCCTTTTGTTTATTGTGCTGCCAAACAACCTGTTTGCTTTACAGAGAAATGGTCTTAGGATGTGTAAAGCCAAGACTACTAGAAATCAGAACTGAACATCCTGGAACTGGAAGAGGATGAAGAGAAGCAGCATATGACAACCGTATGACTGTTCTCGTTTCACATGAAGAATCACTACATAGGGCAATGCTTATGGGGACAGTCAAGATCTCTCAGTTAATCCCCTTATTCCATTGTAAAATTCCATTGTAAAATTCATCATTGGGAAAAAGCAGATTATTATACGTATTATAGTAGTAATGATAACTGTTTCTTATGCAACAGTGATCCCTACTGCAAACATAAACTCTTAAAAACTCCTGAGGCCATGGATAGTTAGGCTATTTAAAACCCTGTATAACTTGGGTAAGTTATAAATTTAAGTAAAAATTATTTGTTATTTGTTCAAGATCTATCTCTCACCTCTGATTTTGTCACTGGTACTGCTAAGTGGCAAAACTCTTTCTAAATCCATCTACATTCCACAATTAAGTATAGAAAATTGAAGATTTAAAAAAGCTCCAAAATTTTTGAGGCTTTCAGGAGCACCACAATCAAGAAACCAACCATTATTAAGAACTTAACAGAGCATACAGATTGGATATACCTTTCTGGTTGTGCAATGCTATAAAAAATTTGTATGAAGCACCAATATACAACATAAGTGATCAATGCTTACTGAAAGACTGTTTTTCAAAGGAGAAAAAATAAAGCTGAAGATTCTGCAAATAATTTCAAACCTAAGAATGAGCTAAGGATGTTGCTATAAAGATATGTTTAAATTTCTTACGTGTTATAATGTAATCCTGTGTGAGAGTCTCTGCTTGTCTCTCTTTTCGTTTTGTTTTGACCACGCATAATTTTGCTCCCCTAGGAGGAAACAGAGTAGTTCAGTTCGTCTGTTTATATCAAACAGACACCAGTTTTTGTTCAAGACAGTCTCAACAAAATTATACAGCATTCTAAATATTCATGAATGTGTGTATCTTTCCCTGTTCATGCTCATGTGAAAGAAAGTAGAGAGATTATAGTGTTTCTGTTACAGAGCAGTTTATATGACATGCAGAAATAAGGGTGGAAGATTCATTTCACACTTCATTTGTCCACAGTACTGTAGTGTGCACATTGGAAGTGCTGCTCTCCAAACTTGGGCACTAATTTGCTCCTGGTACAATTCTTCCTACGCAGCAGAGTTGGCAGTTATCGAACCAGAGGTGCCTGTAACACTGAGGCAGGAAAGACTGCCTAAGTCTGGCTGCAGCAAGATTGATTTAAACCAGTGGTATTTTCCTTCTCATGGTAAATACCAGGAAACAAACCAGGCACAAAACTGCGCTAGGGCTCTGTGGTCCAAACAATGATGACCAACTCTCTTGTTCTCTAAACGGCCAAAACCAGAAAAATAAAACTTATTTCTGATAATCTTGTAAATCACAGCTTATCTTCACATCCAAGTGCCCAGGTGACACTTGTATCCAGAAAACATGAACTGTAACACAGTCTGGCTAAGGACTTTGTTTAGCAAAACACAGATGGTGCATACATGGAAGAACACCTTATTCATTCCACTCAGCATCAATGAACTGTACATTTCCTCCCAGCTGACAGGAAGAAAGCATGTCCCAGTTCTCCAGCCAATCCAGATGGAAAAAGGAAATTAATTGCAAACCAAGTATATATATAGGCTACTTAGATCACCTTCATCTTAGGCTGGCAAGTAACTGTCTGATAAATCAGTACCACCTTTCCCTTAGCTGTACAGGCAAAATCCTCATGTGATAAAAGAACGTGGTGAGGAAGGTGAGAAGAAAGGTGGGGATGTGCTTCCTTGTCAAACTGTGTCTTCCAGTATTACTTCATTAGCACAGAAGTTTGATGCTTCTAAACAAGATTTTTACTTCAGGAAGAAAATAGGTATTTAAAAAAAAACATGAATAAATATAATAAATACACATTCAGTAACACTTTCTCAGCAAACTCCAAGAGACAGGATGAAAGGATGGTTATTCTTACTGCAGATTTCATGCAATTAAGAAATGAAAGCATTTGTAAAATTCAGGTAGAAAAGCCAGCATACTGCAACAGGAAAAGCCCAGAGGAAAAAAGTGCAACTCTTCATAAGTAAACATTTGAGTTATTTTTTTCTCTTTCTACTGCTGCTAAACAAGAAGAACTCTGCAAAACAAATGTTACTAACCATTTTTTCTTATTTCTTAGTATAATCATTGAATCACAGAATCAGGCTAAATTTGGGAAAACAGCCATAATAAAATATGATTACATACCTCTGGCTTTTGACAGGATCATAGTACACTTTGGCTAAACCATTTCCAGTACCAACCATGATCTGGTTCAGCTTGGGATGCCAAAGGCAACGCACAACACTCTGAAATAGAGTGAGATATTGACAGTTAGTTGGTCACCTACCTGGATCTTAGAATTAATATTCACATTGTCAAAGACTGCATCACACTGTAGCAGGACCAATCTTAAACACATGAATGAGCATGTGAATATGCGAATTAATAACTTCAGAGTAGAATACAATGTAAAAAGAGTGACAGCACCAGGATGTAGGCAGGGAAGGAAATAAAAATTGGTGACAGTATGATAACTGGTGTTTTCTACAGATTATCTGCTGCCAGGATCTTTATGGGCACAAAAATGGAAAGTTAAAGAGGGATTTGAAGGAGAACAATTAAATGCTTCAGATATGATACAGCAATTTAGGCCTTCATGACTTTTGTACTCTTAATTTTAATTCTTAATTCTTCCACTTAATTCATCATGTTATCTTTTTTCTCCCTTCTTGTCATACACTGTTGACCTTTCGCTTGCTGACTGCAGAAATGGAAGAGATGTTGATTTTCATTCTTGCTTCTTTCTTCCCCACACCACTAAGAACTTGGTATTTGAAGCCAATGTCTCATAGCACCGTCACCCTTCTGGACAGCAGCAAAATTCATTTTTAGACATTAAGAGTATTGTTCTACATGTGACTTTGAATCTCCATGTGAGTACTGTTCTCAGTCTGATTCAGCAGGACAGCACAGAAACTCTAAGACTCAAACTTCTGACTCTGGAGAGCCAAAGTGGGCACAATCTGCCACAAAGAACAATGCATCTCATCAAAAACACAAAGGAAAGTAGCTATTTTTGACAGACAGTAATGCCTTAAATGGATGTTGTCCAAGGCTGAAGTTGGTTTGTGCCACTTACGTAACAAATGTATCCAGAGCTTGCTAAATGCATGATCTGGTTAGTATTTCATGGAACAATGCTCCCTTTTCTAGCCTTCCCTTTCTCTCTCTCCACTTCCTATTGCATGTTCCATACTATTTCTGGTTTGGTCAAGCCTCCACTTTTTTGATGCTAGGAGGCACATAACATTAAAAATATTGAAAAAAATTCGGAAGCCCATTCAGCCACCATGAATCAGCACTTCATTTTACCGCAAGATGACGCATGACACTCTCCTGAGCTGTTTTTTCTACTTTGTATTCTCTTTTAAGAAGAAAAACTGAGTGAGATGAAGTTTCATTAATCAAACAGCCATTCTTTACAAGGTTCCCCAACTAAGTATCCTTCTTCTTCATACACACAACATACAACATTACACTTTTCTATTTACTTACAGGCACAAATAAACCTGGTTCGCTTATTACAAGACAACTACAGAACAACATTTTTAGAAGTAAATCTGAAGTACACAATACAGAGTTGATAGTAAGTTGTTGGATTTAAGGAAGAGACTTACATACTGTTATGTAATGCTCAAAAAGCTAAAGGAACTCTAAAACACCAAAGCTAGTAACAAGTATTGAAGGTCAAAGGTGGGTGGCCTTTTCTTTTATTAATATTTATTGCATGTGGTTAGCCAGCCTTTTTAAAGTCTGTAGTTAATGTGGTTCTCCACTTTCCTCTGTCAAGTAAATGTATTTTATAGCATGGTAGTGGATACCAGCCAACAAAAACAAGCCTGAGACAGTGTGGCTCAGCACTGATGGGGTTTGCGGAGTTTCTAACTTGTCAAACATGCACAGCACACTTAAAACCACCATGGCACGTGCTACAGAGCAAGCAAAAGAAACTGCCATTAAATGTAGCCCTATAAATCTTCTGAAACCGTAAAATGTTCACTAATATAATTTGTTAAAAACTAAACAAACTCAAGCTCTGAACATGTAAGTAATTTTATCAATCCACTGGCATATAAAACTACTTTATAAGAAATAATAAAAACTACTTTTGTGATTTTCAGTTTATTTTGGAAACTGACAATACTTCAACAATACCAAAATACTGAATCCCTGAACTATATCCTAAAATTTTTTCCCAATAATTTAATCCTAAAGAAGTCAAAATTCTAATTAACTGTACAATAAAGAGATCATTATAGGCTATGTCTTAATACTGGGAGAGAAGGGCAAAGAGAATCTTTACACAAAAATCATTAACACTTAAAAAGCATATATTCTTTGATGCCTCTAGCTTCTCAACTGCTTCCACCTACAATAACTCAGGTAGACATCTTTGTCATTGGAAATGCTAAACATCAAATTCCATCTCAAAGAAGGTCCTACCTCCCAACTCTTCAGGCAAGCGTGTTAATTGCAGACAAAGAAGTGTTTTCCTGCCTTTGCCTCTGTGTGCATGTAAGTAGGCACCCGCCTACTGATACTGAATTTCACACAACTCTTGATTAGTTGTGGTTGGAAGAGAGCTCTGGAAATGACTAATTCACCATCCTGCTCCAAGTATGGCCAGATACTACAGACTGCTCAGGATATCACCCTATTTGTTTTTTACTGTTTCCTGGGATGGAAACTTGATAACCTCTTTCAGCAACCTGTTTCTGTGTACAACCAGCCCTACCACAACCTAACCTAACCACAAACCCCAAATCATTGTCTTTCACTTAAAACTAAGAAAAATCTATGTAGTTTCTGAAAAGGAAAAGATTGCAGGTCATAGCTTAGCAAATGGAAAATGTCTTGTAACAAATAAGAATGATAAAATCCAGAATGTATCGTCACATAAACATCTTCAACATTTGCAAAAAAGATTTCTGTGATGGCTGAATGTTTTGGACACTATGCTTTTGGAGCATGAAGTCCTGAAAGCCTGTCATAAAAATCCTGAAAATAATTTTTCAAAAACTGATGTGGCCAGCTTTGTCATTATAAGAAAATTACAAAAGATAATTACCAGTAACGATTTTAAAGTTGTTTTGTACTTTTGCTATGGCAAAAGCATGAAGTTCTTCAAATTAAATCAATCTGAATAGTCTTTGGCAATGTCTATTGCATACACAAACACAGTAGCTTGCATTGGGAAATACTGGGAAAACATTGTGAAAATATTTTTGTGAAGACAGATGGGAAAATATTAAAAATATTACCCAAAAGAGAAACACCGCAAATTTACCTTCTTGATTCTCACTGTGAAAGAAGTTGGAACAGATTTAGCGGGTGTCATTATCTGTAGGCTGTTCTGGGGTGGTTCCCAAATAGTCTCACCCCTATCAGTCTGTTCTCAACCCCAATATTTCCCTTTCAATCATGTAAGGAGAGCTCCTGCTGCAGGTAAACAGTAAAAAACATCAAAAAATTTTTCTGTCAGGTTATTCTCCATCTAGGTGAGCTGACTAACAAACTACACACACAGCTCTCCTGGTACTAAGCATGTAATAGTGCTTTGACAAGAGTTAACAGCAGGGCTTCTAAATGAGAAACTGAAGCCTCATTTTCTGTAACACAGAATGGGACATATTCTGACCTAGGAATATAGCCTTCTGTTTAACAGGCACAGAGAAGAATAACTGAAGCAGATTTGTCAGTAAGCAAAAGCTAGTTGCCTCAACAAACTGTCCAGAGCACTTGGGCAACACCCTGACAGGAGTAAACAATGCAGAGGGAGCGTTTTACAAGGTCAGCAAGAAAAGATTTAAATGATTTGTGGCATAGGAGTGGAAAATTTACCCCCTAAGATGAAACTATGAAGCTGGTAAGGTCATAAAACTACAGACTGATGTCAAGGACTGGAAGAATTTTCCTGGATCTTTGCTTATAAAGACGGTTTGAGACTGCAGCAGCAAAGGCAAAATTCAGTTCCCTGGCCCACACTTCAGATAAAAACACTCAGTTTTAGAATGTGGATAGAGCTGATCCAGGATGGGAAGTGCAGTCTCAGAGAGGACAGTACAGGTCAGGAAGGGTTAATAATTTCTAATAAAAGGGACTATGAATGGTTAGGGATCCCACATTCGCAGTGATTAGCTAGAGTGTGAGAAGCTTTGGAGAGGAGGCAACCGTGATAAAACATATAAAGAAAAAGAAGCATGAATGAGCTAATGTAGCAAGTATTCCTTGTCCCTATGAATTACGAAGTATGTATAGTCTTCACATAAATGTTACATCTTAGACATAAAAGATTTTTCTGCAGCATTCCAGAGCCTAAGCAGTCACTTAATCTTACTAATATCGTTTGAGTCTACCTAAATGTGAGGTTTCCCATTATGTAACAAAATAACAAGAACATATATAAATAATGCCTCTTGAAAGCATTATTCACCTCTATTCTCTTTCATTCTACTGCAAAAGATTAAGGAAAGATTCAGGTTTGTGTCCATCACTGCCTTCTTGAATTTGTATACTAAACATTTTACATACCTGTGAGCTGATCTTGTACAAAAGCATTCATTTTATTTATTTGGTGCATTTCAGCTGATAACCAACAAAACCTCACTAACTACTTACATAAATAAGCCCCATAACAGTTAATCTTTTTATGTTAGGAAAATTTTATTAAAAAGATATATATGTATGTGTGTATGCATATGGAGGTCATAACTGCAACAAGACTGGCATGATAATGATTTCAACATTTTCCAAAAAATTTCAAGAACTTTCATATTTTTGACATAAATAGGACACACCATACACTTCTAGAGCACTTAGGTCAACAGGACTATATTCTCTCCTTGCTACTGCAAAATGAAAAGTAAATTAGAGGGGCCATATTTTACAGTGATGTTTTAATTTCCTTTCCTTCCTTCAGGAGGTCTTAATGCTTCTCACTCAGGCACTGTTTTCATTGGAAACTACCCTCTCTCCCTAAAGACAATTAAGTTTTAAGGTTAAGTACCATGCAGTTATCTTTGAAAATAAATATTACATGCAAAGTGTGTTTTCAGATAATGCATGATAATGTATCAGCTTTTTCAAGTTCATTAGTAAATCTTCTCCTGCCATGCAGGGAAGAGGAAAGTATGCACTCTTGAAATAAACATTTTCCATTTTTCCTTCTTTTCACTTCAGGTACACACTTTCACTCTTCTGGGTTGTTGACTTTCAACTGGCTTATACATTTGCTCCAAAACACCAGATATGACTAATCAGTTAAGAGAAGCTATCAGACTTTTAGTCTAAGTTCACAAAATTATTGTCTCCTCCATGGCTATTAGTGCAAACTATTTAAATGAGAACACTGACAACAAATCTGATTTGCAGACTGCATCTATCAACTTCCATCCCTACGTGAAACTACCCTGAGAAGCTGGAAATCCGAACTGAATGATGCTGACATACAGCAAATACTTGTACTTTCCCTGTGCTGAATGTGCAGCCAACATTACACCTGTAAACAATGAAAATCAAAAGTGATCTTCCAAATCAGCACAAGAAAAAAAATACTAATTCCAGATAAATACTGAAAATTGAAAGGAAACATGCTAATCCTAGGTTTTCACACATCTCTAACCTGTGAAGCAAGAAATCATGAGCGTTTGATGCTTCTTTAAAAGTGCTACAATTTAGATGAAGTTCAGTAACTCCAAGATGAAGCTGCTGATGTTTTGACAGTTGTTGGGAAATCAGGTGCCAGTAAGAGAGCGTAGGCTTCAGGCTTCGCTCTCAGCTAGCACAAGCCTTTCATAGAGTAGCAGGCTTTTCTCCTGTAAATTGCCTACAGTCAAAAACCCTTAAATCAACAGAAATGAATGCTAAAGTAACCCATTATCTCCTACTATGCTATTGGCAAGGTCAGAAAATAAGAGATTAAATGTTCCAGAGCTTTAGTAGAAGACAATAAACACCCACAGAGGGAAGTAAAGAGTTTAGGTGGGACTTGTTTAATCAAACTTAACATATCTACACTTCTAATCTTTGGAGATCTCTTCTTTAAATGTCTAGAAATGTCTCCCTTTAAAGATAACAGAGAGAAATAAGCATTTTACAGTGGACTTCAGCTAACCTATTTTAGAGATCTATTTTAGGATGGGATAAAATCACAGTCTGAATATGTTTATTTTTCTCTGTTGATTAGAAAAGGAGCCTAGGGTGACTGGATCAGCTGTAGACATCTATATTTGGTCAGGTGAATCCCTACAGCCTACAGTGGCCAAAATAGCTATAAAAGAAAACCAGAAAACTAATGACGATCTATATTACAGCATGTTGTGCTACTTAGATAAAACTCCACAGTTCAAGATAAAGAATCCTGGTACCCATATTGAATACTCCGAGTGCAGGAAGAATACACCATACACAAACTTCTAAAACTGCCCAACAAATCTTGAAAACCTTAGCTTCAAAGATCAGTCTAGCTCTGGAGATACTTAAAAACTGAATAGGGTTTAAAAAGAAAAAACTCTGTATTTGCCCTTATTGCTTACCCCTTTTCCAACCTACAATCTAATAAATAATTCCCCAGAATCTGTTCTAAAGCTATACAATAAAAAAGTGAAAGCAAGAGCTGCTGTCCTAAGAAAATATTTTTGGTCAGGAGAAGAAAAACTTAAACAAACCTTCTCTCTTCCCCATGTGCAAGCTTTGCTTCAGTGGCTGTGACGGTATGTGATGGGCTCTGTTTGAACAGCACTGCTTGGATTTGCTACACTTGGCTGTCCAGGCAGTCAGATAAGGGACATGTCAGCAGGGAAGACAGCAAACATGTGAAATGACATTCTGACTGTGGTCGTGAATTCTGTAAGGACAGGTGACCCCAACAGTTGCTGAGTGGGGCTTTTCTGACTAAACTGTGTATTTATCTTAAATGTAATCTCTACAAATTCCAGTCTTTCTGAAAAAAGCCTTGTCTGTCAAAATCAATGCAAGTACGCATGCAACTAGTTTATTTAGCACATCTATTCTGTCTTTTCTCCTATAAAAAATCCTCCCTATGTATTTACAGTGAAGAACCACTTGCAGCATCTTTTAAATGCACAGGAGCTCAGAACGTAGCAAATAGTACCACTTAGGAAGCTTATAATAAAAAGCAATTACCTTCCAAATTAATATAATCTGTTACCTAAGCCTACATTACATTTGTATTTGAGACAGGTAAGCAATTTCAAACTTGGGCTGGATAGAGGGATGAAATCTCAGTGTGGCCTTTCAGCTTTATCTTCCATAGTTCTAGGACTTGCACACTCAGTTCTTCTGACTAGCAGTATGTCTCCCCATAAAAGAAGTGAAATGTACAAAGTTTTTTCAGGAAAACATCTCCATTTATTCAATACAGTTTCTATGTCTATGAATAAAACACCAAATGTTTATATGCCAACTGCTGAAGACAGCTTCCCGCTATCACAAGATTGTTCCTCATCCCTGTTTGGTTACTATAGCTTTTAAACGATTTCTGTAATTAGGAAAGATATTGAAGCAGGGGCTCTCAAGCTTTACCATTTTACAATAAAGTTGTGGAACTGTTGAGAAACTTCAAATATTTAGACTGCTGCGCAGTGGATACAAATCTAGTCTTTGTACAAATTTTCACAGACACGTTTTATGTGGCTCACAGTTTTCATGGACCTCAAAAAAAACCTCTGCCATGTTTTACTTTATATCCCAGCAAGAATGCATACACTACATGAGAAAAGAGAGGAAAATGAATCAAAATATACTAAAAATCTCATTATGAGGAAAGATGCATATGCATTCTGACTTACAGACAGGAGAGTAACTCCTTCCTGTCTCAAAGATCTCAATGCCTTAAAAGAAAACATTTTTCTCACGCATACTCCATGAAGTTCAGAAACAGGCCCTAAGGACTTTTAAACAAGTGTTTCAACATATTTTCACCCATGCTAACAAACAATTTCTCTCCAACTCTAAGCAACTGCAATTTAAAGGAAAAATTAAAACAAAAAATTTAGAAACTCAAAATTCTAATCCATAGATAATAGCAATCTCACCAATAAATACCATCATTTCTACACAATAATAAAAGATCATTGATAATGATGGTTGAAATGCAGGATGGAGAGCAAAAGCCACCAATAAAGCTAGCACTATAAGGAAATGCTTTAATATAGATAGTTCTTTCCTTCTCCTACTCTTATCTTGATTTCCCTGCAGATGATTTCCATCGAACATCAGCTACATTAACCACCTGCTGCCCTCCAAGGGCTACAGAATTTCTGCCGTTAGAAACACAGAGAGGCAGTGCTGCTCTAAGACCACACCAATTCCCACTGCACACTCTGTAATCTCTTTCCACTGGTGTCTTAGAGCACAGTGGTGGCACAACACCCATCTACCTAGCTTGCCATGCTGCTCTACCTGGAAACAGCTGGGCTGCCTCCTGGAAGCACCACAATAGGGGATAAAACTGTGTAACTCTTATAAAACTGCTGAATTTTAAATAATAATAAGAAAGTTAAATAGCAGATTTAGAAGTATGCCATTTTCAAATGTCTGCCAAGCTGAATAACAAATCCATCTTGTTTTTTATTTTGAGCAAAAATACAGTTAACACTTACATGTTCATACTATGCATGCTCTGATTTTAAAAAAGGCTGCTCACATAATAGAAATGTACTAATATTATATTTAAAAATCTACTGTAAACCCCAATTGCAGAAACCCTACTCTTCAAGATTCCCCTGGAGCTCTTCCAAGAAAAAGAGCCAACTACAATAAATAAGGTGGGAGGTTAGGGAGTATCTACAATGTAGTGACCTGCTATCATTAGATTTAAAATACTCATGAGAATACAGTAGTAGAGGAAAGAATACTAATGTCTTTCCCTTGTGAAATATGACTTAGAAAATGTGTGGAAATATTCAATAGAAAAGGGACCAGAACTGGATAAAACTTACAATTTTCTATGCAGAAATCAGAAATACCCTATAAATATTTTCAGAGGCCAAGTTATTATAAAGAAAGATTTCAATATAGAAAACATGGGTAACAATGCTGTACCACCCAACTTTCAAGGTACAGCTATAAAATATATTTTCACAAGTGCATGGAGCCACTGAACCATATTTTCCTCTTTTGATGGATAAAAAAGTAATATAATCAAGGTGGTAACTTATTTCCCTTCTGACTGCAATGTCAGGCATTTTCAAACACTTGGTTTGTTAAAATTACAACCACACTTTCATCTCCATATATCATAAAACTAAGGGAGACAACCTTCATGTACACTCCCACTCCCTGTTACAGGGACAAAACCCTCACAGTTTATTGTGTTTGCATACCTCAAACCTCTGGTGACAGGTCCCTTGAAACATAATACATGCTGCTCTAGATAACACAAAGGGAAGGACCACATTGTCCTTATATATATATGGAAGCAGAAAATAAAAATTGACAGGTTACCACACTATATAAGTAAACACATTTCTGTGATTCACCAATTCAACTATATTCTTGTTCACTTTAAAAAACCCATAAATTTACTGGGCCTTAAATATTGTATTAACTTATCTATTGTGGAAAATACGGATTTTCCTTTAAAATAAAATAAATGGCTTTAAAAAAAACCCAAAAAACCCACCAAAACAGAAGTTGCATGATGATCTCTTCCAGAAGGTATAAGAATTTATTTTTCTTAAATTCAAAAGCTTTAGATCTTAGATAAATGGGCCACAGTGGAAAAGTCCTTTACTATATTACTGCATCTTATAAATAGTAAATGATTGTTTAAGGTCAAGGAAAGAAATACTGCAATCTTACAGCCGTGCACAAAGGATGCTGGAAGGTTCATATTCCTTACTCTTTCTTCCCTTTTCACTCTTTCATCTAAAAAGAAGATTTATTTATAGCATGTCTCAGAAGACCTTCCTGAAACATCCCTTAGAGGTATTTTCAGAAGTATTTATTAATTTAACTTTTACTTATATTTGAGAAACTAAGAAAATATGGAAGACTCTTCCTAACAAAATAGGTTTCCCAAAACAGCCATAAATCTATGGGTTTTGGATTGTTACTTATCTACAAAAATCTGTGGGATGTTTTAAAAACTTGCACATCTTGTTTTATAATGTACACACATTCATCATCCCAGCTCATTTTAAAATTAAATTATTACTTCAATTTTCATTAAAAATCATAAATTCCTGTAACTATACAACTTATTGTCTGTCTTTTTCTTTCTTTTTGTTTTTTTTTTTTTTTTTTTTTTTTTTTTCTTCTCATGCCCATTCTTGCTTGGCAGTCACAGGGTGTAATACTTGTCCTTTCCATATGGGGAAAATGAGTACTCTACTGCTGCCAAGATCAATCTTGTCTGTAATAAGGATAACTACCGGGTGATCTGTTGGAAGTAGCCAAATGAATGACAGACATGTGAGTGTGATTCAAGTGCCTATCCACAGCTATTTTAAATTAAACTGACATTGGGGGAAATGTTGTGTACCCAATTCTTTTTCCCATACACTAGGTATTTATAACTGGTTCCCATGAAGATCCCATACTTGCATAACCAAAGCAAGAATTAGGAATAAACCCTCCCTGCCTTTCATCTGGCAGTGAAACCTCCCTTCCCTTCCAGACTACATATCCCAAAGATGAGACCTTATTCCACAGCAGCTACAGGTCTTTCTGCCTCTCTACCTGACAAAAAGAAAGGGAAATGGCCTCTGAGTCTCTGAACATAAGTTCTGTACCCCCATATTCTGGTAGCATTGTTTCCTGCCATCTGTGCAAGTCTTCTTATTCATGTAAACAGAGTGAAGAAAGGTTCTGCATGCATTTATTGGTATATCAGATTAAATAAGCCTCTAATGCTCAAATTGAGAAAGTTTAATGAACGTATTTTATTGTGAACATTTGAAGTGAGAGCAGAAGAACCTTTCATAAATAATACTGTCAACATAAAAGAGAAAGAGACAGAAAAACTATGAAAAGGCTGCACATTCATAACAGGATTTTTTCAATTTCCGTTAAAAAGAGGGAATTCTGTACAGTTTAGTAAACACAACCACTATTACAGTACAAAGCCCTCAAAATCTCCAATTGTACCTGTACACATCAAGCCAGAGCAAGGCTTTGTTACTCCACAGAGAGCATCTGCTTTCTTATAAGAGCAGCAGATGCAGGAGTTCCCACCCGATGTAATTTTGATGTAACCTGCAGTAAGTAAAGGACCTTGCCATGACCTGTAGCACAGGTGATTTCTCTCCTTGACAAACTCATGAAAAAAAATTCACTGAGTGCTATTAACTGCAAAATTCCTCGATCTGCATCAAGATATCTCAAAAACAGCAGTCACTGGGAGCAGAAAGGATGGTGAGAGAAGCACCAACAATTTCGTCCTGTTCACATCTCCTCCAGCTACTGGTCAGAGACTCCAGCCGTGATCTCCAGCTCTTTTGACAATCAGTTTTTTTCAAAAGTATTGTTTTTTATCTAAGAAGCTTGAATTCTACAAAAGTCCCCATGCCTACATGGTGGGATGTCATTCAGGAGTGGCAACAACAATGCAGTTGTTTAAGCACCGATCGCAGCTGAGAAACAAAAAAAACACTAATACAAGAGAAAAAAAGCAAATTAATATTCTATACCCAGCCACAACAGCAGAAACCAATCAGACTGTTAGTCCATTAGTAAAACCACAAGGTTTCACTCCAGCAGCTCTGAAGCAGTAATGGATTTTCCCATGAAAACTTGAAAGAAAAGGTGAAAAAAGGTTTGCGTGGTATGAAGGAAAGGAATGCCAGACACAGCTTTGGTCAAACATTCCCATTAAATATTTTCTCATTACCCACTAAGTTCACTCACAGGCCAATTTCACTGGCTATTTACCAAGGAGGTTTAAGATAATGTTTACTGCTCTTTACTGCTTTTCAATTTTCTAGGCCTTCTGGCATTTCCCTTTAAAAAATCATTGTGAAATTAAAAAAGTAACACATGAACAGTTTATACTTATTCTCCACAGTAGATTTTCTGTTATTCTGATTGTATACATTCTACCACTTAACTGCTATACAATTGCCTTCAATAAGTTACTAAAGATGCCTTTTCTTCTTCAGCAATATAGATTAAATCTCACTGAAATCACTGAAATTGTTTCATTAGGAATGAGAGCAGATAAGGCTCTTTGCAGAGACAGATACTGGTGCACTTGTGCTTTTACTACATATAAAGCATAGCATAATTTCAACTTCACATATAGCACAGCATAACTACAATGCCTAAAAAATCCAAAATAGAAAATTTTGTATTTCTGCACTAGGCAACATGGAAAATATAAAGAAGTATAACACTTAGTTGCAGAAAACAAACTGAAGCCTAGCATAACATGTTGTGTTTATCTTTAATTACACTGATGTTAAAAGCTAACTGCTATTTTTGAAAGTATAAGGAAAAATAGAAACTAGGAGAGCAGCCGGTAAAAAAAAAGTAATTATTGCACTGATGAAAAAAATGCTTTGATAAACTTCACACAAGATACTAATCTCCCAGTTTACAGACCAATGATCTTTCCAACAAACAGCATTTACTGCTTACAAAACATAAAAGCCAGCTTCTTGAAAATTAATTTGCTTTTAGCATGCCTTTATGCATTTATATTTCATCAAACACAGTAATTTGAGAAGAACAAGTAAAGAACACTAATGAAAAAGCCAAAAGATACAAATGGTAGAAAAACCTTGGCAAAATATGCTGCTTTATTTTGTAAGATGACTTAAAAGAATTTTTCTTCTTTTAGATTCAGATTGATATGCTAAACTGTGTTTTCCTTAGATGTGTAGAGTTAAAGCTGTAAGCTAGACAGACTCGTACAGGTATTGGTAGTATTGACTCACTGAAAGTTATGTCAAAAGATCAGTATTTGTCTCAATTCTTCACCTATTAGTTCCATTATTTTCATTTCCACTATGTGCAAAGCAGAAGAATGACAGTCTTAAATTTTATAACTACAAATGAAGAAAACCAGCAGCACTAAAACTTTATAGACCAAAGTGATTTACAACAGTCTTTAAAAGCACCATATAAATATCAGCACCTATACAAATTTATAGTATAAAATTATGAACCCGCTTAGACTTCTACACATACTTGAAATTTTACTATATTAGTGGCCCAAATGAAGTTGTTTATTGACAGTTTCCTACTGTTGGGTCTCTGTTCCATGTCTCTTTTTAAGCAAAGAACAGAAATTTAGCTCTTGATTCTGAGAGAAACTGAGAGCAGAGGGATCTTTTGTGGACACCCCTGTAGCACAATCTATTTTGGCAGGTAAACAGACTCTATATTTCCAAGACTTAGAAGACAAAGTTACCAAATGAAAATAATATTTTCTTTGAATGCTAAAAAAGACTGGCGAGCAGTATTTCTCATAACTTAAGTGTTCTTGCAGATACAGGATCCACACTGACAAGGTCCTCCTTCTTGCAGTCTTAGAGCTTAGGTGAAGTTTCTGCACATTATTACTGACATGGCCACTACTTAAAGGAGATGCCATTATAACCACCTTCAAACACTCAGGTCTGAGGAGTTCAAATTAATTAATGTGAATAAATGGAATTATGAAACTATTTTGTTTCCCATGCCCATGGACAGGAGAGCTCCTACAAAAATCTATTTCTTACACTTTATCTTATGTACTTTTCCTTTCTCTGCCATGAAGTTTCAAAGGAAGATATCAAGGCACTCATGTTTCCTCTCAGAAAAAGGTTATAAATACTTGGTCTTTTATAAGGCTTTTATCAGAAAATAAAAATCCCCTAGAAATTCTCGTGAGAGAAGTTTGGTTTGTGGTTTGGTATGTTCCATAGAAGAAAAATATAAAAGCCAATTTCTTCTGCATTTGGAGAAATTATCTAGTACTAAATAAAACTTCCAAAGTTATATAAAATCCCTTTGTATTTAGATTATATGTTTAATCTGTGGTTTTTGCTCCAGGCAAAAATATATGTTTTCTGCTTTGATAAGAATTCTGCATTTTTAATTCGCAAGACAGCTACCACCAAAATTATAGATACAACAAATCCATCCGTGGACAGATCTTACCTTGGGATGGACTAAAGGATAAAGAAGATTTGAAAAGAAAAGCAAATGCATAGGTGGTGGCCTATAAACAATATCCAGCAGAATGAGGTTTGGTATGCTGTGCTAGGAAAGCCTGTTGTGCTGGCTCAAAAAAAATGCAGAAGGAGAAAATGGTATCCTGAAACAAAGGGATAAAATTGCTAATCTGACACACTCCAACAACTAAAGGGACAAAAGCATACATTGCCATACTTATTAGTAGCAATTCTGTTCTAATTTCACCCACTCCTGTTTATTATCACCCAAAAGTTTACTTTTATATCACAAGAGTAAAAGGACCTTTTCATTTATGGTATTGAGCTTTACCTTTCTGTATACAAAGGTGGCCAATTGAAGCCATAGACAGACTCTTCAGGGTTACAGGTTCACAGCTTTAGGTTTTTATAGTAACTGGTGAAAATGGTGTTTTTGATGGATTTCTTAATTATGCCTCCTTTTTGCAACGAATTGTTGCATTTAGACAAGCTGGAAACACATTTGAGAGCAACCACTAATCTAGTCTCATGGACAAAAATGAGTTTTGCCACAATAAGGAATTTCATCATGGTAACTGGTAAAGTAAACAACATAAACATCTACATATTTTAGGATTTGTGTGTGATTTCAGAGATCTACATGAGGTCACAGAAATAGCTGAGAAATGCAATGCTAGCACAAGAGAAGGGAAGCTCTATTGCTTAAACACCTTGTCCTAGGATTTTTTTTTATAATGTAATTGAAACAATTATTCAGGTTCCTCTAGCCCTATCTTTTAATCATGGAGTAGAAAAATCACAATAGTAGGTAATTATCCATATAAGGGAAAAGAAGCAATGAATTTGATTTCATTCATATTTTCAAGAGATGATTAAACTAAAATACAAACCGCATCTGTAACTTCTATCTCATACAGCTTCTGGAACGTCTCACGATAAAAGAAAAACAGCTTCCCACTGCCACCACCTTTCTTAACAGATGTGCCTGTGACAAGGATTTTATCATCTGGGCTGAAACAACAGTCTGTCCTGTTGAAGAAAACAAAGCATCTTACTTGGCAGATAAACAATTAATATATTGAGAACTCAGATATAAATTGCACTCCTTAAAATAATCTTTTCTATTTGTTAGTCCTTTCCAGACAAAACTTGAAAAAGTCTTGTTAGCTGTCATCTATTGCTGTAGTTATCAACTGGAGTTATCTGTTGCAGTTGTCAGTACAGTTGTGCACACAATGTGCAAAACTAGCAGATTCAAAAAAACCCCCCTCCCAGCAAAATTCTCCTCCACTCAAAAGTCTTGCAAGCTTTTCAATATGAGAAACAAAAAAAAAAAAAGTACTTTCAAATCTGGCTGTCATCAGTAAGCAAAAAAATGTACTAATCATGAAATCTGTTTTTGCTGACAAAATATTCTTCAATGATGCAAGGTGGTGTGTTTAATTAAGCATTGGTCAAAAATGTTTTCCTGTTTACTTTTCCTCTGTGTTACAAATTGCAGTTAAGATTGAGCTATTCATGACTTGTCTTTCTAAGATCTTATTTCAAATTCACAAACTGTCCTTAGGGGATTTGGCTGTATTACAGCTATAGAAATGCAGATCAGACCAATAAAAATATTGAAAACAATACTTAGCACTATGCAGTAAAATGAAGTCAGCACTTTTGATACTGTAACCTGAATTCATATAACATACCTTCATGTTATGTCTACCTTTTAGTTCAGCTCTTTTTTTAATTAATCATAGACTAAATAAGAATGAGGTTTATATCTAAATCTCATGACACATATAAGGGCCTACTCCTGAAATGTTACTAATCTAATTAGACTTAAGACATATGAGACTGAAATATCACAAATCTCTTAAAGCAACGTGAATCCCTAAAATAGACAAGAACTGTCACCGCTCAATCCTCCTTGTGCAGTCCTCTCTGCACAACTGACGACCTACTGAGTGACAACTGAGAATAAAAACTCCAGCAGAACCCCTTCCCATTCAGCAAAAATATTGCTATTTCTGCTAGCTGGAATAAAAAAGAATACTTACATAGGAAAGAAGCTGGGCAGTCCATCTGCTGAATTAAGAGGTTTTTTAAATTGTCTAATATCCCATATCTTTAAAGTATCATCTCCTATGAAACAAAAGAGACAAAGGTTAGCAATAAATAATTCAAATCAAGAACTTAAGCATGTCATAAAATTTCACTCTCTAATTCACAGAGAAGCATTCAAAATGGGAACACTTTGGAAATTTTTCCTTGGTAAGTGACTATGACAATGTAATATTGAGAAGCTCAACATGCAGCACTCCAGTATACCAGAAACTCCTCCTCAATGGCTTAACTCTATTGTGGTAATCCCTCCTATGAAGAACCACTATGAAGAACCACTATCCACAAACAGTGGATTCAGATTACTCAATCACTAATCTATTCTGAGTTTGTAAGCATTGATGCTTTGCTGCTAGGACCCAATCTAACTTTAAAGATATCGAAAGAAATTAAAAATGTTGCCACAAGTGGTCTAGATCAAAAACTAAACAAGTTTAATATGTGTGGATTTTACCTGTCCTTAAAAAGTACTCAGGAAGAATGAAAAGCACATGAAAGTCTTCCCCCTTCTTTAGCAGAAAAAACCCTGCTATCTCAGTATGGAGAAGAGGCTCTGGAATCAGTCAGAAATCCTCAGGGAAGGGGGTGAAGGGAAGCAAGTGAAACCACACTTGCTATAACGAAATCTTTTCACCACACTACCTTTAGCCATAAAAGCCAAAATCAAGGTTACAGCAAGAGATTTGTAACAATTCTCATCTGTGTTTGATAAACATGGTGTGACTGTAGGCCAGTAAAAGTCAGGCTGTTTATCCCTTTTTGAAAAGTTATGACATATTAACGAAGTGAGAACAGGGGTAAAAAAAGAGACTAGTTAGTTATTCTCAGAGACATCTACATCTCTGCTCTGATCGTCCTTCTGGAACACATATTTCTAGCATGAGATGAGCTACAGAATTTGAGCTTTGAAGTACTTCACTCAAGCACCTAGACACATCCTAGCATTTGACAGCAGTGCCTCAGCACTTTCAAGGGTAAAAAGAAGGACATTTAAGCAACAATTCTCTTTAAAAATATCCTGAGATTAATTTTAGACAAAGTTACAAAATGTTTCTGACCTAGGAGGCGAGATCTGCTTCCTTCCAAAGTACAAATCTTGCAGGGAAGTAATTTGGTTATCTACAAGTATTTTGTGGATTCGTAGCCTTTGAGCTGAAGACCTCAAAGAAGGCCTTGGAAATAAAATGTTTTTAAAAGAGTAACAAAAGGAATCAAGGCCAGCAGTGCCCTTTACAGGGAAAGCAGTAATGTGTGGCCTCGTACATCATGTATGTTTATATTAAAGACTAGGATAACTCCTTACTACAAAATATTTTTAAGAAGTGGACAACTTAAATAAATGATGTCTAGAGCAGAGTATATTTCTGTTCATTGGGAAGCTAAAAAATGACAAGAAAGAAAAATGTTGAGTCCCTGTTTTGGGAATATCTGTTTTCTTATTGTTTCCCAGTAGACTCCATCCCAAGTACTTCAAAGCATTTAGTCTTGTAAAATGAGCCCTCCCTTTTACTTCCCACCCCCAAGAAAAAAAACTCACTTATCGTCAAGATGTTACATCTAAAGCACCAGCACTTTATAAATGTATGCAAAGGACACCACTTGGCCACTTTGCAAATCTCCTGGATAGGGACAGATCTACGGCTAGCAGCCAAGGCTGTTCTGTTCCTAGTGGAATGAGCCTTGATATGATCTTCAAGCTGTAGTCCTGCCAGGTTTTAGCAGGAGAAATGCAGTCAGACATGTAGCTATAGCTACTTTGCTAGCAAGAAAATGTAATGGGCAGGTAAAAAAATTTAGAAGACTCTAGAAGGACTCAAATTTATGGTTGATTTCAACTCAACATTGTGTTAAACTGAAATAGTTTAGAAAAAGAAGAGTAAGTATTTGGAGAGGGAAAAATGCTAGTTGAATGACTTGACTTGATAATGCTGTGAAACTTTCCCATTATTAAATATTTGCTCCAATTCACTTTTCCTACTTAAAATTATCAGTGTGCAAATGCAAATTGGTTCCTAAATACAATTTGTGTTTTGACTTGAAATCACTGTCACTAAGATCACAGAATATTAACTTTCCTCAGCACCAGGATTTTTTCCAATAGGATACTTCTATCAATGCCCACGAGGCTTCTTTAACAGAGCTGCAGCAGTAGTGATCTTTTTTAAATTACTTTATAGATGAACAAAAATAGTTATCCTTAAACAAAAGCATATAAACAGAAGTTGTGCAATTCAGTATGAATATTCAAAATAGTCTGCTCAGATCATTCAGTATTTTTTCTTGATGGCAGACTTTTCCAAAGCCTGGCAGGATTATTTAAAGCTTTTATAGTATTTTAAGTAGCATTTCAAACTCTATTTTTTGCCATTTTAATAAGAAGGATACTGATAAACAGGCTTAAGACTGACACAATCAGGTCAAGACACTGCTATGCCAATGGTATTGAGCACTGGATTTATCAAGAGGTAACAATTAGGTCCTAGAAAAACAGTCTTTGGTGAGCAAAGATAGGCATTTTGCAAAGGCCCTTCAGTCAAAATAAGGCCAAAGCACTACTACTATAAAGATTTTATCTGACTTTTTTTCTTTTCTTTTCTTTTCAGAAGATACTGACCAGGAAGACAAGCACACAAATGCAAATAGGCCCAAAAGAAGCAAAAGTGCTGCCAGGAGTTCACAAAGCCTACAGTCAGCAACACTCAATTTAAAAAGAGGGGATCCTGTGTTGAAAGCAAAGCTTGATGACAGAAATTGTTCACAGAGATCAGTGAGGTAAGCAAAGAAACATAGGAAATGGGAATTTTAAAAAGTTACAGCTTAGGAAACACACAGCATAACAAGCTTACCAGAATAAGTTTATCAACTCTGAGCCTTTCAGTGAAGGCTTATACCACATACATGAGAGACATCTTACAGAACAAGGTACAAGCTTCTGCATTCTGTACAGGCTCTGCAGGAGGAGCTGCAACAACTACAGGGCAACCTTTGGAGGCATCAAATTTGGGACCAAAGCCAAAAGTTTCATGAGGGAAGTCACAAACTGAGGAATATATACCTATATTTGGAACACTTCTCAGCATCACCTGCATCGAATACTTAATCATCCTCTCTACACATATGGAATGAACACATGAACATACAGTTATGAGGATACTAGTAGACTTTCATAAGGTCATTTCAGCTCCAAGTGTTGCAAATAGCTGACTATGCCTATTAAAACTAGTTAATGTATTTCTGGAATGGTTAGAATGAACACCAGTGTTCAGCTTCTGATAAATATTACTTGACAAAAATCCATCTGATTTTTGAAATGCCAGTGTTTGAATTTACTACAAACAGTAATATGTTATTACACTACACAAAACAGTCATTATACATGCTGCTACATAACTCTTGAGTGTACATGTTTCTATCTGTTAAACCAATTTCAAAATGAAGAAAGAAATATAAGGAAAAAGGAAAAAAAAAGACCACAAAAAATCAGGAGTCAAAAAAAGACTTTTAAAATTTTTACAGTAAGTCCTCAAGTCCAATACTAATTCTTATCTCTCCCTTGCTCAACAAAGAAAATGTTCTCCAAATACTATCCTTCATGGTTTCAAGCATGCAGAAATATCACTTTCTTAAGTTTCTGTCAAGTTACTATGTAATATCCAACAAGAATAGGACTGGGAACTTTCATAAGCAGCTCCTTAGGTTTTCATTTTCCCTTGTGCCTGCAGCTGAGCCATGCCTCATCTTCTCATATCCAACGCAGAATCTACATCAGATGCAGGAAAGTCCATCAGGCTTTCAATGAAAGTTCCCATGCCCCAAACAACTATCCTCTCTTTGATCCTCAGCACTTGGCAGGTGTGTTAATCTACAAATGCGGGATCCACATCTGCTTTTGCTGGTACAGATCCAAAGCAATACTCATATTAATGCACTAACCAAACAAGTCAAAATAAGGTATGAATCCTCCTTACTTTCAAGCATAGTGCACACAGTCCTCTCTTTTTTTCTTTTAATACACTAGACAAAGGTAGCACTTTTATCCACACTGAGTGGCCAAATTTCTGTGCAGTCTTACATTCTGCAAACAATCAATCAACATTTTATACAGCTTAGAGCAGAATGTGGTAGATAAAACCTGAGTAAATGAAAGTCTGTTTAACACGAGACAAAAAGTGGAGACAGATGAGGAAGAGCAGGCAAGTAAAACTGCCACATGCAGTAAAAATAAGAAAAGGCAATTTATGTGATCTACATTCATAAATGTGAAACAGAAGAGAATTTACATAAATGGAGGTTTCAAGACAGCACTAGTGAATACACCACCCTAAGTATTAGCCTTTTTGCTGTTATATTTAAAAGCACACCAAGGTTTATCCCTAGATTTCCTGAAGTATTTTGTATGAATGTTTTGGGGGCAATCACTGGCAGAGAGATGCAGCATTTTACTTAGTGCAGAATGGAAAGACACACAATTCACATACTTTCCAAGCAGGAGAAGGTCTCCATATATTAAGAGTCTGGTTCAGTAAGGACAAAAAAGCTTGAGAGCTTTTACCCCACCACTTACAACCCATTCATGATGGGTAGAGTGGCAGCAGAACTCCGGACCAAGGAACCTGAACAGCAGTTAGTAAACAACACAAGTGCCATTAGTGTCCATATGCCTAGGGTGTTCGAGGATAAGACTACAAAGTCCCTACTGTGAAAGATGTGTTTTGGGAAACAACATTTGCAATCTTTGAAAAGTGGCAAGTCATATAAGGAATCAGTGAGGCAGCACCCAATATCAGCTGGATTTCACTGTACTGACAGACAGACACTCTACTCTCTTCAGTAACAGGGGCACAATGAGGACACAAAGAAAATACAAGCTACTCAGCTAGGAAACAGATTCATTGCTTTAGAATTTTTTTCATCTGTGAATACCTATATTCTGGTATTTTGTGTATGTAATCTCATTCTGTCTATGTACCAAACTGACCAGATGTCCTAAACGTATGCTAGGGACAGTGTTAGCCGACATGAATGTATACTGCCTCTCCCTAGGCCTGTTTATTTGGCCTTGGGGCAATGGTAATGCATACACAGAGCTTCTGGTTACAGCTGTTTTCCATCCAGACAGCTTGGCTTGTATGCTTGCACCTGCTTGCAAAATACTGGGCAGATAAAACTCAGCATGAACAGTTATCTTCAACAGACACCATCCTATCCTAATAATGAAGTGAATGAGTCCACAAACACATCTTTGCCTTCTCAAGTCTTGTTCTATTATCTAAGACTTATTTATAAAAGTTTTATCTGAAGTTTACAGCACAAGCCTTTTTTCAGTCCTGTGGACATTCCAAATTCTTTTGCCATTCAAGTATGTCTTGGAAAGTCAATTCCAATCATCAACTTCTGGTGTTTTTAATACAGATTAGATAAAAATTTCAATCAGGACAGAAAATGACATTGCCTAAGAAAGCTGTATGAGGAATTAATACCTCCAGAAGAGAGATAGTGTTCTTGAGAGGCACTAATCTTCCACAGCAGAACTAAGCAACAAAACAGGACTTTTTTTGCTTTTAATTAAGCTAAAGATTTCCTTTCAGTGTATTATTACTGCTAGACAAGAACACAGATCAGAAACTGTGCAATATAACCAGAAAAGTTATCTTAAAATATTTCTTAACTGCTGTAAAATGTTCTCTCAGGAACACAGTATTGCATGGTGTATCAAATAAAAGTAGTAAATTGTGAAACACTTTATATTTTAATCACTAGTATCTGATTTCAGTACCTTATCTCCACCACAAACAAATGCATCTAACAATTATGTGATTTGTATGTTTTTTTAATGAACTATTTCATTTCATTAAAACCATCTTACATTCAACATAGGGTTCTTTCAATCACCTACCTCCTCGGCTGGCAAGGACAGTACCATCATAGGAAAATGTCAAACATGAAGTGTCAGTGCCTGAAGCATGGGCTTGCCTGCAGTGGAACTTTGTATGTACCTGTTCACCAAAGAAACAAAACGTTACAAAATAAATCACAATTACAGATCAAATTACAAATGAAACAAATGGGACAAACATTACTTCTGTGCTTTGCTGCTATTCCTTATTCTAAAAAGATTCCCCTGCATTTTTCGGAGGTACAGTAGCTAAGTATTTCCAACAGACTTTTAAAATGTTATATTTGTTTCAGAATACACTTTCATAACAAGAGCTTGAATGCAAAATTTGAATTCTTCATAGGTATAATTATACAGTACAGATTTACATAGCATCAGCACTCTTGGAAAACTCCCACTAGCATTGAACAAAGGTAGTTACGCCTGGTTAAGATAAAAATACATTCCAAGACAGTTCTCAACACTCCCCTAAGAAGGCTTTTAGTTTCTAAAACTACTAAAATACAATATACATACTTTGGAAAGAATTGGAAAGGACTGAAAGAATTTACTTTAGCCAAATTTAATTCCTGACAGAATTCATGGCTTACATAATAGAACAAAGTTCAGACATTGTGAGGTTTGTGTTCCATTTAGGTACAGTAATATCCAAGTAGGGGAAGGATGTATGTTTCATAATAATTATTTCTATTTTGCTGATAATCCTAAAGAAAGGTTGAAATTATCTTCAAGTTCACAGTTTGTTCTTGTATGGAGATCACTTCTTATTTAAGTCACTATTTCGTAAAATATCTAAAAATTCTATTAGTAGGGAAGGAATCTTAAATTAAACTTAAATGCACTTGTCTAATCAAGCTTTCCCAATTCTCAACCAAAAACAAAGGCCTCAGCTAAGATTCCAAGACAGGAAGTGGAAACACAGGAAGGGAAAAAGGGAAAAGACAGAAACAGAGACAAAGGAATTTGAACAGGTTGATTCCTAATACCTAGGAAACCATGCTTCTCATTTGCCCTCTTTTCATAAAAGAAAACTAATTCAGATAGTTGTAAAATTACGCATTCAAGACTTAAAGGTTTGCAGTGCAAATGTATCTCATTTTCCTCTCTGTAAAATGAGGATTAAAACACAGGGGAGAAAATGGTAAATGAGTGACCTTGAAGTCCTTTATTTATGGTAATGATGAACAAAACAAAATACATGCATATAAGCACATGTTTTCAGATGAGAGAGGTTGAACAACATGCAGCAAAATCAGACCTAGAATCCCACCCTGAACAGTAAGAGGACAAAACAATGAGCAGCTGTTCAGTGATTTGTACCAAACTATGCACACAATTCTACAGAATAAAAAAGGGAGAATGTGATCATGAAATTCAATCACACTGACTGATTCAAGCCTGCAAAGGAATTCTCAATTAATTTAACTTCTAATTCTTGACTATGCACCTTACTAAGGCTCTTTTAATGGGCTATTTTGTAAGTAAGAGACACAAACTAGTAATGGAATTAATGTTTATTCTTAAGAATAATTGTTCCAAATTTGGTTCAAAAGCTAGAGAATCTTTGTGTAATGAGACTAATAATTATTGCAAGCTTATTTTTATGCACAGATTTAGTCAATCATTGAGAGGAGTCACCTGAGGTATTCCCTCCAGAAATGACTCTTCAAAAAAGGGGGATTTCAAATACCAACAACATGCTTCTTACAGTACACAGAATGCAATGGCCTACACTTAGCCATAGTAATTGTTTTGAAATTACTGTCACTTCCAGCCAATTATGCATACCCTGAAGTCTATGAACAGACTGCAGCTTACAACTGTTTGTCTTTGGTAGGAGTGTTTATTAATACTAAAGAACATATTTTGTGCATCCAATTGCATAAAATTTTCCAAGTATGTGGGAATGTGTAAAGAATAAAATGTAATTTTTCTGTAGTATTTGTTAAACATTAACAAGCAATTAAAATGATGTATTTTTTGTCTAAGAAATACCATAGACACTTTCAAAAGCATCATAAATGGTTAATATTAACACTTTAAAAAATGTCACAAAGATTCCATTACAATATTAAGCTAATTCAAACAAATTGGAAAAATTTCATTTGTGCTCCACAACACTCCCATCCCTTCAGGCAATGTCACACTGACAAACATACATTAAAATACCATTTTTTCACTCGGCTGTCCAACTTAATGTGAGAGTGTAGGGTTTTTTCTTTTCATTTCATCCTCAATCTGAAATTCTTTCCTCTTGTTTTGTGTTAGATCCAAATTAAAATACAGAAAGAGATCTCTCAGAAAGAGAACAAATGCCTTTTCTTTTATGTTTTACAAGTAAAATCCTTAAACATCTATAGATAGATAGCAAATCATATAACAGCTCAGAATTTCTGTTATTTTCCTATGGTCAAAGATACTGATTTTATTTACCATTTATTTATGAATCCATTAACAATACCTAAACCGCATCTTTCATGAATTAAACAACTCATCTTAAATTGCCCCCAAGTTGTGCCAGGATACGTTTAGATCATATATTAGGAAAAATTTCTTCAGTGAAAGAGTGGTCAAGCATCAGAACAGGCTTCCCAGCGAAGTGGTTGAGTCACCATGCCTGTTTGTATTTAAAAGACATGCCGGTGCAGCACTTGGGAACATGGTATAGAGGTGGGCTCAGCAGAGTTAAAATTGTATATAAGGTTGTAAATAGTGGGACTCGATGCTCTTAAGGGTCTTTTCCAAGTGAAATCACTTTTTAATTTCATATCATGCACTACAGAGCCTTCTCAATGAAGTACGTACACTCTGACCAGTCTTTGCCCTTTTTCAACCGTCCCATAGAGAAAGGAAAACAGCAACCTACAGATGTCAAAGGCTGGTATCATTTGCCCTTTAATGACAAAAATGAAAACAAAAGAGCAAATTTCACCCAACTCTATCCAGCTAAGATGCTTTAGGATTTCATGTAAAACCAGACTTGACTGAAAGAGATAATAAGATTGCATCAGCAATTCAAGATTGCATCAGCAATTCTATTTGTCTTTAAAAATAAATTTGCTCAGTTAACCAGTAAAAAGATTGTTTTCCTAACTTTGAGTTCTGCAAGCTTGCCCTCCATATATTATTCTGCAAAGGAATATAACCCTGAATTGTAATACTAAATCAAATATTATAAAATGATTGACGGTTGAAAAGAAGTTTTTATACATACTGGCAAACATTCATTGCAGTTTTCAAAGAAAATAATGGTTTTGGCCTCTGACCTCTTAATACTTTTAACAGATGTCTAATCTTGCTAACAAATCATTAGCAAAAAAATTGTTATCAGAATATTTCTAGCTGGAAAGACATGAAACAACAGAACCAATGTACGCAATTCAAAAATTTGATTCAAGAAGGGAAAGGGAGAGCACTGAAACATTAAGATAAAGATGTCAAGATAATTAGGGCAAAGTGTATCTACATATCTCCTTCATTACCCTTCTTTTGTTGCAGAGGTGTCTGCTATTATGAAGTAATAGTCATGTGCCATACAGAATTTGACAAGTTCGTTAGTCCTTAACATTTTTTTAAGTTTTAGTTACTTCAGCAAATTCTGCAGCAAACCACTATCCTCTGCAATTTGTTTAAAAGCTTTCTAACAAATAACTCCAGCAATGTAAGCACTTCCCTCCAAGCTTTGTATTCTCCAGCAATGTAAGCACTTTCCTCCTAGCTTTGTATTAGCACGTATATTTTTGTTAAGCAATTACAGCTGACCGTACTTGTGTGCAAAATGACATGACAGGCATAAAACATGAAGCACATGTGCGAAACGACACAGTTGCATGTATCAAAAAAACCAAAAATAACAGATAAATATGAAGATTTGCAATATTGCCACAGTCCTCAGAGAGAACAAGAGCCAGAAGATAAAAGGAAACCAGGGAATGGACTGGGAAGGGGTAGGGGTGGGGGCAAAGGTGCATGACTGGAGGACCATCTGCAATGAGTATCCTTTGTACAAAAACCTGTATGGACTTAAGAGGACCCACACAGGAAGCAAAGACGACACATGCCAGTGTGCCACATGGCCACAGCGGCCACATGAACAGTTGATCACAAAAGAATGACCTACAACAGAGCCATATGGCAATAGCTCTGCATCCCACAACTGCTCTCCTGCTCCAAAACACTCAATAAAACTTATTCTAGGAAAAAGAGAGACCTACTCAGTTTGTTCACCTCAGAAATCCAAGCCACATGAGAAAATCCATGAGAAAAATAACAGTATGTTTAACTGATGGAATTTTTTAACTTTCCACCTTGTTTCTGGGATACAGTACTTCACAGAAAGCCAAAACTTTCCCAAGATTATAATGCTTTTCACATTCTGCACCCCCCACACCACTTTCTTTTAACTAAACATTGAATGTCCCAGCCAAGATATTCTTCCTCCCTCTTATTCCTAACATCTTCTAGATTTTCTTATAAAGCAAAGGCAGTAAATTAAGGTAGGCTTTGGGGAGAGTGAGACCTACAAAGATGGCTGCAACAATCTTTCTCTGTTTAACAGATGTATAGCAAAATATTACTTATTTATTAGTGTGAACACAGTCACACAACCGCAACAGAGATTTATGCTTGTTTCAAACATGAGGCAGAAAGGCAAGACTAGCTCAGCAGAGACGCTTCACAGGCAAGTCCCAGGTCATGTACAGCTACTTGAGTTTCAAATGGGTCTTTTCACCTACGATATTTACAGCAAAATAAAATAGTTCACACTGACAATATTCGGTTGCAAAAGTTGTAATCTTTAACACATATAAAAGCCTTCCAAGATGATATATTATCATAGGCCAGGCTCAAGGTGAGAAAACTGAGTTACAAAGCTGCAAGAAGAAAACAAACAAACAAACCAGAAATCTCCTTTTTAATCACAACTGACCAAAGCTGTCTGGATCTTTGTTGAAAGTGATCCCATCAGAGACAGACAACATCTCAGAGCTGTGATCACAGCTGACAAGACAGATAGGTTCCCAAATGTCTACTTCCCCATCCCCCTTCAGCCACTTCTATTGAAGCAAGCCTTTTCTCCTTTGCTCTCAATTATAATCCACACAAGAAATATAAGTGCATTCTCTGGGTTTAGTGTATCAATTAAAAATTGTCAGGTCTACACATGTGAGCTGAATTCAGGAATTTCTCAATATTTTCCCTGGGCAGGCAGTTGCAGGCAGGCTGTATCAGATGCCTTCCTGAAGTCTCTGTAAACATGATCCCCAGGCTTTCAATTTATGTGACAGCTCTTCAATACCACTTCCCGTGGTGTAGAAATGGATGCTGTTTCAGTAATGAGCACACCGATGCAAAACAAGATTAACTTGTGAAATCTGAGGGTTTAATGTTTACATGATTACAGTGTTACATGATTTCCTCTTCTCTGTAACTTTCTAACTCAGTGACATCTATACATATAATTAGCAGTCCTGAACCACTCCTCCTTTTCTCTCAATCCTAATTAATCAATTATGAATACAGTAGCCTAACCTTACTTGCCACAACCAGGACATCTGACTGATAATTGTATTTAACTGTCCTGTGCATACATTAAATTCTCATGTTGCAACTAAGGCCTTTTTTCTGGGTGACAAGTCTTCAGGATTTCTTTATCTCTCACACTCAGCAGTGGTTCAACACCCTTCAACAACCTCTCACATACATTTCATCGAGAAGCTTACCTAGATATTTGAAATTACTGAACCCATAAAAGACTTGGCTCTTTTTTGCCCCCCCAAATATTCTGTAGTTCTTCTAGAGCAACTACATTGCGATGAAAAACCTACATAACTGGGATTTAAAAAAAATATTATAACTATTAGAAATATTATAACTATTTTTAAAATTTATGGAATCTTCAATGAATCATGCATATGTTATGAATGAAAATAAAAACACAAGTGTGAAATATTTACTCAGAAAATGCTTGGAAATTATGGAAAAGAGTAGTCTAAGAAGAATAATCATACAGTGATGTAGCCAGTTAAGGTGAAAAATTGTTTAGTGTTTTGTTAATTGCAATTGATACAAAAACTTTATTGCTGTTTTTAAAAATAAATCTAAAACATCTATGCAGAAGGCAATGAGGAAAGCCACCACACATTTGACCATACATGGGTTTAGGCAAACCAAGGAAGCAAGCTGGCTGGCCTGTCCTAGAGATGTCTGTGATCCACTGCAGAGCGATGAGAAAGTCCTTCCTATCTGACCATGCTTCCTTCACCAGGAAGAACATTCAATTTCTAAGAATATTGCTGACCACAGAAACAATTTATTCTTGTTTAAGCTTATTCATCAAGAAGTATTTCAGGAAACCATTTTAGAAATATAGCTTCTTAACAGTATTGCCAAATATTTGCCTAAAGGTTTGAAAATGAAACCCCAGCTGAATATTTGGCTGCACGGTCAAACTTTGCATTTGAGAAAATAACCTATCTTGGCCACAAAAATGATAAATATTACTAATAAAAATAGCTTTTGGAAACTATTCAGTTGGCGTTCTTTGGAGATTTTTTACACTTCATGAGAAAAATACACAACGATGTAAAAGAACCTTTTTCTGTATCTTTTCATAACTTATCTAACCCATCTCATCTTATCCTAGGAAATATACATTTTTCCTCCTTTGTACTATCATAAATATGGCTTTTGTAAATCCAAAAAAAAGCCCACTCCTCCTTTTGCCTCTCTTGAAATTAAATTAATCAGTCTTAGGCTTGCCCAGCTGTTCAGGTTTCTTTGCCTTTCAGAAAACAATCAAATGTGATCAATGTTATTCTGCAAAAATCTTATTAAAGATTCAGCTAAGGTACATTAGAACTCCACTGAAAGTCCACAGATTTCTTCAAACTCATCTATGCCAACACTGGATGTTTCATATAATTTAAAAGTTGCTTTTGGCACACTGGCAATAAAGAAAAATATAAACAGGAAAAAATTATAAAGAAATTACTAAGTTGTCTTCAAAAAGAAACGACGACAGACTTATTCTTAGCCTATTCCCTAATATTCAATATAATTTCTCATATTCTTTCAGTGTCCCCAAAGCTTAAACACTTCTGTGGTCTAATAGAAGCACAGGGTAAATAGAGTGAAATATGGCTGAAAATATACAAAAATCTACATAAAGTTAACATTTTTGATTCAGGAATCCTTGAGCCAAAAAAAGTGTAGTTTGCAGTGAGTTTTCAGAGATGGTTGCATAATGAATTTGCTTGCTGGAAATAGTAGCTAGTACATGTATATTCTAAGAGGATGGGTTTATTTCTCTAAGGAATGAAAGCATTTTCATTAAGCTTCTTGTAACACAGCAAGCTATTCTTTCTTCTACATTCTTTGACTTTTTTTCCTGATAAAAATGCACTGTAAACCATCATGCCATATTATCTCTGCATATTATTGTAAAATGTGATTTTTTAAATACTGATTTGGTTTTATTCATTCAGATGGAACAATGAAGATAGAAGATGGAAGAATGTTAAAAGGCTAAATGGTATTTTTCCTCATGCATGTCAGTGATAAAATGAGCATTCTCAAATAAACTTCATTTTCTTTTCAAGCAATATTCTTATCTCAGTTCCATGGTTCCTTCTTTGATGTTTTTTTCTCCCAATAGTTTCATATATTCAACTAGCTAAATAAGCAAACAAGTAAAAACCCCACACATTTGCAAGCAAAAACTGGCAAAACAGGAAAAAAAAATCAAAAATTGTTTATCGCGGTTTACACTAACAGAATAAAATGTTTCAAGTTAGCTTTCAGAGCAGCAATCAAGTACCTAAGCATTAGAGTGAAAAAGGTTGTAATACCTTTAGGAGAAAAAGTTCTTTGCTATTCTTCAGTGCAATTTCAAACACGGGTCACTTTTAAGATTAACTTTCTTTTTTACCAGACATGAAAACAAATTACTATTTTAATTATGAGAGGATTTTTCTTTTGCAATTAATATCCTTAAATCAATTAATCCTTTCTGTCTCATGTAATACAAAAATAAGATGATTATTAAAGGTATGGTGATATAAAAATGTCCGAATTGATATCCAAGAGTCCTTCAAACAGACTATAGTATTTACATGAAAATTTGTCTCTGAGGATTAAGAATTGTTACAGAATTTTTCATTCTGCAACTAGCCTTCTCCTCTACCATTAATGTTTGCTGTCTGCTTCAAACCCCTCTTTCCTCTTCTTTTTCTATTTCCATGACGTAGTACCTCTTTCCACCGCAATTCTCTTTGACCACTAGCATCCTTTAAATTCTTTTCCATCCAACAAAAAGATTCCTTTCATTTTCTCATTCTAACCTCCTAGTTTCACTTCAGCACAATATTTCACACTTACGTCCAGCAACTTCATATTTCTTCTCCACCAGGAATGGCGTTCTCACAGTACAAGGAGATACATGAATTTGCTGTTTGTGAAATTTGTATTTCAAAACTGCATCTGCATTACCCACTTTTCCCCAAATAGCTCCATGTTCCTCTCTCTCTCTTGCCTTTTCATCCAATACTACCTTCTCCTCCACCCTTATTCCTTGTCAATCTCACTTTATTCCATTTGAGAATGCTACTTAAATTCCCTCCTTAGTCTCAGGATTATCCCTGACAAATCCAAGATGGGATGCCACTCCACCCTTACTGTCATCAACCTTGGGAAAAAAGTGTCTATTTTCTGTTTCCCTTTTTCATTGTTTTATGAAGTCCTGTATCTCCTGCACACCATCTACATGTTGGCTCCCTTCTTCATTATTCCCTCTGGTACATGATTATCTTTCAGTTTCTCTGGCTATTCACTGCTACTCAAACCCCCTGGTCACTGAACTTCTCACCCTATAGTGTATTTTTATATACCTTATTCACAACCATGCCTCCCAATATTTTCATGCCATTAACTGCCTTCCAAAAAAAGGTACATCATTGACTCTCTGCTGAACATCCTAGTTCACCTTGACATCACTCTGTGAATGTCTAGGTGCCAATATTAATTCAGCGTGATGAAAGCTGTTCCTGATTTTCTTACATGGATACCATATCTTCTCAATTTCCCTGGAAGATCTTACCTCCTTTAACCACTCATCAGAAGAAAAATGTGATATGCATCCCAATGTCCTTTCATCTCCTTTCTGTCACACATTGTGTGTGTATTGTAATATTCCAACAATACAAATGTATTGTAATAAATCCAACCAATAACCCACTGCCAGTATCATCACTTTAATGTGTTTTCCCTCTTTGTTTCTTTGATAATGGAAAACCCCCTTTACTTTTAGGGGTCCATTCTTGCCTCATTTTGTCTTTTTTAACAGCTGTATTTCACCAATGAACTAAATACACTGTCTTTCAATTACAACAATTACAGATCATTCGTTTAATCTGCAAGCACATCTGTGTTTTTCTCACAAATTAAAAAAAAAAAAGAAAACCAAAATCAAACCAAAGAAAACCATCACTCCTTTTTTTTGCAGCACATGTGAAAATACAGTAAATTATCAGGTAAAAATTATTAGGAAAAAAAAAAACATGGGTGGTGGGAGACAAATAGTAACCGAGTTTGCACACTGCCTTGTTTTTGTTTGCTGGTGTAAACCTCTTACCAACTTGACACTGAAGGATTCATTTTCTGACAAAGCCACCTTTAGATAGGAAGGAAGTCAAAACTGAAGTTTGTTTTACATGTGCAGACAGACAGTACCACACATTACTGCAGCCCTACCTTGCCCTCCCACCTCAATGCAACAGCCAAGAAACCAGTAACCTGTCTGGAATACAGAAAACCCGCCTACACCTCTGCCAATTCCTACCCAGTTTGGCAACACACTTCAACACACCAAATATTGAAATCAAGCAGGCATTTTCACATTTGTGACAAGTAACAAGCCAATGGCTTGCAATGCAATGCTTTCTGCTGACAGCAACAGGTGTCCCCACTTTTGAAAAATCACTCAGGTTTTTCAAGGCATTGAATATATGCCACTCCTCCTGTTACAAGGGCAGGGATGCACTACCTGTCCTCCTTCTGCTCTTGTGAGCACTGGTGAAACAGCATCTAAAAAGGTTCACACAGGGTACTCTGATGGCCTCAACAGGATGAAGTTTGTTTACAGATCTCAGACTCTCCAGGTGAGACCACAGAACTGCATAACAGTGAGGACAAAAAGCAGACTAGTGAGCTAGGATGCAGTGCCATTTATATTCTAATATCAGGGAACATGTTGATCACAGCAGCTACATTCATCAGGAGCTCTTAGTGTCCATAAAAACAACACAGAATCTATGATTATCCAATGAATTAAGAGTTTTTAGAACAAGTCTCTCTTTGTATATAAATTAGCACAGTACTTTATCATTTGCCCATTCTATCCCAACCTTCACAAAATGCACTAAATATAAAATAAAATTTAGTATTCATTATGGGCAACTGCTTTGAGTACAAAACAGTCACAAGCCAAATCTCAAAGTGATACATATACACAGTGCAAAATGAAATAGTAACCATAATGGAATTTCTTTACAACTCTATGTACTGCTTAATCTAAATGAAAATTACATATGTTGAAATATCTAAGAATACGTTGTTTAAATTACTGCTTAAAATGATTATACAAATTCAGAAAGTCTATTGAATTAGAATGTCATTATAAGTCTCTGGACATACTTAGACACATTGCATATGTATTTACATATAATGTGTGAAACACATAGGTAGTCATATCCAACTCCAAGTCTAGTTCTCTATCTCATGAGAAATTTAGAACTTGGTTTAAGGAAAGCAGCTGTTTCACGGATGTATCTGATTTCAGTCTGTGTAGTATCACTGCAGTCATACATTAAATAAAACACAGCTGGACAATGCTCCACCTATTTCACCACCCTCTCTGCTAACTGTTTAGCACTAACATCTGTTGAAAACAAACTTTAGGAAATAGGGAGATCATGAAAATACTCCTTTATTTTAAAATATTTTGCACTGAAAGAAGTTTTGCTTCCTCATGAAGAAAGTTTCACGTATATTTAATCAGGTTTTAATTTTGAGATTTATACCTAGAGTTGCAAGAAATCTGTTTACTGAAAGCCGTCTTGCAAAAAATATATTATTACAAACAATTTTAATTTCATATGATCAGTCTAGTTCTGTACCTGTTGCCAAGATATGTTTTAGCTGTGCAGTTCATCTTCTCATTGATAATAATGCACACAAAAATAACTTGTTTGGCTTATAATCTTATTATGAATTCTCTAGAAATGCCTTTCAAATATTTTCAGTTAAAGTTAACAAGACTTACACTCTTTAGGAATTGAGTATGTTCTCCAGTGTATTATGGCAAATTATTTAAACTGTACCCCCACAGAAGTGCACCTTTTAATGGATGCAACCATGAATCAATTGTTCTCTCTGCAGAGAAGAAGTTGTGCTTTATCAAACTTCCTGAGTTAAATGTATGTAACCTATGCCTCACTATAACTTATGTCCTGCAAACCTCCTGCATGTTCCATGGCTCAGAAGCCATTTCCTACCTCTTTTGGTTTTAACTCACTTGTTCAAGCTGTAACAGCTTTCCTTTTGTTATGTTTTTTAAAATGTGGGTGTCTTTGGTTTCTCTAATAAAATAAACGTAATGACCAAGAGTCGTACAGAAATGCACTTTTCATTGCTTTTAGGAAATTCACAGCATAATCCTGCTCTTCATCTCACATGCTTCAAGAAATAGTGACCTAGCACAATGAGATACATTTGGAGGCAAAACTAGCTTCCTAATGTACACATCAAGCACAACAGTCTTTCCATAATTTACAAACCCTATCAGACTCTAGACCACTGAAGTGTTCAGCTTGCTTAAGCCATGCATATACTACAGTATCTAAAAGCCATTTCTCTGATAAGCCAAACCACTCCGGAGCTCACTTCTTGTTAGGTCACAATGTAGTATTTGTACTTTCCACTTTTTGCCTCAGAAAAAAAGGAAAATTTTCTCTAAAGTAACAAAGCTGGCTCAAGAAGGCTCTTTTATTTTCTTCCACTATTTTTCATTATTTCATCTTTCTATTTCTGTAACATTATTCATGTTGTATTAATACTAATAGCACTATAATATTAATAAAGCCAATCATGTTGCTATAATGCCTACTCTTCTCAAATTGTAATTTTGAAATTATTTCTTTTAAGTCTTATTTTTAGTTTTCCAAATAAACCAAAGAGAGATACATAATCCTTGTGGGATAAGCCTTTTTCCTCAACCATACATGCATCCAAAGTGAAATCCTTTAACCTATTTTCATTGGGGTGTGACAGACTTCAAGATTTAGAATTGCCTTTCATCACTATATTAGATAGTGCAAACATTTAGATAGTTCTTAACTATAAACTGTTTATTACATAAGAGAGAAATGCACTTAGAAATACAGCAGGGCACATTTTATCTCAGCATATGATTGTCAGATTCTTTACTGTGGCTGGCTT